>LR990297.1:6800938-8161126 GCA_905147355.2 Apotomis turbidana | reverse complement strand
AATTAAGATTTTTCTTGATAAAGTTTTCGTGATAAAGTCTTCGTGGAAAAGTTTTCGTGATAAAGTCTTTCGTGATAAAGTTTATTCGTGATAGAGTTTTTCGTGATCAAGTTTTCGTGATTAAGTCGTTCGTGATAAAGTTTTTCGTGAAAAAGTACTAGCGCAACCATCAAGATTGGCTCGTTAATATCGCAGTTGTTGGAAACAAGGCACTTTTAGCTTAGTTTTGGCACAGAAATAAATATTGCTGTAAGTTATGTTTGTAGAAATTTTAATAATGACACTACAAAGCTTAGCTTAGATAGGTCAAGTCATTAAAAATTTGTGAAGACTTTGTTACTCGTAATTATCCTTTAGACGAGGCAGGTCGGTTTCGTGGAAAGTCAATGTAGTGAAACGTCATGTTAGTTTTACGTCTATTTCGTGGGACGTCTTTTTCTGGGATAATCATCTTCTAAGTGGGTCTATTTCGCAGGACGTCATTTTCTAGGTCAGTCATCTTCTAAGTAGGTCTATTTCGCAAGACGACATTGTCTGGATTAGTCGTCTTCTAAGTAGGTCTATTCCGCAGGATGACATTTTCTACTTTAGTCATCTTCTAAGAGGGTCTATTTCGCAGGACGTCATTTTCTGGGTTAGTCATCGCCTAAGTAAATCTATTTCACCGAAATTCTGCAGGCTTGTAACTATTTTACTATATACTATACTACCCTTTGTATTTTATCCGTAAAAGTTGTAGTTATATTTACAGAGATATGCAAATGACGTCGAAAGAACGTCGTAAAAACTAAAACTAGTGCCTACGCCACATCTTGGGATTTAGGTAGCCGACCCCGACTGAGAATTCATTCTCAAAAAATGGGACAAAGGATAGATAGGAGGATGATGATGATGCAAATGACGTTGAAGTTGTTAAACCTATATGACCTACTAAGAAATTGACTAGCTAAGAACATGACATCCTTCGAAATTGTCAGGAAGCGAAGATGACCTGCTGAGAAGGTGACCAGCTGAGAATATGACGTCCCTCGAAATTGACTCGAAACGAAGTTGACTTATTAAGAAACTGACTAGCTGAGAACATGACGTCCTTCTAAATTGTCGGGAAGCGAAGATGAGCTGCCGAGAAGGTGACAAACCGAGAACATGACTTTGCTCGAAATTGACTCAAAACGAGGATGACCTGCCTCGCCTAAGGGGTAATGTTCATTCATAGCACAGTCCGATATAAATTTCAGATTAAGTATTCAAAATCATCTTCATTAGCATGAAATTGATTTAGTTTCTTCCACAGCTGCAAATGACATTAGAATAATAATATATAAAATCGAATTTCTGTCACCATTCAATTCGCCTAATCGATTTGGTCCCAATAGTTGGTGAAACCAGGATTTCCCGGTTGAAAAACGAAACTTTTCCTTTTACCCCCATAATCCTCTGAGCCGTCCAGGCCTAATTGATAGCTTATCATTAGGTCTGCCTTCACAAAATTCACCCGATGCGTAAGGGTTGATTGTCATCGAATAGTCTTTCACAGGAATGGTGTTAAAACAGTAAGTAAAATATAGCTTTGGGTTACATATTCATGAACAATTTATTTTTCTATCGGCTGTTACCATTGTAGCTATCTTGAGCCTTGGGTGTACCATTACCGAGACTTCACGGAAATATAAATATCGGACAACCTCACACAAATCGATCTAGTCCCAAATTAAGCTTAAGAAGGTTTGTGTAATGGGTTTTAAAGATAAGATTTTCTGGAAGAGATCGCTCTTTAGCGAGAAGACCGTCTGTTGTCTACCGTTACTAAAATTATACTGTTTCTGTATTCAATTTGTAAACTTATTTGGTGTGCAAAAAGCATTTTTTATTGTACTAGACGACGATATATGTACTCATATAGATAAATAACTTAAAAACATAGAACGATCATGACCCAAGCACAAATATTCGAGTTCATCACACAAATATTTGCCTTGGCCGGGATTGGAAGCCGGGACCGCCGGCTCAGTAGGTGTCTATAAACTGCGCCAAACGCGTCGTCACTGTTCGTTTTGTATGCCAAATGTTGTCAAGGACAAGGTAATGCCAGTGCACAGGTGCCTTTAATTTAGTCTAAGTTACCATACCATAGCTCTAACTTTATAACCACTAACAATATGAATTCAAAGTCCGAAATAAATTAATTGTATTTGTAAACTCCGTGTAAAACAGGTAACGTTATCTTATCAAGTACGGCACGACACAACGCTCTATCTGGATCCAAATACTGCCTAATTTAACCCAGCATTCTAATCAAATTCAGTAAATATACATCCAGCCTGTGGGCTGTGGACTGTGGTGCAGCTTACAAACAGCTCTATAATATTATTCACCCTGGTATTTCAGTGTTTTTAAGATGGTTCTTTGCTATTATTTCAACAATTTGGCATGCGTTCGTAGCATTGTACACAAACAACTAAAATACAGTTTTCAGGCGGTTTTTTTGACTGTCGAAGCAGAGGGCCATCTGTAGTGTTTTGATTTTTTGTAGTCATAAAGCAGATTAATTGATTATCGGCGAAATGTTACGTCAACCCTTAAAAGTAGGTCCAAGGGTTTCGTTTACTGCTTATAATCAGTGTACTATGGCCGGTTGAAGGATAATTGGTCGGCATTAGCCCTCGCCTGGCGCGGACGGTGACTTAGTGCCGCCTCAGCGTGTTTGGGCGATAGGCGACTCATCAAAATTTGTTATAATGGCACTTGGGACCAACTCGTTGTCACCGCTTCGGGCGAGTTTGCGAAACTATTCGATCGGGCTTAATAACGTTGAGTATTGTTGGAGTGCTATTGTATTAGCTTTAGGCAAAAGTTGGTGGGTGTTTAGCTATCTTAGATGGTGTTATATAACGTAGCCTGAAATTAGTTGACTATAAAACGCCTATAAACGCCTGGATGTATTAATTACTATGAACACCCATCTATATATTTAAAAAGAAACTAGTGAGCCATGTCATGTTTACAGATCAGATCATACATTGTATAATATTGTTATAAAACAAAATGATAAAAATTTACACTTCGTACTTATACCTACATTATAATTAAGTATCAAAAACGACTTATGAGTGTTGCTATAGCTCAACTACCTACTTGAGAAATAGCCAAATTGTGCTTAGTAATAACCAAAATTAAGCTAATTTAACTTATTTTGGTTACTAGTAGCCGTCAGTTTGTCAGTCCTCCATTTGTTTTGTACTTTACTGCTTTTTAGGTACTTTTGGCTAATATGATGTCTAGTTTTAAGCATTATTTGACCGGGTAACGTGAAATGTCACTTCAAACAGCTCGTCGGTATACCTGAGACGACGCTTATTTGATGATATCTCAAATTACACTCGAATTATCACCCAGAATAAATTAGCAAAGACACAAAGATCTCAATATTTTCCATGCCAAGTTGCCATAATTCTTCAGACTATTTCTCTGCCCAATTATTTTCGTGCCATGTTTCTTGCTACTGTCGTATCATTTTCAATTTCGCTCCCAGGGGCGTGCAGCGACGGATTAGGACGGTCTTCAGATGAAATTTTCTTATTTGCTTAGGTCTTGTATTGTTTGTACGAAGTTCCGCGAAAATATAACCTGTTCAAACTAATAACGTTACTTAAAACGAAGTTGTAACCTGACTAAAACTCGTATCAAAATATTTGTTAACTACAGCACAGACTATAGGTCAAACAGGTTTCCTAATATATCAGTGTATTTTGACCTGTAATCTGAGATAGCTGTGTACCAACATAACAAATACACATTCTAGATCGGCAGATAAAGCCATATCAAGGGAAGCGGCACACTCAATCAAAGTCGTGGAGAAAACAAAAATATAACATAACCAGTGTATAGTCCCGGAAATTGTTCTGGAATTTCCGGGAGAGTCATACAAAGGACCATGAGCAAATTTGTATGGAAGCTGGACCAAGAACCAACAGAGGGCTAGCTTGATTATCCGCTTGATTTTTTACTATGGACACCAAGCTGGCTTCCATTGCAGATCTGAGATATTCGTGTTTGTAATTAAGATAAAAATATCCAAATATTAAAGAACTTTAATGATATCTTTTGAGGATTCACCAAAAAAAGGTTAAGGAAACCTGTCCTAGATGATAAGAGCTATGGGCAAAAGCTAGTGCGTAGTGGAATATAAATTCCACTTATTTCTTCCTTCAGAAATAGCAATTGTTATATAAAAATGTTATTCACATTTATAGGTACTTCAACAGAATTCCTACCGTACTCGAGACTCGCAATAAGTTATTATTATTTGGCCTCAGGCAAATAAGACGGTAATGGCGTTTAATATTTTTATACCTACATTATGTAGACACGAGTAACGTTAATAAAAGCCACAAGTAATAATGTGTTGTTGAATTAACCGTGTACTCGTGTATAATAAATGCTGTAAGAGGTTTATTGCTTCTTATTTTGCTATTTTTAATAGGTTGTTTTCTTTGAGGCATGGTTTGATCAAGAGAAGAAGAGTAGGCAAGGCAATCGGACCCCATGTATGGGCAAAGTTAAGTTTTTTGCTCAGTACCGTATATCTTTTCATCAGAGCAATATGTAGTGCCTTCATAGGTTTTACTGTAACCTCGGGCGTGAACCCGGCGAATTGGAGTTTCTTTTTAAGTTTTATTAGTGAAGTGACTATTAACAATAATAATAACAACGTTTTTGTTAAAGTGCCAGTCGCTTTCATTTACGTCCCACTGTGGAATGGAATATATAAACTAATTATATATATATATATATATATATATATAACTATATAACTTCATCAAAATCAACTGCAATTTTTTTCTTGTATGAATCGAAATATGTTCATGTTGAATTTGAATTACCTACGGCAACCAACATCCCACTTGACTGAAATTTCATACAACTTGCAAAAAGAGAAAAGTAATTTCAACATTGCTTATAGATCTAAAAATAATAATGATGTAGAATGGTCAAGACAAGGTTTGACGCGGACGAAGTCGCGGGCAACAGCTAGTATGCAAAAAAAATATTTAGGCCTTCAAGTTAGTTATGCAATTGGAGGATTTTTAAACGACATACACTTTATCTAAATAGCAATTGGAGAGCTTTTTAGAGTAGGTACCTATGTTCGGTTGGGCCACGAACGCCACGGTCATTTTAGGTTTCCTTAATGTTTAGGTACTACAAATATAAATAAGATATCAGATATCTCAAAATCACAGATTTGAAATATCGCCACGGGTCAATGTCGTCATTTCTAAAGACTTTTCGCGTAATATAATCAGTATTTCTATTTTAGCGATATGCTTAATCAACTCAAAATCAACAACAAAATGCCAATGTCTCTATGTCAATTAAAGTAGCTCAAATAACAAAAATATCGCATTCAAATCGGAATATGCCAATGCTACTAATAAGACGGGTGAATCCAAAAATTGTGATTCTGGTATTCACCAGTTACATCTGACAAGTTACAAAGAATTAAATTTATACGACGATAAGCCGCCGCGACTTATCGGCGCTCAAGCGGATGTTTCGCGAACCGATCCGAAACCATGTCGAACGATATTCGACTTGTACGACGTGAGTGTACCCGTTTCATAATATGAAGTCTGTAACACATCGACCCCTAAGACTTTCGTAAGTCCAATACCGAAATATAAAGGTTATACGCAAAAGCGTGAAAACTGTAAGAAGTGAGTAGCTCCTCGCACCCAAACATAAAAAGTAAGCTCTCGAATCCGAAAACTTATTAAAACAAAAGTAAATAAAAAGTTAATGATGCGGGCAAGTAGGAAAGCAAATTATCTGGTTATTTGTTTCATAAACCTAGAGGAAACTCTGAGGGGAATAGGTATTTAGTGAAAATCCGTGCGCGTACTTTTTTACGATGTCGTATTTTTTCGGAGCGCGCTACGTTTGTTTATCTTCCATATTTCGTATCTAGGGTTGTCAACTGTCCCGTGTATAGCGATTTCTGGAGTGCCATGAACTCTCGCCGCGCCGCTGGTCTTGCAAGCCGTAGTATCTCCATAAGATTCCACCTAGGACGCCGATTGTCCAGTTTTTCAGCTTACCTCCATTATTACCCCACAAACGAAAGTTCAGTTAATTTTGAGTAATTTCAGAGGTCATGATTAATTTGAATAACCCGTGACGCGTTTTCTCGCTCGGCATTACCGTTATTTCGGCGCCCTTTTCTTTCCATGCTTTTTAATATGTTGATCGCCAATATACCTTATCCAATCAGGGCGTGTTAAAGGAGTTCTGGGGCCTATGATGCTGCTTTTATCACGCGATAAATACATGACAAAGCATCCGCCACGTCTCGACAAAATGCGAGTGTGAGTGACAGACGCATTGTCACTTATTTATCACGTGATAAACGCAACCATCATAGGCCCCTGCATTTTATAGCCAAGTCCCGCAATTTGCAAGCAAATGTACCGCAAATCGGCACGCTAAGGTTGACAACCCTATTCATGTCCTTTGGACCAATTTTCTTTTTATACTTGTTCTATGAGTCCTTGTAGTTGTTTTTTGTCTGAATGGCGATATCGTAGGTACCTGTGACACGGTGCAAATGAGATTGAACGAAAAAATTTAGACGCACACAAGGGTCTAGCTTACACGTTAGCGTATATGTTAGTCTTAACGTATACGTTATCACTGTTGGATCTATTTTGCGACGTACTAATAAAGTACTTAAAAATAAACGACTTACTCATGCCACTGAATGCAGATTAAGATGAGAGCTTAATATATTTTTTGTTACATTACAGGCTGCTCGCGGTGAGGAGCACCGTAATGTAGCAAGTAGCAATCAAATCATATGTCAATCAGGGATTTGGTAAAATCCCTAAGGAATTTGATAAAGTCAAGCACCAATCAAAATAAATCCAAAGAAAACAACAATAACACTCGATATTTCTTAAAGTACGTTTCGAAACTGCGTCTATGATAAATTGATGAACTCATAAATTATTGGTACAGGTATTTACAGTATAAATTAAAAAAATCGTATCTTATTTGAACAATAATCCATATTTACTTTTTTATTAAAGCTGTAACTCTGCTAACGTAAACCAAATGTTTACAATGAAGCGAAAAATTTAAAAGTTTAATGGGTCAGACAGGATTCGAACCTGCGTTTCCAACGGCTTTCCGGGCCAACACGGGCGTCCTATACCAACTCCATTCAATTCTCAATTTTTCGCTTCATTGTAAACATTTAATTATCAATTTGATTCATATAAAAGACACAATTATTTAAACATTCGGTCTTTAAAAATAATAAGTTGTAACTTCTTCGGATATATTTTTTGATTTTATGGTACATAACGCATATCGGAACATATTCTTAGTTGAGGTCTGATTCGAAAATCGATTTTCGAATTGATATGTTTTTATCGCTCCCTAAAAAGATATGAAAGAGACAGAGCGCATCGAATTTCGAATGATTCAAATTTTAGAATTAACCTGTGGCTGAGAAATGATAATTCGTAGCCAAAAATTTAAAAATTTAAGAAACAAAATCGCATTTTGTTCACTGTTATCTCGCAGCAAAATCGCCATGTTTGAGCTGGTGAGTTCTAAAATATATTAAAGATCTATTTTAAGCTGAGAGCCTAAGTGATTAAAATAGACACAGCAT
Source organism: Apotomis turbidana (assembly GCA_905147355.2). NCBI lineage: Eukaryota > Metazoa > Arthropoda > Insecta > Lepidoptera > Tortricidae > Apotomis > Apotomis turbidana. Next base: position 8,153,451 of record LR990297.1, on the reverse strand, counting down.
AATAATAATTATATCAATTAGAGAGCCAAACATATCAAATAAAATAACTTAGTAGTTCAATCAATAACTTAACTGTTTCGAGGCATCTAATCAAATATGGAATCATATAGTAATTGTATCATAAAGACATTAAAACAAAATAATATAATTCATACGAACTTTCAAAGTTTCTACCTAGATATTGCCAAAGTATTTGCCGCTTTTCTACAAGATATTCTGAAAGAGACTTGGAACGTTATTTTTTTTTAACGTTCTTCAAACAACACGCGGTATTAAACACGAGTGGGGTTTTATGAAACGAGCCGAAGGCAAGTTTCATAATAACATCACACGAGTGTTTTAATGCCTAATTATGTACAGTTACATACACTACTTTACCTAGCCACATATCATAAGCCTCCATGATGCATTCAGGAGTAGCACATTTTGACAAATATTACCCGGTAATGGCGGTAATGAAGTTTTCTGGCAGCTGTCATAGTTTTTTTTAGTTCAGACACAGAATAAATACACTAGTTCAGAGACAAACTAAAGCCGGCCCCAACTATCATATCGTTCGATATCTTATACTTACGTGCGACATTTGTCAAATTTGATTGCAAATTGACACTTCATTTCGAACTAAACGTCATCTCGACTGATATTAGAATAGAGGTCAAATCAAATTTCTTTGTTTTTCAGAGATGTCCGAATTTGACTATATAATATTATCGAAATCGATGTTATTATTTAGCGATAATAACATTTTTACAGATAAGAAATTAGTTCTAACAAAACAGTCTATTTTTATGGTGGTCATAATGTGCGGTTCTTGAACGCATCATGGAGGGTTTATGATATTTGGATAATAAATAAACTTGTAATTTGTATCAAATCGTAAAAATGTGGAATCATGCAGTATTTCTATCGTGCAATTTATATCTTAATAAACATCGAATTGAACCCACACCCGAAAGGTTCGCCTAAAATTGCGTACGCGATTTTCCCCCTTAAAATATTCCAAGAGACCCAAGAACGTCATCATAAACCCCTTTTCTAAGGCTTCCACGCATTTACGGTCGTAATAAAGACATCAACGCCTGTTCTCTATTTATACCTCGTTAACTGTACCATGGGAAACATAGTACGGCTGCCGTAAACTATACGTAGCTATGCTACATAAAGTGTAACTTATTAGGGAAGAATATTAGTTTAATTAAGGTCCAGGTCCGGAGCTGGCAGGCTTAGGCCGGGTAATAAAAAATAGATGTCTCGTTAGCTTTCAGAATTCATCATAGTAATGTCTTTTACCTAACGCTTTCTGTATTGGACAGCTGTGTGCACAAAATGATGACGAAGTCGGTTACACGCATTTATAGGGTCAAATTTATCGTTATTTCTGTTATCTGCGATGATGGTATCCTTAAACGTTTGAAGTACAAAAATTTGCGTCAAAAACACGTTTACCTATACAATTATATTTGTTGTGAGAAAAATGTTAAGTAAATAAAGCGCCCAGCCCAGTATCAACCGGCGTAAGTCAGTTTACAACATAAACTAAATCAAAGCCTGTCGCCACAAATACTGAATGAACACGCACATGTCGAAAACCTAGCCTACACCATCGCAAACTTATCCTAAACTTGTAACGTATAAATATCGTCAATATATTTAAACCATAATACGTTAAAGGAATAAACATTAATTAAAGAAAAACTAAAATACATTAATATCAAAACAAGTAATATTAGAGACTACTAACGCCATCTATAGGATTTTATCGTAATCACCAAGCTCACAATTAAACGTTTTCCTTAAACAGTCATGTTAGTTCGCGATACTAGATAATTAGTTCCAAAAACAACCACATTATTAGGAAGCGGCGCGCGCGCAACGGCTCTTTCTTTTCGATCCAAACGCGAGACGTTCAGGACGCTGCCATTATAATTTTTTGAATACTACTTAATATAAATGGCGAAACTTCGTCCCTGGATCATTAATACTTTAATAATGTAGCCAGGAGGGCTACCAAATAAAACTTAAATGGAGGAATAAGGAGAACCCAAAAATGTAAGTAAATTCTTTTGACGCGAATTCAAAATGTACCTACCATGACACGTGTTGGCTTGTGTGAAGTGCTTTGGTTAACCGGGTTCATTATTTCTAGGGGTTCTATTTCCAAGTCTTAAGCTGCATACACTTTTCTACGGGAATATTTGGGACCTGGCAATGACTACGCAGTATAGATGGAGCTGCATCTGATGTCGAACTGGAGCCTGGGCTCTGCTTCCTGAAGGCACCAGCGCGATCATCTGATTATTGTGTAAGAGTGTAAGACTAAAAGGTCAGTGTCATCTCCATTATCTAAATGTGATCAGTGCCATACCGTGAAAAGTGTAAAACAACATATATTTATATTAAAGACTTTCCTCTCGTAAAGAACATCTATCATTTATCACCAACAGTAGTAAAAAGGCGCCCTGAGGTATTTTCAAAAAAGAGAGTTTCATGCCAACGGTGAGTAACCCGGTGGTAACGCGTAAAAACGTTACAAAAGTGTCTACCCAACGTTTGGCCTTAATCTACTTGTTGGTAATAAATGATTTAACTTAATTAATTTAACTTAGAATCAACAGTGTTAGAATAAGATAGCTTAAAACAGTGATTTAAAATTTTATCTAGAGGTATTTCTACCCACTTTTTTTTTCCTTGTGACGAGAACAAAGAACGATTGTTCTAGAACTAAAGTATTACTATGTATTGTTACGTATATGTCAGCGGTACAATGTTTTAATATTTCTAGCCTTAAAAACGATTATTAACTTGTACTTTCTTGCATATGTGAACTTGGACCCTTGAAAATTTAATCGCAAATTGTATACTTACCTATGAAAGTTTCTGAAATATTTCAGTGTAATTTAAACTTGCTTTTGTAAAAATAAATTTGACAAAATGTCTGTCCAAAAATATATCGACTGTTTACATAAAGATGAGATCATGTATGAACTTAATATTCTTGGAATATCCACAGAGCCTGGGGTGAGCGTCGATGCCTTGAGGAAGCAGATAAGACAGGTGTTTAAATTGGCCCGAAGAGGGAGTATGAAGGGTGAGCCAGTTATGACACCAGATGCAGCATCAGAAATCGCGACCTGCACGCCTAAAGTAGTATTGCTGGAATCGGAGTTGCCTGGACCCGGTACGGTGAGTGACCAGAAACTTCTCATCAAGCTAACACGTCGTGCCAACTATCTCGTCGATAGATTAGCTAGAATCACGCAAAGCAACCCCGAACTGTCAGACTTACGTAGTCGGTTAGTTAAAATTTTGAGCATTGTAGATGGTGAGGCCAGTGAGGTAGACAGTGATAGTGAGGTAGCTATAGTACACCATTTACCCGAGAAGCAAGTACGCCAAGTGATAGTAGTGAAAGACAAATCGGTAAACTTAAATTCACTCAATTTAAAATTCGACGGAACCACTTGTGTTCGCGTTTTTGTCGAACGACTAGAGGAACTTCGACAAGCGCGCAATATTCCCGAAGATCACATGCTTTCGGCTTTTTCGGACTTACTTGACAAAGCGGCATTACATTGGTTTAGAAATAACAAAAGCAACTTTCAGTCGTACAGACAATTGTTAGATTGTTTACGTGAAGACTTTGATTTGCCAGACTTAGACTACAAATTACGCCAAGAGATTATGCAACGGACTCAATCCAAAACGGAAACCATAGTTGTATACCTATCAATAATGCAGGGTATGTTTTCCCGATTAACGACTCCTATTTCTAGTAAAGAACAACTTGACATACTTATGCATAATATTCGTCCCGAATATATGAAAAACTTAGCGCTTCAAAACATAGATTCCATTCTCACTTTGAAGCAGTATTGTAAACAACTTGAACTAGCACGCTCGCGAGCGGACCAATTTAATGAACCGAATTTTCACAACTTTAAAATTACGACAGATTTACATTCTCAGCATACAAAAAGGCCAGTAAATAGGGAAGTTTCAGCGTTAAATGAGCCGAGTACCTCACATCAAATTAAAAAATGTTTTAGGTGCAATAAAACTAACCATTTTACTAACCAATGTAAATCCAGAGAAATCGTATGTTTTAAGTGTGGAATGAAAGGTGTGAAACGAACGGAATGTGAATGTAGTCTTAATCCAAAAAACTGATAAATGGGCCTCTTAACAATAAACGGCACCGTAATATATCACCTAACCATCAGGTTAACGAGGTCCTGTTTAAAAAAAAATTAAACGATATTCGACCACATTTAAAACTTAGAATATTACACTTACAGGCTTTCGGACTTCTTGATTCCGGAGCTTTCTGTTCAGTCCTGGGTAGGGATTCGCACTTAAAATTTATAGAACATGGATTTAAGCTTAATTATTTTAATACGGAGAATCATGTTAGGACGGCCGACGGCACAGAGTTGCATTGTTTAGGTTACATGCCATTACCAGTAGAATTTAATAACAATATTAGAGTCATTAACTTTCGTATTGTACCTAAGATAACGACACCTATTATACTGGGAGTGGATTTTTGGCAACAATTTAATTTGGGAGATGGCCTAGTTTCAAGTCTTGAGTCAAATTTGAGTATGAGAAATCCATACTACGATTTAGATTCGTGTATCAATTCCGTTTCGCCTAATAATGGGTTAGAGGAATATGAGTCTTTGACAACCGAACAAAAACAGGTTATAGACAATTTAATACAGAAATATGATACAATTAACACAGCGAAAGTCGGTTTAGGTAGGACTAGTTTGGCATGCCATACGATTGACACGGGCGATAGCAAGCCAATTAAACAGAGATATTATCCTTTATCTCCCATTAAGCAACACGCCTTAGAAAAAGAGTTAGATAGAATGTTAAGCTTAGGAGTAGTTGCACCGTCTCAATCCGCGTGGAACTCACCCGTTGTTATGGTACAAAAGCCTAATGGGGACATGCGTCTCTGTCTTGATTGTAGGAAACTTAACTCAGTATCAAAACCGGATGCATATCCTTTACCGTACATTAGTAGTATCTTAGATCAGCTCAGAAATGCTAAATACCTATCATCCATAGACTTGTCTGCTGCATACTGGCAAATACCGTATGATAATGAATCATCAGCCGAGAAAACTGCATTCACTGTGCCACGCCGCGGGCTATATGAATTCAAGGTCATGTCCTTTGGCTTAGTTTCGGCCAGTGGAACAATGCAGAGACTCATGGACAAGCTCTTTGGTGCCGAATTCGATAACAAAGTTTTTTGCTTTCAAGACGACATCATTATCATAGCGAGCACGTTTGAAGAACATGTACAATTGTTACACCGAGTCTACCAAAAGCTGAAAGACGCAAACCTCACAATTAACATGGAAAAGTCAATGTTTTGTAGAAAGGAATTAAAATACCTAGGTTACTTAGTAGATAGACACGGACTTCGTATGGATCCTTCCAAAGTTGAAATTATTTTGAACTATCCAACCCCAACAACAGGAAAAGAAGTTAAACGATTTTTAGGTATGGCCGGCTGGTATAGACGATTTATTAACAACTTCTCAAAAATAGCAAAACCCTTAAATAAATTGACAAGCAAAAATTTCTCGTTTGAATGGTCGACTGAGGCAGAGGAATCGTTTAACCATCTTAAAACTGCCTTAGTGTCCGCACCAATCCTTAAATGTCCTAATTTTGACTTGCCTTTTGCTATCCATACAGATGGTTCTTCATACGCAATCGGGGGTGTCTTAACTCAAACATATGATGGTATTGAACATCCTATAGCCTATTGTAGTCGCTCACTCAACAAAAATGAAATTAACTATAGTGTTTCAGAGCGCGAATTATTAGCTGTAATATTTGCATTGGAGCAATTTCGACAGTATGTTGAGGGACAAGAATGCAAAATTATAACTGATCATGCCTCGTTATTATGGTTTAATAAAATTGATAATCCATCAGGACGTCTAGCAAGATGGAGCATGAGGTTAAGTCAGTTTCAGTTTCAAATCGAACACCGCAAGGGCAAACTTAACGTAATTCCGGACGCTCTAAGCCGCATCACAATAAACGCCATAGGGTCAACGAACTCGAGCGATAGCTGGTATAATCATATGTTAGAAACATGTCAAGCGAATCCGCGCAAACACCCTAATTACTTAATTACGGATGGTAAATTATTTAGACATACAAAAAATAAATACCAGCTAACGAGCGATTTCGAATGGAAACTTGTAGTACCTCAGGACGAACGACTTAATATCCTTAAAAAATGTCACGATGATCCTACAAGTGCACATTTAGGTATATATAAAACACATAAACGCTTAAGTCTCCATTACTTTTGGCCGAATATGTATAAAGATATCAAAGAATACGTAAGTAAATGTGAGACATGTAAAACATATAAACCAGTTAATACGGCACGACCAGGCTTAATGGGTAATCCAAAAACAGTAAATAAGCCCTGGATGTCAATATGTGTCGATTTTCTCGGACCGTTCCCCCGCTCTCGTAATGGAAATACCTACTTAATAGTCTGTACGGATTACTTCAGCAAGTACGTTATGTTGCATCCTATACGGAGTGCAACAGGTGTAGTTGTGGCAAAGTATATAGAGGACAAAGTATTTTTAGTTCACGGGGTCTGTAAATCGATATACATTGATAACGGAGCTCAATTTATATCTGCACACTTTAGACAATTATTAAAGCGATATAATGTTCCAAACATTTACTATAATCCTCGTTATCACCCTCAAGTGAACCAAGCCGAGCGAGCTATTAGAAACGTCGTATGTGGCATAGCATGTTATGTTGGTTCAGATCATCGGAGGTGGGATGAAAATCTCACTAAGTTACAATGCGCACTTAACACAGCAGTGAACGAAACCACTAAACATACACCATATTTCCTTGTACACGGCAGAGAGTTCATTATCGACGGGAATTTACACAACTTACATTGTGACCAGCCAATACTTAGATCTGAAGTCACAGTAGGTGAACCCGATAATTATAGTAAAAGGTTGAGCGAATTGGAATTGATATTTAAGAAAGTGCATAAGCATATATATGATGCCCATGTTAAAAATGCGAAACAATATAACTTAAGAAAACGAGATGTCGAATATAGGGTCGGACAAATTGTTTATTTACGTACTCACTATCTTTCGAATGCATCAAAGAATTTCACTTCGAAATTAGCCCCGAAATTCCAAAAATGCATTATAACTGCAAAATTATCAAAATTAGTATATACTTTAAGTAACATGGATGGTAAAAACTTAGGGACCCATCACATAAAAGATATACTTAAGCAGAATGACATCTAACGAGTGATTTGATAGGTTTATAGAATGATCGATGAATAGTATGAAAGTGTATTTTTTTCTAAATTTATTCCATATGGACTATTTGAACGCAGAGTAAGCTGTGACAGAGATAAGAAAGAATGTGACTCGTAAGGACGTTATGTAACCATCTGGCTCGATGCAGTTTGCGTAGTAAACAAATGCTCGGATATACATTGTTGTTATATGATAACCTTAACTTAAATAAACTAACGACTTAATACTAAAATTACTTAATGGATCCAATCTTAAAACTTAAATGGTAATTAATTTGATACGTAATGTTTAGTTATGTTGATAAACAAACATACTTAAATAAACATGTTTTTGTTTATCAATAACAAAACTCGATCAAGGTTCGTGGAATACTAACCTTCGTTTATTTAAATCTTAAAATATAGTATTCACGTGAACCAACCTAAATAGGTAAAAAGTAATAGTTCAACCGCGGAACATCGGTTTGTACTTAATGTATAGAAATAGACGTGAGATTATCGTACATAAAGTTAACGATAACTTATTATCAGGTTTAGGTACATATTGTTAGGTACTCTAAACCATTTTTTTTTTCTTTGTAAATAATCAATTGTATTTTAGGTCGTAAGTTAAATACGTCGCTGGATAGTGATGTAAACAAATAGGTATATAGAACCGCATGATCGCTGTCTACCGAACTGCATGTTAGGGTTAGCTGTACATACATAATTAGGTTTAATTCTAGTAATTCAGTTATAATTTTATAAATCATATAGTCATAAGTATATGTAGGTAAGTAGAGTACTTGCAAAAAGTATCTTCGGTACGAAGAACTTTTTAACCCAAGAGGGAGGAATGTGTAACGTATAAATATCGTCAATATATTTAAACCATAATACGTTAAAGGAATAAACATTAATTAAAGAAAAACTAAAATACATTAATATCAAAACAAGTAATATTAGAGACTACTAACGCCATCTATAGGATTTTATCGTAATCACCAAGCTCACAATTAAACGTTTTCCTTAAACAGTCATGTTAGTTCGCGATACTAGATAATTAGTTCCAAAAACAACCACATTATTAGGAAGCGGCGCGCGCGCAACGGCTCTTTCTTTTCGATCCAAACGCGAGACGTTCAGGACGCTGCCATTATAATTTTTTGAATACTACTTAATATAAATGGCGAAACTTCGTCCCTGGATCATTAATACTTTAATAATGTAGCCAGGAGGGCTACCAAATAAAACTTAAATGGAGGAATAAGGAGAACCCAAAAATGTAAGTAAATTCTTTTGACGCGAATTCAAAATGTACCTACCATGACACGTGTTGGCTTGTGTGAAGTGCTTTGGTTAACCGGGTTCATTATTTCTAGGGGTTCTATTTCCAAGTCTTAAGCTGCATACACTTTTCTACGGGAATATTTGGGACCTGGCAATGACTACGCAGTATAGATGGAGCTGCATCTGATGTCGAACTGGAGCCTGGGCTCTGCTTCCTGAAGGCACCAGCGCGATCATCTGATTATTGTGTAAGAGTGTAAGACTAAAAGGTCAGTGTCATCTCCATTATCTAAATGTGATCAGTGCCATACCGTGAAAAGTGTAAAACAACATATATTTATATTAAAGACTTTCCTCTCGTAAAGAACATCTATCATTTATCACCAACAGTAGTAAAAAGGCGCCCTGAGGTATTTTCAAAAAAGAGAGTTTCATGCCAACGGTGAGTAACCCGGTGGTAACGCGTAAAAACGTTACAAACTTACCTATGTCGTGTTGACACCGCCATCCGATTCAATCACAAAATACGCCCGTACATAACACAATCGTAGTAGCACATCGGTCAGCTGTTAAACGTACGCACAACAGCTGGTCACTGTCCACTAAAGAATTGCAGTTCTAGCTATTTATCAATGATTTTAGGTTATACCGGGTTTCGGCGGGGCATTCACGTTCCCTGAGCGGGCGGCCCCGCCGTTCTCGACGGCACACTAATCAGTAATCGTTGTCGGGAGGCTGCGCCCCCCCGCGCGCCGCGCCCCCCCCGCCCCGCGCGTAGCCTACCATATAGGGGTGCAGATGCTGAAAAAGGTACAATTCGAGGAAGGAAAACGCGGCCGTGCTGCCTGAACAAATAAATTGATTCTTTGACATGCGGAAGATGAAGACTCGTATTAAGGGTTGTAATTCGTTTTATATTAGCTGGAAATGTTACGTTTATAGTAAGAAATAATATTTATACCAGGGCTATAAAAAGTTGAGTCAAGTTTAAAACAGCCGTTATTCATTCCAGTTTTATCTTTGCTTTTAACGTTATGCTCTACATTTTCATTTGCCTAGTAGAATTACTATTTTTTTTCAGAATTATAGAATTTGGGTAGCTCATCTTTCCTGAAAATATCTTTCCTGTCACATATATTATGAGTACTTACCTAAATAAAACCTCCTTTTACAAAATATAATTCAGAAAACTGATATAGCCACTCTTTCCAAAAGATTTGTAATTACATAATATTTCAATATCAAATATCGAGGCGACGATTTTACAAACTCGATTTATAATTTCCTTTCTTACATATATAATCAGAATTACTATCTCTTAGGCAATTTCTGGACAAAGTTACTAGCATATTCTAGTAAATAATAGTCAAGCTAGGATCCCAAACACTAATCATAATACCCGTCCCGACTACACGCACTTCCTAGGCAAAGTTACAGGCAGATCCTATGAAATAATTGTTATAGTCTCACCATCTACATTACAGACGTCCACTGCTGTAACACATAGGCCTCTTCTAAAGCTTGCCACAAAGTGCGATCCTGCGCAGACCACATCCGAAATCGGGGACCGTCCCACGCTGCGCTTTCTTATCATCTCTCTATCATCCCAACACTAATCATAATACCTACACGCACACGCACCTAATCGCCACTTAATCTATGGCGGTAGAAGCCTCCGAATATTCAGGGGTGACACACTCCCATTAAATATTCATTCTCGGATTGTAAATTAGTGAATTCTGAGATAGCAGGGCGATAAGGGCGGCGAATTGCCGGTTAGCCGGGATCGAGTTGAGGTAGCCCTGGTTATTTGAGAAATTTTTGTAAAAATTTATGGTTATGGTATAGTACCTATTGCACATTTAAATATTTATACAAACGAAAGTAACTTTGTATCTGTCTGTTGAACCACTAAACCGATTTAGATGAGAATTGGTATGGAGATAATTGGAGTTGTAATGGGTGGGGTGTGTGATTTAAGATAGTTTTTATCTTTTTAGGGTTCCGTACCTCAAAAGGAAAAAACGGAACCCTTATAGGATCACTTTGTTGTCCGTCTGTCCGTCCGTCTGTCAAGACCCTTTTTCTCAGGAACGCGTGGACGTATGAAGCTGAAATTTATATCAATTACTCAGGTCTACTTTCCCTTGAAGCTGTGAAAAAATCAAACTTCTAAGCCAACGCAATCAAAAGATACAGCCGTTTATGCCGCAAATTTTCGACACTTGCAAGGGAATCAAAACCTACAGGGTGCTTCCCGTGAACTCAGAATCTTGAAATTTGGTACGAAGCAACGTCTTATAGCATAGATAAAGGAATAATTACGAAAACCATAATTTTTTTTTTAATACCTAACTTTGCACCTAATTTGCAAATTTTCGACACTTGCAAGGGAATCAAAACCTACAGGGTGCTTCCCGTGAACTCAGAATCTTGAAATTTGGTACGAAGCAACGTCTTATAGCATAGATAAAGGAATAATTACGAAAACCATATTTTTTTTTTTTAATACCTAACTTTGCACCTAATTTATATGGGGCGCTATACATACCAGGTGCAAACTTAACTTAACCACTTAGGGATGGAAAGTGTTTGTACGGAACCCTCGGTGCGCGAGTCCGACTCGCACTTGGCCGGTTTTTTTATTTAATTCAGTGAAAAGAGGGTAAAATTTAATATGAAAGAGTCATCGCCTGGCTATTATCCCCTTATGGCAATTAACATACGCAGATTAAGTCGCGGGAGAACGCGGGCAGAAGCTGTATAAAATCTTCCGTAACAGACACACCAGTATGTTAGTGAAGTACAACAGCTCTAGGTTGTTTAAAGTAAATAATGACCGCTTAATCTATGACGGTAACCCGGTGACGGTAATATATATATTCTTGGATTGTAAATTACTGAATCCTGAGATAACAGGGTGATAAGGGGAAGGCGAATTGCCGATTAAGTAGCTGACATCGAGTTGAGGTAGCCCTGGTTATTCCTGTAATATTGTGTAAAAATGGCCGCTTATTTAATACACATTGCATAAGCTATGTTGTAAAAATAAACAGGTACCGAAATATAGTATAAGGTAAACCACCTTTTAGAAACACCACAGGACTGATTTTGACGTATATGATAATGATAAATAAACTACACGGACCTTATTAGGTTATCATTATTAGCGGCTATAGCCACTTAATCTATGGCGGTACAGGAACCCCCGAACATTCAGGGGTGACACACTCCCATTAAATATTCATTCTCGGGTTGTAAATTAGTGAATCCTGCGATGAACAGGGAACGGTGAAGCGCCGCTTAGGATCGAGTTGTGGTCCTGGCAATGATTGTGGGGAAATAGCCCAATTTTCTGTAGCTAATATTAACTAAGTATAAGCACCTAAATTTAGGGAAGGAGAGGAAGACGAAGGCCGAGGGTTAGTTATTTCGACCAGATAAAGAAAACCGGCCAAGTGCGAGTCGGACTCGCGCACCGAGGGTTCCGTACAAACACTTTCCATCCCTAAGTGGTTAAGTTAAGTTTGCACCTGGTATGTATAGCGCCCCATATAAATAAGGTGCAAAGTTAGGTATTAAAAAAAAACTACTTACTACAGCTCGTTCAAAACAATTTTCGTTGGTAGTTTTTATAGTAATGTACATCATATGTTTTTTTTTGATTTTTCATTTTCTTATTTTAGAAGTTATAGGGGGGGCAACTTTTTTCCACTTTGGAAGCGTCTGTCACGCAAACTATTCGGTTTAGAAAAAAAAATATTTTACAAACCTCGATATCATTTTTGAAGACCTATCCATAGATACCCCACACGTATATGTCTTTGATGTAAAAAAAAATTTTGAGTTTCAGTTCTAAGTATGGGGAGCCCCCAATATTTATTATATTTTTTTTATTCTTGCATCAATCATCTTAATGCGGTTCACAGAATACATCTACCTACCAAGTTTCAACAGTATAGCTCTTATATTTAGTTTCGGAAAAAAATGGCTGTGACATACGGACGGACAGACGGACAGACAGACGGACGGATGGACAGACAGACATGACGAATCTATAAGGGTTCCGTTTTTTGCCATTTGGCTACGGAACCCTAAAAAGGTAGACGTCGCGTTGTATCGAAAAGTGAAAGAACTGGCGTTAAAGAGAACGGACTGGAGAGAACTGCACCGAAAAGAGTAAAACTTTTAAAAGTTTATGATGAATGATACGCACCTAATCGCCGCTTAATCTCTATGTTGGTAACAGGGAGCACTTTTGGATAAAGAACCCTAAAAGAGTGACGACGCGGTTGGCTTCGTGTAGTAGTGCTAGGAAACCGCGAATGCTACGAAAGTTGCCCCAAGAATAAAATATCGTTGCTCATCAGACAATTTGCCGATGCTGGGATTCGAACCCAGGGCCTTTATTCCATGGTTATTTATTTTATTTATTTATCGTATGGCATAACAAAACACTGGATCAGTAAAAAAACAATCAAATTATATATATATATAAAAAGAGAAAACCTATAATTAGAATTTAGCCCGTTTCAGGTAGACAGCTGCCGCGTTGGAGATGATCTCGAAGTCGCCTGAATGGCCTGTGTATTTAGTTAGGGGGCACTCCCAGACCAAATGGTCGATGGTCTGTTTAGGGTGTCCGCAGTCACAAGCTGGGGTCGGGCTCCAACCCCATTTGTGCCAGTGGTAGGCGCAATTTCTCACTCCCGTCCTCAGTCGGTTTAGGGCGGTCCAGAGCCGGCGGGGTTCCTTGAATCCAGCAGGAGGTTCTTGAGGAGTGAAAGAGAAGGGGTTTTAGGAATCTTTATGAGGTTCCCATTCTTCAACCCAAGCCTCGTCTAAGCTCCAGGAGTCCTGTATTTCAGGCATCAGCAGTGCTGGAGGGTTCCTAGACCTTAACCTTTTCGGCCCGAAGTCTGCGAGGTCTTCATGTATGGGTAGGGTGTGGCTGCAGTGAGTTTTAGAGGCTTCTCGGTGAAGACATCTTTCTCTTCTCAGGTGTGCTGGAGCTATGTTGCTGAGGACCGGGAGCCAGTGGGAGGGGGTGGGTTTGAGACAGCCGGATATGAGTCGGAGAGTGTGGTTAAGTTGCCTGTCAACGGCTGGGACGTGGGCACTTTTCATCCACACAGGAGCGCAGTACTCAGCCGTTGAAAACACCAGTACCAAAGCTGTAGTTCGAAGGCAAGAGGCGGTAGCTCCCCAGCTAGTACCTGTGAGCTTCTGAACAAGGTTGTTCCTGGTCTTTAGTTTGGCTGCTACCTTCTTTAGGTGGTATTTGAAGGTTAGGCTCCTGTCTAGTGTGCCTCCCAGGTACTTAGGGCTAGTGTTGTGCGTTAAGAGAGAGCCCCTAAACAAGACAGCCAGTGACTTTTCCGCAAGCTTGTTATTGAGGTGGAAACAACACACTTAGGTCTTGGTGGGGTTTGGGCACAAGCGCCATCGGGAAAAGTAGTCATCCAGGATGGACAGGTCTTTTTCTAGGATTGGTTCCGTGGGTTTCATGCATTGGTGCTGGGTGATGAGGGCCAGGTCGTCGGCGTATCCAAACTTGCGCGAGGATGTGGCCGGGAGGACATGAATATAAAGGTTAAAAATTAAGGGCGCCAGGACTGAGCCCTGGGGAAGGCCGTTATTCAGAACCCTGACGCTGCTGGATTCATCTCCGAGGAAAACTTGCACAGGCCTGTTGGTGAGAGTGTTTTCGATAAGTCTGAAGATCTTCATGCAGGGAATTGCTTTCAAGAGCTTATACAGCAGTCCCTGGCGCCAGACTGTATCATATGCGGCATTGAGATCGATGAAGGCAGCAGAAAATTTAAGTCTTTTGTTGAATCCGTTCTCTATGTGTGTCGTAAGTGCAAGGACCTGATCACAGCAGCTACGGTTGGGCCTGAATCCGGCCTGTTCTGGAGGGATAACTGCATTGACGGTGTCGGATGCGGTTGTATATGAGTCTCTCCAGTAATTTATAAACAACACTTAAGAGGGCGATCGGTCTAAAACTATCAGCTCTGTCGTTAGGTTTTCCCGGTTTGAGGATGGCAATTACTTTAGACCGTTTGAGCGCAGTGGGCACCTGGCCAGAGTCAATTATAGCGCTATAAAACCTCGCCAGCCAAGCTCGTGTCTTCTCCGCAGGCTTTGTCTGCCAAAATGTGGGTCATTGCCTTTGTAATTTCGTCTATAGTGACTGGGTGACAATAAGCGTTGGAAGGGGTTATAGCAGATTTAAGTGCCGTTAGTTCTTTACGGATCATTTTTGTATGAAGCTTGTGGTTGGGTGCTTTTGATAGTCTGATCATTCTATCGGCGATAATGTTTGGACTAACTTTTGGTTTGGGGCCTTGTATAGCAGAACCGTCAGTCAGCTTTCTCACCAAGTGCCATGCTTTCTTGCTGGAGTGGGTAAAATTCATATTTTCGACGGCTTTCTCCCACTTATCTCTTCGAGCATCGTCTAAGGACTTGATGATTCTATGAGCTGTAGTACGGTCTCCAGTTAATTGGAAGTCTTTCCATAGAGCCTCTGTGTCATCGTTCCAGCAAGGCACGTATCTCCGCCGAAATCCTCGCGGAATGAATTCCTTAGCAGTTGTTAGAACTAGTTTCCGAAAGCGGTCATACTTTTGTGGGATAGGAGGTAACCATCTGACACCGTTGTCCAGTTTTTTTCTTATAGTCTTCCCAACTTGCCTTTTGGAAATTCCAGCGAGGAACAGGGTAGGATGGCACAATAGGGATTTTCAGGCCGATGTCAAGTACGACTGGGTGATGCTGGCTGTGTGGGAACTCTCCAAGAACAGATCTTAGGATTGGCACCGGGTTGTCTTCGTCGTCTTTTGTGGAGAACACCAGGTCAGGGTTATAGTCTTTGCCCCATCTCGCGGGGATTAAATAAATAAACAAAATATTCCATGGTGGTGGTGTACCTAGTATCGCCACTTCGCCAATCCGATCACGTTAAGTTTGTGCCTCATTTATATGCGACTTCATAGGCATCGGGCGCAAACTTGACTTGACTGTACCGTTTTAATATCAGTTAAAGGCTGTATAATTGGGAAATGGGCGTCAATTTTAGTGTACTATGAAATATCGCCAAACAAGCGACGCGGTTGGCTCAGTTTGTGGCATCTGCCTACTGGGCTGGCGGTCCCGGGTTCGAATCCCAGCCAGGGCACATACTTGTGTGATGAACTCGAATATTTGTGCTTGGGTCATGGTTGTTCTATGTATTTTAGTATATACATGTATATCGTCGTCTGCCCAACTAGCAAAGTAGTGATAAAATAAAATGTGTTAACACTAAATAATGATATAAAAGTCATAAAATAGCAACTCGGAGATGCTATGTTGTATATTGGCGACTTGTATCATCATCTAGCTGTATAATCTTATACAGCTATATCGTGATAAGAATTGATGACATAAACGTTTACTGGACTTCTTAATACGGCACATATAACACAGCTGCACAACAGTATCCCTAACTGTGATTTAGAGCAATTTAGTTGCATATCAGATATATGCAGTGCCTGTATACAGCTAAGTAACTCTATTGTGGCTTTTAATGCGCTGCAATATCGCTGGTGATATATCAGTGCACTAATGGAGCTAACTCGAGATATATAAGAACAAAACGCAGCTGATATGCGTCTAAAGTATCATATAATGGCGTTTCCTTAACACCAGCAGCATAAAGTTGTTTAAAGATCTACATTAACACTAAACAGTTGCAAATACACTTTTTAAGACCTTTTATATCATCAGTGACATATAAACATTATTTTTACTATTATAACGCTAAATAAATGTATATCAGCTGTTGTAACCTCATTTATAGGATCTTTATGATAGTCAAACCAGCGTCGAGAATTCGGAAGTTGGTTCCGTAGATACGAAAAATTAAATCTTAACAGAACCTTGTTCAGGATACCAAGATGACTTGTTTGCGACTGACAATTTTGAAGACAATAGAGAAGATGAAAACATATTCTTTCACAGCCATTCAAATCTGTTGAGTTTTATGAAATTACTTCTGGTTGAAAAACAATAATTGACCAAAAATATAACCACTTTCATTTCACGCAAATGAGTTGAACAATATTGAAGTTACTTTATTTATTACCTAAAGGTACACTAGGGGGTTTTACTAGTTTTATTAAGGAACCCGAAAGTGTTTGGTAATGGCAGTGGGAAACTGTAAATTTGTGATATATCGGTAACCAGAACACATTTTAGATGTATATTGGTGACTTTAAATAATTTGCTATTTTAAATATTTTTTATTTAATTAAATATTCAATATTTAATAGGGGCATGAAAAAAACACAAATAATATGCTATTATTTCATCAATAAAATTTTGAGCGCATGATAAATTACCCGTTATGCACGTACCTAACAGCAACTTGACACTACTTACTAACACAAAACTAGTTTGCTATTTTATTATACTTACAAAACTGTTAATTGTAAGGTCATTTTTTTTCATACAACTTTATTTACAAATAACACTCAGTATTTAGCGATAACGATATGCGACATAAAAGAATCCCTAATAACAATATAACAACAAACAGCTCTATATCAGCATTGCTGTTACTTTCTTATCATAATTTAGTGATATAGTGATTCAGGCACCATTGGTGTAACGCTAAAGAGATTCATAAAACATTGTAGTATCATGGATATACATCAAAGTAGTGACGTGCGGTGCCAAAATACACATGATATATCATCAAATAGCTGTAAAACTGGGGCCACTTCCCAGTGATAGAGATGTTTCTATCACGGATATAAAACTGCGTCTGTCACTGATTTACAGCTAAATTTGGTTCAGTTTTGCTAGTTGGGTGGCAGGTACCCATAACACAAGCCTTCTTGAGCTTAATTTGGGACTAGATCGATTTGAGTGAGGTTGTCTGATATTTATTTATTTATTAATTTACAAGCGATTTCTTTTCATGTTTGCGATTCGAGCTACGTATAGTGACATTTCGCGTTATCTAGTCAATTAAGTTTGCGACTGATATCTATGGCGTCACATATAAATGAGACGCAAATTTAACGCGACCGGGTCGACGAAGGTATATCCCTACATCGGAGAACTCTCGAAGATATCATAGACATGTATAATTATGAAATTGGGCCCTAGGTTCAGTTTCCTAGCGTAATGTAGGTAATGCCACAGAATAGATAATAGTACAAGTAAAGCTTAGATACGATGGTTTCATTAGGCTTCTGGTAGATCATTAATGTAATTTTTCATGCCTGCCCGTCGAAATTCAATAGAAAATAAATTCTTATTAGAGTTTTGTTTTGATAAATTTTTGAATTCAAATTAGGTCGTAAATTATTCTGTGACTGCGTTCAGAAAGAATAATGGGCTTGTATTGAATCGTAATTTATTAGAAAAAAAATACAGGGAGATACATATATTACACGGGAACCGTTGCTAAAAAGGTACATTGCGTCGATACTAAAAAAAATATTTATTCATTTACAGAGATATGATCCACGATTTGCGTTCATAGAATTTTGGAGTTATTTGGTCGATACTGCCAAAAAGAACGAGCACATTCTTGAGCAGATAATGTGTACCAGCAAATCGGCAAGAAAAAAGCCAAGGATTAACCTCGTAGCGCCCCCGCGCCTTTTGAAAACCCAAAATAAACATGGTGACTCCAGCCCAGAACTATTTTCAACTAACTTTCAATTACTGCCCATACGCCTTTCAAAAGGTCATATTATTAAACTCTGTATAGATTTTTGAAAATTCGCGGTATAAAGAAATAATTTAATTTGATTTCTGAACGAAATATTAGGGAACAGTTTCCGGTATGCTACCATTGACTGTCACAAGATAGATGTCATTTTTTTGGAAAATGGTCGGCGGCATGGCTGGCTCACGAGGACGTCGTAAGTAAATAGCTTTTTTTTATAATAATCCGTGACTGTCAAGTATGTTTTTATGCAAAAAGTTGCTGATGAATAAGTAATTCTTAAATTAAGATAATTAGTTTGCATTTTTAGAGCTGAAATTCTGCCAAAATCTTGGTTTGAAATAATATGTACTTTGTGAAGTCGGTTGGGCCGAAGCTAGTACTAAATATATCTTAATGTTTTTAGGTTTTGGCTTTGTGTTATGGTGGTTTATAAAATATTACAATTTACTTTTAAAAAATTATGTTTGGAGACCCCTATTATTTTTAAAAGACCTATTCAACGACACCCCACACACTAGAGTTAAAACAAAAAAAATTCACCCCCACTTTAAGTGTTCGAGAGTACCCGAAAAAAAAGTTTTTATTTTACCGTTATGTCGGCGTGATACATACACATACTCATACCAAATTTCAGCTTTCCAGTACTAATGATCACGGAGCTAACCCGCGGACGGACGGACAGACGGACAGACGGACAGACGAACAGACGGACATGGCGAAACTATAAGGGTTCCTAGTTGACTACGAAACCCTAAAAATGAATACTGTAATAGAAGTAAGTCAATTAGTTGAAAAATAATTGAAATAAACATAATAATCCTAATAAAATTATAATTTTACATGACTCAATAATTCCCTTTAATATAGTAATTGTGGCCCAGTGGCCTTTATAAAGAACAAAAGGTAGACAAATCATTGAACTTCAAAACACATGCTAATATATTCATAATTATATCCTGAAAGTTCCACATCAAACCGGTAACTCTAACACATACAAATTTCAACTCAAAATCTTGGGCTGTTAGGACTATTACTATTAGAGTTTAATAATTAAACTCTGTATAGATTTTTGAAAATTCGCGGTATAAAGAAATAATTTAATTTGATTTCTGAACGAAATATTAGGGAACAGTTTCCGGTATGCTACCATTGACTGTCACAAGATAGATGTCATTTTTTTGGAAAATGGTCGGCGGCATGGCTGGCTCACGAGGACGTCGTAAGTAAATAGCTTTTTTTTATAATAATCCGTGACTGTCAAGTATGTTTTTATGCAAAAAGTTGCTGATGAATAAGTAATTCTTAAATTAAGATAATTAGTTTGCATTTTTAGAGCTGAAATTCTGCCAAAATCTTGGTTTGAAATAATATGTACTTTGTGAAGTCGGTTGGGCCGAAGCTAGTACTAAATATATCTTAATGTTTTTAGGTTTTGGCTTTGTGTTATGGTGGTTTATAAAATATTACAATTTACTTTTAAAAAATTATGTTTGGAGACCCCTATTATTTTTAAAAGACCTATTCAACGACACCCCACACACTAGAGTTAAAACAAAAAAAATTCACCCCCACTTTAAGTGTTCGAGAGTACCCGAAAAAAAAGTTTTTATTTTACCGTTATGTCGGCGTGATACATACACATACTCATACCAAATTTCAGCTTTCCAGTACTAATGATCACGGAGCTAACCCGCGGACGGACGGACAGACGGACAGACGGACAGACGAACAGACGGACATGGCGAAACTATAAGGGTTCCTAGTTGACTACGAAACCCTAAAAATGAATACTGTAATAGAAGTAAGTCAATTAGTTGAAAAATAATTGAAATAAACATAATAATCCTAATAAAATTATAATTTTACATGACTCAATAATTCCCTTTAATATAGTAATTGTGGCCCAGTGGCCTTTATAAAGAACAAAAGGTAGACAAATCATTGAACTTCAAAACACATGCTAATATATTCATAATTATATCCTGAAAGTTCCACATCAAACCGGTAACTCTAACACATACAAATTTCAACTCAAAATCTTGGGCTGTTAGGACTATTACTATTATGTCCTATAAAGAGGACGGTCGGGTCATAGTTAAAGATTACAAAAAAATCGCGTGGGCGCTACGAGGTTAAAGGCAAAAATATCTAGAGATCTCATTCAGTGGTGAGGGGACCTGGTCTGACCATCAGCGGGGCTATCATGCCGCGACTTCACTTGTCGCGTGACTTCGTATCACTTGTCTTGCTCCCACGGTATTGAAAGGAAAGTGTCGGGCAGTATTTGTCGCGCAACAAAGAGTCACGTGCCATGCTTATGCTGGGCATGCAGGTCAGCCGAATCTACACATAAATTAAGGAATAAGGAGTTAGTATTTGCATCTTACTTAATGGTTGAGATTTTTAAATAGTGATCCCAATCAACTGGGCCTTAATTCCATATCTATCTCTCTGACGTCTCGAAGTGATCTCCGAAGCGGCGATATACCTAGCATATCTCCAATTCACCAACAAGGTCGCGTTAAGCTGGCGCCACGTTTATATGCGACGCAATAAATATCAAAGCGCAAGTAGCGCAACGTTAACTTTACTGGGTAGTACGGCGTCACTGAACACCCAACTAAACGAGGCACTCTGTGATGCAAAAGGTAGACCCAGATGACGAAATCTTATCAAGGAGAATCGACTTCTGCAACAGGAGTTAGCAGTCCAGAACTGTGTGTTTTTTCTAAAAAAATCCTGCCTCGCATGACTGCATTGTGGAATGAATTGACACTTGCTGTATTTCTGGACCGATACGACCTCAAACCTTCAGAAAAAGAGCGTAATACTCCCACCTGAAAGGCCGGCAACGCACTTGTGACTCTTCTGGTGTTGCAGGTGTATATTTTGGGCGACGGAAATCGCTTCCCATCAGACGATCGTTTGCTCATTTGCCTTCTATGACATAAAAAAAAGAGAATCACGACCCTCAGCAATGAAGAACATTAAAATAGGGCCTAATAATTACGGTAAGCTCTGTTAATTATAAACAGCATGGTGTTCAGTATGCAAGCGGGTAACGAAAAAAATCGAGTTTCAGTTAAAACTCGACGGGCTATGAATATGCGTCGTTTTGCCCGAATAAAAGCGGAAGGTGGAGCTGGGCACCATGGTGCTAGCAAATCGGTTATTCTATTAATAAAACCAATAATTATTCATTTATAAACTCCTTGCAGAGCAGCAGCATGTTCAGTTACTTGCGTTCTGATAGGTCTGCTCAAAATTATCTTCTTATACTATCCACTCTTAATCTTCCAAGTTTTACTGTATTGTATTAAACTCATACAAACATCATACTTTACTGTCACTATCGTTATTCCAAAAGCAACATTGACCTCTGAAAAAAAAAACTAGCTAAACACTTCTACAAATTACCAAAAAGATCAACAGACAATAAACAAAAAACAGTAAACGACCAATTTAACTTTTCACAACAGGCCATTCTTAAATTACAAATATTAATTCACAGCTCATCAGCGTTCATAAAGCATCTTAATGTACACTGAGTCAAACTTGAAAATTAGTTGTTAAACAAAGTTAGTCGACCCGTCGACTGCCCCGCGCATGCGTTGGGACGTTGAGATCTTGAGATGTTTTACAACAGCGAGATGGGACGTGATCAGCACCTATATCTACTATCTCTTTCTATGCAGTACGGTGAGAGAGTGATGAGTAGTGCTATATCGCGTGGCAAGAGTCGCATTGCATAGAGTTGTCCTAGACGGGCAGACGGCCATTGTGGCTACTCAACGATTGATGGGGCATTCATAGGTATAGACATCGTGGAGATGGAAACCAATCAAAAACATACACATAAGTAAACAAAATATTTTTCGACTACCTATACTTTTTGGACCACCACCAACTGTTTATCAAAACAAATAGAGAGAAACCAGACAATACGTGATAGAAAGAAGCTTTTGAGCTGATGGCAACGAATGGCATTCCTTGGCCAATATCCTCCATACAGAAATGACATTTACCTTCTGCAATCTACAATATCTACATAGTTATATTATGTATTTGCCCCTATCATCATCATATCAGCCGATAGACGTCCACTATTGAACAAAGGCCCCAAAGTTCTCCACAACGATAGGTCGTGCGCTGCCCTCATCCAATTGCTTCCAGCGATCCGAATCTACACTTCACTCAAAGTGGGTACGCAGAAGAAGAATATTTAAATAAAAAGTAACAAAAGCCATGTTTTTAATCCACACCAAAATAAAACACAATATAAAAAAGAAAATTAAATAACTAGGTTTAAAAAAATATTGTTTTTTCATGGATGGACTTTCCGAGTAAAGTCCTCCCCTAGTTCTCGCCACTACGTCCTGTCGGCCACCGTGTCTTGCTTGGCCGCGACGTACAGGAAGTTTCGTCAACCCATCTCGTTTGTGGTCGGCCTCGCTTTCTCTTTCCGACCGGCCCTTTCCAGAAGGTAACGCTTAGAGCCCTGAACTTCTCCGTACATATTATGCGATCCTCTAACCACAGTCTGGAGAAGCAGATTATTATAGGGCTAATTTTATTGATGGCAGACGTGCACAAGAGGACCTATTAGATGGTCTGACACAGTGAAGAAAACAGTGGGCGGCAGCATGCACCGGGCGACACACGCAGCATATAACCGCACTAAGTGGAAACAGATATGTGGTCGCGATCCTCATTCAGTGAGAGAACGATGAAGAAGAAGAAGAGTAGAACGCGCTTAGTCCACTTTTGGTCGCTCATCCTTGCTAAATAGCATCCTGCCCTCTGCCATTTCATTTTCAGTCAGTGTTCTAATGCGTCAATAATTTTAGATCTCTCTCTTATAGTGGTGTTTCTTACTCTATCTTTTCGTTTTATTTTTTGTATACATACTTCTTTCTTGAGCCCTCTGATAAGTTTGACTTTTTGTTTGATCTCCTTTGCGTCTAGGTTTGGCAGCCGTAGCAAGGTTATAAGCATGTATCAAGCACTTTCTTTTTGAGTCTAATTGGTAGCTGGCTTTTTAACATCTTTCAGCTCCACGATTTGCTCCATGTCTTTCGTTTGCTGCCGTTATAGAGACCACGAAATAATCCCTTAATCAGCAACGAGTTCATCAACAAACAAAATTCTTTAAGTTATCGATACAGGAAGGGACTGCGCTAGACATTCTGATTGATGACCCGAGTTCAGAACAAACTCACAACGATTAATAATCATTTCGGTGCGCACGTACTTTCTTACGACTAATTATTCGGATTCGCCGGCTGACAGATTCGTTTATTTACACAACAAACAACGTATTTCACACTACTAAATATTACAAAGGCGAAACTTTTATGAATGTGTTTATGTGTATGTGTGTTACTTCTTCACGCTCAAACGGCTGGACCATGTTGATATGAAGGTAGCTGACAACCTGGATTAACACAGACTACTTTTTATCCCGAAAAATGTTATCCCGTAGGATGAGCGCCGGTAACACCGCGCGGCACAGCTATATATTCAATATAAATTACTTCATGTTAGATGGAATGCAGTGTATTTCTGAAAATATTGGTTATGGCTTCTCAGGACTTTTTGTATGGGAGTAACGGGAATGCTTGGTACCGTCTTACTAAATTTTTGTGGAACTGCATGCATTAGAAAATACGGAGAATAAAATATGCTGAACTTTTTTAAAATATGAATATGACTAAAAACAAAAAAAGTGTGTGTGTCAGCTCCGACGCACGACTGGAGTTTACTCTTCAGGCCAGGCGCGCACCACTTTTTTGTCGCAGAAATAAGCGTACTTACTCGTATGGGTTTATGAAAATCGTGGTGCGCGCACTCTCATATAAACCCATATCTTGTATTTATGCGACAAAATTATCGTGCGACTAAAATCTTGTTGCGCGCCTGGCCTTAAGAACGTTTAAGGGACAATCATACACAAATCGACCTAGTCCCAAACTAAGCAAAGCTTGTACTATGGGTACTAGACGACGATATTCATAATATATAAATACATATATAGATAACATCCATGACCCAAGAACAAATATTTTGCACAAATATTTGCCCCGGCCGGGATTCGAACCCGGGACCGCCGACTCAGTAGGCAGGTGTCTACCAACCGAGCCAAACGCGTCGTCAAATAAAATATATAATAAAATATATACTCAATACTCAATACGTTTATTGCACATAATGATTATACAGGTGAAAGTAAATAGTTTAAGTATCACATTATGTACCCTGTTGGGCGCTGCAAACAAGTCTCGTTCTTGTTTGCAGCGCCCAACAGGGTACATAGGTAGGCACACTTTTTGTGCAACCTGAATTCGAGCGCTGCGAGGAATTCGTTTGACCACTGGAATTGAATGTTTAAGCTCACTGTTTTTTTCAGAAAAAGGCCTGATCTGACTTGGTTGTGAATTTTTTGCCTGTAAAGTGGCAGGTGGCGACGTAATTGCGCCAGCACGAATGCCATGGGTTCTTCTGATGTGTATATTAAGTCCTTTCTGACCTTTTAAGAAACGAATCTGGGAGCAATGTGGGCACTGTACGGAATTCTCCAGCGACAGCGACACAGACCTGGAAGCGACATTCTGAGAGGAGCCCGTGCTATTAGGATTCATCAAGTAAACTATTAAAAAACGCAATAGATAAAAACTTACGGCTACGATAACAAATAAAGTATTTAAAAAAACCGCTCCAAGTTTCGGCATACAAATTGCCCCATAAAGTTCCTGGGGGAAGCGGTGTTTTATAATTGCACATATAACTAGATAGTACTCATGCACTGATAGCAATCAAACTCGTAACATGATAGAGATTCACGCAAAATATTAGCAAAAACTTGAAAACAAAAACACATTTCTCAGCTGTTGTAGATTGACAACTGTCAGTCAAGCTGCCCGATGCGCACTTGGGCAGCAACGCGCCGTGTAGGCCGCCGGCCGCCGCCGCAGTCTCCGCGGAGAAATTATGAATATGTTTCTTGTCTATGTTATTTGTTAAGCCTCTTGTGGTAATTTAAAATAAATAAATGGCAGAGAACAATTAATATTAATTTTCTCTAACGGAAGCCATGTTTTCCCGTTGCTAAGTACATTTAAAATACATTTCATCAAATAAACATCTCGGTGATGGTCATTTTATATCGGGGTCTTAGTCTATAACGCTTAACGTAACGCATAACCTGCTAAATTAAGAAGTCGTATTTTTACCCCGATCGTATACTGAGATACGACTTTTTAAATTAGCACGGCAGATACGTTCGATTTTACACCCCATATTTTTCATACCCCGGGCTTATATATGAAAATCGATTCTTAAGGAGTAAACTCCAAAAAGTCATTAACAAAAGACTTTTCTACGTAAAGAAAATCTACACCAAAGTCCCTTGAAACCACTATATTTTATTCTTAAACTTCCGTAGTATCCTGGTCCCCATTAGACTGCTTTACGAACAGCTAAAGCTGAATTCACTTAGCTAGACGAATGGCTTCCTATATCAGACCACCGAGGCTTTGGAACATTTATTTTACTTTAATATTAAAACACACACATAACTTAAGTTTTAATAAAATCCCTTAATAGTAACCTTTAGCAAATAGAGCACAAAACTTAGCAAAAGAGTTTTTTTCTGGGCACCCCTTTTAATTCCAACCATTTTTAATTTTAGTACTTATATGGCGGCCATTAGTAACACACTTTATGTAACGTTTCATTTATTACATTGCCAAAGCTAAGTCCTGTGTCAGACGAACAGATAGACAGACAGAGGAGGTAGTAGAGTCCCATTGACATATTTTAGATGCGGAACCCCAATGATGTGAAGGCCTATGATGATAATTATATCGCAGCGTCTTCATAGAATAAGGCACAGTTCTGCCTAATAGTTTAGAAACTTGAGCATATCATAAATGTATGCAATGGACTATTGCGTAGTGTGAGTTACCGCACCTTGTTGTGACTGTGACGCTAACTTAGTTAGTTGTGATATTAAATTATTGTTGAACGCCAATTTCCCTGTTGTGCCGTCGAGTATTGACGTGGACAGGTTCCAAACTCCGCAGACTAGACACACTTGTATAACCACGTATTCTGGGTGTTATAATGCACTTAATGGTCTTTATTTCATTATTCTAAGCAGTCATTCTTGGCGATGTGTTGGGTACTTGGATTTTTGTATGGTTCTTCATATTTTTATTTCATATTAGACAAGGCTTAGGAGTCAAATTCGATGTTTCTACTAACTTGCGTGCGTGATCTCGCCAGTGTATGTCCACTTCACTGCGTCTACTTTAGCAAGCTTCTATTTTCAAATCTAACCATTCTGATATTTATGATATAGTGTTAAATTGGGTATATTGCAATGTCACACCGACTTTATATTCCGATTTTAGTTAAGAAGTCTACACACCCGGTAGCACGGTTAAATTCACGTTTGCAAGCAACTTGAGTACATGCGGTCGACTGTGATACAACATAGCGCGAGTTGCCGCACATTGTTGTGACGCCAACTTTGTTAGTTGCGGTATTAAATTATTGTTGAACGCCAATTTCCCTGTTGTGCCGTCGAGTGTTGACGCGGACAGGTTTCAAACTCCGCAGACTAGCAAGACCTATGTATACAAACTTATTCTGGAGGTTAATGCACTGAGAAAAAATTTTGCTCAAATACTATAACTACTAGAGAAATAACCAAATTGTGCTTGGTAGTAATAAACTATGCTAATTTTACTTATTTTGGTTACTTAATAGGCCCTCTGTTTGTCAGTCTTCCGATTTATGTAACTAGCAGCTAACCTTTTTTTTCAGTTTGTAATGTACTTTATCCGTTGTAAATATAACGTCTTTATGTAATTATCTATGTAACTTTTCCCTGAAGCCATATTTTTCATAGTTACGTGAGGTTAAGTTATTTATAACAAATCTGGCCAGTTAAAGGCTTCAGACGAGAAAGTTCTCGATGAAATTAAACGGCTGCCAGTAAAACAAGGGTTAGCGGGAATTATATATATTATGCCTGTATATATTCACCTTCAAAATTCGGTAAACAAGTAGGTACATAGAAAATATCTAAGACTCAGGAACAAACATTCGCGCTCAGCACACAGCAAATATTTACCCCGATCGGGATTCTAAACCGCTAGCTTTGTAAGCAGAGGTACCACCTTACCGAACTAATCTACGTCGATGAAAATCAGCTTAAAACAGCATTAACTAACTACGAACATGTAATGAAAAATAATGTTTCCTCGAAACAAATCAGGGAAAACAACCATTGTTTTCTCTACGCAGTTCACGGATAAATACACTTAATTTAAGAAGACGAACAGTCAACACTCAACAGAAGAACATTATTTTAGTTTTACATTTCAAAGTAAAGCAGACTTTAAATCAATGTCACAAATATCACAAAAGCATTGCACGTACAAATAGTTCTAATTATTGACCGAGTACGCGAAGCGTTTCTCTCTCTCTGTTTCCGTTTCGCAAAAAATTCTGTAGGTATGTCCAGATGTTCGGATTTCCGGTTTTTATCGCCTAAAGGCCACATTTCTCAACCGATTCTCTCTCTCTCTCTCATGCAATTTTGTGACTGGGATCGTTTGAAATAACGGAGATGGGGGTTGAAAGAGTAAATAAATAAAAAAATTAGTAAGTACGAAACAAACTCGCGAGATATAGCTCACAGAGCCACTAGTTAATCTACCGCACAGCATCTTCAAAACGACACCAAACCACAAAAACATCCAAGTTGCAAAGCCTACCAAAAACGAGTCATAATCACCTTGAGATGCTACAAAATTAATGACTGACTATTTTTCAGAGAGCAAAACGTTTTCTCGGCCGTTGTCCCCCTCGGAATAGGCCTCCGCGACCCGTCTGCTCTCACCTGTGACAGCACAATGACGTCCCCCTTTAAGGGGGTGAGAGGGGAAAAGGGGGGAAGGAAAGCCTAGTGTCGGCATGCAACTGTGTCGTCGGCAGATTTTCGAGGTGAAATTTTGATGCAGCGGCTCTAGGTTTTTTGTAGCTGATTTTTTGCAGTTGTTGACCCAATTTAGGCAAGTGGAGGTTCGCTTTAAATTATTTGAAACGAAAACGCCCAGTGAATAGTTCGTTAGAGAGCGTTAATGGAATCTTTGGATCTTGTAACTTTATTTATAGTAGAGGATCCCTTTAAGAACGACCTTCACCGAGATGTTTATTTGATGAAATGTATTTTATATTTAATTTAATATGTCAATAAATATATTACATATGGGTTGCCTAACAAATTTTAGTCCAGGGTATGTTTAATTAATGATTAAAAACAATTTTTTTTTAATCATTTGATTATTAGATAAATTCTATACCAATCGAAAGTATGAAGCCCATAGAATATGCAAACGTTAGGTTGCCTATTCTTTTCCCGTCACAACTATCGGGTAGCCAGGTTTAAACTGGTAAATCTATACTAGCATTTTGCAACGGTCTGATTATTGAATTGAAATTAAATAACATTAAAGATTATTTTATTATGAACACGGTGGTATAGGGTTGCCTGCGAAAAATCAGTCCAGAATTCCGGTTGTCGAATTTTGAAAAGTAAAATATTGCTGCGAGTGAATGTGTGCGACTGAGAGGTCCCAACCAAAACCATCCCATACGATAGAAGAGGACACAGCATAGCAGCTGTTTGAAGTCCGCCCATTTAAAAAAAGAGAGTGCGCATGCTATTTGTGCTTGAAAATGAAAAGGATAGCGATAGACTCGTATATGATGTGCATTATTTTGGAGTAGATTGTCGCTATAGATACAATAAAATTCATGGTATAATAATATACTCCGCCTGGTACTCTCTTCCGAGACTCGCGAACCACGTGACTGACACAAGCCTACGTCATCATGGTGTTCAGAGATTCTCATACTTTTAAATGTTGGAGAATTTTAACCAATGGTGAAAAGTATTTAAACGGCATTAATTTTAAGTGATTCAAGTAGAAACACAGGTAGTAGAATAAAACAAATCTAATATATCTAATCTTTCGTAGTTTCTTCTCAACAGTGGTCACCTCTTGTGAAATGTCGATAGACTCAGACATGTAAAAGTGCCCTTGTGGCCTACTTGCAGAATAAAGTTCATTATTTCATTAATTAATTGATAAAAAAAAAGTTAAATAACTATTTCTCTATTTTAATAATAAACTACTCCAAAATAATGTACAGCATATACGAGTCTATCGCTATCCTTTTCATTTTCAAGCACAAACAGCATGCGCACTCTCTTTTTTTAAATGGGCGGACTTCAAACAGCTGCTATGCTGTGTCCTCTTCTATCGTATGGGATGGTTTTGGTTGGGACCTCTCAGTCGCACACATTCACTCGCAGAAATATTTTACTTTTCAAAATTCGACAACCGGAATTCTGGACTGATTTTTCGCAGGCAACCCTATACCACCGTGTTCATAATAAAATAATCTTTAATGTTATTTAATTTCAATTCAATAATCAGACCGTTGCAAAATGCTAGTATAGATTTACCAGTTTAAACCTGGCTACCCGATAGTTGTGACGGGAAAAGAATAGGCAACCTAACGTTTGCATATTCTATGGGCTTCATACTTTCGATTGGTATAGAATTTATCTAATAATCAAATGTTAAAAAAAAAAAAAAATTTTAATCATTAATTAAACATACCCTGGACTAAAATTTGTTAGGCAACCCATATGCAATATATTTATTGACATATTAAGTTAAATATAAAATACATTTCATCAAATAAACATCTCGGTGAAGGTCGTTCTTAAAGGGATCTTAGACTATTATAATTTTAGTTTTGATAGTCATTATGCTCGTTAGATAATTTCGCCCAATTAGATTGTATTTGCAGCTAACACTTTGGTGTTCATCTTTGGATATGAAGTAGTAGTTGGTGCCTTATATTGGGTTGTTATTCCGAAAACTGACATACATTTTTATCTCGATAAATATTTGCTCTTAAAATTTCAAGATCTCATGACTCCGAGGAGAGGAGTAGTAAAACTCCGGAGGGGATATACGCTTCCCTCGCGAAAGCCACTGAAGTAGGTACCTACTTCAGTGGCTTTCGCGAGGGAATTCAAAATGAAAAAAAAAAACGAAACATGATGCTGGTCATCATGAAGCCCTCATTTAATGAGTGGGATATAAATGCTACAATTCTTAGCTTCAATATTGGCTCATTCCAATCAAAGCTGAATATATTGGAAACGGTTGCAGGTATCATTACCGAACATAGCTAAGAACCATCTCGACAGACATGGTTTTGATTAAAAAAAAAACGCCGTTCGTTTGCCGGTTACGATGCCACAGACAGACACACAGCTTAAACTTATAACACCCCTCTTTTTTCGTCGGGGCTTTAATATAATTTATGATGACTAACTTATGTTATAGGTTTTTTGGTTTATTTAAAAGCACACATCTGATATATCTATGTAAAAAGGTAACGAAATTATAGCCTAGCACAACTGGCTGTGACTTCGCTTCTCGCACTATGTGGACCGCAAAGAAGAAATATCCGTGGTAATATTTTACGCGTGACAAGAAGTAAGACACTGTTAAGTGTTGTCAATGCCTAGAAAAGCAAACAAGTTAGTTTATACTTTAGTATTTAATTATAAAACAAAGTTAATTACCTTTTTGCACCAACAAGTACTATGAAAGTCGGTGTCTGATCGTAGCCGGAAGCGAAGACTGAACTCTTGGCTAACTTTGCCTCTTTTGACAGGTCGACGGCTGCTACGGACTGCAGTATTTAGTTATATAATGTGTACACAACGCGGGACATGGATCATATATTATACATTACACATAGGCGCAATAGGACCACCAGAGGTATTTACTCCCATTATCGGGTTTTACTTCCACACAAAATCCGATTACTGGTAGTTAGGACTAACCAGTGCTGATACAGTTCAGGTCTTAAAAAAAACATTGAACTTTGTCCGGCACTTCCGAAGTTTCTTATAAAATTGAAGTATGAAAAGTATGGCGTCATGTTCTCGACTTTTTAGTCCAATGTGCCAACAATAACTTTATATGTGATTGTGTGTTGTGTTGTCACATTGTTTGCAAAAGGGCTCTTGGGAAACTACGTTTAGGTACGCCTAAATTTTTAAGATAGGTACAAATTAAGTTATGTTTATATTACTGCAATAGTTAAGTAGGTAGGTAGGATCGTTTCTGAAAAAATGGCTGACTTTCTTTCGGCGTTTCTTCTCAACAGTGGTCCCCTCTTGTGAAATGCCGGTAGATCAGACATAAAAAGCCCTTATGGACTACTTGCAGAAAAAAGTTCGTTACTTCACTATTTCATAAATACTAGTAAATCTTAACCGTGGAAAGAAAGTCTTGTCCAATTATGCCATCATTTCTCGTCCGACATGTGTAGTGATGGGCACTGGAGTAATCCATCACCGTCGGACATTATTGCGATAATAAATGAATAAGGAAATTCTGTGCGTAATGAAAATGGCCGCTTTCTGGTATTACTGACACGCATGCAGTTTTAGGGTGCGTACTTTTACTGGTGAATACTATTTTATGTTGAGATATTTAATGTTCAGATATTGATGTACCAAATATAGCCAAAGGTCGTTTAATCATATCAGCATGATGTGGCGGTAAAGACGAAAAGAAAATAGTATTTTATGCACTCGTTGCACAATGAAGGTTCTTGAAGTCGAGTACAGTTCAGATACAAAATCACAATAACGCACTTTTTAATCCTACCCTAAAATTCTATACTCTATGGTACCCGCTACAGAACTTTAATATTCATAAGACATCTCTCTACTCAACTCTAATAATTTCAAAAAGAGAACATCTGCATATTTGATTTAAAAAAAAAACACAACTGATTGGATGACATTACTTGTCAAAAAATTTAACCAATCACGAGGCACCCGCAATGACCATCGCAGTCATGCTTTTAATAGGTCAGTTTTAGTTGAACGAAAAAAAATCAAAAATAAAAAATCATAGTGGGGAATGACGATTAAAGTAGACAATGTGTTTCCGTGTTTTGCTCGTATAAAATTATTGTATGCAATAATTACATAATTAGGTCTTAAAATCTCGTACCTAACTTAGGCCACTTGGCAAGCCTCGTGACCTAAATGCGGTACTCGACTAATCTTGATTGTGCAACGAGTGCATAAAATACTATTTTCTATTTTTATTCTAAATTATTCTAAAGATCAATATTTATGCATTTTTTTGGTAAATGTCGCCAATGTTTTATTCGTGCAATTACAATTCTGGAGATATTTATTGTACTTATTTTTATAGTATCCACTTTATTAAATAAATTAAATGCCTCTTATTTAATGTCAGTAATTACACTCCAAAAGATCCACAAAGAACACTTCATTTCAATACATCTGCGTCTCACATCTCGTAATAACGCTTACACAAACAAAACGACCCTCCATAAACCAAACATGATTTCACCACCGTTCGGAAGTGAGCCTTCATGGCAATAGCCGTTGGCCGTTCCTGCACATTGTTCATAGTCACCACTTTGATCAATCCGCCCCGTCCCGCTTCGCCCCGGAAAACATATATAAACAGGGGCGCTTTGTACGGTCTTCAGGGGTCAATTGAAACTGGTCCGGTTATGAGCGTGCCACGTTTAAGCCCCCATTTTATTTAAGGCAGCCTGCCAATGAATGGCCGCGAGATAACGGCCATGTTCGGAAAACTAGCGCGCTAAGGCAATTAACAGAAAGAAACTATACGATAGGTACTCGGTATAACGGTAAAAGGAGCTTTAGCAAGTTAGCTTAACAGAAACTGCGGTATATACAAAAATAAAAACGGGTCTACATGAATTTTACACACTTTTTTTATAACGTTGTGATTTTGATGTAAGTAAAAACTTTTAAATAACAGTGGAATCATCACATTCGTGGGTTAAAACTACGTACGTAATTTTAAAGCATGAAAAATACATGGTGTACCTATCTAAAAACTTTATCTAGAATCGGCATCAAAAGCTAAGTACGTGGCCCCTATAATTTATTGAGCAGGATATAACCACAGTATAAAACTATTTTACATAGAAAACTATCGTGAGTCTCAGACATATTAAAATACTCGAACGGGTTTACTCACGTCATAGAAGTCGAATAACGCTCGACATGTTTCGAATCGGTACGCGATTCATCATCAGGAGAGACGATCAGTCGCGGCGGCGGCCAATCGAACATCTATGAAGTGAGTAAACCCGTTCGAGTATTTTAGTATAAAACTACTTACAAAAGATTATTTTTTCGCAAAATTGTTTTAGGTATTATGTAGGAGGGTGTGGCGACGCGGACGATAGGCGTGCAGCTGTGAACACTCAGCGGATTGCCGAAACAAAAGAGGCAGGGTAAGCTGAGCAAGGCACCGTGGTGCGCGCTTACGGACATTCCACGACTTTGCGTAACCAGCGGCATGGCGAGCGGTTGAGCGAGAGATTCGAGCGCGGCGGCCATTCGAGTGAACGAGACACACCTACCGCATGTTATAGTCTGGCTAATGAAATATATAATTTGCGGCTGGTCACACTTTGTGTAGTAGGAAATATAACTTTGATACTAGAAAATGTTTTTGATTTTCTATATATACGTAAGGTACCTAAGGAAATAAGTTAAATATATTTTGACGTGCACTCATAGTCAGCTCACATAATTTGTACCCTATGTACAGTACAGCCAACGACAAACACATATGTTTACACTTTCTTAGCATATACAAGGCGAAAAATTAAATGTAGTGTAAATAAGCCCTAGCTCGATACTACCATATATTAATCTATCACCAAAAAATACTTAAATACTATGCCAAACAACTCAATCGGAATGTTAGAACTAGTACATAAAGTATCAAAATTATTTATAGAGGACCCACCTACTAAATTGGTTCAATCATAGACAATTGGTGATACCACAAGGGCTAGCCAGACCGGTAAGCGGCAGCGTACTCGTATAGCCGCCGCGCTGGGATCCCTTGTTTTCTTTTTTCGGGAGGGGAAAATGCATTACGCATACCACCAGGGTGCGGGGACGGACCCCGGTGGTTATGTGGGACTCCCATGTCAGCTAATGAGGCCTATGGTGTACCCACTAAAAACCCCCCCTCCATTTGCCGCCTTAAGGGTGCGGGAAACGCTCTTCGCATACTACCGCAACGCGCTGGGATCCCTCGCTCAACCGCTGCCCGCCTAGTACAACTATGCTTTCTGACTCTTGTTGAAACCAAGTTTATATAAATTAATTATTTATCTTGGGTAGCGAACCGGTTAAGGGTGTGCACTCAGTTACTTGAAAATAATTCGTCAATTCGTCTACTGCTTTTAGCCTTAGTTTAGTACTGCTAGTTTGGCCTGAAGTTTCTTGGCCTTCAAGACCATGAACGCAACATCCCGTTCGAAACATCAAAGTATTTATTATAACTATATCGGGTGATATTCAGTCCAAATGGGTCAGTAGGGAGAAGTTAGAAACTATAAGAAATAGGGAAATTTGTTCTTAGATACCATGGCGTCGATTTTAGATCTAATAAAAACTGCATTTTTTTTTTATAAATGTCATACATAATTTATTATATTAATTTTATTATATTAATCCGACTACTGTACCTATGCTGCGCGGCGAGCCCCTCAATAGGGTTGAGAAGTTCAAATACCTGGGACATGTGGTCACTGAGGATTTGAATGATGACATGGACCTCGAGAGAGAGAGAGAGGAGAGCGATGGCTGTCAGAGGCAAAATGATTGCCCGCAGATTTGCACGTTGTAGTAACCAAGTTAAATTGACGCTTTTCAAGGCCTTCTGTCACACATTCTACACTGTGGGTAAAGTTTACGAAGAGAGCCTATGATGCAATCAGTTCAGTATAGCACTGTAGAGCGTCAGGTATGTTCGCGGAGGCGCACAGTGATGACTTTTTTGCTATTAGGCGGAAAAGGATTGCGTCTCTGCTAAAGCGAATGCGAGGCGGCAGCAACAGCCTCGTCAGGGTGTTGGCAGAGAGACTAGATTGCCCACTGACGAAGTACTGGGTCGACGTTGCGATTAGTAGGGACAGGTAAAGCACGTATATCACATGCTGTGCCTGCTCCTGAGATCGGGAACGTAAAATAATACCTATTAATTTAGTCTATTTAGTTTCTCAAGTGCTAGTACTAACATAGTGTTAAGTTTAATTTGTTACTTATACTCTATGGATCAATTTGGTCTGAAATAAAAGCTTTTTTTTTTTTTTTAATTTCATACATAACCCGGCCAAAACCGCTGTAGGTAAAGAATGTTACAATACGACATGCGATTACGTAACGAATTTTAACCAGGGGGGGTATTCGACCAATTTTAGAGATATAATGGAGATCTCTCCTTTTCATCGCCATCTGTCACTTTTGACGTGTGCCTACTTGACAAGTGGCGATATCACTAGAACATCGCAACTTCGTCAATTTGGACGCGCAAAATTTTCGTTTCCTTTGTATGTGACGGCATAAATAACAGGCGCATACTTTAAATGGACCGCATAGTACGTGAAATTGGTCCGTTACGTTTCGTTCAAAACAGAAATTTATATACATGAATAACATTTTTGACAATCATTATCGCCTTCGTATTTCCAAAATTGAGATGAGATATGTCACTTTTAAGCTCATCGCATTTAAATGACAGTTCAATGGCGATATAACTGTTATCTAATGGAGATTTGACGTTTGGAGATATCTCAAACGGCATTCTCGAATTGGGCCGCAGGTTCAATTGCCGGTTATGTATGAGATTTTATTAAATCTAAAATTGACGCCTTGGTTCCTAAGAACAGATTCTACACCAGATCAGACGACGCAACGGACCCACGCCGATATGTCGCTGCTGATGCCGTTATGATGCTGTGTAACGTATTTGAATAATAAATAAATAAATAACACTTTTTGAACGTGATTAGGTTCGTTATTAATAAGATGACACCATCACCACAAAATGAAAGAGTTTACATTGTGAACAGACTCCAATGAAAGGAATAATAGGTAGGTATGTAAGATATTATATGACTAGGTTTGTAATCAGAGAACTTGCTCCGGAAAAACAGGAGCGTGGGTTCAAATCCCGCCTACGTCATAGACTTGTAGAGGATCGCATTAAATGTTCCTTTGTGATTGAATTCTTTATTTAGCTCCAAAACTCCTCTCTTATATAGTTCAAATGATTAAGTTCTGCAAACACATGGAGTCGGCTTGGTATCGATTTTAAAGATATTTCGGTAGAGCTAAAACGAGCGACAAGCGGGTGGGTCATCGGGCCGGCGCATTTCTAGTAGCGTTGTCTGCGGTAAACTATGTACCTACAGTCGGCTTCAAAGGTAGGCAGTTCAAGTACCTGAAATATTGGAAAACTTTTTATTGACAATGGCTTTAGCAAGGCTTTGCTTTGCGCTGTTTTATGATCCAAGCAATGATCATCGAAAGGGGTGTAACATCAATGTGAACCCGTTCACGAGGAACTGCCGAAACCAACTCAATATGTGATAAGAAGGGTTTCATTAAGGAAGAAAGGAAGAAAAAGCCGTCCTGTCGAAGTTACTACGGTACCGGACCGATTTTACCCGTCTATATTACGGTTTCGGATTTTCCCAACCATCCCGACTTTCCGCAAACATATATGCATATTGTTCCTAAATAACCCTCATCGTTTATTTACCTTGTATATCTAACTTATCTGCTATCTGGCGGTCAAGACCCTCAACTTGCCGACAGCCGTATCGCACGGGGCCCCGGGGCCAAACTTTGGTCTCCACGATTTAACAGGCTTCAACTAATGACTTTGTATCGAAGAGGTCTAACGCTTAGCACTTAAATTTTAATGAAAACCGATAGAATCCTGGATGATAATGAACAATATTGCATAACGGTTAATCTTAAATACCCGTACTGCATGCTTAATTCTAGCTACATAGAACCATTTTCAACGAACTTTAAAAAAGAGGAGGCTCTCAAGATAACGTGTATGGTGTTCTTTTTATGTTGAACAATAAATAAAATAAATAAAAATAAATATCAGACAACCTGACACAAATCGATATAATCCCAAATTAAGCTCAAGAAGGCTTGTGTTATGAATACTAGACGACGATATACATACTTATATAGATAAATATATACTTAAATACATGGAACAACCATGACCCAAGCACAAATATTCGAGTTCATCACACAAATATTTGCCCTGGCCGGGATTCGAACCCGGGATCGCCGCTCAGTAGGTAGGGGCTTGCAAACTGAGCCAACCACGTCGTCAAAATACAATATACCGGAGTTCTCAGGTACCCGAGAGCTCCGGCATTAAATTATTTAACTAAAAGCGGTGCGACTAGAGCCACGTGTGCGAAATAATACTTATTTAAACATTCCTTCCTCGATAATAATAACGCAGACATTTGTTTGCGTCTTCTAGGTATGAAGATATAAAGGGTGTACCGTATACAGGGTAGGTAGCAGCTAATTGCAGAGTGCAAGCATTGTTCCCACCCAAGGAATTAAAGCCCCCGCCATTTTGTTGTGCCATCACAAAATGGCCGCCGCCCGTGGGAAATCTTCGTCAGTTAAAACCTTTTGAATGTGGAATAAACATGGGGTTTTAATTATTCTGTGTGACTTTTTGCCATTTCTGTTATTTGTAGCGAGCTTAGGGCTATGGTTGTGTTAATGAGTGGTGGTGATTAGGAGTGAGCATCGAGCACGTAATGAACTGATTATTGAAGATGCCGATAGCTTTCAATGTCTGATTCAAATTAATTCAATTCATTTATTTCCCGCATCAAGAGCCCAACCATAAAATATAACATACATACAGACCTTACAATAAAATAAATTTAGCCAAAAGACGCCAACTGCTAGCCATAAGCTCCGCCCAATAAACACCACCATGTCCAATCCTACACCGCCCACATCCAGCGGACTCCAGTGACCTTCACCAGGTCGTCCATTTATTTATTTAATCTTTACTGCACAAAAGAAAGAACTTATCGTACAAAAGGCGGAATTAATGCCTCTACCAGTCAACCATTGGGCTAAGCAGATAATTTATCTTGTGGGGCCTACCGCGCCGAGCATTCCGGTGCGTCGCCGCCATTTGAAAACTCGTCAGCCTCAGTGGCCGTAGCAAGTGTTACTTTGACTATCGCAGATAATTGGTAGCTATCACATCTTAATAATTACGAATAGGTATAGGTATAAATACTAGGTATCAGATCAAAGCAGTAAACAAAGCTTGACGGGATTCAAACCCAGGGCCACCACCACCGGCCTCGTAGGCAGCTGCAGAACCAGCACTTATGGAGTGTAGAAGCGAGAAGCAGCATCTATTCATATATGCAAAAGTGTAATCTGAAAGGTGTAAAATTGGTGGCGCTAGTGTTGCAAGATAGCTAGACTAGCATCCTTTCCCTGGTAGATCGAATCAGCTACTTATGATGAAATGAAAGTCAAAACGCAGGAATAGTTGTTACAATTTTTCTTCTATTTTTAACATTTTATTTTCTAATCAAAAT
This sequence comes from Apotomis turbidana, assembly GCA_905147355.2. Taxonomy (NCBI): domain Eukaryota; kingdom Metazoa; phylum Arthropoda; class Insecta; order Lepidoptera; family Tortricidae; genus Apotomis; species Apotomis turbidana. The sequence goes on along the minus strand of LR990297.1, from coordinate 8,114,515 downwards.
CACATAATAATCAATCACGTGTCTCCATTGTTTTGACGTTGTGACGTTTTGACAACAACACAAAGACAAAGAGTAGAAATATCTCTACCGTCCAGTTTCACGTCACTTACTCCAGCTATTCCAGCGCCGCTTGTGGAGCCTTTTAGAACTATTATTTACTGCTTACTGGTGGACACTTTCAAATATTCTCCTATAAAAGATGCTGCTCCTACCCTTATACACTCCATACCTGCAGGTAGTACCCGAGCCAACCGCGTCGTCGCGACGACAAATTATACAAGGTCTCAGTGCATAGGCACATATACATTACATACCAACTTGCTGCAATTCTTATTCTAAACTCATAATTTCGTGCGAGCTACAATTTCTCAAATTAGTTTAAAGTAGGTATATTCTTAATGAATGTCGGCGTAATTATTTATAGCTCTTTCCAACCTAATTCTTCCCTTATTACATTTTATGGCGTTCACGAGTAACGTTTCAAACAAATATGACTTACAGCCAGCTCTCATTTCGTATGCTTGTGAAGAAGGTGTTAAGTTCCCTTGGAGCAGTAGCCATATAGGACCTTTTTAGTAGGTTTTCACATAACGCTACTCATTTCTCGTGAGTAATAATACCCCTCGCTGCGCCACCTGCGTACCTGTAAATGTAACTGGCAATATGTATAGCTGTAGCTGCTAGGTATATTGTATTAATTTATACCATCGCGTTTACGTATTTCGATACGTTTGAAGTGTTCCGGACACAAAATACAAAAGTAAAAGTACAAATGGCGGACTTAATGCCATAAGGCATTCTCTACCAGTCAATAAGTCAAAAGTCAATAAGTTTGATATATTATAAATTAACAATATATATTTACTTTGGACCTTTTATGTGCCATATCGACCATTATTGATATATAGTGGCAGTCCTTTTTTAAAGTTCACTGTTGAGACCCGTTGCACCCACGAATTCCCATACTCTTGGGGCAGTGACACGGGGAGATAATATCACTTTCAGTAGCCTTACCATGAGTTTATAGTGACTGCATGGGCGTCGCCAAGGGGGAGCAGGGCCAAAGGGCACCCCCCTAGAGATCCAAAAATATGTCCAGTCACTTGACTTGTCTGATGGATCATTCTTGCACATCGAAACTCAAATTAATTCAGCAAGTAATAATTCCAATCCATTCCAACTCCTCCACAAAATGGATGTAATTAGGAGAGTAGAAGTCCAGGTCAGGGGCTAGAGGGAGATCGGTGATGAGATCGTCAGTGTATCGGCTACCGTCAGTAAAGCTCATGAAAAGTGACTCTACGAAACGAGTGGCGACGTGTCTCACTGACAGGTGACACTTTGTAGAGACTATGTAGAGTGTACCGAAGAAGAAGAATTGTCCATATAATATAGCATTGGTATGAAAAAATTAGAACTACTTAAGTGGCGCTGAGCTGAAGTCCTGAGTTTGTTCTAAAATTGGTATATTCTACGTTTCCAGCCCCAATATAAACGCCATTTTGAAAAAAAAATAACAAAACTGAATCGACAAACGTAGACCAGGTCTACTGGGCAGCCTCGAGTCTTTACTCGTCGCGTCCAGCGGATCTTCGGCTCGTTGCAAGATCTCTCGGTCCGTTGCTTCGTGATATTCTGCACTTGCATCAAAATGTATTGAATTGTTGTCTTTCAACTTATGTTATGGTTACGAAAAATTTCGAGCTCGCTGCGCTCGCGCTTTATACTCGTATCTAGTTTTGTTTTTACCCTTCCTATCAAACAATTTCGCGTTCGCTGTGCTCGCGCTTTCATCTGTATTTTTTGGCACTTCCTCGCAAAAAATTTTGCGCTCGCTGTGCTCGCGCTTTCATCTGGTTTTGTTTTGACTCTTCCTCTCAAAAAATTTCGCGCTTTCATCTGGTTTTATTTTGGTCCTTCCTCTCAAAAAATTTCGCGCTCGCAGTGCTCGCGCTTTCATCTGGTATTATTTTGGCCCTTCCTCTCAAAAAATTTCGCGCTCGCAGTGCTCGCGCTTTCATCTGGTATTATTTTGGCCCTTCCTCTCAAAAAATTTCGCGCTCGCTACGCTCGCGTTTTTATCACATTCATGAACCGTATCCCTACAAAATTTTCGCACTCGCTACGCTCGCGATTTACGACAGGCTACGCTTTGCACCGTTCTCCCAAAACTTTCGCGCTCGCGTTTCCATCTCATTTTTAATGACATTTATGACTATAAGCCGAAATACACTTCACCAAGCACGTAAATAAGGTACTTGCGCCAAAGACGGCCCTGTTCCTAAGAATCCTAAGATAGCCCACCAAGATAGCCGTACCATATATAGTCATAAGTTAAGACTGTGGTACTTACCGAACATGGGGGCGAAATTTGATTTCCTTCAAACTTCGTTATAACTATAAAATTTTCAAGTGGGCTATCTTAGGAACAGGGCCATCTTTGGCGCAAGTACCTTATTTACGTGCTTGGTTAAGCTTCCTATCCTCTAGCATGACTTTACCACAATTCCTTTTCCCCACCCTGCATATATGTCAACTTGCGCTGCCCCCCCTGGACCTTCGGCTGGCGACGCCCTTGAGTGACTGTACTCGCTAGCGACAGCGTAAACGATTTGTATGGAGAATTGTAGTTCTACAAAGTAACCGCTAGGGGCGCTGTACTATTCTCCATACAAATCGTTTACGCTGTCGCTAGCGAGTACGGCAGTGGCGTGCACCTTATAAAGACAAAAAGACACTGCCTACCCTAGTTGATTACAGAAACGAAATATATTATTTATTGTTATAAACATTAGGTACCTTTTTATAAAATTATATAAAACAAATGTACAAAAATAATCAATTTGCGATCCACGCCATCTATCGAGTCGGTGCGCCAAAATTACGTACGTATTGGTCGATTCCGTGGAGGTTGACTTGAACGATTCCGCGGCACTAGCGCCGCTTCGCGCCGTAAGCGGTAAAGACAGGCGATTTTCTGTCTAAATTTATATTTGTGTGCCTCGTGGTAACACGGACCGCGTGTGTGTGCGTTCTTATACAAATATTGCACACAATAACAAAACTCACGCACACAAATACAGAAGTAAGATATTGTCTGATGTCTTTTACTTCCTTACGGAAGTAGGATGTTCCGACCCGTGACTCGACACGGCGAACAACATTCGGTGCGAGCGGGGCGCGAATACCGCGACGCCCGATGTTAAGCGAACAATTCCGAACGGGTAGCCTGTCTCGCTCTCTCCTTAGCTATTATTTGTAGATTCGAACTTCCGATGTTGACTATGTAACAAATTTAAAAACGCGCTTTTTTGTAACTTTAATTAGCGCAAAAACGGTACTATTTAAGTTTGTCGTATTTTTGTTGCATACTTGGACGCCATTATTGTTTGTTTTGATTATTACGTGTGATAAGTGGTGACTAGTAAATAAGCGAATAAAAACTTTTAGTGTATTCTTTTAATTGTGATAATTGTGGTGGTGTTTATTGTTTGCGGTCATCAGTTAATAGAGGAAATTATTTAGAGATGGTCGATTTGCTTGATATTTGAGAAGACGAAGAATAAAAACTGTCCCGCAGTATTTCTGTAAGTTATTAGTTTCTCTAAATTTTTTTGTCTACCCTGTCGTAAAACTCTGTGCACGCCACTGGAGTACGGTCATGTTAACTCACGGTGAGGGTACAGGCCAAGGCAAGACGTCACACTTTAGACAAACTACGGGCGGTAATTAATAACGCCCCAGATTGCAGGTGTTTATGGACCGCACCGAAGGTGAGGGCCGTAAATATGTGAGGGGCTATTCACTAATTCACTACCACTATTATTATTTAATGCAATCTAACTCGTGCAGTAATTTGAATCCATCTCAACAAATCACTTAGCTAACGCGAATGTAATCTCGCTACTCGCAGCTTTCATTATACAACTGTACATACACGAGTGAGAATAAAAACCAACGGTACAGTTTCTATACAAAATCATCACTCTGGCCTAACATACTCTTTACAATTTTTTTACTTTGGAACATTGAAGCAATGCACAGTGCTGACGCCACATCAAAAATTTAAGAAGTGCTCCAATCCAATATTAACAGGGATTGAAAAACACTTGTAGCGTAACATAACAATGACAATGTTTTTGATCATTGAATTTCTGACGTCATTAATAGACATTGGCGTCAGAGGCACAATTTTCCGATGTCATGATATGAAGAATGGGGTGTTTGCAAATTTAAAAAACCGGCCAAGTGCGAGTCGGACTCGCGCACCGAGGGTTCCGTACAAACACTTTCCATCCCTAAGTGGTTAAGTTAAGTTTGCACCTGGTATGTATAGCGCCCCATATAAATTAGGTGCAAAGTTAGGTATTTAAAAAAAACTACTTACTAGATCTCGTTCAAAACAATTTTCGTTGGTACTCGTAGTTTTTATAGTAATGTACATCATATGTTTTTTTTTGATTTTTCATTTTCTTATTTTAGAAGTTAGAGGGGGGAACCAACTTTTTTCCACTTTGGAAGCGTCTGTCAAGCAAACTATTCGGTTTAGAAAAAAATATTTTAAAAACCTCGATATCATTTTTGAAGACCTATCCATAGATACCCCACCCCACACGAATGCGATTGATGAAAAAAAAATTTTTAGTTTCAGTTCTAAGTATGGGGAGCCCCCAATATTTATTATAATTTTTTTATTTTTGCATCAAAATCTTAATGCGGTTCACAGAATACATCTACCTACCAAGTTTCAACAGTATAGCTCTTATAGTTTCGGAAAAAAATGGCTGTGACATACGGACGGACAGACAGACGGACAGACAGACATGACGAATCTATAAGGGTTCCGTTTTTTGCCATTTGGCTACGGAACCCTAAAATTAGGAATAGTACTGGTACCTGCTTTTGTATGAAAAAATACTAAGTTGCGGTTTAATTCCGAAGCGATGATGCTGTGTGGGCCAGAGATTGGCGACTCAAGTGATTAAGGAGTAAGACGCCGACGAAATCAGAAGCTAAGCAATGCAAGTGGTTCCCACCCCCGCCTGGTAATCCCCCCCCAGAGGTCCGCAGGAGCCTAAATACCGGTTTAAATTCGCAGGCGACACATCGCCAGTCCGCTAGAGGCGGGGATTTCTTTGTTTCGATTTGTTTCATGAGCACAACGACGAAATAAAGGTTGTCCCTGGCCAAGAAAAGGTTAGCAACCACTGGTTTCAAGCATCATCCGTAGTTGAGTTTTTAGTAACGACCTAGTGATGACTTGCAAGTCTTACAACATCTGTTTTACTGTATCTGTGGCCCCAACACGCTATTTTATTGAAGCTAACTGGTTTCAAACTACACTTGTTCTTAACCTTTGACGAGTTGGCAGGATTTCCTACGGCGCCTCGAAACTTTCTAGTTCGCTTCGCGCGCGCTGTATCCAGCCGCTTTATTTCAGTTTTCTCTATTTACACGGCTATGTACCGAACGTAGGTACCTATAGTCAGCCAGCGGCAAATACTCTGGAACATCCGACAAGATAGTTCTATTAAGTATAACTTAGACATAGGGTCAAAGTACCGTTTTTGGCCATGTCATCTGCGAAGTACCTAGTATACGGCTATTTAACTAATCTTTTAATTTTATAATTACATTAAATACAGAGGCCTCTTTTAAAAGCGAAATGAGAAGACATTAATTTACGCTATCCATAAAGCGGTCCAATAGCTAAATGGTGAGAGCACCTCTCCGGTCAAGCAGAGGTTTTAGAGGTTTCCTTTGTATTTATATATACCTACATTTTACAATTATTTATACTTACGTTGATACGTAACGTAGGTACCTACTGACGAAGTATAGTTCCCAAAATAGAGAAACTTTCCGCATGGAAAAATCTTGTTATTTTCTCAAAATATCCTATAGGCATCACCGGGAGTGCACAGCGCCGGGGTCCTGGGCACTCCATTGTATAGGTGCCCAGTGCCCAGTGGGACAGACGGCTCTCTCTGCCTATAGGAAATTTCCAAATTAAATATTCTTGTGAATTCCAGAAATTTCCGGAAAATTTCACAGCTCTTTGGAAACTTTCTGCGACTTTCCCATCTGTATAGACACGGTATAGCACTTATGTATACCGTTTGTTTTTCTATCTTTCCGGTAGTATGTCGAAACCCTCCGACTACGAGCCGATTTAATGTGGTTTTTACTAATGAGTAGCTTTATAGTTGGTGGTTTTGATATGCACTTAAAATTCAAGCGGATTCTGTTGTCACTTATTACTAATACCTTAATGCGGCTGATAGATATAAGTTACTAATTATGGTGGTAGCACTGTAGGGTAGAGAAGCATTCAATTAACACCGGGTTCACTGTAATAAAGACATCTTAAATTGATGCAAAACTTATTTTAAACATTACTTCGACTAATTTAACGAAAGCATTTTTAGTGAACCAGAATAGAATGCCTAAAGATGAACATGACCGTGAATGCACAAAGAACTTACAATAGGTATAAATCAATACAATACAACCAGTCTAATAATATCAATAAACGCCTTTCATGTCATTTGTTTAGTTTAGTGACGTTTATATTTTGTAATAGACGTTGAATCAACAAATGTTTTTTTCTTTGTCTTGACAGCTCACGTGCCGAGCAAGCAATAATGCGGCTATTACACTTGAGAGAGATGCAGCAATATGTGAGACACGTATGGAGATAATTCTATCTCACTCCTTCATATTGACAAATCCATCTCGCCAGTCGTCTCGTTGCGAGACGCGGAGCTACGGACTCGCATGCGGAGACAACGCATCAACGTCCGAGTTTTCTCATCATCTCCGTCCGGAGCTGCGCTGCACGACGTCCCGCGTCCGTCGTTCGTCGTTACTTCCGTCTCACGTTCATTTCACATTCGAACGTCAGAGTGAAAACAGTTCCTATATTTGGCGATAAAATGGAAACGGACCTTATTCAGAACGCTGCGATGATACTTTCAGTTTGGTTTTTATACAATCGAGTCATAAAACGCAGAAAACACTGGGTACATCCCTATTTACAAACCAGACCTATAAATGGGTCTTTTGCTAGAGATTACCAAGATTTAAGGCAACACGAAGATTTTTTTTTTAATTTCACCCGTATGTCAACCGCGTCGTTTGATTGTCTTGCTTTTTGCACACGGTCACTATATTCGTTGCATTTCATATTCCAAATTGCTGGACGACTTTCAATTTCAAAAATAAACTTATCGATGTCGATATCCATTGCGCCTACGTCCTTCTTGAACTAAAAACGGTCCGGCACTGCGGAGCTCAGTGTGACATACCCTGCGGCACGCACCGCGTCTCCGTCCCAGCGCGCGAGTCGTCGTGCGTCTCGCTCTTCCGTGCGTCGAGGCGGAGCCAGTGTGTCGTACCATGCGATTTTTCTATACAAAATCAAGATTCTACATACAAAGTTAAAAAACGCATCAACGGACGACGCTGCGAGATGCGGAGCAGTGTGACAACCGCCTAAGCGCGCCGTGGCATCGTGGGGGTCCTTACAATATGAAGAGTCCTAAAGCTCTCTGTTCGTCTGGGTCGATAACGAATTCTTCTGCATTTTTACTTAATTAACCGACTTCAAAAAGGACGTTATTTGTTTGACTGTAGTTAAGTTTCTTTTTTTGACACCACAGCGCCACCTAACAGAAATATTTGTTAGTTTTAATGCCTTAGCGCCGGAACAGTTTTCCCTGTCATTATATAGACCCTTTGCGTATGTACTGTACCTACCTATTAATCGACGAGAATATTCTCGTTCTTTGCCTTAGGTAGCGGAAAAACAGAGGTGCGTTGGAACAGACGCACGTCTAAACAGCTTGTTGCTAGACGTGCCGCCCGCGCACCGTTCAGTGTGCGTAGGTACTGGCTTCGCTAACGGATGTAGATCCGAGAAATTGACGTTGTTTCAATAAACCTGTTTCAAAACCCCTCGGTCTCCCCAACGTGGTCTTACTCTCAGCTCACGTGCCGAACCAGCAATAAGCGCGCCGTCGGCGTCGCGGGGGTCCTTACGAAATAAAGAGCTTTTGTTCCCGACATAGTCTATTGCTCCGTCTCCTTCTTGCACAGAGCTGGCGATATATTAGAGAGAGTTAATAAATCGCTGTATGTCGGATTCATATGGTTTATGAAGGGTTTACACGGGCTCAGTACTTGTCATGTGTATTGCGCCTCGGCCCGATAAGGTGTGACAAATTCTCGTTTTTTCTATTTTTTATTTAGAAAGAAAAGAAAGAAAGAAAGAAATACATTTATTCGCGACGTGACATAAAATATAATTACATAAAAGGTGTGACAGAAATTATAAGAAAATAAGATAAAACAATAAGTAGTAGGTAACTATTTTTATGGCTGTGCCACGAAAATGTATTTCTGTTAAACTCTCCTCAGTTTCAGAACTCTTAGGAAAAATAATTTAAATAATGCATTGATGTGTTATAGATAAAACTAATAAGTTATTAGTAATACCACAATTTCTAGAAATATTGACACAAAGGTAAATTATGAAAGAAAAATGTAATGTGATCCACTGCAATGTAAGCAGGACTCGAACCTGTGACCCTACGTTTCCGGCGTAGTTCGCCCAATTGAGAACCACATTAAAACAGAATCGATAAAAAAAACTATATTTAAAAAACACAATTTCTATTTTAATAATTCGGACACTCAACCAACAAGACTCGCGTCAAGAAACAGTTCTATTGAAACAACCTACTTACAGCAAGTACTAACCTCGTGTAAACTAGGCATTAGAGAGTAGAATGGGCCAAGTCGCGCTTGCTGTCACTAATTACAGGAGCTTTGTAGCGGGATCACCGCTTAATTTGGGCACGGTTCGGATTCAGCGTTTTCGGTCGGAGAAAAGTTGATCTGTAATTGAAATGGAAAAGGACTCTTGGAAGTAAATTGACTTAAAAATTAAATTAAATAAATTAAATAGGTACTTAGAATGTCGCTCCTTACTAGAGTAGGTACCTATTTATTCTGCTTAATAAATATGAAACCTTTTCTCCGAATCATCACGGTTTTGCTCAGGTTGCTTATAGGTACAGTCAACTACAGAAAAATATGACCCCCGTCGTATAAATGTTAGTGGTATGGTCATCGAATAGGGTTTATTATGATCTTTTCGACATTAAAATCGCAGGGACCATCGTGGACCAATAATTGAAGACTTCCAATGTCAATCCAGTCAATACTGTCGACTGTCGATAGCACACGAAATGTCACACAGAGACCTCGCTGTGATGACGCCATATAAAACAAAACGGATCGGTAAATCGCGAGCTTATAGACATAATTTTGGCAGTCTTAAATTATTATTCGTAACATAAGCTCAATTATAATTATTTACTGTAACATAATTTTGTTATTTGAAAACAAGAGCATAGAGTAGGTAGGTACCTACTTATGTAACTTTTTATCATATCCTAAATAATGATTCCTGCAAACACCAAGCAAAATTACAGAATATTTACATTCCCAGCCCTACTATTCACTAAGGATTAAAAAGTCAACGTGTAGATTTAAAAACACTGGCCTGCAAAAATCGTTTGACGAAGTTAAGAAGTTTAAAAGTAGAACTTTCTTGTAAAGAAAGACAGCCGCGCAAGAATTTGCAGCCAGTTTTTTTTGTTTTTACTCGTATGCTGGTACTGTACCTACTTAATTAGAGGCTGAAAAGAGCATTGACATTTTTCGAAGAGAGTGCGTTGAATAGGGTGTAGGGTAATTAAAACCTTGTATTACGTACGTTGGTGTTCCGGGTTTCTGTAGATTCAGCTTAATTGGTTATAGATCGATAGGCTGTGTTAAAGATAATTTAGCTGTAACCAATTAGTGTGCCTATATAAGGGAATCGAAAGGGATGGATAGGCATTCAGTGTGTCTCATTGAAATGAGGGTTTTTCTGAACTATAATATTAAACTTACTAGGAGTTCGAATATACTTAATACATTCGTAAGTTTAGGTTGTATGGGTTCTTTCAATATACGACATAGTTAGGTAGACACCTATTTTTTATGCTATTAATTTTAAATATTTCTATGATTTTTATGCGTAAGATTTTTTATAAGTTAAGAGTTAGTTAAAGTTAGGGGTAAGAGATGTCCACTTTTATCGTTCTTAAAATGAGCAAAAGTGTGATCAAAAATATCTGAACACGCCACTATGCCGTTCACAATAGAGGCGGAGTTCACATATTCTTGATTAAATTTTTGCTCATAATAGAAAATGAACTCGACTGTACTATAGATAAATTGAGAGCACAAGCATGACAGATCCTTTATTATTTATTTATCGCACAATAAACGTGTCCATCATTGTCCCACTAACATCTCAAATTAAACCTATGTGCACTATAGAATTTAAAACGGAAATACTTTCGCCTATAAACGCTTAAAGTTTGACTCCTAATGAAGCAGGTACTTGTATAATCTACCTACACTAAGCCAAGTTTCAAGTTAAACTAAAGAACTAAAGGCAACAAATAACAATGAATTCACTTGAGTTTATCCCAAGATGCACGGTAAAACTAAGTGTGTGAACTCTTTTGTCTGAAATGCGAGATACCAAACTGAATGAGGAATGGATGAAATTTAAAAAATCTTGAATTTTGTTTATAGGTAATATTTACCTCATTTTCTATAAAATAATTAGGTAGTTACATACTTTTTGAAGATTAAAAAAATGAATATGTTTTTTCCCGCCCAGTTAATATAAATTACCATCACTACGCTAATTGAACTGTTCATATACATATTATAATGTTCCTTAATTTTATTATACTTCTTAAATAGGTATCTAGGAGCACGACAGCATCCAGAGCACCCGTGCCAGTGAGGTTACCGTTACCATACGTACCTAATCGTACAAGGCGGGTAAAAACATTTCCATCTATTTTATTTTTTAAAGCTACACATAAATCTGTAATTATTTTCTAGGAATGACCCGTCATGTTCCTACTTATAAACCCCAATTCAAGTTTTTTTTAGGGTTCCGTACCCAAAGGGTATAACAACAAAACCTACTAAAAATAAAATAAAATAAATATTTCAGGGGGGCTCCCATACAACAAACTTGTTATAGATTATGATACGTGGCCCTTCATGCGCGAGTTGAACTCGCACTTGCCCAATTTTTTTATTTCATCCATTCCCCCAATATGTTACTGTGCCATAGAGTCATAGAAGTAAAGCCATCAGCAACATCCCTTTTACTGTGGCAATATTGAACACAGTTTCGTTGTTACTTCAGTATATCAAGACTGCATTGAAACTTGCGAAAGTAACGTAGATGTTGCATCTACATGACTTATAGTCTTTGGAGATTATAAGGAATCTTATAGTAGTTTATGCAACTGATACATAATGAGAGGGCTTAAAACACGAGTGTATCACACGAGTGTTTTAAGGCCTAATTATGTACAGTTGTATACACTACTTTATCTACACACATATCATAAGTACTCTAAGATGGGTTCAGAAGCCATAAGGAAATGACCGGCACCACTAGTGCTACCTGTAAAATATCTAACACATATACTAATGCAGTAAGAAATAAATCTGAACAAATACATAAACAGATTATTTATTGTAATAGTTGTAATTTACATTTGCATTGAAACAATATTTTCGACTAAAATGTGAATAACAATCGGGGGGCACGGCAGTGCCCCCGCCAATTCGAGCGCGAAGCAAACACTGCCGTACCATCCTTTACTGGAACCATTTCGCCGCATTTTCAGGCCCCTATTTGAGCACCTCTGGATAAGACCAGAACGCAGAAATTTTCGTCATCCAGTAAGCTATAATCACATACTTAAAATCCAAAATTTCAAGTCTGTAGGTCATTTTGTTCCGAAGTTAAGCGAAAGCAAAGTTTCGCATTTACGACACTCACTCACTCACTCACTCATGATCATCAGTAAAGAACTAGTACTTCCCATAAATTCAGAGAGCTGAAATTTGGTACGGGGTTAGGGTTTAATGGCCACATAAAGCGAAAACTATAAAAATTGGCCAAGTGCGAGTCCGACTCGCACATGAAGGGTTCCGTACCATGAAACAAGTTTGTTGTATGGGAGCCGTTAAATATTTATTTTATTTTATTTTTAGTATTTGTTGTTATAGCGGCAATAGAAATAGATCATCTGTGAAAATTTCAACTGTCTATCTATCACCGTTCTTGATATACAGCCTGGTGACAGACGGACGGACGGACGGCCGGACAGCGAAGTCTCAGTAATAGGGTCTCGTTTTTACCCTTTGGGTACGGAACCCTAAAAACTAGGATAATCGAAGATCTGGAGTACTCTGATTAGAAAACACAAGAGCCCAACCAAACTATTAGAGATCGACATACCGCCTTTACAAAAAATATTCAACTTGTTGTGTTCGGTTGGCCGCCGTCGCGACTGATCGTCTCTCCTGATGATGGATCGCGTACCGATTCGAAACATGTCGAGTGTTATTCGATTTCTACGACGTGAGTAAACCCGTTTAAGTATTGTTACGAGCGTGGGGTTCGTATATGATAGAAAAGCACAAATTAATCCACTAAATAAAACACTCACTTTATTACCCAAATTACATACTGACAATTCACACGAACTGTACTTAAAATCCACTAATTAAAACACACACACACTATTTCACAAATTATGCACTCACTATTCACACGAACTGTACTTAAGCGCACTAATCACTCAAGAGTCTTTCTCTCCGATTATCCTTGTACTAGCTCTCGATCGCAGTTAGAATGTAACTAACTCGCGCCGGCCGTCGGCGCCTTATATATCCCGCGGAACCGCTTTCTCGATGCGTTGTCCACACATATCGCGAATATTCTAGTAAGGTCCAGCGTAAGGGCCGAGAACATTCGAGGCCATATATGTCTCTCTCTAATGGTGCACTCTCTGTCACTCCCTTCTCGAATGTTCCGAGTATAGCTATCTCTTTCTAGTAGTCCTATCTCTGTCACACACTTCTCGAATGTTCCGAGTATAGCTATCTCATTCTACTAGTGCTATCTCTGTCACTCCTACGGGATATTTCGCCATATAACGATTTGTGCTTCAGAGGCCCATAAGGGGTCCTGAAAACGCCTGAAAACGGGTTTTCAGGTTATGGCGTCATCTGATAGAGGGTGCCCTGAAACGGACTGAAAACATGTTTCAGGCGCCTGAAAACGACGGCAACTTGGGTGAAATTTCGATCTTTAGATATGTGATAGAGCAACTTCTGAAACGGCCTGAAATGACTTTTCAGCCTGCTGAAAACGCCTCTAAAGCACTGAAATTGACGTTCAAAGTTTTTGACCTAACCTACCGGCGTAACACTGCCCCCTCCTAAGACATGCTCGTCCCGAGCATCATTATTTCCGTGGTATCTGGCCAGCCGGTCAACATGAACAATCTTGCTCGGACTACGAGGATTCCGCTGGATTCGATACGTGACGTCGTTTATTTTAGTGACTACCTTGTAAGGCCCCTCCCAATTCGGAGACAGTTTCGGGGACTTTCCCACTCGTCGCATAGGGTTATGTAGCCACACCAACGAACCTTCCTCAAAACCCACTTGATAAGACTTCCGGTCATATCGGGTTTTCATCTTTATGCTAGCGTGGAGCCCGTGTTCACGTATCAGTCTATGACCATGATTGTACTTGTTTTCGGAGTCAGACTTTGGAAACGACCCTGCGTCGCCTTGTTTCCATACCGTCCCTTTCCATGGTGCTCCAACGTTGCTCAACTTGAGTGTTTCTCTGCTACGGGTATGCGGTCCCTTGTCTGATGCACACCTAGTGCATCTTCTGCACCAGTTTTCAACATCTTCGCGATAGTTCATCCAATAAAAACGTTCTCGAATTTTCATTAGGGTACTTTTCACTCCAATATGTCCACCAGACGCTCCGCTGTGAAAGCATCTCAAAACATCTCTCACCCTTTTCTTTGGGACAACAACTTGCAGGTGAGCATCCTTCCCATTTGATGATTCCCACAACCTGCACAGCACACCATTATGCATAACCAAGCTATCCCATTGTGCCCAGTAACGTTTTGTTACCACACTCATCGGAGCTACGTCACACCATCTTGGCTTAGGCGCACCCGTACTAATCCAATTGAAAATGGGTCTCACGTCAGGATCCTCTTGTTGCGCTTGCTGCATTATTTCATCACTCCACTCATCGCTGCCGGTAACAGTTCTTAACATTCGAATTCGAACACATTCCTTGTCATCTCGTCTTAAGCAATGTTCATCGTTATCCACACAAGGTCTTCGTGATACAGCGTCAGCATTTACCGGTTGTGGTACTGACCCAAAGGGGCCCATTGCCCTTACTATTGAAGCTGGATCCCTGTCCCTCCTATTCCTATCCGGACAACTTGACTGTATGTGTCCACGTTCTCCACATTGGTAACAACGTGGTCCGGATTCGCCGCGAGGAGCTACCGGCTTCCTAGCCAACACGCCTCGTCTATTCCTTCTCGGACAGCTCAACTGTATATGTCCACGTTCTCCACATTGATAACAACGTGGTCCAAATTCGCGCTGGGGAGATACCGACTTCCCAGTCGACATTCCTCGCCTATTCTTTTTCGGGCAACCTGACTGTATGTGTCCACTTTCTCCACATTGGTAACAACGTGGCCCGAATTCACGGCGGGGATCTACCGGTTTCCCCGCCGACACCTCTCGCACCCTGTGAAGCCTAAACGAGTCGTGCCGTACCGCCTCTACTTCGAGAGCGTGGGCTACTGCATCTTTCAGGCTCCCATGGTGACCCAATCTCACGGCTGCCCTCACTTCCAGATCCCGGATCCCATCGATAAAGGCCTGCACCAGCATGATGTCCACGAACGATGCTGACGTACGTTGATAGGCCTTCCTAACCAACTTCTCGATTTCCAGGGCCCACTGTTGTAAGGACTCGTTACGTCCTTGCGTCCTGTCCTTCAACTGAGCTCGGTATACGTGCTCAAGGTGACTGTCACCGTATCGTGCCTCCAAGGCTTCTAGAAGGCGGTCGTACGTCTGGTCATCTCCCAGAGCTTCCAGTATGGTAAGGGCTTCGTCGCGCAGCGCCAATGTCAGTGCTGTCCTGGCTTGCTCCTTACTCCAGCCATTAGCCTGGGAAACAGACTCGAACTGCAGTTTGTAGGCGGTCCACGATGAGGTACCATCAAAAGGAGGTACCTTGAACCTGCCGCCTCCCGCCACTGATGCGTCGGGTAAACAGGTGCTTGTACCATTCGCCACTTTTACTTCTAGTTTCTGGAGGCGGTTCTTGTAGGCTTCCACATCCTCATTGATCTTTTCCTTGAAGCCCTCGATTTTATTATCGACCTCATGGACTCGAGTTTCAAGTTTTATATCCATATCGGCCAGTTTTTCTTGAACCTCGAACAATTCTTTCCGCCATTCAGTCGTAGACTCGTGTACCTCACGAAGCATTCGTGCCTGTTCCTCCTGGTATTCCTTTTGTACTCGAAGCTCTTTCTGAAGGATTCGAGCCTGTTCCTCTTTTTGTTCCCGAAGCTCGTTCTTGAGGATTCGAGCCTGTTCCTCCTGTTTCCTTGACTGTTCCTTTAGTTCTCTCGCCTGATCCTTTAGGAGGACGAAGATGGCGTTAAGGTCCACCCCCTGTGCAGCTGGAGCAGGAGATTCCGACGTACCAGGCGTCGAGTCTCCAGATCCAGAAGTTTGGCTTCGCGTCGTCACTCCCTTCGGCTCTGTTTCTCGTGGCGTTAACGGCATTTTCTATCCGCACTTCTGACACCAAATGTTACGAGCGTGGGGTTCGTATATGATAGAAAAGCACAAATTAATCCACTAAATAAAACACTCACTTTATTACCCAAATTACGTACTGACAATTCACACGAACTGTACTTAAAATCCACTAATTAAAACACACACACACTATTTCACAAATTATGCACTCACTATTCACACGAACTGTACTTAAGCGCACTAATCACTCAAGAGTCTTTCTCTCCGATTATCCTTGTACTAGCTCTCGATCGCAGTTAGAATGTAACTAACTCGCGCCGGCCGTCGGCGCCTTATATATCCCGCGGAACCGCTTTCTCGATGCGTTGTCCACACATATCGCGAATATTCTAGTAAGGTCCAGCGTAAGGGCCGAGAACATTCGAGGCCATATATGTCTCTCTCTAATGGTGCACTCTCTGTCACTCCCTTCTCGAATGTTCCGAGTATAGCTATCTCTTTCTAGTAGTCCTATCTCTGTCACACACTTCTCGAATGTTCCGAGTATAGCTATCTCATTCTACTAGTGCTATCTCTGTCACTCCTACGGGATATTTCGCCATATAACGATTTGTGCTTCAGAGGCCCATAAGGGGTCCTGAAAACGCCTGAAAACGGGTTTTCAGGTTATGGCGTCATCTGATAGAGGGTGCCCTGAAACGGACTGAAAACATGTTTCAGGCGCCTGAAAACGACGGCAACTTGGGTGAAATTTCGATCTTTAGATATGTGATAGAGCAACTTCTGAAACGGCCTGAAATGACTTTTCAGCCTGCTGAAAACGCCTCTAAAGCACTGAAATTGACGTTCAAAGTTTTTGACCTAACCTACCGGCGTAACACTATTTTAATATTCAACTTGGTGGGCCGCTTCATTTGATGTCAAAAATCCAAGGTCTGAAGTATTTTGACGATGCGTTTGGCTCGGTTTGTAAACACCTGCCTACTGCGCCGGCGGTACCGGGTTCGAGTCCCAGCGAGGGCAAATATTTGTGTGATGAACTCTAATATTTGTGCTTGGGTCATGGTTGTTCTATGTATTTAAGTATATATTTATCTATATAAGTATGTATATCGTCGTCTAGTACCCATAACACAAGCCTTCTAGAGCTTAATTTGGGACTTGGTCGATTTGTGTGAGGTTGTCCGATATTTATTTATATTATTATTTATTTGATGAAGAACCCTGCAATGAAAGCGGTGGTAGCCTAGTGGTTAGGGCATGCGACTTTCAATACGGAGGTCGCGGGTTCGAACCCGGCCCGTACCAATGAGTTTTTCGGAACTTATGTACGGAATGTCATTTGATATTTACCACTCGCTTTTCGGTGAAGGAAAACATCGTGAGGAAACCGCCTAAGCCCAATAAGGCCTAGTTTCCCCTCTGGGTTGGAAGGCCAGATGGCAGTCGCTTGCGTAAAAACTAGTGCCTACGCCAAATCTTGGGATTTAGGTAGCCGACCCCGATTGAGAATTCATTCTCTACAAAAGGGACAAAGGCTAGGAGGATGATGATGATTTGATGAAGAACCCTCAGCTGGTCTCAGCTGTATTAGAGATATGGTAATGCCCCGTTCTACTATTGGTACATAAAAAAATCGACTGTCATTGCAAAAATCCAGCGTAGTGGGACACATCTTCTAATTTAATCTAGCCTATAGCGTCCCACAGCTGGGCGGGTTCCGTATTACAATCCCGAAAGTTCATAATACCTACAGTTGAAATACCGATGGTCAAAATACCGAAAATCAAAATACCGAAAGTTCAAAAAGCCGATATTCGATAAACCGAAGCTCAAATTACCTATTTTCAGAAAATCGAAAGTTCAAAATCTCGAAATTTCATAATCCCGAAATTTTTAAAATCTCGAAATTTTATAATAGGTACCGAAAGTCAATGAGCACTTTGAAAGTGTCAGGACACTAAACTAATCTGACTTTTCCGTGGAACTGATCTGCTCCGGTGCTGCGGGATGTTCAGCCCCTCCGCCCTAGCGTAAGAAAGTGCGGCACCTACGGCGGCCGGGGGCTGCCCTCCCCCCGCGCCTCCGGGCTTTTATATACACTCTATAGAGTGTATATAAAAGCCCGGAGGCTGGTCTTGTCTGCCCTACCCCTATAGGGGTAGGGCAGACAAGACCACGTGGAATCGGGGTTGACAGCTTAAGTTCTGTGGCAAGTCAATTAAGAAAAGGAAAGAGTCCGGGAAAGTGGGAAATTAAGTATGACACTAAATATTCGATATTATGATAAAATATTCTGTCATGGACTGCCAACCGAACCGAACTTGTCTGGAACCGAAGCTGTCAACGCTCGCCTCCGCAGCTTCAGCTTTTTAGTCACCTTCGGCGACCAGCCTCAGCCGCTGCGACTCGCTTGATGCCCGCACTTTCTTACGCTAGGGCCACAGTATATAATAAAGAGTACTAACGTACTAGGGCGGAGGGGCTGCACATCCCGCAGCGCCGGAGCAGATCGGTTCCACAGAAGAGTTCACTTATAAATAGTAAGCATAGTAGGAGGCAAGTAGGTTACGTAATTTAGGTTAATATTCTTTGTATAAAATAAACATTAGAATCTGTAAGACTACAGAAATACGAGATAATTCTCGAGAGTTTTAAATAATATTCCGGATTACAACCTTCAGGCAGGATCATAGTCTTCGGGATTACAGTCTTCGGGATTACATTCTTCGGGATTATAATATTCGGTATTTCATCCTTTCGATCAAACGTTCTTTCGGGATTTTAAACTTTCGGTCAAATAAACATTCGACATTTTAATTTTCGGCCTTCCGTCCATATTCGGTATTTTGAACTTCGGCATTGTAATACGTACCCGCTGGGCGAATGCCTCCCCTTCTGCTTTTAATACGCATATAAATAAAATTAAAGGAAAACTCTGGACAAGACTAGACTGGCTTTTATACTTATACTTACAAGTTTACAAGAAGAAATAGTCGAACGATTAACTTTATTCTAGGTACTCGAACATTACACAAATTAAATAAACAAATTACACCAAAATATTAATTTCGTTCAAAATTTGGTCAAAATATAATGCATTGGACTAAGAGAGGCGGTGATACCCGCACACGTCGCTAGATGGCGCTGACTGTATTTTAAAACGCGCCGTCGTTTGTTAGGGTTCCGTACCCAAAGGGTAAAAACGTCCGTCCGTCCGACTGTCACCAGGCTGTATCTCAAGAACGGTGATAGCTAGACAGTTGAAATTTTCATAGATGATGTATTTCTATTGCCGCTATAACAACAAATACTAAAAATTAAATAAAATAAATATTTAAGGGGGGCTCCCATACAACAAACTTGTTATAGATTATGTATATAGGTATATATAGGTACGGAACCCTTCATGCGCGAGTCGGACTCGCACTTGCCCAATTTTTTTTCCGATAATCTTATATGGCGAAGTGGCAACCGGCCGCGTTACAGTCGTTTACGACATTCTTCTACTGCGCTTGGAAACGTTTGCTAGGGATTATAAGGAATTATTTGCATTTCGTTGATTTCGCTTATTATTTCGTGAGGTTTGCTAAAGTGAATTAGCAGGTTGTTATAAAACAATATGCCCACGTTTCTACAAAATGAAGTGAAGTGTGTACCCTTCAACGGCCAAGTCACACAACATTAACTATAATAATAAAGAAATCGCAGTAAGGAACCTTAGACTTGGTACGACTTTGTCTAGATTTCATTACTTTTTAGAGATAAACAAGCAGCTCCATCGAGACTTGGCTACTTTTTTTACGGAATGTTTTTGGTGGGATAAACTTTTCACAATTCTACTTTCGTAACAGCAAAGAACCAACAAACAAATGACAACAATAATGGCGGCAATTCGAACCTCCGTCAAGACGAATGTTTTTTTTTTCTAAATCATATACAAACGAATGTATACGAATGTATGTATTCTCATGTCACTCGAGATCAAATGTCGTGCGGTTTTTATAAAAAAACATACGTTTCGTATCGATAACAATATTAATATCTATGGATACTATAGAATAGAGACCAACTTGTGTTTTGACAGCTGTTCCTAATTTAAACTCGTAGGTAACCTTACAAAAATCGGTACTGTAATAACATTACAGTACAGATTTTACCTACTACCACAGACAAAAAGAAACTCATAGTAAAATTGGTTGTAATAATGCTGGTCATTTCCTACGATTTCTGAACGCATTTTAGAGCACTAATGATATGTGCGTAGATAAAAATGTTTACACATCGCCTGTTGACGGCCAAGTCACTAAAATTTCTGTCACTGCTTTCCAAAACCTCGTATCTAGTTAATACATTGATACAGAGATACGAGCTTTGTTTCAAGTAGGTATTTGTTAATGGGTTTTGGTTGTCAACAGACGAAATACTTAGTACCTACCAAAATGGGTGGTAAATAATAGTCTCACATTAATAGTTCTAATTAAGTATATTTATAAAAGCTGGAATGCAAAATTAAATGCTTATAATTTACAGTAGAGCTTCCAGCTTAACATTATAGAGTATTAACTAAGGACATTGTTCAAATTAAATATCTTTGAGAACATATTTTGCAGCTATATACTTCCTGTTTGTGTATAAAATAGTAAAATCATTTTAAAATAATGATCAAAAATTAATACTTATAAAACAATGGATACTTAAGACTAATAAGTAGTAAATAAAACTGATAATACATTATTTTACTGTAATTTCACTTCGGTGATGGTTTCGTTTATGTCATGGTACCAAAGACAGGGTTGTGCCTACAGATGCTAGGACCATACTCCATGTATGCTTGCTTAGTGTGGCACACTTGGTAAAACTCCGGGGTAGAGGCCAACATACTGCCACCAAACCACACCGCATATCTCTGCATATTGTGCGAGATTACCTGCACATCAATAGGCTTCGGTGTGATGCGTCCCTCAGAGAGCATTGTCGAGAGTTTCAGTCTTGCATCAACAGTGCGCTTAATGTCACGCTGCAGTCTCCTGCCAAAGTCACGGAACATTGTCGAGCCACCGGACAAAACAATGTTTCCATATAAACCTCTCCTCACATCAATAGGGCAGTTCTGAATCACTTCATCTACCATCTCATTCAATGGCACAGTGAAGTCCGCATTAGAAAACTCGGGATGGAAGAAAATCTCTGGCCCCAAGAATCTTTCATAACCAACATCTACACTAAACGGATTCTTAGTAATAGCGTTAGTACCGGTGTACTTCTTCATCCATTTCGCTGGATCACTGTCATATTTGGCAAACTCTTTGGCAATATCGGGGCAAATGTAGCTGTATCTTTCCTTAATAGCTTTCGCTGTTTCTAAGCTCTGTTCTGGTGGGATACCAACCTCACGCTCACGGAGGAGGGATTGGATGAATGAGGTAATGTTTCTACCAGCAATAGGGATGTGTTTAATGCATGAGCCAATGACGTAGCCTTCGGCTACAGGCACTATATGGGTGACGCCGTCACCGCTGTCGACTACGATGCCAGTAAAAGTGCGTTCGGCTGACGCTCGCGACTTCCACGACGCCGCGAGAGCGAGCACCGCTTGTACGGCTATATACAAGCCTGGTACATTGAATGACTCAAACATAATCTCAGCTAAATATTCACGATTTTCCGGCGTGTTCAACGGTGGCTCAGTAAGCAAGAAGTGATGGTCTTCGGGCTCAGCGCGTAGATACTTAAAGATGCATTGCTCTATGTATCGTTCCATGAGGTCCCAGTCCTCTACCAGCCCGTGGCGCACGGGATACTTCACGGAGTATCCTGTAGCGTCGAAAGCTTCGTCACCGATAAAGAAATCTAGGTCCTCCACCGCTTTGGTCATGCGCCTGGTACTCTGATCGCCCACTTTCGCCGTTTCCTTTATCGCTATGGCTGACGGAATGATAAACTGAGGTTCCTTGTTGCCGGCGAACCCCAGCTTAGTGTAGCCGGTACCCACATCGATAACACACGCAGGCAAATGATCTCCCATAATGACACTATTACTAATATCGTTTTATAATAAGAAATGGAATTGACACGAAATTTAGAGATAAACTGGGTGCGGACCTCGGTAAAATATTGCTTAGGTATTTGACGTAAGAATGAATCACAGATAAGTGTCAAGTTAAGCCAATGAAAACACAAAAGTGCGTTCAGAATCAAAAACATATTACGAGCGGCATCATTTACGCGATGTAAAATAAAAAAAAAATGTAAAGTAAATAACACTGCTAGTATTTATTCATCATTATTGTTTTTGATCCAATCATTAATTTGATCCGGATAGCATTACGCTAGTACGGGATAATAATCGCACACTGGGCGGCCACATTGCTCATTGCTTTCAGAATGTTTCTGTCAAAAAAGCTGTTCAAGTTACTTATTTAAACATTAATCTTAAATAGACAATATGAACGGGATTTAAAAATAAATTGACCTAGCGAGAGTCGAGCTCTAAGGTTTCATATCGAGAAATAAAAACTTTTTTTCATGAAGGCCCTGTAACATACCTTTATTTTCATCCTTTGGGTACAGCACCAAAAAAAAAAACGAAAATTTATACAATCCGGCCCTTGCTGATAAACTTGTAGGGTGCGAATCACTCGCAACATGTCCATTTTAGGCCATTCGTGAACAATATACAGGAAAATTAACTCTCAAACAAAAAATAAGAATAGGTATGTAAACGACGAAGAATCGAGATTAGTTTGTGGCCAGACCACCCGACAGGGGTGACCTGTATTTTATAGCAGTTAAATTATTATATTCTTCTATTAGATAACAGGTGAAATAAAACAACATAATATTATGTTAAAGCAGGTAATAATTATTAATGTGACCTGATTCTAAATTCTATATTTACAAAATTTACATTACAGGAATGTAAAGACCAGTACCAGAACAGATTTTAAAATGTATGCTTTTGTGTAGACTTTACGCCGGTATAAAGTGGGTATTTTAAAATAAACCTTCTTCCCAATTAAATAACAATGACATTATATTACTAAATATGTTAGATCTAAGGTTACTTACTATACATTAATAAGTATATTGTATGAGAGTGGAGAGTTCAAAATTCAGTCAGACATCACAATTTGCTCATCATCATACAGCCAAATGGTATTTCGATAAAATTATTTTTAAATGGCCATATTATATCCATCACGCCAAGCTATATAAAAACTTCACCTGAGGGGTTATTCTAAAGTTTGAAATTTAAAGTCTGTATGGTACCATCCCTCTCGCTCTTGTGTGTAAACGTGTTTGATTGAGCGGCACAGCGCGGTACGAACTTTGTATTTCGAACATCGAAGTAATCCTTCTGCCCGGTGACGTTACGAAAACGTGTTTATTCAACGTGCATTCGTCTCGCTAGAAAGAGAAGAATGCTACGTCGGCAAGATTGATACTGAATCTTTGCCTCGACTAAATAAAACATAAAGATTGTGACGTAACTGTAATATAGCATAGTTTCTCATCCTATTTTTTGCATGTTATGGAAATCTAGGTTTGTAGATTTTCATGTTTTCATTACCTATCCAGGTGAGAAATATCAACATTCTTAATAAGAGTTGACACATAACCACTCAATTGCTTCGAATTTTGAGTTGGACTCTATTTATATAATAAAATAAGAGCGGTGACAGGTAGCCGTAGTTACCAAAAGCAATCTAGTGGATAAGATTATCAATGTTAGTATTGGTAGTCACCTGTACAATGTACTCACGCCAAAACTATTTTAATTTTAAAAAGCCTGATATAACTATCAACATACTTTAGTTTCAAAGTTTCGCCATAATGGCATTAACATTATTTAAGGCATGTCTATCAGACAATTTACAATAGAAAAATAAAATCATCTGTTCGAATAAATAATCCCGATGGAACTTTGGTGGATACTTTGAGTAATAAATTTCAACAGAAATAAAATAATAATGTAAATAAATCATGCTGTATCCTTACACTAAATTTCCTTATCCTATAGTAATCAAACTGAGATTAATTATGCTATTTCAGGGCTATCACATGGTGCTCTAGCAGTCATAAGTCAAAGACAATTAAGTATCCAATCTACAAAGCCATACATCAATAATGCAATTAGGGCAAAGTAGATAGCAAGTGGGGTTCTATTTTGCTTGAACTTATGGTTGCTCCCGAAAAAGCACATAAATGTAGTACATTGAGATACACACCATAAAAAATTACACAAGTTTTACAAAATTAAACATCGCCTGATTACGGTATTTCATTAAAAATAATATAATCAGTATTATACTTTTTCAGACTTATAAGCATAGACGAAAACACATTTCTTACGGTACAAAATTTATCATTTGCCCTAAAATTGTCTCTTCGGTTGAACTGTGTTTTTAGATTTCTCACCACATTGCATAATCTGAGTCCTCCATGTCAAAGATTGTGAAGAAGCCGAGGATAGTCAGGTACACAATGACATTACCTGCCAGAGTCAAATAACAGGCTCCCGGTGCAATCTGAAAATGAGAAAAGGTTCAATTAAAATAATGCACTTAAATCTATCCAAAATATTGGACCCAGGAGTCCGAATGAACACATGCTTAGCATCTATTTCTAGTCCTTGCTTCGCGGTAGTCATTAAAATAAGTAAACATGGTGTAAGTCTAAATTAATAGAAAACTCTGTTCTAACTTATTTCATACTCGTAGCCTGACTGGAGAACGGTCATCTACCAGTTTACCTCTGCCAGTTATTTTAATGTATCAGTGTATCTCATGTTAATTTTACTCACCGCGCCAACATGTGCAAGAACAATGGGGAGACCAAATGAGCTGACAATCAAACCCATGGTCAGAAAGACAGCAGTTTCCATGCAAGGGGAGTTACCGCCACCAGTGCTGTCTGTGTGTCTCCGAGCAATCATTGTGGGAATGGGGCACAAGATATAAAATAATACCACAAAGAATGGCCACCATAATCTGAAAAAAGAAAATAAAGTAAAAATTATTACAAAAATGTCAGTCTTTAAAACAAATAATGCATGAATTCTTTATAAGCATTTTTTTCTTTCACCATTTTTCCCATGTGGTTTGTTCAGTGCTTCAAATTACTTTATATGACTACGCCAAAGCCTTAAAAACATATATTCGCAATGTCATTAGTCATTTAAACTGAATAAGTTAGCAACATCCAGGAGGAATCTCAAAACATCTGGATGCAAAAATATGTAAAATAAACAGATAAGTACATAATGTAAAAATATTTTTATTGCTCAGTCAACTTACATTGTTACATTCATACTTATTGAATGCAAATTAGGTTAGAGGTACAGTCAAGGTACTGGAAACAAGTATCTTTTTCGCTTCTGTCACAATGACAATAAAACCTAAAAAGTATGCATTTCAGTTTCCTTCACTGTACATGCATAAGTTTGATTAGCAGAGAAAGGAGAAATATTTTAATTATTTAGATGTTTGATGCTGACAATTTGGAAAAACTGATAGGCACAGTTGAAGAGAGACAGACAGACTAGGGTTATGCCAGGTCCGACCGGATTAAAATCAGGGCAGATGGTTACACAAATCGGGACCAAGAAAATATATTTTAGTTTCTTATAAAAGCTTCATTTATTGCTTTTTGGAACTAATATTACTTGCCAGTAAATCTTATTTTAATCAATAATAATAGTTTTTAAGTTTATTGATTTATATATTAATCTCCCGATCAGGTGCAAATCCGAATGCATCCCTAGACACCTCAAATCAGGACATCCCGCGCAAATCGGAACACCTGGCAACCCCAGGGAGAGACCCAGATGCCATAGCCCTAAACACCAGTGTTGGGAATGCCTTGACTTGCCGGTTTATACAGCCCTTCAAAGGCAACCTATAAAGTGTCACAGAGAGGAATACTTGCAATACTATGTCAGCAGAAGCCTTGAATTGGTCCTTCAAGGAGATGTTAACTATAAAACTTAAATAACACATTTCACTTTATTTTATAATTACCTGTACTGTGGTAATGCACATGCTAATATGACCATTGTCATTCCTATGGAGCCAGCAAAAGCCAGAGATATCAACCTGCAATAAACACATTGGTTATAATATAAATAAACAGTAAATATTTTGTGGTACTAAGGCAACAATAGTTCTTGCTCTCTTGTTTCAGTTCTTGCTTTATTCTAGTGTGTCAAAACATTTTATCACTAGAAATTAAGCAACCTGATGTTAACTATGATCAAATTGAATGCCTAAATGTAAATTAACTTGTACATTTTTAGCACAATTTTTCAATGTATACTAAAATATCTAAAATAGTTTGGACTAGAATGAGCATCTAGGTGGCATCGTCTTTTAACGTATAGCTGAGGTATAGCTATACTTGGTAATGCATCATCTTATAGGTAATCAAAATCTCATAAAAAATCATCTGTCCTACTTATTAGATAAACAAATTTGTTCTATTGCAACAGAAAGTGGCCAAGTAAAAACAGTAGACTTACCCTGTATTACACCCATCAATTGAACATGAAAAAAGACAAATCAAAAAGTTAGAAAAACGTAAAATATAAAAGTACTTATTTGTAAATAATAGACGTGAGTCACTCAAAGACAGTGACTTTCATGAACTTATTATCAAGAGATTTAGATTAATTTGGAACAGCATCTTTAATTTACCTTTAATTCCGGCCATTGTTTCGAATAACAATCACTAATAGCCTTACAATCAACTAAAGCGTTAGTTATATCGATGATAAATTATTTTTTGCACAAATTGACCTCACGATTCAATCATCAGAAGGAAAATTAGACACAGATACATTACAACTTCAACGCAACGAGTTGAACCTCTTTCTTTGACTTGAGTAAAATCTAACCACAGATAACGATACTCTTGCTTACTATTGTAATCCTGTGTTGTGGCCAACTTGTTCAGCTTTTCATTTTGATTTTTTTATGCTTCATAAATTAAAGTAAATTATAATAATAATCTAACAATTCTGTAGTCAGTGTTAAAATATTCAATATTTTACATCTAATCCTAGACCGTTTTCCTAGTTTATTGAGAACGTGAAATAAAATAATACGTCTGTGTGTTTTATAGATGTGTCAAATAGTTTAAACATTGTTTTGAATGTTTCGTTTGACGTTTTGACTTTTATCGTCGTGTTTGCATTGCACTGCACTGTACTGTACTAAAGTATACACTTGGTGGCTTCGCCTGCCTATTTAACTACCGTACATTCCAGTGAAAATACTGCTATAATTTTTATAAACTTCACAGGGAGCTCAGTTTTATTTAATTCATAATGGATGATGATGCGGAAACTTACAAGCTGTGGCGTATAAGAAAAACAGTCATGCAAGTAAGTTTATAGGTTATGTTTGAAGTTTTTTGAAGTAAATATCGTTTACCTTTCAGCAAATTGCTGGTTAAGTTCACCATTTTTAAGATACTAGCCATGTGCCTTACGCTGTCTTTTTCGGTATCAATCAATTTAGTAACGTTTCAATTTTCAGTTATGCCATGACCGCGGTTACTTGGTTACACAGGATGAATTGGATCAAACTCTTGATCAGTTTAAAGAGCAGTTTGGCGACAAACCAAGGTTTGTATTCTTTTGCTTTTACAGTAACTTAATCATAATGATCTACTCCTATTTTTCTTGTCTTCTACAAAATGTGTTGCTGTGTCTGTATGAGACTTTATTAAAAATACACCAGAAGCAAAGTATTACAAAAACTCTGTTCTACCACTTATGTCCCAAAGTTTTCATAGAGAGTACCCTATCATATTCTAATTAAGTGGAAGACAAAGTTGGAACTGTGTCACAACAAGATACCAAACAAAAACAATCAGACATTATGGGAAAGTGGCAATTTGTCACTTGAAATGAATGCACTTAAATTTTGAAATTAACAATAACACTTTAATGATGAACAACCCACCTAGTGGACTCATAATCTTGCTCAGGTGCCAGCCTGGCCCGCAGGGCAAACTGTAGCTATGGACAAACTCGCCTGGTAGGCTCTGTCAGTTTCTAGACTACTGTTTTTTTGGCTGGTTGTGAAAGTGTTAACCTTGTTCTGGCTTACTCACAAGGATTGGCAATACGTAGCATTACCATACCTCTTTAACAAACATCTTGGGAACCGATTGTAAAATGATACAGTAACAAACAGCTGATGATTTGAGCATTTGAACTGTCTTATTACTCTATCCTCAATAGTGATGCAGTCCATACAAATTGTGTTGCCTTAGGGTTGTCGTGTAGAAGTTGTGGCTTTGTACAATAAGAATCAATATCATGTTGATTGCTTTTATGAATTGGCCTAGGACAATGTAATGAGACAGTTAAAACACTCAAATAATCACTTCAAAGTCAATGTTTTTGTGCTTACCCAAGTGTAGTTTTGCATCTTGTGACAAATTTCGGTCTAATATTTGTTTTCTAACCTTCTCATCTAAAACTTGTAAAACAGTGGGTTGCATTGTGTTACAAAAGTTAGTTGTGATTATTACAGAAATGTAATTTAGCAAAATATAAATACCTAAAATCGAAGTAATTGGCAGCTATTGTCAATATTTGACATGATGATAGCAAATGACAGCAACATTCAAAGTTTCTTCAAAGTAATTTAAAAAGTATTTTCATCAAGAAGGCAAGTATGTCAATATGAACAAAATTTGGCTGTTCTTGTTATTATTTATTAACTATAGTCCAGAAATACAGGGAATTACAGACGAAATTTTGGACATAATAGCCTATAATCATTTCAATCACACTTTGTAATTCAAATTTACCTATAAAATTTGTTCTAACTATATTTAGCATAACCACTCAACTGCTTCGAATTTTGAGTTGGACTCTATTTGTATAATAAAATAAGAGCGGTGACAGGTAGCTGTAGTTACCAAAAGCAATCTAGTGGATAATTCTGTGGCTCTAGTGAAAAGGGGTTAAAGTGCACTTATGACCTTTTTGCGTTATATACACCAAAATTCACAAAAAAAAATTGCGCATCTTTTGGTGTAATCGGAGCTAAGTTATCTTTTAAAATGACAAAGTTAGGATTGTGCCAAACGGTATATCTGGTGAATTATGTCGTGAAATATGGTGCAACTACAGATAACATTGAACAATTTGGTGTTTTGCATGTGGAGAACGATTTAAGTTCATTTGTCTCTTTTGACGCATCCTGTGTTAAAGGATCAATGTTTACTTATACCTTTTTACAAAACAAGATTACAAACGTTAAAGAATATAAATCGATATTAATCTGTATTGACTACTTAATGTTAAACATTAATGGTATAACTCGAATTGTATCTCGTATGAAATCTGGTATTTAATGATCAATGTTTACTTGTACCGATTTGCACCAGCAATTTATCCATAATTTATAAAAATAAATCGAAATTAATCCATGTTCACGAATAAATATTTAGCATTTATGGGTGTATATAGACTTATACCAGTGAGATGTATCATTTTACACCACGACGATTACTTGTATCAAGAAGTTTGTATTATAAAGTCTCTTCGCTGTCGTTTATTTTAAGTACACTTGAATCTAATAAATCATCCCATCATAAAATTTGGCTCACCAGTTAGACTGACCTACAGTAGTGATGTAGGCATTTTTTTTTAAGTTGTTTAACTTGCAAAGTATGTTACTATGTTTGTTCGGGATATTGCAATTCCATTTTGAAGCAGAATATCTGCAACTGATTGAGCTGAAATTTTGCCCAAGTACCTACTTGCTACTTAAATATGACAATATAATAATATGGTACCATGGGACTGGTCTGGTGCCCGGAAGGTGGCCCTAGGATTAAAAATATTTTTAGTTTGTTACACAGAACGGCAGGCCGATCTCGAATCGATCGAATGCTCAAACTTGTTGAGGACAAAGGTGACAATAATTGTGTCGACTCTATTCTTAGCACTCCTGAAATAGGCAGAACGTAGTGTTCACTGATTCTGACTCAGACAATTTACGAGAAACGGAAGAAACCGGAACGGCAGAAGAAGCAGAGCAACTTTCGTTTTGGGACAGAGTCGGTCAAGGACGAAAGCGACAACCTAAAAAAAGTGAGAAAATAAACATAGGGAGGAAAGGAAAAAGAGGAGACATTTTGGTAAATAGTATGAAACAAATATAATGAAAGCAAAAAAATAAAGGAGAGTTTAGATGCTAGGAAAATTTTAAAATGAAATGCGCAATAAATATGCAAGAAGAACTCAAAAACAAATATTTGAGAGTTAATAGGGCTTTAGGAGAATATATAACTAAAGCGTTCAGTTCATTGCTAATATAATTGAATTAGAGTTTAAAAACACAAAAGAAGACGCAACAACAAAGAATAGACAGTTTGCCAATTATTTAAAAATAAAGACGAGAGTGTTATCGCATTTGCAGAGGCTGGTAATGCGATAACCATTTAACGAAACATCAAAGTTTGTTCCAGGAATAACTGAAAAACTTAAAATCAGTAAAGAACTTGTCCTAGATTCAGCGTGATGGATAATGCTGAGTACCACAAAAATAAGTAAAAATGGATTGAAAGCCGTCGAGGAACATATTTAATTATTTCCTGTATATGAAAGATTTACAGCGGTCCAATACGGATATCGGTAAAAAAACGGTTTTTTGTTAAATTTGATAAACACGAGTGTAAGATCTTTTACGAAAAATTGTTATGTTCTGAGGATGTGGTAGATTCCCATCCTTTGGCGCCAACAGAGCATAGGCAAGAATTGATTTTATACAAGAATTGAAATTTTACAAGCTGACCCTCAAAACGTGATACATGTTATTTTCCGTGTCTAAATATTCACAATTGCGATAAAATTTTAGTATAAGGTCTCATACTAAAAGTTATTCGTAATTGTAAGTCAACAGGAAAAACTAAATTTTGTACTTATCTCATTTTAGGTACTTATCATCTTGTATCGCTTAAGAAAGTTGATTACTTAATATTTTATTATTTTTGATGAACGACCAAAAGTTAAAAACGATGAGAATAATTTTATATGCTGATGTTGACTTTTTCTGTTATTTTTGTAATAAAGAATAAATAAAAATGAAGATTTTTTATTATCACTGCACCGCAAAAAATGATATAACTTCTAAAAAACCATTGGTAAAAGTGTGTTTATATTACAGTACACCTAAATTAATTGAGTGCAAAAGGGTAAAAGTTTGTTTTCTTAGGATTATCTCTGAAATTAAGCTCTTAAATGATAGGTTTCGTTTAGTTAGGTATTTCTTATTTAGGGTGTTCATGTATTTTTCCTTTATAAAAGGAGATAACTTTAAATAAACCGAACAGCAAGTCCATTTTACACTTTCAAAAATAATGCTGAAAATTGGTATAAGTTCAGTTATATTCCCGGGTAGTGTAAGTGTTATGGGTGAAAAGGGGTATAAAGTAAGTTATGTCCTTAAGAATACGTTTTGGCACGGATATAAGTCACATTTTTTTTTAACCGTTAAGTTTGGAGAAATAAGAATATTACCCCGTGAAAGAGGATTTTTTTAAATATTAAAACTGCATTTAAAGTTTATTTGTAAGTATAGTGGTTGAAGTACAGTGATCAAAAGTCTGAATAATTTTAAGCCGCAACGGTTTTTTGGGTCTCCTGTAAAGTAGTGTTTTTCGAGTTTAACCCCTTTTCACTAGAGCCACAGAATTAAAAAAATTGGGCAAGTGCCAGTCCGACTCGCGCATGAAGGGTTCCATACCATAATCTATAACAAGTTTGTTGTATGGGAGCCCCCCTTAAATATTTATTTTATTTTATTTTTAGTATTTGTTGTTATAGCGGCAATAGAAATACATCATCTGTGAAATTGTCAACTGTCTAGCTATCACCATTCTTGAGATACAGCCTGGTGACAGATGGACGGACGGACAGCGAAGTCTTAGTAATAGGGTCCCGTTTTTACCCTTTGGGTACGGAACCCTAAAAATATTGTACACAAGTTATGGGTTAATGTGATTTGATATAAATTTTACAGTGAAAAACGACCAGCAAGGAGTGACCTGATTGTGCTAGTCGCTCACAACGATGACCCCACAGACCAGATGTTTGTGTTCTTCCCAGATGAGCCCAAGATCGGGATCAAAACTATCAAGACCTACTGTACAAGAATGCAAGAGGAAAATATTCACAGAGCTATTGTAGTGGTGCAAGCAGGTAACATCAAGACAGTACCCTTATTGCCTACTTGCAGTATAAAGTTCATTATTATTTCGTTTTTGTTTTTTATAATTAACACGCTTTTATTAGCTTCACCTGTAACCAAGTCTTTTTGTTTGTAAGAAATTAATTAAGTAATCTGTAATTGTCGAACAGAAATGTAATTTGCAGTATATGTGCGCAAGTTCACGGGACATTACTAGGTATATTTGGTATCTTGGAGCAGATCTGATGATTGACACGGAATGGGGACATAGGAACTCTTACACAGCACAAGATAAACCACTATTGATCTTGATGAGCTAGGCAAAAAAAAGTTGCTTGTAAAAAAAGAAATAATCATTTTAATTATTTTTGTTTTACATGGTTTCTGTTCTGTCGTTGCTATACCAGTGTGTGTCCCATTATGGGCCTCCCATACTTGCAGGCAGCAACCGCTTAAAAAAAAAGACACACACAGAAAGCTTAATAAATGATACATAAAAACTTTACTTCTATTCTTAAATATTAAAGATTTTTGTATAGAATCTTTTTTATCGATTCTTATTTTTTTATGTGGTAATACCACATTTTATTTTTATAAATAATGACACAAAGGTAAATTAAGAAAGAAAAGTATCATATATCCCTTTGCATTACATCTTTCCAACTCGTTTGGGCCCTCTAACGGCCCCACTCTGTGAACGGCCTCTAACCACTTCATACTTCACAACGGATTTTGATGCGTTTTTTTTTAAATAAATAGAGGAAAGTTTATATGTACAATACATGCATAATTTATCAGCATTACCGTGCGAAACCGGGCCGGGACGCTAGTAATATTATAAAGCTTTCACGGTATGTTTTGCCCTGAGCAGACTGGCACAGGTGCTACCAGATCAGCAACTTAGATCTAGCTACTTTTCGCTATTCCACTCGACGATGTGTTATATGGGCTTGAATTCTGGGGCTCA
Organism: Apotomis turbidana; assembly: GCA_905147355.2. Taxonomy (NCBI): domain Eukaryota; kingdom Metazoa; phylum Arthropoda; class Insecta; order Lepidoptera; family Tortricidae; genus Apotomis; species Apotomis turbidana. The sequence continues at coordinate 8,081,572 of LR990297.1, read as the reverse complement.
ACAGCAGATTGGCGGCAAGTATTTGTTCTCCAAAAACGAGCACTGAGAATAATATCTCATGTGGCACCAGGCACTCCCGCCCGGCAACTTTTTAAAGACAAAAACATAATGACACTCACATCACAATGCATTTTTTACATAATTAAGCACATATATACATCTCTTTCCACTGGCTACATACAAAAGCACACGTATTGCACAGAAACACGTAAGCATGATGTCCACAGCACGTTGTCGGCTAGCAAAGTCGGGTAAAACAATGTCTATAGTGGGGCCAAAAATCTACAATAAAGTACACGTCAATATCAAAGATATTGAAAATAATGTAACGTTCTTCAATGTATTAAAGAAATGGCTAACAATCAATGCTTTTTACAACATCGACGAATTTTATGAATCTAATAATGAACTAATAATGTAACTACCTATTCCAATTTGTATTTAATAATTACTTAATGTTTTTTATAATAATTAATAATTGAAAATTAATAGAATTTTATAATGTATTTACTTGCAAAATGTTGACATTTTATTAATACTTAAATGAGTATGAGTATTCCATTTATTTCCAGGTATGACTCCATCAGCGAAGCAGTCGCTAGTGGACATGGCTCCCAAGTACATCCTCGAGCAGTTCCTGGAATCCGAGCTGCTCATCAACATCACCGAGCATGAGCTAGTCCCAGAACACATAGTGTTGACTCCTGATGAGAAGCAAGAACTGCTGGCGAGATAGTATCCTTTTTTTAAACTATCTAAGTTACACGACTCATTCAGCAAATTTTCGAACTTTTTGTTACCACTTCATTTTTTTTGCCTTCCTGTACTTTTTAAACGGTTTTTTTACGGTGACGGCAATAGTGAATATTAAATTACAGTTGCCTCAAGCATCTCAAAATTAGGTAGCTAAAAGCCTTATGAATAATTACTTTCAGAATTAGAGCATGGAATCATTTGTTTATTTTAAGGTTTTCTGGTAAAGATCGCTTTTCAGCGATGGCCTGTTGTGTATATGTCTTGTTTCCTTTTTGGAAACTTTTATTGATGTGAAATAAAGTATTGCTGTATTGTATTGTAAATAACTAATTTCCCTTTTTTTATACAGCTTGAAATCACAATTGCGTGTACTTGCAAGCATTCGTCTTTTCTATAATCCTTAAGGATTTCTTTAACCCACCATCTCAGTAAACTCAAAGAAAACATGCTGATGAGAATACAGGCCGGGGACCCCGTCGCGCGATACTTTGGACTGAAGAGAGGGCAGGTATGTTAAATTAAAATAATAGTTGTATATTGGTAAAAAACGCAATTTATAACATAAATCACGGCCGTTAAAAAACTAATTAGGTACCGAATGTTTCTTTAATTTTATCCATAAGTTTGAATCATACAATAATTGTCTTTTCAATTTCCTAAGGGGAAATAGGGGGAATAAGATAGGTTCTATAGATGTTATTTTATTGAATTTTGTGCTGCCATCTGTAGTTAGCGTCTATGAATACAATTGCTCAGCGATGGTGGCGCCGCAGTCGCAGCGATTCTAGCTTGCTTCGATCTACGATGCTTCTTTTCTTACTTGACTGACGTATTTAAAAGTTATCGAAAAAATCTCACAGATGGCACTATGTATAATTGCTAAAGTTTGTTATTCATTGCTGGAGTGCAGTTTTTTTGTGAAACTAAAAAGCCACTAGGTAAAACCTTCTAGTTCTCAGCATGATTATTTTATCCTTTAATAAATTTTCTTGGAACGCAGTGTTTGTCCTTTTACGGTAAACTATATAGAGTGTAGCAGTGGCGTCCCATTCATCGAACGCGATTCCCACCGGCTAGCCCATTATAGAAAATGTTGCCCATTGTTTCTGAAAAAGTAAACCTAATCGGTCCCAGCTTGCCAAGAGATTCTGTTTCACGCCACGCTACTGGAGTCGAGTTAACTATATGGTTTTTTTTTTTATAAATAATGACACAAAGGTAAATTAAGAAAAAAAATGTGGTATTACCACATAAAAAAATATGAATCGATAAAAAGATTCTATACATATATTGGTTTTGTTTTTATTTTCCAGGTAGTGAAAATCATTCGATCTTCAGAAACTGCAGGAAGATACATTTCCTATAGATTAGTTTGTTAGGTAAAGATTTAATTAAATAAGTTTATATAATATTCAGTTTTTCATTACCTATTTATTTACCTGCCACCTTTTAATGTAGTACTGAGCGCTCTACCTACAGTTTAAATAACAACAAGGCAAAGTGACAGTTATGAACGACGCAATGAAACAAGGATTCCAAGTTAAGGTAGAATAACCGACTCAAAATATGATCAAGCCAAATTCGTACACGTTGATACCAATTAGGTAATATCGTTACAGATAGATAAAGACATACTCGAATACATAGACAGTGAGATAGTCAGAACACACCGGTTTAAACCCAGTTTGGGTTTAATACGTTTAACACAGGAAATCTTCTCCGTGAGCGGTAATATGCTCGTAAAGTTTTCTGCTACATAACCTACGAGAATTCCCATGTTATTGGCTACGAGCCAAATCTTTGGTAGAAAAGTGTTAAAAAATGGCATGTATTTAACGCGGCGACAAATTAAGGCCGTTCCCTGAGCCAGAAATGCAAAAATACCCCAAAAATTATCCTATTTTTCTACGAAACGTTGATATTAGTAAACGAGGGAAAAATATATATCATTCTTGATTATATTATCTTTAATAACACAGCATTCGATACACGATTCATAACACTTCGCTCGATACAATTAATTCCCAAAGTAACCTCCAATTCGAATGTTTACTCCAACTTTACTTGTTTTTTCACTACGTGACACTATGAAACAAAAAAGGAGAAAAATCAATCATAACTAAAATAGTAATTTGACAGCTTCCGAATTTCAATAATTTGAGGCAATATTTTTAAAATAAATAATCATCGACAAATTCTATCGTAAAAAGATATCGCCTTACGGCCCGCAAGCTCTATCTCCGTCACTCTTTTGAAATGTGACTGTTATGTGACAGGGACGGGTGGCCTGAGGAGGGGCTCGGGGCTCTGGCTCAGGGAACGGCCTTAATCAGATTTAGGGATTTATAAAAAATTAAAGGGGATAGCAAAAATAATAAGTTGGCGACTAATTGCGGAGACTATTAAAGTAAAAAGTAGCAGCTAAGTAATCAATTTTCGGCTTTGTTTCAATATAAACTAGCATCGAGTTATTGTTTTGGCGACTGAATTAACTAATTAAGCGGAAACATGACAGCGGATAAAAAGTTTGAAAATGGCCTACTCTAATTGTTCAATGGAGATTACATATAAAATAAATCAAGGTCATAAAAAAATACTTTGTGCGACAATTTAAGAGCTTTAATCAAAGTTGAAAATTGCATGTATAAATAATAATTTTGGTCTATAGTTTTATTTAGTGGTTCTGATTTTGGTCAATTTTTCGTCAGGTGTGATGTCATATTGACACCTATTTTTTATGATTCTATCGTATAGAATACGTTAAAATAAACGTGTTTTATATGGACAACTTTTTTCTAAACTTAATAATTACCGAGATATGGACTCCTAAAACCGACAATATTTTTTTGGATATTGTGTCAGACTCTGCCTTAGCTCCGGCGCTGCGGGAAGTGAGGCCCTTCCGCCCTTGCGTGGCAAAGCACGGCTCCCGAGCTTTGTCACGGCGGGCGAGGGCTGCTCTCCCTCCGCGCCTCCGGCTTTTTATATACACTCTAGGGGTAGGGCAGACAAGACCACGTGGAATCGGGGTTGACAGCTTCGGTTCTGAGGCAAGTCTTATGATAATGCAATGCTTATTTTAGCGTAGCGTGTTTTAGCTAGATTCGGACTAAAATAAGCGTGTTTTGTATGGGCAAAACATTTTTACCTAAAAAACGCTTATCGCCGTTTTCATTAAATTATGGTTTCGAAAACTAAAAAAATAACTCCCCATTACGTTTATATAGTACCCATTTTAATATTTAAGCTGCCAGCAAATCAAAGCCCAAAATGCTTTTTTAGATGGAGACCTGTAGTTGCCACTAATATAAAGTTTGTTATCCTTCTGCTAATATTAGTCGCCCAAGTCATTATTTATAGTACCTATGATTTCAGTAATCTTGTTTATTATTTCTGCTACCTTAAAGTAGCTGCCATTATTTGAATTTTAAAATATCCTTAGTTTAAAGCTCATTTAATATAAATGATTGCCAAAATATTTAATCGCTGACAAGTTATTATTTTAGTTGCAAATAGTTTGCTGCTCTTTAATTTTTCTGTCGCCGCGAAAATAATAAGCCTTAAAAAATTCATTGTTATGCGGCCACCCTGATACTGTCTACATAAGTTTATCGTCAGACCTGTTGGATTCAAAGTTGACCTTTGTAACCTGTGCTGCCCGTTATTACGACCGTAGCACAATAATAGCGTTTAGCGCCGAGTGCCGAAAACTTTCAAGAATGTCTTACGCGTAACAATATGTAACGTACGCACGCAATGCCACGCGGTATTATCGTAACCGCGAACATAATTATTTGTAGATACGACCAAATAGTTAAAGCGCTTGTGTTGTCAAAAGTTGAATTAAAACTCAAAAGTGCGCTCTAATTTACGCTTGTAGGTAAAGGAAGAAAGATTACAAGTTTTAGATGTTTGAAACATAAATGATTAGGTAGTTACTAAATCTAGGTAGGTGCCTACATGCATAGGTAGGTATATGTACAAATAGGGGATGCGTCACGCTACCACATTAAAACATAAGGTGGCGCGAGTTTCATACAGTGCCTGAATTTCAAGGGTCATTTAAAACTGCTTTAAGTACTATATTTCGATAAGTAGGACTAATGTCCCTCCTGTATCACACTGGGACGAGCACGACTAAGTAAAACATTAAACTGTAACTGTAAACATTACTGTATTTACATGTACAATACATAAAGTAAAAATAAGGTATTTTGTCGTAGATGTACCTTCATATATACCTTCATCTGTATAATTAAATGCATTTAGTTTGCCCTGAAGTTTTGGCCCGTATCAAAATATAAAAAGAAGGCACATTCTCATAAGTATACTTCATTTGTGAAATTTGTAGCACATCCGGAGATGTCAATCTTGACCATGAATGGTTACATTCTTCCACAATTAGCGTACGCTTTTCTTATCTCCGCAGGTATGTTTCAATCCTACTGTTCATTAACTATAAAAAGTCTTTGATAAAACTCTCATGCACGAGCATGTAAAGTGTACGCACACGCGACGCGTTGCGCTACTTCACACGTCTTGAGCGCATCTCGCTCGCTGCACGTCGCGAAAACCACGCAATCGCGATAACAATAGCCGGTAACCGAAACATGCCGAACGTCTGGCTGAATGGAAAAATTTCATTGCCCTTAAAAAAAACGCGCGGGAAAAAACTGAAAAAAGAACGTTGTTTTGTAATGGCCGCGTAAATCGAATAGGTAGTTCATTATAGTTTTATGACTTCTGGAAGTTATTTTTTTATTGAGGAGGTTTTGTTAAAACTCGATTGACTGTGATAGTTATAAGTGTGTGGGAAATTCATTTCGCCTGAAAATTGTATGGAAATGTTAAAAGCGGTAAGTACGATTTACTTCCTTTTCATTATTTGTCTTCAATTAGGTATACCTAGTTACCTATTTCAATGGGCGTCGCCAAGGGGGGGCAGGGGGGGCAGCTGCCCCCCCCTAGAGATCCAAAAATATGTCCAGTCACTTGACTTGTCTGATGGATCATACTCGCACATCAAAACTCAAATGAATTCAGTAAGTAATAATTGACAACATTTCATATTTTTAAGACTATCATTTTATTACTTTTCTGAATTCTGCTTAAAAAGATGAAGTAATCTCGGTTTTTATTTATTTTCTGAGATGATTATTTATTTTATTATTAATTTATAAAAACATACTCATTTTAAAATGTCGCAACACCAAAACCAGAACTTAATGGAACGGTTACTTTAGTCGTTTTTCTTTTAAAAAATAAATAAATAATAAAACTCGGTATGCATCTGTCATCTGTCAACGTCAAATAAAAAATACATATTTTTTTTCGCTCTTCGGTTTAGACAACAACCCTATTCAGCCCGTATTGTCTTAGATTGCAGTTATTTGATGTATTTTCTTATATTTCTTTAAGTACAGAAGAATAAATTCAAAGATTTTTTTTTAAGGTACACGATCTCTATATTAATTTCCACCTGTTATAAATATGAAATGTTGTCAATTCCAATCCATTCCAACTCCTCCACAAAATGGATGTAATTAGGAGACTAGAAGTCCAGTCAGGGGCTAGAGGGAGATCGTTGATGAGATCGCCAGTGTATCGGCTGCCGTCAGTAAAGGTCATGAAAAGTGGCGACGTGTCTCACCGGCAGGTGACACTTTGTAGAGACTATGTAGTGTACCGAAGAAGAAGAATTGTCCATATAATATAACATTGGTACAAAAAATATAGAACTACTCAAGTGGCGCTGAGCTGAAGACCTGAGTTTGCTCTAAAATTGGTATATTTTACGTTTCCAGCCCCAATATTAACGCCATTTTGAAAAAAAAAAAACAAAACTGAATCGACAAACGTAGACCAGGTCTACTGGGCAGCCTCGAGTCTTTACTCGTCGCGTCCAGCAGATTTTCGGCTCGTTGCAAAATCTCTCGGTCCGTTGCTTCGTGATAATTCTGCACTTGCATCAAAATGTATCGAATTATTGTCTTTCAATTTAATGTTATATGGTTACAAAAAAATTTCGCGCTCGCTGCGCTCGCGCTTTATACTCGTATCTGACTTTGTTTTGACCCTTCCTCTTAAAAAAATTCGCGCTCGCTGTGCTCGCGCTTTTATCTACTTTTGTTTTGACCCTTCCTCTCAAAAAATTTCGCGCTCGCTGTGCTCGCGCTTTCATCTGGTTTTGTTTTGACCCTTCCTCTCAAAAAATTTCGCGCTCGCTGTGCTCGCGCTTTCATCTACTTTTGTTTTGACCCTTCCTCTCAAAAAATTTTTGCTCGCTGTGCTCGCGCTTTTATCTGGTTTTGTTTTGACCCTTCCTCTCAAAAAATTTCGCGCTCGCTGTGCTCGCGCTTTCATCTGGTTTTATTTTGGCCCTTCCTCTCAAAAAAATTCGCGCTCGCTACGCTCGCGTTTTCATCACATAACACATTCATGAACCGTGTCCCTCTAAAATTTTCGCGCTCGCTCCGCTCGCGATTTACGACTAACCACGTTTTGCACCGTCCTCCCAAAACTTTTGCGCTCGCGTTTCCATCTCATTTTTAATGACATTTATGACTATAAGCCGAAATACACTTTCTATAACGTACTTGCGCCAAAGACGGCCCTGTTCCTAAGATAGCTCACAAAGATAGGTACTTACCGAACATGGGGGCGAAATTTGAATTCCTTCAAACTTCCTTATAACTATAAAATTTTGAAGTGGGCTATCTTAGGAACAGGGCTATCTTTGGCGCAAGTACCTTATTTACGTGCTTGGTGAAGCTTCCTATCCTCTAGCATGACTTTACCACAATTCCTTTTCCCCACCCTGCATATATGTCAACTTGCCCTGCCCCCCCCTGGACCTTCGGCTGGCGACGCCCTTGCCTATTTCACTATCATACGGTATACCTACTTATACATAGGTAGAATAGTAAGTAGCGACAGTAGGTACATGAAATGGAATAAGAATTTAAATATTTTAACCATCCTCTGAAAAAAAAGCCGAAAGAAAGTGCATCACTAGCGTCATATACCTACCTACATTATAGAATTACTATATATATATAATTGACAACATTTTATATTTATAAACAGGTGGAAATTAATATAGAGAACGACAGGGGTTTATGTCGTGTACCTTAAAAAAAAATCTTTGAATTTATTCTTCTGTATTTAAAGAAATATAAGAAAATACATCAAATAACTGCAATCTAAGACAATACGGGCTGAATAGGGTTGTTGTCTAAACCAAAGAGCGAAAAAATATATACCTATATTTTTTATTTGACGTTGACAGATGACAGATGCATACCGAGTTTTATTAAGTTTTTTTAAATAAGAAAACCGACTAAAGTAACCGTTCCATTAAGTTCTGGTTTTGGTGTTGCCACATTTTAAAATGAGTATGTTTTTATAAATTAATAATAAAATAAATAATCATCTTAGAAAATAAATAAAAACAGAGATTACTTCATCTTTTTAAGCAGAATTCAGAAAAGTAATAAAATGATAGTCTTAAAAATATGAAATGTTGTCAATTACTTATATCGATAATTTGTGTGACATCCCTATTTTGTTCTCGATGTTGGCATTATGTCGCATGTCATTGTCATGAATGACTGGCATTGTTTATGGCCATAGAGTATATTTGTATAATATGTTTATGGCCTCATATTGGCAGTAGGTATAAATATAATTCGCCCGCGTTTCATACTAATACGAGTTCACGCTTTTTGTATGGGACCGTCGATCCCGTCTCTTAAAATGAAGTGATTACATACTCTTTGCAAATGACAAAAGAAAGGACTTAAACATACGTAGACAACTAATTAGAAACTAGAGAAGACGAAGAAGAATTACAATTTACTTTTTCTTTGGGATAAAAACATTTTTATTGAGAAATAATATTGTACTACGCACCAGAAAAATTAGTAGGTCGTACCCACCTACCTAACGTTTGAATTTTAATTAAAAACAAAATGACTTGACCACGAAACCACTTACGTAGGTACAGAAAACTTTCGTTCGACTCCAAGCCCCGTAAAGTGATTATCTTGTAATCTATGAACGCTTATGGTTTTTTAGGGCTCCGTTATAAAACGAATGGTTAACCTATTAGCAGAACTGGTGTGTCGGTAGTCCATTTGAAGTATCGTTAAATATTCAATGTTATGGATGTGAGTACTTTAACACCCAGAAACAAGAAGGTCGTAAGGACGCGTGAAAACCACACGCTGCTTGTGTCTTTTTCATTTGGAAAGGTGATAAGTTCTTTCAAAAAGAGACTGTTTGGAAGTAATTTATGTTTTACAAAGTCATCACTGTTCAGCAAAACCGTGTTATGTAGTTTAACAGCGTGTCTTTTCATAAATTACTTGCGTCCTGTATTTTTACAAATTACATTTCTTACATTTTATAATAACTCGCTCCTTTTATTCGACCTTTTTATCGCCTTAAGAATGGCGGGCGGGTCATCAACTAATAATGATTTACGAATACTTACTATACAAACATACAAATAGGTACTCATACAAAATTTCAGCTTTCTAGTACTAATGGTCACGGAGCTAAGCCGCGGACGGACAGATAGACAGACGGACATGGCGAAACTATAAGGGTTTCTAGTTGACTACGGAACCCTAAAAAGGGGGTGGATATTATAAAGAAACTGTAGTAGTATCATGGAAGACATGGAGTATCATGGAGATTTGCTTATAAATATAAAGCACAGCTGGCGAATGAGGCGACACAACAAAAGAGGAAAAATGAGCTACTGGCAATGAGGTATCAGAAGAAGACAATTTCATAGCCAATGATTAGGTACATACGTATGTCAGGCGACTAAACAACGACTAGACAGAAGTAGGTAGGTATGAATTTATGAAACATGTAATGTCTCATTTGTGTCAGTGCATCTGGAAAGGTACCTATAGTCACGACATCTAGTTACTGAGTTACATAAGTTTTTGTGGAAGCTGGTGAAAAAGTGCCAAAATGGGTTTGTGTTATAATTGGGTTATTTACATCCTAAGGAACACGTGTGTACAAGAATATCAGTAAAATTATGTTTTTTAGTATATTTCTTCGACTATAAAGTTTAGTTAGTAGTCAGGGTACCATTGTCACGCCATGTCTTAAAAGCCTTTAAATTTTGAATAATTTTGTCAATATTTCCATCGCGGGTAGTCAACTACCTCTTTCTAAGATAAGGTATAGGATCGGTTTATCGATTAATTTGTTGATCTCGAATTTAGTCAATGAAAAATTGAGCTGTGATTTTAGTTGTTTGACGTATATAATTAGTAATATTGACTGAAAGACTGATAAATCATAAATTAGGTGCAGTTATGTACACAATTGAGTTATTTTTACAAGCTTTTATTTAGCTTGCATGGTATGTTTAAAGTATGTTTGTTCGGGTGAAATCTTGCAACTCAATTTTGAAGCAGATATCGTCAACCGATTGAGCTGAAATTTTGCATACTTACTTAACTTTGATGACAATGACAATAATATGGTACCATGGGGCTGATCTGATGATGGAGCCGGAAGGTGACCATAGGAACTCGCTATAACAGAAAAAGCAACCCTACCGAGCTTGGGCTCTTTAGAATCGTCTCAGTGAGCATTTGATGGATATCCAAAGAAAAGTACAGTCGGCTATAAAAGCTTGCCACTAAAATGTCATTTTTGACAGAAACTTTTTTCTAGTTACTCCATTTATGTAAGATAATGACTTAGCGTGACAAGGTACCCAGTTTAGTAAAATGCTAAACTTGATGTCTTACACGACTAAAACAGAAGTTTTTATAAATAAGAATACATTGATTTCCGCTATTATTATCCTAAATAACATTTTGTTACAGATATTTCTCTGTTATATTTCTCATTATAGGTACTAAAATAGTGATCTTCGAGTTTAAGTTACTAAAGTTTAGTAAATGTCGTGACAAGGTACCCTAGTTACGTTTCCATACAAAAGTTTCGACCGAGTCACTAAACTTTATTGTTAAAAAAAACCGCTTTAACACCATTTCTATTATACCATTGTGGTACACCACGCTAAATACCATTTGATCTTGTGATATAGCATGAATATACAAATTATTTTGTTGGTTTTTAATATTATAAGTGATCTTTTTTGTAACTGTTAAAAATGCGGTAATTATTAAATTTCTTTATGATTATGGAGTTTTCTTTCATTCAATTGTCCCAAAATGCCATAGAATATGTAACTATGATGAGAAACTAACAGTTTTAATCTCTTTATTTTATGAATTGGGTATAATTAACACTTTCGTGTTTCTTCCACCCTGGCATGTTCAACCTAAGAAATCAGAATAATTAACATTTATTTTTAGACAATTCACCTTTATTATTTATTATAATTCTTTAACATTCAAAGATTATGATTATACCCTTCACTATGTAACTTCGAAGTAGAAGTGTGTTTTTTGCCACTATAAACTTTAAATGCAATTTTCTCAACTTGTGCATTTCGGAAGTCGAAAATTCAAAAAATTATATAAAATAGTGGTTCCACCTACAGTCATTATTCTTTTTTGTATTGATAGCAAATTTAATCTTATTTTTGGAACTATGCATAACTCAATACCTGAAACAAGTTACCTTTCCAGATGTACTGACACATTTTTTTTAATGTGGGTACACCACAATTTTTATTTAAACCATTAATGCAAAGATCAAAGCTTAAAGAAAAAATTAAAAAGGAGCTACCTGGTGGAAGGGACCGGGAATCAAACCCGGTACCTCTGGATTACCGGTCCAGCGCGTTAGCCACTTCGCTACCCTCGCTCCACGTAGACCTGACGAACTTTTCCTTATGCTTTGTGTGTCGATCTTTGCATTGTTTATTTGAAAGGTTTCTACACCTTAGCGACCTCTATGAGAATACGTTAATATTCAATTCCTTTTTCAATTTTTCTTTAAGCTTTGATCTTTGTATTAATGGTTTAGGTAGGTATGTTTAATAAAAAATGGAAATAATAAAGAATATGTCCTTGCTCTTTACACATTAAAAAGTCACCATACAGCACGCGGATACACACACGAAATAACACTTGATTTTTAATAGTCCGCATATTTATCAATCATTACCCCTTATACCTAATTATTGAATAATGTCAGTGTTTTGATTAAAATAAAATAAAAAATATAAACAATATCAGACAACCTCACACAAATCAACCTAGTCCCAAATTAAGCTCAAGAAGGCTTGTGTTTATGGGTACTAGGCGACGATATACATACTTATATAGATAAATAAATACTTAAATACACAGAACATCCATGACCCAGGCACAAATATTCGAGTTCATCACACAAATATTTGCCCTTGCCGGGATTCGAACCCGGGACCGTCGGCTCAGTAGGCAGTTGCTTCTGCGCCAACCGCGTCGTCCAAATAATAGAACAAATTCATAAATTTAAATTCAAATATTTATTTAGGATGTACACCACGCAAAAACTCTCTCGATCTCTATATTAATTTCCACCTGTTAAGGCTCCTCTACACAATAGGCCATCATGGGCCATGATAAGAAACGCAGATATAGGTACGACAGGACAAGACAGCAATTAATATCGCTTGTCTCCTCTAACGTATAGCTCCGTCCCTTATCATAGCCCATGACGGCCCATTGTGTAGAGGAAGGAGCCTTTAGCAATATGAAATGTTGTCAATTCTTCGTTATGTATTATCTCCACTATTTTTATATATTTCGAAAAACTGAATCGACAAAGATTTTTTACCCATTTATTATGCAGCACAATTTTATGTAAAAACCTAAATGGGTGATAAGTCTTCATCATTATATTGATGACAAAGATTGCAATAAATTGAAAATGCCAGAATTTGATTATTCTTAGACAAACCTTAATGCTGCATGCACGTTAAGATACCGCACTTAGCATAGACAATATTCACTCAGCAAGCAATCACATTCAATACAAATTGCAATATAACCCAACCCATAAGCACATCTGAGACACTAGGCTGTGGTCACTACCACACACACTTTCACCGACTAAGATTTTCTAAAAATAATGCTGATGCTACAACAACATGAAAATATCAGATTTCAATACTGCTTGAACTTACTTGAGATTGTTATTTTCTTTTATCATACAGGATGCCGTTGAAGTAAAGGATCTCGGAGCGGAAAATATTCTGGAATTCACGTATCGATCTGGCGTGAAGTTTCTCGAATCAAGATTCAAATCAAATGACGAAAGTTGGTTCAGCCCCCACAAGATTCGCAAAGATGGCTACTTTGAACTTCAAAGTTTGAAAATGTTAATCAAAATTATTTCATTTTCGCAGTTCATTTACATCGATGATCTGTAAAAAACCATCACGTAACAAGACAATACAGAAGGTATTCCTTTTGATCTTCTTAATAGCTGCCTAAGAGATAACTGTATTTTATTGGTTGTTTGCGTAAAAAGCGACGCAATTGATAGAGAGTGAATACGCGCCCGGTGGAAGCATGTGCATGTGCATGTGCACCGTGCACCACTGGGGGTGCCTATGAACGCGCGCTTGAACAAAAGCAATAAAGCCAAACACCGTGGTGCGTATGTTAAGGGGACGGGTACTGCGAAACTAGCGCCACTTTCGATTTTTTTCTTATACCTTCATATTCTGATATTTTTTTAGAAATAGCTGAAGACCAGGAGCTAGCAAAACACCTTTAATATTTATTAAATGACTTTACACAATTTGTTCACTGTAGTTTATCCTACAAAACTTGTTCACGTCAAAAGCGGCCACAATAGTTTTGGGCAAGTTTTTAGAGACAACTAAAGAACAAGAAATTGTGTATAATGATTTAATAAATACTAAAGGTGTTTTTCCAGTTCCTCATATCTTGTAATTACTGAAAATTAGTCTGTTTTAGAAGATATAATAAAAATTCGTAAGTGGCGCTAGTTTCGCAGTACCCGTCGCCTTAATGGCGCGTAAGTTAATAGATGAGTAGTGGTACTGAACCTATCTTGCTACAAGCTAGAACTCACCAACTCTGCAGAGTGGCTTCCCATTCATCACATCTTCCCGGTTGCATCCTCAGCTGCTGCTGCTTATTTAGTACTTAACCCAGTGTCCACTTGTAGAGTACATTTTTAATTTAAAACCTATTATACTATAACTATACACACATTCGCGGGCCAAACCGGAAACATTTACCAGCATTAAAATTCACCCTGTATATCCATTATACAGATAATGCAACGGGATCATTTAGTTGAATGTGCTCTGTGTAATTATGTAAAACCGGTCAAGTGTCATGTTATGATCTCAGTCGAGAATAAGATCAAATTTTACGGGCTACGTGCGTTCGCCTTCGGTTCGTAATAATAATAATGATAAAATGTTATGAAATCACGACAATATTGGGATTATTGTTTGTTGGAATTCTTTTTTGTAAATACAAAATTAGACCTGAAAGGAGTTTCTCTTTAATGAGTTGAACAAGAGGCAGTAATAACGTATCCTGTAGATTTGGCTGGATGTCTTGACTTTGCTATTTTGCGGTTGGTCATCACTACCATCATTTATCAGCCGATTGTGATTCATTGCTGCAAAACGAGAAAGTTCTGCAGGACGAAGTGTCCTACGCCGCCGTTATCCGAGGGCTTCCCGGGATCTTGACTAGATCGTCGGTCGCTCCATCGATCGATCTTCTTGGGGGCGCTCCAATGCTGCGTCTTCCAGTCCTTTTCCGGGTTGATATTTTACGGCCATAAAACATCATTTGTTGAGGATGTACTTATCTGTTATTTTGTCATCAACGGCTGATAGATGTCGCCACTGTCACCGGTTGTGGATATAGGTTACCAATACCAAACCAATCGACACAGCCGTTTAGGAGTGATAGTACAGAACGATTCCATCTTGCTGACAGAGTATGGCTGATTGCACCTGTCAATGATGACAATTTGACAGGCATAATCAGCCAATGGGGAAACCATGCCCAATATGTGAAATGAAACCAATTTATAAGGGTGGACCACGAGCGGTCACGAAATCCGAGTTAGAAAGTTAAAGTTCGTGATACTACTTAAAGTTGCTATAAATATTTAAATCAGACCGAACCGGTCGGAGCATCGCTGCGAAATAGTAATTAATTATTAAAAAGTTTCGATTTATATGAAATTCAAATTCGAAAGAGATACTTACGTGTTTTGGACGTGGTGCTGTGGTGATATCTCATCATTGATTAGGTATGTTATTAACGGTATTCGATGATTTATGCTAAGCATCACGGCTACGCCCTCGGAGAGATCGCTTTTACGATTAAAATGCCGTAAATATGTGATTTCGAAGCACCCAGTTGGAAACAACTGCAATATTTTAGTTAGTATTGATAAACATGAGCATTGCTATGAACTGCTAATAAATAATAGCTCCAAACCGTAGGGACTCATATTAATATGTAAATTCTAGTCCTAACGTCCTTTTAACTCAAAGGCAATAGACCACATGTTGCGCCCGAACCGCGTAGGCGTAAATTATAAACGAATAACAATATCAAAAAGTTTCCGTAACTTATGAAATGCGCATTGATTACGGCAATTTGATACGACAGCTTAATGTCTCCATCAGTTTAAAGTGACTGTTGTTGAAAAAGATAAACATCGACAACGTAAAGCAGATAGATTTGTAGATTCACACAGGTGTACTGTTACCCTGTGTTTCCACTGCTAGATTGGGACAATCAATTATACATGGGTTTTTAATAAATCAATCTCGAAATCATGTGAAAATCTTATTTTAGATGCCACTAAAATCTTCATCATAAATCATTCGAGCGATTCGTTGATAGACGCGTTGATACGTCTGATTAGTGAATTGGCGTCTAATGATTTCACATTCATCACAATGGCTAAATGTGTAAAGACAGATGGCGAGGAAACACTGACTGACACATTCTTCTACTTATTATGTTCAATAATAGTTGAGATGGAAATGTATTTTTTTTCCTTATAAATATACTACATATTTGTTGGTGGTTATTTATTTAATCGTATGGCATGTACACAGTGATAACAGACAACTCGAATACTTAATATTATACAAATCAACATTAAGAGTGGTTGACGAAAGTAAACACATGTAGTCATGTACAGTCAGCATCAAAAGCGGCTAACAATTTTAGTATGCCATTCGACATTAAGCCAGTAGTAGAATTGTCAGATACTTTTGATGCTGATCGTACCTATTGTACCAACTCGGCAACCTATATCACATCACCTGTCTTCTCTCAATCTTTAACCATCGCTGTCCTACATACCTGCGACAGCTAACGACGATACGATCATCTTAAATCGAAAAGTACTTACTGAATTATTTATCAATTGAAAGCAAATTCGATTCATCAATTCATTACCACCATCACTGCAAGCATACCACGCAGGAATGCTGCATGTGATGCACTGCAGAGTTTTATGCTCTTATACCTTACTCACCTGAGCACTCGTTGAGTGTAAACGGGCCTTATATCGGCCGAACATCTGTGCCGGTGCTACAAATGTGGCAGGTGGTGAACGAAGATATTGTCTGCCTCAACTCTGGACGTGCTACATACAAGAATAGAATTTAAGATTTGCATGTCTAAGTTTTAACTTTTGGTGCTCAATGATGATGATGTTGAAGTCACATTAAAAGACGACAAGTGTTTAGATGGGACACCTGGTTTAAACAAAGATCCTTTTGCTGTAGATATGGATCGCCGCCGTCGACGGTGCTGAATTGTGGTGTCGTACACTATTGACCTATATCCTATCAATTACATTGTAATTTATCTTCTTGTTCTAAAACGATTATACGAGTAGTACGTATGTACTTTGGTAGGTGTCACTTTGTATTGTAATTAATTTTACCCTTGCCTTGCCAGTCTAAACCAGGCTTATAGATGAGATTGGCTAGATCTCAGATTAAGGTGAAAATGCTAGCAATTCCACAGTGAAGTTGACACATAATTGAGTCATGGAGCGTGGAGCGAGCATCCGTCACAGCTCTTGCGCACCCACCCCCACCAAGCGAATGTACACTGGTTACGAGAAAAGGCAGTATGCTTATATGGATTTTGTACGCACTTAGGCCTTTTTTCTACTGACTGAAGAAGTATTAAAAAAGGTTGTATGTTTACGTGAAACTCCTGTGTACTTGTTGCGTCTTTCTTTTGATTACTGCAGTATACATTAGCATCTATGAAAGCAATTATTCTTGTCCGATGGCAGAATTTTAAATCGTTTACTTACTGCTATTAGTATTGAGTTATGGATTGAGTTCGGAAAAACGGATATTGTTGCTGTTTCAGTTAGTTATGAAAGTGTGGTGTTGTTTGAAACGAAAATGAAGTTAAACCAAATAAAATAAATCAACCGAAATACATTCAATGCTATGCTCTAGCTTCGTTATTTGTAGTTATTTGGAAAATGCCGTTTGGTTTGTTCCCGATCGAGACTTTTTTGTTTTTTTTTTGCTTCAATATATAAACATTGGATCTATGTCACGTCCCAACTGCATTACTCGACGACAGCAGAACTGATCGTCAAAGTCGAACTATTATATTAATTTGTGGTCGAAGTGAAGACCAACTTCTTCCTAAAGGGTGTAGTGGTTAACCTCTCGTCACACTCACAACGTGTGCCTTTGCCTGAAAATAAATAAATTGAATTAATTACATTACATCAAATACCAACTCGTAACAGTCGTAACATTTGTAATTAAACTTGCATATTTAGTGGGTGTGGCAGTCATTATAAACTTATGTCATTTCTCGTTTATTTACAAAATATGAGAGCCGAGTTAACAAATCGTTGCATAACCGATAGGTGATATATTTGCATACGGAGGTTAACAATTACGTCAATATCGAGCGTGTCCGTTTTCACCTGAAGATGTTTGAGTTTTCATTACAATGTTTATTTGAAGTGGGTCTATTGTTGGACCGTATAACATTGACATAAAATAAGATATCGTAATGTGCCGTTACTGGATATTCCTCGTTTGGAGGAACATTCCTCACCCTCCATTTAAGTACATCGACTTGTGAGCGCTCGCGAGGTCTAAAGCTCGCAGAGACACTTTAGTTTACCTATTAACCCCCGACGAAAAAAAGGGGTGCTATATAAATAGAAACTGACTAAAATTTCTTTCACTACTCTTCAAAAGCTCTTATCTAGATTGTAGATTGATATTGAGATATGAGCTTTGTTTTAAGTACCTAGGTATTTGTTACTTAGTGAGTTTTGGCTGTCAACAGACGTAACACAGGCCCTGCTATATCCATCACAAAACCATCCAGTCTATCTGAAAACGCATTTATTTCATGCATCATTTACGGGCATAATAATCGCAATTACATTCATTCAATAGGTCAACGATTCTAAATATCGCGAGCACGACTACAATTGATTGATTGTAATAAAATTATTAATACAGTTACTAGCACTCGATTCTGTCAATCATATTGATAAAAAATTAAGTCATCATTTGCTTATTTAACGGTTTTTGTGTCAATATTTACGGTTTCTTAATTTGCTTTGTGTATTTTTAATTTCCTAATATTTCGTGTCATCGTCTCTAATTGAATCAAAAATCGGTTACTAGTGGTTCTGAGATCTACCTATAGACCTTTTTGAGAAGAGTTTGTTTCGAAATTTGTTGAACCGTGTTATTTTTTACACCTAGGTATAAAAAATCCGAAAACTGAATCAAGAAAAAATATCTATGAGCTTATCGATCCTACTTAGAAAATTTCATAAGAATCGTTTGAAAAATGTGACCTCCATGCGAGAATAGCCGGAATGCATCAGCCCCGGGGCCTATGATAGTTGCTTTTATCACGCGATAAATAAGTGACAAAGCATCCGTCACGTTTTGACAAGATGCGAGTGTGAGCGACGGATGCTTTTTCACTTATTTCTCACGTGATAAAGGCAACCATCATAGGCCCCCTGTACGCCTAGCATAACTGTGAAACGAGACTATTTCACGCGCAACAAATACTCCCTGTCACTTTCCTTTTAATACCGTGCGAGCAAGACGGGTGAGTGAGTCGACAAGCAAAGTCGCGGCAAGATGCTAGCCCTGCTGGACATCCAAACATCCGGACACACGAAAGGATTTTAGGCCAAGCTGCAACGGAGACGCTTCGCTCGCTCGGTCAATAATTGAAATTGCTCCTAATGTTAACCTCATTCAATGAAGGTAAATATTGTATTTTAACGTGATATACTATCATTCCATGCGTTTAATGAAAGGCTTAAACGCAATGTAATAGCATATTTCCTCCATACATGTTAATGTTCAATTTTTTGTTAAATGTTCGGATTGGTAATAGAAGTTTTTAATCGTCCAGTTAAACTCGACAACTCCCTATTATACCAATTATTTCCATCGACACCTGGACAAGGAAGCACAAGTGTACAATGTAAGTAGGTAAGTAATTAAAACATACTGTTGTACGAAGGCCGACTCTGCAATATTCAGATAGTTATACCAGATTTAATCCTTATTAAGTCATTTACTGATTCGACAATTACAAATGGAAAGGACGCAAATAGTAAATGTTATACTAACTAGTTAGTAATGCGACAAGGGACGACATTTTTGAACATATTATTTTTATTATTAATTGCTTGGTATAGCTGCTAAATTGATGTTTTTGTACGCCAACTGGCAAAAACTTGTATTGTTATTCCGCCTTTCATCTGTGTTTTAAAAATTAAACACTTTGACTTTGGAAGTTATGATATCTGTAAATACAATTTGACGTGTCAGATGGTTCAACGATGGGGGATCGTTCATCAAGGTTGATCTTCTCATCTCATGTTTTATATTTAATTGTTTTGATAACTCTTATTTAACACGGAAGTCATGCATTGGTTATAAACTAAAAAACTGACACTGGCACAAGCTTCGAGCCGCCATAAACGAATTAATAATAATAATCGTTCATCAACCTCGTCATACTGAAAAGGCGGAATGGATTTTAATTTTTTGTAAGTACCTACGGGAATAGTCGGGTGAATGTACATAGCTAACAAAAGAGTTACGCGAACAAAGGTGCGGACACCTTATAATAAATCATTCTGGTGACCAGAACCCAGATATTTAAATGGCATTCAATACCCATTTCTATTTCTTATTGAGTTTTCCCTTTAGCATCAGCGCCGAAACCGCGACATTCGGTAAACAACCATAATGCCCGTTCCGGATGGTTATCAGAGCGTCCTCCTAATGACGCGACGTGATTGAGCATTGAACACCGGTTTGGGATGAAACATGGCCGCCATACCTACTTTCTTTCTCGATCGCGGTGTTTTGCGAAAATTGTAGGCATTTAGGTATGCAAGTTTAAGGATAAGGGACTTTGGATCGTCGAACGCTTTACATTTGAGGAGGTTATATCAGATGTCCAATGCTCTCTATTGAATTATCTACGAATTATAGAAAGCAACTTATAACCTACAATCTGCTTCAAATAAAATGAAATAAGTCTTACGTATTCAATATCGTTGATTAGTAAAATCATCCTCCGGAAGAATACTATTGAAGATCCTCGGTTTCAAGTATAACCTCGTCCGTTTGCATCAATATGGCTTCAAAAAGGTAAATGGCAAAATCACATTGGAATCGAGCATATTCCATTTTGGTCCAAAAGAACGTTCTAAATAACAAATATCAGAAAGCTCAGATATCGTGATGGGTAATTTTGTGTTTATATTATTCATAAACAACATACCACTAATAAAAATTACTGTAGTCAGCCAGTTACTGGTACTCAACATGATTAAGTAGGTACGTATTAAATTATTATTTTATTCGACAATGATATATAGGTACGTTTTTAAATGCCCGAATTCTGCTTCTAAAAATTAAACAGAAAATGAACCGTAATATTTCCATTACATCGTTCAAAACATTACGGAGTACCTAACCTTTGTACAAAAAATATGATTACGTTGTTAACACATTGACATTTTGCAGTTAATCTTTTGACATTAAAAACATTTTGTACCAGCCCTTCGCCATCTTCCGAACCCATCACTTATTCATTGCCCACGGGCCCCACAGCGGGCCTAACCGCATTTTACGTCAATTATAGGGTCCTATGCTTTGCCGGTCACAGATCCGGTGATTTTCACAATAAAGACATTCAAGATTCGGATCACAAAGGAATTTATTAAAATATATACAATTTGCAACATTACCGGTCGTGTCCACGTGCCGATTTGTTATTTACAGCAAATGTCGGTGAAGTGTCGCATCAAACCAAATTATCACAATAAGGAAGAACGCTACACCTCTCTATCTAGATCGTAAATATTACGATGTGTTTACCTTTCAGGTACCTGATTTAAAAGTAACTGATTTCATAAGCTACCATCTAAAACGTTATGTCATTAGGTTATTACACCAGTTTGGTGCATCAGTAAACATTATCGTACCGTGTCGTGTCCTATTAAATTCATTCATCCAAAAGCAGGTCTACATTGCGTAAGAATCGTAACACGATTTCAATTACAAACTCATGGGATTTTGATGTGAAATGAAAAATAAAGTTATTAAAAAGTCGTTTTGTGTGTCTAGGAGTAATTTGGGCTTCATTTGTGTGTAAAACAGTAAATCATCACTTTCACTGGGTTTGTTTCATAACGATCCCCGGTCTAATTGGTGCCGTCGGATGTTACGAGTTATTACCGTTCATTGAATGCAAAGAACAATATCTGTGTGTTGCTTTTCACACATCAATATACTCATGACAGATTTGGAAACGCTAAAATTAATGCTTCGAATGTCGTGATTTGCAAACGTTCATTTATGTAGGTACCTTTGAATAAATGTTTGATTTATACACACGACTTTCTGTTCATAGTTCATTAAAAACCTTCATTGGACATGCAAGTGTAGCAATAAAATCAAGTACAAACAAATCTGTTAAATCTTTCGAAACTTCTTTTTGAATTGCTGTATGGTAGAGTTAATTAGCTACCGATACGGCAGGCTGCTATTGCTGAAATTGGGCCACATTAACGCTTTCCGATATTCCAGTGTCACCGCTTGTTAAGGGCTATAAATTCGAGTTTTATTGCTGCACCCGTATTCTTTGTTTTTTATCACCTTTCTGTACAAAGTATTCTCATTTAGTGCAGCCTTGAAGGCACGCAGTTTTCACCTTTCCAAATACTTTACTTACATTACCATAATTAAATCATTCTTGTAATCTTGTGCCAATTGATACCGTTTCTTGTTTCCAAGTTAAATATAAGGCGGTTTCATCAGATAATGGACTGAACCTTTCATATCTC
Organism: Apotomis turbidana; assembly: GCA_905147355.2. Classification (NCBI taxonomy): domain Eukaryota; kingdom Metazoa; phylum Arthropoda; class Insecta; order Lepidoptera; family Tortricidae; genus Apotomis; species Apotomis turbidana. The sequence continues at coordinate 8,059,483 of LR990297.1, read as the reverse complement.
CTGATGTCCAATTTGAAATCGTTGCTTAAAACAAGTCCGTATCATGTTATTAATATCAATGTATTACGAATGTCATGATGTGACAGTATGCGTGCTCTGTCATGGTTCTGTAGTCCGTGAGATGGTCAAAGTTTTAATAATGTTATGTAAAGAGACCCGAATGACCGACGTTGGTACTATAGCTGTATTATTAAAGATATTTTACAATATAATTGTGATATTTAGAGGTGAATACAATACAATACAATACAATACAATACAACAATACTTTATTGCACACCAAAAAAGTTTACAAAAGGAAACAAGATAAATACAATTTATAAATAACGGTAGACAACAGGCGGTCTTATCGCTAAAGAGCGATCTCTTCCAGACAACCTTTGGGCAGTGAAATTGATGAAAATTTTAACTTAATACAGAGTAGGTGCAGCGAAAGGCGAAGGGAGCACATAACTAGATACTAACAGAAAACAAGTACGCATATGGGTAAATATACACATACATAAATAGATATACATAAACTTACACATACATACATATATATATACAATAATATAAATAGACACTAGACATATATAAGAATCTTATATAACACAACGCAATACAATCAATTTTATTGTTCGAGAGATAGGTAATGTTCTTTAATCTTATTCTTAAATATAGACAGGGAATTAGCACTTCGCAATTCAACTGGGAGCGAGTTCCATAGCAGAACGGCTTGGACAGTAAAAGAATTGGAATAAAATTTAGAATGTGCGGGGGGAACAGTTAAAAGGAAATTTTTAGCGCACCTTGCAGACGAGAAATAACTAAAACGCTCTTTAAGGTACTGTGGAGTTGCTGGGTTAAAGAGTATGCCAAATAGAAGAGTTACAATGTGAGAGTTACGCCTATGACGAATAGGGAGCCACTTGAGTTGAGATCGGAAACTAGAGATATGATCATATTTGCGTAACCCAAATATGAATCGTATAGAGATATTTTGAATGCGCTCAAGCTTATTAAGTTGCTCTTCTGAAATATCGAGATAAGAGATATCAGCATAATCTAGAATTGGGAGAAGCAACGTTTGGGCGAGCGCAATTTTAGTAGCGATGGGGAGGAAATTACGAAGCCGTCTAAGAGAGCCCACAGCGGCAAACATCTTCCTGCTCACTTCACTCAATTGTTGCGCCCAAGAAAGAGTGCAGTCCATAATGACACCCAGGTTCTGAACCAGGTGAACTGAATCGGAAAACATTTTTTTTTTTATAAATGAAGTATGTATTTACTGTGTCTTTGTTGCGTTATCTTGACAAAATGATTGATTGTTTTAAAATATTTTTGATACCCAAGCGACTGGCTATCCACGGATAGCTATAGGTATGATAGTTTTTAACTGACTACCAGTGAAGCAAAAAAGAAGTTAGTTATGTTTTTTTATCTGCACGGTAAAGGGACGATGCCCATTTCTCAAGCCAACGTCGATGTTTAAATTGTCTGATCTCTGTTTTACGGCCCTTATTGCATGACGTGATGATTTTTTACGATCGGCTCTCGGACTAACCGCATCGTCAGTCAATAAGACGTGCATCGGAGCACAGAATCTATCGCGGCCTGCTTTTTGCTCAGTAATCGTGATTTCTAGGATGTTATGCGTAGAGGAAACATTTCCGTGTCATCGACGGGAAATTGAATGCAAAAAATCTATTCTCATCGGGGCACATGGTAATGTTGAACGTTAGACGTATTGTCACCGCGTTCTGTTGACAAGTTGTGACAAAATTGGCCAAGTGCGAGTCCAACTCGCGCACGAAGGGTTTTGTACTAATTTTTTTTTTGTATTTGTTGTTACAGTGGCTATAGTACTAACATACTCTGTCCCGTTCATGTTATATTATTATAATCAACCGTTAGGAAAAAAGGGAAAAACATGTTGTATACTATATATAATACACAATACGAGTACCTACACATTATGCGAAAAATTCAAGTCTCTACCTATTACAGTTGGAAAGATGCAGCCCTGGACCCGACGCACAGACAGACATCAGAGGCTTATTAGTAAGTAATATAATATAATCCCGTTAACACTCTTTGGGTACGGAACCCCAAAGAAATTATTTTTGTAAAATACCATAAGAAAGGCTGACTCATTGATGTACTTAAAAGCATCATAGGTTTAAGGGGGAAGACCAAAAAATTTACCACCTTAACTCACTCAATTAATATTTGTGTTAAAGTCTCCGGTGTGCGACGACAGTTGACCTTCCAATAACGTACCTTAAGGTTCTATTTTAAGGTTCCTTAGTGTATCGTTATTTTTTGTCACACAACGGAACTTATTCCAATCGCTTTTATTTCCTCTTTTTGTATGGCTAACTACGCCTTAATTTTATCCAATTTTTTGGTCCTAACCCTTAAGGGTTTGTATGTACCTATCTGCTTATTGACGCTAAGTACTCGTAGTGCTTCAATGTTTGAAGTCGGTAACTCAATTGCATTAAGTCGGGTGGGTGGGTGGTAGGATTACTTTGGCTCTAGAGGGCACAAATAAAAAAAAAACCTAACTTGAGCAATAGCCCTTCAAAATGCAATCCGAGTAACCAGAGGAACTTACGGTAGTATTTGTAGTAGACTTTTTTTTAACAAAAAATAGAACCGGCTTCAATAAAACTAAAAAGCCAAAAATAACCCGTTCAAGTACGATTACATTTGACTCACCCTTTGAAGTCGATCCTAAACCACTCAGTTATTATATTTATATATTATAGTTTACGTGAGGTTTGGCGCCGACTTCAAAGGGTGAGTCAAATGTAATCTGTACTTGAACGGGTTATTTTTGGCTTTTTAGTTTTACTGAAGTCGGTTCTATTTTTTGCTAAAAATTTTTTTTGCTTTTTGTGATTCAAATAAAATGCTTATGGCGGAGTGATCAGGGAGGTCTTGAAGGCATGCATCTCGTTTGAATTATCTCCTAACTCCTAACCGTTAAGGAGTTGTACCTTCCATCATCAGCTCTGTGGAACGAATTCTTTGACCCAAGATCACTGGAAAAGGGGATATGGTATAGAACGGTTCAGCCACAGCTCCCACGGGCTCCTTGGTTCGATGACTGCGATCTGAATCGAACGGACTTAATACTTACTTGCTATGAGATTACGATGCGGACACATCCCATTAAATAAGTTTGCATACTTAATGCGCAAAGTGCCATCTCCGAATTGTCCCGAGTGTGACGTTGAAGAAGATGTGTACCATATTTTGATGGAATGTGTCCGCAACGAATCGGTGCGAAAAGAAATTACTGATGGGACCTTTTTTTGAAACAGGCGGGTGCAATATTTTACCAGCTCAATGTACATATTAGCTTAGATTTAAGATTTATGTAACACCTATAGAGCGACATCGTCACCTAAGTGTTAGTTAGTTAGTTGCGCTGGGCATTTTCCGCAAGTCGACATCCAACGTGCCTATTTTGCGTGAAAAGGGGGTAGCGCTACTCCAACCACCCCAGCTCCTCCACGAACCTAAGCAAAGCCTTGATGTTGCTTATGGCTTCGTGTACGGTACTTGGAGATCCTAGGTATTTCATCCTGTACCTATCCTTCTACCTGTTTGCAATCTAGTAGAATATGTTTGGTGGTTTCTTCTGCCTCCATGCATGCTCTGCATACTGGGCTGTCTGTTATACCTAAATTGAAAAGGTGTTTGTTCAGAGTATTATGTCCCGTTATTAATCCTACTATCTTGCGTAGTTGGATCCTGTGGATTCTCAGTAAGATGGTGGTGAGTTTGTGGTTCCTATTCGGAAGTATTTCTTTTGTTTGTCTACACGTTCCTATGTCTTCCCAGTATTTTTGGTGTTGGTATAATATGTGTTGGTTCATTATGTTGTATATGTAAGATTGTGGTAGGGGTATTATTGGCTCTGGCCCGCATGGTGGTGTTTCCGATCCCTTACGGGCCAATTCATCCGCTGCGTCATTGCCTCTCGAGCCGCTGTGTCCCTTTATCCATTGTATTGTTACAGTATTTTTGTCATCGCACACGTCTGTGATGCTGCGATGACATTCGTATATTAGAGCGGAGGTACACATTTCACTGTTTAGTGCTTGTAGTACGGATTTGCTGTCTGAAAGTATTCGTATGTTCGTGTTCTGAACCTGTCGTCTTTTTATGGCATTGCAGGCTTCTATTATTCCTACGCATTCAGCTTGGAATACCGTGTTGTGTACACCTAGGGATTTAGAGATGTGAATACTCAAATCCTCCGAGAATACACCACATCCCGTTCCTTTCTCAGTTTTTGACCCGTCCGTAAAGATTCTCAGGTCCTCTAGGTTGAGCCCCTCATTCGGGTCTTCTGTTAGGAGTATGACATATTCCTTCTTGCAGGTTAAAGTCTTAGGTATCTTGTCGATTGGTGCCTCTACTGTAGGGAACTTTGTGATCATTTCGCTGTAGATTTTTGTGTGTTGGGTACTACTATTCGTCCATAGGTTTAGGCTTTTTAGTCGTATCGCCGTAGCGGCCGCCTCTCTTTGTATATGTATGTGCAGTGGCGTGAGACCTAGGATCATCTCTAGTGCCGCGGTAGGAGTGGTCCTCATGCAACCTGTTGCGGCCGTGCATGCTAGTCTTTGTGTTTTCTGCAGGCCGGCAATCGCACACGCTAGTTGCGTTCGGGGCCACCATACCACTGCTCCGTAGCTGATCATAGGTACGATTACCGTTTTGTATAGCCACAGAATGATGTTCGGGGCGAGACCCCACCTTTTGCCTATCATCCTTCGACATTGCCAGAAGGCGACTGTGGCTTTGTTTAATCTGTTCTCAAGATGCTTGTTCCAGATCAGTTTGTCATCTAAGGTTATCCCTAGATATTTTACTTGTTTGGAGAGTGTAAGCTTTGTACCGAAGAGGCTTGGCATTTCGTATGACCCCAGTTTACGTTTGTGTGTGAAGAGAATTGTGTCAGTTTTCTTGGGGTTTACCGATAGGTCATTCTCCTTGCACCATTTCTCTACTATTTTTAGTGCTGATTGTGTGAGTTCACACAGTGTGCTTGTTACCAGCCCACTGATAAGTATGACAAGGTCGTCCGCGTATCCTATGATCGTGAAATGACTCTCGTTTAGTTTTGTTATCAGATCATTTACCACTAGGTTCCATAAAAGGGGTGAGAGGACTCCTCCTTGCGGGCATCCTCTCACGACTAGCGCTTGCTGATCTTTGTTTTCTGCTAGTCTTATGATTCTTTGTTCTAGCATGTTCATTATCCATTCTATTAGTAATGGTTCTGTGTCATGTCTTTCTAGAGCTTGTTTGATGCTGCTAAAATTTGTTTTATCGAAAGCACCTTCTATGTCAATGAAGGTTCCCAGGCATGAGCCTTTCCTTGTTAGTGCGACTTCGATATTGCTTACCACTGCGTGGAGTGCTGAGTCTGTTGATTTGCCTTGACTGTAAGCATGTTGGTTTGGGTGAATTTTTATGTTTTTGAGTGCAGTATCCTTTAGTTCTCTGTCACATAGTCTCTCTAGAATCTTCAACATAAAGGAAGTTAGGCTAATTGGTCTGAATGACTTCGGGTCAGTGTAGTCGCTTTTTCCGGGTTTTGGTATGAGTATTACCTTAACTTCTCTCCATTGCTTAGGTATATATCGGAGGGCAATACAGCTGCAGAGAAGTTTGGATATTAGTTCGGTAAGAGATGGTCCTCCCCACTTTAATAAGGCTGGGTAGATTCCATCTAGTCCTGGTGATTTGAAATTGTCAAAACTGTTTGTTGCCCAGGTGGTTTTATTTAGTTCTGTTATGTTTTCCGCTATCTTCCATTCACTCATGGTGGGTTGATAATTCGTCCTTTGTTGTTCCAATTTGTTCTTATCAATTACCTTGCATCCCGGGAAGTGAGTTTTCACCAGTAGACTTTCTGTCTCAGCAGGCGAACTGGTGTAGCTATCGTCCTGCCTCCTTAGGGTGCCTAGTAACTGATTTGGTTCTTTGGCAAGTATTTTCCTTGTTCTGTTCGCTTGTGTGCTGGTGGTTATGTTGTCACAGAAAATCCGCCATGAGGTAGATTTTTTGTATCGTAACCTTTTCTTGTATTCTGCTTTGACTGCTTTATATTCCTCCCAGTCTTCTGCAGATTTTGTATTCATAGCTCTGTTCAGGAGTCTCCTCATCTTCGTTCTGAGACGTTCCATCTCCGGTCCCCACCAGCTACCGTGTGTTTTGTTGCCACGAGCTGGTGTTGACGGTGGACATGTTCCTTCGTAGCTTTGTATTATAAGTTTAGTGAGTGAGGTTACCTGTTCCTCTAGCTCATCCACGTTTTGTGGCCTGTGTGTAATTGTATAGTTCAGTTTACCTACTAGAAGTTCCTTGTACGCCTTTATGTCTGTGCGCCTCGGATTTCTTATGGGTTCTGGTGTATGTACGTCAGCAGTCAGATCGTAGCGGATCCACCTGTGGTCGGAGCAGGACAACTCGTCCGACACGTGCCAGTTGGATATGTGCTGAGCTGCTAGCCCTGTGCTTAGAGTAATGTCGATTATGGTCTTACATCTACTGGTAACAAAAGTAGGTTTGGATCCTTTGTTCAAGATATCCAGGTCAGTGGTTAGTAAGTATTCAACAATATCGTTACCTCTTTTGTTGTTGTTTTCCATTCCCCATAGGTTGTGGTGGCCGTTGCAGTCCGTTGATATGACCAGCTCGAGCCTCTCACGTTCGCAGTAGCGTATGAGGTTGTTCATCTCCGCTGGAGGTGGTTCGTCCTCAGCCGCCATGTAGGTGGAGGCAATAACTATCTCCGGTAGACTCGAGTTTTGTGTTCTGAGGAGTTTTATGGCACACACGTCTCTGGAACAGAATTCAGTTAGTGGTTGTGCTATGTTTTGAGATATGTAAATACATGTTCTAGGTTTGTCTTGGTTATTGTAAATTAAGTTACCTAAGTGACAAAGCTCTTTAAATAAAGAGAAAAAAAAAAAAAAACAGCTCAGCATTGGAAGAAGATGACTACCATATATGCAAATACTTAAATAGTTTTAGAAAATATATGAAAAATATTATAAGTGCCTATAAAATTTCAGGAATTCCTTCGATTCCTCATGGATCTCGTCCGATCCGATCTTCACCAAAATTTTATGGGACCAACCTACTTATAGTCTACAGTAAAAAATACATGGTTCGACGGTCAAGTGACCTATAGAATTATTTGAATAATATAAAACCACTTTAAATACCATATCTAAATTTTAATTTGTCGCCCCCATCTATTAGGTATTATTTTAAGTAAGTGTCTAGCCTAAATGTCAAGGAAATACGAATAAATACTTGGTTCTGATAAAAAAATACGGCGTTTGTCATCGTCGTGTGGAGACGATGGTGCTTGTTTATAATAATGGCTTTGCCATAATTGCTGACCAGTTGAGAATGTTGAGATTTCCTCTCAGCTTATTTCAATTTTAATGTAGTCTTAAACATAAACGCTACAACTGTCACAGAGGTAATTACGATTTGTATTACGGGGAGCGTGGGATAAGTCTAGGAGCAATGTTTTTTTAATTCCACTTGAACAAAGACCGGGAAAAACGGTTTAGTGACCAGTGTGTCTCGTCTCATTGACCTAAATCTCGTCTACATATTTCTTTTATTGCCCGTGTTCTTATGTCTTCTTTGTATTGTCTGCTGTGTAGTGTAGACTTCTTTAATGTTTGGCTTTGGTTTAATACTATACACGTCTGCTTATAATACATGTAATAGCTAAGTGTTTAATACTATACAAACAATATACATTTATTAATATTTGTATAGCTATACAAAGGTTTCAACTTCTTCCAGAGCTTAGACTACAAAATTAGCATTAACATATTTAAAGTATATGAAAAGAACAAAGTATTAAAATACTATTATTATTACCAATTTATTAAATAACTCTGTCACCACTAGTACGAGGTAAACATATACCCACATACTTATTTTATATCTGACAGAGTAAATTAAACTTTCGTTTAACGTTGTTTGGCGTGTTATAATTATCATAACAAGTATAAATGGTTTTGACTGCTGGTATTGACGTGGTTCTTTTTATGTATAATTATTTTTTTATGTATAATTATTAACAGTCAAATATGTAAAAAACAACGCACTGTGAAATTAAAAGCCAACATTCATGCATAAATACATAAGCTTGTAAATGTATGTTACATCAAGAACGTAGGGTACAAATAGGGAATGAATATCTCATAAGGTAGAAAAGTCTAAGGCACAAAAAATACTAATACTTATTTTTAAATAGACAAGTGCGAACCTTACGATTGCATAAGGTTCTCACATAGGAATGGCCACATTGAGTCAAGTAGCAATAACTTACATTATCAAGAGTTAGGTATGCTTGGCTTGGTCTAAATTGACAATTGTAAGCCGATAGTAGAATTTAATATCATTTACAGGATTTGTATATAAAGGTACAAGAAACATTAGGTGAAACAATTGTTCGGAACATAAGATACCATAGTGACACGATACCCTGTTATACCACCAACTTTGCATTATTTAAGCAAATAAAAGTCTCAGATCAATGGTTCCCTGGAGGGATTCTTCTAATGTATCATACTGTTCGATCGTTTTAATTTGTGACGAGTTCCGGAAACATTTCTCATTTCATTTTGTATAGGAAATCAGGAAAGTTTCCGGAAATTCTCGGAAACGGCACATATCTAGTTTTAATACGAAGAAGATAACGTAATCTGTAAGGAAAGTGCCTAAGCGTTAGGTCAATCCTACAAACGTCTGTCATGATACGGTTTACACTCATGTGAAATTGTCAGGAACAGCCCGACATGTTTCGAACTAGTATGGAGCTCTTCATCGGGGACTGCTACCCGTACATCGTCGCGGCAACTTTGTCACTCACGATGATTGATAAATAGTTCGTTATCAAATTTCAACGCTCATCTATCTTTTCACCCTGATTTTACGTGTAATTACTCCCATTCAGTACGAGTATAACCAAGCATGAAACAACGAGTCTCATTTGCAAGCAAAACACTTCGTGTTTTCCCATAGTTAGGAAAGTATTCGCGCGTTCTACCATGAATGCTGTTTGGTTACCGACTTCCTTCGCTGTGTGAATTCTTACCAGGAAGTTTTACAGGTACATAAATAGGTAACTACATATAACTTAGTAATGATTATATTTGGAAACGAAGTAGCGAATTAATAATAATTCATGGCTAATATACCTATTTATAGTTAGCAACAATAGGTATGTTTGTGTATTTCATATTCATATTTTATTTTGAATGGGTGATAGGTTTGTTTGTCTGATATAAATGAGGCTCAGCGGAATTTTTTGCATCACACTAATAATAAAAGCGAATGTTTTTGAGTGTGTTTGTTATGTTTGTTACTTCTGCTACGCGCATTCTGCTACAGCAGTCTCAGTGACAAAGGTGGTATCTGCCCATCGAGTTTGCTTTGTTAATAGTATTCGTCATAACAAAAATCGAAGTTAGCGCAAGGAGGTATTCAAGACCCGTTCAAACGACTGGAGCAATTTTGATAAACTTTGGTATGAAGGTAGTTGACACCCTGGATTATAATATAAACTTCATTATATCCGGAACAAATGTAGTGTTCCCGTGGGATGAGCGGATAACACCGCAGGGCGCACCTAGTAATTAATAAAACCCTAATAATAAAACATTCAACGAAAGATAAAATAAAAACCTTAAGCCTGTGTAACGCGAGTATAAAACAATTTTACAAAATGTTTACAGCAGGTATACATAGTTGTAAAATATTTACAATTTACAATGCTGATCCTAAGCTATATAAGCTAGGGCTAGCCCTAACCCACTGCGAGTTATCTAGCTAACCGTAGATAATAATTTCAATTTAATTCAATACTTAGGTATACTTTGTGAACGAAGATCTTCGTCGGAATAATCTGAAATGATATTATTTTCTTGTCGTAAATCGTTAATGGAATATTATCTTGGCCTGTTAGGACAGAATTGAGCCCGAGGGAGTAATCGACTAATGAATAGTTACTTCGAAAAGCAGACTTTCATAGAAATTGCGTTATTTTTTGTCCTATTTCTACTCCCTTTGTATTCCTGTATATTACAGATTGAGTTATTTAACAGTAATTTGAAAGCAAAGCCATAACATTCAAACAATTAAGAAGGATAAGCGATGATTGCACTAGCAAAAACGGACATGAACATCGCTATTATATCATTACCACTGAACCACAAAATTATGATATCTAAGTTTATACGAACAGTGGTTTCTGAGCATGTGCCATTGACGGCGCTTCTTGCAAAAAACTGGCCAAGCAAAATACACATACTCGTACATACAAGCACCAACAGCAGGCGATGTTTGCATTAATGTTATACACCTAGATAGCATCCAATCAACTGTTGGATAACTACGATTACTTTTATGTAATCACACAAAACATTTTTCCGGAACATGGCAACTGGCACGCGGCATCAGTTCGAGTTATTATGGATTTGGGTTTGAAACGATTTGCATTTTGATTTACACTCGAGCCGTAAATATCCGTGTTAAAATACAATTTATGTGACAAATTGATTAGTGCTTTATGGATAGTGTTGTATTTTAACTATGCATAGATTTGTGGAAGCTGTTGGCCTGATTGTACTTCGCTAGATGGCATTTTTTCCAATTTTCTCTTAATATATTAACTTTTACTACCTACAAGAACTATTAAGGGATTCCGAAACTCTCAACGGCAAACCAATCTAGACCCTAATCTCTTAAAACGATCATGACATGTCGGAAACTTTCTTTGGATCTGGGGCACAAACAGATTGAAATTATATATAGCCAATATATTTAGATTTTGCTTTTCGAGCCGCGTTATGTGACATTAACAAATTGTCATTTATATAAATCAAAAAAAGAGCAAATAAAGGACAGAAAGTATTAGAATCGTCGAAATTTGCACTGGCTTCCCTTAAAACCGACTCTAAGCGAGAAGATGAGAAGTGTTATTTTTTTGCTACTTCAACTTATACTTCCTGCAATCGCAATCGGTGTTTCTATGTGTTCGAAATATTCCATACAGATATTGTATTATAGATATGTTCATCTTCTATATACCACCGTCTTATACGGATCACCTATTCCGGATGACTCAGCGAAAGTGGCATCAGTAAAGACAAATTGTACTAATCACTCGTCGGAGAGTCGGAACTGATGCTTCTAAACTTTACAAGTCATAACATTGATGATTATTACGCATTCAAATTGATTAAAAGTCTATTGCGTTTAAAGGTACTTGCATATGTATCATTTAAATAGATCAATCTAAATCAAATTGCTTTGAAGTTATTACGTGTAACAGTTTTAACGAGTAGGTCAGTAGTTTTTTGTTTATTAGTAAACGAAAATATATCATACGGCTGTTAAGTAAGTTACAGGTGTAAACTGGAGCATCTTTCTAATTACCAATTATATCATCGATGACATCTTCGAGAGATGTATGTAACAGTAAACTGCAGTATTTATGAGTTCGGAGAGTATACAGCAAGACCGCGTGAATTGATTCCGGCTTCTCATTAGGTAATTATGGGACTAGGTCTATCTACTAGGTCCCCTTATGTCCTTTGTGATATTAGTATTACTGATGAAATGACGAGGCCAATTGTCTAAGATCTGATTTAGAAATGACCTTCACCTATTTGTTTAATAGATGAAAAGTATTTTTATACAATTTAGTTAATTCGTGTATTTGATTATAAAGAGTGGAACTTTCATGTAGGAAACCTGCACAATATAACTTGCATTTCTACATAACGAGGGTGAATAAGTAAGTATTCCTTTTTTCGCTAACTTAGGTTCATCATCACTAACCAACAACAGCTGAGATTTTACTTCAACGTCTTGCTTATCTTACATAAAATGAACATAAAAGAAATAATACTTAATAAAACAGCTAATTTATCATTAAACATATGAGGCAAGATTACATAATAAAAGTTAATTAATTACCAACATCTTTAAATATCACAGCTTGTCAAGTAATCCCACAGCGCGACAAGACAAGACAATCTACACTCCATCGTTAGAGCGATTGTTATTCCGATCTCCCTTGACGATAACCGTGGTTATTAAAATTCTTCGCTAAACAGCTCTTTAGTTAATTATTTATACACAAATACCTCATCTCACAAGCCTTTAGATTCTTAGATTTCACTATAATTGTGTGTAAACGGTTTCTAATAGTGTTCAGATAGATTATCTGGTTACCTACTATGTAAGTAGTTAATTTGATTCGAATTGGAACCGGTTGAACGAAAAAAAATCTGGTTAAAGATATGATTTGGGTACACATTACTGTTTTAACATCGATACCAAAATTATGTATTCTAATAATAAAGAGAGAAAGTTTATGGCCTCGTGGTAATTTGGTGCCGTACCGAATGTATTTCACTAACGAATGAATATCGTTAGAAACCTTTTAGGGATACGGTGAATCCCACACGTTGCAATTAGAGACGAATTTTCTCTTGGTTTTATGCTGTTGCAGTTCTATTTTTCTAACGCGCAAAGCAATGGTTATTAATGAAACATCGAATTGTGTTTTGGTCCATATGTGCGTGTAGGTCTCTGCTTCACTGATACTAACTTTATAAATACTGAGCACAGTCAACAATACAGCTGTTTCTTGAAATGTTGTCATTTCACGGCGTTTTGGTCTCCTCGAAAGCTTCCCAATTTTTTTGGTAAAACATACCTCAGAAGTGATCCGGACACTTAAACAGTGTTTCTTGTCAAGAATGTTTAATGTCAACCGTCAAATAAGGAAATGGTCTGCGATGTTATGAGAAAAACAGTATCTTTCCGGGAAGTCATAGCTGCCACAGTAATCAATGGAATGGCTTCATTGTTCTCGTACAAGCTTCGAAACTTCGAGGAAACCATACATTAGCTGTTTCCACCTTATGATAATGTGTGAAAATTATAATATAGGATTGTAGTAGGCGGAGATAGAAGACAGCTGATGGCAACTGGTTTATAGATATTTAATTGCGCTAGCTGAGATTTAGAAGTGTTGCTTCAGCAATTTGTGTATTGTATGTGTACAAATAGGTTAAGTACGAACAGTTCTGATGTATACATACGTGCTTTAAAATAAAATATTAGGTACAAAATGATGTGTTGAAAACGGTAAAATTTTGTATGCCCCATGATCAATTTTCCTGGTGCAAAAGTTTAGTGATGATACAGTTAGCCATATTTTACGTACCTACCTATATTTTATGTACATTTTCTATACAGTAGCTGCAAAATACATTTTCATTTTAAGATTAACCGGATCCAAAGATAGGATTTAAATGAAGATGTCCAAAATTGTAATAGGTAGAAAATATAAAAATATGTTATTTTTTTTCTGATGTAGTTACAACCTACACCAGAATACACATTTACAATGATTATTATTATATTTGGCATTTTCAAAATAGTGCAGAATGAAATATTATATAAAAAACACGTATTTTTTAAATCGGCACAGAATGTCGTCATTCGTCAAGTTTAATTTGATGTAATAACCAATTTCGATAAAAAATAGACATTTAATTTGCTAAAAATATAATGTCAGTCGTAATTTGTTGTAAAACCTTTTGCGATGGTAAAAGTGGGGCATGTTTCATACTAAATACACACATAATTATATATTTAAGAATGTGTGATAGATTTTTTGCCGGTAGGTACTATTTGTATGTAGGTAACTAATCAATTTTTATGTAGAAAAGAAAGTGGAAGCGTTTTAGTAACATTCCGTGATTTTACATATTCTTAGCACCGATCACGCGCGTAAAGAGTGCAAAAACTAAAAATTGGATTTAGCCATATTTGCGCAACTTATGCCTCATGCAAGTTGTAAATAAGTAATTAGGTGCGTTACATGTTGCTTTTCATTAATTCACAGATGTATATCAATTCGTCCTACATGCAACTGCACATTAAAGTTTGTAATCAGTTTTACAGTTGAGTTGGGTACAATTCACTTGTTTATGCAAGAAAATGCGTACCAGGTTCCGATTTCAAAGCAATATCGAATTGTGCACTCGATAAGGAGACTTTCTTTAGTCTTTCCATGCAACTTTGTATGTACAGTCAGTGTCAAATAGTGTCATCAAACAGATCATGAGATCACTATCGACGACGCGGTTGGTGCAGTTAGTAGTGCACCTGCCTACTGCCGGATGTTCGTCACAAAAATATTGGCCTGCACTGGGATTCGAACCCAGGACTGTAGGCTCAGCAGACAGCTGCACTACCTACCATTGCACTAACCGATACTTACCAATACTTATATCGCATATAAACGGCTATAAGTACATTACCACATTCAGAGACAGTCACTGTTAGATTTGTAGTTTAAAAGTACCTAACTAGCGCAGCCGAAGCCAACGCGTATAAGGACCTCTCGACAATTGATTATTATATACGCGTATCTATAATTCTAAAGTTCGTAATTAGTCTAAAGCACATCGTTAAAACGCCAAAAATCGAGTCTATCATGATGAAGGTCAATGCAACCTACCTAAGATCCTACCGCGAACGCTCCGCATGTTAAATAAGCTCCCTGCCGAGGTTTTCCCCGGTGGTTGTAGTATGGGGTTCTTCAAGAGGGCAGTGAATAGGTACTTAAAGGGCGCGCATGATGCTCCACCAAGACATGGAACTTCCCACCATGTTTAGTTTTTTCAAAAAAGCGTCTAAGCGCTTCTTCAATATAGCTCCCAACCACGGGAACCCCCTTATAAGGAAGGCAGCCGACTACCTTCCTCGAGCTCCCGATCCCTCTGTGGATCCACCTCACAGATTGTTATTGCAAAGAGGTCGCTTTACCCGACGTCCGAAGCATGTACTATCCGACCCGGACGATGAGATCACGGAAACCATCCAAGCGATGGTCGCCGCGAACTCTCCGAACGCCTCCTCAGCGTAATCCCCGCCGGCGGGGAACTATCGCTACTTAGTTCGCGTTTTTCTTTATCATAACCCGATTTTCTTTCCACTCTCCTCCCGCCCTAAGTCAGACTGATTCGGTTCAGTCTATTCACGACGCAGTCCATGCGCCCTGATGTGCGCCCGCGTCACCCCAAACAAAATTACCCCAGTGGCGCGGAGATAAGCCCATTAGCGGATTATACTCCCACACAAAGTTCGACTACTGGTAGTGAGGGCTAAGCAGCCCTGACACAGTTCATCCATATCTCAAAAAAAAAACCTGGCGTCGCAATCATCCATAGGTGGCGGTCGCTGCTTCACAAGGCGGGCCGCATGCCTGTTTGTCTCCGTTAGTATAAAACAAAGTTTCATCGTTATTTTTAAAATCGTCTGGATCTCAACTTGTTGAACAATAAGCTACTTATAATTTCAATTACTCCCGGGCGCCATTAACGCCATCCATCACTCCGGCCATCAGCGTCTCGCAAATGATCGCGCGCAAAAACTGAGCTCTAGATTTGCGCGAGCGCATCTCATTGCCCTTTATGTTTTCTAATAATGTGTACGCGTTGATTAGAAATCCTAAAGGGGCAATTGTGTTTTTTCAGTACGGTCACAGAGATAGTTCTGAGACACTTTTCTTTTTTGAGCTTCGCAAAAGCCGCTTAAGAACCGTTTTTATTGGTTGTTTGTGTAAGCAGCGCCGCTGCTATGACTGGTTGCGAATACGCATCGATTTTGTTGTTAGCACTGCACAATGTCATCCTACAAAAATAGCGCTGACATATATCCTATCGAGGAATAGGTGAGGGCAAAAAGATGGACGTTTTAGTTAGCCATGCGAAACGAGAAAAAAAAGCGATCCCGAAAAAGGTTCCGTTGTGCGGCAAAAAAATAACGACACAATAAGGATCCTTAAAATAGAATCTTAAGGTACGTTTTTCGATGAATAATTGTCGCACAACAGAAACTTTCAAAGAAATTTTATTTGAGCGAATTAAGGTTGTAAATAAGTAATAAACTTTTTGGTTTGCATCCCAATACTACCTACGTCAATAATTATCACGCACGTTGGTACTATAGGCTGCACAACTAGTACATGGCAATTTATGAATGAATTCATTGATATATTTCTGCACCCTCGTGCTTATTTTGAGTGGAGATGGAGGGATATAAAATTAGAGCAATTTATTTGTCTTATCTCAACTAAATCGAATGAGTCAACTAGTTATGCGGCTGTGGAAAAGTAGTATAAACCATTTAAAATCCTTGTTTAATACCGGATTTGACTAACATTGCAATATTTACATGTGTCGTGAACTATGCTACTTATCTCCACCACAATAGTATAAACTGGCAATCATATTAAGGTCTGCATTAGGGTATGTGCATGCACACTGCACAGGACTTTCTCTCGAAGGTAACGTGATCTTTTATTACTCCCTTAAGCGCTTAGCCTATTAGATAGAAGAGGTCAAATGATCTTTTTCATTACAGGCAAATTATCCTGCAAATTGCAAAGACCTACAATTTTAAAGAAAGCTAATAAACATCGTTCCTAGCCTTTATGACTGCTAAGACTCCTGTCTTTACACGCCCGAGTTCAACCTCTCTCTTTCTATAGAGTATGTTACTTAGCTATAAATGTGATAGAGAGTAAAATTCTACACAAGATGCATTGAGATTTGAGATTTATGACGTATATAAATCTGAAGAAGTGTACTATGATGTATATAAATCTAAGATGTGTGACTATTTGACAAAGCTTCAATTACCATTAAAGTATTTATTAGACTTGATCGCGAGGTCTACGTTTGTGTCATGGATCGCTTACGATTAATAATGTCGCGTTTAACCCCTTGGGCAATATAGCGTATTCTTGTTGTCAATTCGTGTCGTCATTGACAGTCACTATTTAATTTGCATATAACGTACAAAATGCCGTGAGACCTAGTAGATATTTTGACATGGAACCTAGATAGGTTTTTTAGTTTTCGGTTTTTTGTGGGTTGTAATTTATTATTATACATTTTCAAAAACCGGTGTTTATCATAGTGTGGAGCGAGGGTAAATTTCCAACGCGCTTAAGTTTCCTGTAAGTAAATGAAATAAAATTGATACTAACGAATACGAGTCTTTTCTTTTGTATTAAAATGATCTGATCTTAGAGCCTCTGATTTTGTGCATCGCTTTATAAACTTTATTTACCAGGCATCGGATATTAAGATGCTTTTATGTAAGTATACTTAAACTTTTTTAATTTTTTTAATCCCGGTATTTATACATTACGGTCGAATACAGCCATTATAAAAACATACAATTTAAATAATAAAATTAAGTATTAGAAGGTATTATTATGAATGTATATTTTGCAGTTAGTTCAACTAACGAAGTATTTTTAATCCACATGTTTTATTTTATTTAAGCTATTATTGCTGTTTAATTATAGAACTTAAAAAAAGATATACTTAAGTAAAAAATAATTAAATTAATTTGAGTCTCCATAGAATTTAAACTCTACGCCGACGTCGATTATGAAATCATCCGAATATCCCAGATTAACAAACTCTCAAACCACGACAATGACCTCTTCAAATTTCTCTAACATGTAAGTAGGTATGTAGAGAGATGAAGGAGCGCAACTTCAAAACATGTTAACATCGCAGACCCATGAGAATGTCCGTAAGTATGTTATTATTTACGCCACAGTCTGCGGCATGAAAGTGATGGAGGAAATTACGGGCATGTTTTTTTTTACTAAATTATCTTACGTACAAATGTTAACTGATGCGCAAACATACTTACCCGATAATTAATGGATTATTCCGCAATTAAATAATATCCGGCGCTATGTAAACTTCATAAGGACTAGTTTCATGAAATATTGGGTCGACAGAGGAGCGGGAGGACATATGCACGTTTCTAAGGACCTGTTTGAAATATCACCACTATACATCTACTTTAGAGATACATGCTCTAGGTATTTAGCTTTTAATGAAAATGTATTGTCTATATGTTTTATAGAATCTTTTTATCGGTTTTATTTTTTAAGTATGTAGAATTAACACATTTTTATTTTTAGTGTTTGTGTACACAAAAGTAATTCATGAAAGAAAAATGTAATGTGATCAACTGCAATGTAAGCAGGACTCGAATCTGCGATCCTACGTTTCCGGCGTAGTGCTCTGCCAACTACATCACACCACATCAATCACACCTAATCTTCAATTCCATAATTTTGGTCGTATCTTTTTTTTCTCTCATAATTTACCTTTGTGTCAATATTATAAATTTATTGTCTACCAAAAAAATTTCATTGAAATTGGTTGCACCGATAGTCCGATACCTACATTTCTGTAGTTTCTTAATTTTGTCTTCTTTTCTTCCGTTTTTCCTCATTGCTGAAGTGTGAGACCATACCTAATTTATCATATAGTAACTTAGTAAGTAGCTTTACGTTACCCTAGACTGTAAGTGGGATTTTCGGCCCGCTACGCGAGGTGAAAATTTCACTTCCTGGCCAAGACAAGACGTAAAACTTTAGACAAATCACGTTTCGTAAAGCCCCAAATCGCATAAGTGAAGCCCTGACGCCTGCGATCTCGAACATTCACGAATTCGCCGCCGTAGGTATGTTTTTTTATTATTATTTATTTTATTATTCAAAATAGCCATGCATTTAACCTCGTTTGCAACTGATGTTAAGTGACAATAAGACCTAAGATGGAGCATGCTTGGCTAGAAGATGCCTATTCACTCTCGACTTGAAGAGATCCAAGTTGTATTTTTCAGGAAACAGGTGCGCAGGAAGAGAGTTCCATTCCTTAGCTGTCCTCATAAGAAAAGTAGACGCAAAGCGTTTCGTACGAATCAGTGGCATATCGACAACATAAGGGTGGAATCCAAGTCCGCGCCGAGTACTGTATTGTCTGAATGGAGACGGTGGAATTAATTCATGCAGTCCTAGTGCACACTCACCAAAGTGTAACCGGTAGAAAACCGATAAACAGGCGACTTTCCTGCGGTGTTCGAGGTTTTGCAGCTTTTCCTGAACTAAGGCAGGGTCGCCAATGAGCTTCTTCGCACGCTTGTCAATTGAATCCAAGGCGGCCAGTTGGTATTTGGCGGACCCATCCCAAAGATGGCAGCAGTACTCCATGCATGATCGGACTTGCGCCTGATATAATTGAAGCAGCTGTCTCGGCGGGAAGTACCGCCTCACCTTAGATAGGATCCCAAGTTTCTTTGCTGCAGTTGTAGCCAAGGATTCAATGTATTGGCCGAAGTTCAGGTTGGATGATAAGGTCATCCCAAGAAGCTCTAGGTGGTCTGACATCGGAACGGATACACCTTGGAAAGTGGGAGTCAGGTCAAAGGGACTCCGTTTAGCGGAAAACAGACACGCCTGAGTCTTGGTGGCATTGAATCCAACTAAATTGGCATCTCCCCACTCGGACACTGCCACGAGAGTTTGGTTCAATCGATCCACCATCGCCTCTCGACAAGACTGGATTTCGTCCCTCTTGGAATTTGCGCTGGATGTGTATCTGTCAACAACTGTGCTGTCATCAGCATACCTAAAGGTACCGGGCATAAGCATGTCGTTAATATGCAGCAGAAAAAGAGTTGCAGACAGAACAGACCCCTGAGGAACACCGGCGTCAATAGCCCTGGGATCCGTAGTGTAGCCATCAAGGACTACTCGGATCGAACGCTCACTCATGAAAACAGCAATCCATTTGCAGAATGTCGAATGTATTATTCCTCAAGTAGAGTACGGTACGGTGATAAGCTGTGGGAACCCCGTGGCGCCTGCTACCTCCAAACCGCATTTTACCTACATCAAGCCAGTCACTACATCTTATTATGACTAGGACGTAATAAGGCCACCTCGCGTAGCTGCCACATCATAAATGTGAGTAGAGAAAAAAACCGGCCAAGAGCATATCGGGCCACGCTCAGTGCAGGGTTCAGAGAATATTTACAAAATTGCTGACTTTATCAAAAAATAATGTTTGAAGACCCCTATTATTTTTTACCCCACACACTAGTGTTAGAACGAAAATAAACAACATAGGTAGGTGTACCCGAAAAAAATTGTTTTTAGTTCTTATTTTACCATTTTGTCAGCGTGATACATAGGTACACATACTCATACCAAATTTCAGCTTTCTAGTGCTAATGATCACGGAGCTAAGCCGTGGACAAAGGGACAGACAGACATGGCGAAACTATAAGGGTTCCTAGTTGACTAAGGAACCCTAAAAAGGAGAGTATGGTGAGAAGCTGTGGGGCCCCCGTGGCGCCTGCTACCACCAAGTCCACCAATCGCCACCGACACAGTCACTTAATCTTGTACCGTCTTTAAAATAGCATAAATTTACAACCCATCTTACGACGTCAAAACGAGGCATTTACATATGATAATTGCATCAATACGCAACTTCATTACCTTACCGAGTTACCGTTTATTTAAATTCATTACGCTGTTTGAGATCGAGGAGAAATTATATTTAAATTTTGGTAATTTTTCACGCACTGGTGAAATGTAAGCATTTATAATAAATGATAAGGTCGGTAATGTTTTCGTTGGAGGTTCTTAATATTATAGTTAACTATTATATTGAATACTTAAAACGAGCAACCGACATCAAATAAAATTGATTTTATCACCGTTTTGACTCACCCTTATGATTTGGTACGCAGTGACCGGAATTTACTGTTTGGTACCATATCAATCATATCATAGTAGGTAGGTACCATATCGTACTAAAAGGGATCATAGAAACAGCATTAGGTAATGCTTGTATGAAATTTTCTGTATAGAACATTATGCTTCTTGTACAACATTTTGTTTCTTGTAAAAGTATCTAATTGTTAAGGACCAAAACGGATTAAAGCGTAGCATACAAGCTTTCATCAAAATTTATCCCGTTTCCATAAGGACGCGTTGACAGGTTAGCAAAAATTCGTCTCTACGGACCTTTTACTGAACACTGTCACAATAAAGTAAAAGTAGCTAAGTTATGTTTATGTATAATCCACAGACAAATATAATGTTTTGTATTTAAAGATCCATTTTGGTACCTAATAGATCTATTTTTAATTAATAAGAAAGAGTCACAGATGATAAAATTCTCCATCATTCTACCCAAGTGAAACTACATTAAAATAAAATCGATAAAGTTTATTGACTCCCGCGAATTATTGCCAAACATACATCAATGTCGTTAAAGTAAATACGTATATAATTAAAAACTGCCGAGTCAAGCAATTAAATATCGACACGGTCAGAACTTGACAAAATAGTCTCTAATGTACAGAATATTAACAATAATAAATAATGTAGGCAATATAAGAAAACATTAATTACTAGTGGCATTTTCGGCCAAACCTTGTCGTATATTTAGGTAGGTACATCACTGAGATTTATGACTACGTTTAAGAGATTTGTCGAATTTAATGATTTTTGTCAGTAGGTATAATGCCTCTGTCTTGTCTTTTTATCATAATTAATATTGTAATATTGACTATGTCTTTGTTTTATTTGCGAATCAACGGATCGGAAGTTACAAAACTGTCACTACAGCTACTAAATAATTTTATGAAACCTCTTTTCAGTAAATGTTTATAAAATAAGTTATAGTT
The DNA here is from genome assembly GCA_905147355.2 of Apotomis turbidana. Classification (NCBI taxonomy): domain Eukaryota; kingdom Metazoa; phylum Arthropoda; class Insecta; order Lepidoptera; family Tortricidae; genus Apotomis; species Apotomis turbidana. The sequence continues at coordinate 8,037,847 of LR990297.1, read as the reverse complement.
GTAATGTCTGGCACACTTCACTTGATCACATATTTGCCAAACATTGAAAAAATTCAAATAACATTAAAAAAAACCGGCCAAGTGCGAGTCGGACTCGCGCACCGAGGGTTCCGTACAAACCTGCAAGGTTTACAAAGTTCGTTCATTACGACAATCGAGTCATAACTATGGTATTTTTATTGCAAAATGAAATTCATAACATTACAATGGGGAAAGATGGAGGAGCATAAATTTTAAAAAGTAGTAAGTTTATATTTATTAAAAAATATATATTTTGTAATGTAACTAAAAATTTAAGGTTTTCGGAATTTTTCCTTTATGTGTGCTATAAAACGTTGCTTCATGCCAAATTTCAAGATTCTAGGTCGACTGGAAGTACCCTTTAGGTTTTGATTCCCTTGCGAGTACTTGCGAGTTTCAAAATATGCAGCTTAAATTGCTGTTTCTTTTGATTGCGTTGACATAGAAGTTTGATTTTGTTACAGCTTAAAGGTATTATAGACCTGAGTATTTGGTATGAATTTCAATTTAATACCTCTACGCGTTTATGAGGAAATGGGTAGTAAGTTTAAAATTATTAAAAAAAATATATTATGTGATGTAACTAAAAATTTATGGTTTTCGTAATTTTTCCTTTATCTATGCTATAAGACGTTGCTTCGTACCAAATTTCAAGATTCTGAGTTCACGGGAAGCACCCTGTAGGTTTTGATTCCCTTGCAAGTGTCGAAAATTTGCGGCATAAACGGCTGTATCTTTTGATTGCGTTGGCTTAGAAGTTTGATTTTTTCACAGCTTCAAGGGACAGTAGACCTGAGTAATTGATATAAATTTCAGCTTCATACCTCCACGCGTTCCTGAGAAAAAGGGTCTTGACAGACGGACGGACGGACGGACAGACGGACAACAAAGTGATCCTATAAGGGTTCCGTTTTTTCCTTTTGAGGTACGGAACCCTAAAAACAGCAAAAGGGAAACGTGTAAGCCTGTTTTTGTTGTACCTAATATATACTCTGGCAGCAAATGTGTCCTGCTGCCAGTAAAAGTTGAATTTATGTGATAGACAAAATTTTTGGTTTAGCTAAACATTTAACTGATTCAAATAACAGAAGCATTGACGATGCTTGCTTCTTTTTAGCCAGCATTCGATTTACAGAAACGACTCTGCAGGTTCGCAAAACCCCAGACATTAACGACTTAACATGAATTATGTAGCATCAAAAATAGTTTAAATGAATTATAATTTAAACAAATCTGCGTCCCCGTCGCCATTATATTTTTATGTCAATAGATCACAGTTTGACCGTGTTTCATTTCATTAATTTCGTGATCCGAACGGTCCGGATTGCGCTGAGCGATATGGTGTCGCGGGCGCGCTTTACGCTTCTATGCAGATTGTAAACTCTACAGCCGTAGGTCGGTCGTCTCGGACACGCGCGACGCGGAAAATAGCGCGGGAAATCGTAGTCTATGGTTTATGAAGTGTTTTTTTTTAGTGGATTTTAATGGATTGTTGCGTGTAAATTTTATTGGAGTTTTAGAACGGGATGTGATGTGGTGAGTTACTGAGTGTTACAAAACTTACCCTAAAATTTGCCGGTGTGATTTTATCTGTAAATAATGAATCTAGATGAACTTTTTTGGCGTGTATCTAAATCTTTACTTAGGTAAATAATAAGTTCCTGTGATAGTAGTAGGTAGTATCCTTTTCCAGAAATTATAATTTATTAATTGACGACGCGTTTGGCGCAGTTTGCAGTCACCTTCCTACTGAGCCGGCGGTCCCGGGTTCGAATCCCGGCCAGGGCAAATATTTGTGTGATGAACTCGAATATTTGTTCTTGGGTCATGGATGTTATCTATATATGTATTTATATATTATGTATATCGTCGTCTAGTACCCATAGTACAAGCTTTGCTTAGTTTGGGGCTAGGTCGATTTGTGTAAGACTGTCCCTTAACATTTATTTATTTAAGTATATTTTGTCGGATTTCAAGTTGTACCCGTACTTACTGGACTTAACTTGTGAAAAGTAAATGAAAACGTGAAAACTTCGCTGAAAATTTTGAAAAAGTACTAGAATTCGTTTTGTTGCAGTTTTGGAGTAGGCTTCACTAATCAATAATAATATTTCGTAGTTTATGTTTCAGCTATTGGTAGGTAGGTACTTTATTTGTGTTCCGTAGTTATTAAGGTTTTGACTTATGCCTGCATGTGCTATAATTTTAAGTGTTTATGACCGTAAGAGCATATTGAAGTAAACTTTATAGATGCATTGTGCTGCCATGTACAATAAATTTCCTACAATAAGTAGGTACATAGAAAGTGATCGATAGTTATAAAAGGTCAATACTCGAGTTGTAATTACGTAATTAATATGTGTAACCAAACCAAAAACAAAATTTCGGATGGCAAAGATAAAAAATCATTTGTTTCTATTTTTTTCATAACATGACTAACTTATAAACTTTACAGACATTTTAATCACGGCAGTATTACCACAAGTAATTATACATTTAGACTTTAAATGAGTTACTTACGTAATTCAAAAAATACTTTATAAATTATCCTAGGTTAATTTACTTGGATTTATACTAGGGTGCACCACAAGCATCCGGCCGTAATGTAAAATAATATGATATGAAGACTTAATTTGTTTTTTGTTACATTAGATTCGAATACTCGCAGTGAGGACCCTTAGGTATAATCAATAATCATTTATATCAATTGCCGTACCTGCTAAACGCAGAAATCACTACTAACCACAACGCATAAATAAAAAGCATCAAGGATGTCTAATTGTCTTACCATCCCTGTATCAAAATTGTTTGAATCAGCCTTTTTGGCGTGACGAGGCCGCAAATATAATCCAACCGATAGAAAGCGATGAAGCAATGCCTATATAAAATAAAATAAAAAATGAGATGCACTTTGTCTAATTTTTTAAATTTCCAGCAATAATTAATTCATGACTCTCTCTCTCTCACACACCACATATGTACAAAAATTGTATTCATAAAAATTTAGTTTTATAATGAATGGTATTATATTATAGTAGTTCAGAAAATAAAGAAAAAAATGCTTCATTAAGCTTTCAAGACTATAACATGAACGAACAAAGCTCGATGCGTAACTAACCGATTGAGAGTAATTAGTTCTGAGAAAGGGGATTATGCGTTTTTGCACTATAAACTCGATCGACACTATAATTCTATTATGACGTTCTTAGTGCATAGTTCTCATCTATCTATCTTCCGTGAGGCATCGCTTGTCGGCGCCACATTATGACTAGTATTTTTATAACTTTATAAAACCTAAAAGGGTACTACATATTATGTAATTAAATATAAGTAAGTTGTAAGTTTAAGAATAGAATATAATAAAATACTCTTTATTGCACACTTCAAGAAAAAAGAAATACAGATGCAGATAACACTTATCATTACAATAGAGGTAAACATTAGGCGATCTTATCGCTAAAAACGATCTCTTCCAGACAACCTTTGGGTAGCGATTAATAAATGAAATGTGATGAGTACGCGATGAAAAAAGTAATCAAGAAAACTACAAAAAATACTACTGAAACCTATAATAATATTTAGTGATACATAATCATACATGAAAATATATATAAATAAACATATAATTAAACTTTTAGTAGGTAAGTAGTAATGTTATGTAGGCGACGGCACTTCACTGAAGACACGGTTGGCTCAGTTTGTAGTGAACCTGCCTACTGAGCCGGCGGTCCCGGCTTCGAATCCGGGCGAAAGTAAATATTTGTGATGAACTCGAATATTTGGTTGTATTCCTTTCTCCTCGTATCACGCCAATACGTCTGGGCAAATTTTAACCAATTTTCGCACAGGGGTAGCTAGACATGCAAAGATGGTTATAGGATACTTTTTAACCGACTAGAGTACCTATAAAAGAAATAATGCGTTCGAAGTTGCGGGCACCTTGTAGTAACTAAAAAAAAAACTAACTAACTGAGCGCAACGACCCAAAGTGGATCTTGGCCTCCGACACCAGATCACGCCACGCTCCACGATCCTTAGCCAGCTCTCGCCAGTTATGGATGCCTAGGTCCCTGATATATTTTTGGACTTCATCACTCCATTCATGGCTCGGGCACGTTGAGAGAATGGGAGAGGATCGCACCTTGTAGTAGGTAAATAATAATTTAATAAGATGGCGCTCTGTTGTAAGGCGTTAATTATCTAGTTTAATTAACCTTATTATTATAAAAATACAGTCGCGTGACTTGTTAACCAGATTGCACATATCTGTTTTATATCTCGGTTACAATAGAATTGCAAAAACTTTTTTAGAAAGTTTACTCACAAATAGAGTTAGTTCAGTAGGTATCTATGTTGTAATATACAAGGTGCCCGGGAGAAACGAAAAAGATTTTCACAAAGTATTCCTGACTAATTGAAATGTCGTATAAAGTTGGCTGGTTTGACTTAGTTCCCGAGATATTAAGAATTTTAATGTAAATAGTTATATACTCAGAGCATAATGTACTATTGCTAACGAGGTTACCACTTTGTAGTCAAGCTGCATGTTAAATCTTTACCTCGGTGTGAAAAGGCCTTTTTTAAAGAAAGTGACCGATAATTATTTATTTTGCCGTTTTATCAAAATTATTAAGTAGAAAAACCAAACTAAAACTATACGTAGTTCAGTGTCATCTATCCATTAATTAATCGTCCAATCTGTTGTATCGGATAGGCTGGCTGCATAATATATATCCCACCATGGTATGAAAAACAAGTACTTACCTAAGTACCTATAAAGCTGTGAGAGATTGAACTCAAAACAAAAGCCCTAAAAAATTATAACATTGTATACATAGGTCATCCCTTAAGCGATACAAAAGTATCATCTTAATAATGTGGAGACACCTGGAATCATCGTATTCGTTATAATATGATTATTATACTATTTATCGCATAGTATAGTTATATAATATTCCTAAACCTGAAGTAATTGACTGACAATGTTCTCACGGATCTGGAAGCAGAGATTCTAGTAGGTGATAGTCACGTATGTCCCTAGGCATACGAGTAACATGAGCGTTCATCCTACCCCGTTCCTACTACTTGCTCATGTGGAGGTCGCGTGGGAAAAAATAATTACTTAGATGGATGGGGTATCTGTTTGTAAGTATTGTAAGGATCTTATTAGCCGGTGACAGCAGAGCTGGTATATTCGATTTTATACAAACAATATTTCAATTCGGATTATGGCCGCCTCTGTCACACACCAAATGAGCCGGGCTTTCGAGAATGGGCTTGATATTAAGCAGTTGTATTAAAATCCCAATATAAAATTAAATCATTATCCTTTATCAAATCTCCAGTAAGCTGCACAGTGCACCCCCGCTGCAGTATTTATAATTCAGTGAACTTCAAGCATTATACGGGGTGTTTCCTGTAATAGGAGCGATAAATTAAAACATAGATTCTTCGCTTGAAACTGGACAACATGTTAAGCAAGTTCTGAAAATAACGTGTATTAAATGATATTTTGTAGAATAATGTTTAGACAAAGAAGCAATGTATTGCGAAATGTCCGATATTAGTAGAGTGACAGCTATGTCAATGCTCAGGGAATGTCAATGTACTATTTAATTTGTTTGAAATAATAAAATTCAGAAAACTGACTTTTTTAAAGTTGCTGAACAAATGTTGTTTAATTTGAAGAGTAGAATCTATATTTTAATATATTGCTCCTATTACAGGAAACACCTGGTATGTATCTAGGATATATATAATTATATATGTAGCTAGGCGTGAGGAAGAGGCGGTCAAGGAGGTCATGTTTATTTGGAATGGAACAACGTATATTTTTTGACTATGCGATTAAGCCAGGAAGGGGGTATAGATTGTGCCCTATATTGACTCAAACTCAAAGGCCTCTAGAATAACACTTTGAAGACGATTTATTACAAAAGAATATATAAAAATAATAGTAAAAAACCATAATTCATATTACATACTAATAACGAAACTTAATTATTTATGACCTAACAAATCTATAAGTTACATTAAACAAATAAAAGACGTCATATTTTTATCTCTTTAGAATCTTTTTTATCGATACTATATAAAAAAAATGTGGAATTACCACATAAAAAACAAACATTTATAAAAGATGTCATGTCGTATAGGGAATACAAGGAAGTGGCTATAGATAGAGTTAGATGGAGAAAACTACATACTTCATCTACTGCACCGACAAGTTTGAATCTTAAATTTACGTAATATGATGAGCTAATTTATTCCTTGGCCAATAGAGTTTTTGTTATTCGACCTGACCAGTTGACATTTTAAATGAGCGCTTTATTATTCTAGCATTAACACAAATTAGAAAGTCTAGATTTTGACCTAATCTGCCCGTTTAAATGACCTTTTATGACTTAGTCGTTAAATCTATAATTGACTGTCAAATGTTTTCATGATTTATGGTCGTTAATCGAAGTAAACTGTTGTTTTCGTCGAAATTTTTGGCCTACAATCAAACATACTAACATATTTATTTAATAGCTCCATATGAATTCGATTTCATTTTATAATTATTAAATTATCCTTTTATCAATCGGAAGTTGATAAGTCCCCTTGATCCATGGTTCATGTGCCATTCCTAGAAAACATTCCAACTGTAAAACAGAATCAATGCCAAGCTTACCCATACTCATTTCGTTCCGGAACATCCAAAGCAATTTCCAAGAGACGTGACGCAATATCCGATTTACAGTAAGTTTAACTCCACGACAACTTTTATAAATACACTAGATGGTGTTCGCAACATCGTCCGCGGAAAAAACAAAGTCATTACTCTCTTTTTTGCTTTTCTATAGTCGGGTATAAAGTATTCTCAGTCAACCGAGCCTCTAAGCTAGCAAAGCTAGAGAAGTTTTGGTTTCTGCTTAAGAGGCCGTATAATCAAAATTGTAAATTTTTCGCCATACGATAACTAAAATACATTTTTAAAGTTCAACCAACTATTTAAACTGAATAATACTTTTTCCTAGTAACATGGCTATTTCATGCTTTAATTGCGTGCAGTCGAAGATAAGTCGAAATAACTGCGTGAATTTTTGAAACAAAAATTATCAATGAAAAATTCAAACTGTAGGTTTCAAATATATATCAGCTACCAATAAATCGTAAAAGCCCTGTTCTACTAAGTAGTAACATTGATAATATTGTAACAAACATTTTAATTGAAAAATGTCTAAAACAATCATCATTTTTGAACGGACAAGGAGACTCAAACGCTCTGAAATGGGTATGTCAGTGACAATCAGGTCAGGTGCCATTGACATTAGGTCGTACACGCAAAGGTGTGACATACAAATTTCATACAAAAAAGGAGTGTTCGACTCCGCTACCCTCAAATAGATAACCTATTCCAGTTATTTATTATCTTATACCCCGCTTATAGGTTATAAAATGTACTGAGATGACAGATGTCATAGGGATCATCTATCGCCGCGCGGGGTATAGTTTAATTTAAAAATATCTTCAATGTATTTACCTTTTTTTAAACTTTTATAACAGGTATAGGTAAGAATATGTATTTAGTTCTACGGAATTAGTATCTTTACGACCGCCATAAATATCGTGTCATTTTTCATCTAATTAAAGCAAAACGAATTTGTCGCTGATGCAAATTTTGACATAGATCTTGGGTCACTTTTTACCAATATTTCACCAGCTACACATAATTGACACACTTTTACAGATGTTTCCGTATTTTTGAGATCGAAATTTAAATCGTAGGTCGGTAATTATGCGAACGTGGAGTCTAACCGGATGGCAGCCATATTGAATCGATATCCGAAGATCGTTTCGGCCGCTGTAATTCATGCTTGTGTTGTTTTAAATCAACGCCTTCAAATCGATTCCGTTCAACAATTATAGATTTTCACACCAAGTCTCTTAAATGATGGAATTCTATTAAAACATTGAAATTGCTCTAAGTTCGATCTCTTGTTAGTTTTACTTTTCACAAACCTTATAACTATTAAGCCATTAATTAAAAACTGACATCTATGAATACGGTATTGGGTTTCACTTTTATTTTTTGCCTTAACTATTTTAATAGCTATTGGTGCGCGTATTCCTGAATGGTGATCTGTGGCATTTTTTCATTATTTTATCTTATAGGTCTATCATTCAGGAATGAATCATGCTATTTTAACACCTACTTTACTCTGTGTTTAAGTTCTGTTAGGTATTGTAATTAATTGTTATTCCCAAACTGTGATACAATTTCTGTGTAGCTATTGTTACTTGCGCTCTAGTTATATAATATAATTCGTGGATAACGTGCTTGGTCTCACACATCTCAATTTATTTTATGTATTGTGTTTGCTAAGCAATGTGTGTTACTGTTTGTTGTCCTAAATAAATTAAAATAAAATAAGGAAATAATAAATATGGAACTCCTTGCCGGCTCATGTGTTTCCTCCTTCTTATAACTTGGGACCCTTCAAACGAAGCGTGAAGAAGCATCTCTCGGGCCAGCGTGGCAGTGTCAACTGACTTGGCACCGTTGGTTTCTCGTCAGTTTCCATTGCGACTTGGGCTCCCCTTTTTGCTTACCATCAGGCGAAGTGGAGCCACTATGTTGGGCCGTTATAAAAAAAAATTTCAAGAAAAAAGGTCTGAAAAAGAAAATGCAATCGGTATTGTGTTGGAGGCCGTATTGAAGTAAAGCCGCCGGGAAGAAGTCAATCTGACATCTGTCATCTCAATACAATTTATAACCTAAAATCGACTTCCGGTTTGTGACTTAAGATGGCCGCATGCGTTTAAGTTGCGTTGTTCATTATTTATTCATTTTTGTTGTTCAATGTGTAGTATTGATAGCGTATTGTGCAGTGATCTAACGTATGAGTGAATAGCTAATGAAGAATTCAACTTGAAGCGTTCATAGCCCTTCCTGGGTCAAGGCCCGATAGTCCGCGTGGTTTTATGTAAATCGCTATCACTTTACAAAAAGCAAAACCTCACCGAACAACGGCATGCTCTACGAGCAAACTTGAAATTGGCGAAATCATCATTAACCTGATGGAAGCCATATTTTAAAATTAGAATTAGAACCTAAAATCGATTGATAGCGGGGCTAGCATATTATTCCGCGACTTCGCTTGTCGCGCGACTCAGTGTCACCTGTCTCGATCGCACAGTATTGACAGAAAAGTGACAGGTAGTATGTCTCGCGTGACAAAGAGTCGCGACACAGTTGTGCTAGACGTGCTTGGATTGACTTTTTACCGGCGGGGTACTATACACACATCGCCGATCCATTTCACCAATAGGGAATCCTTTGTTTCTCTATTATTTTAAGTTTTGCAGATTTTATTTTAAGAATGCAAAGTGATAATTATCAATATTTCAAAGGAGGTAATTTACAGTGTGTATTTAAGCTTTACGATTATAAACCCGGGTAAGTCATATCCATATTAATATTACGTTACGGAGTCTCGGGAAATTGCGCATCCTAATCCGAATACTGGTAATTTAATATAGTTTTTTTCAAGTTCATTGACTGCTTGATTAGCTGGAAAAACGACCTATTGCGTAATATATAAAGTCTTCAGCTGTGAACTGTGTAAGGTGGAAGTACTTAGTACTCGACATTGCAAGGGATATTTATTTTATGTTTCGTAATAGTACGTTAATTTACACGTCTATCGCAAATTTATTCATCCCTTATGAGAGGTATGACTTTTACCTTTATTAAATGGTATTTATATCATATAATGATCATATAAAAAACTCTCGTAATGTAATGAAATGTAAGTCAATAGGATTGTCCCAGTACATGTCACGTGCTTTTGCAGGCAGTCAGGTTGTATATTTTATTATTTTGCGTGTGAAATTCGATAGCTACAAACATTTCTCATGTATTCATTCTATTTGCTATGAAAGTAACGGTAATTTTAGCTTATTTATCGCAGTTGAAAGTATGGTGACGCGTATTAGTACCGCGTCGAGTACTAGTAGGTACTTCCACCTTATCTGTAGCGTGCAAAAGTTAAGCTAAACACGAGTCACTTTTTCATCAACTATGCATGTTATCAGGTACCATGTTATGGTAATAACAGTTGCATAAAGATGCAATCAGTATGCACAGTTTTAGGTACTCGTCAGACGGGTCAGGTAACGCTCCACAAACCCGAAGCTCCTCCTACTATCTCGTAACCATGGTATTATACACGTAAAGTTTCCCAAGTCTGGAAAAACTAGCGTGGTTTACGAAATAGAATTAATTTTAAGTAGTATTTACTAGATGGATTTTGTTATTGTTTAACTAGGAACAGGCTTTTGCCCGCGACTTCACTCGCAATAGAACGTATACACTATCCTATTATGTTTGGGTATAGTATCAAGTTTGGGAATACTATTAATAAACTATGTGTTTCCCAAGTGTGGAAAAACTACAGTCGTTTACGAAATAGAGCTGCTTGGAAGTAGTATGGACTAGAGATCGAGTTTTTTATATCTATCTTTTGCCCGCGGCTTTTCGCTCGCGTTAAAACATATAAACTATCCTACGGGAGTCATACTTTTACATACTTAAGCTATGTATTAAGTTAGCGTATTTTAAACTCTATCTCTACTCCTTTCATGCAACTCCGTTCAGCCATTTCAGATTGAAGAATCAACAAACATACACGTGCACACTTTCGCTTTTATAATATTAGTGGAAAAATACAAATAACGAGACTAGGCCACATTTTAAACTGCGAAGTGTGACCCCCATTCGAAGTGTCAATTAGCCATCCGGATGCCGTAACGCCGGAATATTGTCATATGGGCACTCGGCAAAAAATCTTCCTTTGCTAAACTCTATGTCGGAACTTACACGAAGGAATCAATAATACTCTCACACAAAGTCCGACTACTGGTAGTGAGGGTTAACCAGCCCTGATACCGTTCAAGTCATGTCTTAAAAAAAAGGAGTTAAAACTAAGTGCTAAGTGTACGAACTCATGACCCTGAAGATGATTCAGGACGATTAAATAGAGTGTCATTGTTTAAGAATTGTAACCACGTAACTGAAGATCTGTATCATTAGAATTACTCAATCTGGATACTCAAGCGAAGATTTAGAGAGCGACTAACGATAATTCCACTAATAAAAGCGAAAGTTTGAGTGTGTCGTATGTTTGATACTTCTTTACGCCCAAAACTGTACGGATTTGCATGAAATTTGGAACGGAGATAGTTTATACCCTAACTTAACACATAGAGTAGCCTATAAGTTATGGTTCAGATGGTTCCCGTAAGATAGAGTATATGAAGCGAAGCCGCAGGCAAAAGGTAGTATCTGTATTGTTTTTATTTTTTCAACGGCACGTATCTATCACAAACAGTGTCAACCTTATAATTACAACTCTCAGGTTTCCATGAATCTCTCTAGCAATAAGAATCCCTTTCACGTCTTCGATAAGTTGCAAGTTATGCGGACTTGGCACAAGTCATCTCATTAAGCAACATTCTTGGGCGCTTTTTACGACGAATTTTATTAAGGTTATGCATAAGTACGTCGAATTTTACTCTTCTGACTGATACTTCGTTAAAATTTGTTGCTATTAGAGAAAACGTAAAGATTCATTTATTTACACTCCGGGAGGTTTTAAATTTTATGTCGGACATTTAATTAGTTATTGATATTCATGGTGATCTTCTTTCTATGGCTAATTGCTTGATGTATCTAAATTGGCCACGTGCCACATGATTGAGCAAGCGATTGAGTGATCCTCGTCGTTTTTAACTTTATTTTAATATGTTCTTAAAGTTTTTAAACGTTTTCTTAAAGTTTAAGAAATGTGAGGGCGTTTAAAACTTTTATTGACACAGGTTAATTCACAACAGTGGTATGATAATAAATGTAGACATAGTTAAAACAAAAAAACATATTTGATATTCATTAAAAATCCAGTTACGGTTCTGGACTAGGGACTAACTATAATAAGAAAAAGATAGACCGTGGAGTATGTTGCTCCGATTACTGTTTAGTTTTTGATTATACCTATTTACCAAATCTTCTTTAAAATGTCGCTTAGTGCTGATCATATCCACATTCGATATATGTCCGTGATGAAACCGATATATTTCTAAATTGGGTATACTGTAATTCCTACTTGAATAAGGGAAATCAAGACAGCGATGTGCGATCACTCCTGTGGTGCGGAGATAATCCCATTAGCGGGTTATACTGCCACACAAAGTATTACTCACTGGTAGTGAGGGCTAAACAGCCCTGATATAATTCAAGCCATGTTAAAAAAAAAACAATAGCGATGTGTCGATTTTTTACCGATACCCCCTACTTAAAAACAGCTTACCGGTATTACCAAGATAAGGTGTTGTTTAATATTGTATACCTACATCTTGTAAGCTATAAAATCTCATAGTTCCGATATCATCGAATTTAACGTTACACGGTATCAATTTCAAATAAAACAACGGTAACAGTGAACACTAAACGGCGTTTTACAGTTTATATAACTTGCTACTCGTATAAAGCCATTTAAGAATATTTGGATTTCAATCTATTATAACAGTACTATCCCGTACTAAACATAAAGGTCGTAATAAAGTTGTAACGCGGGGTCAAGTAGGTTGAATGCCTAGTTTAGGTTTTTTTTTTAATTTTTCCATTAGAGCTTACATATGTTTAAACTACATATTAATATTAGATATCAGTTTAACGTTGTTGTTTAAATATTTATAAAAGGTCAATCACAAAGGAAATCAATGCAATTCACTGTAATCTACATGAGATATAAATCTGCACTCCAATTATTTAGGAATAGTACCTACATACAACCAATTCAGCCGCCGGTTTTTTCCTACCAGCTAGTCTAGTTAAAACGTTCGATCTTATTTCTTTATTCATTACCCTTCCCTTTAGAAAAACCCTTTCCGAAAAACTGCACCATGACTGGTCAATCTGAGCTAGTATCAGGGTAATATCGATTTAAAAAAAACAATCAAATGTTATTAGTTAACCATTCTTGTGTAATAATACAGTAGTTTATGGTTTGGTATACATTTTGAGCGCAAAAGTCTTAAATTTGAGCCGATTAGTGTTAATTTAAAAACACTTAGTAACGGTAATTTCTCTGCGTAGGCCATCTGCTATAAACGGACACGTGTATCTAGGGGGCTGTGAAATCAAAGTTGCGCAAAGATGCAGGATCCACAATGTAATTACTACATCAACCTCATTCAAGCGCACTAAATATCAAATTTACGTAACCATTCGATTACTGAACGCATCCAAAGACGGAAGTTCAAAGCGAATATTACGAAGCAAATAAACAGGGTCGTTAAAGGGTAATTCAGAATTGGTGCACTTTCTTTTAAACTTTAGTCTTTTGCAAGATGCCATTCTAATTGAATAAAACAGCAAATTCTTTCACATTGTTCAAGAGCATTCTTAATTTAAAAATTCCATTGAGGTATTATTTATTATAGAGCCACAGACCCAAACAAAAGTGTCAAATAAAGTGGCACCGTTGTCATGTTCAAGTAGATGCCAATAACGCTTATTTATAATTTGCAGCAACATATTGACTTCGTACAAAAGAACTCTTTGTTTAAACGTTTAAGTGTGAAATTGACTTAATTACTTATTACCACAAATATTTTACGTGTAAATTAACTTTTTTAGCATATTCTGACTGAAGTCTCTTGTCAAACTTGGAACATGGCACGAATGGATCAGATTTTAATATTTTTACATACTAAAAATATTTTCACTATTATTTTATTTAGGTATTAAAATATATTTTATGTTTGAACTAAATAAACTCGCAAATTGTTAATAACTAATTTAGTTACGTTTTTCTTGTAAATTGTTAATAACAAATTTAGTTACGTTTTTATTTAACAACTGCATAAAAAGTTTCCGATAGAAGGGATCAGTAATAATGACATTATTTCTCCTTGTTCCAGTATGTGAAATGAGAGGAAGACAAGTGCAAAATATTGACATTATTAACCCTTTAAAGTTTGATCTTATTTGTCGGTGGCGTGGTATGCACGGCAGCACACGTCGCCGTCGCCTTTATGTGTTCTTGGCGTTCAAAGGTTTAAACTGACAGTGTCTAGACTCTGTGACAAAATAAAACAATAACAACAGAGCTATTTTTTAGTAATTTATGAATGTCACCATTTTACGCTTCTGTTGATTAACATAAAAAAAAACATGATTATGCCGAACACACGAGAGACGAATTATTTGGCTTCAATTATTCTTCGCGTTTGTCTCTTGCTAAATGTGATCTCCATTTTTACGTTGTTGAGAATGGGAATCTTGAATAAAAAAAATAGGATAGGTAATTATTTATTGCACTCCTTAATTTATTAATAAAATATAAAACTATAGCGACTCCTTTGATTTTTGTTCTGTGATGAGGTGCATTTTGTAGGGACAAAGTTAATAATTCTAATACAAAAATTGCTATGATTTTACATAGGATTCGTTGATTAATCAATAGAACTTAAGTAAAAAAGAATATTCCGTCCTGTTCCTTTATTTTATAGTTGTTATTTCTGTAACTTTTCACTGAAAATTAAGTCACTTTTGAGACCCGTCACGCGTCATGGTCTAAACGAGACTGATCGCCCAACTAATGCGATTTGTGATTTTGCATTAGTTGGGAGGGTGCCATTTTTTCCGTCTGATTGTGTGTCCATGTAATTATTACGTCAATGAAAAATTCACAACTTTTTAGATTGCAAAATCGCGCGAGAACCGTTGCTTAAACATGTGTCATGCTATTTATCACAAAGTTACTGAAATAATTGAACTTGGTACAATATTTTCCCCTGATATCCTAGAATCCCGAACAAAGATGGACGAAAATGACCATTAAAATTCTAAAATAATCACTTTTACACTAAAAAATAACCAACTTCAATGAGCGAAATAGAACATACAATTACACTTATATGATTTTCTCATAGATGTCTTTGTCGGAACTAGACCACACGGGAAGCACCAGCTTTCAAATAAAAAAATAATCATCAAAATCAGTTCACCCAGTCGAAAGTTCTGAGGTAACAAACATAAAAAAAACATGCAGTCGAATTGAGAACCCTCCTCCTTTTTTTCAAGTCGGTTAAAAAAGAGGCTTTTATCTTTTGGTAAACTTTACATCTCGTTCGAAAACTGCCTTTTTGTCACTTTTCGGGCCATATTTTAGGAACGAATCCTAGCTAAGCGAAGGAATCACAAAGTAACAAACACATAGCAGCATTTATATATTATGGATATAGTTAATGGTCTGTTTGCACTTTTAGAAATTCACATACATAATTGTTTACAGTAGTACGTTGTAGATTTCACTTCCGATAGAGATGAATTTAATGAATATGGTGTCAAAGATTAAATGACATTTACTCGTGCGTTTATGATTACTGTTTAATGCCTAAACCTTTTAAGTTACAGCAATTTTATAGACCATTAAAATATCGCCTAGCTGTTGTGTATCTTCCATGTAATTTTATTGAACCTTAAACAAATATAATTATTTATTTAAAACAAGGTAACATCAAGGTAACAAGGTCCATCTTTAATATTGTACTGTTTTTGTTCCTCATTATGTTCAATGATTATTTTATACTAAACCCATTTAAGCTTTCACAATTATGCAAATTGGCCGATTTTAACACAGTACACTACTATGTATGGAAAACAACGGTAAAAACCTTAAGCAAATGCGATATCTTTGTAAGGTACAGAACACACGTATAAAATACTGTCCGATTGTTCAGTGAGCTGCAGAATTGCATGGCCTACAGTGCGTTTTTACTACGATCACCACTTGGTCACAGAAAAACGGCTCATTTTATTATTTACTAGCGACCCGCCCCGGCTTCGCACGGGTGCAATGCTGATAAATTATGCATGAATTATATACATGTAAACCTTCCTCTTAAATCACTCTATCTATTAAAAAAAACGAATCAAAATTGTTGCGGAGTTTTAAAGATCTAAGCATACATAGGGACAGACAGCCAGCAGGAAGCGACTTTGTTTTATACTATGTAGGGATAGTGATGTAGGTAGGTAATAGGTACCTATACTGGGTATATATCGCGGTACGTCGCGATACTATCTTTGA
Source organism: Apotomis turbidana (assembly GCA_905147355.2). NCBI lineage: Eukaryota > Metazoa > Arthropoda > Insecta > Lepidoptera > Tortricidae > Apotomis > Apotomis turbidana. Next base: position 8,021,687 of record LR990297.1, on the reverse strand, counting down.
TCTCTGACCTTCTTTATTGCCCCAGTAGATAAGTTACCATAAAATCTAAATACAACGTCGTTAAGATATCGCACCTGGTTGACCTGTTGTATACAACTATTGCCACTTTCGTTAATATTATATTCATCAAAAGATCTACTTCTGAACGATGCTGTTCGATCCGGGTCTAAAATGTTCTAAAACTGATATATTACACCATAACTGTGTCATACATGATTCGACTGTGCATGTATAACTTTCGGAAAGTAACGATATAGATGTCAAATATATATCGTAATTTCCATATTTTCCTCATAGAGACCTACTCAAAGTGCTCATAAATCGCTAATACATTCAAAGAATCCATAAAATTACGAGGTTTCCAGCATACCGATACCACTTTATGAAGATATTGGTGCACGTGGTGAGAGTGAGACGCGGTATTTTGAGTTTCTAAAACTGCGACTTTTCTTTTGAATTATAAGTAACTGTATACTCGTGGGCCGCGAGCGAGAGTATGACGAGCATGCTACACGCCGCGACCCGTGCTAATAGTACACACCGGCTCTGTCTTCCGGTTTTGTTCGGCGCGAGTTCCTAGTTAATCGTAGCATTGCCTATGCATTGGGTCGTATTTTTTACGCATCCATGAAAAATAAAAGACAGTTAGGTAGCTTTAGCAAAAATCAAAAGAGAAAACTTCCTATAGTGTTTGTGGCGAGTCTTCTTTCTGGGCCGGTATTTAATTCAATTCACGACTAGTTCGTCCCTGTCTAATTATATACAATTACAGATGTCAGCCAATGGATCAGATCGCAGATCAAAATACTGGGATGCTGATCCGTCATGTGTAGTAGTAGGTAGCTGTTATTTTTTACGGAGAAAGATACCGAGAATATACGTGTTTCTTTTTTTATTCCAAATTTTTTTCTTTTCTTGAGTTAGTAACTTAAATGGGTACTTATTTAGCGATTATTCTGAAAGAACCTTTATGATTAAACAAAAAATATTATCAATTACGTTTATTTTAAATTTTAAGTTTCAGTATAAGTATGTACGGATGTTTCTTAAAAATTTAATCGTTCTTCAATTCTAAAATCATAAGTTTTCGATTTGAAATCGTTATGTATAGGTAGATGATATTATTGTTTTATTATTTACAAATACCGTTTCCTCAATCAATCCAAAATCATTAAATTAAACATTTACGAAATGATTAATAATTTTATTTCAAATGCTAAATAAATAATACCGTGACAAAGTTCAACGTATAAGATGCAAAGTGAACGTATATTGAAAGCATTAATTACCTATTCGGCGGTAAGCACCTGAGTCGGGGTCTTTGAAATAAAAGTGAAAACAGAGATGAGATCTCAGTGTGAAGATGGTAAAGCAATTTATTGATACCCGGATCGATCTTAAGTAATGTTAGTCATTAATTACGATGAGCTATTGATAAATAGCTTAATAAATAATTTACCGTCCGATGAGTACACGGAGTTTGGGCGGAATCAAACGCAAAATAGGCACGTTTGGGTGTAACTGGTTCTTAATTGGTGAAAGAAGTTTCTAGGTTTCTAATAAAATCCCTATAATTATGAATCGTTCGATGCGTGTGAAATATTCGATTAAAAGAGAAAATATGAATGAAGATTCGATTTTTCAATATTAAGGTATCCCATATATTAAATTAAGCTTTATTAAACTGACGTGAACCGGTAATTTGGTGTCGTTGGGTATGTTGGATTTAACGGGACGCAGCTGTTGGTCGAAGGAATTGTTTTGGGTCATCTTTGTATTTTTGAGCTGTAACTGCTTACTGCAGAAAAGACAAAGTGTCGCAGCATTTATATTGAGGATTTATAACATGCGATGAAAATATATTGAACAGGAAATACATTTTATTAAAGAAGAAGAAATAAAATCACATTTATTACCACACTGAAAATAAAATAAGTACATGGAATAAGCAAGAACAGCGTTGCGTCAGCCCACCCAAATAATTCCGTGTGACAAAAAAGGCGGACTCAGCATGTGCTGCGACAGCCAGGAGTCTGGACAGCGCTGGTTGTTAGGCCATCCCTTTTCTCACTCTGAACCACTTTAGATAAATACAGAGATGTAGAAACTAATAGAAGTTCTCGTCCAAAAATTGACAATTGAGGGCTATACTCAGAGTTTCTCTGAAAGACAAAACCCGGAACCAGGATATCCAACGGAGAAACAAAGTGACCGACACAGCATTGAAGATAAGCAAGTCGGAAAGCCGATGGCCTGGGCAGACAACTTCTGGAGTAGAGTTCACAAACGACTGGCCCTGAGGATGAGGGTCGGACCTCCACCAGGTGGATCCTGTGGACCGACGACCTGAAAAGAGTCGCGGGAAGCGGAGGACCGGGTAACGTGGCGCGAATCAGGGAAGATCTAAGCCAGTGGACGACTGGGAGCTGATGATAATAAGAGATAAATAAAAATAAATAAATAAATATCGGACAACCTCACACAAATCGATCTAGTCCCAAATTAAGCTCAAGAAGTCTTGTCTTATGGGTACTAGACGACGATATACGTACTTATATAGATAAATATATACTTAAATACATAGAACAACCATAACCATGCTGCATGCCTTTGTACATGCTTATTTTTTTTTTGTAATGTGTTTTTCTTGTTTTTATGTACAATAAAGTGTTTACATTTATTATTTATTTATTTATTTATTTATTTATTTATTGAAAACAGGTTACATAACATTACAGTTTACACCAATGCGTCATGAACCGAACAATGTTTATTTTAACGGCGAAACGGCGTGGCCCCGTTGTTCCGACATCTCGGGTGTTGGATTTGGTGGGTTGCCCCGGAACCGACGAAACACGACACCTTTCGGCCAGAAATCAGCACACGCGATGGTGTCCTGGAGCGGCCGCGGCACGCGCACCACAAACGAGCTGAAGTGCACGTAGTGGCGCGAATGCAACTGGAACACCCTCAGGTCCCTCAGCGAGTAGCCGGTTTTCTGGCGAACATACTGCGTCACTTCTTCACACTGCCAGTGATGTAGGCGCGACACGTATAGCGCCTTGCTCGGTGTGGAGACCCGCAGACCACAACCAACTGGTTCTGCAGTACCACACTGACTCTTGCGTGTCTTACGCTTTCTTGACACCTTGTCCACACTGGTGCGAGGGGTTTCCTCTTTTGGAGGATCCCGAACTTCACGCGCTTTTGAGGGCGCGGCTTTCCGGCGGGCTGGAACAGGCTCACCAGCAGAAACGACGTCAGCAAAACGACGACGTGGTTTCGATGAAGCGTTGACGGGAGGCCCCGCGAGGAGGGGGCAGGGGGGCCGCGGATCGGCATGCACGGTGACATCGCTTTGCGCAGTGTCAGCTACACGCGAATTGACCGAGTTGGCATTTGACGCCCGGTCATACATACATAACCCAAGCACAAAATATTCGAGTTCATCACACAAATATTTTCCCTGGCCGGGATTCGAACCCGGGACCGACTGCTCAGTAGGCAGGTGTCTACAAACCGACTATAACCGATATAACTAGGCTAACAAGGCTGAAACGTTATTGTCTTGACTTATTGTCCATCCCGTCTTTGTTGACATTTGCAACAAAATGATCAAATGACATTGAGTACTTAATTTGTATGGTCTTGTATTACTATCTTGTTCTATTAGAACCAAACATGATCTTGCTCCTCAACACCAAAATAACAATACATGTGCGATAATTTAAAAAACAAATCTCATCTAGCCATGCCATTTAAAGGCTCAATAACTTGTTACTTTACTCTGTATTATAATACAACACGAGATATAACAAGTTATTATAACTCAGTGAAAATTAGCTTCGTTATACACTGAACTAACGCTCTCATTTAAAAAATAATTAAGTGATCTTTGACCCCGTGAGATTGTAGCGAATATAAACTGCCTCTGACCGCAATTAAAATAAAACTAAAATACGTTTAATGACCTTTGGACTCGAACGCCTTTCTGGTATAAAAGGGCATTCGTTTGTTAGAAATGATAGTGAGTTACGTCATTATGTGTATGGAGAACATCATTGTTCATTTCAGAATAGTGTCTAATAATCACGGCTAATTTCGATTCAACTTTGTACAGGCATCAGGAACTGTTTAGAGTTATAACTTACGTTAGAATATTATCCGATTTTTTTGTTTGTCTTTTGTTGCTGCAATAGGCGTGGAGATACTTTTTCACGTGTATCGATCCTATTTTTATTGGAATGAAATGTCAATACGTCTACATTTATATTATATTCTGGACACAATAAAACCTCAGATTTTTTATATGAAGTGCCTGAAAATTCTATGTTATCAGTAAGAAAAAATAATAATCAAATAAAAGTTTACAGTAACGGTAAATTATTATAATTCCTTTTTAGTTAGTTTAGTTACTTCATTTATTACTTCTTTTGAACTTGTGAACCTCTTAATGATTATGGCTTACTACTCGGCCACAATCAATTATTTGTAGATTTAAACTTTGCACTGTCACGTCGTGATTTGTAGAGATATCGAAGGTTTAATGAGCTGCCCTGGAATCGTAAGTGATTAATTATAATGTCTTAAGTATCAATAAAAATTTACATCTAATAATTACTTAACCAAGAAAAAAATCACGATTCATTTTATACGTTTCAAAATAAATAAATAAATAAATATCGAACCAACATAAATCGATTTAGTCTTAGATAAATAGTACATAATTAAATAAATAGAAAATAATCTATGAACACAAATATTTGCCCTAGTCGGGATTCAAACCGAAGACCGGTAGTATTAATTTCTAAAATATATGAGCTGCATTTGTTTCAAGTTTCATTTAAGTAAATCGGTGCAGTTTATAAATATTTACACAAGTATAACATCACCATATAATAAGAACAAAAAGATAATGTACATCACAGCACATTAACTATTATAGTGAGAAAATGAACTCACAAGCTATCTTGTCATCATTGAATTAAATTGTAGTCACTGACTAATATCAAGCTGTCAAACAGTGAGAACAAAACAAATAAAAGAACAACAATGCAGTAGCGCGACCCGCGACCCGGTCATAAATATCAGTGTTCGGCGAGTCAACAAATCGACGAGATTAATGTTAATGTATGCAGCCATTCTACTGTCGTCTTTTGTTACCGCCTCGTATTTTTAAAACAAGCGTAGGGAGTTAAACTACTAAATTGTAATAAACTGTATTTATGGGGATATTCGAAATTTAAATGGATTCGATAACGGATAATCTTTTTTTATGTGTGTGTGGGTTTAGTTGTTTCTGTTAAAATTAAAAGTATTATACCTAATAGAAACGTTTTTGACATAATATTAGGGTAGGTAGGCACAGTTTTTGAAAATCAAAAGACTATTGAAAAAAACATTTTTCACTGTCTTCCAAAACCTGTACCTACCTATAGTATTTTATGTAATCGTTGCACCTAATTTTGTAACTATTGCATATACTTTTTATACGAGCAAAACACAGAAAAACATTTTTACTTGAATCGTCATTCCCCACTATGAATTTTTATTTTTGATGTAAATATAATATTTATTATGGGTCAAAAATAAAACATATTTAAAATAACAAATTTATCGGACTAAAACTAAAAATTAAACTTTTTGATGTAACCTTTTTCGTTCAACTAAAACTGACATATTAAGAAAAACATGATCGCGATGGTCATGGCGGGTGACTCGTGATTGGTAAAATTTTTTGACAAGTAGGTATATTTCAACCAATCAGTTTTTTTTTTAATGAAATATGCTGATGTTCTCTTTTTGAAATTATTAGAGTTGAGTAGAGATACATATGTCTTATGAATATTAAAGTTCTGTAGCGGGTTCCATAGAGTATAGAATTTTGGTACAGTATTAAAAAGTGCGTTATTGTGATTTTGTCTGTGAAATTATAATTGACAACGCGCGAGTATAAAAACTGTATTTTTCCTTTTTTTACAAACTCATACAATGTGCTATTTTTATGACAAATGTAGTGCAAACGTTGAACTCTTTTATAAGTACCTAGCTATTAGCGACCTGCACCGGCTCAACTCGCACGGGAATAACAACAACAAAATTTACATGAAACCTTAACAAATCCTCAGGGGAATCACTCCGTTGAGAGATGAAGACCGCACGAAAATCCGTTTCATAGTTTATGAGATTATTGCGAACATACAGACAGACGCGGCCGGGGACTTTGTTTTCATATGTATTAAAGTTTTCAGGAAGTGTGCGATCCATTTGGCTCGGTGCGATGAAAGTGTAATTCAAGTTTCATTTGTAAAAACAATAGATTTCATTACAATTAACATAATTAGGTATCATCTGTTGACATAAAACTCATTAACAATTTACCTACTTAACACAAAGCTCGTATCTCAGTATAAATCTGCAAACTAGATACAAGGTATTGAAGCGCAGTGACATTACACTACATTTGACACTAGGCCGACGGACGTCAAATCATTATTCGTGCACCGAACACCCCGGGGTCTCTGCCGTGTTACGGGAAAAGATCGTATCTTTATACGGATGGCATATTAAGATACGTCCTTTTCCCGTAGCATGGCAGTATTATGCTCATCATTCCCAATCTCAGTTATGAACTCTGAATTTTTATATGATATCAAAAGACACAGTGTTTGTTGTGTTGCTTCAAATGCGCTTTAAATGTGTAAAAAACATATTGTCAAAACAAACAAACAATGCATGTAATAAAATACTAGTATGAGCTTATATGTAAATTACTTTATCTACGCACATATCATTAGTGCTCTAAAATGCGTTCAGAAATCGTAGGAAATGACCAGCATTATTACAACAAATTTTACTATGAGTTTTTTTTTGTCTGTGGGAGTAGGTAAAATCTGTACTGTATTGTTATTACAGTACCGATTTTTGTAAGGTTACCTACGAGTTTAAATTAGGAACAGCTGTCAAAACACAAGTTGGTCTCTATTCTAGTATCCATAGATATTAATATTGTTATCGATACGAAACGTCAATTCAGTATTTTTTTTATAAAAACCGCACGACATTTGATCTCGAGTGACATGAGAATATGGATACATTCGTTTGTATATGATTTAGAAAAAAAAAAACCGGCCAAGAGCATGTCGGGCCACGCTCAGTGTAGGGTTCCGTAGTTGCTCATCCTTCACAATAAACTGCTGTTTTAAGCCCGAGGTTTAAGTTAAGACAGATTTTAAGCTCTATAAAAAGGTCGTAAACGCCCTAGAAACTGTAATCACTTATTACCTTCTGGAAGTCAACTTACGACCTTTTAAAGAAAAAATATGAAATTTGGCGATAACTCAAAAACGGCTTGACCGATTTTGTTCAATATAGTTTTCATTGAAAGTACTTATAAGGCCGCATTAACATGAATTTTTCCATATTTTTTTGACTTGTGGTTCAAAAGTTAGAGGGGGGGGGACACAATTTTTTTTATTTTCGGAGCGAATATTTACAAAACTACTGACTTTATCAAAAAGTAATGTTTGAAAACCCCTATTATTTTCAAGAGACCTATTCAACGACACCCCACACACTAGGGTTGAAACGAAAAAAAAAAATCACCCCCACTTTAGGTGTTCGAGAGGTACCCGAAAAAAAATTTTTTTTTTAGTTTTTATTTTACCGTTTTGTCGGCGTGATACATACACATACTCATACCAAATTTCAGCTTTCTAGTACTAATGATCACGGAGCTAAGCCGCGGACGGACGGACAGACGGACAGACGGACAGACGGACAGACGGACATGGCGAAACTATAAGGGTTCCTAGTTGACTACGGAACCCTAAAAACATTCGTCTTGACGGAGGTTCGAATTGCCGCCATTATTGTTGTCATTTGTTTGTTGGTTCTTTGCTGTTACGAAAGTAGAATTGTGAAAAGTTTATTGTTATTCACATTTAAGTCGAAAATATTGTTTCAATGCAAATGTAAATTACAACTATTACAATAAATAATCTGTTTATGTATTTGTTCAGATTTATTTCTTACTGCATTAGTATATTTGTGTTAGATATTTTACAGGTAGCACTAGTGGTGCCGGTCATTTCCTTATGGCTTCTGAACCCATCTTAGAGTACTTATGATATGTGTGTAGATAAAGTAGTGTATACAACTGTACATAATTAGGCCTTAAAACACTCGTGTTTTAAGGCCTCTCATTATGTATCAGTTGCATAAACTACTATTATTTCGTAACAAATTCGACCATTACGCACTTAAAATCCTATAAAATAACTGTCTTTAAACCTTCAAGCTAAAGTTTTATCATCAAGTCACGAAATCCTAGTTGTATTTGGATAAGACATAAACTTTTATTAGGTACCTATGTAATTATGTTCTGTATTGTATCGCGCAAAATTAGACGTGGTTTATCGATTTGACACACCTCGCCCGTCTAGAAAAACTAGAATACCGTATATTTAGAATCTAAAACATCTCGGATTTATACAGATGGCACAATGCATTATTCATAAACTAGCCAATCAGAATAAGTTTTCGAAAGTATATGCGATAACTGAATTTTGGTATGCATGAATTTTGAATACCAATGGATTACTGTTTTTGTCTTTTAGTTTTTGCGGCTAGGACGGTCATTACATTAGCATTAAAAAGCAATTTTTATACATATTTAATCGAAAATGGAGATATAAGTTTAATTAAAGTTCATCTTGGGTTACATAGTATAGTAGATATAGATAGTCCTATGTAATTCAATACGACAATCTGTTAGACCACTATCCTAATAATAAAATGATAAAAAAAACAAAATCATAACTATTTTTAAAAGGCGGATAGTGGTTTGTGATTAAAATTTCAATCAAGAATTAGTGAAATCACGAGTTTTTTTGTTTGTTTTGGACTTGATCATTTGATAGTTGAATTGGAGGTCAAGACATCACGTTAATTACCCACATCAACGATTTCACATTAATAAATGCAGTGAATTTCGTGCTGTATGCTGTATACCTAGATCCTTTTTTTTGTTTCACTTATGTCATGAACACAGCCAACTTTTTTTAATTGACCTCTGTTTTGACCCCTCTGGGTCAGCTGTCCGTTACTGCATGTGGGATATCCTTAGCAAACGCAGGAAACGTGACGGCCGATGTCTGCGAAATCGTAACTGTATTGTTTTGAGTCAGCAATAAGAGGATTACAATGATAAATAGATTATTATTATCTTTACAGATATTGCCGAACGAAGATGACTGAGCACGAATCAAAACCGAATGCACGAGATGATAGTCCAAAAATAAAGCGCCATCTATGGACGAGTGGAAAATGATTCATCGCGCGTACTTGTGACATTGGTGCTTATAATCGAATGGAGATGGCGTTAGTGTTGCTGCTGATAATGGCAGTTGGCGCGGCTGGAGTTTCCACGCCGGGCGGAGAGGTGGCGCTGGCGAACGTAACGAGATTCGCAACAGGAGATCTTTTTGCCCTCGTCAGTAAGTATCAAAATCAAACTACTGGCGCTTCTAGTTTTATTATGATTTATTTAAATTATTCTAAAATGTGGTTATATGGTTTATCGATCGCAACTCCATTTTAATATGTGTGGCGCTTTCACTTTGACCTACATGTATAATAAAGGCGGTGTAGATAAAAATTTGAATTATAGGCAGGCATTTTATGTTAAAAACCAAATTAGGATGGGTTATTTTTATATTAATCTATAGTTTTTTTTTTATTTTTTGAAAATTAAAGTCCTTAATCCGGAATTCAAAATTGGGTTTTAATTTAGGTAAAATACGATACTCGAGAAATTAAAAAATATTCGTAAATTATTTACTTCCCTGTTTCTTACCGTTCCGTCGTATAAATCTAGGGTTAAAAATAAATAATTCAAATGGGAAACAAATGAAATTGTATCTTTGACACGTAGGTAGGTAATAATAATAATAATTCGTTTATTTCAGGCATTAAAGGCCCATAGATACAATACCTTACAATCTAACATACATATTAAATATTAAAATACTAAACAACTAGGTCACATGTATTTATGTAACTAGGTATTTATTTTTTATTATATTTATGTATTTATTTGTTTTTTATGTATATATTATTACTAGTTATTGTCCGATTTTTGCACCGCCTAATAACAAAATCTTATTTTTCAAGCTCTCCACTACCCAAAGGTTGTCTGGAAGAGATCGCTCTTTAGCGATAAGACCGCCTGTTGTTTACCTCTAATTGTAATGTCTTGCATTGTATTTCTCCTATATATTTTATGAGGTGTGCAATAAAGAGTACTTGTATCTTGTATCTTGTCACGATGTCTTTCGTAAGTCCGTGGTGTTGGGTAGCCGACCGCGGAAACGCCAGAATAAAACACCTTTCGGCCAAAATTCTTCATTCATGAAGGTCGCTAGCTGGTCAGTCGGAACCCCCAACACATAAGAATTAAAATTCACTTTGTGGCGAGACTCCAACTTCACGACCCTCAGGATAGTTCCGGTCTTCACACGTACATACCTACTCTACGATCTCCTCGGCCTTCGTAGAGTACTGTAGACGGTAATTAACCTTCTAATGAGAGTTATGAGAAAGCAGGATCGCCATTTACAAACTTAGTTAGAAATTAATGGTCCAATTGTATGAAAAAAATAATTAGCTTTTTTACACTCAAAATCATTAAATTCAATAATATTTTGCCAAGTAACCGCCGGTTGAAACGCCATCCAATCAGCTTTCCAACGCTAACCGGGCGCGATTTTCGTGTTCGAATTCATAATATTCATGGCATCGTGTAGTCGCATCACTACGACGACGTTACGACGTTACGATGCAACGTCGTCTATTGGTAATCAAACTGCAAATACAAATGGCGGACACACGGCAATCTCTATCAGTCAACCACTGGGTTAGACAGAAATAATGTAGTCGGTGCAGGATTACAGAGTAATAGTAATAGTATTTATGATATACTAGCTGTGCCCCGCGGTGTTACCCGCTCATCCCACGGGAACACTACATTTATTCGGGATGAAAAGTATCCTATGTCCTTCCCCGAGACTGAAACTATCTATATACCAAATTTCATCTAAATCGGTTCAGCGGTTTAAGCTTGAAGAGGTAAGTCACAGACAGACAGACAGACAGACAGACAGACAGACAGACACACTTTCGCATTTATAATATAATAATATAATAATATATATATATATATATATATATAAATAATAGCTGTGCCCCGCGGTGTTACCCGCTCATCCCACGGGAACACTAAATTTATTCGGGATGAAAAGTACCCTATGTCCTTTCCCGGGTCTCAAACTATCTCCATACCAAATTTCATCTAAATCGGTTCAGCGGTTTAAGCGTGAAGAGGTAACAGACAGACAGACAGACAGACAGACAGACACACTTTCGCATTTATAATATTAGTATGGATGTTGGATATTCCATAAACCAAACAAATGTAATTTAATGATATTTTGGCCTTAATGCCCTTAACACAGTTCACTCTGTTGAGTGCCCGTTATTTTATCTCTGTCTATTTTCTGTTATGATTATGAAATGATCCTTTCGTTTCAGAAATCAAGCACTTCTAGCTCAACTGTGTAACGCCACAATTGCCATAAATAACAATTATTGTCTGTATCTTTAGTTTCACTAAAGTGTGAGTGACGCTATTTCGCGCCACAAAAGTCGTAGAATTATTAGTTGCGCTAGTCAACGCATGGATGATTTTACAATAAAAATAGTCATGTCTAATATCTAATAATATATATGGTTGTTAATTTAATTTAAGATTATCTGTAAATATGTCATAGCCTCATCTATAGCAATATCTCATAGCAATTTACAGTCCATGTTTGAAACTTAACCATTTTAAGATCTACACTGTATTTACAATATGTATGCAATAAATAACTTTGACTTTGATCTATTAATATTCTAGGTTCCGAATGCGGCATGACGCGTTGCATGGAAGTATCGCACGGCACGGCTCTACCAATGGGCGGCGAGGGCTGCGTCTGCCAGTGTGGACAAGATACTCCCGCCTTCCGCGAGGACCAGAGGATATGTGTTGACCACATAGACGGTACAAAAAAATCGTTTTAGCATGTTTCTCTATCAACTTCGGTGAAAAAGTTGAGATGAAAATATTAAAACGAGCTTACCTGACAAAATACGCTGGAAAACTATACTGTATCTGTACTGCACCCTCATTTTCCAAGCGGTTTGACACTTATAGGCCATTGTCCTGCATGAGCATCGAGTCACCAACTGGAAAGTTGCAGCGCAATTAACGAGGCCGAATGGCACTCTCTTGTATAGATACAATCCCAAGACACCCTTTGAGTGTTGCATCATAGAGTAAGATGTGTGGTTACGGTGCCCCTTATTCGTTCTCCTTTAATGTAACAAAACATTATGTGAAAATTTCATTTGTTCAGCACGCTAAAGTTAAGCTACTAAGTAAGTTATGTGGGAAGAGGTCGCATGACACCACTTATGATGACTGGCATGATGGGCGACGGTGGTTACGTCTGCCATGGTGGGTGAGACAAAATCGCCTTCCATGAGGACCAGAGGATAAGCGTTACCTGTATCGAGTACATCACATGATCCATTCGTGTGTACGACATTGATAACGTCTGGCATTTCTAAGTAGGGCACTGTGGCATGAATGATCATGATACTGAAGGACTGTTTCAAAGCGAAACCAGCTGGTGAAACGGAAGAGATAAATAATTAATGTATTATATTTTTGTTCCAGTTATAAACAAGTATTACAATTTATTATTTAATCATATAGCATTATAAGCAAAGTAATCAGAGTATGGCAGTAAGATCTTTAGGCTGCGTTTCCACCAAACATGTGTAGCGAGACATGTGTTTTTGGTAACGAATTGAATCAGCTGCGCTGAGCGAGAATGAGTAAATGAAGTTATTCTATTGAATAAAAACACATCCCTCGCTAATAAACATATCTGATGGAAGCGCAGCCTTAAGCCAAGCAGCTGCTTCAGGTGTCGTGTATAAGAACGTGAATGTCATTAGGTACGTGTTACTATTTTCAGAATGCGTGATGGCGACGTTCGGGCGCGGCGCGACGAAGCCACAGATCCCGCTGGTTTTCCTTCCACTGAAAGGCCAAATCATGTATCCTTCCAAAGAGATTGTTTTTACAGGTACGCTGTACGAAATAATAAGCTATTATGAAATGACATCAAATACCTTTTGAATTTTAAGGTCCCACAAGTAGGTAAACTTATATTAGGGTAATATGTTATTATTCTGTTGCCTTTTATGGTCTCCATGATCAGCTCAACGTTACCAAATGATGCTTTTTGAAAACAGTAGTAAGAGTACCTATAAAACTTGGAGAGTTACTTAAATTTCGCCAGGATCACATCATCAAGTTCTGACCGGAAGACAATGGGGCCACAATGACCAGTGCCACCACGAAAGCATACCCTTACAAACAAACAAATTTTAAATTTCAAAATCGGTCCCGTCCAAGTTATAAGTAACTAGCTTTTGCCCGCGACTACGTACGCGTGGAACTTGATAAAAGGGATTATTAAAAGTGCCTAAGCAAATTTAAGAGCAATTGTGCTTTTGGTCTAATAATTACTTTTCTTACGGGGTCACCGCATCCCAACAGAAATCTTCACTCACTTTTCAATCTTTTTAGGTATAATTTCCTGTATGAAAGCTATCCTATGTCCTTCCTCGGATCCTAAACTATCTCCATGCCAAATTTCATCAAAATCTGTTCAGCGGTTTAAGCGTGAAGAGGTAACAGACAGACAGACAGACACACTTTCGCATTTATAATATTAGTATGGATAGTATGGATCGGGGATCAATGATTATACATAATAAAAAAGAAAATCCCGATGAAATGAGAACCTCCTCTTTTTTTGAGTCGGTTAAAATTAACGGTGAATAATCAGTCAACAATCAACGAAGATATCGCTTAGCAAACTCGGAGCAAACAAAAATAAAACACGTGCGAATATTGTAAATACATATACTTCTATTTTTGAGTTTGTTCGCAACAACATTAGGAATTACCTGACTATAACTAAAAAAATGTGTTTTCCGGTACCGGGAATCGAACCCGAGCCTCCTGGGTGAGAGCCAGGTATCCTAGCCACTAGACCATACCGGACTTAACAGAGCTGCTGAAAATAAATATCCCGTCTATTTCAGACGTTGACGACGCGGTCTGCGCAGTAACGAGTGCGCAGTACCTCTCCGGGTCGGGATGGGTGACGCTTCGGGACCTACTCGACAATGATGTGCCGTTCGGCTTGTACCGGGATGAGGGCAGCACTTATTTGCAGGTGAGGTTTTTACTGATGTTTATTTCTATTAATCCAGCAGGGCTAGCATATCTTACCGCGACTTCGCTTGTCAGGCGACATATCGTCACCTGTCTTATTCGCACGGCATTGAAAGGAAAGTAACAGGTAGTATTTGTCGCGCGACATAGTTGTACGGGATAGGAATAGTGAACCACCAGATGGACAGATCTTTACACACACACACACACACACAATATTCCGAAAGACAAAGACACTCCACGCTGTACAGAAAATTGGAATTAAGTATAATTATGAAGCTCAATGTTAATCACAATTTGGCTGAAATTGTTGGTCATCTCATAAAAAATATAAATCTATTTATTAATAAATGTATAGACATTAATATACAAGTAACCAGTCGAAATATGACTAGCGTTCAAGTTTTACTTTTATAATAATAATTCTATAGAGCAGAAAAGATAACACAAATTATATTCAGATTAATTGTACTAATTAAAATAAGTGTCAACAAAGTTTCGTATTATATGAGTATCAGTATGTAGTATTCGATTTAGATGCATTCCTATGGATCTATTCAAATCTATCACGCCACACCATCGCGCAGTTCTGGGCACTCTTGTGAGCAGACAGGATAAATATATACGATGCAGAAAAAAAGGACTGGGCTCGTCCGGGATTTGAACCCGGGACCTCTCGCACCCTAAGCGAAAATCATACCCCTAGACCAACGAGCCAGGTATAATAATAAATGAATTAACGGTATCAAAGCAGCGGTGTCGGCGCCGCTCGGCGTACGATGTCGGTACTTGTCTCATGCGTATCAATAAATTAAGATTTAAATTATCGTGGACCATAAAAAATTAATACCCCGATACTATTTTTTTTTATCAATGGAAGTTCTAACTGGTCAACTGGGTAGCGGACAGTCAAGATTCGATTATGTGGTCAATGAATGAAGAGTTGAAGACGGATTTTTAACATTGTTTCTCTCGCGTTAGTACTTAAGTCACGCAATATTCGGAATGAGATAACACTCCACGCTGCATAACAAATTGGAATTAAGTAGGTATATGAAGCTGATTGTTAAACAGAATTTGGCTCAAAATGTTGTCCATCTCAGAAAAGAATAGATCTACTTATTAATAAATCTCTATCACGAATATTCATGTAGTTGAATTGAAATATGACTAGCGTTAAAGTTTTACTTTTATAATAATAATTCTGTACGAGCAGAAAAGGTAACACAAATTAACTGTTCTAATTAAAATAAGAATCAACTAAGTATCGTATTGACATCTTATTAATAAATGAGTATGAGTATTCGATTTAGATGGGCATTCCTACGGATCTATTCGAGTCTATGAAGCCGCCATCGCGCAGTTCTGGGCACTCTTGTGCACAAACAGGACAAATGCATATAATACTGAAAATAAAAAAAGGATATTGGGCTCGTCCGGGATTTGAACCCGGGACCTCTCGCACCCTAAGCGAAAATCATACCCCTAGACCAACGAGCCGGTTGTAACAACGGATGAATTAACAGACAGTATAAAAGTAGCGGCGCCGGCGCACGTACGATGTAGGTACTGTCTTATGAATTATCAATAAATTAAGATTTAAATTATCGTAGACCATAAAAAAGTAATACCCCGATACTATTTTTTTTATCAACGGAAAGGGAAGTTCGAACTGGTTGACTGGGTAGCGGACAGTCCAAACTCGATTATGTGGTCAATGAATGAAGAGTTGAAGGCGTATTTTTAACATTATTTTTCTCGTGTTAGTATTTAAGTCAACACAATATTTGGAATGAGATAACGCAAAAATTGGAATTAAGTACGTATATCAAACTCATTGTTGGCTGAAAATGTTGTCCATCTCTAAATGAATAGATCTACCTACTTATTAAATCTCTATCATTAATATTCAAGTAATAGTTGAAATATGACTAGCGTTCAAGTTTTATTTTAATCATAATAATTCTACAAGAGCAGAAAAGATAGCACAAATTATACTCAGATTGACTGTTCTAATTAAAATAAGTGGTCAACTAAGTATTATATTGTCTTTTTATTAATACAATACAATACAAGTACTCTTTATTGCACACCTCATAAAATATACAGGAGAAATACAATGCAAGAAATTACAATTAGAGGTAAACAACAGGCGGTCTTATCGCTAAAGAGCGATCTCTTCCAGACAACCTTTGGGTAGAGGAGAACTTGAAAAAAATAAGATTTTGTTATTAGGCGGTGCAAAAATCGGAAAATAATAATAATATATACATAAAAAACAAATAAATACATAAATCTAATAAACAATAAATACATAAATACATACATACATTCAGCCAACAGGTAATAGGACCATTTGAATAAAATACGAATTATGAAAGGGATAGATAATGTTCTTTCAGTTGAGTTTTGAAAGAAACTAGAGATTTAGCGCGCCTTAAGCTCACAGGCAAGGAGTTCCACAAACAGACAGCTTTAAAAGTAAACGAATTATTATAAAAATTTGAGATGGAAGAAGGTACGGCAAGTGGTACGGCATTAATAAATGAGTATGAGTATTCGATTTAGATGGGCATTCCTATGGATCTATTCGAGTCTATGACGCCACCACCGCGCAGTTCTGGGCAATCTTGCGCGCGGACAGGACAAATTTATACATTGGTGAAAAAAAAAGACTGGGCTCGTCCGGGATTTGAACCCGGGAC
Organism: Apotomis turbidana; assembly: GCA_905147355.2. Classification (NCBI taxonomy): domain Eukaryota; kingdom Metazoa; phylum Arthropoda; class Insecta; order Lepidoptera; family Tortricidae; genus Apotomis; species Apotomis turbidana. The sequence goes on along the minus strand of LR990297.1, from coordinate 8,004,629 downwards.
CTCTCGCACCCTAAGCGAAAATCATACCCCTAGACCAACGAGCCGGTTGTAACAATGGATGAATTAACAGTATCAAAGTAGCGGCGCCGGCGCACGTACGATGTAGGTAATATCTCATGTGTATCAATAAATTAAGATTTAAATTATCGTAGGCCATAAAAAATTAATACCCCGATACCCGACTTTTTAACTGATCAACTGGGTCGCGGACAGTCGTAACTATATGGGACTAAGTACACTTAGACTGCTCTAAAAGTCAGAAATGACTCAAAAAACGTCAGAAAGTTCAGCATTCCTACGGAGCGCTTAAAACGCTCTATTAGACGAATGGCCACCTAATCGTGACGTCATTATATATTATGGGATCGGACTACCGAATGCAAATGACATTATAGGAACAAGACTAATGGAGTAAAATTCAGGGTTACATTTTTTATACAGTGGACAAATTTAAAATTTTCAATAATCAATATAGGTATGTACGAGTATATTATTAGTACAATTTTACGATACTTATTTGTGCAACAAGAGAGCAAAGTTGTTTTTGTTGCGAGTGCTGATTTTGAGTGCCTAGCAAGCGAAGGATTCTATGTTTGAATCACGAGCGTAGCGAATGAAAGATTTGGTGTGATTTACGTAACGACCTAATAGCTTAGTTGGCAGATCACTACGCCGGAAATTTTTCTTTCACAATTTACCTTTGTGTCAATATTTATAAAAATGAGGTATTTCCACATAAAAAAATAGAATCATTAAAAAGACTACAAAAATATCAGTCGTCATCCCTATTATGTGGTCAATTAAGAAAGCGTTGGAGACGACTTTTTAACATTTGTTTCTCTCGCGTTAGTATTTCATTAAATCCCATTCGGTCCTTTAGATCTTACCTCCCCCTTTTTTAAGTTTACTGGAAACAAATAAATATCGCATCAACATCGTCTCTCCCTAAACCAGTTCAACCGCAAGGCCGCAGAACGAATAAAAAGCCATTGCCAAATAAACGAGAGCGCTAATAAATGCTGATAAACGATTATGACGCTTTTATGATCCGGATTATAGTACGAGATTAGTACCTATCGATTTGTGGACATTCGTTTGTATCTTGTGTTTGTATAATACGGGAAAACTCCGTTCCCTGGTAACAAGACCTACTTGATACGGCTTCATCTTTATGTAACAAAAAACGCCATCTTCAAATCCTTTAGTATGACAGATTATTAAAATATAAAGGTAATTATTTAGTGTGATTAACTAGGAGAAATAATAAGAACACAAGATGGGACTCAGGGGGGACATAAGTAATCTGAGCGCAACAAAATTATGAGAGTCGTGTTTTTCGCCCGATAGATAAATGATAAAGCTTCCTTCACATTTCGACAAGTACAACATGAGAGTGATCGTCAGGGGCGTAGCGAGGTAAAATGGCGCCCAGGGCACACGGTCAAACTGCGCCCTGCGCGTAAATTATTTTACCTAAAAACAAACCCTACACAGTTTTTTTTATTTTATTTTATCTTTAGTCATGACTTGAACTAAGTATATCACACCTGGTTAGATCTCACTACCACAGTAAGACGTACTTTCAATGGGAATACAAACCCACTAACGGGAATGCGCTCGCGCCACAGTAGTGAGTGGGTATTTGACGCGATCGTACTAGGCATATGTACTACTACCTACTGCGTGCGAAAGGGAGAGCGAGTAAAAGAGGTAATACTGACATTCTTCGAACGTTAGATAAACCCACCACTCAGCAATTATTATCTAGTGCATCCACGGTGTGTATCAGGAGCTAGATGAAGTAGTTCCTAATACCTAAGTCAGTACAGGTATAAGGTACAAATGGTGGGAGTATTACCTATTGAACGAATGATTAGACGCTTTTTTGAAAAATATAAGTTTGTAAAGCGTTTTAACTTTTTTCTAAGTGACTTGTTAATCATCGGGTTTAGCCTGGCCATATTGAAATCGCGAGCGTAGCGAGCGCGAAAAAATTTCGGGGGTGTGGGGGTCATAATACAACCAGATGAAAACACGACGTAGCGAGTGCGAAATTTGTATTTTTTTTTGAGTAGCTTAAAATTTTTATGTTTGCTACCTTAGCCATAAAAAGAATCGGCTGCCTCATATTTATCATCAGACGAGTAGGTCAAACTCTATGATGTAAAAATACGTATAAAAAAATAAATTATCACTACATAGTACAAAACAAAGTCGCTTTCTGCTGTCTGCCTGTTTGTCCCTATGCATAATATAGTAGAGAAACACTGATAATTTTAGAGGTTTCTAATATGATGTCGTAAATATAAACACATTTTTTGCGCTTACATTACAAACGCTGGCTGAACCCTACGAGATAGTTCAAAATAATGTACTACAGTATTGTACCCCTTCAAAAGGTCTACAAAAAAGTCCGCGGTGCTTATTTAACCATTTTTATCCTTTCCTTTTTACGAGAAATAATGGCTTATTTACGAAGCGATTTTAAGTAACACAGCATTAATCCTAATCCAATTAAGTACCTTAAAAAAATAGCATTTAATATAGATCAATATGGTCTTCATATGGCTTTACCGCATGTGATTTAAATGAATATTTTAGAAGATGCAGATATTTATTTTATTATATAAAATGCAGGGACATAGCCGTTGCGGGGTGCCGGGGGCGCGTGCGCATGAGTTTTCTAAAAGCAACGTGACCGTAACACTTAAATTTCATTACTTTAATTTGGACATCCCTGTTTGGGTCACAGACCTGCATATAAGTATGTCCGAAATTTCAACTTGATCGGTCCAGCTGATTCCAAGCAAATGGCTGCGACAGACGGACAGACATACAGACAACCGAGCGATCCCTTAAGGGTTCCGTTTTTCATTCGGAGGTACGAAACCTTAAAAAGCAATGCTTATAGCTATTTCGTTTACGTTTTCGTACGTCTACGTTTCGTACCGTGGAGTTGGGAGATCTAAACGATTCAAAGGGAATTGAACAGACTGATTTTTTTTACCGGCGCTCATATCATGATATTCCCCCTAGAGAATGCGCCGAAACATAAAGCGCGGGAATCGCGAATGAATTTCAATTGTTGGATAGATGTTTAAGCCCGATTAACATTACCTACTTCAGATTTTAGAAAAGATTTTTACCAGAAGTAATTAAGATAAAATTTCATGTGTAAACATTGCGTTTTTCAAATATTTGGAACGTTAAGAATTGTGTGGGACGATAAAAGGAGGGCAGCGAAGCGGGCGGCCGTCCGGGGCGCTGCTCACTCCTAAAGGGCATTTCTTTAACCAAGTCTAGGGCGCCTAGAGCGTCACACAATGAAGGACTCACCCAGGGTGCCTGTATGGCTATTAAGGCTGGCCCTGACTATAAATAACATCAACATTCAGGTCTCGCAGTATACTATGTAAATAAAAAAACTTGTATATTTCCATTTTTGCAATTATTTTTTCAATAGGTATTAAATATATTTCATTTTTTGCGCCCCCCACTGAATGGCGCCCAGGGCGCGTGCCCTAGCTGCCATACCCTCGCTACGCCACTGGTGATCGTCACATATAAATCGTGTTATAATACCACAATGGGCCTGTAAATGGAGCCGTTATAACTTGGGTTTTCGTTCAAAATTTTCCTGTTCAACAACTAGGGATCAAATAACTATATTACTGGCAAATGTTACTGGTAATAAAGAAACTAAATAAAACTTCATGAGACGAATTATCTAAAAAAAAACCATCTGAGAAACTATGCATCTTACATTACTCAAACCGATTTCACAGCTCAGAAAATCTGCAGGAATTCTTGGTACCTACGTTAAATGTCTACTATACTTGATAATCCTGAAATACAAGTTCATACTACCAGTCATATATGTCATGTCAAAGTCATCATTTCGGTACAACTCGTCAAGATGGGATTCATGATTCATGACGTTATGACGATACGAAGTTATGATTTGCTATGAGAACGAATACGACGCAATCTATCTCAGGTCGAGTCGGTTTGTTTCCGATCTTTACAATTAGTATCTAATTTACGAAAACATACCTACGGGCTGCGGGCCTATGTTGCTCGAGTTTGTCACGCGATACTCGTAACTACAACAGATAGTCAAGGGAGCTGTTTGTCTACCTGTCTGTTTGTCTACGCATCATGACACGCATCGGTATGAAACTAAACTATACAAACATGAAGCTTTATGCATCATTCTGACGGTGTTATGTTACTATACTGCGCCGTATCTGCTTGGTAGGTCTGAATTGAATGTATTTATGATTATCAATAGGACATAAGATCCTAATTGACCGGGTGCCTGTTTCTGGACCACGTTTGAATGTCTTTTTCGATAATTATCCAAATAAAAGGGAAAAGTTATGTTCCTGCTTTGTGGAATTAAGTAATGAATTTATTTACGACCGAAACACCAGTCCGATATGTGGGAAATCACATTCGCGTCAAACTTGTGCCTTATCTTTACTCTGAATACACATTCAAAAATGAGTTTATTTTTAATATAATATGGGAAATTAAATTAGAAATTTAAAAGAACGCATTACCATACCTACTTTCAGTCAGATTCAAAAGGTTGGTTAGATCCTGCGTGCCTCTCTCTGGGTAATTTTATGGATTTACATTGTGCACATAACTATTGTAAAAAACAAAAAGAAAGAACTTAATACATAATAAAAAAAAATGTATATGACAGGCAGATTGCTCATATGGCAATACGAGTATGTGAATTCGAATTAGGCCTCAGGGGCAATCTTATAAGACGCAATGCGGCTAAATATTTCAATGTGTGAAGATGATAATATCTCTAAAAGTTCTTCTTTTTGTGCGGTACCCTTAACCAAGTATCATTGAAGGCATCAATCGGGCTGAGAACGCACCGTCTGAAATGCAGCTCATTCCGATGAACTTTCAGATAAACTTTGAGGCGTTAAGGTGCAATTTGTACAATCCTTCCAAATATACCGCATTTAGATGTCCACAAGTTGATAAAAGGCGGTATCTGAACGGCCGAAACTGAGGCGAACGTGTGTCCGTACTTTTTTGGTTATAAGTGATATTATACCGCTACAGTGACATTAATATAACAAAGTAATTAATTGCATCTTGTTAATTTATGAAGACCCTACGTTGTCATTTGCAGTAGTCGTAAAGTTAACAAGCATTTTATTACCTTTTAATGTCCATATAAAAATATGGATATTAAATACTTGTAAAGTTTATTATGAAAATGTATTTCACGTGCTATTTGTTCGGATTGTTTTTGATATTGTCTGCCATATAAGGGTTAAATACTGAGTACTTTCGTTTTTATTGTTATCAACATTGGTCCTTTCTCTGGCATAGTTTTGCAAAATACCTACACCAAAATGTTACTTGATTTTGTAAAATTGGACCAGTTTTAATAAAATATAAAAAAGGTTAACTTTATAAAGCTTTAGAGAATCTCTCTGACTATACAAAGACGTAACGCCGCCGCCAGCATACTGGGGACCATACCGCAGGCGGACCTTTTAGATGGAGGATTCCTTTTATGAACCTTTTTTTACGTAGTAGGTTATTTCATTTAAAGTAAGGTTTCATACAAACCTTTTTCTTTTATGTATTTAAATAATATTGTTTCTTAAACAAATTACTTACTAAATAAGGTCAGACAGGACATACGAGTAAATAAGATCAATGTGGCGTCTCATGGGATAAGCGGACCTACCTGAACGATATTGGAAAGTATACAGCGTGTAGGTATATTTGATACTAGCTTTTGCTCGCGACTACGTCCGCGTGGAACTTGGAAGTATGGAAGCAACCTCGTACAACACGATAGATATCCACCTAATCACCTTAATTAATAAAAGAGCGCCTAAGCAAATGTAAGAGCAATTGTGCTTTTGGTTTAATCATTACATTTTCTACGGGGTCATCCATGTCATCATGAATTACTTACTCACTTTTCAATCTTTTTAGGGATAATTTCCAGGATATCCTATGTCCTTCCTCGGATCTTAAACTATCTCCATGCCAAATTTCATCAAAATCGATTCAGCGGTTTAAGCGTGAAGAGGTAACAGACAGACAGACAGACACAGACAGACACACTTTCGCATTTATAATATTATTATATATTATATAATATTATATATATAATATATGTATGGAGTAAGTAAGTATGGATAACCGCAAACTTTACGGGGCCTTAGTATAGGATCCGTAAATTATTAAAAAAAATATTCAGCAATGTATTTGTTTGTTGTCGTTTGTGGACACCTAACATCGTGATGTCACAACTGTCAATAGTAATACCTATAACTACGACATACATTGCTGGTCAGAAAATTTTAAAAAATTAATTACGCTACGCCACGCCAGTTAACGCTAAATTAATAATTGTTATAAATATCAGATTATAGCACTAAAATCTCGGTCTGGCTACAATTTGCGGTTATATCAAATATACATGCTGTATATTACTTGTATATACGAGTAGTCGAGTATGTACTGAGACGAATACGAAATTAGATTATACTGATGACGCGGTTGGCCCAGTAGTAAAGCAGATGCCTACTGAGCCGGCGGTCCTGGGTTCGAATCCCGGCAAGAGCAAATGTTTGTGTGATGAACTCGATTTGTGCGGGTCATGGTTGTTATTTGTATTTAAGTACATATATTTATCGTCGTCTAGTGGCCATTACACTATTAGAGCTTACTGTGGGACTAGATCGATTTGTGTGAAGTTGTCCGATATTTATTTACTTATTTATTATAATTACTGTAAGTACGATCTGTGTTCCGGTAACAGAGGTTTTGTAAAATGCTTTAATTCATATAATTTTATCGAGACAGTCGTCATATTAAATCATATTAATGTTAGGTTTGGTAACAATACAATACAATACAAAGACGCTTTATTGCACACCAAAATACATTTACACACAAATCTAATAAGTACAAACAAATCAAAAAACGGTACTATTAAGAGGCGGTCTTATTAAGAGGCGGTCGGTAACTTGGGTTTATTTTATAACATTCCGTAAACAATAACTGTTTAAAAACTTAACTGTTGTTAAATAAATAAATATTGTGGGACAATCATACACAAATCGACCTAGTCCCAAAATAAGCAAAGCTTGTACTATGGGTGCTAGACGACGATATACATAATATATAAATACATATATATGTCGCAGTCATCGGGTTGAATATGCTATTTGATTGAATGACTGGCGCGTTCAGTGTTTGACAACATTCAATTGAATGACTAAAGGACAACTCGTCAACTGAACGTCATTTAGCATTTCAATCACCTGACTGATTTTACGTCTGCTCTGTTTAATGGACTATGTTACAATCCGCTAACTAGTTGGACGTTGAGTGACGCTTGTATGTATGTATGTATGTAAACACTTTATTGCACATAAAACAATGATGACAAAAACTCAAAAACAATACATGCTTGACGCTTGTCCAATCAACGTCGGCCTAAGTCATTCAATGAACGCGCTAGTCATTCAATCAAATAGCAGATTCAACCAGATGACTGCGACATATAGATAACGTCCATGACCCAGGAACAAATATTCCAGTTCATCACACAAATATTTGCCCCGGCCGGGATTCGAACCCGGGACCGCCGGCTCAGTAGGCAGGTGTCTGCAAACTGCGCCAACCGCGTCGTCAAATGAGATGTGTGTCAATCATATTCTTGACCTGCTTGATCTATCCTGATGAGGATGATTTTAACTTATTTTTTAAAAAAAATAGAAGGTTTCCGAAGAATCTTTGGTCACGTCCTACAAAACATTACTAGACCTAAGTTTTTAACTTTCTTTTTCTTTCTACACCAGTGGCGAGGATCAACGGCTCTGCACACCCGCCTGGAGGGCCGCCTAGTGGCAGTTCACGTGCTGTGCTCTGCGCCCACGCCGACTCGTCTCGCGGCTTCCTGTGCGGCCTTCCGCGTAGCCGGCGCGGAGCATAACATCGGTAGGTACCGTGTGGATAAATCTATCGCTCTTACAAACTTTACAGGCTAAAGCCTAACAAATGCGACCATCACAGGTCATACTTCTCATTAAGTTGTTCTTAATGAGGAAAAACACACCTCTCTTTCTCACACACAGATATTGCTTAATTAGAATGGGCTACCCTTATTGACTTTTCACATGACATTTATCAGAACTCACCCATGTAGAATTGTCAACATTTCATATTTCTAAAAGGTAAAACTTCATATAGAAATCGAGAGAGCTTTGCGGCGTGTACACCCTTAAAATTATTTTTGAATTATTCCTCGGTGTGTAAAGAAATATAAGAAAATACATTAAATAACTGAAATGTATGCCTGTATACAGTTATAGACTTCGACCTACCCCCGAAAAAAAAAGCTGTCAATAACGTCAAGCTCATAGTCAGTCGTTTTCTTTTTAAATTAGACACCAGACTAAAGTAACCTTACCATTGTGTCATAGTTTTTGAGTTACTACATTTGAGAATGAGTAAATTTTAATTAATAAATAATAAAATAATTAGTACATAATCTCAGGAAGAATATAAAAACAGGGTTTACATCCTCTTTCCAAGCGGAATACAGAAAAGTAATACAATTTTAGTCTTAAAAATATGAAATTTTGTCGATTGACATTCATACATCCATTCAGATTTTCTGAATTTAATGTCAAAGATCCATTTCATCGTCTATTGACCATTCCTGATGGCAAAATCACACTGTTTGTCTTCTAGTTCATGTAAAAGGATCAAACTTCTTAGCATACATTTTATTTTCCCAATGCGTTGCCACTTCTATCTGTCGGGTATCTTTTATGGGGTTTTCAAAAGTGCCTCATACTAAATTTCTTTTTCCCAGACGTCCGTTCGATACCCTTCCATGCCGGTGAAATCGTGACGTCGGAACCAGCGACACAAAGCCAGGGTTTAAGCGTGCTAGAATCCTTAGCCATTGGAGTTTGTGTTCTGATGCTGGTCTTCGTCTACGCAGCCGGAATCGTTTTCTACGTCCATTACAAACAGAGACAGAAGAGGAAAGAGAAGGACCCTGAAATGAATTTCTCGTCTACCATGTCTACTGATAATGGTTCCACATTAGATTCTAGAATAGGATTGGATAGTATGGTAAGTAAATTGTAGAAGTATTGTAGCTTTCATTTCGATACGAAGTATATCCAATTTTGTCATTTATTATTGTTTTACAGAGGATGAAAACAAATCCGCTGATGAAATTGGATGGGGATTTTTTGCATGATGCAGGACTGTCGGATGTCAGTGAACGAACTGAAGAAACAGTCGATTCCTATAATTCGCAAAAGGTAATTCTAAAACTTACTTAGTAGTTAGTACTTATCAGTCTATACATGTAATGTGTCAAAATTATTGCTACAATGATGAATTACGAATCAAAACCCATTAGTTACCTGATCGTGATGAGATTAGGTAGTTCTGTCGCTTAAAGAAAACCATTATGTTTATTAGTTCCAGAAAACAAATCCAAACATCGTGTCTGCAATTGTGCATAACAGCCGGATGAAAAAGAAGCCAGTCCGGCCGTCAGTGAGAGCCACATCAACGCCAGAGCGCGTAACAGAACGCATACAAAGGCGTTCCGCATCTCCTGATACTTTCGAGCGAGCGCCGCATTCAGACTTGTCTATAGTAGACTATAGAGTGGAAAACACTGCTAACCAGTCGTCTCAGTCTAATGGCGAGCCAGCTATTAGAAGAAAGTTATACTTCAATCCAGTATTCTTCGAAACTGAGCATTTGAAGGTATGCATAAAAAAATATTGAATCAATCCTTGATAATTTAGAAATAAACAATGCTAAATATCAAACGTTTACAATTTACAGAACCCGCCTCCAGCAGCCCTTGAATTTCTTGTGAAGATTCGAGAGGTAATGTCCATCGCCAAAGAAAAAATGACGTCCAAGAGATTTATCCCTATTTTATCAGACATCCCTGAAGAAGAGCTTTACCATACCATTGATCTGGGTTGGGATATTCCATGCGCACGACGTGGACGACGATTCAGTGCTATAAGTCTCAAACGAGAAAATAGTCGGAGAGCGGTGCACTGCGGCGGATGTCCAGGTTGCGACAGCAGCGAGAAAGAAACGAAAAAAGTAGCATTGGTACGATCGAATTCCTGCAAAACATGCGTTAGTGATGATTACAAACAGAAGATTGTTCGTAAATGGTTAGATGATGTGCCATTGCCTCCAGCAACGAAGCCTGTGAAACCTGTAGCTGTAGCGAAGGTCAGTGGAACACCTAGAGTAAGTGAACCCAAGACTGTTGAAACATCTCGTCAAACTCCTGAACCAATCAGAATTGAGGCACCAATATCTATTAAGATCACGGAAACCCATTTGAAAGAAGCTTTACATAGTATTCCACAGGTAAGAGACAATCAATCGAGAAAAGAAGCTAGACGGGGATCAGACCAGAAAATAAGTCCTAAGAGCGAGAATACGAATGAAATCAGTACAAAAGAAGAACCAAAAAATAAAGCACCGACAATGGTTACGCTCGATAAAAGAAGTCCATCGAACCACGCAACTCGTCGCGTGAGAAAGAGATTACCACCACCACCTCCGCCACCAGATACGCCACCCCAAATTCCAAAAGATGAAGAACAGCCTGTCGCACCTGAAGTAAAAGCTAAAATGCAGGCCGTCATTCAAGAACTCAACCAATGTCGTAGAGCGGAACCTAAACAACTGGAGGAGGTCAAAACAGAAACTATTGCTCCAATAGCACCTAAGATTGTTATTCCAGTTTTAGCAGCTGACTCTCATTATTTCAGCGATGACAATCTATTAGAATCAAGAAGGCGTGAGCAATTTATCGATTTTGATAGTTTGGAACGAAATAATTTACTTAAAAAGCGTAGGTTCTCTCTGGCCTGCGGCCCTGAAATATCCATGAAAGATACTTCATACCAACCAAATATACCCAAACCTATAGAGAGATTGTCGCAAAGCTGGCGCGATGTAAGGAAGGCAGTGGAAGCCTATCAAGTATCAAGTACTACCTCAGTTGATTCTGAATACGAGAATCGAAGCCTGCCAGTAAGCGAAGTATTCATTAATACTATAGAGCCTCTGTATAATAATTTGCCTAAACCAGGAGCCTTGACCATACAAGTACGTGGTTCTCCAGTAGAGAATAGACGTAACGTAAAGGACGACTTTGATCCTGACACATTGGACAGAAAGCCAAGACGCGATGTCAAGAAGCGGGTAGACAAGATACTTTTGAAATCCGGAGGCAGTTTCAAACACAAGTTTACGGAGATTGAGAATAATGAGAGCAAATCTCCCGACGTAGGATTCACGAGGAAGATTGGAAGTCTGAGACAAATATATGAAGCTAAAACTAAGGTGCAAGATGACTCATTACGCTTGTCGTTCTACGAAAGACGGGGCAGCGTACCTTATGGAAATGAAGAGGTATCAAGATTAGTAGCTGCTCTGAAGACTCCAGATCTGATACGACAAGTGAATGTACAAAAAGATATAAGACCACCAGTTCCACCTAAACAACGACGTGGAGGTGATCTTTCTCCTAAATTTTCTACTCCAACTAGAGAAAGTCCCCCAGGCGAAAGGAGAAGAGCCTTAGAAGAGAGAGACCGATTCCCGCCATATTTAAGAACAGAAAACCTTAACGCCCGGCGATCAGGGCGCAGATTAGCCAGAACCAGATCCCGAAGAACCGATTTGAGAAAACTTTACAAAACGGAAGACTCTGGATACATGAGTACAGATTCGAACGAATCAAAACGTAGAGCCAGATACTTGATGCAATTGCGCCCGAAAACTGTTGTACCTGAACCCGTAATGATGCCATCAATAACAATAACTAATAAGACACCACCTTTACAAATCGAATCCGATACCGATGACTTAGAGTCACTATGCGATGGTCGAAGTGAATCTGGTGGAGAGAGCGTTGAAACCGATTCAGTTTTCTTTGGTAATTTCGACGAGTCAAAGCAAATGCTGGCAGAGTTAGGAATGTACAGTTACGAGGGTCAGAAAAGGATACAAAGTCAAGAGCAAATTGACTCAGGGTTCATGGGTGAGACTAATATAATCTTAAGTGGAGATAGTGACTCAGAACACAGAAGTGTGATTTCGATAATAGCAGGCCGCGATGGGCGCGCCTCTGCTGCCTCCATTGCACAATTAGATGACCCTCCATTTGTACATTCCGTTGAATGTTAATCACAATCGTGCACAGAATACTCAATGTTTAGATGTAAATGTACATAATGATTGTTAGTATCAAGTATGAGATTATATTTGTTAAGTTTGTTAATATCATCATTCATCATTATCATTACTTACTAATTCTTGGTTCGCTGCGTTATCTTTGTTAATAAAGTAAAAGTCCGATTACCTCAATGTATGTATGGTTTATGGAAATTAATAGCAAAGTGTTCAAGAGAATTGTATAAATATTAGTTATTTAATCATACAGCCCACCATTGACATAGTTATACGTGTACGTTTATGTTTAAACACAATATTTAAAGAAATTTAATTTTAAATCGTCTACATATTTTTTCGAATTAAGATTTGATGCAAAATTTATATTTGGAATTAGTTTGTTTAAAAAGATTTATTTACCCTTAGTTGTTTATTTTAAATAATGTTGTATATTTCAACAACCGGCCGGTCGTGCAATTAAATTTTACTTTATTTCTAGTGACTCCAAAATGGATTGTTTACGAGTTATTCTATGGTGCTTGGTACGGATTAGAGGCTCAATTATTTATTGGATTTTATTACGTTTGAACAGTTACAGTTGTTAATGTTATTATAAGGGATAAATAGGAAAAATATTTGGTACAGAGAGCGCTTTAGCTAAATATAATGGTTAATATCACGCGATGTTCCTAACGCCGCGGTAGCTCAGGCGTAAGGAAGACTACTCCGGATAAGTAGAGCTTGTGGGTCCATCTCCACCTGCAATGGGTAGATCGCGTAAAATTTTGTATTTATATTTAACCTCTGTATCATATACATATAAGTATAGATAATAGTATAGATAATCGAATATTTTCTTACTTTGTTATTTTACAAAGCAGATGTGGAAATGTTTTCGTATGAATAAATGGTTTTATTTTTATAAAAATGTTTCCTTTACTTTGTGCCCTGTTTCATAAGTTACGGTAGTCTTAATAATATGAAAATTACATACTTCCACTTAGGTTATCTATATCTTTGTTTTATCGACTGACATTTCATTGAATTTCATTTCATCCAAAGTACTTTTTTGAAACCGTTAACTGTTTGCGAATGTTAACTTTAACAAAAAACTGACTTCAACGTACATTTATCCTACTCTCCTACACTCTTGGAGCAAATGTATGAGTTCATGTGCAAAAGCAATTCTTCATTATCAGCGCCTGTAGCACAACTGTGACATACGAGATATACTATACCTATCTCTTTCTTTACAGTACTGTGAGAGAGTGACGATTGATGCTATGTCGCGCGACCTGAGACGCGAACCATAGGTGTGCTAGACGGGCAGATCTCAATTCTGACATAAATTCACACTTAAATAAAATAATAATCAAATTCGGTCGGTCACAATATGAAAAAACATTCGTGTCGACTTGGAAACCCAAATTTTCAATTTGTTTAAAATAGTTAGTTAAAGATAACTGAGATTATAGTTATTAGATAAGATTGTGACGTCGACGTCAGAACAGCGACATTTATGAACGGAATTTGTTTTTTTTTTTTTAATAAATGGCGGTTGAAACGGTCGCCTTATAATCCCAATATGATTCCTCTTAGCTTTTAAAACTTGGTGTCTGGGCAAAAGGCTACAAAGCTATTTAGCTTGTAATCAAATCAAATACATTCCTGTATTTTCAAATTTGTCACTTAGTTTGGCCATATTGCACGCAGAGATGCCAAAAACCTGGAATCCTGATAGTGACGGGAAAGGTTGAAGTAATAGACCCAGAGGAGCTCGAGGAGATGGTCGGACCAGATCTTCGAACAGCTGGAATTACCCATCAGCGCTCCACCAGGCGACGGACTGGATCAGCTGGAGACAGACCACTGATCAAATAAAAAGGAGTCACGATTCCCAGCATCTCCAGCACAACTGTCACAAGCGACTATTACTCTCGCGAGATAATTAATAATTAATAATAATCGAGATAATTCTTTCTATGCACTAATGTGAGAGTGACGGGTAGCGCTACATCGCGCGACAAGAGTCGCGAAGCATAGCTTAGCAGTAGCGAAGCATGTTAGACGGGCAGTAATTGGGGAACGATTAAGAAGAGAGATTTTCAAATTTATTGTGCCGAAGATTGACCTTTCGAGGGAGATAAACGTTTATTGTTGGAATATAACGCTGGCAATTTAGTTGTGTAAAGTTCTTTTTATTGAACTGCTGTATTTTTGGCTTCTTGCTCGGTGTGTCAATGGACGGTTTTTCCTAGTGTCATGTTTTTAGAAATCATAATGAAATATACGTATAAGTATATTCATAATATTTACTGCGCATTGCTGGTTTTCATAAATTGTTTAAAGGGGACGGGTAATGCGAAACTAGCGCCACTTTCGACTTTTTTCTTATACCTTCATAATCTGATATTTTTTTAGAAATAGCTCTGAAGTCTAGGAGCTAGCAAAACACCTTTAATATTTATTAAATCACTATATACACTTTGTTCACTGTAGTTCACCCACAAAATTTGTTCACGTCAAAAGCGGCCACAATAGTTTTGGGCAAGTTTTTAGAGACAACTAAAGAACAAGAAATTGTGTATAATAATTAAATAAATACTATAGGTGTTTTTCCAGTTCCTCAAATTTTGCAATTACTGGAAATTGATATGGTTTAGAAGATATAATAAAAATTTGTAAGTGGCGCTAGTTTCGCATTACCCGTCTCCTTAATCGGTAATAAGAGGTACTTATTCAATTACTTGTGGTATATATAAATTCGACAGAATCGTAAATGCGCAGTCTGCAAACAAGTAAAAAAATATTTTTTAAATAAACTAAATACGGTTACGTATTCTCAACATAATGTAACGCAATTGCATGAATGGTAGTTATTTTACTTGTAATCTCGAGCAAACGACTAAACTGTCAGAGTCCTGTCCCTGTCTTACTGGTTCTCGAACCCAACTGTTAGTTTCGGTGGTAAATACGGAGGTAATACAAGTTTTATTTTCAGAGATCACAGAATAAAGGACTACAGAAGGTTCCTTTGATCTTCGCAAAGGGTAACCTACACTATAAATTATTGTTTTTTTTTTCGTAAAATGCGACAAATTGGTCGGGTCGGGGGACATGACCGACGTACACATATGAGACTGGCTGTGATCCTGCCATACAAAAGTGGAAGGTAGAACAGCGCACTAAGATCTGTGGTTCACAGTAAGTACTGCAACTGTCTGGCCACGATTTTGGTCTTAGCGGCGAGCGACAGCAGTGCGTGGTACGTGTGTCTCGCTTGCTCGTATGGCTGCCGCGCTCGGATCTCTCGCTCAACCGCTCGCCGTGCCGCTTGCCACCGAAAGTCGTGGGATATCCTTAAAACGATCGGGTATCATTGCAACACCGGTTATAATTCAGCAATTGGCAGGATGATACGTGAACGGACGAATCGCTTCTATGACCGTCCGCGCATCCCCGCCGGTTGCTAAAACCAAAAACTTGGACGAAATTAAGGCGTTGTTAGCCGAGAAAAGAAAAACAACTGAAAAAAGTTCCGTTGTTCGTCAAAAATCAACGATAAAATAAGCAATCCTTAAAATAGAACCTTAAGATGACTAGGTTATTAGATGGTTAATAATTGTCGTCGCAAAACAACAAACTTACAGATAATGGTACGGAACCCTTCGTGCGCGAGTCTCACTCGCACTCAGCCGGATTTTTTTTTGTTTCCAACCCATTAAAGTCTTAGGATTCCATTATCGGTGTATTTTTGATAGGATTAGGAAAATACTAGCTGCGCCGCGCGGGGTTACCCGCTCATCCCACGGGAACACTAATTTTTTTCGGGATAAAAAGTAGACTATGTGTTAATCCAGGGTATCAGCTACCTTCATATTAAAATTTATCAAAATTGGCACGGCCGTTTGAGCGTGAAGAAGTAACAAACATACACATAAACACACTCACAAACTTTCGCCTCTATAATTAGTGTGATAAGCTGGAATATAGGAGTGAGAGTGACCTCCTCTAGTCTCAATAGTTTAATATACATTAACTTTGTTTGTAAGGATGATTTTTCCATAACGTAATAAATAATTAAAAGTATGAGTTGTATTAGAACGTCTGTCTCACGCAAGTAAAAATGTGTAGCGGACGGATTTTATGCCAAAATTCCATCAAAATTCCAAAGATTTTTAGCGTTCCGTACCGAAAGGGTAAAAAACGGGACGTTTTGCTAAGACTCCGCTGTCCGCCGTCTGTCTGTCCGTCTGTCACCAGGCTGTATTTCATAAACCGTGATAGCTAATAGACATTTGAATTTTTTATAGATGATGTATTTCTGTTGCCGCTATAACAACAAATACTACAAACAGAATAAAATAAATACATATTTAAGTGGGGCTCCCATACAACAAACGTGATCGGTTGCGTTATTTTTGCACCTCATATGTATGGACGCCGCATAGACAAACTTAGCTGAACCCTGCCAGTTAAGATGGGAAGTGTTTGCACGTGGTTTGTACGGAGCCCTCGGTACTGGAGTCCAACTCGCACTGGGCCGGTTTTTAGGGTTCCGTACCCAAGGGTAAAAACGGGACCCTATTACTGAGACTTCGCTGTCCGTCCGTCCGTCTGTCACCAGGCTGTATCTCAAGAACGGTGATAGCTAGACAGTTGAAATTTTCACAGATGATGTATTTCTATTGCCGCTATAACGACAAATACTAAAAATAAAATAAAATAAATATTTAAGGGGGGCACCCATACAACAAACTTGTTATTGATTATGGTACGGAACCCTTCATGCGCGAGTCGGACTCGCACTTGTTTATGTTATTACTTCTTGTTGGCAGGTCCCAAGTTGTTTCTGGCTACGTACAAAGAACTACCATTAAGGTTGGGCACATTATCGTAAAAAAAAATATGATTGTACCTACTCAAAACTGGTTCAGTCTAAATCCGCTTAATGAAGCAAAACGCCTTTTTATTAAGTATCGCGTTTACGAAAATGTCCACGGTTTTCGATAACAACCTTATATATGGCGTATTCACCTGTTCTTGGCCACATTGTAGATATTTTTGAGATTTTTGAACTTCGGCCAGTAACCTATCGTATTAGGAGAATTATTTGCAGGTTTAGTGTACGTATTGCATGAAAGTTGAGGTCACGCGCATATTATCATATAATGAAAGCGGGATTTTAACCACTACTAGTAAATAAATTGGTCAATCAACTATTTTCCGCCACTCGTTGCCTTGGTGATGTCCCCTGCGTTACTTTTAAAAAATAAGAATTTCCGCAATTATGTTTAGCAAAAACCTTGTAATTTAAGCAGTTGTAAGCGCATTCTTATGTATACTATTTCCTGACAATACCAGTAATATAAATTATCAACAATTTTCTTAGGTTGAATCACTATTGTCCCCTGCGTCACGGGACAAAATAACGACGAGAAAAAGTTGATCTACCCAAATAAATAAATATCGGACAACCTCACACAAATCGATCTAGTCCCACAGAGACACAACGATAAATAAACTTATATAGATAAATACAAATAACATCCATGACCACAAATATTCGAGTTCATGACACAAATATTTGCCCTTGCCGGGATTCGAACCCAGGACCGCCGGCTCAGTACGCAACCCTGTATCTACCAGTAAAACTGTGACAAGACAACTCAAGTTTGCAATATAATTTCGGAGTTTTATAACAGCGTTAGGTTTTATTTTATTTTTAATTTTGCATGACATGCATACAATAACATTTTGGTCGGTTGGCACAGCGATAATGCAGCTGCCCACTGAGTCGGCGGTCTTGGTATCAAATGCCGGGATGTGCATATATTTGGGTGATGAACTTTCAATCTTTATTACTGGGTCGTATATGTTTTCTAAGTATGTACCTATTTAGGAATATTATTTATCTACATAAGTATGTAGGTGTAAGGTATATCGTCGTCTAGTAGTACCCATAACACGACCTTACTTCGGGATTGGGGCTAGGTCGATTAGTATGAGGTTGTCCGATATTAATTATTATCATTTAAACATTTGTTTTCGTCGGGGTTATAAAGAACAAAGATTGCGGATTCACACCAAGGAACGGTTAATTTCACGGATTAAAAGAACCTTAACTTGACAAATCTTAAATTGGAATCGATCGTTCCGTAATGTCTTTGATCGCGCCGCGAATAAGCACGAAATTTAATTTATCACCTCAATTTATATGAATCCTACAAACGGTGTCTTCTTCAGTGAAAGCATTCCCGCACAAGGTATGAAACCGATTAAATGTAGTCTTTTTAATAAGCATTAACGTTAAGGCTTATATCGTGAACACCAAAAGGCGGTAATGTCGGTTTTAAGTGCTTAAGTTAATTGTGCAAAAACTTAAGCACGATTCTCCAATTAAGTCTTATCTATACAATAATAATACAATAATAATCATCACTTTCTTTCGATTAAAATTATTTTCAAGGGTGACGGTCGAATACTCCATGTTCGGCCATTGAATTCCCCATCTAGGAACACCATGTCTGTACAAACGCTTAATTGTTTAGTTCATGTCAGCCCAGGTAAATAATCGGGAAAATTATTCCTTACTCTTGTCTAATAAGATGCTTAAAGGGTCCATAAACAAATCCTACATCTGCTCGCAAAAATCGCCCGCCTCGATCGAAGTGTGAATTCTAATGAGTGCTAACTACCGAGTTAATCTTCATTTACGCCGACGCACAACTGTTTGTCTGAGAAACGGTTCGACAGCCGACTAAATCCAGCTGTCTAGTTTCAAACAGTTAGTGTGTTTAGTGATTTTAGAAAATAAAGGGTAAATTTCGGGGCAGACCATCGAAATATTTTTTCTCAAACATGCAATGAAAATATCGTCATAACGTGCTTTATAACAGGGTTCGAAGTATCACGTTTCGGGTGGAACAACTCGAGAGAACTGTAAAGGTATTTCATAAGGCCTAAGCCGGGATTTTTTTTAAACATGGCGTCTTTGTTCACAGACTAAACAACTGTGTTTTTTTTTCAGTGTATTTTTTTTTTATTTCATTGCAAATGTCTGAGAAAAGCAGTATACATGACTAGCCGTAAAAAGGGCTTGCCGGCTTCGTATCACACTATCCTACTCATCTAGCAAGCCATAGCCCTTCTTTCCCGGCGTCTGCAGTAATGTACTATATGGTTTTTTTTTAATCCGCGGGTCCTTGGGGGCCCTTTGCGTGATTTGGGACTGACACGCTTCGTCCATTTGGACAATGCGCCGAGAAGTACTATATGGTACGGTGACTAGGGCTTGCTAGTCTTTTTTTTCAGTTCATCTCGCGTCGTGCGTGAGTCAGCCAACAATTTGGTTTAAAACAAACAAAAAAATTATAAAATAATATCTAGGTATGACGTTTTAAAAATAAAAACAGGGTGAACTCAGAACACAGAGGGAGACAGAGGCAGGAATTTTAATACTTATAGTTGTGTGATAGCCACGGCATACAAATTTGACGCTGTTTCAATCCTATCTAAAATAACAGACTTGGTCGTGTAGAACATCTCAGTATCTCACGTTTATTACCAAGAGATTTCGCATTTCGGTACAAAGATTTGTTAGGAAATACGTTAATTTTAACGTGGTAATCGATTTAAATATTCAGGAAAATGCTTTGGTGGGTTTTCTATAATATAATAACATGTTTTTATTGTATCAAGGTCATGCCAATTTTCCCGGTTTCTAGCTTATGATTTCGGCTGCACCATTGAACCTGAAGTTTTAACTTACTTGGCTCCCAAAACATGATGGGATTGCACAAACTCGGGTTGCATGCATTTAAGACCAAACACATTGAAAAAAAAAAGGATTTGTTAACAATAGCCCAAAATGTTATCTGCTAATTACATAAATCGGAGGACTGACAAACTGAGGGTTTCTATTTAACCAATATAAATTGTGTAAAATTTGCATAATTTTGGTTACTACTAAGCACAATTTGGTTATTTCTCAAGTAGTTAAATTTAGTTGTTTGGTAGTTTATTTTTTCAGTGTAGGCAATATAGCGACTTCCAGCTTACTTGAATTTCTCAAAACGCTTTTTATGAATAAAGATATGAGTAGTAAAGTTTCATTGAAATGTCCGTCAGGTAAATTAAAAATCCTTAGGTACCTATGTGTAATTCCGAGTATTCCGGCACGTGAGCGTAAAAGTCTTCGATTGAGACGCCACTCGTCCACAATCACTAAAACACTACACACAGAAGAGAAGCTTCTGAATACATTGTCCGATATCGCAGCCAGTAAACCCGCCACAGCTAAGATACTGTGATGTCTATGCCGTCAGTTCTTCCTAATGAATTGATTAGTGCAATCTAATCACGTCTAGTTTATGCTGAAACAGGAGTAACGTTTGTGTTTCTTTGTTTACTTTTGGAGCACTTTACTTCCATGCGTGTCGAGGGACTAATTGTCCGAGTGAGCAAAGCATTGGCCTAACATGCTCGTATGCCCGGATAATTGGAAGTTTGGATTTCCGTCTGTTCACGCTTAGAGGCGACATTTCTCAACAGATTCTCATGAAATTTTATGAATAGGTTTGTTTTTTTTTTCACACAAGGGTGTAGGCATTTGTTGTAATGCATTAAGTGCTTAATGCTTCATTCTTTTGTACTTGGTACTTGTTACAATACAACAATACTTTATTGCACACCAATAAAAGTTTACAAAAGGAAACAAGACAAATACAATTTATGAATAACGGTAAACAACA
The DNA here is from genome assembly GCA_905147355.2 of Apotomis turbidana. Lineage (NCBI taxonomy): Eukaryota > Metazoa > Arthropoda > Insecta > Lepidoptera > Tortricidae > Apotomis > Apotomis turbidana. The sequence continues at coordinate 7,983,639 of LR990297.1, read as the reverse complement.
GGCGGTCTTATTGCTAAAAAGCGATATTTTCCAGACAACCTTTGGGTAGTGAAATTGTTAGAAAGTGCGTGGCTGCAGTGGAGTGGTTATCACGTGGTTCTGGATATACTTCAATAAAACCGTATTTATATCGCAATGTCTGTTTATTTACTCATACGAAATACTTCAACATTGTGTATGATTATCTATTAATTCCACATAATTTAAATAATATATTGGGACGACACAAGGACAATACACAGCTTACGTTTCTAGTTAAAGGCGGCCATTGTGAAAAAAGAGGTTGGAATATGGAGCTGTCACGGCTTTTATAGACTAGGTAGAGCATAGACAATAAAATATATTTTTAACACTCCTCCTTATGCTCTACCTTGGATAGAGTATACAGTGCAATAGCATCGTACATTATTTTACAATAATATCGCTCCAGTATGGTAAACTGTAAAGACATTTATACAATGCTAATGGCCTTTTCTTAATACACAAGTAAACATCACACTTAAATAGCCCTATAATTTATTATTTATGTAACAATTTTAAGACGCAATTCAGAGACACAGTTAGTATGTTTTATTCTACTCAATGGTTTTGTTAAAACATCTGCTACCATTTTATCTGTTGGTAAATATTTTACATTAATTAAGCCTTGTTGTACAAGATCTTTTACAAAATGGTAGCGTAAGTCTATGTGTTTTGTTCGTTTGTGTGAGTATTCTTTTACGAGTAACAACTTTTGTGCACTCTGGTTATCGTTATAAACTACTGCTTCTATATTTTTGTCAATAATTTCTGACAAGAAATTTCGAACAAAACATATATCTTTGCATACATCACCGATAGCCAGGTATTCTGATTCTGTACTCGACAAAGATATGCAACGCTGTTTTCTAGCTTCCCAGTTAACAACGTTGCCACCCATTTTAATGACAAAACCAGTATAAGACTTACGATCATACAGATTGTTGGCCCAGTCTGCGTCAGTATAGGCACATATATTTAAATTACCTACTTTACAAAAATAAAGTCCATAATTTATTGTGCCCGCTAAGTACCTTAATACACGTTTAGCAGCGCGCCAATGATCCATATCAAAGCAAGTACTGAATTGGCTAAGTTGGCTACAAGCAAATGAAATATCAGGACGTGTACAGACTGATAAGTACATTAAGGAACCTAATAATTGTCTGTACATATATACATTTTCATCTAAACATTTGTCTGATTTATCAAGCTTTGTACTGACATCTAATGGTGTAGAGACAGGCTTACACTCAGTCATGTTAAACTTAGCCAATAACCTTTTCACATAGTCTGATTGGTCTAAAATTAAAGAGCCATTGTGCCTAGTTATATTCATACCTAAACAATTTTTAAGTTGACCTAAATGTCGAATTTCAAAATGTTTTTGTAACAATACCAAAACATCATCTATGCAGTTATTATGAAACACATAAAAATCATCGACATATAGGGCTAATATTACATAATTATTTTTAGCTCTTTTTACATAAATACAGGGCTCACATTTACTTTGTTTGTACCCATTATCACATAAAACGCTATGAATTTTAGAATTCCACACGCGACTGGCTTGCTTCAAGCCGTATATGCTTTTCTTTAACATACATACTTTATCATTATTATTAAAGCCCTTTGGCTGTTCCATAAAAATGGTTTCATCTAGTTCACCGTTTAAGAAAGCTGTAGTAACGTCAATATGATTACATTGTAAATCGAGCTCAGTAGCTAGGGAAAATAAAATTCTCAGCGTAGAATGCCTTACGACTGGTGAATGAGTTTCTGTATAATCAATACCCTGTTTTTGGCTAAAACCACGGGCAACTAATCTCGCTTTATATTTGTTAAATTTACCAGCAGCATCGTATTTACGTTTAAAAACCCATTTACATTTAATGACGTTAGCATGCTTTGGCCGATCAACTAATTCCCATACATTATTTTTAAGAAGAGCGTCATACTCACATTTTATAGCTTTATACCATTCTTCTTTATCTGGCGATCTCATGGCGTCTTCGTAGGAAACAGGATCGTCGAGTGAACTAGCCTCAGCCAGCATAGTTGACAAGTCGTAGTCTGACAATTTCTGCGGCGGTTTACCTCTGGTACTACGTACAGGGCGCGGGAGGATAGACGCATCTGTGGTTGCCGATGCAACAGGCTCTGCTCCTCCTCCTCCTCGACATGCTGACTCCGGTTCTGGCAGAGAAGAATCTTCATCACCTTCATCGGAAGAGCGGTCTTCGCCAGTACAGTACTGGTCAGAGAGCGGTGACCACAGCGGTGGTGTTGTATCCGCATCTGAAATTTCAGAGGAACTACCGTTAGATTTATCACTAGACTTATTATTAGAATTATTATTAGACTTACTATTAATATCACAGCTGTTATTGGGAATTTCATTATCACAGTGAATACTTGAATCATTTAATTCATTATCTAAAATAATATCACAATTAATTTCATTATTTGACTTATCATTTAAAATTCCATCATTACAGCCAATATTAAAATTCAGTCTGTCATTGAAAATAAAATGCTCTTTGGCCTCTTTTGACTCAAGCTGTGTATTCTTTGCATAAAACTCGCTTTCAATAAAGGAAACATTCCTAGAATAAATTACTATGCGAGGATCAGATGGGTCACTTAATCGATAACCTTTGCAAGTCTCACCATAACCTACAAAGATGAAAGGCTTAGCCTTTGCATCAAGTTTACGTCGCTTTTGTTGAGGAATAAGAGAATAAGCCAGACAGCCAAACACGCGCAAATGACTAAGATCTACGGGAGCTCCGGTCCATACACACTCAGGAACTTTGCCCGACAAAGCGGCGGTAGGGCTCCTGTTTTTCAGGTATATTGCTGTCATAACAGCTTCCCCCCAATACCGATTAGAAAGCCCAGATTCCTGCAGCATGGCGCGTGCCTTCTCAAATACAGTCCTCTGTACGCGCTCGGCAACCCCGTTTTGTTCGGGAGTATAAGCCACTGAGGTTTGGTGAATGATGCCTGCTTGTTTCAGAAAACTACTAAGATTATTATTGCAATATTCCGTCCCATTATCAGTACGGAGAACTTTAATATGCAACCCTGTCTGCTTCTCAACCATATTTTTAAAATTAATAAAATGAGAACTCACCTCACTCTTCGACTTCATGAGGTATCCGAAGGTTTTCCTCGTACAGTCATCGGTGAAGGTCAGCAAGAAGCGGGCTCCGCCCCACGAGCTGACTTGCATTGGCCCAGCAACATCGGAGTGGATGAGGTCCAGTGGTGAAGCAGCACGACTCTGACTTGCCACGGGAAAAGATGCCTTATGCATCTTGCCCGCCAGGCAAGAGACACAGCCGCTCCCCAGGTTGTCTTCTTTCTGTAAAAGGACACCACAACACTGATTCCCATCACCCAGCATGCGCATACCTGTTACATTGAGGTGGCCAAGTCGCTTATGCCACAGACTTAATGGCAAACAGTCAGCCTTGTGAGCACTCACTGTCCCCTGCCTAGGATGTAGGGGCTTGGAATGCTCTGGGGGTAAGATCCTGCCTTGCTGGAGAGTATATTTGTACAGCCCATTTATTTTCCTAGCTGAGATTATCGGGTTGCCAGTAGTTTTCCCATTTTTATAAACAGTACACCCATCATTTTCAAAAACAACAACATAACCTTTACTTGTCATCTGACTTACAGATATTAAATTATTTGAAAGACCAGGAACAACTAAAACATTATCTAAGTTAACAGAAGGTGAGAGAGATAACTTACCTATAAAATTACTGTTAATCGTCTGGCCATTTGCCACAGAAATGTTACATAGATTTTTTCTGAGATCCGTCAGCAGCACATCGTCGTTGACCATGTTCGCCGATGCTCCAGAGTCGATGATGAAATCCGTAGCTGAAGTAGTCGCTGAGAGAGCTGAGGCCAGCATTGTGTGCGCCTCACTGTCCCGATGATCACGCTTCTTCTTGAAGCAGCGCTTCGCAGTGTGCCCTTGCTTCTTGCAGTAGGAGCATACGCCGCTACCACTTCGCTTCTTGTTTAAGCTTGTCGCATAGGCTGATGATGTTGACTCCTGCTTACGCCGGTGATCCTCTTGAAGCAGTCTCATGCGAACAACTTCTGTACCTAAGCTGTTGGTCAAACAGGCGGTTTCAAGACTGGATACTATGACATCATACTCCTGAGGCAGTCCTGATAGCAGGATCTCGGCTACCTCGGCATCGTCGATGGTTTTTCCGATGTCTTCCAGCTGCTGCACTAAGCACATGACGTGGTCGATGTACTCCGACATGGTTGCGAATTGACAATATTCCACCCGATGAAGTTGGCGCAGCAGCAGGACACGGCGGTACAAGCCCTTGTCTTCAAAGCAGTCTGCGAGCTTCTTCCAGGCTTCCTTAGAAGTTTTGCAGGCCCGCACATGTTGAAACAGGGTCGGCTTCAAGGTCAGACATATTCTGGCCAACGCCCTGCTGTCGCGATCAGGATCATTGTCCTCGCCTTCGACGCATTTCCACAGACCTTCTAGTGTGAGGATCATTTTAACAGCAAACTTCCAATTGATATAATTCGTTATTCCTTCGAGTCTTTCTATAGAGGTTATGTTGGTGCCAACAGTCCTTATCCCAGTGGAATTAATTTCGGTGTTAGACATTGCGTTTCTTAATTCAATTACTCACGGTTGATCGTTTTCATATATCCAAAATCTTCCTGGACACATAATCTGTTAGAAAGTGCGTGGCTGCAGTGGAGTGGTTATCACGTGGTTCTGGATATACTTCAATAAAACCGTATTTATATCGCAATGTCTGTTTATTTACTCATACGAAATACTTCAACATTGTGTATGATTATCTATTAATTCCACATAATTTAAATAATATATTGGGACGACACAAGGACAATACACAGCTTACGTTTCTAGTTAAAGGCGGCCATTGTGAAAAAAGAGGTTGGAATATGGAGCTGTCACGGCTTTTATAGACTAGGTAGAGCATAGACAATAAAATATATTTTTAACAGAAATATAAATTTGGGTATGGAGTGTTAATTGTCATTGAAGATTAAATAAATGAATAATCGTTTTTGTATATTCCAGCAAAAAGTAGGTATAATAGTTGACACAACCGGTATTCCATATCCTTTTCATGTGCAAATATTGTTTTCATTATTGTTTTAAATCCGTATATACAAGTGTTTTTACGTCTACCAAAGACACATGTCATATACATACAAATTGTCAATACAATACGTGATTTGACAGATATGTGATTCTCTCTTATGGGAACGAGATAAGAACCTCTCCCATTTCACTCAAATCCGAATCCCAGTCTAAGAGCTCACGAACTGTATTTCTTGGGTATTTATAAATGGCATGTATCACGCATGTATTTAAATCGATATCTGTAGATTCCCTTTTTTCGATCAAAATATTTGAAAGTTTCACCAACTTGCACGCTCATTATGCACACCAAATAATGCGAATTCAATATACTATTTAAAGGTAGGTATTTGCAAAACTGTTTTACTGGATATAAAAAAAAAAACTCACCTAACCTAACCCGGCCAAGTCGGATCTTAGTGTGCAGTGCGAGGATAATTAGATCCGATGTACGAACCATATTTTTGGTGTGAATTCGGTTAAAAAGGTCATCTCGTTTTGTATGATGTTTAAGTTTTTTTTGTAGGACATGTTCAGTAAATCAATTGTTTTTTTGCACAGCATTTATATGCATTCAGTTAATTGGTGGAGTTACCTAGTGTACTGAAAAATTATACAGATGTGCATTTAAATATATCCCTTTATTATTATCATTAAAAACGTATTGCTTGGTATTTTCCAATACATTAAACCCTTGAGGCCTGCATCCGTTAAAAAAACAATTTTTACAAGCTTTTATTTAACTTGCATTGTATGCATGTATGTATGTATGTAAGCGTGTTTGTTCGGGTGGAATCTTGCTACTCAATTTTGAAGCAGATATCGTCAATCCATTGAGCTGAAATTTTGCATACCGATGGCAAAAAGCGAGAACGTAGTAGATATGAGCGCCGATGGCCAATTCCGCGGCGGCGGCGTGATAGGCAAAATTCCGCGGCGGCGGCGGCGTCAGCGGCGTGACCTTGAGCTTTAGATTTTTATGAGGGAGCAATTTGAGAAAAAAAAAACCAGGTTTTTGTGACTATTATTTATTTTAATAAAGGAACCAAGTATGTAAACAATCATATTTTTTTAATTGCACACAAATATAACTAATTAAACAAAACAAAACAAAAAATAACACTGAATGAAAATTCTCAGATTTGTAATCGAAATAACATAAAAAGCATATAAAACCATCACAATCTTCACTTTAGAAACGTGTCTATGTTTTAATACAAAAAGATTACGTTTCCAGAAAAATAATCATATTAAAACTTAATATTTTGAATTATTTTCTTCGGTTTCCGCGACTGTCACACATTTAAATAAAACAATTTAAACGGATTATATCGCGTATATTAATTATTAGAGCCTCCCTGACGTTTCAGTACCTTTACAGATACCGTTGTCAAAGGTTGACTGAGAAAAACATAATTTTTCTCTGTCAAAGTTACATTTGTGCAAACTACCCATTTTATAAATATTAATTTAAAAAATAAAGGTGTTCATACATACCAGATGGGCCTAATGTGTAAAGACAGTTACACATGTGCCAGAAGGGTATTTATTATTTTATTTAAAATATCTACCAGCGGTTTACTATAAGGCTTACTGAGGAGAAAGAACCGCCAAAGAAAACTGGTCTGCAGTCTGCGAGCATGTCATGGACAAACCAAACCATTCAATTAAGTTTGATAACACTTCAATCCTTGCCAGAGAGAAACGATATTTTCCCAAAATGTTGCGCGAGGCTATTGAAATCAAAAAATATCCCAATTTCAATAAAGAAGATGGTTTGTCATTACCACCGGCTTGGGATCCTGTTGTACATCTTATCAAGGATCAAGCAAGACACAAGACTGGAAACCTTGGGCCTCGAACGGTGTAAAACAAATTAGTGTTAAAAGTAGTATATGTAGAGTTTTGTTTAAAAGTATTTTATAGTAATAAGGCAATCTGGGAGTTTTCTTTGGCGGTTCTTTCTCCTCAGTAAGCCTTATAGTGAACCGCTGTTAGATATTTTAAATAAAATAAAATACCCTTCTGGCACATGTGTAACTGTCTTTACACATTAGGCCCATCTGGCATATATGAACACCTTTATTTTTTAAATTAATATTTATAAAATGGGTAGTTTGCACAAATGTAACTTTGACAGAGAAAAATTATGTTTTTCTCAGTAAACCATTGACAACGGTATCTGTAAAGGTACTGAACCGTCAGGGAGGCTCAAATAATTAATATACGCGATCTAATCCGTTTAAATTGTTTTATTTAAATATTAAAACTTAACAAGCATATTTTTTAACATCACAAAGATTTTAATCACAATCTCTTAGTCACAACACAATCAATTTCAAAAGCTAGGTGGCGCCAGGTACGTTCAACACATTTTAAGAACTCATCATCGTGTCAGACTCATATTATGACGCGTCTCAAAAAAAAACAACACGCGTTCACTCGGCAAAATACTTGACTCGATTGAAGCCATCATGCGACCGAACGCGGACGCGGGTGGGATACGTTACGAGTGCGAGCGAGAAAACAAATCGCAACTTGTTGCGCCGGCGCGCCGCGTATTTCACACGGCGGCGGCGCGCCGGCTCGAATCCGCGGCGACGGCGGCGCGCCGGCGCGGCGCTCATATCTAGAACGTAGTAACCGCCACTTGGTCAAAAATATTTTTTTTGCATATTCGGAATCAGCGAATTTTTCTGCGTCGACTGGTCTGGGTCCCATGGCTCTACGACGCTTAGAAAAAACTGGACTACGTTGCAAAACGAATGTATTTTTTTAACGATGCCCACATCTAATTGCTGTAAACACCCAAATAGTAGCAATTTTCTAAACGAGTACATTTACGCTAATTTTGTTCTTTCATAAATCAAAGGGTGTGCCGGTTACAGCGTTGCCGAAATTTTGTTCCGTGGCGGTTGCAGCATTTATGCATGTAGTGAAAAAATTACGAACCAAGCTTACTGCAATTATCCTAAAATAAATTATCTATAATTGACGCTTACTACATTTCATTCGAAAATGAATTAACAGCAAGCTACAGTAACGACATTTGAAACACAACGTGAAGTGGGTAGTGCTTGAAGATACAGCAATAAAAATGTGCGCTCGCGGCGATGTGGCTCGTGAATACGACCTGTGATTTAGTCTATCGGCGATCGCCGGAGCGAGTGGGTGTGCGTAGTCTGTGTACATGCCTTTTTTTGGATGTAAAATATGTTGCGAGTTTAATGGAAAATATGAATATTGGGATAAAACATAACTAGCATATTTATTTGCTTTATTAATATTGAAAGGACAGCAAAAATGTTTTTATTACATTTTGTTGGAAGAAAATAACGATGTTAGGGCGCGGGACGCGGCAGCTTTGAGAGTTCCGTGCCTCAATCGCCAAAAACTAAACTTAAATAGGATCACTTTTGTGCCTGTCTATCTATTTGTCGAGACCCTTTTCTCAGGAACGCGTGGAGGTATAAAGCTGGAATTAACATCAAATATCATCAAAGGTCTGTTTATCTTCAGCTTAAAGGCAATCAAAAGATACGGACAAACGCTCGCATGATAATTAAAAAAAATGAAAAAAATATTTTTCGGCTTTCTTCTCGACAGCGGCCTCCTCTTGTGAAATGCCGATAAATTCAGATTCAGACATGTAAAGTGGCCTACTTACAGAATAGGTATACATTTCAATTTTGATTTCGATTTAAAATAATGTTTTTTTTTTATTAGTATAATATGTATATCTAGTTTACGGTTGTAATCGCTAGAAGAAAGTTTTGCTGTAATCTACTACATTTCACTACAACCATTAAGAGTTAATTGGTCTAACCCTTAAAAAGCTGACTAAAGCCGGATCAAACTAGTTTGGGGTGTCACGTCCACATCTTTATTTTCCAAGGGCTAGAATCAGATAAGCACTAAATTTGTTGAGCTGCGGTAGATAAACAACTGTACAGTATTTAAAATTTACCGGTTAACTGGTGCCAGATTCGATTAATATTTTCACAATAACCATACGCATGGCATAAATGAATAAAAAAAATATATCGGGCAACCTCACACAAATTAATCAAGTACCACACAGTAAGCTCTAGGAGGCTTGTGTTCTGGACACAAGTGAACATACTGGTAAAGATAAATACATACTTAAATACAAATAACATCCATGACCCAGGCACAAATATATTATTCGATAAATATTCGAGTTCATCACACAAATATTTGCCCTTGCCGGGATTCGAACCCAGGACCGTCGGCTCAGTAAGCAGCTGCTTAAACCACTGCGACAACTGTCGTCATTCGTTTTATCACGGACATAATATACAGCTTTGCGGCTGCTTGAGCTACATTAGCTACCAGCGTTTTGGAACGCAGTACTGTGTTCTTAATTCTGTCAGTTAGTTTTACGCCCAGAATACTGCGTTCCATGGCTCTTTGACAAACCTTGAGGGTGGACTTCTGAACTTTTGTCAAAGACCAAGTCTGCGCTCCGTAGGTCAGGATTGGAAGAATGCACATGTCCATCAGTCACTATTGCACTAATTTTCATTACTTTAGAGGGGCGATTTTTGAGTTAATTATGACAAACATTTTGAGGAGTGTTATTATAAAACAATGCATTTTAGAGTAGAATTTTTAGTATTTTATTAAGAACAGTTATTTTAATTATGTTATTATGACAACGAATTCCATTGGAATGCAATTTTTAGGTCCCTATTTTAATGTCAATTGATATTCTGCCTAAGAAAAATGACTCCGAGTTTTTATTTAAATAAATAATAACAATTTTAATTTGTACCGTACCATAGTAATATAACGTCTAGTTATTTAAGTTAAATATGAATGGTTCAGTGAGATTAGTTCAAAGAAATATTTTTATAATTGAGGTGATAGTTGTGTTCAAACAATTGTTTAAGAATTATGTTGAAAACTTATATAATAAGTAATACTTACATTCAAAACATCTTTTATAGTTAGTGGGTTTAATAGGTAGTGAGTTTTATATCGATAAAAGTTACTTAAAAGATAATTTAATGCCAAAACTGAAGATAAAATGTAGAGAGTTTTAAAGTTTTCACGGGAATATTAAACCTCATTACCTATAATATTTAGTTTTAGCGGATAACAAAATTATAGTCTGATTAACCCTAAGAATATTTATGTTTGTTTTTAGCACGATAAGTACAAGGTTGTGATTTTATAATATGAGAGATTTTATTAGCCTTTTGAAAGGTTATAAGCAACGGAGGTTTTAAGTAACTTTCGTAATGTTTTTATACAGAGAAATTGAGACTAGATAGTATTTGATATGTTAAGACGGTAATTGTTGCTTCTGAGCTTTAAATTTGTAAGAAAGCTGCATTTAAAATTTGGAAACATTTTAAAAACGTATGTTGATAAAAGTTGATTGATACTTAAGTCGTTTTATTTTCACAGTTTCTTTTTGCCGGTGGACACTTACCACATTTCAGTTAGTCCTATAAAGAACGTAATGACATTTACATCAAAATTATTGAATCTTAAAATAAATATGCATCTGGTTACAGCATTTATGCTTTATGGAAATAATACTCGTTTCACCATTTTAGTACATTTACTTCTGGCGTTTACAGCGTTTTCGCGTAACGAAAAAAAGAGTTCAATTGTCGTAACCGCCACTAAGTCGTAAACCAGTCTTTTTTGTTAAATATTAAATATGCCAGTTGAAAGAAAACCATAAGTTATGAATTAGATCCAAATATCAAGCATTTTCGTTCATAAATGAAAGAGTTATGATTTTTTTTCTCGAAATCGAAAAGTTTTTTGGCTCTGGTGTAAAGTTTGCATTTTGGCGGTTACTACGTTCTCGCTTTTTGCCATCGATACCTACTTACATAGCTTTGATGACAATACAATAATAGGATACCATAGGGCTGATCTGATGATGGAGCCGGAAGGTGGCCATAGGAAATCTATAATAGAAAAAGCAATCCTACCGAGTTTGGGTTCTTCTCTTTAGAATCGTCTCAGTGAGCATTTGATGGATATCTAAAGAAAAGTACAGTCGGCTATAAAAGCTTGTCACTAAAATGAAATTTTTGACAGAAACTTATTTCGTATTATGACAAATATAATCCACAAACTTTTTGAAGTGAATAAATAATTCTTCTCCCCTAGTTCTAGGTACACAGCTATTTCATGCTTTCATTGCGTGCAGTCGAAAATAAGTTGAAAAAACTAATTTTCCGCGTGAATTTTGTCAATTTCGAGTAGTTTTTGAAACAAAGATTTCAGTAAAAAAATCAAACTGTAGGTTTTAAATACATGCCAATAAATCCCAATAGTCCTAGTCCTGTTCTAGAAAAGGAATTCTCTTAATACTTCAAAGAAAAACAAAAATAAAGTGGCCCATGAGGGGATCGAACCCGCGACCTTCGCGTTATTAGCACGACGCTCTAACCAACTGAGCTAATGGGCCGATGGGAGCACGACCGAAATACGTGACTCCTACCAGGAGCGTATATGCGAGGTGGCAAAATAAAACAAACGAAGATGTGTACTGCTAATTTTAAACCACTTGTATTATTGATATTGGCTGTGGTCACAAACTTTCTCGATAATTACTGCTATTGTAAAGCAGTAAAAAGTAAGATTCTTTACCAAAAATAAATGAAACATAGAAGTCAAGGAAGGAAGTCAATATGTACTTACCTATCGTACATCGTATTGTGTTACAAAGTAACAAACGATAGGTATAAGTTTGTATTACGTATATTGGACGTAAATAAAAACCAACAGCACTATATTCCCATAGCATAAGCATTCTGTAACAGACGAAATGGCCTCTAACAGTGATGCTGGACGAATTTCAACTATTTTGGTAGAGTCAAGCTGCAGGGTATCTTCAGAGAAATGTGGGAAAATTTTTACTTGACTACGGTAAATCATAGAAAAAAGATTTATGATTGCAGTTGCACCTTCAAGCGGTTTCATGAATAACGTTAGTCAACCGAGGGATGAGTATTTGTATGGCTAACGAGACACTTAAAAAAGCAAAAAAATTCAGGGGGCGGAACCTAGTGCATAATATTTAATCGTCTCGTAGAACACTTGATAGTGCAGAAAATACCTACATTAGGAAATGGCGAAAGGGGAACACCCAAATACTCCAAAATATTTTATTCCGATTTTGCTTATTCCGATTTTCAAAACTCCGAATTTCATAATTCCTAGGAAATAAAATTCCGATTACTAAAAAACACGAAATTTATTTAACCGAATTTCAAAATTCCGATTGTATATTATTCCGATTTTTATAACTCCGAATAATGAAAAGCCCGGAGTGTCATTGGCCTGAAAAACAAAATTCCGATTATTAATTTTCCGAAACTTCATTACTTATTCGGAAATTTGATATTCGGGATAATGACATTCGTGTATTCAATAATCGGAAATTTCTTTCTTAGGAATTATGAAATTCGGAGTTTTAAAAATCGGAATTAGTAAATTAGGTACCCGGATTTGGACAAATATCGAATTGGCTGAACCCCGAAAACTGTAGGTTAGGTTAGGTTTGTATTGTAACCACGTATAGCGGAGCGTCAAAAGACTTGCTGAACCGATTTTTTACGTTAAAACAAAAATAGAAAACCGGATTTGGACAAATATCGAATTGGCTGAACCCCGAAAACTGTAGGTTAGGTTAGGTTTGTATTGTGACCACGTATAGCGGAGCGAGCGGAGCGTCAAAAGACTTGCTGAACCCCGAAAACTATAGGTTAGGTTATTGGCTGGACCCCGAAAACTGTAGGTTAGGTTAGGTTTGTATTATGATCACGTATAGCGGAGCGAGCGAAGCGAGCGGAGCGTCAGACTTGCTGAACCCCGAAAACTATAGGTTAGGTTATTGGCTGAACCCCGAAAACTGTAGGTTAGGTTAGGTTTGTATTGTGACCACGTATAGCGGAGCGAGCGGAGCGTCAAAAGACTTGCTGAACCCCGAAAACTATAGGTTTGGTTATTGGCTGGACCCCGAAAACTGTAGGTTAGGTTAGGTTTGTATTGTGACCACGTATAGCGGAGCGTCAGACTTGCTGAACCCCGAAAACTATAGGTTAGGTTATTGGCTGAACCCCGAAAACTATAGGTTAGGTTAAGTTTGTAACCAAAATAAAAAAAATTACAAATTGTAAGTAAAATTGGCTTAGGTTAGGTACGACGACGAGCGAAGCGAGGAGGAGTGTTAGGTTGAACTACGTTCCTAACGAGCGAGCGAAGCGAGCGCGCCGCGGAGATCTATATCGAGTGGTCGAAAAATCCTAACATTTCCTATTTTAGCTTAAGGCAGGTCCGACTCAAATCGGCTTCACATAAGAATTAGCTTTGCAGGTTTATGTGAGTTTTAATTTCGGACTCTAATACATATTTATACTTATTATTAATATTAGAATTCCATATTCTGATGTTTCGTATGAATATTGACTCGGACTTTTCATTTTTCAATAGCCCTGGCTATTCAGCGTGGTAATACGGCCAGCCTCTTGGGCACCCTCCCGCTCGGCACCGATCTGGAGCCCGTTTTTTATTTATAGTTAGGTTTAAATATTTATATTATGTCCTTAGTTTTAATTGTTTCCATGTTTTATCTTTTTATATATACTTAGATAAATACATATTTTTCGGTGTATTAAAATTCGGAATTTTGAAAATCGGTTTTTTAGCAATCGGAATTCGTACTTGTGATAAATCGGAATATTAATAGTTCGGACTTTTTACACTTCGGTGTACAAAGATTCGGAATTTTGAAATTCGTTATTATAACCATTAGGATTTTTGTAATTTCGGGAATGTAAAAATCGGATTTATGAAATATCGGAATAATCATATTCGGAATGTTGATCCATTCGGAAATGTAAAAATCGGTATTTTGAAATTCGTGATTATAAATATCGGAATTAAGTTTTTCGTATTTATGTAGTGTACCCTGGCGAAAGATATACTCTGTATTTCACACCTCGACAAGCAAAAAATACAAACACAAACTTAAATTTACAATACCGATTACGAAACATCTGTTTATTTAGAAAGGTCGTAACTATTATTATGTTAACTCAATCGAACATTCGGTATTAATTTGAGTGTATTTATTTAGTATTTACATTGCGTTTTGACACGTTCAAACTTCCTAACATGGCATGTTACTGTTTAGTTTAATAAATGAGTCATTTTCAAAAAACATGTACATAGCTAAAGGCTTAATAAAAACCAAATTACGATCGCGTCTTTTGTGTAACGAGACTTACTCATGCAAAATATATGGGTAACTATCGTTACACAAAGGAATCAATTAAGTTTTGTTTTAATTAAAGCCCTTAACGTAGTACATGATTTTTGAAAACGACTCAAATATTTCTTAAAATTATGTTACATTTCATTCGGTTTCGGTGTTGTAAGTACACTCAGCGGCACCGAATTTAACCCAATTAGTCTTTTAAGTTTTTATGACGTAATATTCTTATGTTTACTATTATTGAATATCAAGTGATTAAAAAAAGTTACTTAGAATGTGTTTTGTTTGTTGTTTCGATTAAGAAATGTAAAACTTCAGAAAAAACTTAAAAGACAGTTAGTGATAAAACAATTGAACTTTAATAAAACAATATCAGCAACGAGTGTTTCCTCCCCTGGCCCTTATACTTATTACTGCCTTCATACTGTCTGGCATACTGTAGGTAATGTTTATGATATTCAATTGAAACTGATTAGGAATTTTAGTATCGACTTATTTAGAGCTCAGTCACAAGGAGCTTGGTTGTTATCTTGCGTTATTTATTATGATCCATCTTTATTACAGTGGGATATAGGTAGTTAGATATAAATAAATTGTTTATGTTTTACCTACTAATCTTTTCAGATTTTCGTAATGCTACTTCATCGGCCCATTAGCTCAGTTGGTTAGAGCGTCGTGCTAATAACGCGAAGGTCGCGGGTTCGATCCCCTCATGGGCCAATTTTTTTGTGAAATGTATGAGACGTTTTATTAAAATGTACAGGCTGTATTATAGTAAAACGTCTTATGTATAAACAGCATACTAAGAGCATACTAAGAATACTGTCGTTAATACAAGTGTGCTAAGTTGGTCATTTAAGAGTCGACGTGGGTTTGCAACCCGAGCCGAAGGCGAATCCGAGAGTGAAATGATCACAATAATACACACGCGTTTATACGATGTCTTTCAACACACTTGCGAATAAAAAATCTAAAAAAAAAATATTTGATTTATCAAACAATTTGTAAAAGTACATATGTTAACATTTTAACATATGTACTTTTACAAATTGTACGCAACGGTTTTTGAATAATCAAATCTTGGTGACGACTCACGCTTTGGTGGATTTTTGCTAAGAATATTGTGGCACATGAGGGGATCGAATCGGCGCGCTATTAGCACGACGCTCTAACCGACTGAGCTAAAGGCCGACGTTATCGTTGCACAAAACTATAATGACTATTTTTTAATATGATTATTGCTTGCTTTGATTTGATGAGATTTTATTGATATTTTTTATAAAAAAAAAAAACAAAAGTAATAGCACATTGTTTAAATAGGGAACCGCGTCATCGCATTCTGTCTCTGCATGGCAGGCATGACCGAAAGACAGACCGACAGAGTCGCACCCTCGTACCACAAGCACAACCAAATATAATTATATTTTAAGGTAATGTTAATAAAGAAAAAGTTATTCCTTTTTATGCCTGCGCCTGAAACATATGAAATCCTAGTTCAGGCACGAATCATATTTTGTCGACATTCTAATGTCTAAGTACAGATATTTTTTACTGTAAAACTAGTTATTATTTAATAATTGTCTTTTCTCAAACATGCAATGAAATATCGTCATAACGTACGTTAAAACAGGCTTCGAAGTGTCACGTTTCGGACGGAACAATGAGCATCGAGAGAGCTGTAAAGAAATTTCATACAAAGTTGAAGGCCTAGACTGGGAAGTATTTTTTTTTTAAACATGGCTTATGTGTTCATGAACGGGCTAAACAGCTGAATTATGTTTTTTTGAGTGGTGTATTTTTTATATTGTTACGAGCGTGGGGTTCGTATATGATAGAAAAGCACAAATTAATCCACAAATTAAACTCACTCACTTTATTACCCAAATTACGTACTTACAATCCACACGAACTGTACTTAAAATCCGCTAATTAAACACACACACTATTTCACAAATTATGCACTCACTATTCACACGAATTGTACTTAAGCGCACTAATCACTCAAGAGTCTTTCTCTCCGATTACCCTTGTACTAGCACTTGATCGCAGTTAAAATGTAACTAACTCACGCCGGCCGTCGGCGCCTTATATATATATCCCGCGGAACCGTTCTGGACGCATTGTCCACACATATCGCGAATATTCTAGTAAGGTCCAGTGTGAGGGCCGAGAACATTCGAGGCCATATATGTCTCTGTCTAATGGTACACTCTCTGTCACTCCCTTCTCGAATGTTCCGAGTATAGCTATCTCTTTCTAGTAGTCCTATCTCTCACACACTTCTCGAATGTTCCGAGTATAGCTATCTCGTTCTACTAGTGCTATCTCTGTCACTCCTATGGGATATTTCGCCATATAACGATTTGTGCTTCAGAGGCCCATAAGGGGTCCTGAAAACGCCTGAAAACGGGTTTTCAGGTTATGGCGTCATCTGAT
This sequence comes from Apotomis turbidana, assembly GCA_905147355.2. Taxonomy (NCBI): domain Eukaryota; kingdom Metazoa; phylum Arthropoda; class Insecta; order Lepidoptera; family Tortricidae; genus Apotomis; species Apotomis turbidana. The sequence continues at coordinate 7,966,756 of LR990297.1, read as the reverse complement.
AGAGGGTGCCCTGAAACTGACTGTAAACATGTTTCAGGCGCCTGAAAACGACGGCAACTTGGGTGAAATTTCGATCTTTAGATATGTGATAGAGCAACTTCTGAAACGGCCTGAAATGACTTTTCAGCCTGCTGAAAACGCCTCTAAAGCACTGAAATTGACGTTCAAAGTTTTTGACCTAACCTACCGGCGTAACAATATCATTACATATGTTTGAGAAAAGCACTATACATGCCTTAGCCGTGAAAAGGGCTTGCCGGCGTCTGCCAGTAATGTACCTATTATCTTTTATCTTTATAACGGCTGAGATTTTACCATTTTGGCATGAAGCCCTAAAAGCAACAAACAGACCGCACACTTGTCTCGGCAAGCCTACAGGACGCAGTTATATGTAAGAGTGAGACGGAACTACATCGTGCTCACTCTAACATATAACTGCGTCCTGTAGGCATGCCGAGGCTTGAAAAGCGTGCGGACGCGAATCTCCTGTTCTTGAATGTCGCATTTACAAGTACTTAAAGTAAAGGTAATACTCAGTTGCATAATTTAAGCGCTAATGTCACTTACATTAAAGATATAATTACACTAGCTACGAGTAAGTTATGTGAGGCGTGGTTTACACGATATCTCGCGACTTTTTACAGCGGAAGGAATAAGAACCTTAACATTGTAACCCACTACGGCAAAACGAAGGCTTATGGTGTTACAGTCTACGTAGGTCACTTAATAAGCTTTGAGATATAGAAAAACTGTTGAAGATAGCATTATTTCTTTAACGTTTTTTAAAATGTTTTCCATCATTCTCTATACAATGCATCATTCGTCTAAACGAACTTTGTAAACACTTTTTCCATTCTTGATCCGGTAGGTCAGAAATTGCTATTTACAGAGAGAAAACACGGGATCCAACGACAAGATTGCTTCCTCGGTCCAAGATATTGATGTAAAATGGTATTAACGCTCCCCGAACTAACGCCTAGAATATTCTCGATGTATGTAATTAATGGAATTTCTCGCACCAATAGGTATTGCAGTAAACCACACATTTTCTGCAGTTAGTCATGTTTGTAAACGACCAATTCTATGGTTACCTTATAGTTTTGCCATGTCCGTCTGTCCGTCCGTCCGTCCGTCCGTCCGCGGCTTAGCTCCGTGATCATTCGTACTAGAAAGCTGAAATTTGGTATGAGTATGTGTATGTATAACGCCGACAGAACGGAAAAATAAAAATTAAAAAAATAATTTTTTTTCGGGTACCTCTCGAACACCTAAAGTGGGGGTGATTTTTTTTTCTTTTCCACACTAGTGTGTGTGATGTGTCGTTGAATAGGTCTTGTAAAAATAATAGGGGTCTCGTAACATTATTTTTTGATAAAGTCAGCAGTTTTGTAAATATTCGCTCCGAAAACAAAAAATAGTGTCCCCCCCTCTAACTTATCAACCACGGGTCAAAAAAAATCGGAAAAATTCATGTAAATGAGGCCTTATAGGTACTTTCAATGAAAACTATATTGAACAAAATCGGTCGAGCCGTTTTTGAGTTATCGCCAAATTTCATATTTTTTCTTTTGAAGGACGTAAGTTGACTTCCAGGCGTTTACGACCTTTTTTTAGAGCTTAAAATCTTTCTTAACTTATAACTCGGGCTTATAACAGCAGTTTATTGTGAAGGATGAGCAACTACGGAACCCTACACTGAGCGTGGCCCGACATGCTCTTGGCCGGTTTATTTTATTAGGTTAGTTTAGGTTTACACCTTTTAAATTAAATGCCCGCCCTAAGTCAGACTGATTAGGTTCAGTCTATTCATGCAGTCTATGCTCCTAGTACTCTTGCATCAACTGCATCTAAAATTAGTCCTGTGGCACGGAGATAATCCCGTTAGTGGGTTTGGGTGATACTCCCAAACAAAGTCCGACTACTGGCAGTGAGGGCTAACCAGCCCTGATTCCGTTTCATGTCATGTCTTTAAAAAAAACATATTTTAAATTCACTGTTGCTCGGGAATGTCGATTGTAATCATTATAAACACAGTTTGTTGTTCGGTTAGACCAACACCTTTGAATATCTAGCACACGAAAAATTTAAAATTAAGCTCCATCGTGTATTGCCATCGCTTATCAAAAAATCAATCGTTAATCGTCATATTATTAAATAAAATCATTGGTTACCAGGAACTGTAGATTACGGAAAAATTTTCACCAGGTTTTTGTATCCGCAAAAATTGTACGTTTTCAGACATTTGTTCAGAAAGTGTAGATCGTCTTTCCTTGGCTCCTTAATAACAAGCAAGACGTATAAGTAGCGAAATGACATTTTCCAGCTACTCATTATTGATGTTTTCTATAAACTTTCTCAGCACTTATATTTGTTTTGCTTTCATTATTAGATCGCTAGAGGCATATAAGAATTGTCATAGGCTCATACATAGCCTATATCGATGTGCGTTTCTCTAAGTAACAACTTAATTATGTCAAGTCAATACATTTCTTGTATCCAAGTAGCAAAACATTGACTGAACATCATTAGTAAGACATTAGTAGGTATATCCGCCATTACAAACATTTTCATTAAAGAGGCAGGTTAAAGTAAAGATTGTCCCGCAGCTCAAAACACGCGGACTGTGCGTTAACGCAGTCGCATACACCATGTATCAATCATCATTAGTAAGACAATAGTACGTATTTTTCACCATTAGGTACTAACATTTTTATTAAAGAGGCAGGTTAAAAGAACGATTAATCCACTGATCAAAACATGCCAATTGTGCGTTTATGCAGCCACACACCATGTACCAATCATCATTATTTAGACTATTGTCTTAGCTATTTCAACCATTACTAACATTCTAATTAAAGAGGCAGGCTGAACGAACGATCAAAACACGCTGACGCTGCGTTTATCCAGTCACACACAGCATGTAACAATCAGCATTAGTAAGACAATAGTAGATACTAATTTGCGCCATTACTAAGATTCTCATTAAAGAGGCAGGTTAAACGAACGATCTAAACACGCTGACGGTTCGTTTATGCAGTCACACACACAGACACAGACACAGACACACCACACCACACAATCATCATTAGTATAACAACAAGAAGCAGGTTAAAGGAAAACACGCTGAAATTTCGTATAGGTACGCAGTCACATGTATGAAGAATGAATGACGGGTGACATTAAATAAATAAATAAAAAAAATATATAGGACAACCTCACACAAATCGATCTATTTAATCTCAGACATTAGCATCACGTTTTTTTATACGACTGCGTTTGCGGTGCGGTGCGTCAACGTCTTTTGAGCAGCGGTATGAAAGGCATGCTTTTAAAACGTGACTCCTGTGATTCATATATACGATACGTCTCTGCGTAAACGCACCGTCACTGATACTTGAGCAGCCGTGTGGTTGATCCTTTACTCTGGGTCTCATATGATTCTAGTACACCTCTATGTCAAATGCAACCTATTGACTGAGAGGCTAATGGACAATACTGAGGACAGAAGCACTGGCAGGTGGCAGTTCCCTTGCACACCGTATCAGTATTGCGATATCAGCATCTTCTGGTCCATGCCACCACTTGGGTAGTTTCCTGACTAAAAAAACTCATGATAATTATCATTATTTTACAGATGGTAAAATAACAGTACCTAAATAAAATCTTGAACTTATAGTTGTAGTAACCTAGTTATCTACAACTGTAAGTGATTAATATATAAATTAAAATCAAAGTAATCATCAATCAATATCAACTAAGTACATATTTCTTTTGCCTAAGTGATAACCTGACTCCACCTCCCAATCCCGATCGATCTAGCCTAAATTTATCACCCGTTAAAGTATCAACTATAATGGCTCAGTCGGACCTAATTGCACACTGAAACAAACAAGCGATAACCTCTTGATTAAATCATGTTCACCCAACATTACTTTCTGTATAAAAAACATCTCAAACGGTAAAATTATCCCATACAAATACGTCATTTTAGAGATGTGAGTTTCCCTAACATTCTGTTCTGTATACAGAAGGTCTTATTTCAGAAGGTACTCTTATTCAAATATGTCTTTTTGGAAGTGTGGTCTTCCAGTAATCATTGTTTATGGATCATGATAGTTAAAACAAAAGATAAGTAGTATTATTTTGTTTTTTGTTGGCAGCAGCGCCGCCCCGCGGTCGGATTATCGCATTCCGAATTACTTAAATGTAGAGTTGGCAGCGGTACAATTTGATGAATCGTAGGTGTGTTATATATTCTGTGGTAGAGTTACGATGGTGTAGATACGACATGATTTGTCTCTATACAAAATCATTATTTTAATAGGTTATTATTACTTTTATTAGATTTCAAGAACCAACATAATTTCACGTGAAGTTGTGACGTTGTAACTTACAGATTAAATGCACGATGACGGGAGAGTAAATGTGCCACGATTTGAATGTGTAGTTTTTTTATGTCATAGGGGGCAAACGAGCAATCGGTTCGCCTGATGGAAAGCGGTCACCGTCCCCTTTAGACAACACGTTGCGTTGCCGGCTTTTAAAACATATAGTTGTTGTAGTTAACATTTGGGACAAAATGATTTGTCCATATCTAGACACGCGGCAGCGTGTCCAGCCAAGTTCACCGCAGGAACTGGCGAGCAGCAGCCGTGTGTTATACACGAACCGTTTAGAGCCACTTTTGACCCCCCAATAACTCCAAATCTATTTAACATAAAAAAATGAAATTTGGCTTATGTATTAAGATCCTTTAGAACAAGTAGAACCCCAAATTTCATTAATATAGGTTAAATAGTTATTGAGATATTAAAGTACAAAAAACGGTATTTTTATCACTGACTGACTGACTGACTGACTGACTGACTGACTGACTAGTAATCAAAAACCTAACCCACTTCCAGGTGACCTAGAAAGGTGAAATTTGGCATCCAGCTTAGTAATTGTGTGTGTATACATATAAAAATCGAAAACAGTGATTTTTTTATGTTTTTTTATTATTATTATTATTGATGGTTGTTGCCTCAGAACTCTGTCATTTATAAACCGATTTGGAAAATTCTTTTTTTGTTTGAAAGATATACTAGAATAGCATATACACTCACACGCACACACTTACACATACATGCACATAAAAATCCAATACGTACTAACCGTTTTGGAAAATTCTTTGTTTGTTCAAAACTTTCAAAAGGTGTACTAGAATAGCACACAGAACTAATTAACAAATAATAATTAAGTAATTTACACATCATAATAATTTCTGTACAAAAAGTAATGATATCCCATCAAAAACATAAATGTAAAATGAGAGCCAAGTTCAATATCGCGTGCATTTCGCCGACAAAAGAATTGAGATCTGCAAGGGTGCCAAGTTATTTGCCCTAAAATTTTTAGATACAAAGACATGCGACATACTCAATGCATTTATTTTACTTGGGGTGTAATTCAATATCAAGACTTGACTTGGCTACTTTTAAAATATAAATTTATATTATAAATCAAAATCAATCAAATCATTAACCTATTTTCGTAAAGGTAAGTACGCAAGTTAGTGTACGTCTTGTTACTTATACTGTTAGCTTGATAATGAACTATGACTATCTTACTTTTATAAAATTTAGTTAATTTGTGAAAACTAGCCAAGTCAAATCTTGATATTGCCGGCTTTTAAAACATATAGTTGTTGTAGTTAACATTTGGGACAAAATGATTTGTCCATATTCAAATTACGGCAAACGTTGTAGTTTAAACGCAAATGAAAAAATAATTGGGCATTCGTGTATTCATTTCCGTAAAAAATGCAGTTGACTGTACAATGGACATGTTCAGTAGGTTACAAGATGGACTATGTGTTAATTTCAACCTGCCAGTGCCAGTAGGTGGGCATTCCGTTTAGTTAACACCTTTATTATCGCCCGACTTACACATCGCGATTAAATCGTAAGTAATCGTATGTAGTGCGTGGGAAGAGATGAGGGGGCCGCTTTCACACCGAACTGCAACATTTCGAAATGAAATCATACTTAATTTGCTGAATATGCAGAAATAGGGTGAAATACATTTCAAGTAGTGGATTAATAGCGAGAAAACGTTACCTCATTGTAATCGTGTCTCATTTTCAATACTGCGGATTATTGCGCAATCGTTGTCTATGGATCACACCTTCGGAGCGGACCTATTGCAAAGCTAAAAAAAATATTAATCATGGTGTCTCTGACCCAAATATTGTCAGTCTATCTGCCGACGGCCGCCGCGTGAAAGATTAAGACTGATTCTGGGAGAAACATATAGGTGTCAAGGATTTTAATAACTAGCCGCTTTTAAATTATACGTTAGTATATACGTTAGTTATACCTCGTATAACTGGGTCGTTCTTCTCTTTCTGTCTTCTTTGTAATTAGATAATTAAGATTAAATACGCTAGAAAACATTACAGTTCTTAGTTTAATTTTATTATAAGCATTTCCTTTGGATTCCTACATTATTTTTTACCTTTGTAGGGTTCCGTACCTCGAAAGAAATAAATGAAACCCTTATAGGATCACTTTGTTGTCCGTCCGTCCGTCTATCTGTCAAGACTCTTTATCTCGGGTACGCGTAGAGGTATCGAGTTGAAATTAAAACCATATACTCAGGTCTCCAGTCCTTTGAAGCTGTGAAAAAAAAATACTTGTAAGTCAACGTAAAAACGGTTTATGCAGCATAAAAAACGTATATTTCAACACTCTCAAGAGAATAAAATTTATAGGTTATTTTCCATTGACCTAAACCATCGCAATTCGGCAAGTAATACTACTACAAGAAAATAGGGAAACATCTGAAAACATTTGTAACTAAATCATAAATAATATACCTAGTCTTTATTTAAAGTACTTACGTACAGTCAGACCAATAAGAGTAGAAATTAAAAAGTGGCAATACTGTAGTATCGTCCCCTTTTTCTTAGATTGATTAGAAAGGGACGACACTACTGTATTGCTACTTTTTAATTTCTACTCTTTTTGGTCAGACTGTAAAACAGTTTTCCAACGGCAAAGTTAAATTTGTCGCTCAGTTCAGTTTATAATTTCGTTAGAGCAATATGCAGTGCTTTCACAGTTCGTACGGAACACTCGGTGCGCCAGTCCGACTCGCACTTAACCGGCTTTTTTAATTGGCATGTCAGAGTATCGAGAACGATCCAATTGTGTACCCTCTCTACAGACAGAGTCAGCGCAACACGCATGAGTTGATAAAAAAATTGAGGTACAGGCGTTACTACATGGCCCGCCCATTGCTACTTGCCAATGCCATGGTCGGGTCATATACGGATGGCCTCGTGAAGGTCGCGAAGAGTTGATCCGATCTGCGAAGGATCGGTTTTGACCGTGGACCGTGGTTGATATAGTTGACACGTGTCGCTTTCGATACGCTACGGTGTAAATGTAGTCGGTCTATCGAAACACGTGCACATAATCTATAAATAATTACAAAGTAGCCGCTGATCAGAGCACTTGACTTACTGTTTAACCCAAAATGATGGAGTCCTAAAACATGGCGTGGGCGCATGGGGATGCGATTGAAAGAAGAGCGTAAGCGCCTTGATAATACGAAGACGCTTAGTATCTTTTTTATTACTCCCCCAGAATAAAAAGGTAATAAGTGTATTGTTATTTTCAAGGCTCTTAAGTTGTTTTGTACAGTTGCCCTTAAGCACACGTTGGAAATGATGAACCGTGTTACGCTATAATTTAATTAAGATTAAAGGGTCAGATACAGACTGGCTTCTGGGGCTAGAGCATTGACTTAAGAAATTAATGGACACGTGTTTTAGATTGAAATAATTGAACTAGAGCTAATAGGAGGCCTAGGCTGTGGTTAGGTTTAGAATTTATGAATAATTTATTCATAAAAAGTCTTATTTTATTTTTATCATTATTTTTCATGTGCGAAATTAAAGAATTAATGTAAACGGATTTTAAAGGCATCATTTTAACGAAACTAGGTAAATGATTTTGTTAATACCTATTAAATTTTCACTCCTTCTCAAATTATAGCTAAATAATTAACTGAGAAGAGATCGACAAAGCGATACGATAAACGATAAAGAATCAACTGGCTTTATTGGCATATAGAGATGAACCAATTTGAAAATCTACCTACACTTAAAAAAAAAAAACTGGTTGCCTGTAAAGTCGGTTTTACGGGCGAAGATTTTACGTGACAACGCGCGGCGGACCGATCATGTTTGAGTGGGAGAGAGACGCAAGGCATTCGCCGGTCCGGCGGGCCTCTCTCTCGTTCGGTGACTCATCGTAACAGACGTGAGCGGGCGTTACACTATTTCATGAGTGACTCCGAGCGCAACCTAATTTAAGACGTTGTCACGTCAATAAGTTGCAGATATATTTACAAACAGTTTGATCGAGTTAACATTGAATTATATTAATCTAATAAGGAATGAATGAAAACTTTCAAAAATCTGGAAAATATATCCATTATTTTTTTTTTTTTAGGCACCCGCCTACCTATAAACTAAATTGCAAAAGTGTTTAAAATTTCCCCATTATAAATAATCATTCAGCAATATCAAATATGTCGTGTTATTTTACATCGTTTCTGTCCGATTTAATAGCGTTGTATGCGGAATACTTAGTCCATACGTTTGACGTCTTTGAGCCAGGGGCATAATCACAGAGCTTCAAACCTTCAAACAAGGAGGCTTTATAATTCTAGCTCTCATAGTTGCATTTCGAACGCACTTAAGCAACGTTTTTGTTGTCCGGCCATAAATATAAATTCAAAAAATTCCATTGGTAACGGTGCATCCCGATAAATATATAGATAGAGAATGTTTATGTCTCTAGGCTATGAAAATGTAGATAGAGATAATTTCAAGTTTCCTGTTTTTTTTTTACTTAGGTAGCTATTTAAACCACTCACTATATTTTAACGAGCCACACATCGACATTATCTATGACGGATTAATAAAGAAAAAATCTACAGATCTCGCACTACGCTACGTGCAACTTTCAAAGGCATTTAAAACGTAATTTAGGAACAAAGCACATGATAAAATTAGCTACCGCTTAATTATTTTTTGTCTGCCCGCCTCTTCAGAAGACTCAAACTGTAGCTTAATTCAAGCCCGAGATCCAATTATTTCCGTTTCTTGAATAGCGAACTCAACAAAAAGTTGTTGGGAGATTCTCGATCCAAGTCAGCGAAAAAAAATTATAATTAATTATGACAAATTTTAGAAAATCTCATAAAGTTACCGACCGATTTTGGAAATTAAAATTGCACTTTGTAGCCCTTCTTCTGTGTGTGTTATTGCGTTTGCCAGGATTCGAACCCAGGATCACCAGCTTCAGAGGCCATTGTACAACGAATTAGCCAAACATGTCATCAAAATTGCGCAATTTACCTGTCAGTACAGATGTGTCGTTCTCGAGAACGTTTCCCGGTTTTTAGGGTTCCGTAGTCAACTAGGAACCCTTATAGTTTCGCGATGTCCGTCTGTCTGTCTGTCTGTCAGTCTGTCCGTCCGCGGCCTAGCTCTGTGATCATTAGTACTAGAAAGCTGAAATTTGGTATGAGTATGTGTATGTATCACGCCGAAAAACGGTACTTACCTAAAATAAAAACTAAAAAAAAAACTTTTTTTCGGGTACCTCCCGTGTCCCGTACACCTAAAGTGGGGGTGATTTTTTTTTTCGTTCCAACACTAGTTTGTGGGGTATCGTTGAATAGGTCTTTTAAAAAATTTAAAAATAATAGCGGTCTCCAAACATTACTTTTTGATAAAGTCCGCAGTTTTGTAAATATTCGCTCCGAAAATAAAAAAAATTGTGTCCCCCCCTCTAACTTTTCAACCACGGGTTAAAAAATTATGGAAAAATTCACAAAAATGAAGCCTAAGTACTTTCAATGAAAACTATATTGAATAAAATCGGTTGAGCCGTTTTTGAGTTATCGCAAAAATTCATAATTTTCTTTAAAATTACGTGTGCCGCGCGGTGTCCTTATACTCCGAACGTTACACATATTAGTTAAGTGCCATACTGTATTAAAACATTTCACTCAATCTGGCGCGTACAATCGGTAACTTCCAGAAGGTAATAAGTAATTACTGTTATTTTGGCGTTTACGACCTTTTTATAGAGCTTGAAATCTTTCTCGTAATTTTTGTCTATTGCGAAGAATGGGCTACTACGGAACCCTACACTGAGCGTGGCCCAACATGCTCTTGGCCGGTTTTTTGAGAACGGCACATCTCTACCTGTCAGGCGTGTCTTATAATCTCGTGTCTAAACTGCAATGTTCTCGTACATTAATTACCTATATTTATAACATAGGCAACATTGTACTTCAACTTAATGGATATGGTCATAAACTGTTTACAGTAGTCTTGTTGGATATTGGCGTAATTTCCGCTGAGACCCGTTAAATACATACTTAGTAACGAAAAGAACTTGTAAGTGACGTTCTACTATAATTGACAACATATTAGTTTATTACCAGGCGATTTTCAGATATAGATAATCAAATAAAGGATAAAAAATTAAATATAGCCCCATTTTTTTTTATCGAAAGTATTCCAATTTATAATTAAAAAAACCACTAGTGCGTGTAATAAAAATATAGTTTTGGGTTCTGTGATAATAAAACTAAGTAAAGAAAGTTTCAACTAGAGGCATATGTGGTGTAAGTCGACTATTACACAGAGCAAAAATACTATATAAAAAAATATTAGAAAACTAATTACATTTGACAACTGTTTCATTTTACTGCCAATGCATAATGTCTCTTGTCTCCAGAGATGGGCAAAAGTTAATCGATTAACGATTAACGATTAAGATTAACTTTTTTAATCTCGATTAACGATTAAAATTGACGATTAGTTAATCTAATCGTACGAGTTCCGATTAATTTAATCTCGATTAAGTTAATCGTCGATTAATTTTTAGCGATTAAATTTTTAATCGATTAGTTAATTTGATTACTTTTTCTCGATTAGATTAACTAATATAAGATAAAATAAGATATTTTTTGTAAGTCTAAGTCCCTGCCTAGAACTTCTTAGTACTGTACTATAAAAAGCATCTTGTATTACTGTAACAAGAGGGAAGAGGGAACGGTCGGATACAAAGGTATCCGAACCAAAAAAGTTTCTAAAGGTACATTTTCTGTCCCTGGACAAGATATATAGTATTTTCGTAAAAAGCACAAAATGCGCGTGTTCCAACTTTTAATCGCGAAATTAATCGTGAAATTTAATCGATTAAAATGACGATTAATTAATCGTTAATCGAAGACTCTCTCGATTAAGTTAATCTAGATTAAACTAATCGCGATTAACTTTTACGATTAACTTTTTTAATCGATTAATTAATCGATTAGAAAATTAATCGATTAATGCCCATCTCTGCTTGTCTCCTATTGTCATTTTCGCGCGCCGAAAAAGCTCACGTCATATATTATGAAACTTTGAGTTTATTGAATTAATAGCCTCCTAGAAACGTGTCCTTCTGGTAAAAGTGGGATAATAATAATAGTGGGATTTATATGTATTTCAGGGCAGACATTTCCGAAATATCTCTTCATAAAAAACGTAAGGTGCTTTGGGGTAAAGTCGAAAATGGGGATAAGTCGAAAATCACACATTTCTACTAAACTGGGAACAAATTCTACGCTTGCAACGCTTGTCAAAACGCCATGTTTATCTCCTCCCCGGCTTCAGTTCACTTCGCATCGCTTGTCGTGAGGGCACGTGTGTTGCAGTCGATTAAATAAAAGCAGTGCGATTTTTGCATCTGCGGGGATAAATTAGAACTAAAAAGAAATATGATTCTTAAACTCATATTGCATAAAAACCAGCTTCGAAATTACCCCACTTGCTTTCGAAATTACCCACTCCTTAAGAAATAGTATTCAAAATATATATTTTTTTATCCTAATTTGTTTCCAAATTCAAGCAACATATTGAAACGCTGTTTTCACAAAGCGTTGATGAATATATCCAATTTCGTAAAGATCTCGTTACTTGGAAGGAATACTTCTTAGGTTCTGACTTACGAGCCCAAACCCTAACATACTCTACACTCGCCTAAAAATATGTCGAATTTACCCCAAAGCACCTTACTCAAACTTCAAAAAGTATTAAAAAGTAAAAAAAAAAAAATTAATATTTACATTTTTAGTTTTGTAATAAAAATTGCAGCTGTGAAATCCCGTACAATATATATTGCTTTACGGCCATTTACGCGTGTAAACCGACGGTAAGCAGTGCAACTTGAGCACAACAAAATTGATGCCTGTGGTAAATAGCTCGTTATTAAAATATTTTATAGCATGCTTATTATGAATAACATAATAACATACATACACATTATACCGGTAATTTCGCGGAACGATTGGCTTGATTTTATTGCTCAAGTATTTGTTTAACAAAGTTATAGAAAAGAAAACAAATATATATTTTTACCATTAAGTATTAAAATTGAAACCTGAGAACTGCTCCTTCTGTCACTTTTTTTAAGTCGATTAAAAAGAGCGTATTCGCATAGGATAGTCATCACAGTTTAAAAAAAAACCGTGGCGTTGGCGTGGCATCAAACAAAAAGTCTGGGCAAGCCGGGGTATATTTCGCTTACTTTTTCTTCAGTAGCAAATAGAGAACGGTGCTCAATCGTCCTGAAGTGGACAAGCCGATATAAGTATAGACGCCACTGATACACATAGTGGATATATTCCGGACAAAATGTCATTGACACGTCGGATTTTGCCCCGGCTCGAAGTCGCACCTGTGCGTTTACTGCTTTCCACAGAAAAGTCGCACGTGCGTTCTGAGAACTATAAATAGTACTGCGACAAACCTTTCTTGCAGCATTTTAATGACTTTAAATACCTTGGTACCTACTTATTGTTACATCTAATGCATTGAAAAAATATTTTATTTATATATTATTAGATGAAAAACACAACAGCGTAATAACTTATAAAATGTTATTTTACCAATGTGGATGTGCTAGGTTTCGTTTGCCAAAACCATTTAGGTTTCACAAACTTTACCAAGCAATCATTTTATTAAATATTTGGATACTTATTCAGTGCATTGACGCCTGTCTGTTTGATCAATCGTCCATAGTATAGCTTAAACTGTAAAAGTCTAGGTACCTTCTATAATTTGTAATAGATCTATATTTCATTATTTCATAAAAATCAAGATCGTATTATTGTTTTTTGTTCTTTACATAGCCTCAAAATTTTATAATTTTAATAACTAGACAGGCACATAACCAGTTACTTAAAGTTCAATATGTTTAATGCATGGTTTCTGTAGGTACTCTCAGAGCCATATGTATGAACCATTAGTGGAAACTGTTTTGGATTCTGTACTTATTATCTATTTTCGTTAACTTTAAGTGTGATTGTAAGTATGCTGTATGTTTCCCATTACAATAAATAAATAGAAAAGGATGATAATAAGGATAAATAATTATCGTCATAATGACTGTTTCTCGTAATATTTGATGTTGCCTGTATTTCCATCGGGGTAAATACCTAAGATAAGAGGTTGTTAAAATAGTCACGCAAAAGACTGAACACAATATCTACACAGAATAAACAGCCTATTTTTTTTTTAATGTACCTACGACGGTAACGGAGGACAGAATACTCAAGATAGGGGACATTATCAGCTTTAGGGTAATGAGGTCAGTTAAAGATAGAACGACCAAGGGCAACGGAACACCTATTTCACAACTGCTCATACGAGGTAGCGTGGCCGAGCGGTCTAAGGCGCTGGTTTAAGGCACCAGTCTCTTCGGAGGCGTGGGTTCGAATCCCACCGCTGCCATTATCTTTTTGCATTTTTTTCTGCTTTTCGTTATCTTCTTTTTTTATGTGAAGTGCAATGAAAATAATTTATTGATATTATTGTGATGTTAATCTGATTTGGTGACCGGAGAGCTGGCAGTCTGCTCCCTCAAAGAATCGGTTTGGTGATTCAGCGAGGAAACACCGCTAGAATCTTCGGCACTATGCCGCAGCGCCCAATTTTTAGACTAAATTGTGTTTTAGTTTAGTTTAATTTTATGTTTGGTTTTATTGTAAGTATTTTTATCACAAAGGATAAATCAATAATTCATTCGCAGGAATTCGGTATACGACATACGGCATATTAAGATTATCAAAAATATATTTATGATGTGTGTGTGTAAAATATGTAATAACTTACTACTTTGATTAGTGCCTATTCTGTTCTGGCTATATAATTTTAGTCTAATTTGATATGCTATACAATTTGTAATTTGAATGTCAGCGATCTTCAGCTGCACAAATAAATAATGAAAATAAATATAAACATGACTAGTGGACGAAAAGCTATAAAGCCTTTACCTGTTAATTTTAAACTATAACTGTCATCAGTTATCAACATTACCGTATATTCTATACGATGACCCAATCCTCAATCATCTCGTAATTACACTCTCATACAGAAGAAGACATCAAATTTTGACAGCGACAGCCATTAATCAACTTTAATTATCCCTAAACCCACTTACATTTACACAAAGCGCTAGTAACACAAATTGAAAGTTGCCAGAATTAACTTTTAAATCCCGAATAATCGATAGCGCATCAATCAAGACTTTTTTTTTTAATTTGCCGCTGGCTGAATTGAATTACAACGTTGGCGGCATCCCCGTGCTATACGAGCACGCGTGTCTTGTCTACCGCGCAGTGCGCAGAACACAGGTGCACACCATTTAAACTCGACGTACGTCGCACATACTACGCGCTCTCCCGGAGTGTCGCGAAAACGATCGCGGAAAAACAACTGACAGACGCGTTCCATTTTCAAATACAATATTCCCGCCTTGGTTTTTTTTTCTAATGATTCGGTGTTTGATTAGATTAAAAGTGTAACCATACATAATGAAATGTGATCTTAATTTCGCTAGTCTATGTATTCACAATGCTGTATTGTAACCATTGAAAATTTCACACGGCGGCATCTAGTCTGGGTAAGTCAATTTTTATTTTGATTTATTCAATCATTGTTCTTTCATTACTTTAATAACCAACTCTTATATATCATGCATATTAATTGTAGATTTTAAAGTTGCCGCAAAAGTTTTTGTGGTATGTAATGCTATATATCCTATGAATTAATGGTTTTTGTTTTTTACATTCAATCCTAAATACTATCAAAATTAAAATATTCAAATTGCCGGTTGGTGTACAGTAGCCAGGTGTTCTCTATTCAATTTAAGTGAACAGTTACCTATAATACAAGACGTAGTCTAATTTTAAGTATTAGATTATTACATTTATTACCTTCTGTCCAGGCAATTATCCGTAATAGATCAGTGAAACCTGTATTTATTTATGGTAAGGATTATTCTTTTTGCTGTAGAAATTGCGCACAAATCATTTGCAGATGAGAAATTATTTAATTAACTATTAAAAAATTGCGTCTATTGGACTGAATCATAAATAATATTTTTTGTAATTCGAAATCTAAACTTTTGTCAAATTATTTAAACTAATACTAGGTATACTATAATTAAGTATAGTCTGTCCGATCTCTAAGACCAAATGCAGTCACTTTGGCACAAGGTACAAACAACCGTATACATGTAAATTTAAGGTCATTTTTCACCATAATTTGATCTTAGAATTCCGGATCTAGACTATACAGCCTTCATAAGTGTGATTACTTTATTCATATATGTAAACAGACAAAACTTGCAATAATTCAATAAACCTTAGTTTAAAAACGAAAATGAATAAAAAACTAATAACAGTATAATTCCTATAAACGTACTTTAAAAAAAGTAATGTGGCAAATAAATAAAAAAGGAGCTAAGTATATTTAAATAAAAATAAAACATAAAAAAAATAATACTCCCTCCGGCTGCAGTTCAGCAATGATTATTCATTCATATAATTTTAACTAACTTTATAGCTAAATGCATTATAGTTTGTGCCCTTTTGTTTAATTGTCCTTGGACACGCGTAAAATTACACTCTTGAGAGGATACTGTCAAAAGTTCAATGCACTCGTAATATATTCAGAGCTCCGCATTAATATTGTAATTAATAACCAAAAGTAGTCTAGTTTCGGTTTATCAATGCGCTTTGTGAAAGTTTCGATCCATACCCGTTCGGAATATGTCACAGTGAAATTTCACTTTTATTTTGGCAATAAACCCGCCTCGCCATATATATTTATTAGTGCAATAACTTATTTAGGGTTCACCTTCCGGCTCCATCATCAGACCAGCCCAATGGTACCATATTATTGTATTGTCATCAAAGTTAAGTAGGTATGTACAATTTCAGCTCAATCGGTTGAAGATATATCTGCTACAATTTTTTTTTGCAAGATTCCACTCGAACTAACATACATTGCAAGTTAAAATACTAATAATGATGGCGTATCAGCTCTCGTTTTTATATTTTTTTTAACAAAGACAAGATGTTTACATTAATGATCTATATACATTTAAAAACTTTACGTTATATTATGGTAAATTCAGAATAGTGTTTGATCTAAGTATATCATATAGCTGTCCCTGATGAAGAGCTCCATACGAGTTCGAAACATGTCGGGCCGCTCCTGACAATTTTTACGTGAGTTGAAACCGTTTTTATAATTATTAAAGATCTCATGATAATTTTCATAATGTTATATCATATCATTTATTTGCACAAAACAAAATTAAATAGGTATATTATATATGCATGCAATATTGAAATATAGCAATATTGAAAGTTGTCATCGTATGGAATCAATTAAAAGCGTCGGGTCGGCAATCTACGAAATTGCAGTAAACCAAACATTGGTTTACCACTTTTCAACTTTATTTCATGAGTATTAAAGTACAAAAGTAGTAGTATATTCTTGGCGGAGTGTACGTGAGACGTGGAGCGGAGAATGGCTCCGATAATATTGTTCCGGCGCGTTCCCACCGGCACAATAAAAAGGAGAGCTCTCGATAATAAGCAAAGATAATTGCCACTCATGCACGTGTATGTGTACATACATACAAACACATACACGTACACTACCGTCATACGGCAAAAATATGCAACAATGCAAGTAAATTACACCTAAGTATGTATAGTAACTGAAAAAAAAACGTCTTTTTTATTAATTCCGAATTTATTGTACCTAATTTAAATATTAAACATATGTAATTTTTAAGATTCGTATTATTTTTATTGTCCGAGCGAGCGAAGCGTCACTGTTTCAGTTTCGCCAAAATGTCAATCGTATGTCCGGATGTTTGGATATTCGGATGTACGGATTTCAGACTGTTCTCGCCTACATGCTACATTTCTCAAGCGACTCTCATGAAATTTTGTGAGTTAGGTTCAATAAGGATATACTGACTTATACTACGATTTCTAATTCAAGACCAAAAAACTACCTACTACAAGGTTGCAACTACAATAAAAAAGAATTACAATAGTAAAATATTTTTGTCAATTCAGTTTACTGCTTTTTTTCAAAATGGCGAAATTATGGAGGTCGAAAACGTAATAAAATACAGATAATTCCACACTTTCGAAACAAACTCGCGAGGTCTACAGCTCACAGAGCTACTAGTTTAATAACCTCGACGTTTCGGACGTGATGTTAAGTAAATGTTCTCCTCATAGTGTGATTACACTAATCTAATATAAGATACCGTTTCATTTGCGCGATCTCTAGTCTCGTTGTATTGATTTCTCCCACTTTCATCGCGTTCTCTCATTTGGTACCATTTCAGTACAATTTCAAAGGCAATTGGGTGTGCATTAGCTGATTTCATTTATTAAACTGTAGAGAGCTTTTTACACTAATTACGAAGTACGGAACATTAGCAATTACTTGTTACTTAACAGACTAATTTATTCACATCTAATTAAATTTTTAAATAACTAAATGTATTTACTTATACAAATCGGGATGTGTTTACAGTTCTCTATTGGCTACGGTAGAATTGTTAGCCATCATGTAATGTTTGTCAGAATTTTCATTACCCATGATTAGACTTTCCTCAGGAAAAGTTGATTTTCAGAATTGTATATAACTACACTATCCTGACCTAATGGACTCTACTACTGAGCATTTTTTTTTAACTTCTGACCGTCTAGCACAACTATGCTTCGCGACTCTTGTTGCGCGACATAGCGTCATGCACCTGTCACCCTCTCACATAACTGCATAGAAAGAGACAAGCAATCGACAACATTACATATATTTGATACTACAATTTTTTGAATTTTCTGCATTCCGCTTAGAAAGAGGACTTGGACATTGTTCTAACATTTTTCCTGAGATTACTAATCATTTTATTTATTAATTTATTAAAATTTACTACTTCTAAAATTTAGTTACACCAAAACTATGACACAATGTATTAGGTTACTTTAGTCTGGTGCCTATTTAAAAAAGCGAATGACGTTGAGCTTGACATTATCGACAGCTTATTTTTTTTCGTGGATAGGCCGAAGGCTACAACTCTATGCAGGCATAGCTGTAGATTTCGGTTATTTTATGTTTTTTAGTATTATTTACATACAGAAAAATTAATTCTAATATTTTTTACGGTGTATACACGACGCAAATGTCTCTCAATATTAATTTCCTCAAGTTAGAAATATGAAATGTTATCAATTATGTCGCGCGAGAAATAGTCGCTTGTGACAGTTGTGCTAGAGGTGCTCTAGGCTTAACTAAATTATGGCTAGGTACGTCAGCTGCCACCTTTATTTAGTACTCACAGTGCACTATTTATTATACACGTGACATTTGTTTCAGTAATTAGTCTTCAAGCAGTCTCATGGTCTAACAGCACTGTCAGATTTTATCACATGTAAATCACGAATAGGATTCAAGTCATTCGTATCATTCAAGTCAAATCACTTGAATGATACGAACAAATTTCAAACTTCATGGTACTTCATTTCATTTGAGAATTATGCGAAGATCAATCTGAGAATTTAGTGGTTGTCTAATCTGACCGTTTTAGCAACGCTACACGCATATACCAGCGTCTAGGCATTTAAACCGTTTTTGTCGGAAAAGTTAGTTTTTGCATGCTTTCTCTATCAAATTCGGTGAAAAACTTGAGATGGAGATATAAAAACGAAATCGCCTGATAAAATACGGTGGAAAAACTTGCACTATATTCACATCTTGCCGCGATCTCGTTTGTCGCGCGACCCAACATTTCCCTTACTGCTCGCACGGCACAGTAAAGGAGACAGGCAATAATGTCACGCAACAAAGAGTCACGTGTCACGTATCGGAGTTGTGCTAGAGATACTGGACTTTCTAGCTAAAGTAAACGATGTAAATGTTACTTACGACTGCTTCATATAATTCATTCTCGTACCGCCATGAGGGCAGTAGCCCTAGACAGTAATGAAACTATAAAAACCCCCCGTTCCGCTCCATCTATAAGAGCGATCGTTGTTCTCTGCTTTTGCATTTTTACGTAATACATTATCACTCGATTTTTATCATTTACCCATACATATTTATATTGTTTTACTTCCGCGCTTGCCTTTTAGTTTTTTAGTTGCAAAGGGTATTGCCCTGTGAGTGCAGTATTATTTTTATGAGCGCTGATTATATCTGCATACTAATTTACTGGGGTAATTTCTATTATGCACGTAAAACATTGTGATTGAGCATTCATGGTAGACTCAGCAAATGATATCCTGCCCGTTTAACACAACTACGTTTCGCGAATCTCGTCGCGCGACATAGCATCGCCCGTCACTCTCTTACGGTACAGCGAAGAAAGAGATAGGTAATATTTCTCGGGCGAGAAAGAGTCGCGTGTCATAGTTTTGCTGAATTAAAACAGGTAGAGAATGTCTAGAACCTTCTAACCGATTATGTCATAATTTGGAGCAGGTTTTCAATACGTCGGTGTTATTTTTGAATGTAGGTATGTTCCCTGGTTATACGGAGACGACGGGACCGATTTGGATTATTTTTGACGTGACAACGTCTTAAATTAGGTTGCGCTCGGAGTCACTCATGAAAAAGTGTAACGCCCGCTCACGTCTGTTACGAGGGCCGGTTGTCCCGCTAAAACTCGAGAACGGCTGAACCGATTTGGCTAATTTTAGTATTGAAATATTCGTGGAAGTCAAAGGAAGGTTTAAACGGTGAGAAAATATTGAATAAATGAGTGGAAAATAATAAAAAGGATAATTTTATATTCCCATACAAATACAAACTGTTCGTACATACCTGTCAAACATATGATGTTTGTTCCGCCGGTTCGGTATTTTTAGAATAATTACATGTAGATCTAGACTAAATAAGGGTTTGGAATCGACAACATACATGCATAATAGTCTGATTATCGCATATTTAGATTTAAAACATGTAAAATAATGACACTATAATAACATTAATGACACATGTGATGGGTGCGTTCAGAAAGTAACACTTAATTGCTTCCCTTTTAAAATAATAAAACTTAAATCTACAATAAAACCCAAGTGGATATCTAAAGGGATCAAAATATGCAGCAAGAAGAGAAGATCTTTATTATGGAAATATCGATTTTGTCCTAATAAAGTTAATAAAAATATTCTTAAAACCTATAATACTAGATATAAGAAAATACTAAATCTCACGCAGCGCTCACAAAATGACCATTTTATAAAGCAATCGACCAACAAATCAAAAGCTACTTGGCAAGTCATTAATAAAAGCAAACAGGTATTCCCCAAAGAACCAATATTAAAGCTTATTAAGGACGATGTGACAATTACTGATCCGACTCATATAGCCAATACTTTCAATAATTTTTTTATTGACCAAATCGTAAACAATGGCAAAGCCCAATGTAATTTAAAAACTAACTGTAGCAAATCTATGTATATGGCACCTACTGTTCCCCATGACATACTGATTATCATTAAGGCACTCAAAAATACTAATAGTGTCGGATATGACGACATAAATACTAAAGCTGTAAAGCAGGTATCGCATGTCATTGCCCATCCTCTAAGTCATATTGTTAACCTCAGTATCTCAACGGGAGTATACCCAGACAAGCTAAAGCCGGTTGTTGTAAAACCTTTATATAAAAAAGGGGACAAAATGAATGTGTCAAATTATAGACCAATTGCTCTAGCAACGGTTTTTTCTAAAGTAGTGGAAAAGGTGATATTTGAGGCACTATACAATTATCTGGAGAAATATCATTTGCTAGTTGCAGAACGGAAAGGGTTTCGTAGAAATAAAACCATAAATATGGCAATATATGACCTTGTGCAGCCAGTATTAGAAAATGTAGATAAGCGAAACCAAGTATGTGCCATATTTATGGATATGACTAAAGCATTCGACTATGTAAATCATTCCATACTTTTAAAGAAGTTGAATGCATACGGTATCCGTGGGAATATTTTACAGTTGTTAAATTCCTATTTGAGCAATAGAGATCAATATACTGAACTTTCTCAAATATGCATGCACACTAAATTTGTAAAGGTGTACCGATCTAGAAAGAGGCAAATTATGCATGGCGTGCCACAAGGAAGTGTTCTCGGACCTCTACTATTTTTAATATATATCAACGACCTACCCCGGCACGTCAAACACCCTATGGTATTATTTGCTGATGACAGCACTGTTATTATTAAATGTAATGATATTAATGATTATGAAAAGGAAATTAATAATACTGTAAAAGACATAATTGAATGGCTAAATGTGAATAATTTATTAATTAATCTTGACAAAACTAAAATCATGCATTTTTATCAACAGAAATTGCCTGTTCCAATCGTTTGTAATTATAAGGGGACACTGATTGAATCAGTTTCTGCTACCAAGTTTTTAGGAGTACATGTAGATAACCACCTGTCATGGAACTCACATACTGAGCAAGTGTGCCTAAAACTGAACCAGTATGCCTATGCTCTTTATAAACTTTCAAAGCAAGCTAGTCCTGACGCTGTAATAACTGCATACCATGGTTTTGTAGCGTCAACTTTACGTTACGGCATAATTTTCTGGGGTAACTCTACAAATAAAGAAGCGGTGTTCAAAGCCCAGAAAAGATGTATCAGAGCAATGCGTGGCCTTAAACAAACTGATAGTTGTGTGTCGCATTTCAAGGATTTGAACATCTTGACAATGCCTTCACTTTACATCTTAGAAATGGTAATATTCGTAAAAAATAATCCAGCGTTGTTTAAAAAAGCCAATTACACTAGCGAACGTTTGGGGCAAAGATTTAGGGAGGATTTATGCCCAGCTCTTGGAAAAACCGCTTTGATGCGCAAAAGTATATGTTCTCTTGCGATAAGGATTTATAATAAATTACCTATAGATTTGAAACTGTTACCAATACTAGTTTTGAGGCATAAACTATTAACTCTGCTTACAAATAAGTGTTATTATACTGTTCTCGATTATTTAAATGATGACCTAAATTGATTGTAATTATTTTTTGACTAATTTAATTTTTTTATTATAATTTCATTGACAATCGACTTAATTATTTCAATTTGTTTTCTCTTTATTATTGTTTCATTGGTAATCTAATTATTTCAACTTCTTTTTCTTTATTATTATTTCATTGTCATTCAAATTATTTAAATCTGACATTATTGTATATAATGTATTCTTCAAACTTAATAAGATAATAAGCATAATAGATATTAAGGAAATGTTTTTGTACGCCAAGTGGCAAAATATAGTGCAACACAAGGAAATGTAACATCTCTGTATTTATGCAGCCATCACCTATGTTTAACAAATAAAACACTTTGACTTTGACTTTGACTTTGACTTTGACTTAAAATGTTGTTAGGGAAATTGTGAATGGATATGATACAAATAAATATACTACCGAGAAAAAGACGTTGTCACGTAAAATCTTCCTTCGCCCGTAAAACCGACTTTACAGGCAACCATTTTTTTGTTTTCTTTTCTCTAGTACTTAGGTGCGATTGGCATGAGGTTAGCATCTGATGACGGGATCCTAGAGAAAATCGAGGGAACTCTTCAGAAACTATAGGCACACTTAGATATTGTTTTATTAGTAACTCAAACCGTTTTTAACGCTTTATCGACGTAGCTTTCTTTGTGACCATTGATTACTTTTTGGTGTCTTCTTGATATACTTAAACGCGAGAAGCATGCGTTTTGAACTTTTGATTTATAAGCTTTTTGTCAATTACGTAATACGTTAAGGCGAATCAAAGGAACCCTTTAATGAGGTTCCGTCGTTTTAAGAGTTAAGACGTTACCTAACGGACAGAGGAGCATTTTGAAAATTGCATGCTGCAGCACAGACAAAATTCATACAAAAAAGTTCTAGCAAAAATTAACAAGGCTAAAAGCCTTTATATACAGTTAACCCTTGAAATGTCGACAAACGTTTCATCGAATTTTCATTTCGTCGAATTTTCATTTCATCGAATTTTTTTCTGAAACCGTAAAATATTTTGAATGTTATAACACAAACCTAACCTAATCTAAAGGATTTAATTTACAAAATGTCTGAAAAATTTCAGCTTACGAGTAAAAATTTGTCGACGAAATGAAAATTCGACGAACTGAAGCATTCGGTGAAACGTTTGTCGACATTTCAAGGGTATCAGTTTATATACAATATCTTGACAAAAATTTACTTGACATTGACTTCGCGAAGATAAAGGTTGCCGTCTACCAGACACGGTGCGTGGTGCCGTATCGCGATGGTCTTAATCATCGCGAGGGTTCTACCTAATCTAACGTATGTCGGTGTACTGTGCGTGACAGTGATAATCTACGGCAAATAATGCATTGGCTTCTAAATTGCATTCCTAATGGCAATAATTGAATTGAATTGAAAACAGGGGAGTTGGTCAAAAAGTTACATAATTTGACCACAGACCTACAGACAAAATAATTGAGAACAGAAAAGGAAAAATGTTAGGTCATCTCATACGTCTCAATAATTACATTAAGACTGATTATTATAATAGGACGGGACTTAATCACGACCGAAAAGTGTTTATTTAATTATTTCGACGTTTCAAACGTAATGTTACGTTCATGGTCTCGAAGGACGTAACATCAAGTTCGAAACATCGAGGTGTGTGAAAATCGGGTAAGTTTCAATCAATATTGAATATAATAGAAGGAAACGTATAAAGAAAAACGAAAAGCGGAAGACCATGGAGAAATAAAAGGCTTCATCATATCAAGAAGTGAAAGAAAATTTGGAATGAATAAAAAGCTGTAGGTACCTAAGTATAATATGATGTCGACCTTCAGAGTTTCAGACAAATAGCCACATGAAACTTAATATAAAAGCCAGTAAATATATAAAATACGAAACAATACTCTAAAGGCATATAAATTCGTAGTATCTACCTATAGCCGCGATATTCGAACGATTCAACTTCAACGGCTTGAGTCAAATGTTGGTTTCTAAACAATTGTGGATGGGAATGACACTTTCGTGCATTTCGTTTCATTTCTGTCCATTTGCATCTCCACGTTTGAACGAAACAATGACGGAACAAATGAGATTATATTATGTTTATTGAATTCATTCTCTTTGCGTACTGAGATTTGCCAATAAGTCCCTATATTTTCCAATGTACCTATTCAGCTAAAGCCTACCAAACATTACGATGAAGCATGAATATGTTAAGCTTTACAATTCCAGCGGGTCTATGATAAATACTTGTCAAAATGTGATAAATGCTTAATCAGTTATCACTTATCGTGAGATAAACGCAACCATCCATAGACACATCGTGCTAAATATACCTACTGGGGCTGAATTCGAAGTTCCTAATGGCATATATCCGAAATAAAACAACGGTACTCGTACACACTACATATATGTACATTATTAAAGTTATAGTAATTTAAAGATGAAGGGGCTGGCTTTCAATGGTATCCTATTAAATGAAACTAAGCTATAGGTACTTATAACGTTCTTATCGTTCCGGGCGGATTCGTCATTTCTCAAACTTGGCAGTAATATTGGCCAAGTTTAACGTTCTACATATGATGAACTAAGGAATAATTTGTCACTGGCACCGCCTCCTCTGTCAGAAGGCGGTGCCACGGCCTCCGTCCAATGTGGCCGAACATTTCATAACGGTTCCTCCCTCTCCTTGACCATAACAGTTTTTTTTTCACTGTACCAGCCTATTCAATTTGTTTGCCTACCTAAGTGGGAATTTCAGTGTCGTTTACCTATCTTTATAGATATGGCGTCACTATTTAAGCAAATGAAGTGGATAAATAAACAAGTAAAATACCTTGGATATCACCAATAATAGGCATGACGAAAATTTATTTTGAAGATGTCAATGTCTATATGGCATTTAATCCCATTAAAAAAAAGAATCGATTAACTACACTAACGAGTAGACTGCTCTAAAAGTCAGATAGGTATGACCGTTAAAGTTCAACATTCCTACGGAGCGCTAAAAACGCTCAATACAATGGCCACCTAATCGTCAAAAAGAAATTTGTATGGAGACCGAGGAGAACAAAGTGCGTTTGTGCGCACTTGTTCTGTATGACAACTTGTCATACAAATATTGTTTCGGTAAACTATGGGGATTCTGGAAAAAAAATATATAAATTTTCTTAAAACCATACTATAAATTTAATAAAAAACCATACAATTTGCGTACTTTTGAAGTCACATTTACATTACAAAATCATCACATTATTTTTTTTTTGTTTTATGACATATTGAAGTAAGTAATTTTATGCTGGATTTTTTTTACACCAATCGTCATCCCTATTGTGGCACAGTATCTGTATTGCATCATTTCTCCAAGTTTTGAAATTAGCAGCTGTTTGAGACACCGTCACGAATGAACTTGTCTCCTAGTGGCCCGACTATACGCTAGTACTGCCAAGAAAATAGGCACATAAAACTTTCAACTCTATTTGATACCACAGGCCACAGAATGAGTACTAAAATTTATCATTAAACTTGTGATTACCCAACCATGATGGGTTAAGATAAGAAATTCAATTTTGGTGTCTTTAAACGGAGGGGAAATACTAAACATCTCGTTTCGTATCATAATTACTTTAACTAGACTCATTTGTTAAGGAGCATTAAGTTTGATTTGAATGAGCGATGTCTACTCGTTGCTTGCATAACCCGATTTATGAAAAATACTTGAGTAGGTCTTACTTATTATTTAGACATGCTTGGTCAGAACCAGAACTTCTTTACTTCTAAACTGTGTAGGGCGGCAGGTCGTAGGTGGTGTGACGATGCATGGTTTGGGGCATTGACAGACAACAGGCAGAAACGACGTGAAGGCGACCCTACTACCTCAACCACGGCCAGTGTCTCTTGTCAAGTTTGTGGTCGGATATGCCGATCGCGTATCGGTCTTTTCAGCCACCAAAGACGGTGCTTCGCAGACTGAAGACCACAAATCGTCTGTACGAATGAATGATAAACTGAAGGAATGATAAAACTTAAAATATTACTAATGGCTCTGTAAACTATAGACGTCGAGACTTTGTTACTACTGTCAGTGTACTGTCATGTTTAGTTCTTTACAATTTTAACCCCCATATCTGTGCTATTTTGAAATTAATGTATATTATCGGTTGAAAAATACGAGCTCTAGGCGAGGACATACAGACATCCTAACATACGAAATAATTTTGAGCCAAGCTGAAACGGAGACGCTACGCTCGTTCGGTCAGTTATGCAAATACACAAGAGGTGTATAGAGCCGCAGAGACATGGCATGACCCTTCTGACGATGTGCTCCATGGCATAAGAAAATAAGGTATGCCATTCCGGAATGACAGGCGAGATTTTTGACGACATCACGCTATGATTGGTTGGTTCTGTTTTTTTTTTTTGTGGATTTTATGGCTTGGCTGCAGAGGCCTTTAAGCCAGGTTGGTTCTGTCAATCCGTTTCTGGGTTGCCAGTAGTGTATGAGTACGATTATAATCCCCGATTCCCTTGTTTTTAGTATGAATATCATAAAATCGTGAGTGTTTTAAATTAATTATTACAACAAAATATAGTCAAAGAACATGACAAACTTCCTTGTATCTCCTTCGCCTTCTTTGTATCTCTAACTCTAACCCATGGTCCTGACAATAGAAAGAGTATTTGATATATAGACTACACGCTATGGACCGATACAGACGAACAAAACATTTGAACTGCAACCCAGCTTCAGAATTGCAGTTCGAGGGCAGTCTTGATACAGTAATTGCAATTGCAGCAAAATTTCATACCAACTGCAGTTGCTGACTGCACGCCAGCTGCAACCTCCTGCATGCCAAGGGACTGCGCAGTACTTTTGCATTTACGGCAACCGTTTCAGAACTACCGTTTTGCAGTGAAGTTGGAGGTCAAATGCTGTCCATCTGTATCAGCCCTTAGATACTGACTGCTAAAACATGCTCTTATCCTTCGTTTAGCCCTTTTTAGGGTTCCGTACCCGTCGGACTCGCACTTGCCCAATTTTTATACCCCGCGCGGCGAACGATGATTCCTATGACACCTGTCATCTCAGTACATTTTATAACCTATAAGCGGAAAAATGTACTGAGATGACGGGTGTCATAGGAATTGTTCGCAGCGCAGGGTATAGTATTTTTTCCTTCGATAATCAACAAAAAAATATTAAAAAGGGCCAAAAAAGCAAGTCAGATCAACAAACCCATTACCTAATAATTAAATTAAAATTCGAGCTTGCGCATGCGCCGTTATTTAGGCGCATTATGGTCAATCCCGTAACGGAACCATAACACGAGTAACGGATAACAATTATAACACGCGATACTGTAACAAGCGATGTAGATCACTTATCCATGGTTGGATATTCGAGATTACCTTTAGCAGAGTACTTAAATATATACATCGGACAACCTCACACAAATCGATCTAGTCCCAAATTAAGCTCAAGAAGGCTTGTGTTATGGGTACTAGACGACCATAGAGCAACCATGTAATTATATAGATAAATATGTACTTTTATATACATAGAGCAACATTCGAGTTCATCACACAAATATTTGCCCTGGCCGGGATTCGAACCCAGGACCGCCGGCTCAGCAGGCAGGTGTCTACAAACTGCACCAAACGCGTCACCAGACTTGTCGCGGATAAACTCGCCTTGAAGCGCAGGGGCTTAGGGTGCGTCCCACTGAAGCAGAGTGGAAGAGGTTTCTGCTCTTGTATAATTTTGTCGGTGGGG
Organism: Apotomis turbidana; assembly: GCA_905147355.2. Lineage (NCBI taxonomy): Eukaryota > Metazoa > Arthropoda > Insecta > Lepidoptera > Tortricidae > Apotomis > Apotomis turbidana. The sequence continues at coordinate 7,938,538 of LR990297.1, read as the reverse complement.
TGCTGACAAGATCGAATGTGGTCGCACATTTGCTGCAAAAATTGGCTACGTCAGCCACCTGAGAGCTCATGAGCGACGCTCTCATTAGCCAGCGTTCAGTCGCCGCGGCCGAAATCGGCCGGATGCAATGATTAATGGTTTTAATATAAAAATTGTGATGTGTATCCACATTAAAAATCAGACATTACATGTTTCATTTTATACTAATAACGTTAGCAATACTTTGAACTTGTCATAAATGACAAATGCAGGAAATCCCAAGAGTATTCTCTATAATTACCACAGTACCTATTGCCTTGCACGTTAACTACGTTCTTTCTCATACAGATCGCTAATGGTACACCAGAGCAGTCATTAAAAATACAATTAAAATAGCTCATCGGTAGCAAGTAAACATGAGAATTGTTTTCAATACAACGGGGCTTCTGATACATTTAATATCTAGGTGTAGTAGTCGTTAAAGAATATAATCATATGACCGTCGATCAATTGTCTATGCAAAAAGTTACATTTGTGTCAAGAGGGGCACAGACACTACCCTTTGTAGTAACACCGGCGAGCGGTGGCCATAAGTGTGAGTGGAAGATCCGAGCGCGGTATCTCGCTCACTCGTATGGTCGCCGCCTGCCGCTGCCGCACGCCGCTGAAGTCGTAATAGCCTACGCACTAGCGAGCTCCTTGGTGCTTGGCTTCGCCATCCATTTTTGTTTACAAATAGTCGAATTTTACAAGAAACAGCAATTAAACTTTGCTTTGGAAAGCTTGCTTGCAAAATACTCGTATTTTATTGGTTTTGCCTTCTTGTTTTCCACCGAATGTTTTTCTGCTCTAATAAAGTGAGGTGCACACAACTGTATAATTCAAGTAATGTGTATTTCTAAGGTAAACGTCCATGTGCTCGATCGAAGTTGCTATCTTGAATGTTATGTGATTTAGAAATAGAGGTGACAGCATGGTGTCAACTATTAGGCATTAGCGTGTCGAGCACAGTCATAATATGTCCAGTCTTGGTACATACCTACTCGTATTACGTGTAATATTCCACGCATTGATATTCTGTGAAAAATTTACATTAGCAATGCGTTATTTTATGTTTTAAGATAACGCGCGTCTTTGGTGACATAATTTCTAAACGGTTACCTATCTGAAACACTAATTTTTGTTCCCCATCTGTAACGTTTTGACAAATTTTCATTTGTCCGAAAGCCATTTCCAATACTGTAGATTTTTCAGAATAATTATAAAACAAATCTAACCTAACTGATGGGTTCTTTAAAACAATGTTTATAAAATCCTGAAAATATTACGGGCTTTAGAAAAAAAATTGGGCAAGTGCGAGCCCGACTCGCGCATGAAGGGTTCTGTACCTATACATATATATAATCTATACCAAGTTTGTTGTATGGGAGCCCCCCTTAAATATTTATTTTATTTTATTTTTAGTATTTGTTGTTATAGCGGCAATAGAAATACATCATCTGTGAAAATTTCAACTGTCTAGCTATCACCGTTGTTGAGATACAGCCTGGTGACAGACGGACGGGCGGACGGACGGACAGCGAAGTCTCAGTAATAGGGTCCCGTTTTTACCCTTTGGGTACGGAACCCTAAAAATACATTCGGACAAATTAAAATTTGGCGAAACGTTACAAATGGGAAACAATATTTTGGAGTTGAGAAAGGATACCTTTCTAATAAACACACAAGTAATAGTTATTTGTTATACAAGGGGGGAAAGTTGTATTTTACCCGCGAGTGTTTATTTGAAACACGACCTAGCGAAAGGATCCTATGATTGACCACGAGCGAAGCGAGTGGTTCAAAATAGAATCCTGAGCGTAGCGAGTGTTTCTATACACGAGACGTAAAATAACTTTTCGACCGTGTCTAACACAAAACTTTTCACCTCACTACAGCGAGGAAAAAAGAATAAGGGTTTGTACTATATCTTTGAAAAATATCTACAATAATCAACCAATTTGACAGTTATTAAAACTTAGGTCTAATAAGCTTTCATGTAGGTATTTTAAACGGGATTTTTCAGAAAATAAGCTCATGTCAAATTTTACTTTAGCTGCGTTGAAACGTCAAAACTCTTTCTCCACATGTGGATAAAAAGCGATTTTCTCAATAGATATCAAACAAACAAACTGGGCTTTCCGAGCTAGTGAGGTGAAAAATATATTAATTTTGACATTCTCAAACTTTGTAATTCCGTGTTGACTGTATTGCAAATATTACAAGTGAAACAGCTCGTTATATTTTAGCAAATATTTCGTTACGACCGTCCAGTGTGTGTTTAACGCTAAGGCTGATGTGCGATCACGTCTACATTGAACGCTAGGCTAGGGATGTATTTCGTGGTGTTGGCCTGTTGTGAGTCACGAATACGGACGCGGATGCGATTTTCCGTCATTTTTATATACGAACACAGACCACCCCCACTAGACGGAGCATGTAAGGCAACCCGTAGGCGACCCGCGCGCACCAACGATATGGTACGGCAGAACATTAAAGTATCAACACGGCGGCCACCGTTTAGTTGCGTTCATGTTTATGAGGTCTCTCTTCACCACTTAACACTACAATTTACCATGTTATTTATTTAATTTCTTTTATCGTTGACGTACACATGGATCATAAACAAGGACGCAACTAAACGGTGGCCGCCGTGTTGGTACTGTAATGTTCTGCCGTACCATATCGCTGGTGCGCGCGGGTCGCCTTACATGCTCCGTCTAGTGGGGGTTGTCTGTGTATACGAATCAATCAATCAATAGAATACCAGTCTTTTACCTGCACTCAGATTGTTAATTTAGGTACTTTAACATGTTCAGAGACAATAGGTAAAGACATACATACATTATACTCGACCAGTTAGGTATCTCGTAATAGTTGTAATAATATTAAACGTAGTTCATCTGTTCTAAATCTAACAATTTTTTTGGGTTCTTCTCGACAATATATAATCCAAGCACATAATCATTAGTCATATCATTCATAGAATGCTGTGATTGTATATTGTATAGGCCCTTGCGTCCATTGCGGATGATTTAATAGGTAGGTGTAATGTTCGAGAAACACCGGTTTTAATAGTGGCTAACTAAACCGATACGAGAACGACTTATGCTCCGCAGGCCTGACAAGAAAAGATTTCGTCGTACCTACTGATAAATGAGATGAGTACTTACCTAAGACAGAGTAGAAGGTTAAAAAAATAACTTTTTTGATTCCTTTCTTCTCACAGCAGTGAAAAACACCGAAATGCATATACGAAAATACATTGCGAATGGAACACAGATATTCGCGAATTCCAATAACAAAATTAGTCACTTCTCTAGAATACACATACCCAGGACTCAGCTAGAATTCTCTAGAACAATCGTTCACTTAGTAACCCTTTGACAATATACAATGAAGAAAATCTTAAGGTCTGCAAAACTTGGAAATAGACAAGACAATACATGCTTACGCTAAAGCAAATATTTCTTACTAGTAATATTTAGTAGGTAACTGTAATATCAGTACCTACCTACGAGAAATAGTAGCCCTTTAAGTTAACAGTTTTCAGATTCAAATAATACTTTGTGTATTAAACTTCCTATCTCTTTGGATGCACACCAACTGTTTATACGAATTATAGTCACTCCTGTGGCGCGAAGACATTCACGTGAGTGGGTTTGTACTCCCTCACAAAGTCCGATTTAATAGTAGTGAGGCCTAACAGACCTGATACAGTTCATGTCATGCTAAAAAAAATGTTATACGAAGGAAATTCCTAAAGCATGTAAATCTGATTCAAAAAATTTGTAGTATTAAAAAAAAATAACAAAAAAGAACCGACTTCAAAAAACCGTTCACCCAGTCGAAAGTTCTGAGGTAACAAACATAAAAAAAATACAGTCGAATTGAGAACCCTCCTCCTTTTTTTAAGTCGGTTAAAAGACACTATCAGTCTATTTTGTTAACTGCTGGTCGAACATTATGGTCGCGTGTTATATATTCTGACCTGTTGATAGTGCGAGAGTGAGGGATAGAGGGATGCTTTATTCATTACATGTGTAGGGAATGCAAAATCGTTAATTTTACTACACAAATAACCGGTTATGTAATGATGCAATAACCGGTTTTGCATTCCCTAATCGCGTGATAAACGTCGCCACTATAGACACATCTTTTCGCTCTTCTTTAGGGCAACCTGAACAAAAAGTTTGAAAATGGCTCATGACTGTTTTCATTTCTAATTTCTTATTTGTAATATTGAATATGGATTAACCTTTTATAAATGTTTTTAATAATTTTAATTAATTAATTTTATAAGTATTAAAAAAATGCATGCTCCATCATGACTCGCAATATTTGTATGCCTTATGGAGAAACAGTGATACCTACACCTACATAATTATGTATAAGTTCAATGTAACATCCTACCTATGTTTACACATAAATTATTTGACACTGACTTTGAATACCTAAAATGACCGCTGCAATAAACCAAAATTTCCAACTGCTTTTTAATGTTTTAGTACTATGCTAAGTAAATACGCCGCTAACTTCACACTAGCGCGACATTTACATTTGAAGCAAACTACATAATTTGTGTGTTTTCTTGCTTAGTCTTTCTAACACTCCATAAACGTATGTTAAACGAAATATGACCACCACAGAAAACTGACCACTAACTAAATACGCACATGAACATGAATTATTGAATAGCGCTTGTTGTGCATTTAATAAATACACCCCGTATATTATTATGTTTACTAAACCTGTCGTAAATTTAACAGCCTGTTATAAGGCTTAAAATAAAAAATATATCCTTATAGACCTATTAGAGGAGAGAGGTGTTAGAGGTAAGCGCCAGCTCTGGGGTCGTGAAGCCGTTTCGACAAGTTGTTTGTTACATATCTCTGAGATAAGATAACAATGATTTCATTTTTCAAGTCAGTGAAAAGCCTACGCATTTCGTGTACCGAAAAGTAGTTTCTAGGTCTCTATACAGGATGATCAATCCAAATAGGTCAGTAGGGAGAAAACGAAAACTGTAAGAGACGGGAAAATCTAGGCTTAAGGGGACAGGTACTGCGAAACTAGCGCCACTTTCGATTTTTTTCTTATACCTTCATAATCTGATATTTTTTTAGAAATGACTTTACACAATTTGTTCACTGTAGTTTATCCTACAAAAGTTGTTCACGTCAAAAGCGGCCACAATAGTTTTGGTCAAGTTTTTACTTTTTAGAGACAACTAAAGAACAAGAAATTGTGTATAATGATTTAATAAATACTAAAGGTGTTTTTCCAGCTCCTCATATCGTGTAATTACTGAAAATTGATCTGGTTTAGAAGATATAATAAAAATTCGTAAGTGGCGCTAGTTTCGCATTACCCGTCGCCTTAAGAACCATGACGTCGATTTTAGGTTTGATAGAAACTGCATGAAACTTTTTTTTATAAATCCCTTATATAACCGGGAAAATTATGTAAGTAATTGCTTGTCATATTGTAACATTCTTTACAACGGTTATGTATGATTAATAAAAAAGAAATATATTTTTATCAAACATAAAATTGACCATCATGGTTACTAAATAGATTTCCCTAGACCTTAAGTATGTCTATAATGTTCTTGAGTAAACTAACATTTTCTACAGTAAAATCGTGGCATGCAGAAGTGGTACCGATCGTGATTGGGTTGCTCCATCGAATGATATCACCAGAAATCACGCTCGTACACCGTCTCTCGCGCATACGAATACGTCAATTAAGGATGAACACTTTTTTTTTCCTACATAACGTGAATTTCAAATGGGTTCGTTTTAGTTTTTTTCCAATATCCAAACACACCTTTCATTTCTCACATACTGCCGACCTAATGCTGGATTTTATTTAGATTATAGGTACTTTTTATGGTTTTTTATATTCACAGCACAGCGTCTAACTATTACTGTTTCATGAACTCTATCAGAAAAAGACCTCACCACAAAGAAATAGGTATACGAAAGTAAACCAATTAGTATAAAAATTCTAGGAACTATTTAATATTTATGAGGTATCGGAATCCGATCATCGGATATTCGGATGCTTTTATACCTACACTTCGGCGTCGGCGTCGATGTTAAGTTATAAATAAATAAAATAAATATTAAGGGACAATCATACACAAATCGACCTACTCCCAAATCCCAAACTAAGCAAAGCTTGTACTATGGGTACTAGATGACGATATAAATAATATTTATATATATAGATAACATCCATGACCCAGGAACAAATATTCGAGTTCATCACACAAATATTTGCCCCGGCCGGGATTCGAACCCAGGACCGCCGGCTCAGTAGGCAGGGGTCTACAAACCGAGCCAACCGCGTCATCAAAGTTGAATGGAAGCGGACTCGATTTAATTCTAATATTGTAATTACCTGGAAACTTTGGTATAACTATCTATTATTTTATGTACCTGAATTTACAGAAATGCTATTTAATTAACTAAGTATATTTTTATTTTAAATTTAACACACTAACATTTTGCTAGTTGAATGAATTTCACGTAGACTAAATAATATTTAGTAGATCTCTTATAAAATATCACTGTAAACTATTGTTATTAGTCTAATCAGTTAATGTAGAAAACACGGGGTTAATAAAATTAAATCGGAGATGGTTGATACAACTCGTCCAACGTCGGCGCCGACAACAAAGCTTAGGTATAAAAGCATCTGAATAGCCGATGCCTGTTAACTATGCAGTAATGTTATATGTAAAAGCAAAGTAACACCAGAGTATCATAATTACTGTAACTGTACATGTGTTGTCGCGCATACAAATATAAAGTCTAAGTCTATTAATATGATCATTAGATCATTAGGGAGCGAAGGGCACTGTCAGTTAGGTGTAACATGCTGGCCCGTAGGTTCGCAAAGTGTACCAAAAGCGTTAAAATAACTTTGTTTAAGGCGTATTGCCAATCGTTTTACACTTGCAGCCTATGGGTCAATTACACGAAAAAAGCCCACAGTGCCCTTCGCGTACAATATAATAATGGCTTCAGGGCCATGATGGGGCTGCCACGATACTGTAGTGCTTCAGGAATGTTCGTTGAGGCAAACGTAGACACTTTCCAGGCCATCATACGCAAACGAATCGCATCCCTGTGGCGCCGTGTCCGTGGCAGCCGCAACAGCCTCGTAGCCATTATAGCTGATAGGGTAGAAGGCCCATTGTTTGAGCATTGGACGAAAGTCCACTTGGGATCTTCTCTAGATTAATGTTAAAAATTAATTAATTATTGTAGTGACATTACTAACATAGATATAAGTTCTTCTATTATTATTTTATTTTATTTTTTACTAACAATTTAATATGGATTGTATTATCTGAAATAAAGAATTATTATTATTATTATTATTAGACAGTTAATCTCTAAATCGCATCACGTGCGAGAACTGAACTTGTGACCGCATGCATTCAGTCTGGAGAAACTTCCAACAGGTCAGACATTCCGCCATTAAGTTAAGCCAAATGCTAATAGCATTTGAGATGACAAGATCTCACGCAATTATGCAAAACTGGAATGGTTGGTGTCGAGACTATCAGTTATGTGAGTTCAAATTGTTTAATGATTCCATTCTGTTGTATAACTAAGTCGTTTAAAAAAATACATACTTAAAGTTTGAAAAAATACCAGCCAAGTTCGCGTCCGTTTGTTACAATTAAATTATTTGACGACACGGTTGGCTCAGTTTGTAAGCACTTGCGTACTGAGCCGGCGGTCCCGGGTTCGAATCCTGGCCAGGGCAAATATTTGTGTGATGAACTCGAATATTTGTGCTTGGGTCATTTATTTATTATTTATTTAAATTAGTTACACAGCATAACAGTAAATAAACCAAGGCAAAATGTGAACCACAAAATTACATTACAAAAAAAAAACTTAAATCTAATTTGATTTAGGCGACGTAACAGCGTGGCTCCGTTGCGTCGTCTGATCTGGTGCAGGATTCGGCAGATTGCCCCGGAACTGCCGAAACACAACACCCTTCGGCCAGAAGTCTGCACTTGCGATGGTGCCCTGCAGCGGCCGCGGCACGCGCACCACAAAAGAGCTGAAGTGCACGTAGTGGCGGGACTGCAGCTGGTGCACCCTCAGCGAGCCAGTCTTCCGGCGGACGTACTCCACCACATCGTCAGCCACGGCGGAGTGATGCAAGCGCGACACATAGAGCGCCTTACTCGGTGTGGCAATCCGAAGACCAGAACCAACCGGCTCGGCAGTGCCACTCATGGTTGTTCTATGAATTTAAGTCTATATTTATCTATATAAGTATGTATATTGTCGTCTAGTACCCATAACACAAGCCTTCTTGAGCTTAATTTGAGACTAGATCGATTTGTGTGAGGTTGTCTGATATTTATTTATTATTATTTATTTATTAAACTTTTGTATAAATTATGTTGGTAATTTTCGTTTCACAAAGGTATCAATGCTTTGTTTTAATTAGGTACCAGTGGCGAGGTGTCCATAGAACTCGATGCCCACCGGATTGTTTTGAAGCTTGGATTGAAAGCTTTACGTTGCGAAAACGCGCTGATACTATTAGTGTCACGTCTTTTCCATACATTTGACTGCGTTTACGGTTCGTCGATGTCTTTTGAGAACGGTGTGATCGCTCCTTAATTAAACCTACTTTATTATATGATGTTCTGTTACAAGGCTACTTGTAAAGTAGGCATGCATTGTGCTATCCTGGAAACTATGTCGTATAATAAGTAAAACACATTAGAAACGTCAGTTATTTGATAAGCTAGTGCTGGTCAAATCTTGGAAGGAAAATCTGAATGACTTCTCGGGAACCGATAAAACTGAAATTTGATATAACAATACACAACTTTGATAACAATACAAAAATGTGGCCACAGAACGAATATGATGATGGAGCCGAATGGTGGTCACAAGAACTCTGTAATAAAATAACCCAATCTTACTCAGTTTGGGCTCTTTAGAATCTTCTCTATAAGAAGTTGACGGATACACAAAAATAAAAAAAAATGGGCAAGTGCGAGTCCGACTCGCGCATGAAGGGTTCCGTACCATAATCTATAACAAGTTTGTTGTATGGGTAGCCCCCCTTAAATATTTATTTTATTTTAATTTTAGTATTTGTTGTTATAGTGGCAATAGAAATACATCATCTGTGAAAATTTCAACTGTCTAGCTACGAGATCACCACCGGTGACAGACGGAAGGACGGACGGACGGACGGACGGACATCGAGGTCTCAGTAATAGGGTCCCGTTTTTACCCTTTGGGTACGGAACCCTAAAAACAATCAGCCCACTGTGAAACATTTGAAAATTTTAGTTTAGAAAATAGCTTTAATAGCCATAAAAAATGTTTTTTATTTTTTTTTACACAGAAAAATCTTTATTAATTTAATTATTATAATCTTGGTGAGTATGAGTATAGATCACTAAATCTGACTCACTAAGTCTAAAATTTTCATTAAATTTTACTTAGTTTATACTTTCTCCTGTCTCCCATCATACTTTAATCGGTTTAGTGCACTCTGCGCCCGCGCCGGCCTCGCCGCTCATTACCTCACATTAGTTGCGACGCGTTGCCCTTTGCGACGAGGCTGCGGTTTGTGAGTTTACTCAACTGTGGGAACTGACTGTCAGGCTGTCACCCTTAGATAACTGGTGACCGGCAACTATACCACTTACCGTGATTGCTTGTTTGCAAACTAAGTTTAACACTTTACTCGCTTTCTGTACCTAGGTACATTAATTAATAACAAATTATACTTAATTGATGAGTAACAACTCGCTGATTCCCCAGAGACCACGGTGTATACCTACCTATATAAACTACGCCAACACGTTAGATAATGAAAGTAAATAAAAAAATATCGCGATATACCCGTTATGGTAAAGTTTGTACATTATCCTATCGTAAGAAATGTTTGTGTGACTGTTACAGAATGAAATGCATTAAAATAAAATACGTGTGCGAGTTTATGAAACCAGGGATCACGACTGTCACCCTTAGCTAACTGGTGATCGGCGGCCATTTTTCACTTAGAGCGCGATTGCTTGCTTGCAAACAGTATGCCACGCGTAAAGTTTTAAGCAATTGATAAATTGAAGAGTTGCTATTCTGGAATTCAATGCGACTGGTTAATTGTCCTTTTGCTATTCCGTGGGATTTACTTTTGCTTGTTGCTGAACCTTTTGGCTGCTGATGCTACGGCGCATACTTAGGGGTTTACTTGAAAGAATATCTATTGGAACGTCCAGGCCAAAAAAGATCGGGACTTAGTCTTAGGAGATTTTTGATAAGGAGTTGATAATTTAAATTTCTAAGACAGCTAAACAAAATGAATTCGGGTGGAAGTTCTATAAGTATAAGGCGTTGATAAACTAGTGACAGAACAACGCCAAGCAGTAAAATACTAAAACAAAGCCGACGAATCTAAAATTCCAAAGTACGTAAATTAGACAGGTAAGTAGCTGGCATATTTAAAAATATGCGTTCACACTGCAGGTGAGATCAATTGTACAGTAATTTCTCCACTAAAAAAAAATCTTGATTCTTCATAACCACATGTTTCGTTATATCAGTTGCCTACTGGAGCGCGTCAATTAAACCCCGTATTATTAAAAATGCTCCAAGTATCTTGTAACTACGGAGAGCTATGATTTTATAGATTAACAATTAATCTTTTCCGTTCCAGTATAATAAGGAAGCAACCTTAGCCACGCAAGCTTAGCAAAGTAATTCTTGGGCAGTTATTTGGCACGGTCGAGCGACGACCATCCTACCATATCGCACAGGCTACTGCAATCATAAAGCACACATAATAATTACCTCACAACTAAAAAACACCTCTAAACCCCAGCAAATAAGACACAAAGAGAACGAGTAAAAGAAAAATTACAAAGCTCATATCCATCACAATGATCACTCCTTAAGTGAATGAACTATGCGCATATTAAGTATTTATTTAGTTCTAAGTAAATTACTTTAGGTATTGCTGAATCGTTATGAATGGTGGCGCACATTTTGAGAGCAAACAGGCGTTTTTAAACGTCGGGTATAACACGAAAGCGCAATTAATGTAGTTAACAACGTTTGCTTACTGAAGAGGCGTGTGGAAGAAAAGGTTTAAGGAATATAGAAAGACGCCTCTGACGTTCTGACTCGATGGTCATAAGACGTTTTTACCAAAATGATAGAGTGACGGCCACTCGCTCGATGAATCAATATAGTTGTTTGTAGTCTGAAGAGTACCATGAATGCTTTGTGGGTACATCTGTCATTGGATTTCAATTAACCATGGATAAGTTTTATTACAAAAGATGTCACACGTCACGGTGAAAGCATTTCGAGTGTTTAAATATAATGGGGCTGGTGGATTGTCTGAGGTGTGTACTTATAGCTCGATGGTTTTAAATTCGTAAGTACCTACGAATCAAAAAGTATAAGATCAAAATCATTCATTTACAATTATATTAACTATGATAACAATATGAGAATAATGACAAGTAAATAACAAGTAATGTTTAGTGGAGGTAAGTGTTGTGATTGTGACTTGTGCCGTTCCCGAGAATTTTCGAAAGCGTTCTCCATTTTTTAAGGAAAATGTTCTTGAGAATATCTTCACTCAATAGGTACAACACGGGGATCGTTCTCGAGAACGAACATAATAATAAATCAGCGTCCAGTGAAATTGCTTTAGATAATTGGTGTATATTCTTAAGAGCGATCAGTATATTTGAGTCACATAGAAACAGCTATTATATATTTTCATGAATATATTATTAAACTTTGTCACCAAACAAGAAGCCCTTGCACTTTTCTTTAATATATAAAACATAAATAACCACTAATTTCTTTTACAGATCGCAGCAACCATGCCAACTACAATAAAGTATTAAGGTGAGCTACACGTCACTTATCGATCAATAATTATGTATACGTCTATAACCGCCAAGCACAGTTATTCAATAAAAGCCACATTGTATGTACAAAAAAATTATGTAAAAACCAGAACCGAAGACGGACAATAGATGGTGTCAAGCGTCTAAAACGCAAGTATGTAAGAAGTACGCTACTGTTAGAGTTATTATTTCTTGTAAGTAGGTACTTGATAGTCGATTTTGGATTCAATAATGTCCCCAAATTGTTAATTTTATTATTAAAATATAAGCCTTAATTTGAAGCGGATAGATGTGGATTTTACATGATGTTTCTAAACTGAGTTGGGTCAATTTTTTTGTGTGGTTTCTAGGTACTCAAATTGATTAGGAAGGTATATCAGAAACTTACCCGTTAGATTGTGTCAAGTGCATAAAAATTACGCTCTAAACATAATAATATAATTATTGAAGTAGAAGTACAATCATATTTAAATATCGTGTATTCAGTTGTGTTTTAAGTTTACTCTGATTAAAATCTATAAACGCGGTATCAATAAAGCATTTGGTTACTTCGCTCGAACATAATTGTTTACAAAAGAACCATGTACACTTTGAAAGTCAATAAGACTAATTATCAAAATCTATAACGAATACAAATACTGGTTTCGTGAGAACGACTCTTCGGATGTTTTTTTTCCTAGGCAAGATTTTGCCTTTCAAGTTGATTTTGGATTGGTCTTTTCTTCGAAAAAAGGAAAAAAAAACTCAAAACCCGGGCAAAGCGCCATATCGTGCTTATTGCAGTCAAGGCGGATCCGTTGTGCGTTACGTAATTATTAATTTTGTTATGTTTTATACGAAAGTATCGTCTAAAAAGTCGATAAGTTTGATCATGCGAAAGGAATTTCTGTAAGAGAAGATCTTTGGAGAAAAGCCGGTTTTATGCAATGCTTATAATTGTTTACTGGTTACCTTCTACAAAAGATTTTTCATTTATTAATTCTTCACTGTGATGTAGATGGTTTTTTTCTCCAAATTAACTGAATTTAATTAAACTAACCTCAAGTTGTTCGGACACATCACCCGTAACGGAGACTCCATGGAACGATTGGTGGTGCAAGGGAAAGTCGAGGGCAAAACATCACGTGGGCGCTCTCCACCGCGATGAACAGACCTCATCAAATCTGTGACACAATGCGGCATTAAACGAGAATTCTCACTCTTCGTAACATAGAGCTACAAGGCGGCGCATCACGAGAGAAGCGTTGGCGAAAGAATCAACCTAACTATGACCACGACCACTCTGCCAAGAGTGCACGATCACGAAGAAGAATGTTTACGATTTCTAGGGTGTCAGCTACCTCCATACCAAATTTTATCAAAATCAGTCCAGCTATATGAGCGTGAAGAAGTAACAAACATACAAACACACTCACAATCTTTCGCATTTATGTATACGATTAGTGTGATTAGAACAATATTGCACACGGTGACTGTTCAGTATGGGCTAGTCGTCTAACATCTTAGAGCCATGCGACCCCTGGGTCACCACTCACGAGAGAGGGGCTTACTAGGGTATGCGTTTTAAATGAAATTATAATATTTTATCACGTAAAACATAGTATAAACTATGTTGATAAACATAAATAAAAGAGATAGCATGAGCTTAATATCAACCTTCGCATCGCATACCACTTTAAAATCTCTGCACCGGGCAGATGTCCACCGCCGACACTTGCATTCCCCATGCACCGGTGCACACGACGACTGCTCAGAATTGCCTTGTCGCGTTACATGTTGGTGCCATGGCACCAGGATCAACGTCTGACAAAGACCCCGTAGCCCTCTTTCCCGGTACAAAGTTGTCATCTATTCACGTCACGTTGCACGTAGATTTGCCCGTAACAATTATAACATCGCGTAATTTATTAGCATGAATTTTTACATAATATTTGTTTATGGGTTATTATTGTCAGTTAAATTATAGTTGAATAGCCAGAGCTATGTTATGTGACATTAAAAAACAACTTCAACGAAAAAAAATCGCCATCCGTGAAGTTATTCAATTCCTTATGGATCTCGTCATCAGTTCTTTACCTAAATTTATTGGACCAACTTGGAGTTCTCTCCTCTTGAACAAAAAATCGGTTCCAAACCGGTTTATTAATAAATAACGGAGTTGTGAGGATAGCGAACGCTTGGTTAGCGGAGGGCTACGTCAATAGGTACCCTTAGGGTACAGAACCCTAAAAACTACCGAAGAAAAGACTAACGCGTCATGTAATTGATACTCCACGCTATGTATTTAGGCCCTTCATTAATTCATCTCGTACGAGTTACAGTATCATTGAGACAGCAATTGTAACATTGCCCGAGGATCTCTAATAACAACCCGGATAATCCTGTCTGCGCGTATTTGTAGTCGCATTTAATTGTGGCCCAGCGTTTCTCGTAATGCTATGCTGAGCACTTTATCTCAATACAAATATGATGCGAGATAACAACAGAGATATCAAATTATAAGAAAGGAACCATCAATACGCGTAACGGTTAAACCGGGTCTTAATTTAGCCCCTAAGTACAGAATAAAATAATACAGAACGTTTATACCTACACTCCATCTTTGTCACTTAACATCAGGTGCAATCGAGGTCAAATTCTTGACTATCGTAAAAAACGTAATGTTTTATTTCCAAACGGTAACCTGAGTAACTCCACGTCCTAAAATGCGCCAATACAGAAGATCCTCTCATTAATCAATCGCAACAATAGAAAATCTACTAAGTAAATAACTACCTAGTACCTAGTATGAGTAACAGAAAATCTACTAAGTACATGCTAGGTAGTATGTACTATGGGCTGCAGAATTCTGCAGCTCATTGTAATTAGTAGATTTTCTGTAGTTGCGTAAAATTTAAATAGAAATCTACTAAGTATAAGTATTCTGTTGTTTCCATTGTTATTATGGATGAATAATACAGTTTGCTCGAGATATACATTTGTCGTACATTGAAAGCAAGATTAACTGACATATACGAGTACGCTCATATTTCTCGCTATGCCTAGGTAGAACGAATGGATTACCACCCTCAAAACGCTGACTCACTTGTGGTCAAGTATGACGGTCATCTCGTCCAGTAACGGGCAGACTGTCACGCTGACACTGACAGTTACTATTTACCGACCATGTGCAGTAAAAGTAAGCACCCACGTCATTAATCACCGTTAGGGACCTACCTGATTTTGATACCGATCTCGGCAGAGATTTGTATGTAGGAAAAGAGAACGAAAATTTTACGAGTATTGTACCAGAGCAGAGGTGTAATCGTTACGGAGCTAAATTAAGATCATTTCGGCAGATATTTTAGCTAAGTAGATAGATAAACATCCTATATGTATACCAGGTGTTTCCTGTAATAGGAGCAATAAATTAAAACATAGATTTTACTCGTTAAACTGAACAACATTTGTTCAGCCACTTTAAAAAAAACTCAGTTTTCAAAATTTTATTATTTCCAACAAATTAAATTGTATTTTCAATGTATGTCGTCCAACGTTGACATTTCCTGAGCATTGACATAGCTGTCACTCTACTAATATCGGACATTTCGCAATACATTGCTTCTTTGTCTAAATATTATTCTACAAAATATCATTTAATACACGTTATTTTCAGGAGTTGCTTAACAAATGTTGTCCAGTTTCAAGCGAAGAATCTATGTTTGAATTTATCGCTCCTATTACAGGGAACACCCGGTATACATAATAAGAATAGTCGCAGACTTAAATTTAGGTGCTACAAAAAATTTGCGCCTTACATTGCCGCGGTAATGCTAAGATTGCTGAACAGTGTTCCATTTTTTTTTATCGTACGTACTTTTTTACTACAAGTTAATTATTTTATATAGAAAACTCCCCTGAGTCTCAGACGTAACGGGTATACGAACCGTGTTTACTCACGTCGTAGAAGTCAAATATCGCACAACATGTTTTGAATCGGTACGCGATTCATCATCAGGAGCTACGGTCAGTCGCGGCAGCGACCAATCGAAGAAAACCGATTCGAAACATGATTTCTACGATGTGAGTAAACTAGTTTCGCATGTAGTTAAAAGTTAATTATGTCTTAAGTCATGCGTAAATATGGACGTAGGTACGTAAAGTGCAAAATATGGGAAGTGTTACGGAACGCGCTTCTATATTTTTTTTACAAAATACATGCATTTTAAGACTGCTAATCGGCGTACACGCAATAAACGTCAATCACATAGGTCAAGATCATGTTACTGACACCGGCGAAGAGGTGTCTTAAAAAGCTTAAACTTTATGATACCCAATAAAAAAAGTTCTCGGCTATCTAGTTGCTAAACGAGACATAAAATTTGTAAGATAAAGTTTTCAACTCATAAAACGTGTTTTAAAACAAGCCGACTATTGGTAATATTGCTTAGCAAAAACTGCATCAATATCGAAATACCCATTCAAAAGTTACGAGATAACGATAAACTAGTTAAATATGATTTCTTCCTCCGTGATGAATCTAATTGGTTACATACGTCATATAAAAAATTACCTAGTCATAATTAAATCATAACTAAATAAATACAAATATATGGGCGGCTTGCTGTTTATAAACGATTTACGTTTACGATCAATTCCGTGTAAACTTTTCACCTCTCGAACTTCGTTTTTTGCCGGGTGTAAGATATAATTTATTTTATAGATATTGACACCATTCAGATTTTTAAGACTTTGAATTCAACTACCTAACGGGTGTTTATCTTCGGGAATCAGCGGGCAATATTTAACAATTATGTTTTTTGTATAGATACTAGTTAGATAACCGTTTTAGCACCTACTTGAGTTAAAAGAGTTGTTCATAATCAAGTACATATGACAATAGGTATAGGTAATGTTTATCAAAATTGCAATCAGAACAGCAGGAACCGGAGTTATCCTTATTTATCTATATTAAGGCACACTTAATTTTTGACACATGATAAAAAGCTTCCTCGGCCCGGAAGACGCAGCGTGGGAAGGGCCCCAACAAGGTGGACCGATGACCTGGTTAGGATCGGGGGTAGAAATTGGATGAGGGCGGCGCAAGACGATCGTTGTGGAAGAACTTTGAGGGACGTCCTTGTCCAGCAGTGGACGTCTATGATGCAAAATATTTAGCAGACGCGAATATATTTTTTCTATTGCTGAGAAAGAACTTTAGGCCTTCCCTTGCAAGTAACCAGGTAACTTTGGTGGCATATACATTCTTTAGTTCTATTACCACGTTATAAAATCATGATTATTAATCTGCTTCTGACGTACGAAACATGGTGTTAGTTCACTGCGTTCAACCGAAACGCACACTAAATGTGTTTGCGTTGAGTCGAATAACGGATAACCAAAAGGCCTCTGCTCATTATCTCTTATTCCAAGCATGTTAAATTAATTATCATTATATTTCATCATAAACGATTACGTAGATAAACACGGGTTTCGGGAAACCCGAGTCAATATTGGTTCAACCACTTGATAGGTTCATTTGATCATTTGTTATTTGCTTTTGGATTTACGTATAGAATTTTAGAAACCTGTTCAGATTCCTGTCACTCAAAGTGATGGGTAGCTACCGGTAATACTACCAAAGTGAGTATTTTCCCAGTAATGCTACTAGTAATATTAAAAAAATTGGAAATATACGGTAAGATTCAGGATTTTAATTATAATTCAAAGTTTTGTTTTGCGTAATACTGAAAATGGACAGTATTGACAACATTCGTAGTGAAGAGAAATGCACGACTTTCTCCAGAAAGTAAATTACTAATCTTACCAGTAACTTACCCAATGTTACCTGGTATCTTACCAATGTTACTAGAAATATTACCGCCTCGTAAATCTACACACACCTTCTTTAGTCGTTCCAGATAAAGTTTGCCAGGTCCGAAATAAAAAATGGATAAATACGATAATGATGTGATCTAAAATATGATATGGCAAACTTCGTATTTCATCTTCATTTTCAAAGTTACACACCACACTGCAAAAGTTACACGTGTAACTTTTCTTATTATTAGTAGTATTTTCTGTAAAATGACAATACACTTGACTTCCTGGTTTTATTGTGACGCATCATATTTTTCACTCACAACAGTCAGAAGTCCAGGGATTGGATATTCGGATGCGTTTATACCTATCAACATCCCATGCGAGTAGTCTTTCTGCATATCCTCAATAAAAGGCTTGAAAGTTTTATCGGCGGGCAGATTGGAAAGGAACAGGCAGGTTATGTCAGAGGTAGAGGTAGAGTACACGCGAACAGATATTGAACATCAGGCAGCCCATCGAGAAGGCTAGGCAGTTCAACGTGCCGATGGCCCCATGCTTTATTGACTGTGCGAAGGCCTTTGACTGCAACAGCTGGAAGAAGATGTTCGCAGTCATGACAGAGATGGGTATACAAGATCACCAAATTTTCCTTGTGCAGAACCTGACGACCCGACGGCAATTCTAGGATCAGAGTAGAAGACACCGAATCAGAACCCTTTCAGACCAACCGTGGAGTTAGACAAGGGTGTATTCTCACCACAGCTGTTTAATCTCGTAGGCGAACACATCATGAGAAGAGTTCTGGAGGATTGGTATGGAGGCGTACGAATCGGAGGACACCTCATTAATAATTTATGGTCTGCAGATGATACTACCAAATTGGCACCGACTCTACCACTATAGGCTCTAACGAAACGGACGGGGCTAGAGAAGATCTGGAGGAACATAGGTATCAGCAGAAAAACTAAAACAAAGCTGATGAGAACCCTCATCTTTTCTATATTTTTATACGCTTCAGAAACCTGGACCCTTAAAGCACGCATTCGGAAAGCATTGACGCATTTTAAATGTGGTGCTCGCGAAAAATGCTAGGGATCCCTTGGACGGCACATCGCACAAATAATAATAATACTAATACTCTTTATTGTGCACCACTAAATATAAACAAATGCGTCGATCCTGGCCGAATTGAAAATCAAGTGCCGCTTATCGATCATTTGCCTCCAGCGGATCCTGCAGTACTTTGGTCACGTGGCTAGACGCAAGCCAAATAGTTTGGAAATAGTTATTTGTGCAACAAGAGAGCAACGTTGTTTTTTGTTGCGAGTGCTGATTTTGAGTCCTGAGCAAGCGAAGGATTCTATGTTTGTTTAATTAATCTAATTTAGAATCCTGAGTGAAGCGAGGGACTCAACAGCACGAGATGCAGAAAACTTTGCTCTCGAGTAGCACACATAACTTTTCACCTCAACAGCGAGAACATATTCGACTTTTTGTGTACTTTTTCTTCTAACCATTCAGGTGTAGGTATGTGTATTGTCTTTGTTGCTGATTTCAATGACATTATTAATTAGAAAATAGACACCCGCTGCTTGAAATGAAATAAAAATATTATTAAATTGAAATAATAGCTTCACACTGTACCAGTTCCTCACGACCACCATGGTTGTAATTATTTCATCAAATTGGAAGATTGGGCAGATACATTACGTGTTTATTTATTTAATACGAGATTTTGTTATAGTTTAATTAATATTACACGTACGATACGTTTGCTCGTTTGCCACCTATGACATAAAAAAAAAAAAAAAAAAAAAATTATACTCGTAAGGCACTAAACAAAATTAATACAAAAGAAAATAACAATTTGAACTCGATATTTTTTAAACGACGTTTCGAAACTGCGTCTATGATTAATTGGTAGTCGTAAATTATTGGTGCAGGTATTTACAGTATAAAGTTGAAAAATCTTATTTTATTTAAACAATATTCTATTTGATTTATATAAAAGACACAATTATTTAAACATTCGGTCGTTGGAATAAATTATTTTTGTATTTAATTAAAGAACATGACAATTGTAATGCACTATTATATTTTTTGTACGACTGGCGGCAAACATTTTTTTCTTTATAATTATTTTGTTACCATAAAGTGGCAACTAATCAGTGACGTAGAAAGTCTCACTAGCAGAGTGTCATACCTTGTTTTTAGGGTTCCGTACCCAAAGGGTAAAAACGGGACCCTATTACTGAGACTTCGCTGGCCGTCCGTCCGTCTGTCAACAGGCTGTATCTCAAGAACGGTGAAACAGTTGAAATTTTCACGGATGATGTATTTCTATTGCTGCTATAACAACAAATACTAAAAATAAAATAAAATAAATATTTAAGGGGGGCTCCCATACAACAAACATTATGGTACGGAACCCTTCATGCGCGAGCCGGACTCGCACTTGCCCAATTTTTTATACCATCATGATTATACAATTTTTCTGCAGTTTCGCCATTAACTGTTAGCTTGGCGAGATGTTTATGAAGATATCGGTAAAATGTACAACACATGATGTATCAATCCGCATGCAAGTGCGCATAAAACTGCTAGGAAACGTTCGATAATAAAGGCAACTAAACAATATCGTACAACAGGTCCTATAAAATTGTAATGTGTATAAACTGCAAGATATAATAATGTATACGCTTATACGAGTACAGGTAGATTAGATGATGAATATTAGCGAAATTCAAATCCACAAAGTTTACTATAAATACAAGGTGCTCATAAGGTTACCTTCAATATTGCTTTTAAACTTAACCTATTATGTATGAAAAACTAAACACGCAACCAACCACGCGCCGGCTGCAACAAAGCTCGACCATTACCCCTCATCGATACACATATGGGGCATCACAAATCGCATTTTTTCGCCGCATGCATTACCGCACGACCATTACGTTACAGAGATAATGCTAGAAGTGTGTCCAACCACAAATAGTGACCATTAGGTGCGCATGATCCGCACGCGATCTGTCGCGAGCGCATCAGGCGTTTGCAACTGTAAAACGTCGTAAATGTCATGGATTTCATAGTAAGATACGACTTTTTACGGCACGGTAGATCCAGGCGTGTGCCGCAATGGCATGCGGTTTTTTGCACCCACATTGACCAAAGCCCTGTCATATTTCTGCAAGGAAATGGAGGAAATGACTTGGATCGCGTGTCTGGGGCACGTGATGCACTCAGATAGATAAGTTTGTTCCGTGATCAATCTATCTGTAATAGTTTAGCTGATTACCTTGTCTTATCCTAATCATGAAATGCGGTCGGTTTAATAACCGCTTTTATGCACTCTTTAAATAGTTCCCATATCCTATTAATTTAGGGTTGACACAGCATGTTTTTTTCCATCTTTTCCTATCTAAAACAAGTTAAATACTTGCTTAATACATTTACATAGTCTTGTATTAGATTTACATTGTGCACATACAAAATTTGCCACATACCTAGTTTTTTCAGTTGCATCAAAAGTTGTACCTACCTACCTACTTAAATCGAGTTTAATTTTCTATAGCGTCTAATCACGATTTTAAAACAGCTAATCATAGGTTTAAATTAACATTAGGTTAAGAATGAGCGATAATAAAGAGCGAAACCAAGCGCAATATTCATACAACGTTTTCGACTTTCAATAACCTTAATTCATAGACGGCTATTGTGCCATATGGTGTATAAGCCAGCAGATAAAAAGCAGGTGGAGACTCTTTTCATAAGGCACCACAATGACCCACTAATAGATATTCGATTAACAAGTGTGATAAATCATAGTTTTACTATCTACTTGATGCATAACTTGTTAGCTTTTTTCATCTTTTTGTTCCGTCTTTGATTAAATATTCATTTGAAGTGACTCTCACCTATGACACTGATTATTGTTTAAATATCTACCTACAAAGAAACACTAGACATTAAGTACCCATTAGACATTACGTAATGCTCATTGAAGCACGTTCGCGTTTTAATATTCGAGAGACTTAACATATTAATGACTTTACAATTTTATGTTAATTTAATCAACTATGTCGATCGGAATGGAATGTCCATGACCTTATGCATCTTCATAATCAGATCTACGAATTAGCAAAGGAGACAAGTTTTGATGACGAAGTAAATAAATATTAAAGTATTTAGTTTAGTTCCCGGTTCGTCGCAGACATGAGCGACGCTCGCGAGTTTCTAAACAGAAAATTGGATAATCCAAAGGTATCTGTCGATTGACTATCGTTCTATCATCACAGTTCGAAATTAGATGTTCACGTCGCACCGTGTAATTTAAATACCTACAGCTTAGGCCGGCCACACAGTCTGAATTCCGGTCCGGATTCAGAACGGAATGACATCAGCAAGCGAGACATCGCCACATGACAGACAGAGACAGAAGACACATCCTGACGTCATTCCGTTCGGAAACTGGATCGGAATTCAGTTTGTTTGTGGCCGGAGTAAGACTGCCTGTCTGCTGAATCGGAGCGGAGGAAATTAACCAATCAGGCTGCGTCTTTGTAAAGCCCAAGAGAAGTGCGTTTAAATCTAAGGAATTTGATTGGTCCATTTTAGACAGCTGCGCTCCAGTGGAAGAGTGGCATAATACGACGTTCGGATTTCAAACTTCAGAGTAATCGCTCAGAGGGTATTGGCACGTGATTACCTTAGTCTCAGCGTTGTCGAGAGCCGTGATTACGTTACATCGCAACATGTGACAGACGCGGAATTGCAGCAAATTGCAGCTATAAAACCGTTTTTCTACTCCAGTACTTTTTTCTGTCATTTATATAGTTACTAACTCTAATATAAACACATAAATTATGAAAGTCTGTAAAAGTCTATACTCTACTGCTCAAAAACACACTGCTAACCGATGTTATAATGTCGCCAAAAAACCATCACTTAGTACCTCAGATTACATGATGAACAGCTGCATTCAAACAATTTGCAAATTAAAAAAAAAACTTTTGTACTAAGGCATTGGTGCCAACTTAAAAAAGAAGTTTTATCTTCAGTGCATGGATGTTTAGTATAGTGAACGATACCTTTATGCATAAGTTAAATTTTTTTGACAGATGTTTAGTATGGTGATCGTATACCTTTATGTATAAGTTAATATTTTTTTGACAGATGGATGTCAATAAAAAAAAAGTTTATCAGAGACAATTTTTCTTTTTAATTTTGTTGATTCCGAGCGGGAACATTTAATTATTTTCTTTGTTGTTTATTTGCATTTTATTTATGAAATGTCGAGTCGTAGAAAAAGTATTGTATGCAACGTTGTATAAGTAGGTCAAAAAACGCTCGTGGCATCTTTCTTACGATGTTCGCTGCGCTCACATCGTAACCCATGCCACTCGCGTTTTTTGCCCCCTCTTATACAACGGTTGCATAAAATACTATTGCACGCCACATGTCAGCCGCATTACCTCTGATTGTCGCAATAGTACAAATTGTCGCACTGCTTTCTCGTAAAAATCTCGATCACATGTGATTTCGCGTTTTACTGTTTTAAACATGTCGGTACTTTCTCAGCCGGATCCTCGTACGCTGTTTATGATCTGTTTCGAATTTTAGGAATAGCCGTGCCAAATAAAATGTTGTTTTGTGTGAAATTTATAAAAAAGCTAAATGGTGTCCGTGGTGATTCTAAGACGTGTGAGGTGCGACCTAGATTGTGAAATGATCGTATCGTACGAAACTCAGTTGTTACGTCAATAATCTTCTGTTTCATTGCCATATCTCGGTATGTTTGGATTTTATATTCTACATTTGTATGCTGTCTGTAAGTTATTTTAGTGGTTTGCGGTTTTGTTAAGGATCATAATAAGTTGCATGCTAACATATTATAAGCGCTTGTGCCGAGTGAAGGTACAAGATATCAATAATAGTAGTAAGTCTATAGCTAATATTAATGAAAAATCAATGCAAAACGCTAATGACAGTCACATGTTTTCATTTAAACGGGTATCGGTGTACAGCCATGTTCGTTGCTTCAAAATACAAACACTTTTTCTAGTTACAACTTCACAGACTGACTACTGCATTGAAAATAAAGCTTAATAAAGCTAAACCTACTTACTAATAAAGATATCGGCCAAAAGGCATGCTTATCTCGTTTTGCATTATTATGGCGATATTTTATTGTTATTCCTTTGAAGTACAAACGTTTCATCTCAAATTCTTGTCAAGTTGGAATTAGAGTCATGCAAGCTGTCAAAGGTTGAGAATTCTTTGCAGCGATAGTATCTTATTCTGACTTTAAATGTTGTCACTCACCGCTAGTTTTGTGTTTGAGAGAATGCCACAGATATTATCTGACCGATAATATCTTTAATAGAGATATCTTCTATCGGTAACGATTATTTTTAAATACGTATATGGCATTGCCGAATTAAGCGACATATTCGGCACATGCAAATCTAATGGGGTTAACTTTCTTTTCGCTAAAAATGGACAGGGCTTACCGGCATCAAAGATTATTGGCAATAACGCGCTGAAGTAGGAATATTTGCCAGTCATTTACCACGCTTTTATTAGCCGAGTGAGTGAGGGTACCGGAGGCCCAAACCTGAAAGGCCGGCCACGCACTTGGAACTCCTCTGGTGTTGCAGGTGTCTGTGGGCGACGGTAATAGCTTTCCATCAGGTGATACGTTTGCTCGTTTGCCCCCTAAGAAAAAAAAAACGATAAACATTTTTTCACGACAGTTGTAGCAGTTGCTCGAAAATGTGGATACAGATTACCTGAATCCAGTACAAAAAACCGCTTATATATGTTCATTTGTAAACTGTATATCTATGTAGCCAGGGATCGGATACCGTTATTTTTGTATTACCGTTATTGGTCACGTGACGCTAAACCAAAATGAATATTGGTAGTGGTTTCGTTTACCGGTATTATAACGTTATTCACATAATACTGTTATTTAGCAAATTCCGTTTCTGTTTAACAAAATTAACCGTTTAATTTGAGTTTGACAGATAGAATGAGTCGTTCTGTGTTGCGATTTTGATTTTACGTACGATTTTGTTTATATGTCACTCGCATTTGACTCGCGTCGCGGTAGTCGCAGCGCAGCAGAGTGATTTGATTTGATTTTCCGCAGTTCATGTGGTTTGGTGTGCGTTTTTGTCTTGTAAGTTAAAAAAGGAGTATGTATGTATATATCTAAGTATATAAGTATTTATGTTTGTCCGCGATTATCTCGCGTTTGGCTGAACCGATTTTGATGCGGTTTTCAGAAAAGAATTTGTTACACTTAGGAGAAGATTAACGTAATTCGACTTAAAAAAGAGGATCTCTGTTTGACCCATATGTTTGTCTGCATTCATGTGTAATAGATTACATTTGAATCCTGTAGTCAGATTGTTTAATTATTTTTAAGGGTCCTCGGGATACCGATTACGAGAAAGACATCCATTTTGAAATCCAAGATGGCCGACATTATTTTTTCTTAAAAATCGATATGGGTGTCATCTCCAAGGTTCCTCGGGGTTCCGATTACGAAAATGACATCCATTTTGAAATCCAAGATGGCGGACATTATTTTTTCTTAAAAATCGATATGGGTGTCATCTCCAAGGTTCCTCGGGGTTCCGATTACGAAAATGACATCCATTTTGAAATCCAAGGTGGCGGACATTATTTTTTCTTAAAAATCGATATGGGTGTCATCTCCAAGGTTCCTCGGGGTTCCGATTACGAAAATGACATCCATTTTGAAATCCAAGATGGCGGACATTATTTTTTCTTAAAAATCGATATGGGTGTCATCTCCAAGGTTCCTCGGGGTTCCGATTACGAAAATTACATCCATTTTGAAATCCAAGATGGCGGACATTATTTTTTCTTAAAAATCGATATGGGTGTCATCTCCAAGGTTCCTCGGGGTTCCGATTACGAAAATGAGATCCATTTTGAAATCCAAGATGGCGGACATTATTTTTTCTTAAAAATCGATATGGGTGTCATCTCCAAGGTTCCTCGGGGTTCCGATTACGAAAATGACATCCATTTTGAAATCCAAGATGGCCGACATTATTTTTTCTTAAAAATCGATATGGGTGTCATCTCCAAGGTTCCTCGGGGTTCCGATTACGAAAATGACATCCATTTTGAAATCCAAGATGGCGGACATTATTTTTTCTTAAAAATCGATATGGGTGTCATCTCCAAGGTTCCTCGGGGTTCCGATTACGAAAATGACATCCATTTTGAAATCCAAGATGGCGGACATAATTTTTTCTTAAAAACCGATATTGGTGCCATTTCTCAAAAATATATCTCCGCCAGTTTTAAATCTAATTTTTTATTTTGAAATGTACACCCCCCGAAAAACCCAGAAAACGACATCCATGACGATTTTTTAAAAAAATTACGTCCACCATCTTTACTTCCAAAATGAGTGCCATCTTTGAAATTTACACCCCCAGAAACCTAAAAAAGGACACATGTCAAATTTTTCAAAAAAGTGACGTCCGCCATCTTTATTTCCAAAATGGATTCTATATGTAAAATTAGTACACATTGTATGTAGGATTAGTAAACTCAGGGCTTATGGGCTTGGCTTTTCGAGGGATCTGACAATTTGTTTTACAGCGAATTCGTTATGAGTATGTGAGTCTTGGCCGCCACTTTTACACGAAATGTTTTTAGTGGGATTCTCATTTCCTTTTTTAAGGTAATTTTTAATTTATAGGTTTTTTTATTTTTTTGCGCTGAAGCGTTTCTAAGTAGTAATAATAATTGTGTATTTAAGAAATACTTACGTTTAGCCCCATATATGTACACTTTTATCCCCCATTATGGAAAGCCCATACAAACTTTCATCCCCTTATTTTAAGGGTGAGGGGTGAATTTCTAAAAATCCTAGAATGTGTATTTTATTTATAACAATGAGCCAATAGGTATAAATTTTCAGACCTCTAGTATCAAAAATTAAGGGGTTGGGGGGTAAAAGTTCCAAGTTTCAGAATTATTCTATTGTATGTGTACTAAAAATAACTTACCGACCAAATTTCAGCTTTCTAGGTCATCGGGAAATACCCGAGAGGTTTTGATACGTCAGTGTATAAGTGTATAAGTGAGTGGCAAAATCGGCGTATTTCAGGTACCAATAAAACCTAAAGTATAAAAGCTAGATCAATGAAATTCAGTACATTTTATATGTTTCCTAACAGCATCTTAACCTGTGAATTTGGGCGCTCTGGTGTTAACTGGGCCAAAGCTATGAGGGTTTGAAAATTAGACGAAACGGTTCGAGAAAAGGTAGGTAGTGCCCCGCTTCTTTTTTGCTCGTCTTGGCGGGGGCACTACCGTGCCCCCAGATGTTGCATCAAATTGCTATGAATAATATTTGCATGTCCGATTATGCATTCCGCAGAAATCTATATCTCATAGTATTTAGTTGACATAAAGCAGGATAACATTTTACTGACTATTACTGGTAGCAGTTTGGTTCTAACCCATTAAACTACTTCACTGGTAGCATGGTATAAGAAAACAAGGAGTAAAAAATAAAAACAGTGGGCCGACGCCTTTGATGTTTGCGTAAGTGCCGACACCACTCAAGGCCGCCGTACCGACCAAGGGTTGTCACAGACTTACGCAACTGCCCAAAAAAGGAGGGTAATGTTTTTAGGGTTCATGTATGTATGTGTACTAATTTTATATATGGAATCCATTTTGGAAATAAAGATGGCGGACGTCACTTTTTTGAAAAAGTTGACATGAGTGTCGTTTTCTAGGTTTCAGGGGGTGTAAATTTCAAAGATGGCATCCATTTTGGAAGTAAAGATAGTGGACGTAATTTTTTTTTAAATCGTCATGGATGTCGTTTTCTGGGTTTTTCGGGGGGTGTACATTTCAAAATAAAAAATTAGATTTAAAACTGGCGGAGATATAATTTTGAGAAATGGCACCAATATCAGTTTTTAAGAAAAAAATATGTCCATCATCTTGGATTTCAAAATGGATGTCATTTTCGTAATCGTAACCCCGAGGAACCTTGGAGATGACACCCATATCGATTTTTAAGACAAAAAAAAGGCCGGCATCTTGGATTTCAAAATGGATGTCATTTTCGTAATCGGAACCCCGAGGAACCTTGGAGATGACACCCATATCGATTTAAAAAAAAAATTATGTCCGCCATCTTGGATTTCAAAATGGATCTCATTTTCGTAATCGGAACCCCGAGAAACTTTGGAGATGACACCCAAATCGATTTTTAAGAAAAAATTATGTCCACCATCTTTGATTTCAAAATCACAAAATGGACGTCATTTTCGTATCCGGAACCCCGAGGAACCTCGGAGATGACACCCATATCGATTATTAAGAAAAAATAATGTCCGCCACCTTGGATTTCAAAATGGATGTCATTTTCGTAATCGGAACCCCGAGGAACCTTGGAGATGACACCCATATCGATTTTTAAGAAAAAATAATGTCCGCCGCCTTGGATTTCAAAATGGATGTCATTTTCGTAATCGGAATCCCGAGGAACCTTGGAGATGACACCCATATCGATTTTTAAGAAAAAATAATGTCCGCCATCTTGGATTTCAAAATGGATGTAATTTTCGTAATCGGAACCCCGAGGAACCTTGGAGATGACACCCATATCGATTTTTAAGAAAAAATAATGTCCGCCATCTTGGATTTCAAAATGGATGTCATTTTAAGGTTTAAGATCATTTAATCTCATAAGAATTAATTTACAATTCACTTATATGAGACATAAAATTATCCTAAGTTACAAACTAATGAGCGCAAGCTTATTAAATAACTAAAAATAAAGGGTACAATAACAATTTACAATGCGCTGCCCGAGCGCAGTACGCGCAGCGTTATCTTAAATTCTTAAATCTATTCAAAACTAAATAACACGGAACAGTTACATCTAGATACGGCATGCGTTGAGAATGAGCGTAGTTGTGTAAAATACAACCAATGCAATTTAGTTGCGCCTAAACTAATATTTCAATTACACATTTATAATATACATTTATATAAATGTTTAGTGGTAATTCCCTTTTTTTTTCGAATATATATATATATATATATAATATCTATATTGTGTGTGTGTTTGTGTTTGTATGTATTATTATCTTAATTATGTGACTATTATGTTTTTATAAAAAATATTAATTATTATTATTTGACGGATGTTCACGGACTATGTATGTTTTATATTTATTGGTGTTATCTTAATTTTAAAAAATTAGATTTAAAACTGGCGGAGATATATTTTTGAGAAATGGCACCAATATCGGTTTTTAAGAAAAAATTATGTCCGCCATCTTGGATTTCAAAATGGATGTCATTTTCGTAATCGGAACCCCGAGGAACCTTGGAGATGACACCCATATCGATTTTTAAGAAAAAATAATGTCCGCCATCTTGGATTTCAAAATGGATGTCATTTTCGTAATCGGAACCCCGAGGAACCTTGGAGATGACACCCATATCGATTTTTAAGAAAAAATAATGTCGGCCATCTTGGATTTCAAAATGGATGTCATTTTCGTAATCGGAACCCCGAGGAACCTTGGAGATGACACCCATATCGATTTTTAAGAAAAAATAATGTCCGCCATCTTGGATTTCAAAATGGATGTCATTTTCGTAATCGTAACCCCGAGGAACCTTGGAGATGACACCCATATCGATTTTTAAGAAAAAATAATGTTCGCCATCTTGGATTTCAAAATGGATGTCATTTTCGTAATCGGAACCCCGAGGAACCTTGGAGATGACACCCATATCGATTTTTAAGAAAAATTTATGTCCGCCATCTTGGATTTTAAAATGGATGTTATTTTCGTAATCGGAACCCCGAGGAACCTTGGAAATGACACCCATATCGATTTTTAAGAAAAAATAATGTCCGCCATCTTGGATTTCAAAATGGATCTCATTTTCGTAATCAGAACCCCGAGAAACTTTGGAGATGACACCCATATCGATTTTTAAGAAAAATTTATGTCCACCATCTTTGATTTCAAAATCACAAAATGGACGTCATTTTCGTATCCGGAACCCCGAGGAACCTCGGAGATGACACCCATATCGATTTTTAGGAAAAAATAATGTCCGCCACCTTGGATTTCAAAATGGATGTCATTTTCGTAATCGGAACCCCGAGGAACCTTGGAGATGACACCCATATCGATTTTTAAGAATAAAATAATGTCCGCCGCCTTGGATTTCAAAATGGATGTCATTTTCGTAATCGGAACCCCAAGGAACCTTGGAGATGACACCCATATCGATTTTTAAGAAAAAATAATGTCCGCCATCTTGGATTTCAAAATGGATGTTATTTTCGTAATCGGAACCCCGAGGAACCTTGGAAATGACACCCATATCGATAAATGGATGTTATTTTCGTAATCGGAACCCCGAGGAACCTTGGAAATGACACCCATATCGATTTTTAAGAAAAAATAATGTCCGCCATCTTGGATTTCAAAATGGATGTCTTTCTCGTAATCGGCATCCCGAGGATCCTTAAAAATAATTAAAAAATCTGACTATAGGATTCATATACAAACGGAAGCAAGGAACAATTTCTCGCTTTTTAAATAAAGTCTTAAACTACGTAACTCGTAATTTTTACTTAAAATAAGCTATGAAACATGTCCGACATTTTGAATTTAAAAATTCATGGGACATGTCAGATCATATATTTTTTGTTTACACAGAAACAAACAATTATATAATATAATAGCGATATTTTTGCGGTATTTGAATTTTACTGGCAGGCGTAACGCTTTTACATCCGCCATTTTGTTTACGTTAGCATGACATGGGAAAATTTAAAACAGGCGCTATAAAATTTCGCACAGCACATGTCATATGCACTATTTTAATTGTGTATTGCAAGTTGTAAGACGCGTCAGCCCTCAAAGTCAGCACCCTCATTACTAACAATTTCGTCGTATAACACATGGGGTGCGCCCCTCCCGCCGCCGCCTCTGTCACCTCGCACGATTGCCCTGTCTAAACGCCTTCATCGACCGACTGTATTGTTTCTTAAACTGTGGTATGGCACTGACAAACCCACCGAATTTATCTAGATAATTATAGATTGACACAAAAAAACGGGTAAAAAAAGTCCATACCAACATTAAAAAAATATTACAAATAGAGGTAACTTTGTTTTTTTTCGATCGTTCGAAGTTTTACTAGTCATGTTGTCGAAAGCGATTTTATAATTGCAAGATGCTTAAATATGACATATATTTTTTTCATAATCTTTAATCACTGTTTAATATGTTTAAGACTCATTAAAAAGTGAGCGAGTTCGGCGTCTACTGTGGAAATAGCACCTTAAGTGATCGCGCCGGAATTATCGTAATGCAAAAGTCTCTACCACAATAACAATAAACAAACAATCCTTAAAGCCGGCCGGCACGAGTCAAACAGAGACAAATATACAAAATATCCTTATGCGTAAACAAGATAGCGATGCGTCGGCGCCTACAAAGGAAAACGCGCAGCGAAACTGAGTAATACCGGTTAATACTGTTCAACGTAACGTTATACATTCGTTTTTCTTGAATAACGATAATCGAAATTATTTTGTTGCTTTTTTAAACGTTACTCTAAGGAAACGTTATTTCAACAAACGAAATTTTTAACAGTTATCGAACAATATTAACCAGTATTCGGATAACGGTATCGATCCCTGTATGTAGCTCCCAACACGACAACAATGTAGCACGTTACGGTAACAGTTCGTATCTACACATGAATTTCATAGTAAGATACGGCTTTTTAGAAAATATTTCACAGCAATTTTCTCGGCCGGCTTAAATGACAATTTAACCAATCAAAGCTTAATCGTCTGCTGCATGTCAAATTAAATTGAAGAAGAATTATGAGGTGTATTTTTTTCTTAAACTTACAAATACCCGCAAACGAGTTTATTTTCTTGAGTAAGAAAATACGCCTCAGGTTTACTCTTCAATGAGTTTTCGTTAAAGAGGTTTTACCCTGAAAATCATGAACATTTATATTTTAAAGTATGCTATGGGCCGTACAACATTTTTCTAATTTCAACAATTACATATTTTTCAACAAATAAACAGTTTTCAACAAATAACCACTTTAAATTTATATATTGAATTCATAATATTTTTTTAGTTTGGCTGAAAATCCATGACCCCCTTGCGTGAGATGCGCGAATGCGTTACGGGGCAGCCGCCATATTTAAAAAACCAAATGGATTGTTTAGTAAATATTACACATTGGTTTTGTGATGTGCTTAATTTAATAATGTTCGTTCTCATTGACTCGCGAAATAAATAATATTAGGAACGTATGTTAATATTGACGTAACGTTGCAATGTTTTTTTAGTGTGGAATGTATCGTAGGGTTAGTAACCTGAGTGTAACCTAGACTAAATATTTAAATGTCTAAATTTAGTTGAAAGTAACGTAAATTTTAATATTTTTGTTATTTCTTCATAAATGGGTTGAAAATCGTCGTTTGAATCTGGGGGCACGATCAGCTTTATGTATATAATAGCCCAAATTTTTTGGAACAATGAAGCTGCAACAAGGCGCCGAGTTTAATTACAGATATAAAATACTCTTATTTTAATGTAT
Source organism: Apotomis turbidana (assembly GCA_905147355.2). Taxonomy (NCBI): domain Eukaryota; kingdom Metazoa; phylum Arthropoda; class Insecta; order Lepidoptera; family Tortricidae; genus Apotomis; species Apotomis turbidana. Next base: position 7,906,134 of record LR990297.1, on the reverse strand, counting down.
TTCCTCACAGTAGTCGTGAAAAGCACTCTGTTCAGTCTCGGCTGAAAGTACAATAGATGAACTCGTATTATCGAAGGTATCGAAGATGAACTTTGAAATTTACTCGTTCATCTATTGCTTACTTTGCAGCCTCCACAACAATGTACTATTTATAGTCCTATAACAAATACCTTGCTTTGGTAATCATCCGAACGACTCCCTTCTTGCAGTCATAGTCTCGAATAACCCAAAACGAGGATAAATATCCCTCTCCCGTATTAATCGTCGCCAAATCTCTGCGTCGAAGGCCTTAGGCTCAGGCCCCCAACAACGAGTCGTCTCTCTACTCTACAGTGAACGGTACCCGTAACATCACACAAGTATTATAAAAGCGAAAGTTTGTCAGTGTGTTTGTGTTCTTCACGCTCAAACGGCTTGACTACTTTTGATAAATTTTGGTATATAGGTATCTAAAAAAAAATAAAAAATTATTTGTTTATTTCGTTATACTAGTCTACTACAACTTCCACTTAGACTCTAATCTTAGATTTAAAGATTTTATCGAATCTAATTATATTAAATTTATTAATTACTAGGTCGATGCGCAGAGTCAGCCACCGGCTAAGCTTGCACCATAGATTGGAGCGGAGTTTTTTTTTATTTTTATTTTTTTTCGAAATTTTCTCTTCGTCACGACCTAGCGAAATTTAATTCGTGCATTTTAAAACGAAAATTTCTAAAATCGGTTGAGAACTCGCTGAGATCTGCGCATTGTTACAAAGTCCATTCGAGTCGATCCATGGGAGCTTCGCTCGCTTCACTCGCTCCGCTCCAATAAAGTGCGAAGGAGAAAAAAAATAGTCGGGAAGGCTGTTAATTAAGGTGGTTGCAGAGGAAACAAAACTAGACATTCCACGCTAGATGGCGCTGGGAAGCAAGATTTGTAGTTTTTGTGTATTATTTCGTATGTTACTTTAGTTTGAAGTAAAATTTGTATAGTGGCGAGTCCGCGTATTAGTCTTTTATTCATGTAGTATTAGTAGCACGTCATAAATTGTTTTATTCTCCCATGTGTTGGCAATTTGTGAAAAATCAGCAAGTACTCACACTAATAGACACTAATTGTGAGTGTGTGCGGGTGATTCATTCATTAAAGGGTCGCGTATCATCTGTCAGTTTGATAGTAAGCGCTGAATAAATAAATAAGCAGGCATGATATTTGATTTTGATGATGAAGTAAAGATGCACGTCTTGCACAACTGTGACACGCAACTCTTTCTCGCGCGAAAAATATTTCCTATCTCTTTCTTTGCGGTACTGTAGGAGACTGACGGGCGATGCTATGTCGCGTGACAAGAATCGTGAAGCCTAGTTGTATTAGACGGGCTGGATTGTCAAAATAAATAATACGAAAAAATTACAAATCTTTGGCAGTTCTACATTTTTTAAGTATGTGGTGAAATTAAATAAGTATTTTTGTTGGGTTTCTGTTCTGATATATTGTGATTCTGATTTCTGATGTTATTGAGTTTGTCCTAAGTTTTTCTAAATGATAGATTGGGGTACAGGAAAAAGGGCCCAATTTTAGGACACATATTTTGTTGAAAAATATTTATCTCATATTTTGTTACTTTTTGATTAGAACCAAAGAATACATTAAAATAAGTATCTTTTATAAATTACAATTGTTTGAATAACTTGCCCGTTTAAGAACTAGAGTGGTCCTAAGTTGCCATAGAATTACTACGTAGCCTGGGACTACTTGTACTATCATCTATTCTGTGCTGGGACTTAGAAATTTACGATGAAAAAAAAACACAAGTATACCTCTGTTTTTTATTACTTAATGACAAGATCGGGCCCTTTTTGCTATACTCTGACCTGATATACAAAAACCCGACATCAAGTATAGTAGGTAGGTACTGATTAGGGTTGGGATTTTCGTGGTTCTAAATCGTGGTTCCATGGAGTCTCTACTTGTAAAAATGTTCAGTCTAAAAATATATAACTACTAGAACTAGGTACTACTAACTGAGCGCAGCACCAGTTGTTTGCGCCACGCTTCACGACCCCGAGCTAGCTCGCGCCATATAAAAATATATGACAATATATTGTTATTATATTATTACCAGATAATAGTTATTATATTATTGACATCGCTGACCGGTAGCACGTGCTGGGTGGCCTGACGTTGGCAGAGAGTGGGGGTGGAGGGGATCCCCTCTTTCCTCGTGATCTGCGAGCCATTCTCGACGCCACTTTTGCAACGACTCTCCGATCAGATAGACGTCTAAGCCATCGTTACCACAGACCATTAAGATCGTTACCAATATAGCTTTCTTTTTATATTTGAATTGATTTTATTTCTTTGTAAAATTAATGTGTTTTTGGTTTAATTAAATCGTTTAAGTGAACGTGAATCTTTTTTTAAACAACTAACGCCTCAATTAAATAAAAAAATACATATATGGATTTTAGAACCACCAACAGCTAAATAAAATAAAACAATTTTTGTTACGTGTAGGTTTTATTATAATCAAGGTCTTTTCACTTTCATACAAAGAATTGGCTTCAAGATTTTATATACGGCTAACAATATTTTTATTGCTCGATAAAAAAAAGATTTATTTCTTATTCTGGCAATGCCAGGCTGGACGGTCAGATGGCAATAAAAGCCGTAACAGACGATCGAACAATCCGGCGGACCGATAGGGACGCTGCTATCTGTCGGAATGAGATAGTAATATACGTCTCACAGATAGCAGCGTCTCTATGGTCCGCCGGATTGTTCAATCGTCTGTTACGGGTTTAAGCCATAAAGTCCCAAAAAAAAAACTGATGGTTGTCAGCAGCGTGTTATTTTAATTTACGTCAAAGAACGGCCGATTTCAAATTGTTTCGCGATTAATTTCGAAAATATCATCATGTCTTCAAATGCATAAATAGAAAATGTGATTTGTTATATTCCTTGAATGTGCTTAACGCGGCGCAACTTCTACTAAAGACGATTCAGTTCAATTTCACCGTTTCCCCAAAGCTGGAATAACCAATATTTAACGGTAAGAATATTTTAATTCAGGTATTTTATGTCTCGGAACATTACTGTATGTTTTAATAAACATGAAGTAGGACTACCAGCTGTTTGTTTTAGCCGTGTTTTAGTTAAAATGTAATTTCCTATTTCAGGGCTACATTTTGGGCCACATATTGTTGGCCAAAGCACAAAAGGAATAAGGTTTTATGTGGACGACATTTCCAAGATTCCCATTAAACTGACAGTTGCAAAAACCGCCTGAGCAAGTATTCTGTTCCAGGAACAACAGAATATATTATTAAAAACAATGCAATAATAGTGCCTATATATACCTATGTAGTAAACTTTTTAAAGACATTTTGTAAAAGTTCTTGCTTAGGATATTAAATGAATAAAGGCTACCATTTAAAAGTAATTCATTGTTTTGTATTTTTTTATAAAACTATTAAATTTCAGCTCAATCTCATATATTGAGAAGTGGTTGACAAATGAGTTGCAGGATTAAACCTGAATATGCATGCATGTAAAATAGAAAAGTTAGAAAAACAAACTTTCAATATGGCATATTTGAAAACCCCGCCAAAAAATCCCGCTGTCACTTAGTTCATAGGCTCTACTAAGGTGGCGCTAGTAGTATTAAAAAAAAAAAAGATAGGTAACTTTTTTGTACGTAGTTACCGTTCTTCTCCTTGTGAGTATTATATTCTTTGATTATAATACTAGTGTTTGCGTGAGTTGTAGACGTCGCTTTAATTCGAAATGGTGTATACGTTGTAATATTATTTAAGGCAACACGCATGTTTTGTAGAAAATTATAAGTTTCTGCAGCTTTTCTTGTATGAAGCCTTCATCTGTTTGAACTTTAATTGCCATTAATTTTGTTGATAATTCAATGAAGGAAATCATCTTGCAGTAATCCCTTTTGATGAAGCTCTAAGCTGGCCTTGAATCTGTAATGAAATTATTTATTACGTCACAAAAATGCCGGCAATGGAAACGGCTGTATGCATGTCCTATCTTACAGGGTGTTAGGGTAATTAGTGTTATTACAGGTATCCTTCAAGGAGGAAACTTCAAATTCAAATTCAAATTCAAATATTTATTTGTCCAACATAGGTATGTAAATTACACGATGTTACATTTTCGTTTGTATCACTATGTGGTGCCTTGGGTTGAGGCATACAAATTTGATTGCAAGCTTGCTTGCTAACATGCAACATAACTAATTTTACTGATTAAAATTAACATGCATGAAATCCAACATTCCAACAATATTTTAAAATAAATAAATTAAAGTCAAATTCAAAATGGTTTTACAATAATTCAGTTTCATTCAGTAACAATGTCAAAGAAAGTTAAAAGATGTCTGTATTTAATTTCTAATTAATCTAATTTTTCCGTCAAAAACTCATTAAATGAGTAGTATGCCTTTTTAATAAGGTAAGCTTTGGTAGTTTTCTTAAATTTACAAATGTCAGAAATTGTTCTAAGGGACTCGGGTAATTTGTTATAAATTCTAGGAGCCATGCCAATAATGCTCTTCGATAAGAGAGCAGTCTTAGATGGGTGTGCACGAATTTTGTTTTTTAAACGCTCACTGGTAAATTCCTGAAATAGATGTGGATGACTTTTAACAAATACTACCAATTCGTAGACATACAGACATGGAAATGTTAGTATATTCAAACTTACAAAGTATGGCCTACAAGATTCTGTGGGCAGTAGTCGACATATTGCCCTTATACATTTCTTTTGTGCTTTGAAGACAAAAATCCAATTTGTTGCGTGACCCCAAAATATTATACCATAGCGCAGTGTAGAGGATACATAAGCATGGTATGCGGTTAGCATCACTGATTTACTAACAACTTTATTTAACATATACAGAGCATACGAATAACGGCTAAGTTTCGTGCATACATTATCAATTTGACACTTCCAAGTCATTTTACTGTCTAGTGATAACCCTAAAAATGTTGTATTGGTAACCTCTTTAATTTGTTGATTTTTATATTTCACGTTTAAATGTTCTAAATTATTTTTCCTTTGTCTGAAATTCATAATCATTGTTTTATCAATATTAATTTTTAAATTGTTATGGTTAAGCCATGTAATTATAGACTCTAAAGCATTATTCATTTCAATATCGTGACTAATTAAATTGTTCCCAGTGAATATGGCAGTGCTGTCATCTGCGAACAAAACCATAGGGTGTTTGGTTACATTTGGTAAATCGTTGATGTATATGAGGAAAAGCAAAGGTCCTAAAATGCTTCCCTGTGGAACGCCATAAAATACATCTTTCATTTCCGACATATATTCAATCTCTGTTTTGGATTTACCACATAACTTGACAATCACTGTATATTGCTTCCTGTTGCTAAGATAGGATTTAATTAGATCTAGTACATTGCCTCTAACTCCGTAATTGTTCAATTTACTTAGTAGTAATTTGGGATTCACACAGTCGAATGCCTTCGTCATATCCATATATATAGCTGACACAGGCGTTCGTTTATCCATGCTCACAACCACCTTTGAAACCAAATCATATATCGCCGAGTTAATAGATTTGTTCCTACGGAATCCTTTTTGTTCAGAAGCGAATAGGTCTTTGGCCTCAAAGTAATCGTAAACGTTTTTGAATATGACCTTTTCGAACACTTTAGACACAACCGATAACAGTGCTATAGGTCTGTAGTTAGCCATGTTCTTTTTATCTCCTTTTTTAAGGAGTGGCTTGATTTTTGTAATTTTTAATTTGTCTGGAAAGACTCCATTTAGAATGCTCAAATTAATAATGTGACAAAGAAGTGGAGCAACTATATTTCCGACACTTTTTAAAACTTTTGTACAAATATCGTCGTATCCAGTACTTTTTGTATTTTTTAAGGAATTTATAATTTTAAGAATGTCATTTGATATTACCGGTTGCATGAATAATGAATTAGATAAATTAATTGTTTTATTATTGTGACAGAATGAGTTATTATTAATATTAGAATCAGATTGAGGAATAGGAATATTATTAGCAATATCATTAATTGTGTCAATAAAGTAGTTGTTAAAAACATCCGCTATTCGTTTGGGATGATTTATAGTTTGGCCGTTATTTTCTACGGCTGTGATGTTTTCTGCCGGGTAGTTGGATTTAGCATCATTTATAACACGCCAAGTAGCTTTGCTCTTGTTGACTGAACTATTAATAAAATGGTCATTTTGCGCTTTCTGTGTAAGTTTTATTATTCTTTTTAAACGTTTAGTGTATGCCTTCAAAGTTTCCTTGTCAGTGTTATTCAAAGATGCTCTATATTTCCAAAGCATTTGACGTTTGCGTTTACAACATTTGCGTATACCAGAACTAACCCATTTTGGTTTTCTTGTTTTTGATATTTTGATTCTTTTCAAAGGAAAACAAAGATCGTAGAACAATTTAAAAGTCTCAATAAAACTGTCAAATGCCTTGTTTACACTGTTAGTGGTAAAAACTTCATTAAAACTAAGACTTTGCAAACATTGAATAAATTTGTCAATATTATCACTACAATAGTCTCTTCGATAGATGAACCAATATTGAAGAATGCACGTTTTCTTCACTGGACAGTTCACTAACTGTGCGGTATGGTCTGACATGCCCAGGTCCAGGACTTTACCAGAGCTTCCTCTGTTATTGTGAATTATATTATCTATGCAAGTTTTACTGCTTAAACGAGTTGGTTTATTTATTTCAATTTTGAGATTGTAGCTGGCAATGCACTTTTTAAATTGACTAGAAATGTAAGTAGTTTTAAGCAGGTCTATATTAAAGTCTCCACAGATTATAATCTTATATTTTTTGTAACATACTTTGTTAAGAATATTACCAAAGCGATCAAAAAACAAGTTGATAGACTCAGTTTTCATTCCTGGTACTCTGTATACGCAAATTACTATTGTATTGAAGTCTATCAGTCGAATAGCAGAAATTTCAATTACATTTACAATACTTTGTGCTTTAATTTCATCTATTGTCTCATATTTATAAATATTGCGTATGAGTATGCAGGAACCACCATTTCTATTCTCCCTGGAAAAATGTGCTGCGAGTACATAGTTGGGTATTTTCAAGTGAACTTCATCTCCTGTCTTCATATTATGTTCCGTAATGCATATAATATCTACTTGCTTTTCCGAGTCGACTTCAACATCTTGGAGGTGAACATATAACATGTTCGCTTTATTTAATAGACCATTTATGTTTTGATGGAGCACTAAGATGTTGTCGCAGATGATCATCATGTTGTCATCATTTGTTCTGTTTTGTTGTGGGTTCGAGACGAAAAATATTTGTTTCTGCTACTGTGCCCTTTTTAATAGTGTTTTTATCTACTGTTGTATCCTTGTTATTTTTATCTATTATTTTCTTGACGTTTTCCAAAATATTTCGTATTCCTGAATTTTTTATTTTCCCAGTTTGCGCAGAAAACATGTTTAGAGACAAATCGTAGTTAGAGTCAAAGTAAATCGCATATTTATGGGTTTGAACATCTAAGTTGAGCAGAGTATTAAATAGCTCTACCCTACAATTATACATCTGAGCTCCGCATATATAGGTTGGTACACATATCACTATGTTGGTATGCTTTATATTTTCTAATCTTGCCTTCATTAATTGTACAAGATTGATATAGTCATTTGTCTCTTTATAATCATTTTCTCCTATGAGCAAAATGCAGTAGTCATTCATTGTGTAGTCTCGTAACCGATTTTCTATATTTTCTAAGAGTTGACATATACCTCCACCTGGCGTCAAGTAATGGCAAATGGAAAAGGTATCGTAGTAATCTTGCATGATGGAAAGGGTATTGTTGTCTTTATTACTACTTATAACACATAACCTGTTTGTTTTATTAGTTATTCTCCTTTTTGTCTGCAGCGTCATCTCTACAGTGTCTACAGTATTCTTCTGTTCATATGTATGTGTCTTATCAGGCAATAATTGTGCAGTCTGTTTCATTTGATAATTCGTTGGAATAATGTCAAGTAAAGTCTCCACAGGCTGTTCTTGTATGCTAACTGTTTGTGTACTTGTGTCAATTTTAAGTGGGAGTTTCTTTACGGGCGCTGGCGAAAGTGTTGGAGTAAGCGCTGGTGATAGATGTTGAGGAGTATCATCATCGCTATCAAGGAGGTTAACCGATGTTTTATGGCTCATGAATCTTTTTACAGGAGTTAATTTACATATCGGTCCTTTTTCAGTAAGAATTGTTTTGTAAATTCCAATTTATTTTTGCTGCTCGGACAGTTTCTTTTGCAAATGCCCAATCTCAATGTTGAGTCGATCAATCTCCTCGTGTGCACTTGCAAGTTGAGCCGAGAGATTATTAATTTCGGATTTTAATTCCGGGTCTTGTTCATTATTTATGCTCGAAATATTCGGTAAACTACGTGCGGTGTCATCTAAACTATTTGACAGAAAATCAGCATCAGAGTCAGTATCCGACAAAACTTCCCTGGATTTATGCTGGTTGTTGCGGCGTAGTGGCCGTCTAGTTGTGACGTTTTCTCTATCATCACTTTCCAAGGGCCTGTATTCGGGATTTAAGTTCGTTATTATAATAGAATTTTTATCTTGTGTGTTTTTTGTGGCGGATGTTATTCTCACGATTTCAGAGCATTGTTTGTTATTGCCTGGGTTCTCGCATTTACTACACACCCAGGATTTTTTATCTTCTTTAGCCATTGATAGGAAAGTCTTGACCGGAATTTTTTCACAAGAAATATCGTAACATTTGCCGCAAGAATTACATTTTAGAAATTCTTTATTTTTTATTTCAGCCTTACAGATCATGCATTTTACTTTTAAAGACATTTTGAAACTATTTATTTAGTAGTGCCCTCTGTGGTCAATTTTGGTAAGGTAGTAATCTCACGGGTGTACTTGAACGTATCTATTTCTGAACGCACCCTTTGATAATGTCATGTCAGTGTCAGCTGTTGATGTCTGATGACAGTGACAGGTATTCAGATGACTATTGAAACGTACCTGTTATTTCTCAATGATTTTTCATTAATTTTGACTGTTAATTTAAAGTTGCCAATGTGTGAGTGTGTTTATTTAAAAAACAGTTATTCTTCCCGATCAGTTTTATGTATAATATTAGGTTAAAACAGCTCACCAAAGTGTAAACGAAGTGATTTTCTTGCACCTAGTATTCGCACGGTTGTTTTCAATAGACTTTCTTCTTCTTCAAGCAGCGTTATGCAGTTTAAATTAATTATTTTTGTAGCTAGTTCGTCAACACTGTGTTATCCTTTCAGCTGTCAGCTGTCAACTTAGTCACTGAATCGATAATTCCCAAAAGGATTTGGTTTCCCACACCTATTGAAAAACATGGGTAGGTCTTGGTATCAATTCAGTCAGAGAGAAGAAACTATATGAACCCACTATGAACAGTTTTGTTTTTTTTTCATCACCCAAAGCGAGCGATTGCGTTCAGTTTTTGTGGTTGGTTACGGTTGTCATCACGCCATGCTTGTCTTCGCCTAAAAGGAAAATAGCGCGAGACACCTCTTTCACGGCAGGACGTTTCGATTTGTAATGTTTTCAAACACAATACTTTCCCCGCAATTTCTGACCCATGATATCGCAATATCGTTTAGGGATCACTATGTCCTGAGTACACATGTTTGTTATTATTATATGAACGTTTCATTATTCACACTTTGCATAAAGTAAAACTCACGAAACGAAAAAAAATTTAACCAAACATGATTCATTTTATACGAATTTCCACAATTGACATGACAGTATTGACACAATTCATTATTTCATTCACAAGATTTAGTGCGTTCGAATTCATTTCCACTTTATTGTTATGAGCAAATAAACACAATAGGTATCTTTAAAATCCAAATGTTTCCAATTATTTGTTACATGTTTAATGAAAGCTGTAATCATTTAAAAATAAACTGTTATGCATTCATATCGAAACTTCAATTTAAATTTATTATCCTAAATCATAAGTTAAGTAGTATTATATTTCAGAACGCACTGTTCATGAATAGCTTACGTGCGCTTTTTGTGTAAAAGCAACGCACACATACATATATGGACAATATTTCAACGGGTTTTAAAGCTTTAATAACTTTGTAATTGTATGATTTATAGCAAAACTGATTTCCTTGGCGAATATAAGATCGCTTAAAGATTTTTTTAAGAATGTTTAATAACCTAAAGCCATAACCGCCTAAGTGTGTATTGATCAAACGATTTGTATGAAAGTGACATCTCTGCAACCACCTTAACATTTTTTTTATATGCTTTATATACCACTTGCTTTACAGTTTTGTTATTGATGGAGTCATAAGGAAATCTATTCAAAGCTTGCGGCAGTGCATGCGCCCACACTCTCCTACCGTAATTGTTGTTCCTTGATGGTATTATAAATGTTCTGACACTCTAGATTAACACATAGGCTACTTTTCATCCCGAAAAAATATGGTGTTGCGGTGGGATGAACGGGTAACACCGCGCGGCGCATACGGTGTTTTAAGTCTCTCCGGACATCTCCCAGTGAAACTCAATAAATCACATGCTCGTTTCCATATCAGGATTTGTCTGGTTTACTAGTTACGAGTACATATACAGACAGACACGTTAAGCTTGGGCATAAATGAAAGTTAAACTGACAAGACGGCATTTTATTTAAAGGAGTGCGTTTGCGTTCGAGTGTCGTTTTTACATTTTCACTTGTCATCCGTATGAATGTGAATTGATTTACTTTATTAGGTTTTCGTCTGTCTTTTTCATGATTGATTGAAATATATACATGCAAATTTTACATACAATCTACTTAAGGACAATCAGCAGAAGAAGTTGCTACCCACGCCAGGTGCTCAAAATGATATGCACACGGACTCTATTTTATAGAGAATAAGGGTTGCACAGATCATTGTGACCGTGTTATAATGCTTAGCTACTTTTGATGCTGACTGTACTAGATCGTTTATTTATTTATATCACGACAGTTTTCAAACTGACATCAGGGCTATATTAGACGTTTCCAAGGACATATATCTATCCAAAATATTACCACTATTACAATTTACAATACAATAAAATTCCTCTTTATTGTACACCTCCAATACACAGGGGTACAAAATAATAGAGGTAAACAATAGGTGATCTTATATCTTACAGACAACCTTTAGTAGCGGAGTAGATAAACAAAACCGGCCAAGAGCATGTCGGGCCGCGCTCAGTGTAGGGTTCCGTAGTTGCCCATCCTTCACAATAGACGGGCTTAAAACAGCGGTTTTAAGAATATATCTATCAAGCTCTATAAGAAGGTCGTAAACGCCAAAGTAACTGTAATTACTTATTTTATTACCTTCTGGAAGTTATCGATTATACGCGCCAGATTGATCGGAATGTTTAAATGCAGTATGGGTAATGCAGAAGTATAAGGACACCGCGCGGCACTTACGACATTTTAAAGAAAATTATGAAATTTTGCGATAACTCAAAAACGGCTTGACCGATTTTATTCAATATAGTTTTCATTGAAAGTACTTATGAAGCCTCAGTTTCATGAATTTTTCCATCATTTTTTGACCAATGGTTGAAATTTTTGGATTTCCAGAGCGAATATTTACAAAACTGCTGCCTTTATAAAAAAAATGTTTGAAGACCCCTATTATTTTTAAAAGGCCTATTCAACGACAACCCAGACACTAGTATAGGAACGAAAAAAAAAACATCCCCTATTTAGGTGTACGAAACACATACTCATACCAAATTTCAGCTTTCTAATAAATGATCACGGAGCTAAGCCGCGGACGGACAGACGGGACAGACGGACATGGCGAAACTATAAGGGTTCCTAGTTGACTACGGAACCCTAAAACGCTATTATTTCTTCTTTAGATGTGTTTAATTAAGTTATTAATAGAGTTTATCAGTAAAAATTGACATATTACCGAGTCATTTTCGAGTTAATTTGAACCATAGTTTTGTGTACTGGACAATAATAGGGCATACGGTCTCGGGATTTTTTAGTATAGACAATGCCGGGTTCTCCTGGATTCCCTGAGCAAAAAATCCCTACTACCCATTTTAACCTATTTGGAAGCCTTACTAGACTATAGTTGGACAGTTTTACGGTACGCTTAAATTGCAGGAAAAAACAGACAGTTTTCACAAATACGAAGGAACGTTTAACTGATATTGTCACATATATATATACACTTGAAGAGACATGCAACCAAAGACGAAATGGAGCACAAATTGCTCCAAATAGACCTGGAAACATTCACGTTAACGGTGGCCAATTTCGCAACATTTGCAATATAAAAAGAACTCTAAATACCTCATTATCAGGCCTAGCAAAAACCTATTTACATTTACAAAAGCCATGGTGTGCTCCCATTTATAAATTCCGTGGCTACGCTAGAGGTGATCACAGTGTGTTGTGAAAAAGGTTGACAACGAAATTGTTGGCAATGGCTGCCACCGACGATTGTCGAGGCAACACGAAGGCTTTTTGCTCGAGGCTAGGAAGTGTAGAAAAGGAGGAGCGCTATCTCCTCGTTTTCGGTATGAAAGTTTCCGTTGAAAGGCGTTGGTGGCGCTAGTAAACAATACAATACAACAATTCTTTATTGCTAACCAATAAGAGGAAGAGTACAATAGAAACCTTAATTATATAGCTAAAGAGCGATAACAGAACGTTACTTAGCAAATGTTTTTATATATTTTAATAAGAATCACCGTGAACTAAATTATGCGCTTTTCCTGTTTATACCTGACCAAAAATAGAATTTATGGACTATTTTTTCATATTATGATGCTACTAACGCTATTGTCACCTATTGTAGACGGCAATAGAGCTGTTAATAATTACTGCTTCCCGCTATATCCCGCTAGACACTTTTTACTTTTTAGACCCCGACCCATGTGTATCTGTGTATCTGTCTGTGGCAGCGTAGCGCCCAAACGCGTGATTGGATTTGAGTGCAGTATAGTCTAGTCTTTCGAGATGGTTCTTATTCTGAGCCTTAGATGAAAAAACAACAGAAGCCTATGATATTAAACTTTTATTGAAACAAGTGATAAGATCTCAGCCAATTTTCTGGCTAAGAATTCAAAATTTTGTAGCTGTGTTCAGTTTTAATAGCATTTTCTATATCGTTAATTGAGGGTATTATAACGCTTTTTCATTTTTCACCTATTTATATCGGGGGTGTTTTATTTAGGTTAAATTATTCAAATATTCTGTCATGAAAGATAGTGCTCCTTTTTATTCCATACTCGAGACAAAAAAATGTGTGTGCAAACGCACTGATAATGAATTCACTATTGTATGTTCATGTTCAATACTACACATGAACCCGTAGAAATACCGTTGCATGCGCGGATACAATACTGTTTTTGCGATCAAGATTAAGATATTATACTGTTGTTAGTATCGATTCATAAGCTAGGCCTTATATAGGGAGGATAAACTCATCGTCGGTTAAAGAGAAGAACAACTCAATTGCCAATTATCATCGTATGTCAAATTAATGGATTTTTCCAGGGATAGTACTAACACTAACGCTGAATGGCATTCGATGCAAGAAGAAATGTTTCTTTAAATATTAATTTCAAAATACTGACAATGAGTCTAATGACTTTTTGATTCGTCTCGAATTTCTAGATTGGATCTTTACATTTACAGTCAACCATTTATAGTCTTTTGTGTCGTGTTTAATCAATCTACTGAGCTTCTTTATAATTGGATATCTATGTGTAAAAATTGGATATGTACTCGTATGAGTAGGTATCATAGGTTCGTAAGTGCTCATTATAATTGATGTCACTCTAAGGCCGATTGTGCCTATTATATGAAGAGATCCGTGGAAGTGAATAACCAGAGTAAATAACATAGTTCCAAGATTGCAAGACCTAAGTGGCAATAGACGGTACACCTTTCTCGTAGAGTTGTGTAACGGCGAGTTATCAAATGGCGACCACGCACCGAACGCCGCAAAGATACTTACTATTACTACGGGCAAGATGTCTGAGCAAGTCGGGACCGATTAACCGGGCAAGCCAGTGAGAATCGATTTCTACGCCACTGCAGTGCTAGGTAGACTAATGATCTAATAAATGTCCACTGGCGTCTACTGAAGCAACGGTCGTGGCATTCTTCAGGGGAGACGTTTATCCGGAGTTGACTGATGATGTCTTTCACCATAATCAGCCGGTAATAAGTAGGTAACCGAGCAATAACACAAGCCTTCTTCAGCTTAATTTGGGAGTAGGTCGATTTGTGTGAGGTTTTCCTATATTTCTCTATTTTCTTATCCCACGTGGATAATGTTACTTTAAATCTGACCAGAATCAGGTGGGCGGTGATTTGCAATTAAGAAGTAAAATGTGTGTAAATTGTACAATCTCACGCGATCTAAGGTGTTAGGTACTAAATTAGGCTCTAATTTATTATTGGAACCAAACAAATACTAGTTCTATGGAGTGGAGACCACGAACGACACGCCCTGTAGGATGGCCTCCCGCCAGGTGGACCGACGACCTAAAAAGAGTGGCGGGAAGCGGTTGGATGCGGAAAGCTGAGGACTGGGTATGGTGGTCCGAACTGGGGGAGGCCTATGTCCAGCAGTGGACGACTCCGGGCTGATGATGATGATGAAATACTAGTAAATCTGTGAGCTGTACACCTTGCGAGTTTGTTTCCAAGTGATCTTATTAAAACTTTCGTGAGGCATATTAATAACTAGCTGTGCCCCGCGGTGTTACCCGCTCATCCCACGGGAACACTAAATTTATTCGGGATGAAAAGTATCCTATGTCCTTCCCCAGGACTGAAACTATCTATATACCAAATTTCATCTAAATCGGTTCAGCGGTTTAAGCGTGAAGAGGTAACAGACAGACAGACAGACAGACAGACAGACACACTTTCGCATTTATAATATTAGTATGGATTGTATTAAGCGGTTCACACTCACGTGATATTGTCAGAAACGGCCCGACATATTGTGTCGAACGCGTACAGAGAGTTGTTTCGAAATGGTTGAAATTTTTTACTTTTTATGTTTTCAACCCGCCATTTTTGCTCATATTTCCGCCATTTTGAAAAAATACCTACACCAAGTGCGAGTGGGACTCGCGCCCGAAGGGTTCCGTACCATTATCGGTAAGTTTGTTGTATGGGAGCCCCCCTTAAATATTTATTTTATTTTATTTTTAGTATTTGTTGTTATAGCGGCAATAGAAATACATCATCTGTGAAAATTTCAACCGTCTAGCTAGCAGATACAGCCTGGTGACAGACGGATGGACGGACGGACGGGCGGACGGACGGACAGCGAAGTCTCAGTAATAGGGACCCGTTTTTACCCTTTGGGTACGGATCTCTAAAAAACCACTCACAAAATTTTATGAGAATCTGTTAAGAAATGCGACGCGACAAACGACGAATAGGTATGTTGTAGAATTCAACATCAGTCATCATGCCTATTCTCTATTTATGCTTTTTAGGGTTCCGTACCTAAATGGTAAAAACGGGACCCTATTACTAAGCCTCCGTTGTCCGTCTGTCTGTCTGTCCCTCTGTCACCAGGCTGTACCGTGATAGCTAGACAGTTGAAATTTTCACAGATAATGTATTTCTATTGCCGCTATATTTCCATTTAACAAAGGCATTGCTTTTTCTCAAACTGTCAGGTATTGCACTCTAGAATAGGATATACTTTTCAGTCCAGCAAGAGTAGTCTAGACTTCAGTTCGGTTTGAATTCAAAGAGCGTTTTGCCAATTAAGAGTGAACACGTGAACAGTGCCCAACACCTCGTTTGCAACGATGGCTGTTTGTTAGTTTGTTTGCATGCCCCTTTGTGAACGCGTAAGGCGTTAAAGAATTGTGCTGTGAATCGAAAGCAGGCACAATTCACAGCCACAATGCAATTGATGTAGTGCTAGCGAGTGCACTGACTTGGACGTAAAGTATGTACCTATATTAATGTTCAATGTATGTTATGAGGGTGACTATTCAGCATTTGTACGGCGTTTTTTTTTCGTCTATCTTATTTCTGCAAGATGCTGCAAGTATTAAAATGGATGATGGATCTATGTTGATTTTTTATGAATCCTGAAGACTGAGAGTCTGGTTTTAATTTAATCAAATCATAATTAGCGACTAGCTCTGTCGATGCGCTAATAATCCTGAATAAAGATACAGCCCTGTGACAGACGGACGAACTGACAGACAGCGGTGGCTGTAATAGGGTTCCGTTAGCACCCCTTTCGGTACGAAACCCGCTTGGTTATATCGCCTGGAGAAACACCCACGAGTAATTTGTGGTATTTTTATCATCCGATCAAATACTTTATGTTGTATGTTCTCTTCTGTGACGATACATATAAGTACATTACAGTAACTGTTTACACACATACCTACTTAAAAAGTTCTTTCCTCTTTTTTTACTCACGACGCAACTATAAACATAATATGCATATTCATACTCCAAAATTGCTTTTAACTACTATGTTATAGGTTGTTCTGTTTGTTTGCCGAATAAATGTCTAGAAGGGATTGTATGGCAGTAATTACATGCCCGCGGGCGCAAAACCACAACTACCGAATTACTAAGCACTTAAAGAAATCATGGTTAATCTGGTCTAATATCATTACGCGGGATGATTTGATATAAAAATCATTTAATGTCAGTTTCAATTATTAATAGCAGTGAAGCGCGAGTTTAATTTGGTGTCAATGATTCTTCTACACTCGCGGGTTAAGCTTGAAAGATCCGAGCGTGGGCGGCCATAAGAGTGAGCGAGACACACGTACTGCTCACCGCTTCTGCTGCCGCGCAAGTCGTGGCCGATCCGACGGTGTTCAACAACCAAAAATATCTGATTAAATTGTCTGAAAGTATACTTTTTTGGGTAGATACCTAGTAAATTATGTATGTATGTACACACAACATAAAATAAATTTCTAAAGAAAAAGTTTTTACAAAGGCGAATGTGTAAGTAATATTACAGAAAAATCAGAAACCCAACGCTAAAAGTAGATGGCAGCACAATACAATTCACAATCCCTGAACAATTCCGAATTTCTAACCTAAAAATGTCTTGAAAATAATGTTGTGTTTCCGAATTGTGTATTCTAAACCGTTAAAATGGAATGTGACGAATTATACTTATCGGCACTAATACATTACAAAATATATATTTAAACTTACCTTGAAAAACTTATCAGTTGTCGCATTCTGTTTTTGTCGGGAGTCATGTAAGGTATCGTTTAACTTGCCTGTTTATTTTCTTTGCGCGTCTTTAACGAGAGTGTGGGGCGCGCATAAGTTTATCAATACACAGATATAACAATTCAATCACAATGTATGGTGGACGCGTGCCGATATAATTTGACTATATTTATAAAGTTTGGCTTGTATCTCAATCAAATAGGAGTGAAATACTTAAGTGGATTATTTCCAACAAATTGACATACCTACATAATCGGTAAATTGGTTGCCTAAAAATATAAACACTACCTGGTACAGATTTGATACGCAGCTATGAATCGATTTTAAATAAAACTCGGTCTGAGCTTTTGCTACCTTAAAGCGTGGAAAAGATTACGCTAGGTATTTTTTTTTGTGTGAGTAGCGTCAATAGAAGCCATTTCTAACGGCTTGCCTATTACAACTTTGAGCACTTATGTAGTTATCGCTCTTTTAGAAAAAATATTCTTAAGCAAGGTGGAGCAGATCTTTTTCATTCGCTTTTCGGTGAAGTATTATTAATAATACTTTTGACGCCGCGTCACTGATGGATTAGAAGTGACAAAAGTTTAGACGAAGCACAATCGGACACAAAAATCCATACTAATATTATAAATGCGAAAGTGTGTCTGTCTGTCTGTCTGTCTGTCTGTCTGTTACCTCTTCACGCTTAAACCGCTGAATCGATTTTGATGAAATTTGGCATGGAGATAGTTTAAGATCCGAGGAAGGACATAGGATAGTTTTCATCCTGGAAATTATCCCTAAAAAGATTAAAAAGTGAGTAAGTAATTCATGATGACATTGATGACCCTGTCGGAAATGTAATGGTTAGACCAAAAGCACAATTGCTCTTACATTTGCTTAGGCGCTTTAAATAATCCCTTTTATTAATTAAGGTGATTAGGTGGATATCTATCGTGTTGTACGAGGTTGCTTCCATACTTTCAAACTCCACGCGGACGTAGTCGCGGGCAAAAGCTAGTAGGATATAAAAATAAAATATGTACTTTATAGGAACTTCTAGGCATAGGTACGGTTTTATCGATGTAACTAGCCTTTGGACTGAACCCAAGTCAATCTCTGTACCCTTACCGTGAGTTAACGTGACCGTACTCGCTAGCGACAGCGTAAATGATTTGTATGGAGAATAGTAGGTACGGCGCCCCTAGCGGTTACTTTGTAGAACTACAATTCTCCATACAAATCCTTTACGCAGTCGCTAGCGAGTACCGTCACTGTAAACCCACATGGTAAGGGTACTGTTCTGTGTTTAAGCATTATCGGTCCGGATATCTACGCAATGTCACGTCCTCGTGCGTGTGCAATCTAAACCAAATTACCAGTAAAACAAAACCCGCGTAAAAGTTCTTGTGAAGTTATGTATAAAGTCCATTTCACGTTTGAAGTATGGTTGTTCGATTTACCAGGATCACCGTTACACAACTAATATCGACACGTAACTAATGCGTAGCGAATTTATCATGTCAATTGGTCCGGAATACGGACGTGGATTGTTAAGATTTCTTTACCACTAGCAGGACTGGCTCACTGCGTGTTTCGTTCCATAGTTGCCCTATCCAAGTAGCACAAAGGCTGCAAGACACGTATACAGCCTTTATACAGCTTAAATTAGAGTTATAATATAGCTGTATAAGCTATTATACAGTCTGCTTTCTGTCTGGGTGCGCACGAGCGCAAACCTTCCTGCGCGGCTCTCTTTTCCTCTGTTCGTTCAAAATCGGCAACCGTTCGCAGCCAATCAAGCGGCACGCGTCGGTTGATCGTGAGGTCACGCCCCACAACCAATCACGTCATATTTTACATAAACAACCAATAAAAATTAATTGTTGCGCGTTTTTACGAAGATGAAAAGAATACGTTCTGTAAGTAGTCTTTTATTTTGTAGTACAGTAGGACAAATTGATTTGACCTATTAGTGTAGAACCCTTGTAGAAGTAGCCTAGTCTCTCACTGTATGTTGTTTCTTTTCATAAATTCCAATTGGATGCATGTAAAAGTTATACCAAACGCCGCAGAACAAACGATTCAACATTTATGATTAAAGTTACGATTAAGATTAAAGTTACGATACAACATTACGATTACGTGTCAACAAAATGGTTTTCCAATCCAATACAATCGCACCATTCCTGATCATCTCTTGTTCTTGATAGCTTCATATAATTAACTAGTGACCCGCATACATATAAACCTTCCTCGTGAATCACTATCTATTTAAAAAAACGCATCAAAATCCGTTGCGTGGTTTTAAAGATCTAAGCGAACATAGGGACAGACAGACTGACAGACAGCAGAAGCTTTCAATCGTATCTTTTAACACTCTTTGCTCCTGTTAGTTTCATAAAATTAATGACAATAGTATGTCATTAATTTTATGAAGCTATCCAGAACTAGAGGTGAGCAAAAAGATGTAATAAAAAAATATATAGATAGTTTTGCCGAGTGTTTCATTTTGAAATTTACAAGTAAATAACCAGCCTTTGTGGTGATGTATTACTGGCCAGTGTCAATTAAATGAACAAGGAGTAGGTATCTAATTACTTTTGGCATGCCCATTGGAAAACCGTTTAGTTAACATTTAATGACGTTAGTCAGATCGCGTGACTTTGCCCGACGAAGATTTGTGTAACTATTAGGTCATTTCATGCTACTGATTGAAATTTACTAAATAATATCCATATTTAGAATTTTGAGACTTAGACTCTCACCATGCCATGCCACGACTTTTGCAAACGCGTCAAAACGCTAGAGGTTTTATTTATGTTTATGTATGTATGTATATACAGTCTCTAACCGGCATGTAGGCTTTGTAAATTAGCGTTAACTATCATGGTTCTGTAACCCAACCATGACCTTAATTTTAATTGACGACGAAGCGTTTAGCTCGGTTTGTAGACACCTGCCTACTGAGCCGGCGGTCCCGGGTTCGAATCCCGGCCGGGGCAAACATTTGTGTGATGAACTCTAATATTTGTGCTTGGGTCATGGTTGTTCTATGTATCGTCGTCTAGTACGCATAAAACAAGCCTTCATGACCTTAATTTGGGACTAGATCGATTTGTGTGAGGTTGTCCGATATTTATATAAAAAAAGTGCCTAAACTAAAATTCATATTAGGGTCAATTGCAAAAAAATTGTACATAGTTAAGGGCTTTAATTAAAACAATGTTAATTGATTCCTTTGTGTGACGAAAGTTACCCATACATTTTGTATGACTAACTTTCGTCACCCAAAGGAAGCGATCGTATTTAATGTTAACTAAGCCTTTAACTATGTACAATTTTTTTGCAATCGACCCATTAATTAACTTTCATATTATGTCATTTCAATCTATTTTGCCCGCATTTTACGATCCCCGATCATAAATGATAATAGGGTTGCCTCCTTACCGTAATAATGTATAATCTGGTATCTAATCTACCTAAAGTGCAAAGGCTACGTTGTACATAGACACTATGTCTCTTAAACATTTTAGTATCGAACCAGTCCCGCGGCTCCTGGTCGTCAAACCAGTCCAGCTCCGATGTTATCAGAAACGATAAAACTCCCAACAAAAGCCGGGATTGACATATTTTATCAGTCGCTTACAAATGTGCTTTAAATTGAATTTAGTCTGGGAATTAAGGTTGTTTTACAATATCTGTTTTAATTGTAATAGATAGAATAGAATAGAATCATTTATTGCATATCACATTATAAAATATAGATGGAATTAAAAGTAATAGTGAGACATGTGACACCCTGCAAGGGCACAGCAATATCCAGTGTCAGAGGGCACTTACTTATTTTAGATGCTACGGATCAGATACACATGCATATTTTACACAAAACAAAACATACGGTAACATTATTCGCTCAATTATCATTATTTAAATTATAAAAAACATTTATTAATTAGGAATGATATAAATTGCTTTTGCAACAAACCTGGGTTATCGATATTTCTAATGGAATTTGGCAAGTGATTGTAGATTTTGATTGTCATATAATGAGGGTGACGAGTTTTAGTTTTGAAGATGGCAATATCAGTTTATTAAGATTACGATAATTTCTTTTAATTTGGCTTGTATCTTTGGGTGAATATAAGTTTAGGTGTTTCCTAACAAATTTACACGATTCAAAAATATACATGGACTTAACAGTTAATATTTGATGTTTGACGAAATAAGGTTTGCATGACTACATTTGGTCTATATTTACTATAATTCTGATGCATTTCTTTTGTAAAATGGATACGGAACCAGGCCGTATGATATTCGAGAATAAGCATACGCATAAATAAAAATTTAAATAAATAAGGGAACAATTTAAACGCTCACCAAAATGGCTTTTATACCCCAAAACTAAATTCCAAATAAAATGAATTGCCTCCATATAAATTAAAGGCTTGTGTTTAAACGCCTACCAAATATGATTAAATGCCTACCAAATATGTTGATAAATTACTTCCAATAAATTCTTAATGCTTGCCAAAACGGATGAATGCTCACCAAATAGTGTATTCCAAACTATTCTATAAATAAAGCAAATAATTATTTTTTCTCAAACATGCTCGGAAATGTATGCGTTAATGTCCCGATATGAGGCCATGAAGTTTCTCGTTTATGGCTCCCTACATTACTTCTTGGCCAAGGCCAAAAAATTAAGTATGAAAATCCATTTTGGTCCGCTGCTCTAACTTTTTAAATCTCCTTACTAAAGTTAAATTGGCAAAGGAAAAATTACATACAGCCGCACCGCACCCTGTTAAGCATACTTGCGATATAAAAAAAAAATCTATGGTACTATATTTATGTGCGGTTTAACCGGTGCTCAAATAGCTGGATCAAATAACATATTTAAAAAATTAAAAATGCGGCAAATTGAACTTAGCTTAGCTTATTCGTATTTCGTAGTGATTATAATATAATTTTAACAGAAAAAAAATGACTTCTAGAAACGAGAGTGACGGGGAACTTATGAACTGTACTCCGCGTCATTTAAAAACCGGTTAAGTGCGAGTCGGACTTGCGCACCGAGGGTTCCGTACAAACACTTTCCATCATTAAGTGGTTAAGTTAAGTTTGCACCTGGTATGTATAGCGCTCTATACAAATGAGGTGCAAAGTTAACGCAACCAATCCCTTTGTTGTATGGGAGCCCCCCTTAAATATTTATTTTATTTTATTTTTAGTATTTGTTGTTATAGCGGCAAGAGAAATACATCATCTGTGAAAATTTCAAATGTCTAGCTATAACCGTTCTTGAGATACAGCCTGGTGACAGACGGACGGACGGACGGACGGACGGACAGCGAAGTCTCAGTAATAGGGTCCCGTTTTTACCCTTTGGGTACGGAACCATAAAAAAGGAGGCAAATTTAGCCACGCAAAATATGCTACGGGAAAAAAGTAAAAACTAATCATAGATTTTACTTTTTTCCCGTAGCATATTTTATTTACTTGATTATCTAGTATGTAGTTATTTTAAATTTAATATTTCCTCACATTGTTTGAGAAAAGCACTATACAAGCTTCGGCCGGAACAGGGATTGCAGGACTCGTTCTATCTGGCCTCGTAATCGACTCGGCCATCTACCCCAACCTCGTCCAGCAATCCCTTACTTCACGGCCTCTGCAGTAATGTACTATTCTTACATGCTATAAAAATATATGGACACCGTTAAATAATTTCAGACCAAATAATCTATATTATTGTTAGATGGATGTCACCAATATTTTATATTATTACTTCCATTTTAGTAATTTTTGCTGAGGCAAAAAACTAAATGCTCACCAAAATGGCTTTTTTCACCATAATTTCAAATTGGTGCTAGGCGGCTAAAACTCGGTATCGGGGGGCTCTCGGGGCTCAAAAATATGAATCTGAAATCTTGTCCGAAAATTCAGTCAAATTCGGGAAATATCGAAAAAAAAACGATTCAAAATTTCAAATTGGTGCTAGGCGGCTAAAACTCGGTACCAGGGGGCTCTCGGGGCTGAAAAATATGAATATAAAATCTTGTCCGAATATTCGGTCAAATTCGGAAAATATCGAAAAAAAAAAGATTTGTATGGAGAAAATTTCAAATTGATATAGCATAGCTAATAATGACTACCGCACATTATGGAGCGTTTTTTAGGGATATAAAAAAAAACTAACCTAACCTAACCCGGCCGAGTCGGATCTGCTCTGAAAGGTGATCAGGATTAGATGGTTACCTAGCTGAAACACTAAATTTATGAAAACAATATTTGGTGAGCAAAAAATCCATTTTGGGAAGCAAAAAGAATACGGACTCAACGTAAAATTAATCTGGTGTAATGTATATCGATTTTGGAATACAAAATGATTTAATTTGGAGAGCATTGTATAATAAGCAGAGTGGGTTTAATTTATATGGAGGCAATTCATTTTATTTGAAATTTAGTTTTGGGGTATAAAAGCCATTTTGGAGAGCGTTTAAATTGTTCCCTTTTAAAACTAGACGTAGTCTTGCTTTAAAAGCGATGATCAAAGTTTCCCCGTGGATCAAAGTAACCACTGTCCACGGTACTTATAAAGATAAATAAATACTTAAATACATAGAACATCCATGACCCAGACACAAAAATTCGTGTTCATCACACAAATATTCGCCCTTGCCGGGATTCGAACCCAGGACCGCCGGCTCGGTAGGCAGCTGCTTAACCACTGCGCCATCCGCGTCGTCCAACCAACCTTAATTCACATTTCCATTCTGTAAACTATAGTGATATCGAAATGGCTGAAATTAAAAAAAAAACGTTTTACAACTCCCATATTTCCGCCATTTTGAGAAAGTACTGAATCTAAAGAAAAAAAATTCGAGCACAATTCATGCTAGGGCCGCCCCGTCACTGGTTGTCATATGTCATTTCAATCGATATTGCTCGCATTTTACGATCCTTGATAAATTATCCAAATAAACACAATATTCCATTAAAATTTGGTTTTATTTTGGTTGAGAAATGCGACCTGTAGTCGAGAGCACCCGGAAGCACCTCCGAACATCTGGACATACGAAAGAATTCTTGGCCAAGCTGAAACGGAAACACTTCGATCGCTCGATCAACTAATTTCAAACTTGCAATCTGTTGATATAATACTAGGTACGAAACACGGTTAGTATTTGTAGTAAAAACGATTTATGACACCTTCATTTTACGGGCAACATTATAGTTTGAGCAAAAATAAAGCATGTCGTTAAAACCCAAGCTAGTTACACCAGTTCCCGGATCTTGGGAGTAAACAAAAAATAAAACCCCCAGGTCACAGGGGCACGCTCGTTATGGCTGCCGTCTCGCTAACGATGGTCATTGTCCAGAACAATTTTGACAAAACACACTACGTCCAGGCAAAAAACCTGTGTTTGAATACTACTGAGAAATCGTAAATTCCGAAGTCCGAGCTGCACGCTTGCCCCGATTGTCTGGGTCTAGTGTAAGATTGTTTTGACGTATAAAAGCCGGTCAAGTTCGAGTCGGACTCGCGGTGTACACACTACGAAAGCACTATATGAATATTGCTCGAACGAAATAGTATTTTATGCAACAGTTGTATAAGAGAGGTCAAAAAACGCGAGTGGCATGGGGAGCGTAAAGTAACGATACCACGAGCGTTTATTGACCTATATATACAACGTTGCATACAATACTTTTTCTACGAGTCGATATTTAATAAATAAAATGGAAATAAACAACAAACAAAATAATTAAATGTTCCCGCTCGGAACCAACAAAAAGAAAAAAATAGTCCCTGATAAACTTAAAAGTCATCCGTGCACAGAAGATAAAACTTTTTATTTTTATTTGGCAGCAATGCCTTATAGTAGGTACAATAAGTTTTTTTTATTTCATTGCAAATTGTGTGAATCAAGCTGTTTGTTAAGTTGGTAACACGAAGAATTTCATTTAACGGTAGTTTGGAACTTTAATTTTGTAATCTGTGTTACTAAGGCATGCTTTTTTGGCGACATTATAACATCGTTTACGTTTAGCAGTGTTTTTTTGAGCAGTAGAGTATAGACTTTTACAGACTTTCATAATTTATGTCTTTATATTAGAGTTAGTAACTATATATATATTAATCAGATTTCTGATTTGCACCCACTTCTAGTATCTCTGTTTGGCCCTATGGTTGACTGGTAGATAATGCCATTTGGCATTAAGTCCGCCATTTGTACTGACTTTTGTTTTGTGCAATAAAGTTTAAATAAATAATATAAATTTATAAATGACAAAAAAAAGTACTGGAGTAGAAAAAAAATTATACTGAGGGACCAACTTAACTTTTCTGTTGGACAACTGTTATCGCCATATACGTAGGTCGGTGTTAGTTTATCAACTGCAAATATTCAGAAGAAGATAAATATAAATAAATAAATAAATAAATAATAAGGGACAATCATACACAAATCGACCTAGTCCCAAACTAAGCAAAGCTTGTACTATGGGTACTAGACGACGATATACATAATATATAAATACATATATAGATAACATCCATGACCCAAGAACAAATATTTTGCACAAATATTACAAGATATATTTAAAAGGGAGTTTACTGACTGGCAACAAAGTGATCCCATAAGGATTCCGTTTTTACCGGTTGAGGTACGGAACCCTAAAAACGTCTCGAACGCGCCTGTTAATATGATAATATGTTGAAACAAGAAATGTGAACAAGATTGAGGTGTTAGCAAAAGTCGGGGCATGGTGAAAGTCTAACTCTCAAAGTTCTAAATATGGATATTCTTTAACAATTATCTGAAACTAAAGTTGACAGTTATAATGACGTATATCTCCGATACATCGATACTAATGTCTACTTTAGTGATGTTCTCAATTCGAAGTATCCGTTATGACACCTATTTTCTTGCCTATCGTTTCAGATAGAAGGCATTTGGCTGCGAATCGAGTTTAAGCATATGTTTAGTTAACAGACTGTCAGAATGACTCCGTAGAATCCAACTCCTAGACCTGTGTGGTCGATTGGCAACATTGGTATCATATAAAATTGAAACGTATTGGTATTACAATGACTCGTCATATTACGATATTATGACCCAAAGATAGATATCAGTCAAGAGCAGGTAAATGCATTGCATGTTTTAACAAAAATCACGGATGCTTTCTTATTTCGACGTTCCTAATGATATATGTCCGAAATTCTATCTACTTTAGCAATGTGCTCTAATTACCTACCTTTGAACCTATATTGGCTAGTCAGTCACTTATAAAAAGGTAGAATAGCAATTACAGTGGCATGTCGTGATACTTACTGTCAATAATCGCCATGACTGTCACTCAAAGTAGAATATCGCGTTTTGTACCGATTACATATTTCTGTTAAATCCAGTGTTTGACTGGGAGATAATGCCTTGACCGCCACTTGTACTTTTAGTATGGCAAAATTAAGCTTAATTAAATAAATACATTTTCTCTAAAAGTACCTAGGTAATCATGATCTTGCGATCACCGGTTGAGGGTACGTACCTATACGTAGCAATTATATTCATGTTTTAATAAAATATATCTGTACCCTTACATATTTTTACAGTGACCGTACTCGCTAGCGACTGCGTAAAGGATTTGTATGGAGAATTGTAGTTCTGCAAAGTAACCACTAGGGGCGCCGTACTATTCTCCATACAAATCGTTTACTCATTCGATTGCGAGTAGGTACGATCACGTTAACTCGTGGAAAGGATAATGATAATGAACATACAAGTTAAAGTGACAGGTGAATTAACCTATACATGAATGTCAGTTTTTTTATTTATCATTTTTATCAATTAGGATTATTCATCTTAATACGAATAGGTAACATACATATTATAGTAACGGCAAAAAATCAATCATATCTGTGTATTTTGTATGAATAATTTTTTACATTTAGATGTAGTACTTAAGATGCTTATTTCTCTTTCCAAAATAGTTATAAAATATGTACATCGTCGACATGGTGCGAATAAAAAAAAAGACTAATTTTATATGATTTTACATTCTTGGAAGTTCCAAATATAATAATTATAACTACGTACTCTATAGAAATATACATTTTTATATTTGTTGTCTATTACAGTTTTGTCTATTTTCATTTGGATCCTATTCTATTAATCATTTAAAATGTTTTAATATATTTTTTCTGCTACGGCAGTGACCGGATGCGTTCACTGTGCTACGGTATATTGATCTGTCTCTAAATTTCAAATATCTCATGATTCGACGATTGATGAATATCAATAAATACAATCCGAAATGAAAGTGTAGAAACTAGAAATTAAAAAGTGGCGTAACGTAGGTATACTGTCGTCCCGTTTTCGACTATACGACAGTACTTACAGTACAGTATTTCCACATTTTAATTTCTACTCTTTTATGTCGAACTGTACTTATAGTAGGTAGTACCAGTATTGATTTTACCAATATTGTATAAATTGTATACTTTGAACAGACAACATTTTTATGTATGTCTTTAACGAACTAAAACGTAATAAACGCCAACCTGGAAAATTTGGTATCCTTAAGGAAAATAATAACACTAATAAAATATTTCGGGTCGCAAAGCTATAAACAAATAAGAGTACCTAATTGAAGTTTACATTCAATAAACCTTTATTCCGATCATAAAATGTTAACATTAATTTATAGTTTTATCATTTGACGACCCGATAAGAACCCTGACAAATTAAGACATCAAAACGACCTTCATAAATTATTTCAATTTGCTGCAGTTTTCCTCAAAGTGCTCCCGTTAAAATGTCCTCAAAACATAACGACAACCATAAACAAGACGTTGCCAATAAAAATAAAATTACCAATTATTGCAAGTCGTAAAGTATTTAAAGGCAACGACTTTATAACCGACTTCGAAAAAATACTCGAAACGTTAGCTCGTAACAAATAGTTCTTTAATCATTAAAGGCTTCATGTGTGGCATCTGTTTTCATAGTAATGAGTGGTTTGGCACCGACTTCAAATGGGGATCCAAATGTAATCTGTACATAAACGGGTTATTTTTGGCTTTTCAGTTTATTTCCCAATTCGGTTCTTTTTTGTAATATTTTTTTTGTTAATATTTATGTTATGACTTACTCGAAATCATCGAAAATGAAATGTTATCGAAACAAATAACTCTAAGTGTCACTCGAGTGCTACCTAAAAATAGAAAATATGTACTTTTGAAATCCTTTTATATAATAGAGATGTGTTAGATACTCGCTCCTACAGAGAAATTGTAGCCCTGCACGTCTAGCGTAACTTTGACACGCGACGCATGTCGCGCGAGATAGCATCATCCGTCACTATCTCATAGTACTGTACAGATAGAGACAGGTAGTATATCCCGCGCGAGAAAGAGTCGCGTGTCAAAGTTATGCTAGCCGTGCTGGTTGGTCGAGGCGAAGTCGGGGTTTCCGCAGCGAAGTGCCACACAATCATATTTGTCCATCTTCGGTCAAATTTGCGAGTAGTGTGGAGCCGCAATAAGATTTATACTTTGATTAATAATCTTCTATATATGGGTGTCCCTTGTTTTGTCGACAAACTTTTCATCGAAAACGTTTCAAGTAACGTTAAATTTAGTTCACGAATTATTGTTTGGTGTAATTTTATCTCATGACCAGATCATTCCAGTATTTATTATTTTATAGAATAACTGCTCAGGGAATATTATTTGGCAAATGATTCATTTTGTATGAATTTTAAATGGCAGAATAACAAAACAACGAATTTCATTTGTTAGAAATTTTATTACAACATTACAAATTATTTCTATATCGAGTGGTCGAAAAATCCTAACATTACCTATTTCACCTTAAGGCCGGTCCGACTTGGTTTAGGTTAGGTACGACGACGAGCGAAGCGAGGAAGAGTGTTAGGTTGAACTGCGACCCTAACGAGCGAGCGAAGCGAGCGAACCGCGGAGGTCTATATCGAGTGGGAAATAAAACTTCGCCAATCAATACATTTGATGATTTAAATAATAACCCTTGTAATAATTTGTATGTTAATTAAAAATACTTGAAACAATAAACCACAAAACGTGGCTGACATTATCTCAGGAAAAAATTATAGCTGTATCGAAAAGTTTAGTGTACTTATCGTAAATTATAACATATTGTTCAAAATAAATAAATAAATTAAAACACCCCCGACACAACTAACTAAGTAGCTAATTATGAGACCCAGAAGAAGAATTGCATGTGGCTTAATAATTCGGCACGCGAGAATTAGGTTTCAACTTTCCATTGACTTCAAAAAGGAGTAGGAGGTTTTTTTATGGTCGTTACCATTGACGTATAAATAATACCTCAATGGTCGTTACCTCAGAATAATGAACCAATTCTGAAGATTATTTTTTTGTTCGAGAGTATTATTTCCATGTTGGTCTCATCTTTTTTCTGTGGAGATTTGGTGGATAGATCCATGGATCTATAATATATCATGAGATATCGAGGGAGCTCCTTAGATATGGGGTTTTCTTATTGTATTTGTTCAGTTGTTCTCGAAAATACAAATTCTTGTCGTCTGTTAGTCTGTTATTTTCATGAAAAAATCATTATTATCAATGATACGAAGTGTGACGTGTTCTTCCATAACCTTTCTCAACCCCTAAATAGAATAAGCACGTAAGCAATATTCACCATCTCTGGCCTTAGTTGACCTTGTAAACAATAAACAGTTTTATAGTTATAGCCACAAAGCAGCTCCTGCCAGGTAATAAATTGGCTGTAAATGTTGATAGACACGGTGATCCTTACTTACATAGTTATATTACATGTTAACGTCCAAAAACATTGAAAAAAAGGTTTAGGTTTAAAAATTAAAGCTACCGAGAAAATAAATGAATAAATAAATGAAAATCGATTGAAATGACGTCTGACAACCAGTGACGAACCTAACAATGAATTTTGCTCGCACTTTACGAACCCTGCACCTCTAGCATAACTGTCATACGCGACTATATTTTACGTGAGATAATTACCCGTCTCTTTCCGTGCAGTAATGTGAGAGAGTGACGGGAAGCGCTATGTCGCGCGACAAGAGTCGCGAAGCATAGTTGAGCTAGACGGGCTGGGCACGTGTGCCAGCATTAACGCCCATATCGAAATATCGAAAAGTATAAATGGATACTATTAATGCCAAATAACTTTTTCCAACTTATTCAGAGTCATCAATCCAAATGGGTCAGTAGTGAAACTCACAAACTATATGAGATATGGAAATCTGTTCTTGGAAACCGTGGGGTCGATTTTAGATTTATAATAGCTGGATAATATCAATATTACACTTTAGGAATAAGCGGATCAATTCGAGACATAGTAGGTAAATTGTAAACATGTAAGTTTAAAATCACAACTCCTCTAGCACAACTGTGAAACGCGCCTCTTTCTCGCGCGAGATATATTAGTTATCTCTTTCTGTGGGATAATGTGAGAGAGTGACAGCTGACGCTAGATCGCGCGACGGCGAATTTTGCATATTATTTATTTAATCTTTATTGCACAAAAGAAAACTTATCGTACAAAAACTTAATGCCATGAGGCATTCTCTACCAGCCAACCTTTGGGCAAAGCAGATAAATATGTGGGCTCTTAAAGTCGAGCATCGTGTTTAATTCTGTAATTAAAGTACGGGATTATCGAGTGGTCGTATATTTTTAAGCCGTAGATATCAGATTGACAGGCTTTCTTAAAATGTATATTTGTATAGGTTCACGTTGACACGCTGATGATGGCACTGACTAAAACCTATAGGTTTTATTATAAAAATGTACTTAGGTATACATAAATTAAATATCTTATCATTAAAGATATTCATATCAAAATAAATGGAATAGGCTATATGGAGGTTACCGAACAGAAAAAAAAACTGTTAATTGCATGTACACATATGTGTTTTTGGGGCTTTATCACGCTAAAATGGCTGGAGCAATTCACAATTGCTAACAGAGAGTTAGAGAATACTTTTTTTACCCGATTACGGAGTATCAAAAAGTAAGGGTCACTCTTCCGCGCGGACTAAGTTGCGGCACCATAAGTACCCAAATTCACAGCAATCGTCAGCACTGTGGCCCTGCTATTTTCACGACAGGCTCACAAGTCCACATTTCGTGCTCGCGCGAAATGCTGTCGGCGCCGCCACGGGACGGTTCCCATGGTAGCGCCGGCGTCCCAGCAGATTGACAATTGACGTGCCCCCATTTGGCGTACACTCGGCTTCGGGGAAACGTGAAACGTGAACGATGTCGAGAGTGGCTTTGGATTAGTAATGCAGGACCGTTCATCGTCTAGGTCCTTAGAGAAAGCTTTTTTTCTCAAACATGTAATGAAATGTCGCCATAACGTGCGTTATAACAGGCTTCGAAGTAACACATTTCGGGCGGAACAACTCGAGAGAACTGTATACGAATTCCATACAAAATTGAAGACCTAGGCCAGGAAGTATTTTTTTTTAAACATGGAGTCTGTGTTCATGTACTGGCTAAAAAGCTGAATATTATTTAGTGGTGTATTTTTTTATTTCATTGCATATGTTTGAGAAAAACACTATAATTAAGCTTACATGCCTTAGGCGTGAAAAAGGCTTGCCGGCTTCCCTACGGTCGGCCGTCTATACCTACTCACCCGGCATGCCCTTCTTTCCCGGCGTCTGCAGTAATGTACTAATATTATTTATCTATTCTGTACCCATGATACAAATGTGATACATGTCAGCATAGCAGCTTCACATTTCGCAGCTGACTGTACGATGAGAGGTTCACACGGTAAGGTCTTTACACGCCATCATGTATGACAGAAGTCAATTAAATATTTGATATCCGAATAGATTGTTAGCACTGGCGAACGGGTGGTATGGGATTTGTGGTTGAATAGCTTTTATTGGAAGGTCATATGTTTTTTATAGACGCTGTTGTGTTGGACCGCTTGGGAAGTGAGGCTTCTGTTTTCTACAGTAGTTTTGCTTACGGTTTTATTTCACTTTTCATCTTTTATAGTACGCCAAATGAAAGAAATGTGTTGAGGCCTTATTCAATAAGAAAAAAAACAATATTTGACAAATATATTATTGATAATTACCACCAACTTTTTGAAGTAAAAAATAGTTTTTAGCCCTTAGTTCTATAGTAAAACATAGCTATTTCTATATTTTTTATTATAAAGTAAAAGATAGCTATGTCATGCTTACATTGCGTGCAGCCAAAAATAAGTTGAAAAAAAGACAGTTTTCTGTGTGAATTTTATCAAGTTCGAGTAGTATTTGAAATAAAAATTATCAATGAAAAATTCAAACTATAGGTTTCGAATATATGCCAATAAATTTCTATAGCCTTGTTCTAAGTAGTAACATGAATAATATGTTAAGAAACCTGTTTCTTTCTTCATGCAAATCGGAAAACGTTCTCGAGAACTGCACATCTCTAAGATAGATATAGATAGATGAGTCTATAAAATCGATTCCTCAAGGATCTCGACATCAGATCTTTACTTAAAATTTTATGAGACCACTTTAGAGATGTCTACGCTCGAACAAAAAACTAATTTTCGGTTCAAAAATGACGGAGTTCTGAAGTATCGAACAAAAACACAACCGAATTGAGAATCACCTTTTTGAAGTCGGTTTAAATTAATTAAACAGATGTATTTTGCTATTTCAATCAACTCTTTAAAGTAGGATAGTCAAAAGTGTGTCAATTTAAACTTATTGTACACTAGTGTCAATTTCAATCAACAAAGACGTTCAGAGCTTAGTTAACAAATCGACAGCTAATTGTAATTAGACGTCTCCCGTGATTGATTCTAATTACTTCAGTCGAAACTGCTGCTCACATGTAATCAATGTCTATTTGTAGTATGATTGATTGATTAGCTTGGCCATTCAAATCGCTTAGACTTACCAGGTTGTCATAAGAACTAAAATTTATCTGTCATGACATGCAACACCTGTAATGCTAGTCACTCATAGCAGTACATAAATAGTAGAGTTAGGTAGACAGTTATTATCATTAGCCTTTTACATCTGTAACAGATGAGTTAAGCAGCGTCTAATAAACTGTGGCACTTTGGAAGATGGCTGGATAGCCCGATACGAGAGCGACAGCCACGGTCGTATATTTGGCAAATAAATGTTGCGCGTGGTTGCGCCTATCGATGAAGGGGGAAGAGCTGCACGCTGGTGTCTCAGGTCGCGTCTGTGGGAAGAAGCAAAACATACTTCATCATTTAATGGTTCAGACAGGATTCGAACCTGCGTTTCCAACCCACCCTAAGGCATGTTGAAGCAACTGGTTGAAAGATTCAATGGCTCTGACATCTGGTTCGGTGGTCCAGTTGGTAGGACGCCCGTGTAGGCCCGGAATGCCGTCGCAAACGCAGGTTCGAATCCTGTCTGACCCATTAAATTTTTCAATTTTTCGCTTCATTGTAAACATTTG
The DNA here is from genome assembly GCA_905147355.2 of Apotomis turbidana. Taxonomy (NCBI): domain Eukaryota; kingdom Metazoa; phylum Arthropoda; class Insecta; order Lepidoptera; family Tortricidae; genus Apotomis; species Apotomis turbidana. The sequence goes on along the minus strand of LR990297.1, from coordinate 7,872,389 downwards.
GTTTACGTTAGCAGACGTTACTGCTTTAATATAAAAAAAAATACTTCATCATGTGCAACTACATCATCGCACAGTCTTCCTCCAAAGGTCACGATCTTCAGACATAACCTCCCACTATTGGGTGTCAATTCTGAAGGATAACATGTCACGCTTTAAGCTGTCTTTAAAGCGTAACATAGGTCGTCCAATGGGTCGCTTAGCGTCAGCTATCTCACTCAAGAGAGCTACCTATACGTGGCAAACGAGACAGTTCCATCTTTTGCACGTGCCCAAGCCAACGCAAGCGTCTTTGTTTTAAGATGGACAGTTATATATTGTGTATATTCATGTTTAATTATGGTATGGTTTTTGCGGTGATCGTAATGGCTTCATTCATAACTAAAATGCTTGGAGAAGCTGACTTTGCGTTGCGTATACTCTGTGACGAGTTAGGGCCGTTACAGCCCGACAGCATTTGACTGCAACCTAGGTGCAAAATGGCAGTTCGAGTGCAGTTTGGCTGCAGTTGGTGTAGCTGCATCAAAACTGCAAACCAACTGTGCAGTCCGCATAGTTGCCGTACGGTCCTGTCAACCGCACACCGACTGCAAGCTGGCTGCATGGTCGTAATGCTGTCGTATTGCAGTTCCGCTCGGCCAGTTGTTTGTGAAAGTGAATAGTTACAGTACAGTAACAGTTATTTGTGCATACGTATTTCAGTATAAAATTTGGCGAAATATTACTGCTGTTTCTTTTGTTTCGACGTCGTTACAATGCAGTTATATTGAAGTCGTTCCAACTGGCAAAAGGCCTTAAAAATGTGACGCATCGTCGCATACGACACCCCACCTCCTCCATATTTTGAAGTCGCTCCTTTATTAATAAACAAGTCTAACATACAAATATTACCTTTATTGTACACCTCAAATACACAGGAACAAACAAAAACATGTGAGATACAAAAAAACAAACAGGGGTAGACAACAGGCGGGAATCATATAGGTACGGTACGCCTATACGAAAGAAACAATGAAGTCGACTATGACATTGATTGGTGAAAATTCGCACGATTTTAGAAAGATCCAACTTATTTTTCTGCTTGGGGAAAAGGCTGCCTACATCTCCAGGTTGAAATCACCTTATCATAAAAACTTTTTTTGTATATTATCATGTTTTTTTATAAAATTCTACCGCAATGATCCTCGCAGTTCACGGCCCAAACTTATTACAATATCGATAAACTTTACAACCCACGTTTACTGCAACGTTAAGGGCCATCTCCGAAACCAATATCAAATTACTGCACATATAATTATGTCGCATCGACTAAAACTCTTTGATTTCAATGAAATAATGTAGTAAGTTCATTCAAAGTACATACGTACTTATAACATTGTTGATTATGACAGAAATGTATTGGATATTGGATACTCATTGACATCGAGCCGCGAAAAATGATTAGCCGTTATCCATAATTACTGGTACGCTTATTAACACGTACGAAGGTGCGAATTGCCATTAAAGTGAACTGGATAACACGGTATTTCGAATGGAATTTTAAATTTAGAATTTAAAAAATGGGTGGTGTTGTCATTTGATGTTTAAAAATCCTTGTCCTCAGGGGTCGATAACATTTGACGATTATTTATATTATACTTAAATAGTATCGCGATCGAATCCAAATAGTACCAACGTAATCCGTATTATTCTAGTGACATTTTTGGATCTGTTGCTTGCTTGATCGCATTTATATACAACAATTCAATTGACCGATAACGAGCAAAACATATATAGGTTATTCTCAGCGTTGAGTTCAGCTGTATCTTTATATGTCCTTACCGTTCTTAAACTTTATTTGAAAACGAAGGAAACGTAAGTGCATTTTTATTAAAAGTAAAGTGCCTATTACGACTTGTGGTTGAACGACTGTGGTCCCCAAATGTCAATTTGTAAAATCTTAAAAAAAAAGTTCTTAACAACCTCGGCCCACGCTAAGGACCAATTAAGAAAAAGCTAACTAATGAAAATATGTGTTTCCGGAAACGCTAATTTCACAAGTAAATTTCAATATGCGACCATTTCATGACGCCCACATTTGAAGTGCCGGGTCAATTTGTAAAGTTGTGTCAAAAATCGAAGTAACATAAGTTCTCTTTAGTATGTCTAGTGGCCATTCTGCTTGAGTTTGATGCTCATCTCAAACATCCACATAAGCGTTAGGGTTGCCAGCAATGAAAAGTGCTGACAATATAATATGGATATTATGGATGGCTAAACAAAGTTATGATTTTGGTACCCTAACTGCCGATTCGAAAATTGGATTGGGGGATATAGGACAGCATTTTGAAATATCATTTCATGTTATTGTTTTTTTTTTTATAGAATGACAGAACAGAAATACGTTATTTTGCATTGTAGTAAAATGTTAGACGCAGAGTGACTTTACCCCGAAAATAAATATAAACCATATTTGATGTAGTGAAACATATGCGAAAGCACGCACTCCGTCAAAAAACTAGTGTTTTTTTTTTAAACTAGTGCCTCTAGCACAACTGTAACATGCGACTGTTTCTCGCGCGCGGAGTATTACCTATCTCTTTTTTCGCTGTACTGTGAGAGAGTGACATGCGATGCTACGTCGCGCGACAAGTCGCAAAGCGTAATCGTGCTAGACGGGCAGCACAACTTTCTTAACAATACCGTGCAAGCAAGAAGTGTAAATAATAAATAAATAATGAATAAATATCAGACAACCTCACACAAATCGATGACTAGATCGATTCGGTCGGCCCAAATTAAGCTCAAAAAGGCTTGTGTTACGGGTACTGGACGACGATATGTATGTATACATACTATATACCAGATAAATATTAAATACATAGAACAACCATGACCCAAGCAAAAATATTCGAGTTCATCAGACAAATATTTGCCCTGGCCGGGATTTGAACCCGGGACCGCCGGCTCAGTAGGCAAGTGCTTACAAACTGCGCCAAACGTGTCGTCAAATGTGTAGGTACGATCTACGTCTGATAACCCGAACAAGTTAAGTTTGCATTTATTTTGTACGGGAGCTCCTTAACCTTTTCCCCGCTTTGAAGCAAAGCAAAGCACTGCCACTCACACGCCACGTAAAAGTTTGGACAAGAAAATATAGGGATTCCAAAAGAGATATCGATGTCCGATTATTTTTACGTAAAAGTGCCCCTCAGACTCAGTATAATATTATTGAATAAAAAAGTACTTAAATTTACATAATAAATCATTATTAATAACATAATTTATCTTGAAATTCACTTAATAAATGGACTTTAAAGTGTGATAATATCAGAATACTCAGTGACCGAGTTACAACACTATCCGTTTGACTAATGAGGGGATGACGTCACGCGTGGACGTCTCCAGCCGACACGGGCGTCAGAGGCATTGGTAATTGTTTTAATTCTAAAGTTGGGAAGATGCGTTATTTCTCTTATCGATACTTTTAAGTAGGATAGTAATAACTTAAACTGTAATAAGATTTAATCTGTATAGAATACTTTTTATTGCGTAATGTTTAATAAAGGTTAAATTTGTGCAAGCTATTTAACTTCCCTGATCCTTATGTTCAAACTGGAATCAATTTCAATATAAGTGTATGTAGGTATAAAACAGTCGTGAAAATTATATGTGCCCGTTTTTATAAAGGGAGTATATCTATAAAATTACATAAATAAAGTGGTCCCATAAAAACTATTTTTACTTAAACAAAGTTATGAAATATCGTTGGCGGCCACATCCCTATGCGACGGCTCGCGCCGTCTTGGGCGTTGGTAACAGTAGCAGTTGCTGTATAAAATCATAGAAGGAATCAAAGTTGATTTATTCGAGTTTTTTATATTGTATTGTGTTCATAGATTCGGTCTTAGAGTACGTATTGGGTAGGCTTAACTTCAACCAATAATAAAAGTCCATATTTTTTGTATTAACATGTAATTTTGCTCTCCAATTTTACGACGGCTGTGGCCGTCGTGGCGTCCTGGGCACAACTTTCCGTTGACGGCTGTGGCCGACTGTGGCGGTGAATGGGTTAAAACCAGGTGCAAACTTGGTTTTACTGGATAGTAGATACGGTCATGTATTTGACCAGAAATAGGAGTCCGCGCCAAGTGTTTGGTCCAATATTTGCAAATTATTATAACTGACGGCAGACCTAACTGTATTAACTTAAGAATCATTACTTAAGGCACCTTATCTGTTCAAAAATGATGAATGTTTTAGACACTTTTCTTCATGATCAAACATGTTTCTTAACATATTATCAGTGTTACTACTTAGAACAGGACTATTGAGATTTATTGGTATAAATTTGAAACCTACAGTTTAATTTTTTTATTAATAATTTTTGTTTCAAAAACTACTTGAAATTGAAAAAAAATCACGTAGAAAACTGTTTTTTTTTTACTTATTTTCGACTGAAAATCAGTTTTCTAATGAAAGCATGAATTAGCTATGCTACTAGAACTCAGGGAAAAGTATTATTTATTCACTTTAAAAAGTTGGTAGAAATTATAAATAAGTATTATATTTGTCATAGTATGTTTTTTTTTTAAGGAATAAGGCCTCTTAAGGTCGACCAGTTTTGTTCAACATCGATTATTATGAGATTACAAACAAAGATGGGTAGATATTTAAATAATACCTACATTCCTTTGTCAAGTAATGTTCGTGTCTAACTAGTTGTTTTCTCTATCTATACTAATGGATCTGTAAGCAGTAGAGTTCGTGAGTTCGTTTCGAAATTGGCAAAATTAGTTTACAACTCGCCATTTTGAAAAAAAATAAAAACTGGATCTCCAAATTTTTTTTTATACTTATCGAACCTATACACAATATTTCATGAGAATCTGTTGAGAAATGTGAATGTGACCCCTAGGCGAGAACAGCCAGAAATCGTCTGGATATCCAAACATTCTAATATAAGAAGCTTAAAACGAAAACAATTCGCTCGCTCGGTCTTTAACCGAAATCTTTACTAGTTATGAAATAAAACCGCAGAATGCTGCTTGAAAACGTTGCATATTTGTAAAGTGTACCTAGACTATACCTATCAAAGTATTTTATAATCTAAGCATACGTCTATCAAAATAATCTAGAATTAAGAAAAAAAAATATAAAAAAATTACTTTGACCTACGCCCGAATCAAAATCGAGTTTTGTTCACTGTTATCGATCTCGCAGCAAAATCAATTAAATAAAGTATAATTTGGTACCGTTTGTTTTTGTATCTGAAAATCGTCCGAATTGATTCGTAAAACATTAACATAAAAAAACTTGACATGAAATACTTGATAAATAAAAATGGCTAGAAATACCAACCGTATAGGAAGATTAATAAAGCTGATTATCTCTGTATTTATCCAATCATTAGTGAGTTTTAGTCATATCTCCTGGCTATATGTCAATGCGCTAAATTAAGAAAAACAAAGTCTATTTCATCGGTTGCCAACCAGAAATTCACCAAGAAAAGTAAAGAATAACTACTTAAAACAAACCTCGTATCTCAGTATCACTCTACAAACTAGATACGAGCTTTTGAACAGTAGTGACAGATTTTTTTGTGAGTTTTGGCACCAGGCGATTTTATACCTACTATAAAAAGAAACCGTACACAAGTACAGCTAAAACTGTCCACAATTTTTTGCCGCACTCACAATTTAAACTCTTGTGTGAACATTTTAGAGACAAGTATTTAAAATGACGGTAACAAGTGATATCATAAACACACACTTAAATCAGCGCACTTAAAACACGCGCATACTTATGTTATTGATTGTTTTATAATAATACCGTACTTGATGTAAGTGCATTACGGAGTGCACTCAATTAAAACGCGATTACTTCGTCAGGAATCATCTGGGTGGGCATTGGGAAAATTAATAGTCTAACTATGCTAATATTGCCATCATTCTAGAGTTGGAGTAAAGTCACTGCGACTGCTGGTTCAGCTCCAAAAAATCACCGTGATTTTGGCACGACTGATACTTGCGCCACGTTGAAGTAAATTATGCAATCAGATCCTTAGGTATCCCTAATCGTTTGACAGTAATTTTGTCACACTTGTTGCTCGCATTACTAAATACGTTTCAGACGAAAATGAAATAAAATATCGGCCAAGTGCGAGTGGGACTCGCGCACGAAGGGTTCCGTACCATTATCTGTAAGTTTGTTGTATGGGAGCCCCCCTTAAATATTTATTTTATTTTATTTTTAGTATTTGTTCTTATAGCGGCAATACAAATACATCATCTGTGAAAATTGCAACTGTCTAGCTATCACCGTTCTTGAGATACAGCCTGGTGACAGACGGACGGACGGACAGCGAAGTCTCAGTAATAGGGTCCCGTTTTTACCCTTTGGGCACGGAACCCTAAAAACAAGAACTAAATACATTTAGGGCGTCACCTAAGAAAAAAACATGAAATGGTGACTGCGATGACGCAACATGCAGTAATGTACGGACTACAGGTATCACAGAGGAATGTCTACATAATTTTGTAACGCTGTTACTGTGCAAACAAGTCACAGTGATGGTTATGGTTATGGGCTCCGCTTTCCGCACTTAGCCCGTGTATGTTCGGGCCATTGTGCGTACAGATTTGCCGGCTAATAGTCTAGCCAGCCTAACTCCGTCCAGAAGCGCAGGATTCTCCTGGTGTCTCCACAGGCTTCACGAAGTGACCTCGGTGCTTTGAGGATTTCAGCCCGTTGCTTAGCTACGGCAGCGCATTCCAGGATCACGTGGGTAGCTGTTTCTTCGGCCGACAGGCATCCCCTACACAGGGGGCTATCGGTCATTCCTAGAACATATAAATGCTTGTTAAGTGTGCAGTGTCCAGTGATAGTGCCTACTACTACTCGCAGGGCGGGCCTGCTTAGCGATAACAGAGGCGCTTTGTCAGGCGTGTGTCTGGGTATGGGACTGTTTCCCGGGACTGCCTGCATGTACTGGTTTCTGCCCATTGATCGGCGTGTTGTGATCGTGTTCTGTGACGAAGCCATGTAGGCAGCTGATTAAACGCCAAGGGGAGCATAGGATCTGGGCCAATTGCCAAGTCATCGGATCCTCTCCTAGCCAGCTGGTCGGCTGCATCGTTACCTAGAGAGCCACTGTGCCCTTTAATCCATTGCAACGTGATCCGATTATTCATGCCGATCGTTTGCAATGCTGAAGTCACAGTGATACCTACTTTTAGACTGCCGATCACTGTTATTTTTCATCGTTATTTACCCCACCTCTAACATCATCCATTAGTTCCCGACAACTTATTATACCACCGGTAACTTAATGCCGCTTTGATCATCGAGTTAGCACAAGATTAGGATTACGGTAGCTGCTAATAATATTATGATAATGGCATCAGCCATTCATCGATCATAGTTGAGTGAGCTCAAGACACTTCTAGATGAGATAGGGTAGGCTCAGGTATTCTTGATCGTGAGAAACTGCACCCTGGGGTATACCTTGACTGACATTGACATATGGTCATATGATGTAAGTACGTACACCTACAGTAACAGCAAAAAAACTATCATATCTGAGTTTTTTGTATGAAAAATACCGGACTTTTGCCGTCGCAAAAGGTTGACGGACCTAATACTAACCAAATAGTTAATTAAAACCATGTACGCAATATGAAACAATACGCATTTTTCACAATTTCACATTAATTCTTATTGTTTTAAATTTGTATGAATACTACATTCATAAAAACATCAATAATTTAAATATAAAAAAATCGTAGCGTTAGTAATAAGTATTCAATTCATTTATCATAACAAGAGATCCGATTTATTCCTAGGCCCAGGAGGTAATGAGGCAGAAGATAAATGATAAAACGCGTGTAAGGGCATCGAGATTTCTACACTTGGGCAGCAAAGCAACTGAACCAACTCCCTAAATCCTTAATTAAACAAGCCTTTAATTGCTTTTGTACTCCCTGAGTATTAGAGAGAGGAAATTCGTTTCGAGCGAATAGTAAATCATCTAACTAATAATATTGATCCACAGGCGTTGGTACACGGCTGACAGCTGATGAGACTGTAAATTAAAAAAGGTGCAGGTGCAAATTTCTCGATATTGAATTATCCTAAACATAAAACTGAACATTTGAAAACGCCAAGCGGCGAAGCAATTCACCGTGCCTCTTACGCCATAGCAATTAATAAGTACTGCAAAATCAACAGGGATTGAAAAATACTTATAGCGGTTTGAATTGCGTAATTTCTGATCAGTGATATTTGGAGGTCAGAATATGTTGTGATATGACGACTGTGGCGGTCAAAAGTTTAAAGCTAGGATAAGCCGGATAAGCTGTTCCTTTATAGGAGTTACTATTGCGCTATATCAAATCAAAACCGGTGCAAACATATCAGAATGGTCAGCAGTGTATAGGCAGTTTCTTTGGGATCGCAAGCCAATGTGATGTGATGAAGACTATCTTCACTTGTTTTCATTTATATTTTCTTCTTTTTGACAAAATGCGAGTGTGAGTGCCAGATGCTTTGTCACTTATTTATCTCGTGATAAACGCAACCATCATAGGCCTCCTGAGATCATAAAGCGCTCGTTCAACAAAAGATAAAACCTTATGGTTGTCACTGTGTAGTCTCAAGTGCAGAAATCGTGCCTTTGGTATATGAAATGAACTATACCCATGAATGCCACCGGAAAGCGCTCATATCCTAGTTCTACGAAGGAATCCACCTAATTGCACTCGAACTAGTAAACCTTACGCACTTATTAATCTTGATAAGAACTCCGAGCTACAAACAAATACTAGGCATTAACCCGTTGGACCGGTGTCACTGGCGCCCTACAGCTTTCCCACCAAGTACTGTAATTTCCTTAAACACATGACAAATATAAGTAGCGCATTTAGGTTAACCCTATTGCTACCTTCTACTAGGTATATGGATTTTAGAACTAATATATTTAATTGCAATCCACCAAAATTGTTAAAATAATTATCACGCAGATAATTTGCAATATTTTATAAAATGGTTCAAGAATTTTGAAATAGTATTTGCGTCAGTTTATTTTGTGTGCGAGTTGATCTTTAGTACCCATATGTGAAACCCGTGGATATATTATGAAGATATAGACAAAATAAAAATTAAAAATGACAACACCATTATTTTTTCTCGGACATCTTTTGAAATAAATGCTAATTAGTTACGTTTTATTTTTGACCCGTTAGATCTACACTTGATTATGAAATAAAAAATAATAAATGCAATTATAAATAGTTGTAAAAGGTAAGATGACGTTGGTAGTATATATAAAATCTGTACTTTTCGATATGGTAGGTCCACTGGTCCCGGTAACGCATTTGTCTCGACTGACCTCTATTTGGTGAAATATGTCAATATCTCGCAGATAACATGTCTTTCTTCCATCTGTCATATTGATTAAAAGAGCCTATAGTCATTTACTTATAAATCATCGAGATATGAGACATTATCCTGAATTGAAGCAACACATAACAAACCGCGCTTGTTACATTTCCCATGGCTGTACAGAAAATATCTATCCCGAGCGTTATCACGACAGCCATCGCATCTCAATATTCAATGTAGCAAATATGAACAGTCATATATGGCGCAGGCAATACCTGTCTTTGCAGGGTGCTATTACTCCCGCCCCGGAAACGAGGCCCTGCTCAGATCCATCCAACGATATACGTAAAGATAATAATTGATGCATAGCAACCAATACAACTAGAACCACGATGTGATGCACAGATACAGTCCGACCAAAAAAGGGTCGGACTACAGAAACAATAGGGATGCTGATCAAATCGGCTACTTTTTATGATGTAAGAACATTTATTAGAAAAACACGAATAATAATGTCACCAAGCTGTCCAATCAAATTGCAACCTCTTGTTTTTTTTATTATTTCAATGGTAGAGACCGATTGAACAAATTTGTCGGTGGAGTATTCGCCTCTAGTAATAGTTCTTCGGTTGGCGTTGTGTACGATCTCATTAAAGAAAACAGCACTGTTGTGTGGATAACTCTTGGCCTTAGAGCCTTAGATAATCCACCTAAATACATTTTGATTGTGATGAATTTGAAATGTACTCACAAAGGCCCGGAGCCTTTTCCATGCTAACCATCATTTTTTTTACCCGTTATAAATTCCTGTTTGTCTATTAGGTACAGAAAAAGTGGTGTTACTAAGTATTTCATATTGTCCATGCGCAACCGTCGAAACAACAACATACAATATCCAAACAGGAATTAGAGTGGTGGCTGCATTATATTCATGTTACTCAAATGTGGGCACACGACAAAACTGTTGACTTTCTGTAAATCCGTGTTTGAGAAGACCACAGATTGGTAGGTATTTACCTAACTGTCGCGCAAACACTGCTCTATAACTGGCTTTAAATATTATTGAAGTGTCAATTTTCTGCGGCGGTGACTAATGACATGGGCCAACTCGGCTGGCTGTCGCGGCGGTGGGCTGGACCTCCGGGCTATATGTCGCACGTCTTCAACGATAAGTTGATATTGTACGTGATACGTCGCACGATATTAGGGTCTTAACACTCACAGCAAGCTGTTTTTTTAGATATAGTTCTACTTTGTCACTGTCGAGAGTGTTGAAGATAGAAATCCTATTAAAAACAATAATTTTCCGACCGAAGTTAACTTTCACCGACGGAACACGAAAATTCCCAATAATTTAAAGCTTTATTAGTTTTTTTATTATTCTCATACCTCCATAAAAGCTGAGCAGTTCTTTAAATCAAACAAAACATAGGAATCACGTTAAAAGAGCGCTGTCAATTTCATTGCGCAATGCATCATTTACTTACGCAAGAAGATTGGCAGCGCTATTTTAATATGAATTTAAGTATAAACAGATCTGTAAGTAATTATAACTAAGTGCCCTCATCTATGCTATCTGATTTGTATGCCTACATTCATCAACATTGTAACACTAATAAAATATAAAGGATGTTTGCTTCCGTCAAAATAAATTTTCTTTTATTTGACAGTCTAAGTAGAAGGATAATCAAATTTTACTTTAACAAAGTCCGGTGGGCAAGTTAAGTACCAATAAAGTAGTACCTTTTAGCAGACTATAAAGAAAATAATTACCCGTCTCTCATATCGAAGGTAGCGAGGAAATCATGTGAACCTAGTGAAATCGCCCACCAACAATGCTTGGATTTTTGCACAGCGTGCAAGCTTTCACTTTCTTCTTTTTATCTTTTATATTTTTCCTCGCTTCAGCGCTTGTTTTCACTTACTATTCAGATGTCATGCTAAATATTAAGTTTGATTCGTAATGTGATCGTTAGATAGGTCGAATACGTAGTTCAGATTTGTTAGAAACAATTGAATTTGATGATAGCTTGCGCTATTAATCATAGCGTCAGTTACAAAATGTGTCTATTTAAAATGTTAATTTTTTTGTTAACACCGATATCAGGAATGTTGCATTATTAAGTATCGGAATGTAGAACTGTTTTCTCACAATTATAAATTCCTGCATTTAGAACAGATAAAAATATCAATTGACACATTAACTTTTTTATCTGTAGGTACTACCTATGTCAAATATTTGTGTGTACCTATACCTACCTACATATTTAAAATTAAAATTATAAAAATTTGTTAATATTATTTAAAGTTGCTTACGCGTGACAGTAACGCATTGTTGTGTAAGATGTAAAATCGCTTCTTGCAGCAAAATATGAGCCGAGGAGAGCATATGTCTAAAACTTCTCCCTTCTGTGTTGCTCGATGTGATAAAGAGCGATATTATCCAATCCCAACATAATGAAATATCTATATCTTTGTCCACAGAAGAACCGCTCGAGATGCGACTGTTCGAATGGACGAGCGAGGAGGGCTAGCATGGCGCTGGTGCTGCTCGCGCTGGTGAGCGCTGTCGGCGCCAGCGTGAGCGAGCTGGCGCGCCGAGACGAGGGAGACGTGTTCTCTCTTACTGGTAACTGTCATGTAGCGATACTGTTCGAATGGATGAGCGAAGAGGGCTAGCATGACGCTGCTGCTCGCGCTGGTGAGCGCTGTCGGCGCCAGCGTGAGCGAGCTGGCGCGCCGAGACGAGGGGGACGTGTTCTCTCTTACTGGTAACTGTCATGTAGCGATACTGTTCGAATGGATGAGCGAAGAGGGCTAGCATGACGCTGCTGCTCGCGCTGGTGAGCGCTGTCGGCGCCAGCGTGAGCGACCTGGCGCGCCGAGACGAGGGGGACGTGTTCTCTCTTACTGGTAACTGTCATGTAGCGATACTGTTCGAATAGACGGGTGAAGAGGACTAAAATGGCGCTGCTGTTCGCGCTGGTGAGCGCTGTCCGCGCCAGCGTGAGCGACCTGGCGCGCCGAGACGAGGGAGACGTGTTCTCTCTTACTGGTAACTGTCATGTAGCGATAGTGTTCGAATAGACGGGTGAAGAGGACTAAAATGGCGCTGCTGTTCGCGCTGGTGAGCGCTGTCCGCGCCAGCGTGAGCGACCTGGCGCGCCGAGACGAGGGAGACGTGTTCTCTCTTACTGGTAACTGTCATGTAGCGATAGTGTTCGAATAGACGGGTGAAGAGGACTAAATGGCGCTGCTGTTCGCGCTGGTGAGCGCTGTCCGCGCCAGCGTGAGCGACCTGGCGCGCCGAGACGAGGGAGACGTGTTCTCTCTTACTGGTAACTGTCATGTAGCGATAGTGTTCGAATAGACGGGTGAAGAGGACTAAATGGCGCTGCTGTTCGCGCTGGTGAGCGCTGTCCGCGCCAGCGTGAGCGAGCTGGCGCGCCGAGACGAGGGAGACGTGTTCTCTCTTACTGGTAACTGTCATGTAGCGATAGTGTTCGAATAGACGGGTGAAGAGGACTAAATGGCGCTGCTGTTCGCGCTGGTGAGCGCTGTCCGCGCCAGCGTGAGCGACCTGGCGCGCCGAGACGAGGGAGACGTGTTCTCTCTTACTGGTAACTGTCATGTAGCGATAGTGTTCGAATAGACGGGTGAAGAGGACTAAATGGCGCTGCTGTTCGCGCTGGTGAGCGCTGTCCGCGCCAGCGTGAGCGACCTGGCGCGCCGAGACGAGGGAGACGTGTTCTCTCTTACTGGTAACTGTCATGTAGCGATAGTGTTCGAATAGACGGGTGAAGAGGACTAAATGGCGCTGCTGTTCGCGCTGGTGAGCGCTGTCCGCGCCAGCGTGAGCGAGCTGGCGCGCCGAGACGAGGGAGACGTGTTCTCTCTTACTGGTAACTGTCATGTAGCGATACTGTTCGAATGGATGAGCGAAGAGGGCTAGCATGACGCTGCTGCTCGCGCTGGTGAGCGCTGTCGGCGCCAGCGTGAGTGAGCTGGCGCGTCGAGACGAGGGGGACGTGTTCTCTCTTACTGGTAACTGTCATGTAGCAATACTGTTCGAATAGACGGCTGAAGAGGACTAGCATGGCACTGGTGCTGCTCGCGCTGGTGAGCGCTGTCGGCGCCAGCGTGAGCGAGCTGACGTGTCGAGACGAGGGGGACGTGTTCTCTCTTACTGGTAACTGTCATGTAGCAATACTGTTCGAATAGACGGCTGAAGAGGACTAGCATGGCGCTGCTGCTCGCGCCGGTGAGCACTGTCGGCGCCAAAGTGATTGTCATATGTCATAAACGAGACTTTATTTGCGTTTTTGTAATGTGTAACGTCTGATAATTCCAAAACTCATTTAGTTCAGCCACAGTTGCCGGGAATCTTCGAGACTTTTTTTGCAAGGTGTAACGTGTGAACCTCACTAAATTGTGGCATACATTTGTCCGACTTTATATAATTCTGTTACAGGCGATGTACAATGTGGCCCCACGCAGTGCGCGGAGCACGGCGCCCGCGCCGGCGCAGAGCTCTGTTCCTGCGCATGTCCCCATCGCGCGCCACTTTTTCGGGAAGATCGCGAGCTGTGCGTCGACGACCTGCCAGGTAGGTATTACCACATAAGTTGTATAAAACAAAGTCGCTTCCTGTCTATCTGTCCCTATATATGCTTAGATCTAGATAGAGTGATTCAAGAGGAAGGTTTATGTGTATAATACATGCCTAATTTATCAGCATTGCACCCGTCCGAAGCCAGGGCGGGTCGCTACAGTCTGTTTGATATTATAACAAACATTTGTCACATCACAGGACCCATACAACGTAAATCTGCGCGACACATTGAATTTCATAAAAAAAACAAGGAATGACATAGTGGTTTTTCAAGTATCTATAAACGTTTTTCACATTCTATTTGATACTATTGAGTTCATGTTATATTTTTTCTTATCGCGGTGTTGAAGTATTTAACAATAATAAATCATTACTCAAACAGTTACGTACTACGTCTTATTTTTTTTTAAAGTTGTGTTGTGACTAAATCTTGCGTTTCGATTCATGTGTTATTTCTGTAAATTGGTAAAAATCGATTAAATCGATAAGTTTATAACCTAAAGAAAGAACAATAAAACCAACTATTACTTTACATAGAAAGCTCTAGTAAGTCCGGCAGCTCGTAGCTCAAAAAAATATTGATTTACACAAAATAAACAAAAATATATTCAGGTTTGAAAAAAATATCGTCGATAAAATCGATTTGATCAACCATTCATAATCGTTAGGTTTGGCAAACAATATGGTTTTGCTACATCACTACAAACATCAACAGAGAACTGTCAAATGTTTGTTATAATATCAAACACACTGTAGTTTCTAATAATATTGAGCCCTGGCTTCACCAATAAGGCCGAGATATAGCACCTTGTCGAATTCGGGATGAGATGCTACGACGCATGTGGCTGTCTAGCTTCTGGGACCGCGAGTTGGCTGTGTTTACTTTGGGTTCCGTAGTTCACACAATCAGTCTCGAATCTCGATACGATTGAAAACCAAACAACGCACTTTATTATTATTTTACAAGTAGTAAGAATGAGTAATCACGGACCGAAAAAGTGTTAGCGGTTATTGTTATTTTTGTTTTTAGGTTTTGTTTTGACTAGTGGCAAAATAATTTTTAATTACTAATAAATATTAGCAATAAAAAAGAGGTTCAATTTACAATTAGCTATTTATATAAATATCGAAGAATGGTCAACAGAATAGGTAATTCTATTTTATTTCTTTTAATAACACGTGACGCAAGTCGGACCTGCTCTTATTTTTAAACTCTCGTAACAATTCGTTATGGTTACCACAACTTGGATTTTATTAGCTGGTTCGAGCTTTTTCATGCAGGGGCAGTTAATGACAGACTTAATTTTGTCGGTCCTTCATTCGAGGATTTACTGTGGGATTTTGTGCTCTCATAACACTGTCGCTTGATCGGTAGATATATCTCTCGTACAGTCAGATATATCGCAGCATATAAGGCGTTCATAAATATCTGAACACTAGCTGTTGCCCGCGACTTCATCCGCGTGGAACCTTTATCTTGTAAATTTTACATCTTTTTTATTTTCAGATCTAAGCAATGTTGAAATTGCTAGTCAGAATAAGAGTCGTGTTCAGATATTTATGAACGCCTTATATGCTGCGATATATCTGATGGCGACTGTACGTCTGGAACCGAAATTGCCTTTTTTGCCTAGCTTATAGTTGTGTCCCACTGCCTCACCCCTCTAGCGCCACTCGTCTCTATTGGCTGCATGCTCCCTGCATCTGCATGTTCCAAAACACTGAACTGCGTTACAAAACACGCGTTGTAGACGCAGGTGCCACGACCGCAAAGCTGAAATTGCATTCATGGACTATTTCATTATTTCGGTTACAGAAATCAAGGTCACAGAGGATGTATTCTTTTTTTTAATAATCTTAAGGTAAATCCCTTGCCCTCTATGTATTTAATTATGCCTAATTAACAGCTGCTAGTTCAGAAATAAGGTATATTTGATCGGGTTCGAAGGACCAAAAAAACAGGTTGTATTTTTTTTGCAAATAACTGTACGAAACGAGCGTTAGAGTATATATTATTTATTTAACGAAGTTACGATTAAATTCATTAACTCTATTTTCATCAAACATAGGTGTTACATATTTACCCACACAAGAAGGAATCGGTAATCTCATTTTTAGCGTATTACCGTCAAATGTGACGAAACACTCACATTATTTTCTCTAGTTACCAGCAAAAATAAGAAAGTGCCTCGTAATCGAAATCGCGTTATTCGTGATATCTAGATGCATATCTCACGTATTCAAGATGCTTTGCTTTTTCTTAAGTAGACACAGTTGAAAGTCCCCGTTTGCTTTGCTAAGACACGTATTTACCTACGATCTTGGAATACTCTAATCATCTAGGTGTTACTCAAACATTGGGATACTTAACAAACTGACAAACACAGTATTTTCGAGTTACATCTCACTTCATATGTTGTTAAGTAAACAAGTTTAGGTAAGAATTACCGTTTTCGTCGACATTTATGGTTGTATTTTATTAATGCATTGTCATGGTTGGTATATGCACGTGCCAAATTAAACGGATAATTGGAATAAGGTCAAGATTAAGTAGGTATTGAGAAGAGTCACATTAAAAAAAAAAGTTCTTCACTTTTACCGTGTTTTAAATTGAAGTGTTCTTTAGTAAAGTACGAACACTTTTTACCTGAAAGAAAAAGAAACCGGCTGATTGCGTAATTTTTCCGATGACGTTAATAAATGCTTAAAATGACAGAATTTGTATCGGCTGTCTGTCAAATGTTACAGGTACACATTTTTCTTGCTGGCCAGCGAAATGTATTTCACATCAAACCCGCTGTATGACATTCTCATGTGAATATTCATCTACACCAGCAGAACTACTACTACTAAAATAATCACTTTGATCTTTGGTAGTTAGTTCGATCATATCACTGCTGTCTGAGCCATGTCCATAGTCGCGTACCAATGTGTGCCTATGTACTGTAAGTGAGTCGACAGAATAAATAAATAATTCTTGTATATAAATAATATATAAATTATATGAACAAACTGAAAGTATGGTCTTATTATTAACTAAATATGTCGCCACATTACCTCGTAATAAACAGCAACAAATAATTTGTAAACTCGTATGGAATGGAAATAAACTAACGAATTTACGAATATACCATTTGATTATCGAACTAGCCGGTTGTCCGTCGTCGGCTAAGCCCTCGGACGTCCTGTCTTCATCTTTACATTACGAGTATATGTGAAGACTTACTAACATGCCCTATACGCCCACACTATCAAAACCTTCCTTACAAGCTTGTTACCTTCCAAAATGTCAAGAATAAATAAATAAATAAATATTAAGGGACAATCTTACACAAATCGACCTAGTCCCAAACTAAGCAAAGCTTGTACTATGGGTACTAGACGACGATATACATAATATATAAATACATATATAGATAACATCCATGACCCAAGAACAAATATTTGCACAAATATTTGCCCCGGCCGGGATTCGAACCCGGGACCGCCGACTCAGTAGGCAGGTGTCTACAAACCGAGCCAAACGCGTCGTCAAAATAAAGCCGTCTAACCGTACGCAAAACACCACTATAGGATACCGAAACATTTTAAAGCACTGATTGACCATCGATAAATCTTATCGTAACGAGAATGTAGAGTACATTATCGTATCGAGCATTTGCAAGACATTTTAATAGCAAATCCAAAGTATTTGTATGTATGAGACACTTTTAAGGCAGGCGATAAAAAATATTTTAATCTGCATAAATTAGAGTCGTAATCGCATCAACTACCTCTCCGAATCCCGTAAAATATATGGTTTAATTTGTACCGTTAATAATACTGAATATCCGAAATAAGCTTATCTTTTGCACGGTCGGGTATTAGTCTTAATTCCGTTACAAATGAGAAGCTTAATAAGTGCAGATTTGGACGAACGGCGTAAGAGACTTGGACCTAAAGGGTTGCGTTGATGTTGTTCTTATGACAAAGCAAAAATTGGTAGAAGTGAACCGCAAGGGATCGGCGGGGATAATCGGATTTGATGATTACATGTGTTAAGGTTGTGGCTAAGCGTTTGTTATGGAGATATTTATTTCTTATGCAGAATGTTCGTTGGCAAGTTTCGGAACGGGCGCGGGCGTCCAGAGGATCCCGTTCGTGTATCTGCCGCTGAAGGGCCAAATCATCCATCCGTCCAGGGATATTACTTTTCCAGGTGAATATTTGTATATTTTGTGTCATGATTAAATGTATGTATGTATGTAAACACTTTATTGCACATAAAACAATGATGACAAAAACTCAAAATCAATACATGTGTACAAGGGCGAACTTATCCCTGTAAGGGATTTCTTCCAGTTAACCTTTGAGCAAATGAGACAGAAAACTAGACATTGAAGTGATAGACAAACGAACAAACTAAAACGTGCAAATATGCTAAATGTAAATATAAACTTAAGATAAATAAATATACATATAATTACAAACGTATATATTGTATAAATAATATAATAATAATAAATATTCAGTCTTATTAGCATTGAACTATAATATTAATAGACGAGATCAAGGATTGAAAAGCCATAACTTTTTCAAATTTTCCTTAAATGATGCCACGGATTTGTGATTGCCTCACTGACACTGGTAACGAGTTCCACAACTTCACGGAGTGAACTGTGAAAGATTTCCTATATGTGCGCGACTTATTGGGTGGAAAGGCAAGAGAGAGATTAACACTCGAGCGCAGGCGGTGACCACTTCCAGCCGCCATATAGGTAAATCTTTCGGAAAGGTAGAGAGATTAAAATACGGACTTCAATAATAAATATCAGACAACGTCACACAAATCGAAGCTCTAGTAAGCAAGTGTAATGGACACAAGACGACGATAAACATAGGTACTTATAGATAAATACATACTTAAATACAAATAACATCCATGACCCAAGCACAAATATTCGCGTTTATCACACACATATTAGCCTTTGCCGGGATGTCCGGGATTCGAAACCAGGACCGCCGCCGGCTCAGTAGGCAGCGCGACCGCGTCGTCAAAAAGGACTTATATACTACTAGCTTTTGCCCGCGACTACGTACGCGTGGAACTTGATAAAAGGGATTATTAAAAGCGCCTAAGCAAATGTAATAGCAATTGTGCTTTCGGTCTAATAATTACTTTTCTTACAGGGTCACCGCACCCCAACAGAAATGTTCACTCACTTTTCAATCTTTTTAGGTATAATTTCCAGGATAAAAACTATCCTATGTCCTTCCTCGGATCTTGAACTATCTCTATGCCAAATTTCATCGAAATCGATTCAGCGGTTTAAGCGTGAAGAGGTAACAGACAGACAGACAGACAGACAGACAGACACACTTTCGCATTTATAATATTAGTATGGATTTTTCAAGAAAACAGCGAAACAGCTGTTCTCTTGCCAGAATAATGTCTAGCCTACCAAGTGCATACATTAGAATTTCAGTTATGGTACACTTTCCACACTCCCGAGCAATTAACACGACACACCTCCAGGCCTTGATATGTCAACCATAAAATTACGTGGTTCGTGATCATATTGATCATCTATGTAAACCATGTTATCTAGACAAGATTTTAAATTGTTTGAAACTAGTGACGATGTTATTTTTATCACGCACCCACGTTTTCCAATATTGTTGTGTTCGAAAGACGGTGCTTCACAAACGGAAGACCACAAAAGCCTATAATGAAGGGCCTATGATGATGTATTCAGTAAAGTAATAGTCTTTAATTTAACTTTTACAGGTGTCAAGACTCCTATATGCGCGGTTTCCGGAGCCCAGTTCTTGACTCAAAAAGGCTTCGTAGATCTTCGCAACACGCTTGATGCAGACGTGCCGTTTAGCTTATTTCGCGATGAAGGGAGAACTTTCCTGCAGGTAATCAATGAAATGAATAGGCTAGATTCCTAAAAAAATATATTTAATCCGTCAAATAGATTATCAAAAAATTACACGTACCTATTTTTTATTACGTCAATTAAATAAATACGACGATTTAGTCCGTTAAAGTTCCGCGTGACGACCCGCCGTGTTACATTTTTAGCAGTGTTAAATTTTTGATGCGCTTTATTTTTTCTTTGATTGACAAAATAAAAAATACGTGTCCAACATTTTTTGTTACTCTTACTGGCGAACATGAAACCCAATTGTCAGCCAAACTAGGACACTGAATCATAAAAATAATAAGTACATTTGATAAAAAAAAAACTCGTGAAAGATATAAACCTAATCGATGGAGATGGAGGTCGCGGGCAATAATTAATTAGAGGTTTGTGATTATAATTATAGAAACATGAAATAAAACCTGCTTTATACACTATGCAACACATAAAGTTAAGTCAGTTTATAGGTATGAGTCATTTTCAAAAATTAATAAAATCAAAATTACGATCGCGTATTTGTGTAACGAAAGTTATTCATACAAAAGATATGGGTAGGTAACTATCGTTACACAAAGGAATCTCAATTAGGTTTTGTTTTTATTACAGCCCTTTACTTAGTACATGTTTTTTGAAACCGACTCTTATACAGAGATGGGCAAAATTTATTCGAATGACGAATAACGAATAAGAATAACTAATTTATTCGCGAATGACGAATGAAAACCACGAATGATTATTCGTCATTCGAATAAATTATTCGCCGAATAAGTTATCGCGAATAATTTATGCGTCGAATGAATTGTCACGAATAATTCTGTGACCCAAGTAACAGATTTAACCTAACCTCAGGAGCTTAAGTTTTACAATAGAGTTATTATTATGACCTTTTGTTCTTAGTTAATATGGTTTGTTATTTATTGGAATAAATACGTTAGTTATACATTATTCTCGAAAATATAAATACTAAACCTAACTGTTGTTTGTACTAACGGAACGGAATATGATTTTTGATAAGAGATTGGGATTTCGGAGGACTGATCGAATCAGAAACCCGAAACTACGCTCCAAACTGGTATAGTAGATGTGGGTCTCATGACCGCAAAACTGAAATGGGAATGGGCTGGACATGTATGCCGCATGCATCCGGAAAAGAAAATATTATTCGAATAATGCCCATCTCTGCTCTTATAGCAGTTTTACTGTGTGGAAAAAATAAAACTTAGAAGAGGGCCACAGAAGTTAACGATGGCTTTAGTATCAAATAGGTAACAAGTACGAAGACACAGATAACTGTACATTTGTAAACGAATACAAACTTTATAGCATGGTGTGTAGTTAACCGTCTCTTCGTTCGTACTAATTATGATGGGTCAGAAATTAAACAACATTTTGTAACATTTCCAGTGGAGCGGCGAGGATGACGTGCGGGCGCGTATGTCAGGCCGAATGATGGTCGTGCGACTGCTGTGTCGCGACGTGGCCGCCGCTCCCGCCTCTCCACTCGACTTGCGAGGAGTCTTCACCCCCTGTGTTGCTTTTAGAGTTCAAGGGACGGCGCCTAAGCCACTGTCAAGTAAGTCCAACCAAAGTTGTAATCCAATGTGAACTTAGGTTGCCAAAATTACCTCATCTCTCTTTAGTTTCAGGACTAACTATGAAGTCATTATCTACGCTTTATAATCACAAAGCCCAACACTTTACCTACCATTAAAAACATTTTTTGAAATCCCTTATCGAAGATGAAACATTTTTATAACTTAATATTCAAATTCATGTTTTATATGTAGGTACAACATCGCGAGAGCATAAACGCGAAAACATAGTGGTACCAATACTGTAGTGATTAACACAACACGCACACACTCGAAGGGGAGCTCTCTTATACGTATATCCTGTGTACTGTATGCTTATGGCAATGCAGTTTAGTGATAAATCATACCGCCAATTAAGCACTTGTTTGTCACGCCCATTTTTTCCAGTCACAGTTCATTTTTAAAATCTGTTTCAGATGTAACTGAAGTCCAGTTCGCACCCAACGCACAGACGTCAGCAGCTACAACTACTTCAGGCTTAACAGTAACAGAATACGTCGCCATTGGCATCAGTTCTCTCCTTCTCGGACTTATTTATGTTGCCTCAGTCTTCCTTTACTTACACATCCGGAAAAGAAGGAAAGGCTCGGAAGGAAGCTCCAAGCGACTGAAGAGTTTGAAGAAAGATGGTTCTATAATAACGGAACGGGACATAGTTCGAATAAACAACGAGCGAGTACAATCCTTGCCAAGTTCACTGGACGCGGATGATGGTGTCATTAAAAGTAATCCTTTGATTGGAATGAGTAGACAGTTCCATCAAATCAAACACAGTTTTACAAGCGATTCTGGCAGCACATTGTCTGATTCTGAAGACTTTGCTGAAAGCAGCGCTAGAAGCGAAGATCATACCTTCAATGTAAGTAGAAACAGACATGAGAACTCTGTTTACTCGTGACTTACTAAGGTTGGATTTATGTATGTATATGTGTGTATTGTTTCAGGATCAGACGACCTCGGCTCTTATACACTCTCATTATTCAGAGGTGAAGATTCGAAACAGCTGTTCAGACTTAAGTCACCGAGATGAGTCGGGAATCGAACGACTTCCTGACGAGCATGTGTCTATAGTAGAAACTACAGACGACAGGGAAATAGCACGACCAGTCGGGACTACAAGGCGAAAGCTGTACTTTAACCCCGCTTACTTTGAACCACACTTAATGGCGGTTAGTATCAGTAAAATGCAAATCTTTAACACAATTTAAGGTATTTATAGATTTTGAAATTTACCAACATCTTTTTTTTACAGGAGCCACCACCCGCTGCTTTAGAATTCTTAACCAAAATTAGAGAAGTCATCGCTGTTGCTAAACACAAAATGGCAGCGAAAAGGTTCCAGCCGGTCCTAAACGAAATTCCAGAAGAAGAGACCTATCCTTCACACGGGAATAGTTTAGATATATATCAAGGACTGGGCAGTCAAAGAAGTGGAAGCGTTGTCAGTCTTAAGAGAGAAAATAGCAGAAAGAGGTCAATAAATTGCGTGGGATGTCCAGGCTGTAAAACAGAAACTGGTAGCGAAGTCCACAATTTCATCAAATATAATGTACCTGCGTGCACAAACTGCCTCAGTAGCAAAGGTGAAAAACAAAACAGTATTCGTAAATGGCTTGAGAACATACCCACTGGTAAACAATCTTTCTACAATGATTTCCAACCAACAAACCAGAATGGCTTGGTAAACTCTCTATTATCTCTACCAGGAGCAGAAGCCCAGTGTAAATTAAAAAAACAAAATAGTTTTTCTGCATCTAACTCTATGAATTTGACTGAAAACTTTACGAAGACTCGAAAAACATCGACTCTATCTGTGAGATCAGAACCACCCTTGAGAAATTACAGCTATAACCTACCTTTACCAGAATTCGATAGAATAACTCAGAATAATAATAGGAACTACTATGGGCAGACAATTTCCCGTGTAGACGACATAAGACCAATCGGGTTGTGTGACTATCGTACGGGTAGTTTAAGAAGTAACCCAATAGCTAATCAGCACAGAAATAAGTTTATAACGAATAAAAATTCTCTTCCAGACATGGTAAACGAGGCGATAGCGCTCGAAAATTGCAGTAAATCTTTCAATCAGAATAGTTCTGATGAAGAAAAGTTAGGTCAAAAGAACATGAACGCTGTTAGAAAGAATTCAGAGAGCCCACCTGTTAACGATTATGAAACTGATAGTTTAGAAAGAACGTCTACCAAAAAGGGACTGTCAACTACACCCGATTATCCTGACGTGCCATCGTCTCAAGCCAGCCCTAGTCTCAGCAATGCTTTACCACTAGAAGAAGAACTTACGATGACAAACGCAGTATATAAAACACATTCAAGGAGTAATAGTAATACTCCCTCTCCACAAAGAGATATATGTATTGAACAGAATCACTATGAAATTATTGAAGCTAAAAAAGAGCCGCAGAAGGTCTTTAATACAGAGCCTAACAATAATAATCCAAAAGGTAGCTACAGTTTGGTTAGCGAAGTTTATGTTAATAATAATTACAACTTTGGTAGTACTCCTACTTCACCTAGTGGATCAGAATGTTCAATGGGAAGTAGGAAACTACATGGCGGAGTCAACAATTTCGATGAAAAACCAGGTTGCCTTACCATCGAAGTCAAAGATCCCCCAGAAAACTACATAAAAATTCACGAATCGGACGGATTTGAACCTGACACTTTGGATCGCAAACATCCTAAGTATAAACATACTGACGAAAATGCTCAATTCAGCAGAAAAGATCTCATAAAAAATATAGATATCGATGGAAGCCCAGACAATCAACGAATTCAGTTACGCAGCAGTGGGACTTTCAAAAAAACTGAAGCTATGGTGACTGCGTCCAAATTCAACAGTTTGCGACACGATTACGACACACGTAGAAATATATATGAACGTCCTAAACTATCTTCAACCACATTCAACGACTCTAAAAGCTTAGAAGATACAACGGAGCCCTGGGAAGAAGTCGCCGCGGACTGGGCTACAGAAGAGGGCCGAATACTTACTCTAGAGCTCAGGCACTCGAAGAGACAACGGCAATGTACTCCTCCGACGATAAAACAAATGAAAAGTCTAGCAAGGCCTGATATTCTACCACCACTTCCACCTTCAAATGATCATCCAATATATGAACAGCCCAGCTTTCCGCCAAGGCGAGTAGAGAGTGTCCGATTACCAGAAGAGAGTCATCCAAAAAACTTGAATGGCAGAAGCCTCAGTCCGAGAACATTTACGAAGAATACGACAACTGATCATAACAAAAGTGTTCGTAGATCTAGTATTGGACATGCCTGCAGTCCAACGAGAGCTTCTGTCCAATCGCCATTCTCGGACTACGAAAACATCACTACAGTCAGCGCCACTGAACACGCTAGACCGACCGATGATCTATGCAGGATTTCTGGTAGAAGACATATAGACAGAAGACACAGCAGCAATGCAATAAACACAAACACTTTCGTGAAAGAACCTAAAGAGGTTCCAGGTAAAACATTTCGAATGAAGCGTAAAAAGGGACAACAGGTTGAAGACTCAGGATATCTCAGCAGTGACTCAACTGGTTCAAGGCATATTCAACGGAAATTGGTGATAGCAAAAATAGTGAGTTGTAGTGAGAGTGACGATACTGAAAATGAGGCTAGAAGCGAGTCAGGTGCGGAAAGCATAGAGACACATTCGGTGTATTTCGGTAGCTTCAGGAAACGAGAAATAAACGTTGTTGAAAGTGATAAAATGCTAACATCCGATAAAAGTGCAAGAAGTAGCAGACGTTTCAAAGACTGTTTATAGCATAAAATTAGTGCAATAATTTTATTTATTTTGTGCAATATAATGTGCAATATCAATTTGTAAGTAGTTAGAACAATGCATTTATAACTAAAGATATCAATAAGTTTGTAAAAATATACATGTACTGATACACGATACCTCTACTTAAGAGTTGTTAATGGTTTATTTGTATTTACATAGGAAAATAATAATTAGTTATAAAAATAGACAATTAAATGGCCGGTTGTGCAATGCAATAATAGGGTAATTTAGGTATATTGATGTTGTAAATATTACAGGGTTCTCATCACATTCCTATACTTACGTTTTACTTTGATTACTGAAAGATTCAATTATTTATTCAAGCTATACCTAAGCATGTGTGAATTTATATATTTATGTATATATACTCGTAATACTTAACTTAGAGCGGTGTTCCGTCCTTTCGCCAAATTATTTTTGATCGAATTTAAGTTTGCAACAACTTTTTACCGATAATTTGCATTGATAACCCCTGCCTAATTTCATAAGACAAACTTTTGTTGGTTAGAAATATTGTAAATGAGATTATTATTAGACCATAAAACATTTGGAATGCCTGCCATTTGCCGAAAACTAGTTCAATATTTTTTTAATTCAAAAACGTTTCGTTTTGCGTATTTTTTTTATTAGTTCATCCATAAAATGTTAGGAGCGGAAATAGTCGCCCGATTATGTGAATTATTGGTTACGATGTGACAATCGGATAGATAATCTATTGTAGTGATTTAGAGAACCACAAGCTCTACTACTACTATTTCCCCGACAGCAAAGACGTGTTTTTATACAACTGAGATGTAGTGTATGAGAGTATTTTTTGTTATTTGACTATTCGGAAGAGTCATACCAACTTGCCAACGATCTCAAAGATGAATAAGGCACGTCTTTAATAAATGACTGAAGGGACTTTTATGCACCCGGGTAATTCATTTCTCAATTGTTTGAGTCACAAAGTAATTCCTTAGCTTTATTTAACAGAATGTAAAATTGATATTTTTTTACTTTTTTTTTCTCTAACGCCTCACTATCGTTTCAATTCACGAAACTAGGATTAAATATTATATTTTTAAGCAACTCGTAAGTAGTCACAATTTTTTGTTAGATATAAATATCTGAATCGCAAATGTTACTTAAATTATGGTACGCACTATGGGCTGCACAATTGGCCATCATATTTATGCATTCTGCAGCTCATAGTAGGTACCTACCTATAGATTTTATTCAAGTCACACTTTCTTGTATTTAATTTTAATACATTTTTATCTTATAATATTACAGAATTAAGGTCGAGCGGTGACTTTTAAATTATTTTGGACACAACAATTATTGATACACAAACACTTTAAATAGGCGACGCTTGATTAAAATGTTTCGTGATTGATTTACATATTAACAATGACAGTTCATAAGGAGTGTCCGCGCGAATTTTTTTAAGTTGAGATAAGCGAATAAAGAGTCAGGCAGCAAAATAAAGCTTCCTAGTACCTGACATACATGGGTGCTCCGGAGTGGGATTCGATCCTCAATGTGAGGTGTCAGAAATTCCCCTCTGTAGGTAGAGCACAATGGGTAGCATTCGATGTTGGGAACAACTAATCATGTGTCTTGAACCCAATGTACTCTTGGTCTTCCTCCTTTGCTATGTCTGTATTCCAAAAGGTTCACAAAGCCTTCTGTATTGAGTCAAAAGACAAAAAGGCTGGTATAGTCAGGGTCAAACCTGTAAAGGAGGTCGTTGAGGTCTACTTGCAGAATTATACAGTATTTGATGACAGCTCAAATCAGCTACTCTTTATGAAATGTCAAACACGATCTGTTAGTATGAAGTTTCTTGGCATAAAAATCAGTAGTCCAAACAAGTCTTCTTTTTAGTCTTTCTCCAATTGAAAACAGTATAATCGTATTAAAAAGTAGAGGCTTTAACCTGTGCGTACTACCAAAACGCTGCTTAAATTTTCTTAATAATCTAAAGTTATTCCTACCAAAAAGTGTCTCTTCTTCTCCGTCGCTCCCTCATTGCTGAGGATCGTGACTCCGCTTCAGCTTGTCAACCGCCTGACTCCATCGGATGCGGTCAGCTGCCTGGTGTAGTGCGGCGCGAACTGGTCCGTTGGTCTGCTCGGATACCTGGTTAGACCAGCGTTTTGGGCTCCAGCCTCTAGGTCTCTTTCCTTCCACTTTTCCGGTGACCATCAGACGCTCCAAGTTACCCACATCTCGGCGAGCGATGTGGCAAAAGTATCGCATTATTCGCTGCACACAAGTGGTAGACAGGCGTTGGGCGTTCTCCATTTTAAGCTGTTCTAGGACGGAGATGTTCGTGCGGTGGGCTGTCCATGGGATCCTTAACAAACGCCGCCAGCACCACATCTCAAAAGCGTCGACCCTGTTCCGGTCATTTGCTTTTAACGTCCATGTTTCAGCTCCATATAGAGCAATTGGGAAGACCAATGAGTGGACCAGATCAAAGAGAGTAAGTAAGTAAAAAAGAAGATGAGAAAATGTTCATTACATTAGTTGTTACCAACATTTGCTAAATTTTTCGGTTGTGGGTTATTTTAACAATTTGATGAATATTCAATATTTTTATTAGTCAATTAAGTTATGTACAGTAATTATATTTTATTTTGTTACATTAAAAGCTGACGTTTTGGTGCTAAAGAGAACAAAGGGATACCGGGTAATAAGTAGGCTTACATAGCTAAGATTCAGTAGTGTTTGAACTGCTCCTTGATTTATTGAGACAAATTTAACAAATGTACTAAGCGGTTTGTACTCACGTGAAATTGTCAGGACTGGCCTGACATGTTTCGAACTCGTAAGAAGCTCTTCTAAGAGTTTACCGCGAGACGTACGGGTAGCAGTCCCCGATTAAGAGCTCCATACGAGTTCGAAACATCTTGGGCCGTTCCTGACGTGATTGGAAACCGTTTAATACGTATAATGTAATCTTATTTTTGAAGTAAATGCGTTCTGCATTTAGCTCACCAATTAACATTTTATTAATCCAAAAATAATGTCAATAAACTTTGAGAAACGGTTGAAGCGCTCCTGAGCCTTACCCAAATATGTTTTGTAAAACAAAACAAGGACTATGTATACTGAATATTTTTGTAATTATTAATAGTGCTCAATAATAAATGAGATCTGTTGTACATTATAAGTGGCAGTTACATTGAAAAGTATTTTTATGTTTTAGTTTAATAATGTGTTTTATAGGCGAAACGAAAATGAATATTAGGTATATTGCTGATTGTTTATTGATTTAAATATAACTTGTTAAGTTGTTAGTTAGTTAGGTTTCAACAAATCCTAATAATATTTAAAAATGCACTTGTTTAAGTACTTTTGATATGAATGCGAAACAACTGTTTCATATGAATTGGAATTAAAATCGATTTAACAAATGATTACCTATTTTGATTTCGAACAGAAAAGTATCCTTTATGTATTCTATCCTTTATGTACATTTCTGTGAACTGAATGGTGTCACCAAAATCTTCACACTGAGCACTCGAACGCAGAGACACTGAGAATCGTATGGAATTTCGGCACGACAGTCGTAGTTGGGTGATTCTACAGGCGTTTCAACCGCCGTCAGTCCGCTGTCATAAATAACAAAGCAACGGGCCATAATATGCTTTCAATTAGATTAAGTATGGTAAGAAGCACGGTTACAGTATATCACTGTATGAAAATTTGCAGCTTGGTGTAGCTCATACTTTCAATATTTTTGACAGCGGACTGACGGCGTTTGAAACGCCTGTGGAATCACCCAGTTCCTAATTTCGCCGTTTCACAAATAAGTTGGTTGCACGATAGCTTCACTCGTAAATTCGTTTGTAGTAATTAGAAATCAGTTCAGGCGGCAATAAAAGTGTTTCTCTATTATATTTTTTTTTAATTATAATTATTAGGCAGTTCAATCTTGCGGACACTAGGTAGACCAGCTATAATCAATCTAGGCCCGCTAGTTTTTCTTTTCTATGCGGCCAGAAAGAGAGGCAAACCGATATTAAACTACAACTTAACAGTTAAGTTAAATAGTAGGTATATTATATTTTATTTATTTATTTATTTATTTAATTCCTTATATTTCACAGCATAACAGTAGAACCAAATCACTGTGAAATTAAGACTAAACTCACACAGATTTTATACAAACATAACAACAGTAAACAATTACAAATATACTGACGAAGGCCGTTCATCCATCATCTCACAGAACCTCAAACATTCATCGCACACGTCCAACCATCCACCTGCAAACACATCACAGTGTGGTGCCGATTCTAAGAGCGAGTTTATAAGGTGCAAGGCTCGCACAAGAGGGGATTTCCTGCGGGACACAGTTCTTGAAGCTGGCGCAGCAAGTAAATGGCGACAACGTGGTCGGAAAAGAATCCTATTCAATGGGGGAACATACAGGCGCACCAACTGAGCTACCAACTCAGGGCAGTAGGATTCACCTCGTAAAATACTACTGGCTACAGTAAGTAGTCTGTAGTTTCGCCTTACCTCTAGCGAGTTAAAGCCTAAGACACCAAGCAAAAAGTTTGTCGGATATAAAAAAGGATAAAACCCATACAATCTCTTATACAAAAAACGCAGGAACGCCTTTTGCACTCTCTCCAGAAGCAAGATGTAGGTTGTCTCATGGGGGCTCCAAACAACACAGGCCGCTTCGAGCTTGCTCCTGACATATTAGCTTGCTTATTGAGCCCAGCTGTGTATAGAAGAGCAGCAACTATATGGCCCGGGGAAAAAATGGTTGAGTATGACTGATTTACAGTATAGTCGGGAACATAATATTATACAATTCTAGATTTGTATTGAAAATATTTTGACGGGTCATGATTTCAGGAAGAATCTTAATAGTGTGATGCCGGCCGGAGGTGTACTTCCTTTTCGCCGAATCATGTTTCGTCAAACGTTTCATTTCGTCAAATGTTTCATTTCGCCAAAAGCATTTTTCACTGAAACTGTAAACTATTTCGGATTGTTGTAAATACCATCCTTTAGATCAGGTTAGGTTAGGTTTGTTTTATAACAATCCGAAATAGTTTACAGTTTCAGTGAAAAATG
The DNA here is from genome assembly GCA_905147355.2 of Apotomis turbidana. Classification (NCBI taxonomy): domain Eukaryota; kingdom Metazoa; phylum Arthropoda; class Insecta; order Lepidoptera; family Tortricidae; genus Apotomis; species Apotomis turbidana. Next base: position 7,842,020 of record LR990297.1, on the reverse strand, counting down.
CTTTTGGCGAAATGAAACATTTGACGAAATGAAACGTTTGACGAAACATAATTCGGATGCCGGATCGTCGTTTGTTTTGTATGGGCGCGCGGCGCCCTGCCGACCTGGCGCCATCTGTTTTTATAATTTCCTTCGTCCTCGCATCACGCCGAAACGGCTGGACAAATTTTAACCAATTTTGGAGCAGTCGCCATCAGATATATCGCAGCATATAAGACGTTCATAAATATCTGAACATGTATTGTAACGCCCAGTCAATAAGGGTCGTGTTCAGATATTTATGAACGCCTTATATGCTACGATATATCTGATGGCGACTGTACATGGATAGCTGGACATACAAAGATTATAGGATACTTTTTATCCGTCTACGGTAAAGAAAAAACGCGGACAAAGTTGCGGGCACTTGCTAGTAATACAATACAATACAATACAACAACACTTTATTGCACATCAACAAGAAAAATATTACATGAGTAATCAATATGATATTGTAGTAACAACTATTCATAATGGTTGATAATGTCTCATAAGTAGCGGGTGATACAATACTGTGACGAGTGACAGTCCTCATATAATTCATCTATACTTATAATTTGATGAGTATTACAATTACAATAGCTTAATATCACAGACTACATGCAAAATCGATCTATAACTACACTACACCATTATCAATCTTACACTATCCAAGCAAACTCACTCAGTATCCAAAAGCATGCTCCCACTATCCGCAGATTTCACTTCACACTGTTTCAAACACTTAACCCCCTTCAGGTTTTCAACCAACAAATTTCTCCTCAAGTCCATATAACTGCCCAATCCTCCGGCAAACAAGTCTATTTCTTTACCAATCTTATCCCGAATCTTAGCATCTTTACTGTCATTCATTTTGACTATACAGCTGTCTAAATATTCCAATATCATTGCTGTTTGTCGTAACATTGATGGTGCATAGCCTGCATAGTCAAGTTTCGACGTGTTTTGAGGTATCTCCTCGTTGTACATTGCTAGAGAATCGACGATAGCTGTTATTTTGTGGTTTTGTGACGTTATCACAATGCGATGTGGGATTGATTCGTGTATGTAGTGGATCAGTGGTAAGACTTGGCTATCGGATCTGAAATTAAATAAATAATAAATAATTATCGGACAACCTCACACAAATCGATCTAGTCCCAAATAAAGCTCATGAAGGCTTGTGTTATGGGTACTAGACAGATAATAAATATATACTTAAATACACAGAACAACCATGACCCAAGCACAAATATTCGAGTTCATCACACAAATATTTGCCCTGGCCGGGATTCGAACCCGGGACCGCCGGCTCAGTAGATAGGTGTCTACAAACCGAGCCAAACGCGTCGTCAAAATAATGATACAGTAGCCGGCAAACTTCTTGAGCATAACCTTGACTGCGCAGTAGCCGATTTACGTACAAATGCACATGCGCAGATCCGCCATTTTTGTTCAAAAAGTTTGCCGGCAACTATAAGATCATTTTTAAGCTGATTCTTTTTGAATATATTTTATGAGGATTCGCTTTCGCCCTGAAGTACTTTAGTTTAAAAAGGTTATTTAATAAGCGTGCAAACATCACACTTAAAAACAACTTGGAAATAAATATGTCAGTGGAGAAAAATAATATTGCAAATGTTTCAGGCTAAAAAGTAGTTTAACTTCATAACCATCTCTATACCAACGAGAAATTATACCAGTCGGTTATTCAGCTGTAATATGCTTAAATACATAGGTACCTAAACATCCATTCATTATTCGAGTTCAGTAAAAATATTTGCCCTTACCAGGATTCGAACCCACGAGCGCCGTTTTGGTAGCCAACTTCTGCACTTCTACCATGCCCACCATGGCAATTTATAAAATTAATAAAAATAATTCACCTGACATGCACTGCGATAGAAGTTATATCAGCATTCTCATTCTCAAAGACAACCATCACACCATTCAGAATATGATGAGGAGATTTTTTGTGTATGACAGCATTGGTGACTCCTGTCACATGTTCCATCTCAAGATATTGGCAAAACCTGTCAGACAGTGTCATATCTGGTGCATCATTGCCAATAACTCTCAGATTCAGATCTAACTTTTGAGTAGTAGCCAAGACTGAGAGAATGCTGGTATAATCTGAAAAAAATACAGATAGCGCAAGTTCGTAACCAGTCATAGCGGCACACACGTCGAGGAGTCGTGTTGCCCGCGCCCTACAATCAATTGTGTCGCAAATTACACAAACAACCAATAAAATACAGTTCTGAATCCGCCTTTGCACAGACCAAAAGGGAAAATGTCTTATTTTTTGTATTTAATTCTGTTGCTGTGGAAGCTGTTTTTATTAAGCATTTTTTTTATTGCAACTAACAACAAAGTTTAATAGAAAGAGGGGAAACAGTCAAAACATACAGAGTTATTCCTCCAGAATGTCGGGCATGAGACACTATTCTTTTCGTACTTATAAAGAAGTTGGAAAGTACATTTTTGGTATGTCAATTGTCATGATTTTATAACGTGGCTTTAGTGTTCTTAGGATAGTAAATTCTTGAACTTTGTGTACCTATGTTACAAAATAAACAAATAAATAAATATCGGACAACCTCACACAAATCGATCTAGTCCCAAATACGATATACGTACTTATATAGATAAATATATACTTAAATACATAGAACAACCATGACCCAAGCACAAATATTCGAGTTCATCACACAAATATTTGCCCTGGCCGGGATTCGAACCCGGGACCGCCGGCTCAGTAGGCAGGTGTCTACAAACTGCGCCGAACGCATCGTCAAAAATACAGAAAGTTAAAGAATTGGTAGGGTATGTAGGGGAGGTATAACACCCGTCATATTCCTGACAAACTAGATGTCCAGCCCGTCTAGCACAATTTGGCTTCACGACTCTTGTCGCGCGACATAGCATCGCCCGTCACTCTCCCACAGTACTGTGAAGAAAGAGAGTGCAATATTTCTCGCGCTTGAAAAAGCCACGTGTGACAGTTGTTCTAGAGGTGCTGGCGGAAATAGCTACAAATGAAATACTTACCAATGTCATTAGCCAGAACATCAAACTGTTTTCCCATAAATTCCGAATAAGACATGACAACAGAATAAAAAGGCATCAACAACTCCTTATCCCCGTTCTTATATGAAATAACACCATTAAACTCCAGTCTGCTTGTGCTGTACTGTAGTTCTGATAGGTCTACGACTGCAGCTATGGCCGTTTCCAAATTTGGTTCTATTTCAGAAACTTCCTTCCAGAATGGACTGATGGTTGAGCGTTGAAACATTTTGGTGGTGTATACTATTGACGATTTTTTTGTGTGCAGGTGTATCGCAACATCTTGTAGGGGCCTGGAAAAATAGAAATATTTGAAGTTAGAATATATATATTAAGGGAAAATCTTAAACAAATCGATCAAGAAGTACTAATTTTTGACATGGAAGTGAATTATTTTAATATTGGTCAAGAATAAAAAGGGTTTTCTATTCGGGCTCTAAGGAAACTCAACAGCGTTTAGAAGAATGTTGGAATACTGAGACATAGTAACAGAAAATAGATCTTCAAAAACCGGCCAAGTGCGAGTCGGACACGCGCACGAAGGGTTCCGTACCATAAGAAAACGAAAACGGCACGATTGTCGCTTAAATATTTAATTATTATTATTATTTTATTCTGTTTTAGTATTCGTTGTTATAGCAGCAACAGAAATACATGATCTGTGAAACTTTCAACAGTCTAGCTATCACAACAGTTCATGAGATACAGCCTGATGACAGACAGACAGTGGAGGCTTAGTAATAGGGTACCGTAAAAACCCTTTGCGTATGGAACCCTAAAAATGGTGTTATGAATATATTTTCACGTATAAGTAGGGATATCTTGACACTTGCTATTAGGATATCATCATCTATCAGTCTAGTCAGTGGAGTGGCGTCCATAGAACTCGATTCCCACCGCTTTAAGGTTAACTGGAAGAGATCCCTTATAGGGATAAGTTCGCCTTTGTACCTATATGTTAATTGTAATAGATGTATTTTTTAACTGTTTTTGTGTACAATAAAGCGTTTACTTACTTACTTACTTACTTTGCCCACTTCAGGACAATTGAGCCCCATTCTCTATTGCTTGTGAAAAAAGCAAGTGAAATCTATTTAGGCTTGCCCTGAATTTTTTTTATGCCATGCCACTGCTTGTCGACACACACCAAGAATGTAAAGTAAGTAATACAATTTGTACATACTTGGGATTTTTATTGATCACATTCAGTGTAATTACAACTTTCTGATTGCAAGTTGTAACACTTGGCTTCGGTGACATCACTTGCAACTGCTCACTTTCCTGGAAATGATTAAAGATCCCAATTAAATAAAGCTATAATCATAATAATAATAAGTTGGTCAAATGCAAAAGCAGTGATTGTGTAGAATAGAGTAGATAGTGCCTCTTATTTGATGACTCCGTTACCAGTTCCTGCAGTTTATTTGGTCAAAGCAGCGGGGTGATAACCCTGGCATGTCATGTATATATTGTTGTAAGTATTGTTAATTATTAATGTATATGTTTTAAGTTAATTTGAATTGCACAGTGCCTTAGTTAAGACTGTTATACTGTGTAATAAATAAATAAAGCATCTGGTCAGGGTCTAAAAATGTTGTCAGAGTCTATGTTAGTATTTGAAATAGCGATTAAACTTACATTAAAGATAAAACTAAAATAAAACTTAAAAATAAAACAAATACTAAATTCTTTATTCAATAAAACATACATGGCGCATATACAAAGGGATGGTGCCGTCTAGTAAGCAAAATATTGCCTGTGTTAGAAGAACAAACAATGAAATAAGGATATAATTATGTTTAATGCTGAGTATTAGACATAACTTAGTGATTCCTACACCAACAAGTATGTAGGATAGATACAGATAAAAAGATTCTTTATTATACTACTTAAGTTAATACTTTCTTGTAGTTTATATATTTTATTCTTACACTAGTCCTCATTTATATCTTAGAATACACTTCGACTATGTTTTCTTTGAGAACTATGTATAGTTAAGTTCAAGACGCCACACTGTAATAGTTAAGTACTTATCCTTTATGAAAAATTACTGACTGTTGAGTTTCTTTCGGCGTTTCTTCTCAACAGTGGTCTTCTCTTGTGAAATGCCGGTAAACTCAGGACATGTAAAAGTGCCCTTGTGGCCTACTTGCAGAATCAAGTTCATTATTTCATTAAGTGAAAGTAGTAAGCAAGCATAACTAATTGCTTAAAAAGAAATTGGGTCTCCATGATTGTCATAAATTAATTTAGGTCTATGACAATAACACAACCAAAGTTTATTAAGTACCTCATTATATCCTTCATGAAACATGGAATCATCCAAATTTGGGTGAAGCTTCTGGTAAGCAGCAAAAGCAGTAAGTTTTCTAAGGTCCATAAATTCCTTCCTAGTGTTCTCATTACATTGGATACTGTATCTAGCCTGAGTAAGCTTCCTCTTAAGCTGGTTGAGAATCGGCAATGACTCATCAACATGCATTCCATTTAACACCATGGCTCGATCACCTAAATTCTCAAACTTATCGTCAAAAATCAAAGGCACTGCATCATCTTTCAAAACAATTTTAAGACAAGCTTGGCCTCTACACACTGAGTCCTCGATATCGTAATAGTCCACGTTGTTCACTTTCTGATGCACTTGTAGCATGTCTTTTCTTGACAATATTATTACCTCATTATCAGAGGCCAACAAGTAAAACAGTTGACATCTGCTGTTCCGAAGAATTCTCATGTGTGTAATTTTAATATTGTCCAGCTTAAGAGACGATACTTCTTCACGTTTGTAATATTCCTTCACTTCGCCGTGCGTTGTAAATATAATGATATCGCATATTTTGTTTTGGACCGGGTGGTTGTCATAAAATACGAAACACGCGATTTCGTTTAATACCGCTAAAGGAACTAGATTCTTAATTTCATGTCGGACGTTATCAGGAATGTTAAACATTTTTATAATTTTGATCGAGTGACACGATAAAGAGTTAGTTTCATTAAAGTGACGCAAATTTTCTTTGCAATCGGCGAAAATCACAGGGAAAATAAAATAAACCCGCCTAGCGAAGTTCTCGAATCTCCTGTCACTGTCACTGTCAATGTCAAAATTATGTTCTCAATGTCACTGTGTCATTTGACAGTTCAATGAGATTGTTCAAAATTAGTGATGGAAATAATTCGTTTCACTGTGGACTTTTCGGAGGAGTATTTTTTATGACCCTTTTCTTTATTATGTTTATTCTTACACTTTTTATAATTAACTTTTTTAGTTCTTTACGTAGTTAGTTATCAAATGTTATTGATTTTCAAAATAAAGTCCACAGTAATAAGATAAGGTGCTCCCTTTAACTATGTTTTAAAATAACATATACCTCAACGTTTTTATCAATTTATCAAATTATTTATTGCTGCGAGGTCTCACTGGTATCTTAATTTAAATATATAAATTTAGTCACATTGTAACTTAACAGTATTTGTTTTTGAACGACACCTAAGAATGGGAATGTTTGAATACATGTTTTAAACGCTGCAAATTATCGTGTCTAATGTCGTTTTAAGTTACTAAAAAAGAAGTTTAAGTTTAAGGGATTACTCCTTATCCTCTAATACTTGGACAAAACCATACGATACGAAACAAGAAATATCAAGATCGAATTTCAAACTGAGCTCAAAACAGAGTAGCAAGGCCGTTCACTTAGTCAAAACTTAAGTGCCTAAGTGGTAGGAGGTGAAGTTGGAGCTCCAATTAGTGTTTTAGTTAACTATTATGCGTTTCACATGAATCACATGAATGATTGATAATTAAGTTTAAAAAAAGATACTTCAATGCATCCTGAATGTAAAAAAAAGGACGGGTTGCACTCCGGGAGTGCCAGCAGAAGTGAAAACTCCGATTTTATTACCTATATCTCACTGACACTCGATTTATATTTTAATCTCTAGGTATTTCTTATTTATGTATGTTTATGATTACGCTTCACCATCTGTCACTTACAACATTTTGTTGTTATTATTATTATTAATCCGTTGGCGGCTCGAAGCTTGTGCCAGTTTCAGTTTGTTTGGTTTATAACCAATGCATGACTTCCGTGTTAAAGACTTATCAAAAAAATAAAAATTAAATTATTAAAACATGAGATGAAATGAACATGAACTAAGATGGCCCAGTACTGTCCATTTTGTTGTTCGAAGGCCCCCTTTCTCTGAAACAGACACGGTTGCTAGGTTACCGACTGACTGATATCTGACGCGCGGATCTATCGCGAGTTGGTCGCGAGTTTAACATTTATTACCCATCTAAAAATTGCCAAGCGCCGCTAAAGAAGTTTTCACTTCAAAAATAAATTGAAAGAAGTGTTGGTACAACGATATAAAAAAATCTTTAATTAGGTAACGCCCTCGGCAGGAAACAATTGAATCCAATTGCACTGTGATTACTGCGAACTACTCTGAATGAATGATATAAATAGCAACACCGGTATGCAATGTCGGGTAACAATAAATTAATGGAACTGTTAAAATATCCCAGTCAACGAATAACCCAACGTCGTTGCGCTTACCAAATCTGATATGTGCATCAATTGTTTTAATAAAATTAAAATCTTAGTAACTGAACATAAGGCGTCATTTCTATTAATTAAAATCTTACACTATATCAGTTTTGGAAAGCGCAGCGACGCCATGATTTTCAAATGACTTAAAAAGGAGGTGGTTCTCAATTAGACACAGTGTACGTTTTTTTTAAGGTGTAACCTCAGAACTTCGGTTTGTCATGAAGAAATATTACAAATTCTTTTATTTATCTAAAAGCGTGCACGTATGATCTGATCAAAATTAAAATGACTGTAATGATGGACATCGATGAAAATCCTAAATTTGTGTATGCAACGTATAAATACCTAAACTAGATAATGTTCTCCAATAACGAATAGAATTTCTTGTCAGTATTTTTTTGAAGCCTTAAATTCTTTTAAAAAGAGCTCTGTCAATCTTCCTGTCAGTATTCATGATAGCGCTCTTTTTACGTGATTCCCCCTACTCATACCTAACGACTAACAAGAGTAACAAGGTAACCCGCACAGCACACTTCAGCCATGCCTGAGGGAGAGATTAAATTTTATTCCTTTTTTCCTAAGTCTATACCTAGGAAAAAAGGAATAAAATATAATCCGGACATACGGATAATCTTTATCAATTTAGCAGCTTTAAGGACGTAATTCTAGGGGCAGAGCCCGCAGAGGTTTGAGGGGTAATTTAAGGGTTAACGTAAACGGCGTCTTTGATTGGACTAGCTGTACTCTGATAAGATTCCCATCTCACGCGGCAATGTCCCAGCTTGTGGTGACAGTTGAATGGGACAATACATGCAACTTGTATTGTATTGTTCCGTTTACATGGCATTACCTACTAACTGTAACAATAAAATAACAAGTACGTTTTTTGAAAATTGTATTTTAAGTCATAGAGGAGTATACATACGTTTAATAATCATGGTAAACTTTAATTTCAGTTGAAATTGTTTGATTGTAAAGTGGTGGCGGAAGGCTTAATTATGGTCTAGACTGTTTTTTAGGAGTTTTACGAACATTTGAATAATTGATTCTGTTTTTACATCTTAACAAGAATTGAGCTTGCAACAACAGGATGCATTTGGATACAACTAAACTAGCAGCTCTATTAATAAAACCGGCCAAGTGGGAGTCGGACCGGCGCACCGAGGGATCCGTACAAACACTTATCCCATATTAACTGGCCGGGTTAAGTTAAGCTTCCCCTGTGGTATGTATGGCGCCGGCTACAAATGAGGTGCAGAGTTAACGCAACCGATCAGGTTTTTTATATGGGATCCCTACTTAAAAAGTCATTTTATTCTGTTTTCAGTATTTGTTGTTATAGCGGCAACAGAAATACGTCATCTCATCTGTGAAAATTTCAGTCCAAGAGAAACAGCCTGGTGACAGACAGACGGACAGTGGAGTCTTAGAAATAGGGTCCCGTTTTTTGCCCTTTGGGTACGGAACCAAAAACGCTGAATAGGCAGGTTCCCGGGTATAACGAACGGAACGAGTCTCCTTGCTATAGTGTACATAGCAGGCGCAAGCAGGATTTTACAGGGATAATCCGTACCCAAGGGGAAAAAACACGACCCTATTACTACGACTCCGCTGTCCATCCATCTGTACGTCTGTCACCAGGCTGTATTGCTAATCAACTTCTACTCCGCTTGTCTATCTAAATAATAATATCCCGTTAAACATGTCTCAAAAAGTATAGAAGGAAAACCAGTAACAATATGGAGCTATGCGATTTTGAGCGAAGGTGTTTAACAGCCCGTTTAGAAAGAATATTCTCGTACATTTTATCTGCCTCATCTTTGCGGTTAGCAGCAACACGCAGTAAAGAGTCTGGCAACACCGTCAACACCGGAGTATTAGTCCAGTAAAAGAGTAAAATAGAATGTCAACCTTTGGCAATTCTAATATCTTTCAATTTTGGCGTATTGATAAATTATGACATCAGAAAGTTATTTTTAAAATTTTAGAAAAGCTGTGCTTATGAATTAGTTACAATTGAAAATTTCCTAAAATTTTACGTTTTTAAGTAGAAAAAGACAATACGTAATTTTATATGGTAATGATTTGCTACATAAAACTATCTAAATATGATTAATAGCAATTTCAAAGTAATGAGACGTGTGAAAATATGAGAAATGTAAAAATTATAACCCTACCGCAGTTGATGCAATGCATGTTGCCCATATATTTTTACATAAATACCATTAGACAGGTAAACCTACAGAGTTATTAGACATATTTAAACTGAAAACGGCTGACTACCATCTCGCCAGGCGGTAGGAGAAAAAGTAAAAAAAGCATAATAAGTAGTAAATCTTCTAATTTTTTTAATTTAGCTTCCACATAACATTAGTAGGTAATGCACTCAAACAAAAATCAAAGACTTTACAATCTGCAAAGGTTAAAACGCTATTTTTACTGGACTATAATAACGCGGCCCTAAACGGTAATGATCGTTTGATGGCTACTGCTTGTGTGGCATTATACAGCAACGTGTTTTTGTATAAGTATGTGCTTATGGGCATAATTACAGGTAAACGGCAGCTTAAAATCTATACTTAGATCATAAAACTTTAGGGAAATGAATTTCCTGTGGGAGTGTCATGATTGTAGGAAAGAAATTAACAGCGACATTCACATTTATTGTATTAAGTGATTTCTTTTCTTGTCGTCTCACTCTTGTCAGAGTGGTCGTGGTCTCGATGATGATGTATTTGTACACGGGTGATCTTCGTCCGCGGTCCTCTCGACTTGGGTGGCGGCTTTCGCAATTTGTCTCCACTTTACTCTATTAGCAGCATTTCAAGAGCACTCTGAAATTCTGCTGTCTGTCGCCGTCTTTATCAGATCCGTCCTTCGAGTTGAAGACCGCCCTAATCTGTCCTTTCATCACTACTTAAATGCTTCATTTCATTGAGTAATATCTATTTGGCTGAAAATTGGTGGGGAGGTAGCTTGGAACCAGGAGAAGGACATAGGATACTTTTTATCACGTTCCCGTCGGATTAATAGTAAAAGCTATCTCTACATTTATCGACTTTCAGGCGGTACAAAGTTCGCCGGGTCAGCTAGTTAGTAATAAAAGAGGTAACTATTAAGGATTCGGATAAGTAGCGGCTTTAGGAAGGATCGACCCCGCAACCACCTGGCGCACGGGCTCCTAAAGGGCGTTTTTAAAACCAGGACTAGGGCGCCCGAGACGCTCGATTGAGGATTAGGGCTCCAAAAATAATTAATTCTATGCCTATTATGCTACTAAAAATGTCGAACAGTGGCCGAGATCACATCTTCTGTTTTGTACTTTAGTACCTACTTAATGTAAATCAAAACAATTCTAAATATTTATTTTTCTACTCCAGTACTTTTTTCTGTCATTTATATAGTTACTAACTCTAATATAAAGACATAAATTATGAAAGTCTGTAAAAGTCTATACTCTACTGCTCAAAAACACACTGCTAACCGATGTTATAATGTCGCCAAAAAACCATCACTTTGTACCTCAGATTACATGATGAACAGCTGCATTCACACAATTTGCAAATTAAAAAAAAAAACTTTTGTACTAAGGCATTGGTGCCAACTTAAAAAAAAAGTTTTATCTTCAGTGCATGGATGTTTAGTATAGTGAACGTATACCTTTATGTATAAGTTTAATTTTTTTGACAGATGTTTAGTATGGTGATCGTATACCTTTATGTATAAGTTAATATTTTTTTGACAGATGGATGTCAATAAAAAAAAAGTTTATCAGAGACAATGTTTCTTTTTAATTTTGTTGATTCCGAGCGGGAACATGTAATTATTTTCTTTGTTGTTTATTTGCATTTTATTTATGAAATGTCGAGTCGTAGAAAAAGTATTGTATGCAACGTTGTATAAGTAGGTCAAAAAACGCTCGTGGCATCTTTCTTACGATGTTCGCTGCGCTCACATCGTAACCCATGCCACTCGCGTTTTTTGCCCCCTCTTATACAACGGTTGCATAAAATACTATTACCCTCGAGTACACAATGTGAACTTTCGTAAAATCTATTTTAATCGGACACGTGCTTAGAAGGGCAGTGGTGAGGTGCTCGTGTGAATGACATTTGAAACCTTACACGTGGCTACGGAATTTAATATGATCTTAGTAATAATAATAATCGATCGTAGTGGTAATAAGTTATAGTTGGTTATAGTTAGGACTTTATAGGACATCAATGTATGGGAACCAATATTTTTGTCATTAAAGCATGAGCCTTGGCACACTTGTTACCTTGGTGGACTAGAGTAGAAAACGCCAGGGAGACGAGCGCGGACGACGCGCTGGTGGGGAGGGGGAGGGGGGGAAGTTACGTTCCGTTGCGCGTTCTTTCGGTCCTCCTATCATCGTATTTAAAGAGATTATGGCCCGAGACGCTCGATTGAGGATTAGGGCTCCAAAAATAATTAATTCTATGCCTATTATGCTACTAAAAATGTCGAACAGTGGCCGAGATCACATCTTCTGTTTTGTACTTTAGTACCTACTTAATGTAAATCAAAACAATTCTAAATATTTATTTACCCTCGAGTACACAATGTGAACTTTCGTAAAATCTATTTTAATCGGACACGTGCTTAGAAGGGCAGTGGTGAGGTGCTCGTGTGAATGACATTTGAAACCTTACACGTGGCTACGGAATTTAATATGATCTTAGTAATAATAATAATCGATCGTAGTGGTAATAAGTTATAGTTGGTTATAGTTAGGACTTTATAGGACATCAATGTATGGGAACCAATATTTTTGTCATTAAAGCATGAGCCTTGGCACACTTGTTACCTTGGTGGACTAGAGTAGAAAACGCCCGGGAGACGAGCGCGGACGACCCGCTGGTGGGGAGGGGGAGGGGGGGAAGTTACGTTCCGTTGCGCGTTCTTTCGGTCCTCCTATCATCGTATTTAAAGAGATTATGGCATGTTTGGTATCGTTTTCGGATAAATTAAGGACGGCCGATTATTTTCTGGGAGATTTATAACATGTTTTCATAGAAAAAAATAGAAATAAAGGCAAAAGTCAGAAATTCTTAGTTAAAAAAAATCCTTTCTGCACCGATTACGTGAAAATGAGCAACGATATGGGCATGAAAAAAATATTATTATAAAGCCACATTTATGTAGATTCAAAAAACATATAATTTATTAGAACTATTATAAATAACAAGTACTAAAAAAAACTTTTTTTGAACAACCGACTCCTCAAAATTTTACTTTATAAAAATAAGGAACCAACAACAAATTTTATAAATGTTGGAATATGTAACGTAAGTAGCTTAATTGTATATTACGTAGTTTATAGCTGTATTTACGTTTGTTAGCATGTGTATTATATTTTTAATTGCGAATAATATAACCGTTTTATGACTTCAATTGACTGGTTCAAAATAAAACTAACAAGTCACAAATCCGATTATATATTATTGTTAATCTGTATATAAATACTTAAATTCGTGCATATATATATGTGTAACATGCTCCATCACATGCACACAACTCGGTGCACTTGAATTTTTGTTGTATACACCTGCATCTAGCAGCGAATTTCTTTTTGCTGCACCTGATCATTTCCATGCAGGCTTTGGGCTCGACACCTACTGACAAGCTAGTCCATGTAGGTTCCCATATCTCATCAACTTCTGTACATCCCCAATCAGATGGACTAGGAATATTTTGGATCGGTAACATTTTTGACCCCATACATGAACTGCTTGAAAAACGGCCCGCAGGAAATGCTGGTGCAATGCAGCATTCGTTGGTGGAATATTTCCAACTGGCGGTATTTTTTCGTAAACAACTGCTTTCTGCAATCATTTACAGCAGAAACTGAGCTGGATCTAAAACAAAAATGTTAAATATGCACTATTACCCTTCAAGTGACTCATTGTTTTATGAATAAAGTAAATACATGTCTACAATAAACTTTTCCACGATCGACATTGCATCTTCAATTTCTGCCGTCGTATGCTGTCAGGAAACTTTCTGTGGCATTAGGGACTGCATTTGAGGCTTCGAAGGCACTCTTTTTTTCCATTTCCGTTAAAGATAGAAACTGTCACAAAATTTGAAGGGGTACACAAAACCCACCTCGGAGACTTGCCCTCCGGCGACTGGCAACTACTTGATTAGAAACCGGACATAATCCGATCGGAAGCTCCGCTCTAAGATCACTTAAGGTCAAAAAAGCCCCCGGACCCGATCAAATACCTGCAGAAGTGTTTCAGTCATTGTTTGACAATGGCAAAGACGCATTACACATGATATGCAATAACATCTGGCGTTCTGAAGAGTGGCCCAAAGATTGGACGCATTCTGTCGTTATGCCTCTTTATAAAAAGGGATCGACGGTCAAATGTAATAACTACCGCACACTCGCGCTACTCTCACATGCTAGCAAGATACTGCCCCACATAGTCAACCGTCGCATCCGGCCTTTCCTGGATTGGCAAATTCCACAGGAACAGGCAGGTTTTGTTAAAGGTAGAGGCACTCGTGAGCAAATCCTTAATGTTAGACAACTGATTGAGAAGGCTTACAAAGACACGCCTATGCGCTTCATAGATTACAACAAGGCCTTTGACTGTGTTGACTAGACATGCTTGTCGTGGCGTGTCCGCCCTCTTGACAGCGCTTGTGCAGAAGAGAGTTTATAATATGGCAGTCAGGAAGTTGTTCGTTGAGGATACGCTATCTGCGCCTTTCATTTATCAAAAAGGGGTGACATTCAGGGGCTGCATTCCATCCCTTATTCTCTTTAATGCCTACGGAGAATGAATCATACGGCAAACATGTAACCAATGGGAGGGAGGCGTCAGCAGGAGGAGTGAAGCTCACTAATCTGCGCTATGCCGGCAACACCACCATTATAGCGGCAATCGCAGCTGAAATGGTAAACTTCTGGGCAAGAATGGAGTGGATTAGCAACAGGTGGTGAACCGAAGTCAGAAACTGAAACTCATTGGGAGATTAAATGTTGACACGGTCCAGACTTTCAACTACCTGGGTTCCCTTATAGCTGACAACGGCTCTTGCCAAATGGAGATTCGGCGACGTATCGGGATATCCAAAGATGCCATAACTCAGTTGCACAAGATATGGAGAGATCGGAGAATCACACTGCGAACGAAGACAAGGCTTGTGCGCACACTGATATCATCCATCTTCCTATATGGACGATGAAATGTGGATCCTCAGAGCAGCGGACCGTTAGCGTGTTGACACTTTCGAGATGTGGTGCTGGAAGAAGATGTTTAGCATCCCCTGGACTGTGCACAAGACCAATGCTTCGATTTTTAAGAAACAAAAATTGACTACCAGATTATCGACCATCGTCTCACAAAGAGTACTGGATTTTTTTGGGCACATTTAAAGAAGAGAAAATGATAATCTGGAAAAAACTATTGGTCACCGAAAAGACCAGGGGAAGAGGCCTTGGGGCCGCAGCCGATGCGTTGGTCCGACCAAATCCGCACTGCACTTGACTCCAACTTTCACGACGCGGTCAAGGCGGCCAAGGACCGGCAGAATTCAAGATGCAAGGGAGACTGCGGAAAAAAATATTGTAGACATAAACCTATGAATAATTTAGGGTAGTTGTGCATATTTAACATTTTAGTTTTAGATACAGCTCAGTTTCAGCGGCTGTAAATGTTTGCCGAAAGCAGTTATTTACGAAAAAAGACCGCCAATTGAAAAATATTCCACCAACGAATGCTACATTGTACCAGCATTTCCTGCGAGCACTTTTTTCAAGCAGTTCATGTATGGGGTCAAATATAAACGATCCAAAATATTCCTAGTCCATCTGATTGGGGATGTACAAAAGTTGATGAAAGATGGGAACCTACATGGAATAGCTTGCCAGTAGGTTTCGAGCCCAAAGCCTGCATGGAAATGATCAGGTGCAGCAAAAAGAAATGCGCTGCTAGATGCAGGTGTATACAACAAAAATTCAAGTGCACCGAGTTGTGTGCATGTGATGGAGCATGTTACACATAAATATATGCACGAATTTAAGTATTTATATATAGATTAACAATAATATATAATCGGATCTGTGACTTGTTAGTTTTATTTTGAACCAGTCAATTGAAGTCATAAAACGGTTATATTATTCGCAATTAAAAATATAATACACATGCTAACAAACGTAAATACAGCTATAAACTACGTAATATACAATTAAGCTACTTACGTTACATATTCCAACATTTATAAAATTTGTTGTTGGTTCCTTATTTTTATAAAGTAAAATTTTGAGGAGTCGGTTGTTCAAAAAAAGTTTTAAAAGTTCTAATAAATTATATGTTTTTTGAATCTACATAAATGTGGCTTTATAATAATATTTTTTTCATGCCCATATCGTTGCTCATTTTCACGTAATCGGTGCAGAAAGGATTTTTTTTAACTAAGAATTTCTGACTTTTGCCTTTATTTCTATTTTTTTCTATGAAAACATGTTATTAATGTCCCAGAAAATGATCGGCCGTCCTCAATTTATCCGGAAACGATACCAAACATGCCATAGTCTCTTTAAATACGATGATAGGAGGACCGAAAGAACGCGCGGCGGAACGTAACTTCCCCCCCTCCCCCTCCCCACCAGCGGGTCGTCCGCGCTCGTCTCCCGGGCGTTTTCAACTCTAGTCCACCTAAGTAACAAGTGTGCCAAGGCTCATGCTTTAATGACAAAAATATTGGTGTTGTCCTATAAAGTCCTAACTATTAGTCCCTTTTTATGCCCCAGGAAATTCTAGTTCAACAATGTGTTAGTCTATAATTACTGTAAAATAAGTTATTATTCATTAAATATCTTATCTTGAAAGAACGGCTTGTATAAAGCCTTTATTCAGACACGTTTTTTTAAATCTTAATATAAGGACTCTAGTAAGTCTGTAACACTGGCCTGTTTGCCCAACTTTGCCTCCATAAATTTTCCACTTTCTGCTTTTTCATAGCGCGATCGTAGCCAATCGCACGCATCTGCTCGCGCTGTCATATCTCACGATCAATGCGTTGTATTTTGAACAACTAACCAATAATATACAGTTTTCAGTCCAGCTAGCTATCCATACACCAAAATTAGTGGAAACCTATCCAGCTGTTTTGGCGTGATGAGCAGATAAAAGACATATTTTTAGCAACAGCATCGTGCAGTTAAGGTCTATCCTGAAAAAATGACCACTCTCCATAAAAAAACCCAGAAGGCGATCTCGGTTAAACCTTGACATTTCGATATGTGCAAAGCATTTACAGTCTGGCAAAAAAGAGTAGAAATTAAAAAGTGGCAATACTGTAGTGGCGTCCCTTTCTAATCAATCTAAGAAAGTAGGGACGACACAACAGTATTGCCACTTTTTAATTTCTACTCTTTTTTGCCAGACTATAAACCATATGTAAACATATCAAATTGCCAAATTTTGACAACCATACAATGGGTTAAAAGTCAGTGTGAAATGTCGAATTTTGGCTAAATGTTTAAGCGAAGTCGTGCCTTTATTTTCAAGAGTGCTTTTAGTGCCACTTGACAATCGATGGCTTTTTAGCCTTACTTGATACACCACTCGATGCCATTGAAGTGGGCTGAAAGCCTTGCCAGGTGTCGTGAAACATAGAGAAAATGTTGAGTCTTGAAGTTTTCCTGTATTTATCATTTAGAGGTTGACTTGTGTCATGATTAAAGTCATAAGTCAAAGTCAAAGTCAAACATTTATTGCATATCACATTACAGTACGATTAAAATCAGTTAACGATTCGGCCAACCTCGGTAATTGTCGTGAATCCCTCATCTCTCACATAGAGTTATCAATTTACAGATATGACCGATTTACAAAATTCTTTTTGTATTTGATAGGGTATACTTCCGAGATGGTCCCATGTAAATTTTATCAAAATCGGTCAAGCAGTTTATGAAATATCAACAAAAATCGGTTGAAATCGGTTTATTAAATTTTTTATTTGGTGATTATTATTAATTATTAATCCGACGTAATATCGTAGGTAGATACTGTTACTTACATCAAACAGTAAAATATTGACTTATATATGTTTTTTATAAATATTGTATGTACCTACAAGTATAGCTTTAATAAATAATGAATGTTAAAATTCATGTCGCTACTGCATAATAAATTTCTTAGGTCTACCGGTACTTCAAATTGAATGCTGCCTAAAAGAAATCGCGGTAATGTATTTCGTGTCATTTCCGTCTCCGGATTGAGGCGATGATACCCGAGAAAACCCGAATCGTTAACTGATTTTAATCGTATTGTACATAATTTTGATGGAATAATTGAAAGGTATACATGTGACACCCTGCAAGGGCACTGCAACATAAGAGGACTAACACTATTTTCTTTTAATTTTTAAACAAGTATACAATATTATAAATTAAATATTAATTAATTAATTAGTATTTTAAATTTCGAATTATAAACATTTACATCTACACATCTTAAGTTACAAATTATATTTAGGGCAAGAGCTATCGAAGTATATGTAATTTATTTCTCTTTAAAAAATTCAAAAGTGAAGTTTCCTCTAATTAGTTAATAATTACTCTACTCTGTTGTATTTATTGTGCGATAAGAATAACGGTCGTAGGACCAAGAGAAACTAGTTGTAACGATATAGCGTAATGTTCAATGTTTATAAGAACAATACCTTAGTAGCTAGATAGCTATTAACTACCCTACAGCGAGCATTATGATAATTTGCATTTATAAAGTGATTAGTTAATGACAAAGTAATCGGCACGTTTTACTCAAGTATGCAAGTGTGAGAGAGATATAGATACAATACAATACAATACAATACAAAATGCTTTATTGCACACCAAGAAAGTTTATAAATTGAACAAAGATACAATCATTTTAATAACGGTAAACATCAGGCGGTCTTATCGCTAAAGAGCGATAGATAGAATACCTAGTTTTTATTGCACACCTCAAGAAGAAAGAAATACGAATACAGATACCACTTATAATAGAGGTAAAAAATAGGCGATCTTACCGATAAAAAGCGATCTCTTCCAGACAACCTTTGGGTAGCGGATTAATAAATAGGTATGTATAATTATGATAATAGATGAGAGATCATTGAGAGATATATAGGTATATGCTTGAACATTAATTTGTTACGTGTTAAACGCAACCGTCCGCTAATTTGTATAAATCGATAGAGACCTCACCGCGATCAGTCATTGGTGAATCAGAATCAGTGGTTGGTCAAGATTTGGGAGAATAAGTAAATATAATCTCATAGACAACGCGTCAAAAAATAACTTGGTCTTTGCCGTCGCGCAGTCAAGCAAAAATACAAGTAGGTAACCTAATAAGAGTAACATTTAACGCATGCAAGTCTAAGACAGGAGAGATTTAAAGATAAACGTAGGTAAATTAAGACGAGGTACGGCAACACTTCTGTGGATAGCAACTCTTTAACTTCGCAAAACTGCCACTCCGTTTAAAGCCGAAAATTGTTCATAGTTTTTATATAAAGGATTACCTTTTTTGTATGAGTTTAGTCTGTGCCGCAGCTCGCATCGATTTTGAAAATGGTCATGAGTCCGTGAACGTGTTAATAACCAATCCATCTACTTACACACCTAAATGCCTGTTCCTCCCAGTATTCACTTTCCAATAACTTACGTTCTCGTATTCTCGGGTTTTCCTCGCTAAGCCCGATACGTGACAGCGTTTTAAATGTTGTTAAAACGTTCAAGGGCACCTCAACCGGAAGGTCGTAGTTAGAAGCGATGGCTCGTGCAGGAAAGAGTTCACTTCAGACAGCTACCAGATTTCTTCCAAGATCTTCAGTGCTTTGAGTTGGTTGGGTAAGACGCAGTGTCCAATGTGGTAAAGCATATAATAAGGTAGAATGATCTGCAGTCCCATGCATGATGGTTGTTTTTATCACGCGATAGATAAGTGACAAAGCATCCGTCACTTTTTGACAAAATGCGAGTGTGAGTGACAGATTATTTGTCACTTATTTATCATGTGATAAACGCAACCATCATAGGCCTGGTTACGATCACGGAAGCTCTTTGATGAGAACGGCGCTCGATTGTTGTGGAAAACCTCAAAGAATGCCTTTGTCAAGGAGAGGTCGTAAATAATTAACAGAGCACGGTGAGATTTAACCATAATTTGATAGGACTATCAAATTATGGTCAAATTTCACTGTGCTCACGTAGTAGACTTCTACTTCCTCAACTCTTAGATTCTCACCTCTGACTCTAAGAGCAGCGCCTTGGTATTAAGTATTAACCAGGGTATTAACTTGTTACACCTCCCAATATTTGACAGTTTTATTTAAATGCTGTTAAAACATTCAAGGGCACTTTAAGCGGAAGGGCACAGTTACAAACGATGACTCGTGCAGCGAACGGTTGAGTGATTCTTTTTGGATTGGCAGGAAATTAAGCTACGGTCAACAATGATGATACACTGTCTAAATATTACAGCCAGTATATTAACACGATATAAGGACGGGCTCACTACGCACGCTAGTAGCTTTAATGGGCACTTCAATCATGCCACACCTTGCGGCGGCAAGCGGCGCGGCAAGCGGTTGAGCGAGAGATCCGAGCGCGGCGGCCATTCGAGTGAGAGAGACACACGTACCGCACACCACTGCGGCTCGTCGCTAAAACCGAAGTTGAGACCGGGCCGCAATCATTAGCGCACCAGGTTGGTTCCGCCTTCCGCCTTTTTTCGGGCAAGCTCGGCACGAGTGGAGAGCCAACCGGAGTGTGGCACACGCGCTTCGGTAGCGTGCGTCACCAGTGTCACCACACCCCACGACCAATTGCGTGGCATTTTACAATAACAACAATAAAATACAATTCTAAGGCTGCTTTTGTGGACAACAAAAAAGTACGTTCCGTCAGAAAAGAAAATGTCTGTTGTCCTGAAGAAATGTCAAATGGTTGATATAAACCGCTGATAACCTCCTTGTGAGTATTATATTCCTTGCTATAACTAACAAAAGAATAGATGAACTTCACGGACTGTTATGGTTACTGTCAGCTCTGACTCTAGCAATAGCAGTACCTCAGAGTATGAGGCCTGATGTTGATCAGAAGCAATAATACAAATAGATTTTCCCTTATACATTTGTTCTTCTTTTTTTATAGGCAAGCAAATAAAATGACTAAGCCCCAAAATGTTTATATTACGCAACACGGAGTTAAAGCACTGGTTGTTGTTTTATACTGTTTCCTTGTCGGCCATACAAATGACAAAATGAAGCAAAAACTACTGAATCGTACCAATTTTATTTAGACTAAAAACCCTCGTCAGAGTTCTCGTCGCAGATTTAAATCTTTCGACATTCTAATGACCGTCTACGACATAAAATTTACGATACCTAACTCTACAATTCTAAGTAAAAAAGGTATTAAGTTGCTTGGAATTATTATGGAGATCAAGTCCTATTAATAGTATAGAATCCCAGCGGAAGATATGCCAGATGGTCTAGCACGGCCAGCTGACGTATATATCTCTTTAATGTCACATTTGATTTGTCGAAATGAATCAGCCTAATGTGACGCGTCTACAAAATTAGTCTACTTAGCTTGCCAATAATCTCATATTTTATGTTGATACGTTGTAAACTGAAATACATTTTCTTCATAATTAAAGAATTATGTAATACTACATCGACCAGCCGGAAGCAACGGCCAATAAGGGGCTGTGCTGTGCAGATCTAGTATCTTTTCTAAAATATTGCATCGCTTGCTAAAATTATCGAGATAACAAGTTTGGGAGGCACCCTCGGATGGTGGCGCTACAAACAGCTTTCATATTATTGCAATCACTTTCATACGTCATGTATGTATACCTATATTGAATTATAAAGGGTCAGTACTTCAGAAGCGGTAAGTCAGTAACCAGTTTCAAAAAAATGTTAATCGGAATGTTACTAAATCCTTCGTTCTTCTTTTGAAGTAAATATTGAATCGTACTTTAAATAACTTTTCTAATCTTTTGCATCGCTGTGGATATAAATGGATTCGTTATGCGAAAATTGTGGAATATTTAGCCCTGTTTAATCTTTGTTTACATCAGTGATATTCGATGACTTTCAACGTCAGTTACCGAAGAATACTCCTTGCCAGTAAAATAAATTAGTATCTCTAAAAATGTCCAATATAGCGCGGGTCGAAAACAAGTTTTCGGGCTATACCTAAAAACGAAAAGTGAAATAACCTAAATTAAAAATTTCATACACCCCCCACACAAGTAGGTAGCTGGTCATCATGAGACCCACATTCAATGAGTGATATAGAAAAAGCTAAACTTAAGATGCTATTAAAAAATGCAGTTTTAATATGTTCGTTCTTTCTGACAAATTCAATAATATTTTCAATGTAATGCATTCCATCATTGACATCGCTACTGGTCCTATTTCTACCAAACATGGCTAAGATCCTTCGATTACAAAAACACACTCAAATAGGTCAATCCGTTTGGGAGCTACGATGCCACAGACAGATACACAAATACACAGATACACGACGAGGGTTAAAAATACGACTATCTACCGAACATTTATTCACAATGCTACTAGATAATAGATAACAACTTAAAAATGAGTTCGCATCCAATGTGGTTACGTAATCTTGAACAAGAGAAAATAATTTTAAACCTATTTAGCTCTACGACATGATGTCCACGCCGTGAGAAAAGTTATTCATTCAAAGATTAACCTGTCAACGTTTACAAGGGACCATCAAGCTAAAAGGAGATCTAAAGGCCGTTACAGCATGGCCGTATGGCTATCCTCAATATAGTCTGGCTAGTGAAATATTACTCGAATGTTTGGCGGGAAATTCAAAAATTTTGGGCTGGTTAGTCTTAGTTTGACCTATTTAACTTATTTCTTTAGGTAACTTACGTCTGGACGGAAAATTTTAAGTAGTTTCTCGTATCAAAACTATAATTCCCACTATACAAAGCGTGACTGACCAACATTTTTTAAATATCCCACCAATAATTCAAGTAATATTTCAGTAGCTTGGCCGTGCACGTCTTGTATAACTTTGACAAGCGATTCTTTGTTGCGAGACAAATACTACCTGTCACTTTTCTGTCAATAGTGTGCGAGCGAGGTAGGTGTTGCTAAGTCGCCTCAAGATATGCTAGCCCCGCTGAAAAGCCGTTAATATACAGTCCGAGTAAAACGGGTGATACCAAGTCATCGAGATATATGTCGTGATGAAATTGTCAACATTTCTACATTAAGGAGTGTCGTCCATTCTTCATGGTTCCCATTCATTAGATCTCAATTCTGATACAAAAGGGACCAGAGGAGTTTTAAAATAAATTAATTTACAAAAATTTGTTTATATGCCGTCTAGAATCGTCGAGTTGTCGTCGCTTCAGTGAGATATTACAGTCTGACCAAAAAGAGTAAATAAATAATAAATAAATAAATATCGGACAACCTCACACAAATCAATCTAGTCCCACAGTAAGCTCTAGTAGGCTTGTGTTATGGACACTAGACGACGATAAACATACTTATATAAATAAATAATACAATACATACTTAAGTACTTACAAATAACATCCATGACACAGGCACAAATATTCGTGTTCACAATACAAATATTTGCCCTTGCCGGGATTCGAACCCAGGACTGTCGGCTCAGTAGGCAGCTGCTTCAAGGAGTATTAATTAAAAAGTGGCAATCCTGTAGTGTCATCCCTTTCTAATCAATCTAAGAAAACGGGGACGGCACTACAGTATTGCCACTTTTTAATTTCTACTCTTTTTGGTCAGACTACATATATCCCTGTTGCTACACTACTTGCGATGTTGGCCGAGGTTGGGCGAATATGATAGTCTGGAGGGGCACTTCGCTGCGGAAACTTATACTTAGGCCAACATCGCGAGTAGTGTAGAGCTAGGGTATATATATTAAATTGACTTCATAAGGACAACACAAATACAACTACTTACTTTTTATTGAATACCTCAGTACATGGAAAAAACAACCACAACATGAAATACATTAAAAACAATAGACAGAGGTAAACTACATGCGGTTTTATCGCTAAATATCGCTCTTCCAGTATGAATGTTGAGTTGAGTGGTTATGGCTGTATTTGAATATTTCTTGAGAACACAATTCTAACATATAAATAAATAATAAATAAATAAATATCGGACAACCTCACACAAATCGATCTAGTCCCAAATTAAGCTCAAGAAGGCTTGTGTTGTGGGTACTAGACGACGATATACGTACTTATATAGATTTATAAGACCATGACCCAAGCACAAATATTTATTTAAGCTTTATTGCACGAAACAAAAAGTGTACAAATGACGGACTTAATGCCATAAGGTATTCTCTACCAGTCAACCATTGGGCTAAATAGAAACATTTCACAGAAAAAATCGAGTTCATCACACAAATATTTGCCCTGGCCGGGATTCGAACCCGGGACCGACGGCTCAATAGGCAGGTGTCTACAAACCGAGCCAAACGTGTCGTCACATATAAGTCAATGAAACCGAGATTAGTGTTGCTACACTAAAATAAACATGGATTGACAATAAGTACTAGTGTTGCCACTCACCGTTATAATAAGTGGTTATTCGCGCAGTGTGCGACAAGAGTGCTGAAGTAAAACACGTACATGTCCACTTGAGAGCCTTTTACAGCCCTTTGTTTCCCAGAAACTTACTTTTTCGAATGTTTCATTTCGCCGAAAAATCATTTCGCAGAATTTTATTCCTCCGTAGTTATACAATCGTAATTCTATCGACCAATCTAATTAGGTTAGGTTATGTTAGGTTTTTTTATAACTATCTCAAATAGGTAGTTTAAGGTTGCAAAATAATAATACTTTTTACGAAATTATTTTTCGGCGAAATGTAACATTCGACGAAAATTAATTCTGAGAGTCAACTTTTTATAGTTGGTTGAAAGCTCACTCCGAGCTAGCCCTAATAGGTAGATCGCCTACACAATATGCCGGTCAGTTTAAAATAGTTGTCATAAATGGCGGACTTCCTTCGTATGATTGTGTCAGGAGCGGGGACAATGTCAATGTTGTCATATGATTCATATGAATATGACCAGCCTTCATACTTATTGGAGCGGAGCGAGCGAAGCGAGCGAAGCTCCCATGGATCGACTCGAATGGACTTTGTGACAATGCGCAGATCTCAGCGAGTTCTCAACCGATTTTAGAAATATTTGTTTAAAAATGCAAAAATTAAATTTCGCTAGGTCGTGACGAAGAGAAAATTTCGAAAAAAAAAAAATCCGCTCCAATTTATGGTGCAAGCTTAGCCGGTGGCTGACTCTGCATCGACCTAGTATACATATAAAACGTACCATCATCATGTAGGTAGCTCAACAGGGGATTATACAACTCACGCCATATTCCGGATTTTTAGTGGTTCTAATTTATCTAACTGGCAACGATAATTATTTGGTAACTGACGTTGAATGTCGGTGAATGACACTGACGTAAACAGGAATAAATATTCCGTAAATTTCAAAATAAAGCCAAACTATTTACAGTGTTGAAAGTCAAGTTTTTTCCAAGAGGATTCAGTATTTATTTCGCAAGAAGAACGAGGGATTGAACAGCATGCCGGTAAACAATTGAATTGGTTTGAATTTGGCAAATAATGTAAAACCTTGACAAATCACTACTGACGTTTAATAATGCAATTTATTATGATGTGTGCACATTATTGCCAAATGAAATTTGTTGCGCCACTAGCCCTGGGCCGGACCCACACTTGTTAAGCTATAAATATAGACGACACGCTTTGCTCGGTTTGTAGACACCTGCCTACTGAGCCGGCGGTCCCGGGTTCGAATCCCAGCCAGGGCAAATATTTGTGTGATGAACTCGAATATTTGTGCTTGGGTCATGGTTGTTCTATGTATTTAAGTATATATTTATCTATATATACGTATATCGTCGTCTAGTACCCAAAACACAAGCCTCTTGAGCTTAATTTGGGACTAGATCGATTTGTGTGAGGTTGTCCGATATTTATAAAAAATAAATTAAAAAATAATATCATCATTTAATTGATTAAGTGTCTAACTATGTTTGGACATTGTGAATATCACTTTAAATCATTTTTATAAGCATTGTAATTTGTATTGTTCATATTGATTTAATTATGTGATGATACTGATGACTATTCTATTGTTATTTTCATTTTGTGATATTACGAATAGTTATTATTTTATAGCGGTTTTATTATACTACGATAAAGTAAAAAAATATCAGCATTCTACTCGGCCCCTAATTAATTATGTAAAACCATTATGTTGATAAAGCTTAATAGCTTGTACGGTCCCACTGCATTCGTTATTCGTTATTTTAATCATCTAATTAATTACGCGTACAATATTTTAATAATATCAGACATTGAATGATAGCGAGGAAAGGGAATAATAATTTTAACAGAGACCTAGAAGGTGCTCGCTAGTTCATCCGCGTAAAACTTTGCTTGTATCCTATAGGATATTTTTTAACCGATTACCTACGGTAAAGCAAAGTAACTATAACCATCTTTGGATGTCCAGCTATCCCTGTACCAAAAATGGTAACAATCCGACCAGCCGTTTAGGCGAGATGACTGGACAAAGAAATTGTACCATTGATACAAACTATACAAATATCAAAGCGCAAAAAAAAAAAAATACGTAACCTGGCGGATTACCGGTCCAGGGTGTTAACCTCTCCACCACCCTAACGCCAAATAACCTTTCGATTTTTTTCCTATCCTTTGTATGTCGATCTCTGTTTATTTGAAAGGCTTTACACCTTAGAGACCTCTATGTAAATAAATTAATGGAAAAAGAAATGTTTACCAACAGATGGATCTGCACCCCGAGCTGTTTTTGTTTTTCTGAATTAATGATCCCTCTACATAGAAAACAGATTTTAACATAAATACCTATAGCACAGAGGTTCCCAAAACCGGAGCTACCTCCCTATCTCTCTTTACTTATCTACGGCGCACACTCGCACAGTTTGAGAATCTCTGGCATATCGGTTAATTTGAACGCAGCATGCAACGCACGTAGGGTATCATTCAATATTCTCGACCACTACCTTTGACTTAGAACGACTTAGGCACCGATTTATAGACTCATGTCGGCCCTTTATTACGCAACCAAATTAGCAAGTCCTATTGTTCTGCGGCTAGGTGTCATTGTTGCCACTTGGTCGGTTTCTATTTTGATATCGTAATATGTTATCGAATATCTAGGTACTGTATTATTATGTAAACCTGTAAATAAATTAATTGCACTAAAAAACTGTATTGAAAACAAATTTATATACGGGAGACACCATGATTGTGGGAAATATTAACAGCGCGATTCACGTTTTCCTTTGATTAACAGCTCCATCTTTCAGCCGAAGTATTTTGCGGCTTCATCAGTCCAAAATATCCTAACAATTTTTTAAGCAATATCGTAAGATAGCCAAATTAAATCTGTACGTTCCAACCGCTATCAGTTTCCTGTCGCATATTTTGGATAAATAAGCCGCAACAAGCGCACACATTTTGATAAAACGGCATCCTGTACTTGTGATACAATATCGATTTATTGAAATACCACAATTTATCGAAATTGATCCAGCCGTTTGAGAGCGAAGAAGTAACAAACACGCACATTTAAACACACTCACAAACCTTCACCTATATAATATTAGTGTGATAATGCTTATTTTGGTTCACTTTTTTAAGATATGCGCCAGGAAACTGAGAGCAAGCGGTTAGAACGATCATTAGAACTAAGTACCCAAATAACAAATCTTCTGACAGTGTCGTTTCTGATCTTCGTGATTTGGATACGTTACAAATCTAATAACGGATCTCTAATGTTTTATTTTATTGCTCCTGTTACATGTTACACCCGGTATAAAAAACTTTATTTTGAAATACGTTTCCGACTGCCCGTGTTCTTCCACTCTTTTGAAACATTCCGAGGAAAAGTTTCAGGAAAAAGACCCATGAGATATAACAAAGTACTTATCAGTTCGAGTCACGCTCAGTTAGAAATTCCTTGAAAAAATGTGGGAAAATACTGAATTGTATTACTTCCGTATCATTGATACCTACTTATCTCTATTAACTACGTTAACCTCCCCCTGATAACTTAATTAGCCATAATTATTGAAAGTTATGATTTAAAATTTGTCATTTAAAATCTTTAGTTAAAATTTTGAAATCATAAATTTTACATGATTTTTGAAAGACACATTCAATTTTGAAAAAGTACCTCACGGGTGTTAGGTTAGTCTATATTGGTTTTATAACATCCTTTGAAAAGAAAGGTTTCTTCAGAAGAGGGATCGAATACCGCTATCTGGCTTTATACAAAATACTGTTATCCAATTTCGGCTTTTCGGTTATTATTACACAATACACATTTTTATATTATAGTTAGCTTATTTCAAAGATCTATATCTATAACGAAATTCAATGTAATAACATAAAAAAAAAACGCTAAATTAGAAAGATATTTCAATTTTAATGAATACCGTACCGGTATAGATTCCTGCTTCAGAAAGCCTTCTGAGGAAAATTATGACAAAGGACATTTAAGACTATCAACTACATAGAGTCGATTGAGACGGATAATTATTATACCGCTTCTGTATACTAACCTTACGTCATCTTCAATAAATAGCCATAGTCAAATGTTTTGCTAGTTAAAACAATATTTAAGCTACAGATATTATCTCATAGATAACCATTGTAAACTTTAATGAATGCACCATAATAATCTTGAACAACTGACCATGAATCCGAGATGCAAGATCTGCGCCTGTGCTCCTTCTGAGCATGCGCAACAATTTTACTGAACTAAACGGACGTTCCAAAATTGAAAATAATCAGTTATATTATAATATAAACTGAAAACTCATCACACTAACTATTATAAAGGCGAAAGTTTGTGAATGTGTTTACTTTCTTTGTTACGTCATCACGCTCAAACGGCTGGACCAATTTTGATAAACTTTAGTATGAAGGTAGCTGAAACTCTGGTTTAACACATAGGCTACTTTTTATCCCGAAAATGTAGTGTTCCTGTGTGATAAGCGGACAACACCGCGCGGCGCAGTTAGTTTAAAATAAAGGCTTTTAAAAATTTACCGCGATTATATTAACGATCGTTGGAACGGGGTTACTGGCTCGAATGTTCGCTCTTGGCACGAATTCGTTTCAAATGTGCCGCCCGAGCCGCGTTTTGGGTGCTGTGCCAAAAATTCAGCTGCAGTGCAGTAGTAGTCTTGCAGTGAGACTGCGGGGTCCCTCTCATTGTTATGTCAGAGGAGGTCGATACATCACGGCACGGCAGTCTCGGCGCGGTGCTCGCGGCGTGCGGACGTGCCCTCACGTCCGTGGTTCTCT
Source organism: Apotomis turbidana (assembly GCA_905147355.2). Classification (NCBI taxonomy): domain Eukaryota; kingdom Metazoa; phylum Arthropoda; class Insecta; order Lepidoptera; family Tortricidae; genus Apotomis; species Apotomis turbidana. The sequence continues at coordinate 7,812,927 of LR990297.1, read as the reverse complement.
TGTTGACGTCTTGCGGGCACGGTTTGAGTGAATACGGTATAAACAAAACGGAACTAAGTGCGTTTTTGGATTTGGAGACATTTTTCAGTCACAAAAACTGGCGTTGGACACGTTTGGAATGTATGTATGTTTTTTTGGGTATTTTTTGTGGGTTTTGACTATTTATGCCTCGATTGAGAGTCGTGTTTAGAATACGACATGTGAATAATTCAAATAAAAGGATATAATTATGTATTTAAGTCATGAAATAGAGATATAATGTACAGTTTAATAAGATAACCTTTAAAGGTTTCGGGTGACGCTATCCAGTCTCCAGTTGACATCTGAGGGTAATAAATTCGCCCGCAGATCTCAAATTACATAATTATGTTATTCAAAAGACGCATACCATTACACTTTTTATAATAATACTATCGTTGCATAATTTGATCAACATTAGACTAAAAGTTCCAAGTTTTTATGCAAAAACTAAATTCAATGTGACTCTATGTAAAGTCAATATACTTACATAAGTAAATAGAGTCCACATAACGAAAGCATCGATACAACAGTCATACAACTAAAAAAAGTACTTATATGTTAGACAAAAAGCTCGAAATTGTATTTATTCAAAGCGAAATCCAAGGATGTGACTCTATGTAAAGTGCACCTATATAGGCAGCTAAGAAAATGGAAACCAGTTAACTAAAATTTGATTTCATCTTGGACAGTCAATAAGCTTTAAGCTTTATTTGTTCAAAAACTAAATACATCCTGGGAGGTAACCTATCGGAAACACAAATTTTTGTTTCCCATCTGGGTCATAGTCAGTTCAAAAAACAAAATTCGTCCCTTCGGTGCTTCGGTGGTCAAAAGTTAAGAGCTTGTAGTTATGAATCTAGATTATGTTGCTATTACATCGGATTATAGAAGAGGGAACGTTATTTATTCTCACAGGCATTTTATCAGAAAATGAGGCCCTGGAATCCTTAATTTCGCAAATGTCCACCGGAAAGACACGCGCCAAAATCTGACAATGACCCTTCTGTAACGTTTCGCCCAATTTTCCCTTTCATTATAACGTTTCCCCTCAATTTGTGCCATCTATTTCCAAAACTGTTATTTTTTCAGAATAATTATAAAACAAAGCATACCTAACCTAATGAGTTCTTTAAAACGATATTTATAAATTCCTGAAAATATTACGGGTTTCAGGAATCGCTCAAATGAAAATTTGGCAAAACTTTACAATGTTTCGGATTTGTGAATTGAGATAGGATATCATCCTGGGACTCTACGTAAGGACATCATCAATATTTCTACATAGATAAATCCAAATATATTAAAACACCAAATATGATAGCTCTGTAGTCCTCGTGAGTTTAATTCGAAAAGGCAGAAATTTGAAATTTTTTACTTCTACAACTTCCATGTCCGTCATTTCGTTTTTTTTCCAAAAACTGAATCGACTTGAATACATTCTGTATACTTATCGGACGAACTCACAAAATTTCATGAGAATCGGTTGAGTGCGATCTAAAGGCGAGTACAGCCGGAATGCGTCTAGATATCCTAACATCCAAACGCCTAGAGCAAAGCTGGCCTGCAATACCAAGTCTATGGCTACTGGCAAAGTATTTGTACCAAGGGCCAGCAATAACTATGGGGCCGGAACCCTTAAAAAACGAGTCCCATACTTGGTCATTGTTTGTCGGACCTTTGGCGAGAGCCTAATTAGGAAAGGTTAATAAGACTGGTAGAAAACACTTTTATAATTTACTTGTCTAAGTAATTTATTCCCTCACCTCTATCATACTCATATTCATTGATTATTAAATTGACAAAATTTTAAAAGTGAATACTTTATACAATTTATTTCTATTACTATTAAATTATTATTAAAATACAAATTGGAATAGTTACAGTATTAGTATTATTACATTATTATATCTTATAATTATAAATGTTGTAAAAAGCATCATTGGTTGTTAGCCATTTTTTAATTCATTGAAGAACGTTGTATTACTGTCAATGTCTTTGATATTTGTCATTTAACCTCATATCATAATTGAGATTCTCAAATTAGTTCTCGCAGACAAACCATTATTTGGTTTTGTGCTACACTGTTTTAGTATAAAAGATAATTATAATGTTCCTAAATGCTAAATAATACGGGCTTAATTAATTATCCGTACGGGCCATCGGATTTTTGGGTGGCCAGCATGCACGAAGTAACACACAATAACAAAGATATCCATTTTATTTAACTTCATTTAATGAAGCTTAGCGAAACGTGAGCAGCTAAAGTTCTTTTATTTTATTTTTTTATAACGGCACAACATAGTTGCTCCTGTCTTCGCCTGATGGTAAGCAAAAAGGGGAGCCCAAGTCACAATGGCAACTGACGAGAAACCAACGGTGCCATGTCAGTCGACAATGCCATGCTTCGTTTGAAGGGTCCCAAGTTATAATAAGGGGGAAAGACATGAGCCGGCAAGGAGTTCCATATTTTAATAGTTTGGCAGATGAAGGAATTGCTAAACTTCTTGGTACGTGTGGGAGAATTCTCCACGGTGAGGCGATGATATCGCAAACCGGCACGTGTGGTTCTATGACACTGAGTTCACTGGAACGTCAAGTCAACAAAAAGCTATTGAATGTCTACCGTAAAAAAACATGAGCTTTGGAAACGAAATAGAGTTCAAACTAATAAATAAATATCGGATAAACACAGAAATCGATCTAGATCTATATAGATAAATACATAAATAAAAAAAAAATAACAAAAAAAAGAACCGACTTCAGTAAAACTAAAAAGCCAACAATAACCCAGATACAGATTACATTTGACTCACCCTTGAAGTCGATGCTAAACCACTCAGTTCTTATATTTATATATTATAGTTTACGCGAGGTTTGGCACCGACTTCGAAGGGTGAGTTAAATGTAATCTGTACTTGAACGGGTTATTGTTGGCTTTTTAGTTTTACTGAAGTCGGTTCTTTTTTTTGTTAAAATTTTTTTTTTGCTTTTTAGTCCACCAAATCCTGTTTACTGAATGTAAATTCTTGACTTTATCAATAAATTACCGAAAGCGCCGTACATGTCCCTATAACATTTGAAGAGTTCCCTCGATTTCTCCAAGATTCCATCATCAGATCCCGACTTAGTGCCAACGGGACCAACTCGGAACTATACCCTTCCATTTAAAAAAAAAAAATTTAAAATCGGTTCTCGATTCTCGGAGATATCGAGTAACATACATAGAAAAAAAAAAAAAATTTAGTTCGAATTGAGAACCTCCTCCTTTTTTGAAGTCGGTTAAAAATAACATCCATGACCCAGGCACCACTATTCGAGTTCATCACTGAAATATTTGCCCTTGCCAGGATTCGAACCCGGGACCGTCGGCTCAGTAGGCAGCTGCTTTACCACCGCACCAACCGCGTCGTCCTATAATAATGTATCTATTAATACACCTACACATAATAATGAAACTATCCAAAACTTTTCTTAAAACATGATGCAAAAACTCGGTATAAAAGATTATATTGTACTATTATTAATCACTAACATAGCGTCAGACTATACGTTATAGTCCTATTTGTTATGAAAAAAAGCTGCACTCTGTGATGGAAGCAAGCCGTTTTGCACAGTGATAATATAGACCAAAATAAACGATTTCACTCGAGGCGAAATTAGTTTCACCCCTTAGGAACAGAGATGGCGCCACTTATTCGAAAAAAGTTTAAAACATTCTAAATCCTGAATGGATACTCCGATTTTGACGTAAGAGGTGCCAATCGGCAGATAATAACCCAATTTAACATGAAAAAATTAAAATCACGTAGAAAATAATTTTGGATACCTAAAAAATAATGTTTTCTGAAAAAAATATTTAATATTTGTGATTTTTGGAATTTTACTCGTAAAAATGTATATACATGGTACTTTTTTTATTTATTTATAATAATACACAACTAATTTTACATTTACGAAAAAAAACCGCATATCATTAGCTTGTATAGTTCCAAAGTTATTGAAGAATACAGACATGGCGCCGCTGGGTCGAAAAATCTTACAAAAAATCTAAAACCTCAACGGATTTTCCGATTTTGATAATTAAAGTGCTAATCAACAGATAATTACTTAAATTAGTTTCAAAAAATAAAATAAGAATTCAAATAGGCAAAAAGTAATAATATTTCCAAAAAAACATACATTTTGATAAAATATATTTTTTTTTGGGGGCTTTTATGTAATTTCATATAAAAAAAAACTATGAATATGGCTTGATTTTACTTATGTATATTATAACACTATTAGGTAATTGATCTTTTAATAAAAAACCGCACATCGAGAACTTGTACAGTTCCAAAGGTATTGAAGATTTTACTATAGGGTGCCGGTGCGATGTTGCCGCCGCACGTGCAACTTATGTACATGTATCTAGAAAAGTATTCTCCCGTTTCGAAGGTACTGATTACCCTGAAAATATAACCACAATTGAAAGTACAAATAATAATCATCCCAAGTAGCACACAACACACTTATATCCCTTGTACAGCTTAAATTAGAGTTTTAACGGGTGAATAGGCTCCTATACAACCTGTTTGCTAATATCACAAGTATATTCGATGCTAAATAGCATTTATGAATCAATATTTTACTTATTTTACGTTTTATTTTCACTTTAGTCTTTGCAGGCTTTGCATTGTAACGTGCAAGTTAGGCCGTCGCATCATAAAAAAAACAACAACGCATTATGCCACAGCCCAATTTGTATCCATAATGTTCAAGGAGTTTCCAAATTGAACTAACCTTCAACTATTGTGGACCCCACCTACCTTTGATGCCGTTTCATTCCCAAAAAGAAGGACTTGGGACTCGATATTTCCAAATTAAAACGTGAACCCACATTTGGTTTGCATGAAACGGTATTCAATGGCAGCTGAAATAGATGGAAGGTATCTCACAAGCTTGTTTAGTTTAGTGTTTTTTAGTTTAAACAGATCTTTTCGAATTGCATTAACAGTAATAATATATGCTCTGTTGGAGCATCGTATAGCCTGCATGTGAATCTGGGACCAACAACGTTACGATTAATTGAGAACCAATTAATGACATTAATATAGTGATTGAATCTTACACGATTTTCACACATTATATTAAAATAATAAAACGGGACTTAATTGCGGTAAATAAATATTTTTGAACTCGGTTAAATCCCGTTTTGTTATAATAATGAATGACATTAATAATGTAAAAACACCCTAAAAAAAAGAAACAAAAATGGCCCTAAGTAATCGTTTCACATGAGCCGTTACGTATCGAGAGAGAATTTCTATATTTAGATAGCGATGTATTTGCAAAAGCAGTAGTTATTTTAGGGTAGGGTAGGGTAGTAGTTTTTTTCATGCAAGTTTTAAAACAGGTCTCTTTTCTTATTGTATTAAAATTAGACGTCTTGTCATACTCTGTGAAAGCCTTGAAGTGAAGTCATCATTTCATTACTTAAAGTAATAACTGTTTTGTAAACTGCTACTAGTAGACCGTTGCACTGACGACTGCAATTTGAATGCTTCAATGCTTTCACAGAGCTGGCGACAAGCCTTTCGCCGACTACTTCAGCTGCCATTGAACAACATGTTCTGCGTGTATTGTTTCAAGCGAGCCAAATGTGAAATAAACGTCTTAATTTGGATATATCCTGTCCCAAGTCCTTTCTTTTTGGGAATGGAATGGCGTTGGAAGCAGGTTGCAGGTGCGATCCACAATAGAACAGTTAGTATGGGTGCAAATCGAGCTATGGAAAAATGCGTTGTTGCAGCCGATGCAACGGCCTAACATGCACGTTACAATGCACAGTTTAGTGAAAATATGCAGAATATACTTGTGATATTAGCAAACTGGTTGTATAAGCGCCTATTCACCCGTTAAAACTCTAATTTAAGCTGTACAAGGGATATAAGTGTGTTGTGTGCTACTTGGGATGATTATTATTTGTACTTTCAATTGTAGTTATATTTTCAGGGTAATCAGTACCTTCGAAACGGGAGAAACTTTTCTAGATACATGTACATAAGTTGCACGTGTGGCGGCAACATCGCACCGGCACCCTATACTAAAATCTTCAATACCGTTGGAACTGTACAAGTTCTCGATATGCGGTTTTTTATTAAATGATCAATTACCTAATAGTGTTTTAATATACATAAGTAAAATAAAGCCATATTCATAATTTTTTTTATATGAAATTACATAAAAGCCCCAACAAAAATTATATTTTTACAAAATGTATGTTTTTTTTGGAAATATTATTACTTTTTGCCTATTTGAATTTTTATTTTATTTTTGAAACTAATTTAAGTAATTATCTGTCGATTAGCATCTTAATTATCGAAATCGGAATATCCGTTGAGGTTTTAGATTTTTTGTAAGATTTTTTGACCCAGCGGCACCATGTCTGTATTCTTCAATAACTTTGGAATTATACGAGCTAATGATATGCGGTTTTTTTTCGTAAATGTAAAATTAGTTGTGTATTAATATAAATAAATAAAAAAAAGTACCATGTACAAACATTTTTACGAGTAAAATTCCAAAAATCACAAATTTGAAATATTTTTTTCAGAAAACATTATTTCTTAGGTATCCAAAATTATTTTATACGTGATTTTAATTTTTGTCATGTTAAATTGGGTTATTATCTGCCGATTGGCACCTCTTACGTCAAAATCGGAGTATCCGTTCAGGATTTAGAATTTTTTAAACTTTTTTTGAATAAGTGGCGCCATCACTGTTCCTAAGGGGTGAAACTAATTTCGCCTCGAGTGAAATCGTTTATTTTGGTCTATATTATCACTGTGCAAAACGGCTTGCTTCCATCACAAAGTGCAGCTTCCAGGCCAAAACCGTCCATAACAAGTAAGACTATTAGTAAAGTCGAAGTGGACGTGGCTAACTTTTTCTTCTAGGACGGTAAAGTAGGATGTCCAGATTCTTTAAAACAAAGCAAGCCGATGGGAATCGAGTTTTAGGAATGCCGCGTGACTGAGTAATAGTATAATAATAATTATGTATTTATGCAACTAAATACGTATAATAAAACCGTTCAGCCATTTCGGCGTGATGAGACAGGTAAATAATATAAAACCGTGTGTTTCCATCGAAATATATTTGACAGTAAAAGATTATTATGGTTAAAAGGAATGACAGTTCTATATAAAACTCAAATCGAACAAAGTATTAGAACCTCTTCTTAACATTCCTCCCTTCATTGGAGGCTCATCAGCTCTGTGAGATAGGGCAGCCTCGGTTTGTCTAGAGGCTTTGTCAACACATCTGCCAAGTTCTCTGCAGAAGCAACGTTAGAAAAATATTTTTTTACCAACAGCTGGCGCTACTCGACTGGCGTGCACTCAAACAAATCGTAAATAGCGCTGTTAAGATTTCTTCTGAAATAATGACCCCTTCTCCATAGAAAACTAATTTCGAATACAATTTTATAATGGTATAGATATCAGGTAGAAGTTTCTAAAATAGCCGAATTATCGGTTAACCATAGAGAATTAAAAAAAACAGTTGTTTTCGGTTCTCGCAAAAAATCTTATAATTATCGTAAGATCCCCAATGTTTTGAGAATAGTTTGTAATTTGCGCTCCTAAATATTCTACCGGAATTACGTAGATATATGTAGCACTATATTCTATAATAAATGAGATCATAATATTCCTCAGTTATCTCAAAAAAAGATGATATTATCTCAGTGCGGTTCACGACGAACTAAATTTACGATACAATACATTATGCTCTCAGTTTTGGCACGCGCACGTGCGATCTAGTTTTGCTTGTGTTTTCTTTCCCTGAACTCAATTCGCATTTTTATGCACTGCATTATACTCGTGTTGCAATTACTTTGATTTTATTATACTAGATCTGATTATTATGATTATGGCGCACCTTTTCACTGGACAATGGTGTCCCAGACCTTTGGGAGGCGTGCACAGAGACGAAGCCAACGTGCAGAGGCCCTTTCGTCAATTTAATGAAATGTAAGGGATGCACCATGCGTATGCTCCCCCTGCCTGTGTCATGGGACGCACACAGAGACAGCACCCGCTGGATACAAGAACTATTGTGGTTGTATGGAGTCTAAACATGGTACTAGGCTATGTACATGAGTTGCGATGGGCTAACTACTGGGCTATTGTTTGAGTCAGCCGGCCGTCTACCAGGAAAAGTGTCTCATGGCAAACATGGGACTGGTAGACGGTAGATAATTTTTATTATTTTAGACTTCTTTGATTATTAATATAAAAGTGAATGAGTTCTTCATTATAGCTACTTATTATCAACATCGACATCAAAAATAATTATAAAATAGTAGGAAAGTATCCTTTACGAAAGACTGACTGATGACGTCGAGTTTCTTTCGGCGTTTCTTCTGAACTCAGCAGTCATCTCTTCAGGCTCATTTATTATTTCAAAGGCCCAACAGAACCGAAAGAGATTACCATGAAATCAAAGGGAGATAGAGTACTTCCTCTGAAGAACTCGAAGTGAGTTTTTAACAGGTCCTATCGGCCCTTTCCTAAAATCCTGATACGTAACCAATGATCGACACTGATGTCAAATGACGTCAGCTAATGTCCATTTGCTGAGGCCGAAATCGGGCAGGTATTCAGGATACGATGATGATGATGTTCGGCTCTGACAGAGTGCAATACCACGGTATCTACGTAAAAGTTGTAAGTTGTAAAACTTAAACGAGTATTTTCTTCGAACAAGATTCATAAATATGTCTTTAAAATCATGTTCAAATTTCTACTCGGGATTCCGCGGTATTGCACTGTCAGTACCGATCACTGTACATCATCGTGAGTCAGTTATTACTATTGATGGATGTATGCCAAAAAAAAAAATTTAGATGGCAGTCCACAATTGTGCGTTTTTCTAGAAATTTCCTGTCTCGCATGACTGCATTGTGGAATGAATTGTCGCTCACGGAATTACCTTCAAACCTTCAAGAACTTACTCCCACCTAAAAGGCCGGTAACGCACTCGTGACTCCTCTGGTGTTGCAGGCGTCTATGGGCGACGGTACTCGCTTTCCATCAGGCGATCCGTTTGCTCGTTTGGCCACTATGACATAAAAATAAAATTACATGAACCTTTTAATAAAATTATACGATTTAGTTAAGTTATTAACCGACACTATTCAGTTTGTCAATGACACGCTCGTATCGTAGACTACATACAACTAAAGAGGGCAGTAGGTACTGTGGCTGACAGAAACAGGTATTCCTGGTTTAAATAAGTATTTTTATTTCTGAATTACCTTCACATAAAAAAAATTGTACTAAGTAATCCCTAATCTAGTATGAGTGTGACTAATCCAATTTTACTACGAATCGTAAAATCTTAAATTATTCTAGCTTATTGCATAATGAGTTTTTTGAACTCTTATCTTCACGATCAAGAAAGTTAAATAAACTTGTGCTATGGAGCCACAAAACTTGAATGGCTGCGTCGCGTGACGAAACCAACGTCTTATTGAATAGGAGGCATTAATAAATTATTCAACTTTAACCAAAATAAGTTTGGTGGTGAAATAATAGCGATAAGGCAATTAACAACCGGTTACGATTAATTTAGGATGACTATACTTATTTTGAGTTTTTTTTTGCTTGAATGTGATTGCTGTTTACCACAATTATGCCTGATGGTAAGTTTTTTGGTGTAAACTCCAGACCTATATGCGAGCACACTCGCTATTTGAAACATTTCTTGTTATTTTATATCCTACCAGATAAAGCAATTCCCATAACTTAAAAATAACGACTGCCGTGAAAGGACAATATTGCACATTATATTTAAAGCGCAAAAAAAACAAAGTTGTAGAGACAGAAGGCCAAAACACTTAGAGAATGGAAAATTACTAACAAACGTTGTTGTTTCTCAAAAAATTAGTAATGAGGTCATTATCAGCACTACGTTAAGTTAAATTCACACAGTTTAAAGTAAATTACAAGTAATTCACGCACGACGCCTTTCGTTTAAAAATACATAGTTTTAACGTCCAAGTATTACCACCGCTGTTAACGTAATACGCTTGCTAATAGGTAGGTAGCCGACATTAATTAATTACTTTATTGTCAACTAGAAGGTAACTTCGTACGTGTAATCTTTATTTATTTATTTTAGTTCGGTAAAAAGTATCATATAACCCTTGGATATCAGCAATCAGAACATTCAGAATTCCGAATAGCTTATTCCGATTTTTGATTTTGGAAAATATGTGTGTTTATAAATTGTACTTACATATTAAATATGTTGTGAAGAATGCTAATAATTTTTCCCCACAACACGCAGCCCCAGCACCTTTTCTCTTTTAAATAGGCACAGTTGCAACTGCATAGAAAACTCAGTTAAATATATCCAGCGGGGTCACGCATCTGCACATACACCTCAGTAAAACAAAGTCTCAACTCGCTACGACCATTACAACCACATACGACTTTCTCTCACCGAGACTCAAAAGTACATCTGCACATACAACTTGCTAAAACAAGGTCACAACTAACTATGGCCATCGAAGTCACATTTGTCTTTCTGTCACCAATTCAAAAGTCGCTGACACGCTTAAAGGCGACAAACTAGTAGTTATCTCTAACGAGACGTGTTGCAAGTTGCAACTGCGTCAGATAGTTTTGCATGGACGTGTTAAGTGTAAGTCCCGGATGTCATTTCCGCTTAACTGTTTTAAAGTTATAATGGATTTCGCATAGGAACGATACGGAGAGATGTCATTTAATACTTTTTGATATGGGAAAGCTCAAGCCAGTTTTATTCGATTTTATCGATAACTACGGTTAGTTATGTGTGGACGGAAAGTTTCCAAAATTGCGAAATTTCACACAGGGAATTGGCTTGGGAATTTCCTCAATCAAAATATTACACATTTAAATTTCTTGAGAAAGCTATACTAGAAATTTCCGGAAATATTCTAATTTTTTTGGAAATTCTCCGCCACATGCCCATTCGTATGCGGGTTGCAAAATAAAAATTCACACAAATTTTGTTCGATTCGATTGTATTGGTATTGGTACGTTTCGTTTAAGTATCTTTCTTTTTACGGTTTAATACATAGAGGTACGACTTTTTCAAGTCTTTTTGGGTGGGTTTGTTGGAAATCTAAAAAAAGTAGGCATTTCAGAGGAATGTTCGTTCAAGGGAACTGTGCCATCAAGATAGGTAAGTGATCTCCGAAGATGCCCTTGTCACCGATATCGAGAGATCGATACGTTTCGCCTTTGTGCATTTTTCACTGATAATACGTTGGGACTACCTATTGATATCTACTGATTACTATTGAATAAGCGTATTATATGACTCCGTTTTATACTAGATGGCGGTAAATTTGTTCACTTCATTCAGGCAAGTGGACAGACCGACGGAGGACCAAAAGTTCCTACGAGGTTTCCGTTTTTCTTTTTAAGGTACTTACGAAACTACGCGTTGACTTGAGAATCTCCTCTTTTATAAGCCAGTTAAAAAGAACGTACACCAATAGGGACTGTTGTAAAACTGTAATATACATTCGCCCGCCATCGTTATACATTTGTATTATGCGTATTTGTATTATGCGGTTTACACTCACGTGGAATTGTCAGGAACGGCCCGATAAGTTTCGAACTCGTATGGAGTTCTTCATCAGGTACTGCTATCCGTACAGCGGCGTGGTAACAGTTTTCAAATATGTTTCACCGAAATTTATAAAGATTTAGTCCAAGAAAATTAGATTGAAATGTATGGGAAATTTGGCAAAATGAAAGGACAACTTTTATCTATCAGGATATGTAGGTTATAGAGCCAAGTTTAATTTTATCTACTCTCCCCCCCTCTCAGGGGTGAGCGTCACCCCCCGCGCCCTCGAATATGTCCCGGAGCGCGGTATTTTCCACTTTAAAAGAAAACCGTGTACGATACATACAAAGTGTATAGGAACGAAACAATTCTGAATAAATTTACTATCAATTTTCATACATACAAAAACGATAGCACTTATACAATCAGCGCAATCTGTTATCAAATACTAACGTTTTTAATTATTGATCTTTTTTTTCTGCTAAAAGGTTAGTTATCTCAGAAACTTCACACTTCTTGGCCAAAATATTTAAAACAAAAGTAAAGAATAGAAAATTTTCTTTCTAAAAATGTATAATTTATTTCTGTTACTCATTCATTTACCGTTGCAATGCTATTTTTAAAATTGAAGTCATTTGGCCATTATGCGAAATATAAATATTCGTACTAGTTAAACGGTGTTACTTTCAATACCATAGACTTCTTATATGTTTTTCTGTAATCTACAATTATTGAACTATATCCTGTATTTTTTATTTTTTTTTCGACTTACTATTTTAGGAAATAAGGGATGTGTGGGGAAATCGTCAACTTTTGCTTATTTTCGTAACTAACTTGAAAACCGTTCAATTTTGAATTATATAATACATATATTTGAGATGTTCATAATGTACCCTTTCATTTGATATGTCACACAATATACTATACCATTTTTTTTTCTATTTGGCCCCCTAAAACTGGCCCTCATGTCAAAATTTATTTATTTGCGTTACGTTACGTTACACGTCCATGTTTGGGTAATCAATTTACATACGTGTACCAAATTTCAACTCAATCGGTTCAGTAATTTCGGAGCAAATTGGCTATGACAGACGGACGGACTGACACAGACACACGAGTGATCCTACTAAAATCATAGCGAATTTTCTCCGAAACTACTACACCGATTGAGTTGAAATTTGGTAAATGTATGTAAATTGATGACCCAAACATGGAAGTGTAACGTAACGTAAAGTAAATCAAGTAATTTGAAACATGGGGGCCAGATTTGGGGGGTAAATGAGAAAAAAAAATGGCAAAGTATATCGTGTGACATATCAAATGAAAGGGTACATTATGAACATCTCAAATGTATATATGTTATAATTCTAAATTAAACGGTTTTGAAGTTATTTATGAAAACAAGCAAAAGTTGACGATTTCCCCACACACCCCTTATTTCCTGAAATAGTGATTCTAAAAAAAAGAAAAAAATATACCGGATATAGCTCAATACTTATAGATTACAGAAAAATATACAAAAAGTCTATGGTATTGAAAGTAACACCGTTTAACTAGTACGAATATTTTATAATTCGCATAATGGCCAAATGACTTAAATTTTAATAATAGCACTCCAACGGTAAATTAAATAGTAACACAAATAAATTATAATTTTTTAGAAAGAACATTTCCTATTCTTTACTTTTGTCCTACGTATTTTGGCCGAGAAGTGTGAAGTTTTTGAGATAACTAACCTTTTAGCAGAAAAAAAAGATCAATAATTAAAAACGTTAGTATATGATAACAGATTGCGCTGATTGTATAAGTGCTATCGTTTTTATGTGTATGAAAATTTATAGTAAATTTATTCAGAATTATTTCGTTCCTATACACTTTGTATGTATCGTACACGGTTTTCTTTTAAAGTGGAAAATACCGCGCTCCGGGACACATTCGAGGGCGCGGGGGGGTGACGCTGACCCCTGAGAGGGGGGGAGAGTAGATAAAATTAAACTTGGCTCTATAACCTACATATCCTGATAGATAAAAGTTGTCCTTTCATTTTGCCAAATTTTCAGCTAATATTATTGAATTAATTACATTTCCATCTGTTAGTCATATCATATCGTACTTAGAATAAGTACGCCTAGAACAGATTTCATACAGTAGATTTGCGAAAGATGAAGCCGCTTTTGGTTTTATGTGTGCGTGTCTACGAACCAATCATAGAGATGTTTTGCTTGTGACATTGACGTTGTGACTTGTGAACACGGACGAAACTAAGCCCGTGGTTAACCAAAACTGGCTTCACTTTCGTGCCGACATCTCTGAAAAATTAACTTTATTTTATACTAGCTGTGCCCCGCGGTGTTACCCGCTCATCCCACGGGAACACTAAATTTATGCGGGATGAAAAGAATCCTATGTCAAAATACCAAATTTCATCTAAATCGGTTCAGCGGTTTAAGCGTGAAGAGGTAACAGACAGACAGACAAACAGACAGACAGACGCACTTTCGCATTTATAATATTAGTATGGAATTATGGATATAACCTTGAACATCTTCCTCATATCAATAATAATATCAATTACCTAGTTAAAATATAATTAGTTTTAAGTATTATAGTTTATTTTCGGCTTTCTACTCAACAGCGGTGTCCTCTTGTGAAATGCTTATAGACTCAGATTCAAACATGTAAAAGTACCCTTCTGGCCTACTGAACAGAATAAACGCTTAGATTTAGACTAGGTTTCTATGCGTATTTATTATAAGTACTCGTATTACAAGTCCTATTCTGCTTCATTATCAGCTCTGACAGTTACCGAGCGTCTCATTGTGACGCTCAGTAACATCCGTTATCGAGCGATAATCAATCTTGCCAATCTATCAATTGTGCCAGATACACCGCTAGTCCAGTCAATTGATACATTTATGGTACCTATTAAAAGACTATGTTTTCTATAAATATTGACATAAAGGTCAATTATGAAAGAAAAATGCAATGTGATCACTGCTATTTAAGCAGGACTCTAACCTGCGACCCTACGTTTCCGGCGTAGTGCTCTCCCAACTGAGCTATTACACCGTTACAACATCGAAACGTAGGGCAGGTTCGAGTCCTGCTTACATCGCAGTAGATACATTGCATTTTTCTTTGATAATTTACCTTTGTGTCAATATTTATAAAAAGAAATATGTGGTATTTCCACATTCAAACTGAATCGATAAAAATATTCTTTTAAAAAACGTATATTATGTTTCCTAATATTTAAACAAGGTCTCTAGCGATAACACTGCCCTTTGTCGTCGCCGTAGTCGTCGTTGAAATATAAAGTTGTTGTATTGCATTGTAGTAAAAAAAATAACGCGGTGAACGTTGGTTTTACTTTAAAAGCCTTCGCTTGTTATCAATACAGGCTCACTACGCGCCGCGAACCAAGCGTAAGAGCCTACGTACTAATGCCCGTCTCCGATTTTTACACAAACAATTAATAAAATACAGTTCTCAGGCGGCTTTTGCGAAGAACGAAAAAATAAATACTGGTTTCATTTTGTGACGTTTTAAAATAGTCCTCGTCGATTGGAGTACGCGGTTTGAACGAAGCAGTTTCTGTATCACAATGAAACAGTATCTTCCGTGATATTTGATCACGATATGCTTCGCAATGGGAAATAGGCTTGCGGCTGTAATAAGATTGCTATAAAATACGAATATCAGTTATACCGGACTAAAAAAAAATCTCTTAGTAGCACGTACCTAATCTTTGCTCCACGTTAATGGAATAAATAGATATTAAGGGACAATCTTACACAAATAGGTCGAATTCTATAAGATTGTCTCCTAATATTGTCCTAAACTAAGCAAAGCTTTTACTACGGGTACTAGATGAGATGATATATAGTTACATAATAATATAAATACATATATATAGATAACATCCATGACCCAGCAACAAATATTCGAGTTCATCACAAATATTTGCCCTCGAACCCAGGACCGGTGCACTAGAAACTGCGCCAGCCGCTTCGTCGTCATCGTATCAGTGTGATTTTTGAAATAACGTTCAACGTCGCACAAATCCGACCAGAAATCAGTGGAAATGCACTCTAATAGTACCGCATGTCAGTCATCACAAAAGTAGGATTACGTAGGTAGGATTTGATATAAGCCAGTTGTTTAGGCTTGAGATATTATTTATTTCACAATGTGAAGTATCCGCATTGACCAACCTGCGTGGCGACGTCTATGGTCGCCAAAAGATTAAGAAACAAATTTATCTCACTGTCAATGTCAGTGCGTGTCGTCGTCGTCCAAGAAAAAATATTATATCGCTTTAAAAATAATAAATAATAATATCTTCAACACCATCATCCGCATAAAATACTACCTACATTTCGTTGTTGTTCCTGTTTCGGTGCCGCAGCTTATAAAGGTTAGTGGAACCTCACATTGTGTTATAAATGTTATCTCTAGTTTATTCTTCTCCGCTCTCTTTTTTTTCCAAATTTTCTAGGATGCCCACGAACCAGGATTTACAGTCCATTTAAAGCTACACCATATTTTTTGGTCCTTCGAGCCGGATATCCTAGTTTTTAGAAAAATCTTTCAAAATTGTCTTTTTTCAAAATTATACCGCCGCATAATCCAGGAGTATTAAAAACCCTGCATTCTTCTTAATAACATAAAACGCATTTATTTTGCGTATTCTCATACCGCGTATTTTGTAATAAAACCGCTTTGAAATTTGAATTCAAGTAAGTACTAGGAATTTCTGCGTACATTAAGTGTCATTGAATTACTTAGCAGACATCTTTGAATTTATTGTTAAAGTCGACATATTACGACGTTCCGCTCGCATCTATGGCCTTTTACGGTGTAAATGTTATTTTCACGCGCTAGAATCTATTTAATTAGGTTTAATACTTAATAATTATCGATATTCCATCTTTGACATTCTATAAATATGGAAAATTCGGAGATGCAAATTTCGCTTTTAATTAGCAAACGCGATTCGTATTTTGAGCGAATCAGGTCAATTTATGACACCATACCGAAAAGTAAAAGAGAAAAAGCTACTTTGTTTTTGATGAAAGCTCAGCAAATAGATAAGTTACGCGATGAATATGTTTCTCTCAGCGACTCAATTCACGCCCATGCCTTGAACCTAGATCCCGAATATAAAGCGGATTATGAAACATTTTGGGTGTTTGACGATATGTATTGCGCCATTAAAAGTGCGTATAATTCACAGACTTCTGAGCCACAAACGCAAACTATTACGCCGCCATTCAAATTGCCGCAAATTGACATACCTGAATTTCATGGTGATATCCAACAATTTCCGCTTTTTATTGAATCGTTTCGCACTGTTGTGCATGAAAACCCATCGCTAAGGGATGCTGAACGCATTCAATATCTCATCTCGAAATTGAAGGGCAAAGCTCAGAGCATTTGCGTTGGGATTGCACCTGCCCCGGAAAACTACAGCGTTTTGTATGATGCGCTCATACAAAAATACGAAGACAAACGCGCCATCGCCGTGAGCTATTTAGAAAACATTATAAATTTGAAGCCTTTAAGTGCAGGCAAAGTAAACGCGACAACTTTAGAAACATTCATCGATCAATTCTCTACATCAGTAGCTGCCTTACGTCAGCTTGACATAAAGTTGTTGGTTGATTTTGTGTTCATACATCTAGCGCAGCGTAAGCTAGATTCTGATACATCGCGAGCCTTTGAAATGTCTCTTGGTAATAAATCGGCATTTCCAAAATACGACGACTTCGTAAACTTTGTTCGCAATCAAACTAAAATATTGCAGAGAACCGCATCAAATACGTCGTCATCGTCGCCGTATACAAGTCGCACTGTTCGCAATGAACCTTCATCTACACGCACGCATCATGCACATACAAGCATGCAAACATTTCATGTGAACAATAACACCTCTGATCAAGCCTGTAGCTACTGTAATAGTAAAGGACACGCACATTTGTATCAATGCGAGCCGTTTTTGAAATTATCACCGCTTGACAAGTATAACGTCATAAAGAAATGCAACGGCTGTGTGAATTGCTTAAGTCTTCGTCATACATGGTCGATGTGCAAGTCAAATACGACTTGTAAATATTGCAGCAAGTCTCATCACAGTCTCTTATGCAGAAATGAGAATTCGAATGGATCAAATTATTCACAAAATTCTGGAAATTGGTATAATACTCAAGCTCCATCGCGAGTTCTCGCTTCCGCGCCACCGCGCACCGCACCACCGCGTCCGCCACCCGCGCCCTCTACCTCTGCACATCCAAGCGCCCCGGCCGTTCCTCGTAATGACAATAACATGTCAAAGAGTTTTTCTGGCACTGCTATGAGTCAACAGAATTCTCGGAAAACCGTTGTTTTGGGCACTGCTATTGCTCAAGTATTAGATGCGTATGGCAATCGCCGAGATATAAGAATCTTGGTTGATATGGGTTCGCAAAACCATTTCATCACGTCACGTTGTGCACGTACTTTGGGCTTAAATATCGCACCTGATAGCAATAATACATTGGTCCATGGCATTGGAGAAAGTTCTCAGCCAATTAAAGGGACGTCAAACATAACTTTGTACTCACCCTGTGATCAAACGTTCAAACTTGATTTGCGGGCATTGGTGATTGACAAGATTTCAGGGAATCTTCCTGAATGTCAGATTGATACTGCCGCGTTGGATTATTTGAAAAATATCCAACTTAGTGATACCCAATGGTATATGCCGGGTAAAGTTGATTTACTGTTGGGAGCTGAAGATTTCATAAAGTGCGTCTTGAAGAACGACCGCATCATCGGACCATCAGGTTATCCTGATGCAATTGAAACGGTTTTCGGATATGTCATTCCGGTTCCGCTTTCACGGCTAATCAGCAACCGCGTACTCGTAATAACTTTTTTGTCACTTCTGAAAATGTTGACAACCTTCTTAACAAGTTTTGGGAGATTGAAGAAGTTCCCATCCGCAAGCACTTATCTGTCGATGAAAAGGCATGTGAGCAGATTTATGTACAGCAAACGACACGTGACAGTTCTGGTCGTTATGTGGTACCTTTACCATTTTGCCGTGATCCGCAGGATTTAGGGGATTCTTTGTCTACAGCAATGCGTAGATACAACGCCCTGGAGAGACGATTTAAACGGGATAATATATTACATAAACAATACGATGAAATCATACGCGACTACTTGACGAAGGAATATATTTCCGTAGTGAAAGATCTGGATACCGATTCCAGCTCGTATATTATACCGCATCATCCCGTTGTCCGCGATGACAGGTTAACAACCAAGGTACGACTTGTTTTGGATGCAAGCGCCACCACATCAACAAATGTGTCGTTGAATGACTGCCTGCACACTGGCCCTAACCTGCAGTCAGATCTGCTAACGATCATTTTCCATTTCCGATTGTTTCCTGTAGCTATAACTGCAGATTAGGGCCAAATGTATTTGAGGATACTGGTGTCACCCGAATTTCACCGCTACCTTCGCATATTATACCGTTTCTCTGAAGAGGTCGAACCGCAAATAAATGAATACAACCGCATCTGTTTTGGGCTAAAATGCAGTCCTTATCTTGCAATGCGCACTATAAAGCAGCTTCTTATTGATGAAGGGTCCGCTTACCCTGCCGCATCTGCAATAGTATCCCGCAACATATACATGGACGATTTAGGGACGTCTGTGATGGACGACGCCACTGCAATTGAACTGTCCCGCGATTTGATTGACCTTTTCTTAAAGGCTGGTCTAGAGTTGGTTAAATTCTCTAGCAACTCACGCGCACTACTGGAAACTATTCCTGAAGAGCATCGATTGACAGCTTCGGTTGACATCTCAGAGACCGATGAATTGAAGATGTTAGGATTACGCTGGTGTCCTTTAGAAGATCAGTTTTCCATTACTGTAAATTTGGACCCGCATAACATCGTAACAAAACGAACTATTTTGTCTACGATCGCCAAACTTTGGGATTTAGTGGGTATTGCAGCACCGATTGTTCTGCATGCGAAATTACTCATCAAGTCTCTCTGGTTGCTGAAAATGGATTGGGATGACCAACCACCCGCATCTATATGTAAACAATGGTTGCAGTTCAAATCTGAACTTCCGCTCTTACAAGAACTCAGAATCCCGCGTCATTTGGGAATCAACGCACATGATTGTGTTATTACCCTTGTAGGTTTCTCAGACTCTAGCACTGCTGCATATGGAGCTGTAGTATATATGTGTGTGTCACATTCAAGCTTTGCGCACAACATTGTGAATATTGTGTGTGCAAAATCAAAGGTATCTCCTGTGAAGGTACAAACATTGGCTAGGCTCGAACTATGCGCCGCTTTGCTGTTAGCCAAACTCTTACGTTATGTTTCTGACAATATGTCAGATAAATGTCACATTTCAAATGTGTATGCTTTTACGGATTCTAGTGTAACCTTCCAATGGATACACTCATCGCCGCAACGATTTAATGTATTCGTTAGCAACCGTATAGCTCAAATAAATGACTATTTGCCCGCGTCGCATTTCTACCATGTCTCTGGTAAAGAAAATCCGAGCGATTGTTTATCTCGTGGACTTACCCCAAAACAGTTGATTGACCATCCGCTTTGGCTTCATGGTCCCGCATGGGTCAAACAACCCATTACTGAATGGCCTCTAGACCATTTTGTATTTGACGATGAGGTTAATCCACCTGAAGTTAAAGCCAAACCGCAGGTGTTCTTGACTACAGAGAAAGAAAAATCGTTTTTACACGAATTGGCATCGCGATTCTCCTCGTGGAGTAAATTTCTTCGTGTCATTGTGTATATTTTGCGCTTTGTCAAGAAATTGAAGCGATCAGATTGTGTTTCGCCTTCGGACGTTCAAATTGCCGAAGATACTGTTCTCAAAAAAGTTCAATCATTTCACTTTGGTGAAGATATCAATGACATTTTAAATAATAAAGCACCGTCTAAACGCATGCGCAAATTACTTCCTTTCATGAAAGATGGTCTTCTGCTTGTTGGCGGTCGATTAAATAAATCTGAACTTGATTATTTTGCAAAGCATCCAATTGTGCTGCCTAATAACGACCATGTTGTTAATTTAATAATTGATGCGTATCATCGAAAATATTTACATGTCGGTCCAGATCTGCTGATGTCGTTGTTGCGACATAAGTATTGGATTATTTCTGGTAGAAACCTTGTACGCAAACGCTTTCAAATGTGTGTTCAATGATTTAAAGTTGATCCAAAGGTTGAACCACCGCTAATGGCTGATTTACCGACTTGCCGCGTAACAGAAGCAAAATCATTTTTGCATACTGGCGTAGATTATGCTGGCCCTTTACCGATTCTACTGAGTCGTTATAGAGGAGCAAGACAGCAAAAGGCGTACATTTGCCTTTTCATTTGTCTTGTTACACGCGCAGTTCATATTGAACTTGCGGTAGATCTTAGTACTGCTGCTTTCATTAACGCGTTCAAACGTTTCATTTCACGCCGAGGTACCTGTTTATACATGTACTCAGACAATGGTACTAATTTCCTCGGTGCAAAATCTTATTTTGATGAGTTGTCTAAAATGGTAAATTCTAAAACCTATAAGACTGCATTGTCTGACGAACTCCTTCAAGAAGGTATCACTTGGAGCTTTAATCCGCCGAGCGCACCACACTTTGGTGGCTCATGGGAATCAAATATACGCAGTACTAAATTGCATTTAAAACGCGCGATTGGAGATCAACTGCTGACTTACGAGGAGATGACAACTGTTTTGACGCAAATAGAAGCCGTCTTGAATTCACGACCTTTAACTCTGCTGAATGCAGATCCTTCCGAACCTACTGCATTAACCCCATCACATTTTTTAACACTCGGTCCATTAAATTCATTATTTATCGCAGATGTATCGAACGTTTCGACTAATTTAATAAAACGCAAATACTTACTTGATAAATTTATAGAATCCTTTTGGAAACGTTGGAGGACTGAATATTTGCATACTCTCCAGATGCGTCAAAAATGGAATACTCCAACTAAACCTGTAACTATAGGGACTATTGTCTTACTGAACATAGATAATGTTCCACCATTAAAATGGCCATTAGGTGTGATCGAAAATGTCTTTCCTGGTAAAGATGGTGTTATTCGGGTTGTATGTGTACGCACTAATTCAGGTACTTATCAAAGGCCTGTGGTAAAAGTTTCGCCTTTACCACTTCAATAGACATTGTTTATTTATATGTCACATAAGTTTCCTTGTGACATTCTTAAGAAGTTCATTCTTTATTTTAATTTTCTTGTCACGTGATTATTCTTTATCATTCTTATGATCTTTGTTTAGTAGAAGAACAAAGAGATGTTTGTCCTTCTAGGCGGGGGGAATGTTTAGGCTTGAGATATTATTTATTTCACAATGTGAAGTATCCGCATTGACCAACCTGCGTGGCGACGTCTATGGTCGCCAAAAGATCAAGAAACAAATTTATCTCACTGTCAATGTCAGTGCGTGTCGTCGTCGTCCAAGAAAAAATATTATATCGCTTTAAAAATAATAAATAATAATATCTTCAACACCATCATCCGCATAAAATACTACCTACATTTCGTTGTTGTTCCTGTTTCGGTGCCGCAGCTTATAAAGGTTAGTGGAACCTCACATTGTGTTATAAATGTTATCTCTAGTTTATTCTTCTCCGCTCTCTTTTTTTTTCCAAATTTTCTAGGATGCCCACGAACCAGGATTTACAGTCCATTTAAAGCTACACCACCAGTAGTAACTAAAATTTGTCAGCTACTAATTATGCTAAGTACTCGAGCGTCTTGTTCAACATCAATTATCATCCTATTTGAATAAAAATAACCTTCTGAATCCTTTCCAGTCTGGTTTCCGTCCTGGTCATAGTACGGCGACAGCACTAGTTAAAATTACAGACGATATCCGGTCGGGCATGGACTGTCGGAAAGTTACAGTATTAACGCTGCTGGATTTCAGTAATGCGTTCAATACAGTTGATCACGACATCTTACTTGGCATATTAAGTTCTCTTAACATATCTCCTGCAGTAATTGATTGGTTTCGTAGTTACTTAAGTGATCGTCGGCAGCGAATAAAGGTGGATGACTCCTTTTCTTGTTGGTGCAGCACGCTGGCTGGGGTTCCTCAGGGTGGAGTGCTGTCGCCTTTGTTATTCTCTATCTTTATAAATTCCATTACACATAATCTATCTTCACATTATCACCTTTATGCCGATGATCTTCAAATTTATTCGCAGGGTGCTCTCGGTGACCTCGCGTCTTTTATTAGCGACGTAAATGGTGATTTGGAGCGCATTTTAAATTGGAGTCATAGGTTTGGTCTCAAAGTCAATCCTGCTAAAACTCAAGCTATCGTAATTGGCAGTTCGAAGCTGATCTCCAGGGTTGACTTTGATAATGTCCAACCTGTTTTCTTTGACGGAGTTCATATACCCTTTTCGCACTGCGTAAAAAACCTCGGTGTCATTTTTGATCGCACTTTATCTTGGGTGCCACAGGTCAATGAAGTAAGCAGAAAGATGTTTGCGGCAGTCGGTTCTCTTAGAAGGCTCAGTAATTTTCTGCCTATTGCCACCAAAATTGCGCTCTCTCAAACACTACTTCTTCCTATATTGGACTATGCTGACATAGCTTACCTTGACCTCACGGAGGAGCAGCTTAATAAGCTTGAGCGTATCCAAAACATCTGCATTCGGTTCATATTTGGGTTACGCAAGTATGACCATGTATCCGACTTCCGGTCTCAGCTCAAGTGGCTCTCAATCCGTTCTCGTCGTCACTCCCATATTCTGTCTCTTCTTTATAATGTACTATTTAACACCACAACTCCCCGCTACCTCAAGGAGCGCTTCAGTTATTTGCGTTCTGTTCGCTCTGCACAAAACTTAGTTCTTACTGTTCCCCCTTCATCTTCTAAATTTTATAATGGTTCTTTCACTTTCCGGGCTACTTTACTGTGGAATTCGCTTCCTCTGGATATAAGGCGTGCCCAATCTCTTGCAACATTTAAAACCCTCGTCAAAAAACACTACTTGTCTCTCCCTTAGTACACTGCAATAATAATCGCTCCTTTAACTTTTTGGCTCATACTGTTTTTGTTTTATTTATTACTTTACAATATATTTATTTATTATGTCTAAGTATTAAGTATATCTGTATATTTTTATTTATGTATGTTTATTACCTTTGTTTTTTATGGTAGTCGTTCATTTAGTCCTTTAATTATTATGCACCACCTACTAATTTCAAACATTAATTTTTCAACTACTCCGCTACCTAAAGGTTGTCTGGAAGAGATCGCTATTTAGCGATAAGACCGCCTGTTGTTTACCTCTGCCTGTTATATGAATGTATCTCATGTTGTGTTGTATATTCCTTGATGTTGGAGGTGTGCAATAAAGAGTATTTGTATTTGTATGCTGTTTTCATTGGTCACGTATGCCGCCGAGGGGAGGTGGCTATTGAGCGACTTGTGGTCCTAGGAAAGGTTGAAGGTACCAGGCCAACAGGATCCCATATGAGATGGACAGATCAAATAAAAGCTGCAATAAATGGTTCATCGTCACTACACGAATGCACGAGGAAGGCGGCTACAGAGAAGATAGAAAGAATGGCGGCGTGTTGTGAACCACCAACATCTGAAATGATGACCACGACCACTCTGCCAGGAGTGAAACCGACAAAGAAAGGAAGAAAGAAATTTATGCTGACCGTACACTTTCGCGTAAGGTGGCTTAAGACGCGCGAGCGCATGATAAGAAGAATGGCAAGGGGAATGTGTTAACGCGGTGTTAGGATTTCTAATGCAAAAGAGCTTTCTAGATTACTTACTAGTGTTGAAACGGACCCGGTTCTACTGTTAACCTACTTGCCAAGAAAACTTGGCAAGGGTCATAGTTCGCTCTCATAAAAAAAAAACATACAAGTCATGCTTAAGCAGGGAGAACCTACAATGTGCATACAGTAACAGCAAAAAAACTATTATATCGGTGTATTTTACCACAACCAAAGATTTTAGAACACAATACGAACCTGCTATTTTTCACTTTTAGCAAATAAAATGTATTTTTTTTGGGTCTATAATAATATATGACTCCTAGAATTATTTTTCGTCAAATGTTTCATTTGATTTCTAAGCATTTCTCTTTGCAACCGTAAACTGTTAGAAATTGTTATAATATAAAACAAACCTAACCTAATCAAAAGGATGATATACTCGTATAATTGAAGAAAAAAACAAAGGAATAAAAATGTATTACTATGTACAAAGGAATAAAAAATCTGATTTTTCGGCGAAAATAAAAGATGCGACAAAATAAGTTTCAAGAAGTCAAAGGGCTCACTTTTTTATCCAAATAAATATTAGAATAACGTAGTGGACATTATGCACCTTTTTAAATACGCGTTTTTTATCAATTAATATTATTTGGCAATGGGCGGGGCACGTAGCTCGAAGGACCGATGGCCGTTGGGGCAGAAAGGTTCTCGAGTGGAGACCACGTACCGGCAAGTGCAGTGTAGGACGGGTACCCGCAAGGACGTGGTCGGACGACCTGGTTAGAGTTTCGGGGACTCGCTGGATGAGGGTCGCTGCTATCCGGCCCATGTGGAAGTCTATTGAGGAGGCCTGTGTCTAGCAGTGGACGTCCTATGCGTCCGTCCTAACGTGGTTTGACTATATTTTTTATTGATTGTTCGTAAAACAATAGTAGGTACTCGTAGGTATATTGTGTAAGTATGAATGACGAGCGCATTTCTTTTGTTTGCGGATGGGAGCCGACCCGCGACCCTTGCTAAGGTTCCTTCACAAGTAGGTCGACAGCGGAACTAAGTCCGCACAACAAGAGCAATTTGGCGGTGAAGTCAGCTATGAAAGCCAGAAAAATATAAAGAAGACTTTCTGTAGTCATTTAATTCTGTGCCAGAACCATTTAATACGTCAATGGCCAGAACAGATAAAAGTAGCGAAGAAAATGACGATGAGAGCCCGTTCCAAATATGTGATCCAGCGACACCTGGGGCGGCTAACCGGCCCTCGTCCATCTTGGTCAAATAATCGACATCAACGAGAAAAATTAATTGTATTTCCGAGAACTATTAAACGACTTACTATAATAATACAACTTACCGTCTTAACCTACCTATAATATTTGAAGAATTATCATCTCCTAATCGTTAAGAAGTTGTACCTTCCCTTCTACCAGACGCAAATACCTGAACAACTTTATAAAATACATGAAATAATTTTTAGTGCTTATAATATTAGAGACTGAGGAGACTCATCCAAATAAAAATAGTCGCATTGATAAGACCTTTTTGAATCTGGGGCTTATGCCCCTTCCTTGTACCGCCTCAACAAACGCTTAGTTATCCAAACGTTGGTTGGGGCTGTGCAAGGAAGAAGACGCTGAATTTGCACGCCATGTCCAGGAGTACTGCCTTCTGCATACTTGGCCCTTGTTCTACAAAAAATTGCAAAATCTCGAGTTTTTGTCAAAACTCTGCGCTATTATAATTGTGGACTTATTCGTGTTATTATGTGTTAGTTATTGATCTATATATATCTTTATTTATGCTGCATATCAGGCATTGGGATTTTTGGTACAATTTCAACCTTGCGACAAACTTGCGCAGGGTGCGTCTGAATTTTTTAATGCCTATTAAAAATAAGTAGTTTTTTACGTAGTCTGACTCTTAGCGGAACCGGGAATGTAGCCTTCCGGAAAACTTCGTACGTGTGAAACGTGGGCCCAAGGAAATTCAAGTTAGTAAATTGAAATAGGTCTCGCACTGTTTGAACGTATAATGAAGGTTTTGCGTGTCTTTTCTGGAATATTATTTTAATATAAAATGTAAAGGAAGTTTTGTGTGAAATTTGATAGGTATTTATTGAAATACAATACACACTTACAAAATGTGATAGGTAGATAGATATTAGATAGAGACGGTGGACAGGAGAAACCCCTTCTGAAGGGTCCTTGTCCGCTCAAAAATGCTGATTGTTTTAGACATTTTCTTCTATGATCAACATTGAGGTATTAATGATCAAACATGTTTTTTAACAAATTATCAATCATACTCATACCTACTCATACTCATTTATTAATAAAATGTCAACATTTTACAAGTCAATATACATTATAAAAATTCTATTAAATTTCAAAATACAATCTTACTGGCTGTTTCAATATATTGGTTTATGTTTGAAAAGTAATGTTTGCATTTTTCATTGATGATTTTTGTTCCGAAAACTACCTCGCAATTGATAAAATTCACGCAGAAAACTGTTTTTTTTTTCAACTTAATTTCGACTACACGCAAAGAAAGCATGAAATAGCTATTTTACTTTCCAGAACTCAAGAAAAGTATTATTCAGTTTAAAAAGTTGGTTGAAATCATCAATATATTTGTCATAATATGAAAAAAATAAATTTAAAAACCGGCCAAGAGCATGTCGGGCCACGCTCATCCTTCACAATAGACTTAAGTTACGAGAAAGATTTCAAGCTCTATAAAAAGGTCGTAAACGCCAAAGTAACTGTAATTACTTATTACCTTCTGGAAGTCAACTTACGTCCTTTTAAGAAAATTATGAAATTATGCGATAACTCAAACACGGCTCGACCGATTTTGTTCAATATATTTTTCATTGAAAGTACTTATAAGGCCTCACGTTCATGAATTTTTCCATAATTTTTTGGAGTGGCTCATCGCAGTATTTTTTTCTCGCTCCCGCCAGTGGCGACCGCTTGTCGCTGCCGCTTTCCAGCGATATCGTGGCCGTAATGCTCTCAGACTGCCAGTTGGCACTTTGCGTCGCGCTTGTTGGCTCCTCAAAGTAATTATGCTAGTTAAATCCGAGTTCTAACTAAGCTAGAAAATACGTGACGGGAAAATACGCGTTCATTTTTGCAGAATTGAATAACGAGTACTTGAGTTGGCAGTAATCATTATTTAGCGTCTGAAAGCTTAGTTTTTTCTTAATTTAACTTTTAAAAATTATTGTTTACATACATTATTGATTCTCACGTATTAAAATACATATGAAACGGGTTTAGTCACGTCGTAAAATGCGAATATCGCTCGACATGTTTCGAATCGGTTCGCGATTCATCATCAGAAGCGTCGATCAGTCACTTTAAAGGTTTTTAAGGCATCGTGGTCGCAGCACGACGGTGCCAAAAACACAATTAAGTTTGTACCATTATCAGTTTAGGGATTTTCAACACTTCATCATATAACCGAAAGACGTCCAATAGTTCAATAAAATTAGCTGAAAATTTGGCAAAATTAAAGAACAAGTTTTATCTATCAGAATAATATATGTAGGTTATAGAGCAAAATTCAATTTTGTCTACTCTCCATTGAGCGAAATATAAATATTCGTACTGGTTAAACGGTGCAACTTTAAATACCATAGACTTCTTATATATTTTGCATCCCGCATCCCTCTCCACAAAAGTGGATTTTTGCAATGTCAGGGGACTTCACTCTAACTTAAATTCAGTCCATCAGCATCTAGAGGCTGCTCAGCCGACCCTACTATTTCTCACGGAAACACAGATATCTTGCCCTGCCGATACATCGTACCTACTTTATCCCGGCTACAAGCTCGAACACAAGTTCTTGAGACATGCCGGCGTATGTATGTACGTCCGGGAGGATATCTGTTGCTGCCGTCTCCACTGCTATGAAGACGGGGACCTGTCAGTGCTGTGGGTGCGCGTCGATTATGGTGGCCACACCCGTATCTACGCGTGCCTATACAGGTCTCACAGCGGTGATAAGGAAACAGCTCGGCTTTTCGAGCATCTGCAGTTGACGACCGATAAAGTTCTTGAGCAGTATCCCACCGCGGAGTTGGTGATTTTAGGAGACTTTAATGCTCACCACATTGACTGGCTCAAGTCTCAGTCCACTGATTTCGCGGGTAGGTCTGCTTTTGAGTTTGCCCTGGCCTATGAACTCTCACAACTGGTTGATTCTCCAACGAGAATACCAGATATTGAGAATCATACAAGCTCTTTACTGGACCTCCTGTTGACCACACACCCGGACGGATATTCTATCTCAGTGAACGCACCACTCGGTTCATCCGACCACTGTCTCGTCCGGACTGATGTGCCATGCGCGCGGCCTGAAACTCCTCGGCCGATCAGTCAGCGCCGTATGTGGCAGTACAAGTCAGCAGATTGGGATGGATTGCGTGAATTCTACGCATCGTACCCGTGGAGGCAGCTTTGTTTTACATCAGAAGATCCTGACACCTGCGCAGCCGCCGTCGCCGAGACGATTCTGGTGGGTATGGAATATTTCATTCCTAACTCACTAGTGGCTGCAGGCGCAAAAAAGCAGCCGTGGTTTAATCGGCCTTGCAAGGAAGCCAGACTTCTAAGGCAAGCCGCGTACGAGGCTTGGACCACGGCCCGTAATAATAAGGACCCAAACATCTCTGATGCTAAACGCAAACTAAATGCTGCCTCGAGGAACAGTAAACGAGTAATTGCCAGAGCTAAATTTGAATTCGTCGGCAGAATTGGTGAGCGACTCGTAGGCTATCCGTCTGGAAGTCGTGCCTTTTGGTCGCTGGCCAAAGCTGCCGAAGGAAACTTTTGTCGGTCGTCCCTACCACCTCTGCGAAATGCTAATAGCAATCTAGCCCATAGCGCTAAAGAGAAAGCCGATTTACTTGGTAATATCTTTGCCTCGAACTCGACTTTGGATGATGACGGGAGCACCGTGCCACCTATCATCCCATGTTGCGGTTACTCCATGCCGGAAATTACCTTTTCTCAAAGGGATGTCCGAAGGGAGTTGCTTAGTCTAGACATCCATAAGTCGAGTGGGCCGGACGGCATACCAGCAGTGGTGCTCAAGCAGTGTGCTCCCGAGCTGTGCCCTGTGTTAACGCGCCTCTTCGCGCTTTCTTACCGGAAAACGCAAGTTCCGTCTTCGTGGAAGACTGCCCACGTGCATCCTGTGCCCAAAAAAGGGGACAGATCAGACCCATCGAACTATAGGCCTATAGCTATTACCTCCCTTCTTTCAAAGGTGATGGAGCGTGTAATCAACACGAAGCTCCTAAGATATCTGGAAGAGCACGATCTGATCAGCGACCATCAATACGGCTTTCGCCACGGTCGCTGCACTGGTGATCTTCTAGTATATCTTACACACCGATGGGCATCAGCTATTGAGAGTCAAGGTGAGGCCTTGGCAGTTAGCCTAGATATAGCCAAGGCATTCGATCGGGTCTGGCATCGTGGTCTTCTGTCGAAGCTGCCATCTTACGGACTACCCGAGGGCTTGTGCAAATGGATCGCCAGCTTTTTAACCAACAGAAGCATAAAAGCCGTAGTTGACGGCAGCTGCTCTAAACACATGGTTATAAATGCTGGCGTCCCACAAGGCTCAGTGCTATCTCCAACGCTGTTTCTGATTCATATCAATGATATGTTATCCGTTGGTGACATTCATTGCTATGCGGACGACAGCACTGGGGATGCATTCTACACAGGCCGTGCTAACATCCCTCGTTCCGTTGTGGAAGAAAGCCGCGAGCAACTTGTGTCTAAAATTGAGAGTACTCTATCTAGAGTCTCCGATTGGGGGCGGGATAACTTGGTCCGGTTTAACCCCTCTAAGACACAAGTTTGCGCGTTCACCGCTAAGAAAACTCCGTTTACTGTGGCCCCGCAATTCCAGAACACATCCCTCAACATCTCAAAGAGTATTGGGATCCTTGGGGTTGACATCACCAGTGACGTTCAGTTCCGAAGTCATTTAGAGGATAAGGCAAAGCTGGCATCTAAAAAGCTTGGTGTACTGCACAGAGCGAAGCGGTACTTCACTCCTGGTCAAAGGCTACTGCTGTACAAAGCGCAAGTCCGACCCCACATGGAGTACTGTAGTCACCTCTGGGCAGGAGCCCCCGCATACCAGCTTAGCCCTTTTGACTCGGTACAAAGACGTGCTGTGCGAATTGTTGACAATCCTAAACTCACAGACGGAATCGAGCCTTTAAGTCTGAGGAGAGACTTTGCCTCCTTGTGTGTGTTCTACCGTCTGTATAATGGGATGTGTTCTGAGGAATTGTTTGACATGATGCCCACGGCTACCTTCTACCACCGCACTGCTCGCCATCGGCAGGGTGTTCATCCTCACATGCTAGAGCCTAAATGGTCGAGAACTGTCCGGTTCCAGAGGAACTTCCTACCGCGAACGCTTCGCATGTGGAATGAGCTCCCTGCCGAGGTTTTCCCCGGGGGCTACAGTATGCAGTTCTTCAAGAGGGGAGTAAATAGGTTCTTAAAGGGTCGGCAACGCGCGCGTGATGCTCCTGGCGTTGCAAGCGTTCATAGGCGGCGGTAACTGCTTAACATCAGGCGGGCCGCATGCTTGTTTGCCACCGTCGTAGTATAAAAAAAAAAAAAAAAAAAAAAAAAATTTTCCTGTGATTTATAGGTATGGAACTATTTTCTGTATTTTTTTGAAATTTTTAGGCTGATAATTAATAGTTGATGATAATTTCAACCAACTTTTTTTATACCTACTTTTCCCGAGTTCTAGGTAGTAACATAGGTATAGCTATTTCATGCTTTCATTGCGTGCCGTCAAAAATAAGTTAAAAAAACTAATTTTCCGCGGGCATTTTGTTAATTTCGAGTAATTCTTGAAACAAAAATTATCAATGAAAAATTAAAACTGTAGGTTTCAAATATATAAGTTCCAATAAATCCCAAGAGCCCTGTACTAGGTAGGAACATCAATACTAATGTTAAGAAACATGTTTGATCATAGAGAAAAATGTCTACAACAATCAGCTTTTCAAAAGGAATAAGGCCTCTTAAGTTGGCAGCATATATCCTAGGATTTAGGTATTTGCACTAACGCCGGCAGACCTTGGAATACTGCCAGAAAATAGAAGTACCGAATGACAACTAAATTATCGACTACGGTGAAGATCTATTTTAAAGTGGGCCAGAATGAAACACTAGGTTTCTTATGAGCTCTACAAAAGCACTGTATTTTCAACCGACTAAAAAACGAGTTCTCAAAAATTAGGTTTTATTTTTAACTTTGTTTCCTCAGAACTTCGTCATTTATGCACTATCAAATTATTTTTTAGTCCCAAAAACAATTGCTAAAGATCTGATGACGAAATCCACGCCGAATTGAAAGAACTCCTCTAATACTTTAGACTTAAATTGTTTTATTTAAATGATTACTCATCTTTCAGAAATAATAAGTGTCAATTAAAAGGTATTGTCTGCCTACATACAAATATGCTATACAAAATTGGCTATCTGTAATTCAAGTTTTCTTAGGTTTCAATATTTTGTGACACATGCGTGTCACGCCACTTCTCGGTCGGCATTACCTATTTTTAACCGACTTCAAAAAAAGGAGGGGGTTCTCAGTTCGGTTGTATGTTTTTTTTTTATGTTTGTTACCTCAGAACTCCGTCATTTATGAGTCGATTTGGAAAATTCTTTTTAGGTTCATGAAAAGACATTTCAAGGTTGGTCCCATAAAATTTTGGTGAAGATCGGATGACGAGATCCATGAGAAATCGAAGGAATTCCTGAAATTTAATAGGCACTCATAATATTTTTCATATATTTTCTAAAACTATTTAAGTATTTGCATATGGTAGTCATCATCTTCTAATGCTAAGCTGATGATGGAAGGTACAACTCCTTAACGGTTAGGAGTTAGGAGATTATTCAAACGAGATGCATGCCTTCAAGACCTCCTTGATCACCCCGCCATAAGTATTGTATATGAATCACTAAAAAGCGAAAAAAAATAAACATTTTAACAAAAAAAAGAACCGACTTCAGTAAAACTAAAAAGCCAAAAATAACCCGTTCAATTCAAGTACAGAAGTTAAATTTGACTCACCCTTCGAAGTCGGTGCCACACCTCGCGTAAACTATCCATACTAATATTATAAATGCGAAAGTGTGTCTGTCTGTCTGTCTGTCTGTCTGTCTGTTACCTCTTCACGCTTAAACCGCTGAACCGATTTAGATGGAATTTGGTATATAGATAGTTTTAGGCCCTGGGAAGGACATAGGATACTTTTCATCCCGAATAAATGTAGTGTTCCCGTGGGATGAGCGGGTAACACCGCGGGGCACAGCTAGTAATATATAAATATAAGAACTGAGTACTTCCGTACGATAATGACCGGAAGCGATTAGTTAAATCTATTTTTAAATCACAGAGTACTACAGCATCCATTTTTAAGTCACTAAATTATCAATTTAGTTCAATTTGCCATGCGTTCTATAAATAGTTAGTAATGCTACCGCTCGACATTAAAATGTCGTATGTGCAGAATATTGTATAGAAGTTATACACCTTTTATAGCACAGCTGGAGGATAATGGTATAAGTGGAAAATTCTCGTTGGTGCTATTAGCGTGGCGCAGTTGCTGTTGGTTTGACGTGGTATTCGTGTCACGGCGTGACATGACGTGACATCTGAGGCAAGTTAAGGGTCGTTAGTATAGCAGACCCGAAACTTTAAGAGCATTGTGTAAACACAACCACATTTTTACGAGTATTACAGTTGCGATTTGCGAGCGTGTTTTCTATACAAATAGGCGTCGCGGCGAACTCGCTTCATGATCGCCCCCATACAAAATTCGCTCGCAATTCGCAAGTGTAATAAGGCCCTAACGTAGTTTGTCACGTTTTTTTGTCATAATTTAGAGTTTCGGGTAAATAAATATTAAGGGACCATATCTGGCAAATCTAGTAGCCTCAAACTAAGCATCTCTGCTAAAGCGAATGCGAGGCAGCAGCAACAGCCTTCTCAGGATGTTGACCGAGAGACTATGCCATGTCTGTTACCAACAGTTTTTTTAGATTGTCCCCTCTCTTTCTGGCAATCTGTCCAAAGAACTCGAAACTCCTCCGCATGCATATAGTCTCATCGGGATCTTGAGCTCGGTAAGAATGGACTCGTTGGTTCGGTGTTCCATCCAGTGAGTCCCAAGCAATTTCCTCCAGCACCACATATCAAATGCGTCGATGCGCTGACAGTCGGCTTTCTTGAGGGTCCAAGTCTCCGTGCCGTAAAGAAAGATTGAGAAAACGAGGGAGGTAACGAGCTGCTTCTTGGTCTTCCTCGAGATTTTTCGGTCAGACCATACGCGGGCCATTTGGGTCATAGCACTCTTAGCCATACCGATCCGCTTCCTGATGTCCTTTTCACAGGACTCGTTGGCAGCTATGGTGGAGCCCAGATATACGAACTCCTCTACAACTTCCAGGTTCAGCTTGTTGGTCATGGTGAGAGACAGGTTGCGATCGACTATCATAACTTTGGTCAGCGCTCTGTTTATGAGAAGCCCCATTTCTCTGCTGGTTTGTTCCAATCTGCCCAGTAAGATGCACATTTCCTCTTCGTTGGACGCGAAGAGGGTTGTGTCGTCGGCATAACGCAGGTTTGTGAGCTTAGTCCCTCCATGGAAACGCCACCTTCCCAGCCCTCGCACACTCGTCGCATGATATACTCCCCATAGATGTTAATCAGCACAGGATAGTATAGCCATGTCTTACTCCTTTTTTAAATGAGAACGGCTTGGAGAGCGTGAGGTCAATCCTGATCATCCATGCCTTGGTTGTCGGAGTATAACGATTGGAACAAGGCGACCAAGTGACTTGGAACCCCTAGCTCGCAGAGTACCTTCAACGCAATCAAAAGCCTTGCTATATTCGATGAAGCACATTACGAATGAGGTGTTAACGGCAGCGGTAAATGGTAAACGGCCTCCTAGCGCTCACTTACTGCAATTTGACTTTAGAGAACAATTTTATTGGTCGATAGGGCCCACATGCGGTAGATTTTCATACCGCACGCCTTAGAACCCCATACTTCATTGGTCGATAGGGCCGGCATGCGGGATGCGGGAGATTTTTAGAACGCATGCCATATTAAGGCCCTGTGTTTCACTGGTTGTTTGCGCAACTGTCTGGTATCACCGCATGCGGGCTAACGGCTGAATTATCGACCAGTGAAACAGTGTCATTAGAATTTAATTTTTATAACTTGACACTTAACGAACTACGCGCCGTGGCTACACCTCACAACCAACCGTCGGATTTTACACAAAAGACAGATCGATTATCTATTATCAAAACTTTTCTAAGACACATTTAATTATTTTACTAAGAGGTTTACACTCACGTGAAATTGTCAAGAATGGCCCGACATGTTTAGAACTCGTATGGACACAACTGTGACTAAGTTGCCACGCCGGTAGCAGCGGTTGGTACGAGTAACAGTCACTAGCAGTTTGAAACATGTCGCGCCGTTCTACGTTTCACGAAAATTTCACGTGAGTGTAAACCGCTTAATACAATAATTAAAGAACAGATCAATCACTTCTGATTCTTAGGCAGCTTTTGCTAAAACATAGAGCCTTCTATAGTATTTTAATCTGTGGCCATGCGTCGTTTCCGCCTCGTCAGTCTAACGCCAAATTGCTCTTCATCCGCTGACTCACCATTTTCCAAATAAAACTTGACAAAGTAACATCAGGTGAAATGGGGCGTGACACGGGGCTAAAAGCGCCAGACTTATCGACGGCAAAAAGCGGGCACGTCGTAAGCGCCAAGCGAATTCATTGGCATTTACTACATTTCGGGTTTTGGCAGACATATGCAAATCCGATGACAAACGGCTGTGTGGGAGATGTGACGCAAGATGCCGATGCCATTAGTGAAGTTTGGTAATAAACTTTGGTGCTTTGAGAGTAATGTCAATCTTAAGCTTTGGACGGAGTTTATTACGTAAAAAGTATTTTCTACAGACTTAAACATAGGAAGTGGAAGAATTAAGAATAAGAATCGATGGAACTCCTCATTTGGAAGCATTAACTTTTCCAGAGATGTTAATATTATATTTATTCTCAAAGTTATACGTTATTTGGGGTCAAAATCTATTTGATATTTATTATTACTTAGTTCAAATTAATGAAACATTCTTTATTGAAGGGATATTATTAATGGCACAGCAAACAAATAATCGCCTATCAATTTATTTTCATCAATTATATACTTTTTACATCAAATTAAAATAAAATAATAAAATAAATAAATATTAAGGGACAATCATACACAAATCGACCTAGTCCCAAACTAAGCAAAGCTTGTACTATGGGTACTAGACGACGATATACATAATATATAAATACATATATAGATAACATCCATGACCCAAGAACAAATATTTTGCACAAATATTTGCCCCGGCCGGGATTCGAACCCGGGACCGCCGACTCAGTAGGCAGGTGTCTACCAACCGAGCCAAACGCGTCGTAATTATTGCACAGCAAATAAAATAAAAGCCTAGCAAAAATTGTACTGCAGATAATTAGAAAACACACATCAGCACGACTTTTCATCTTTTTAAAGAACCTAGGTTAGGTTGGGTTTGTTTCATAATTATTCTGAAAAATAAACAATTTAAAAAAAAATGGCTTTCGGACAAATGAAAATTTGGCGAAACGCTACAGATGGGAAACAAAAAATAGTGTTTCAGATAGGTAACCATCTAATCCTGATAACCTTTCAGAGCAGATCCGACTCGGCCGTGTTAGGTTAGTTTTTTTTTTAATATCCCTAAAAACGCTCCATAATCTGCGGTAGCCATTATTTTATTAGCTATGCATTACTTAAATATGCTTTACTTTTAAATAAATAGATGCACGCCACAAATATAAATTGTAGTATATTTAATAACATCTTGAGTGCAATATTTGCTGTGCAATCAATAATTTTGATATAAATTTTCATTATTTTTGCATAGAAAAAGGCTTTTTTTGATGTGCGTTTAAATACTACCCTTTATTAAATCCTCGTTGTGACACATAGTAGTACAACTTTGGTCCATAGGCGATGAGTAAGTAAAATAAAAAATTAACACTCAATGTCACGACTACTTTTTACCTCAGAAGTACGTGCGTACACTGCGCGTCTTAAAACGGCGTGAAAATGTTTTTTTGCGCGGTCCACAAAAACTCATCGTCACCACGTTTAAATAACCTCGTGTACTCGTGTCCAAAGGCCTGTAATGCTCCTCCTTACTGTGATGGTAGGTACAGGTGTTTCATTAAATTTATGCAGTTCAGTTTATACTAAATATTAAAAAGATCGCTCACGACTAGGTAGTTCGCTCAGGTAGCAGATTCTGGCTTTCTTTGGAGCGAGACCGGTGCAAGAGCAACTAAGGTTGATTTCCACACAACTGTTACCTTTAGAGACGTCCCGTTCTCGAGAAAGTTTCCCGATTTGTACCTATGAGGAAAGAAGGTTCTCGAGAACATTTCTTATACAAATCTGAAATCGTTCTTGAGAACGGCACATCTTTATTCCTTTTGCATTACTCCACCTAAGAGGCCTTATTCCTTTTAAAATGCTGATTGTTTAGACATTTTTCTCTATGATCAAACATGTTTCTTAACATATTATTGATGTTACTACCTAGAACAGGGCTATTGGGATTTATTGGTATATATTTGAAACCTACAGTTTGAATTTTTCATTGATAATTTTTGTTCGAAAAACTACTCGAAATTGACAAAATTCACGTGGAAAATTAGTTTTTTCAAATTATTTTCGATTGCACGAAATAAAAGCATGAAATAGCTACGTTACTACCTAGAACTCGGGAAAAAGTATTATTCACGTCAAAAAGTTGGTTGAAATTATCAATATATTCGTCATAATATGAAAAAAATAAATTTTAAAAGGAATAAGGCCTCCTAACAACAAGTTTTATAGCACGACGAAATAAACCGATCTTTGAGGATGCCAAAATTCCTCCTTTATTTAACTTACTTTCAACATTGGGTCTAAAGTGTTAGAGGCCTACTAACATATCTTCCGATAATAAGGCCATTGTTGAAAGGGGAGGTATCGATAATTAAGCCGGAGTCAACAACAGCCTAGTTTGCGCGACGCACGCGATTCTCTCGTAGCTTGTTTCCTGTAATTATGGAACGGAAGTACACTGTTTTGTGCTTTATTTATTATTTTAATAACACCTCGTAGGTATATACATATACTGTACAACATCCTACTCGTACACAGCTTAGGGCTAAAACACAATTACCTATGCATGGCGTCATCATAATATAAAACATTGCGATACATAATGTAAAGTGTATTTTTTTTATAGAATGAGTGAGCAAAGCGAGCGAGGCGTCTCCGTTTCAGCTTGGCCTAAAATAATTTCGTATGTCGAGACGATTTCCGGCTGTTCTCACCTAAAGCTCGCATTTCTCAACAGATTCTAATGATTTGTAAGTAGGTTCGATAAATATGTAGAATTTATTTGTCGAATCAGTTTTGCGATTTTTTTCAAAATGGCGGGGATCACAGCCATTTTGAAACCAATTCTCGCATCGGTTCAGTGGTCCAACAGGCAGGACGGCCGTGTAGGCCCGAAAAACCGTTGGAAACGTGGGTTCCAACCTCGCCTGAGCCATACAATTTTTCACTTTAATTTAAACTTTTAGTTTACGCTTGGTTTCGTTCTGATTATCATTAAGGAGTAAATCTGATTAGGTATACGCGTCATGTAGCTATTTAGATAGTTATTTGTTAGTTTGTACTGAGCTTGACATTTGGAACCTGTTTGAGTGTCTATAAATTAATTGAGTGGCTCTGATAGTGCAAAGGTGCAGCGTCCATATGCAAAAAACAAACAAGTCGGGCTCACTACTAGCCGCGAGGGCTGCCATCTCTAAATTCGCCGAACACAGACAAAAACTTAAAAAAAACCCGGACATTTGGCGTAAATTGTATTTTATCCCCGGACGTGCCCGTAAATAATATTATTAAAAAAACCATCGCTATATTTTTTATTCACATAAAAAGTGTCCGGGTTTTCCCCGACATTTATTGATAGGCGTCTGTTTCTGGCCTAACTTCCGCCGCAAAGGCCGCCTTTACCCCGCGCGGCGAACAATGATTCCTATGACACCTGTCATCTCAGTACATTTTATAACCTATAATCGGAAAAATGTACTGAGATAATTGGTGTCATAGGAATCATCGTTCGCCTCGCGGGGTGTATACAAGATTTTATAATCATTTGCGCAAAAATGGAAACGGCCCGACACAGAACATTTCCTTCTAATTCACTTCCTTCAAATTTCGTAAAGATTGATTACGTTTTGGAGGAGAAAATAAACGAGAACGAGACGTCGATTTGTATGGAAAAATGAGCAATGGTGCTTTTTTTTAATGATATTTTATTTCAGCAATCAATCCATTCAGCACATTATTGAAGAGTGTCCTCTAACTCGCTACAATGGAGGCTCCGCCGAAGACCTGATCAACCTCAACGACGATGCCATCAAATGGCTAATGAGTCTCAAACTTAATATAAAAGCAAAGCTGTATTCGACGTACAGTCGAGTTCATTTACATCTACACACTTACGAGAACCAAAATATCTGAACAAGACTTTATGCTCCTGACAATAGGGTCGTGTTCAGATATTTTTGTTCTCGTAAGTGTGTAGATGTAAAGGAACTCGACTGTACAACCCTGCCATACGAATAAATAAATAAATAAATATTTTAATATTTCCTCTTATAGTACAAATTTTCTAAGCTAAGCTTATCCACTTAAGAACTGAATACCATTGAGTGGTAAACCACAAATTAAGATAGCGAGCTCGTAGTAAAAGCAGATTGTAACCACCTTGGAAGGTTAATATATATTATCGACTGTATTTCCTTGGACATGAAACTACAAAATACACTAACAGAATAATGGTAATCATAACTTTTATGGAATTTTACTACCGTCCGACTCTCCACAAGAATGTATTGTCTTTAAAGAGGACTATGAACTCTCATCATCAACCAATTTAAACCTATTCAACGGAATATGGTTGAAAATTCAATATCCACGCTATGTAGTTCTAACCTTTTTTTGTAAGTAACTGGTTGGCGCTTACGAGATCAAAAGCAGATAGGATTGTATTAGACACAATGCCATTGTGAATGCAGGTAAGTGAATGAGCTTAGTTTAAAAAAATTGTACTATAATAGCCTACTCTTCGCATCAGTACTAAAGCTCTGCCTTCCGCGTACTCGCGTTCTTAGTCACTGGTCGGGTGAGCGCGATGTTATGCTCCACGACCAGCGTTGCATTTGACACAAACAACCAATAAAATACAGTTCTCAGACGGTTCATGCAAAGATTAGAAGAGGACCTTCTGTAGTGTTTTAGTCTGTGGTTTCGACTTCCCATATATTATCGGACCCGCATACGAAGAGTTGTGCCATGCCAAGCCAGCGGATGAATATTTATTACCCTTTTGGCTAATGGCACTACCACAAATTACCGACCATCAACATGTTTGCGAAGTTTAGTCTCCAATCGATATACAGGGTGATCACTCCAAATGGGTCA
Source organism: Apotomis turbidana (assembly GCA_905147355.2). Taxonomy (NCBI): domain Eukaryota; kingdom Metazoa; phylum Arthropoda; class Insecta; order Lepidoptera; family Tortricidae; genus Apotomis; species Apotomis turbidana. Next base: position 7,772,810 of record LR990297.1, on the reverse strand, counting down.
GTAGGGAGAAGTCAGAAACTATAAGAGATAGGAAAATCTGTTCTTAGGAAGTTAGGAATAATGGCGTCGCATAGGATTTGTATTACAATTTTAAACATACGTCGCAGCCACTCGCAGCATACCTACTCCCGGGATCAACTATAATAGCAAATGCGACTCTCGGTTGGTATATCGATTCGGTTTCTTTTTTGTTTGAGAGGTACAAAACACTGGACCCATAAAATATTAAATGTAGATGTGATCGGATTTCTTATAGTACCTGTTTGAAGGAGATATCGTTCTTCCGGATATTACGATTTTTCCCTCTTGTAGCAGGCGGGGCGCACTCCGCGATTAACGTTTCCCGCTACAAGTACATGCCGGTGGCCTCATGCATGGTGCCTATTCAGTGGCTGCCACGCACTGTCTCGGAACGCACGTACACGAAATTCGCGCGCACGCTCTTCCGATTTATGTACGTCGCAAGTGAACGTTCCTCATTCATCTGTTGATACCAGTGTTATATTATAATATAAAGTGTTTAAATGAGTAAAAAGACAGCGAAAAGATATTGTATCTCAGCGGGTTGTAGGAACAATGATCGAAATTGGAATCACGCGTTTTTCGTTCTCCCAACACGTCCGAAGGATGCCGATAGGTAAGAAAATTAACATAATATATAATAAGTAGTTACTGAATAATAATAAAAAACATATTGCAGGTGTATCTACTTCCATATTTAACACTGGTTACTCAGATCAATTTTAATTGTTAAGTACTTATGTAACTTTGAATTGATTATTTGCTGATATTTGTCAATTTAAATTCTAGTAAAATATATAAGTATGTCTACTACTAAATCAACAATCATAGAGGTTTTTATAATAATATTTGATATCAAGTTTGTAAAATTACTTGTAAGTAATGAATAAACGATTGAGTGATAGTTTGATAGGTGAGTATATAAAATATATAAATAAAGAGTTAAAAGAAATGTATTGGAAGAGATCCCTAATAGGGATAAGTTCGCCTTTATACATGTTTTATTTGTAACTAGCGACCCGTCCCGGCTTCGCACGGTGCGTCCGTGCGTATTTTTAAAGATACATAGGGGCAGAAAGACAGACAGCAGGAAACGACTTTGTTTTATACTAGGTGTATAGTGATGAATATATATGAACAAATAAATAAATATCGGACAACTAAGCAAAAACAAAATGAAGCTCAAGAATTTAATTGCATGTTAAGGTAACGCATTCGTTGCATTATTTTATTATATTATACGTATTAAAATGTTTAAAAATAAAGCTAAAATGTTTTGCGGCCTGGTGGTGGATTCAATTCGTCGAAATTCTGTGATTGATTATTTTATAGTTAAATAATGAAATAATAAATATGTATAATGTATGAAGAATATAAACATATTACTCTCTATATTGAATGCAAGAAATAAATGGGAAATACATTTTTATTTTTAGTCGTTGACAGCCCTCGCTCTCGGCGACGCGGCAAGCGAGCCAATTCATTTTTACCGTTGGCACGCAGCTTTAACGTTCCGTTTGGCTTGCGCTGGGGACGACGACTTTAGAAGGGCCATAAATCATATTTTTTCGGCTAAAAAAAGCGGCTTTTGTAAAGATCAAAGTAGTGTGCCTTCTGTACTTGTACTATTATCTATTCTGTGCTTGTAGTCGGTATTTTTTTTTGAAGTTATTATTTCATTTTCGCAAAATTCACCTGAGTAATTTTTTATAGCGTATTTTATTTCTGTAAAACCCAATTGGACATAAAGATAAAGTCATGAAACGTGGCGACACGACACGACTGATCAACCGACGCATGTCTTTCGCGAGCATAATCGGAAGAAGAAACCTTGATCTTGGTAATGAGTTGAGGATTAGAATAGACTACATTTCTTTATTTCATAATATAAAATGTCAATATAAAGTCAATTTACATGCATTTATACTATGATCGTCACATATATTATTACTAATAGATAATCTATGACAATAATGAAAACAGCGAGATTGATTACCAAACAGATACAATAATTAGCTGTCAAAATTTAAACCAATTGAGATAACAATATTATAAATCTCCTTAAAGGTTTGTAAAAATACAAAAATTAAGGCACTAGGCCACTCAATTAGATCCTATTTGTGACGTAACACTTGTATCCTTACCATGAGTTAACGAGACCGTACTCGCTAGCGCCAGCGTAAATGATTTGTATGGAGAATAGTACGGCGCCCCTAGTGGTTCCTTTGTACAACTACAATTCTCCATACAAAATCCTTTACGCAGTCGCTAGCAAGTAGTGTCACTGTGAACTCTTAGTAAGGGTATTGGTCACGATTTTGCGAACTCTGTACGTGACTCGATCGTTAGCAAACAACTATGTAAATATGACGATACTGATAGTCTAAGAAGGCTGTATTTATTTAACGAACTAAGGATAAAATATCGTAAGGCTATAGGCTATTTGATAATTTGAAAAATAAAGGTTTTAAGCCCGAATATAACATATTATGTTATCGCAATAGGTATATTGATTTAAAATTACACGATTTTCACACATTTTTATAAGAAAACGGTGCTTTATCGCGTTCAAAATGTGTTTAGTTAATTAGGTACCTCGCGAAGTTAGGTTCATCGCGTTAGGTCTAGGAAACATCGCTATAGTTAAACAAATGTCGTTATACCGTGTGTGTTGAAATCGGGTGTATAATGATAGGTATAACAACGTCTCATATACTAGATTATAACAACATTTGACATAAAGGTTCATTTGATATAGGTAACAACAATAAGTATAATTTCATTGGGTATAATTACAATTAGTATAAAAGACATTTGATATAACGTTTATATTCGCAAGGTAACCTAACACTCCTCCTCGCTTCGCTCGTCGTCGTACCTAACCATGACTCTAGTACAGTTTAACTTTTTTGCTTAAGCAATTTGGGTGTGTATTGAGCCTTTAAACGTATTATACAAATGATCATTAACATTAAACCATATGATATTATGCCATATGAAATTATAACAAATATGATTATATTATTCGTTTATTATACCACTTGATTGTTATACTGACCAATATTATCTATAATTATCAAAAGTTGTTAGTCCCACTCGGCTGGGTTAACCAAATATTTAGCAACAAAGAGGGACTCATACATACTCCGTTTTATTATAAGTCTAAAAATGTGTTTTTGTTACGAATAATACCTATGTATCGATCACGATCGGCGATAAAAAGCGGAAACGCTGTAAACGCCAATGAATTCCCGTGGCGTTTACAGCGTTTCCGCTTTTTGCCGTATACAGAGTGATCAATCCAAATGGGTCAGTAAGGAGAAAACGAAAACTATAGAAGATACGGAAATCTCTTCTTAGGAGCCATGGCATCGATTTTATATTTAATAAAAACTGCATTCAATTTTTTTTATAAATCTCATTCATAATCGGGAATTGGTTAAAATTCTGTAAGTAATCGCATGTCGTATTGTAACATTCTTTACAGAGGTTTTGTCAGTTATGTATGAGATTTATAAAAAAAACCGGTCAAGTGCGAGTCGGACTCGCGCACCGAGGGTTCCGTACAAACACTTTCCATCCTTAAGTGGTTAAGTTAAGTTTGCACCTGGTATGTATAGCGCTCCATACAAATGAGATGCAAAGTTAACGCAACCAATCTCTTTGTTGTATGGGAGCCCCCCTTAAATATTTATTTTATTTTATTTTTAGTATTTGTTGTTATAGTGGCAATAGAAATACATCATCTGAGAAAATTTCAACTGTCTAGCTATCACCGTTCTTGAGATACAGCCTGGTGACAGACGGACGGACAGCGAAGTCTCAGTAATAGGGTCCCGTTTTTACCCTTTGGGTACGGAACCCTAAAAATAATAATGCAGTTTTAATGAAATCTAAAATGGCCGGACTTCATGGTTCCTAAGAACAGATTTTTCTATCTCTTATAGTTTTCGTTTTCTCTGACCCATTTGAATTGATCACCCGGTATATGTTTCTGATCACGCCTCTACGCCGTTGACAATACATTCGTGTTCACATATTTTTGATAAAAATTTTGCTCAGTAATTTAAGAACTCGTCTGTACGGCACAATTTTACCGTCATGCTTTTTTGCCGTACATTGCGCGATAAAAAATCTTGAGGAAAATCAGTCGATACTCGATTCGACGTTGCAATGCAAACACTAACTACTTACCTAGTTGCGTAATTAAGAATTTTAACATCTTCTAGCTAATTTAACGAGGTGTGAATTTTTTGATGGAAGTTGAGAAATTACGAGTCTACTTACTTGCATAAAGATGATGAAAAAACAAATGGCTATTGTTTATGTTTACAATTTTTAAAGATCAACATTTACAGTTAAGCTGTTTCTACGCGTTGACGTTTATGGTTATTTATTTACCTAGGATTTATTACGCAAAACACAAGTGGTGGATTTAATACCTATACTTTACTGTATTTTCTACCAGTCAACCATAGGGCCACATAGAGATTACTTATGTCTCACATCGCCTGGATGTTGGTCACTCCGTACCTGCTAGTGGTAATGTAATGTCAAACTAAAACTTAAGGCAAACCGGGGCAGGTTCCGTTTACATCTCTTCGATAGCAATAGAAAATGTTGCTCAATCGTCCTGAAGTGGGCAAGCCAGTTGGAATCAGGTTCTATAAATGCCACGCCATTGGGGCCTATATTGGCCATCATTTTTACCTAATTCAGATTAGGTATGTGATCAATGTTGCGTCTTGACAGTATTTTGAATGCTACATTTCTACTGATTATATTGATAACGCACAATAAGAGTACACATTGCTAATGCACTTTCTTTACATGGTTTTTAGTCTTGCTATGAATCATTCGTTGGATTTCGTTCTATTAGGTAATTCAGGGTCACAGCCACAGCTATTCAAATCTACTTACGTCCAATTCGAATACTGGGTCTGACCGTAATGCAAAAATAATGATGGTTTAATCAACGAAATCGCCGTGCGGACTCTATAATAACTCTGTAAACAGGCAAATTGTGGTTCCCCTTTGACCGTGAGGTACAACATTACTTATTTGGCGACGAATTAGTCGTGTTGCATAGTCACTGTCCAATTACTTACTAAAATGGCCGCGCCAGCCTACACACCAGTGAACAGCAAAGTGCTTGCTCCACCTTTCGCTTTTATTTGGGCAAAATCGGTAGGCTTCGTAGACTTTGTAGCTGCATGGTGCATGCGTGTCGGTAGATTAATTAACCACGCCCCACGACCAATTGCGGTGCATTTACAACGATAACCAATAAAATACAATTCCCAGGCGGCGTGCGAAGATCAAGAGAGAAAATCGTCTATAGCGTTGTATTCTGTGCTCTTAGGAGCTGATTTGTTACACCTTTCTTGATGGATAAAAAATCGGAGGCAAATAGCATTAAATGAATTATCTTTCCTATGCTCATGATCATGACGCCTAAGGGAAATTTATTGCGCACAATGTGACTGGACATTCAAAACCAAATTTGGCTTTGCAAGTCACATCCGCACACGTAAACGAAGAGTAAGAGTAGTCGAATATGACAAGGAGGACTATATTATTAGGTATATTATATTAATGTGCCTCAATTTCTTGTTACAGATCTCGTTCGGATCGACATTAGCCGAATGAAGTGTTACAAAACGCAATCTGTAATGAGCAGCAGCGTCAAATAGCCATGGGGCGACGGAACGTCAGCATGATGCGGTTGGGAAGGTGTGTGGCCTTCCTGGCCGCGGCAGCCTTCCTGCTGCCCTTTACTATCCTGGTCATGGTCGCTGATCAACAGTACAACCTGACCTACAACTCCAAACGCGTGTTCTATCAAGAGGTAAGCCAAAGAGATGACCTTCTCTAACCCCCTCTAGCCATTTGAGCCAGCGGAGGCTTAAGCTCCCAAAAGAGTCCTCACTTGACCAGGATTGACAAAAGATATTAACCTCTGAGGTGTCAATTCTGCCTCAAACCACACTGCTGTCTACTTAACTTAATTGTCTACTCAATTTCACTTTGCTCTGTCAGTTGTCGATTGCGACTGTCAAATGACTGTCATGTTACAAAAGTCGATTGATAAAAAGTTTTATAACTGTTTGATTTAAAATGCATTTGTTTCTGCAAGATACAGGATTTTAATAATTATACAAAAAGTACAAAAGTGTCATACGATTGTCGTAAATACAATAAAAATGGGTATTACAATACGAACATGGACCTAGTTACTTATCTTATGAATGAAAGAGTAACAGCCTCTTTCCATGGCAATTTACTTTTGTTTTTAGCAGCATTTAAAATAGAAATGCTACTAAGTGATTTTATTACACCTAGCCATGCGGGCTTATGATAGTCATATTTGTCGGATGGAATTAGGCTCAATGGTTTAGAGAATAGTAACAAATTCAACCAAGGTAATCGTATAAAGATAACCACAAAACTTGGAGAGTTTACCAGCTCATTGAACAGCTGTAAAACAATAGTTTATCAAACGAGTTCTAGGGTAATACGTCCTACATCAACTAACTCAATCACACACACATGACGTGTAACCAACTGTGTCTAATCTAATTTCAATTCAGCTGTCGGGTCTATTCTAAGTACCGCTTTGTGGCGTTTTTTAGACATTCCACCGTTGCACGTACGCGACAGTTTTTACTATTTATAACGGAATAGACCCAGCAACCCGATACGGTGTCTGAAGCTACGAAAACCACTACAGAAGTACAGTACGACCACAAGATTGCTACTTTGTTGTTTCTTTGCATGTTGCGGTGACAATTGCGGTTTTTAGAAATACAATAATTTCCTACTTCAATGCAACACCTGGGTGAATCGAATTCCATAATGACTACAGAATATAAAATAAGCCGATGTTATAACAATCCATTGTAAAAACATTAGACAACTGATCTTACCTTTGCCTACTTTGAGTCAATATCCTTACTATAAGTGTCATGTCTTTCAAAGAGCTTCGCTAAAATCATGCTCTTGAAAATGTGGGTCAACTCATATTCACAGAGATTCCTTATTTGTTAGATATTAACGGCTCAGAATGTCTGATGACCTAACTAATATTCATCTGTGGAAGAGAGAAGAAAGTTAATAAGCTGTTAGATACTAAAGTATCTGGAAAGATACGCTTTCCCATATGTCTCTCTTAGGCTGCATTCGACCAACCTTTTATTCTAAGAGTAAAATTTACTCTAGGATAGTATATAACGTCAAAACGCTATAATAATTTGACACTACTATCTCGCGGAAGTTAATTAACGATAAGTTCGTCACACTGTAAACTGTAAGTAGTAGGAGGGTTGGTCAAATCGCAAGTCCCTGTTTGTCATACGACAAGGAATAATATATCTTCTCGATAGCGGTAACATAGGCGGCGGTGCGAACGTCCAGCCCTAAGTTATGCTCCTTCGCCGCTCGCATCACATTCTGCAGATACGAAACATGATTAATCTGAATCAGAACTTGTCAGTCACGTTGTTTGGCATTCTATTACTTCTCATAGCATGGTAGGAACTTGGACGTTTGCGTTGTTCTTGGACTAAAAGTTTGGTCGAATGTAGTCTAAAAGAGATACATATGGGAAAATCGTATCTCTTTTTTCGTCGTTCGTTTAATCGATTCCAGCCTCAGACATCGTCACTTTCAAATATCTTCTCTGGTCTGTGGTCCCCATAAAAAAAACCGTCACATAATAATCAACGCACAGAGCGTCTCGTGTTCGTACTGTACAACAGATTTTTCTTTTACAGAGTAACTTCTATAAAATAAACGGCACATTTTATACTCCCGCGTACGCCGGTCCGACGGCGCGGGCGCAGGTAACCATGTATGACTTGTCGATGTGACGTGACACCCCGGCGCTACTGCACCCAATGCTTACTGACAGATCGAAGGCAATTTGTAGAACTCTGAACTTTCTTATACTGGATTGATTCATATTTTATTTATTTGTAAAGGAATGAAAGAACAATAATCTATTTAGCTGCGATTATTAGTAGGTAAAAGTCAACAATATTAACATACACAAAATAACAGTAGTGGCAGTGGTAGTGAAAGAAATCCACACTGCACAATGTCATACCACAGAGGGAGAATCGACGTTGTTATTTTATGTATTTGTCTCGGTAGCTGAATATGATTAATTTTGTAATTAGGTAATACACAATCTAAGTAAAATTGATAAGAGATATATAAAAATAAATGTAGTGGACATAAATGTTGAAGTAAATGTAAAAAAAAAAACTCGTTCCTGAAATTTCGTTGAAATAAAAAGCGTAATTCCAGTTTATTCATGAATTCCAAGCATCCTAATGAGATTGTGTTTGGGTTTGATAAGGAATGAGAAGCGTCATACAATTCCTTACGATAGTTGTATCCATCCTTCAAACAAGAAAATGTCTCAACAAACGTTCCTTACCGATTCCACTTGTGTAGTACACATCGGTTACAGGCTAATTCCGATGTCAGTTCAGTCAATAATTCTGGACTGTCAGTTTACTGCCAATCATTCAAGTTCACCAGTCCGGACCGTCAGTCAGAGGCTTACATGAACCATCCTAACCAGACTGATGCCCTGAACTGACGCCAGACTTAGCGCTGTCTAGTGTGGTAACACTAAATGCGGATGAATCATTTCAGTATAACCAAGTTTCGGATACGCGAATTAAACATCCTCCGTCCCAAAGGTCTTAAGACGACTCTGCACGAATCCACACCCGCAACGCCGACACATCGACGATCTCGCTTTGCCATGGATTGTGGAAGACTGGACCAATGTTACCATAGTAGCTAAGCACCCTTGGTGTGTCAACGAGGATGGTCCCAACAAAACTGTCGTCTGCGAGAACAGTGGGCCTAGCATATCTTGCCGTGACTTCATTTGTTGCGCGACTCAGCGTCACCTGTCTTGCTCGCACGGCATTGAAAGAAAAGTGACACGTAGTATTTGTCGCGCAGTTTTTGCACCTTCTATATCGCACTACCAGTTGTGGTAGTTGTGCAAAAGACAGATGGTAAAGGTGCGGATAGCTTTGAGCATTCACTAATAGGGCTTCTAAACGGGCTATATTTTACTGCAATTTGTGGCCGGCAACTATAGCCGTTCTTTTCTGAAATCATACGCTAGAGCAAGATGCAATAAATGACACAAATAAATGTCACAAATTGATGCAAAACATGGCCCGTTTAGAAGGCCCTTTATAATAAAACAGCGAGCCGAGCGTAGCATTCGCCGTTTTCAGCAAGACGCTATATTTACTGCATTGCTAGCGACTTTTGTATGAAGGCGTTCACGCAGCAAATTCGCCAGGACGCTTATTTGTATAGAAAAGTCGCTTGCAAATCGCAAGTGTAATAAGGCCCGTATTAGCCATCAGGCTATGCGGAGTGGAACATATTGGTATGTTGTGCCCATAAAAAAACAAGTGAATGCTTACGTTTATAAGAAGTTGTCGAATTTTTGACACAGCCATTTTTGTATCAATTACAGTCTTTATACATGTCACTTTCTATTCATATTTTTTTGAACTTGTAACGATAGTTTTTGGGACCATTAAAGACGGCTCGTTGACAGACATACCTGTAGTAATGTGTTTGGAGTTAGATAATACGTGTTCAATGTTAGATTAGTCTAAATGTTAACCAACTGAACTGGTTTGGTATCAATGAGGTATTGTAGATGTGATTTGATGTAATGTGATACAAATTATATCATTTTGATGACGAAGTTAATTTAATTAACTCGCCAAACAACTGATGATTTAATTTATATGATAAATGTGATACGTGTATTATGTGAAATGTGGAAATGGATTTAATTATTTGTCTGTATGTATGTGTGATTCGTGACTGGTGCGTACTTTATATATGTGCGGATATGCTCCAACTGCTTTATGAGGGTTGCAGGTTGCATTTACCTACGTCAATTTAGATTATAGTTAAGGTTACTTCAGTGTCTTCGATAGTAAACGTGTACATGTACCTATACTTATATTTATTTACTTATTTAAACTTTATTGCAAAAAATTTACAACTTTTGGCGTACTTAATGCCATAAGGCATTCTCTACCAGTCAACTATTTGGCTTAACATAAACAGTTTTATGGCGCAGGGCCTTAAAATGTGAAAATTAGATCACGAGAAAATCAATATAACTATAATACATCCACATATATGTAAACTACCTCCATAAACACTACTTCTACCTACCAATCCCAGAATTTTTGTATGGATAATCCCAGCATCCCGGGATATTCCATACAAAAATCCCGCTATTGGAAGCTCTAATACTTATATTGTCTGAGAATAGCTTGGAATATTATAGAAAGATTATATTTATGATTGATCGTCTGGCGTGTTTACCGACAGCACAAAAACTGAGTCTGTCAGCGCTCCAATCTTAACATTATGGTAAAAAGACCTTCAAATGACGTAAAGGCGGGTAATGTCAGCGTCAAAAACAGTTGAAAAAAAATATTGATTGGGAGCTATTGTGCAGCACGACTGAAACTTATTACGGTGATAATTGTTGTGATGTGAGAAATTGATCCCTTAGTATTGTATCTACATTATATTTATAGTGTTGATGTTTGACAGTAACGGCACAAAATTAAATTTGTCTAGTTACATTCCTAAATCATAATGATCATTACTAAAATACAAGTGTATGTAAATGTTTACACGTGCCCGAATGTAAACAACATGTTTTACACGAATTTTGACCGCCAGTTATTTCGGTGGAATACGGTAACGATCTATTTAAACATCTTTACAAATAAGTTGCTTACGCGTGGCGTACATTCCCGAGAGTTTCAGTGGAATAAAGGAAAGAGGAACAGGCATATAACGCTTCGGGTATTTTTCTTCCTTTTTTTTAGGCAACAAACAGTCACAATACTGAGCATATCACGGTTGACACTAGTATGCTAAAAGACCTTATTAATTTATTTCTCACACTTACAGCTATCTTTACAGGACTTAAACTCAAGACAATAGCGAAGCTATTTCTATAATTTGACAGTATTAATAAACCTTAAACTATTTATCTAGACTATTGTGCTTATAACAAGGAGCTTATATTTAAGACAACAGGAGTGCGAACTCAGAATAAGTGTTCACACAAAATTAAATCTTAGTATAGATACATAAAGTATATTTTACGGGTGAAGGGGTCACGGGAAGACAGAGACAGCTCGCAGATGGGTAGTGTGTCCCTTTCTAATATTGCCAGTCACAAAAAATAGTAATAATTAGTAGTTTTCAAATAAAATGGTAGTTATTAGTAGTAAATATATTTTTTAAATTAACACTATAAACTTCAAATAATTAAATATTTTATTCGTTAAACGTTTTTTCGCGTCACCAAAGAAACTACCTAACGGAAAATTTTACGAACGTTATTCAATCCGTTAGTATATAAAAATAATTTTATGTTAGGGCAGGATAAAACCTTTAAATTTGAAATCTTATTAATATAATTGAAAACTGTCAGCATTTTTTACAGTGCTTAATGGTATCTTTTCTGATTATTTAAAAAAATACATACTTATAATTGCATCATGGTAACTGGTATTAAAGGTTGCAAAAGGAAATCTTTTGGTGGCTATAGTATATTTTTTCAGGTAATATATGGTATCATATATTAATATGAAAGCATGTCAAACTTTGATAAAGTAATAAAAGAGTGACAATGAATTTACAAAATTACCGGATAATTCCGATCTATGTTTTACTTCGAAAATATTATTCGTACTAAAAACAATCTGAGCATTGCAATATTGCAGTAATGTCGTTTTAACTATACTACGATATTCCTTCACTATCTAAGGGTGGTTAATAGGCGTCGAAATTTCAAAATGGTCGTAGCGAGCTGAAATTTGGTATGTAGGGGGCTTTGGGCCACCTGATTCCAAAAAAGTTTTTTTTTCTATCATAAAAAAAAATGTATGGGATTTTTTTTAAGATGCCCGTATCTCGTAAACGGTTGGCTCAGGTGGGAGGTGCTCGACCAAATGTCATAGGGGGCCTCCACCCGAGTACAGTCGTGAAAAAAAAAATCAAAATGGCGACTTTTTTTTCTAAATTTCAAGTTGGTGCTAGGGGGCTGAAACTCGATATCGGGGGGCATTTGGGGCTCACAAATATGAATCTGGAATCGGTGTCCGAAAATTCGGTCAAATTCGGAAAATATCGGAAAAACAAGATTTGTATGGAGAAAATTTCATATTGGTCCGAGGGGGCTGAAATTCGGTATCAGACAGTTTTTGGAATCAGAAATCTAATTTAAAAAGTTCGGTCAAATTCAGAAAATATCGGACAACAAACTTTAATATTTTATTTCGACCGAGGGCCGCAGGCTTAAGGGCGAACGTCCCCCCACGAGGCCGCAGGCCGAGCTCCGTGTAGCACCAAAGGTGCGGAGCGTCCCAGAGACGGCGTAGCGCGCGAGCCCACCTAGAACATTGCTACCCGCCTAAGTAATCGTAGTAGTAGTAGTAGCAATCGTAGAACCGAAGTTAGGAGATAACTCAAACGAGATGTATGCCTTTAAGACCTCCCAGATCACCCCGCCATAAGTATTTTATATGAATCACTAAAAACAAAAAAATATACTTATATAATATAAAAATATAATAAATGAGTAGTTTGGCATCGTCTTCAAAACGTGATTCAAACCTGTACTTAAATGGGTTATTTTTAGCTTTTTAGTTTTTTTTGAAGTCGGTTTTTTTTTTGCTTTTTATTTCGCCATATACTTAGTAACCGTTAGTACAGTAATAAAAAGTATTGCGTAGTCTTGCATTGGTAAAACAGAGTTATACAGGTAGTTCATAAAATAACGGTATACTTACAGTTTTACCTCCCTAATTAATTTATGGTACCCTACAAATAACCACTTTTTTATATCCTCATAAATGAGTTCATGTCCACGTACATCAGAATATGTTTTTTGTTTGTTTTGTTTTTAAGTATGACTTAACGAAGTTTGTCATTTATCAAATCAAATTAACAGTTACGGGATTGCTGCGTTCTGTTAAAATAACAGGAGCCAAAAGTGTGTTATTGCTGGCATAGTAGCTAACATTCACTATATTTATTTATGAGTTTCCATAGGTATATATAAAATAAATTCTAGCTACAGTGCCAGCCAATATACATTTTTAGACTTTAATTTTTTTCATTTTTTTTTTTATAAATATCGGACAAATTTGGGACTAGATTGATTTGTGTGAGACAAATCAATCTAGTCCCAAATTAAGCTCAAGAAGGCTTGTGTTATACTAGACGACGATATACGTACTTATATAGATAAATATATACTTAAATACATAGAACAACCATCACCCAAGCACAAATATTCGAGTTCATCATACAAATATTTGCCCCGGCCGGGAGTCAAACCCGGGACCGCCGGCTCAGTAGGCAGGTGTCTACAAACCGAGCCAAACTTGTAATAAAATGGAGTAAGGATGAGTCCCTCTTTATTGCTAAATATTTGGTTACCCCAGCAGAGTGGGACAAACTGCCCCCTTGGCGGCTTTCTTACTTGGCTCGTTCGAACGAAGCAATGAGCAGTCCAGGTATACTATAGTATTTACTAGGTCCATGGCTTATAACTAGTTATTTTAGTGACATCTGTCCGAAATATCACCACTAGGTATACAGTGTGTATATTTGATATAACCGCATACTTTACGGGGGCTTAGTAAAGGCACTTATTAATATATTTATCCGTAAATTATTTAAAAAAATTTTTTTACGGATTTTCCATATAAAATAAATCAGCAAGCAATGTACTTGTTTGTTGTTGCTTGTTGACACATAACATCGTGATGTCAATGTCAAAACTGTCACTAGTAATAACTACGCCATACATTGCTGCTCAGAAAATTTTCAAAAATTAATTACGCTATGGCAGTTAGCGCTAAGTTAATAAGTTTTTACTTTTTTTTAAAACAATTATTGTTATAAATATCAGATTATAGCACTAAAATCTCCGTCTGGCTACAATATGCGGTTGTATCAAATATACATGCTATATACAAGTGACTACTAGCGGCTACTTTGCCATATGTTACGGCCCCGGTGACACACAAGCTGCATAATCGCTTACAGCGCTAATTCAAGCTGAATAAAAGCTGCCTGCGCTGACGCAGCCTGTGTACTTGGGGGTGACCTTGAAAGACAATTTATAGATGGATTTTAATGCACCTTTTAGCAAAAACATATTATGTATATCGATATAACCGCCCCTATGCGCGAGATATTGTGGCTGGTCCCTGTTGAATTATTAGTACCCAGATCGTTACAAAAAAGGTGTTATGTCAATTTACTAAATATTATGTTGCAACTATTTAGTAAGGACAAATATTTGTGTGATGAACACGAATTTATTTCTGTGATCTCGGAAACGGCTCGAACGATTTCCCTGAAATTTGGTATATGGGGGTTTTCGGGGGTAAACAGTCGATCTAGATTAGTCTTATGTTTGGGAAAACGCGTGTTTTTGAGTTTTCATGCGTTTTTCTTACCAAGCAGAATATGGTCGCCAATTTTGTCCTGCCGCGGCCACTGTCCGTCTGGTCCAGCAGGTTAAGACGCGGAGGGCAAGAAACGAGTGTTACAGGTTCAAATCCCGCTCGATGACTTATTTTTGTTTTTTTATGTTCAATTTTATATATCATTTTTAAATTTTTATTGTTTTTAGACAAGTTTAAAAAAATTTAGTTAATGTTTGAGATAACAATATTATATATTCCTCATAAATATGTCTAACATTTACCTATACTGATTACGTTAAAAGATTTATGCTTTCGAGTTTTTATTTTATTGAGACTTATGAAGCAATAGTGCAAAACGAAAAATTTACCGATACAAATTTTAAACACAGTTTCTCGGGTATTTTTTGTGGCGCCTTTATCACCTAAACACCACCATATTACAATAAATAGTAATAACCGAGCAAAGCTCGGTCGCCCAGGTACTTTGTATTCAAGTATGTATTTATCTATATAAGTATGTTTATCGTCTAGTGTCCATAACACAAGCCTACTTAGAGCTTACTGTGGGACTAGATTGATTTGTGTGAGATTGACCGATATTTATTTATTTATTTTATTACGAAATATAACCGAACTAAAATAATTGTTGATGTGTTTGTTGAAAATAAGTGTAAATAATTAATAGAAAACTTGGAAGGGGTAGGTATTTTATTACAAATAAATTTGTGAAATTTGTGTTCTTTCTACGATCTTGGCATTATTGAAGTACTAGCTACTAGCGCGGTGTTACCCGCTCATCCCACGAAAAACACTACATTTTTTCAGGATAAAAAGAAGCCTTTGTTTTAATTCATTTTTTTTATTAAAATTGGTCCAACCATTTGAGAGTGAAGAAGTAACAATCATACAATATACACACTCACAAACTTCGCATCACATTACCTACTACATAATATAAAACAAAGTCGCTTCCTGCTGCCTGTCTGTCTGTCTGTCCCTATGTATGCTTAGATAGGTACTTAAAACTATACGCAACGTATTTTGATGCGGTTTTTTTTAATAGATAGAGTGATTTAAGGGGTAAGTTTATATGTACATATAATACATGCATAATTTATTAATATTGCACCCGTGCGAAGCCGGGGCGAGTCGCTAGTTCTATATATATGAATGTGATTAGTGTGACAATATTCTATGGTACCCTGAAATTATGAGTAGATCGTTGAATACATTTAATGTTGTCCATAATAACCGTGTCCGGTAATGGACCCAACTTTTGTACATTAGTTAATGGACGATACCGATCTCCGTTATTGAACGCAAACATGTTTGTACGATTTCATATGCTTAATAGAACATTTCGGGTCTCTTAATGACTTTTATTGCCAGTAAATGTATGGTATCAATTTTAAGTAAAGAAACGTGGTAGGTAAACATTCTTCAGACACGGAATATTGGACTCCTATTCATAGAAGGAAAGGTTGAGGGGAAGCGAGGAAGAGGAAGGCCAATAATAAGTTACATTAAACAAATAAAAGACAATGTAGACGACATGTCGTATAGGGAAATCAAGGAAGTGGCTATGGATAGAGTGAGATGGAGAAAACTACATACTTCATCTACTACACCGACAAGAGTTTGACTCTTTTTAACTATGATGATGATTCTCGGTATTTAAAGGTTGTATGTGTTATGCTATAAATTTGACTTACATTCTTAACTGTAATTATGAAATAATTGTAGCTCTAAGGTCCAATAGCTGATTGAGTAGTCATTAGGTCATAAATGGTACCAGGTGGGCCCTGTAACAGGAGCAATAAATTAAAACATAGATTCTACCCCTCAAACTGAACATTTATTACACAACTTTTAAAAGTAACTCATTTATAATGTAAACCTGTAAAATAAGTTTATTCAAAGAAGCAATGTATTGCGAAACATTTAATATTTAGTAAAGTGACAGCAATGTCAATGCTAAGGCGATGTCAATGTTGGACGGTGTACATTGAAAATACTATTTACTTTGTTTGAAATAATGAACATATGAGAACAGTATTTAAAAATAAGTTTCTGAACGGATGTTGTTCAGTTTGACGAGTAAAATCTATGTTTAAATTTTTTGTTCCTATTACAGGACCCACCTGGTATACTTACTTAGTTGCATTTTTTTAATTAATCACATTAAAAAAAACATGTTTTATGTTTTTTTTTGTGATGCTACTGTAAGTACTTTCTTCAAATAAGTGTGGCAATATTAATTATCCACCCATGCAAAATGAACGCTTTGTATAAGCTACTACTTTCGATCCACTTGTTTTAATATTAAATTTAATATTTCAGTACCGACCTAATTTTCTTCGTTACCTGAACTCAACTTTAACATTGTTACGGTTCGAGAAGCAACTTCATAAAATATTCACCTCGGCTCCAACAATGACCGAAAACGCTGAGAAATATTGAATTTGTATTCGAGACTTGCAGAGGTCAATAACATAACGGTGATACAGCCTAGAATTGTTTTAAAGTCATACAGAAAAACTCTATTGTAGCGGGAACGTATGTAAAAAATGTGGTTTAATTACGAATAGTGATACAGCTTTTTTCTGAATGGACTTAAGCATATAATGAGTAAGTACTTAGAATATTATTGACGAACCCTGAGGCGCACAGGTTTCGTCCATACACATAATTTGCATAATTATGTGTATGGACGAAACCTGTGTTGTGGATGTTTATTCTCAAACATGTAATGAAATGTAGTCATGACGTGCGTTATAACAGGATTCGAAGTATCACGTTTCGGGCGGACTCGAGACAACTGTAAAAGAATTTCATACAAAATTAAAGGCCTAGGTGGGGAAGTATTTTTTTAAATAATATGACGTCTGAGTTCATGAATAGGCTAAATAGCTGAATTATGTTTTTTTCAGTGGAATATTTTTTTATTTCATTGCATATTTTAAGAGAAGCACTATACATGCCTTAGCCGTGAAAAGGGCTTGCCGGCTTCGTATCACAATCCGTCTATGCTTTTCCCGGCGTCTGCAGTAATGTACTGTTGAAAATTGATTGCATTGTCTATGGTATTTTAAGTAGGTAATTAACGAGTGGACGACTTTCGGGATTTCTAGTGAGTTATCTGACTTCAAAAAAACTTAATGTTTTATTTAATGGTCGCTTAAAGCCTATATAATACGACTCACTTACCCTACTACCCAATAATTGCTTTGACATAATTTAAGGAACAATATGTCAAAAGGTATTAATATAATAACGTTTTTATTGCATTTGACTGTTTGTAACCCAAGGCTATGACCTCCAAATATCTATTTCATCACACACAATGGCATTGCTACTTTGTACTGTACATATGTGGGTGGTTAGCTTAATTTCCAGACTGTTATCGTACTTACCTACATTTATTATTAAACATATGTTACTTAGATAACAGAATAATAGATTAAAAGACTACAGAAAATTGCCTCTTTTGATCTCATAAGAATTATGTTTAAAACTTTTAGCAGTACGTCGAGGGACGTAAATTAGGATACTCGTGATACGTCACCACGTCTGTGGACGGCGACTTTTATCGTCGCAAAAATGCCACTCCGTCTATAGCCTAACATCTCTCAGTTTGTATATATGGCCTGTGTCCGTGAATAAACACAGACCATTTTGAAAGTTGCAGAGAATTAAAATTACAGAAGAATCTTGGAAAATTCCTGATTAAAAAATAAATTATAAAAAAATTACCGAGATCATTTCACGTTAAATGTTTCGACCAAAGCGAAGAAGAAAATACCGAGAAGGGTTACTTTGAAGCTCAAATAACCCCGTCTCTCTCACTCTTGTAGAAATATATATTTGAGTGAGCAGGACGTGAACATCTAATTTCGAACTCAGAATAACCCTATTGAACACCAATGACAGGCTACATAGGCGGGACTATAAAATGATCTAGTATTATTGAACGAGCTATAAGGAAAGCCTCAAAGGTCGTTGCTCCAGTTACGGAAGTTGGCAACCCTCTATGGAATATTAAAACCTAACCCCATTGGCTTTGTTGTCCAATTATTTTTAGGCCACATCGATAGAATAGCGCTAGAATTCTTTTTGAAGAGCTTGCGAAACGGCTCGTCGACACCATTGGTGACCAAAGGGCTGGCAGTTTCCTCGCTCAGCGGCAGCGTCTTAGTATAGCAATAAAGCGAGGTAATGCTGCCAGCGTCTTTGGTACGAGTACAATGCCACGGGGGCCATTTTTAGACTTAGTTTAGATTTAGATAGACTTAATTTAATTGGGTTATTGTTTATTTTGTACTGGTATATTTTTAATAAAGATAATACATTAATTATAGAAATGTGCGTACATTTTCATTAAAATTTCATTTTCATTATCAGTTCCCTGTTCCTTTATTATAGTTATTTTAATTACTACATAATTATTTGTATCGTTTATTTACAGACATTTTATCGATGCGTACTGATACTGGCTGATGATGATGATGATGTGTTTAATGGTTTGACCTTGTCACCAAAGAGTATGTAATCACTACGTTTTAAGAGACGGGAGTGCCATACAAAAAGCGTGAACTCGCATTAGTATGAAACGGGGGCGAAACATACTGCCAATATGAAGCCGCAAACAATATCAGTGTCAGTGTCAACTCATGACATAATGCCAACATCAAGAACAAAATAGGGATGTCACATGTTACACAAATTATCGAATTATCGATATCGGTATTTAAAAAAAAAGGTTCAGGCGGGGTTCGCATTCGCACCCGCGTCTCCAACGGCTTTCCGGTAATTTAAATCATTAAATATTTCGCTTCAATGTAAACATTTGGTTTACTTAAGGTTACTGACTTCATAAAAAAAAACAATAGTGTGCAAATAATTTTATTTCGTTCAAACTTTGCTTGGCTTGCTGATAAACATAGACGAAAAAAGCCGTTTCATCACTCCAGTCTGTGCTCCAGGTTGGAAGTTCTGCAACACAAATAATACAGGGTAAACAGAAAATTACAGAGTAAAAATGAATCTGTTTGTCCAGATGAAACCGTACCATTCATAGTCCATTGAAGATTTTTCGTAAAATATTTCTGTGACCATAATCTAACTCAAACTGGCATAAAAAGTAGTGATAATAATGTCTTATCCTCTCATCTGAGACGGCTTTAACAGCTGTATTCAAGTGCACACTTTTGTATAAGTACACATACCAATAGGCTTTTGCTTGAAGAAAGATATTCCGTGTTTACCCAGGTATTTTTCACTTCAAATGAAAATTATCGATAAAACTTACATACAGCACTATTGTTTACATACGTATAAGGGTATGTATTATTTTACCCGAAATACCAAGTTTTCAATGAAACTTACTATTAACATGGTTATAACACGCAGTAATTAAGTATATTTTTTACTTACCGATCTTCGAACGGTGGAAATCTTGCCATGAATAGTCTTTTTTGACCGTCCATTCGACACGTTTTCATTCTGCATATTTCGCACTTTTTCCTTTTCAATTCACTCATTTTTGCAATTGTGATTGTCTTGTGTACCTTCTAGACGACCACTACACCCAAAGAATGCAAATTATTAGATTATTTGTGAAATTTGAATTATTTGAAAAGATCGCAGAACCTTGACAGAAGCCGACTACACAACAAAATAGAAACGTCATCTAACATGGCATGGCGGACAAAAATGGCGGCTGAAGTACAACCCGCCTAAATTCGATTGTCGCCAATTATCTAATGCTTTGTAGGTTTCAACGTTCTTTCAAACTTAGATAGGTAAAAAATTCACCCCCGTTTCATACAGCCGTTGTCGATCGTTTTTTACCTTGAGAGTTGCGCGAGGCTGCTTGTCACTTTTTATCAATAAATGTCAATCTACCTAAATTCAGTGATTACGCGTATTTTTCATTCATTGTTTTAATCCAAGCGCCACACTACTTGCGGACTTGACCAAGGTTGGGCGCTCATATAATAGTGTGGAGCTGGAGAAGCACTTCGGTGGAGGACGTAATACTTCGGTCAACGAGACTCGGTCAAATTCGCGAGTTGTGTGGAGCCGGCATAAAAAATAATTCCTGAGTAACGAATAATTCATAATAATAATTCATAATTCATTTATTGCATGTTAATCATGTTGTACATTAGGTCTTACTTAATTATAATATAATATTCTGTTATGTACTTATGTTTTTCATTGTAATGTCATAATTAGTGTTGTATCTGTTGGCAAACCTTTTAATAAATAAATTACGATAGCTGCCAAACCGCTTCGGCTAATAAAAATCCAACTGTTACTACATTTATATAAAGCTTATAAGCTTAAGGTTCGTTAATCCACTGTTATATTTTTAAATTAGTTAAGATGTACAACTCAAAGTACTTATACTCAAGTACTCGCTTTATGTCATGAAATGTTTACACATATTTATTAGTGTGTGTAAAAATTTCATGGCACAGAGTGTGACACTTCTTTCATCCCAAAATCATGTACAATTTTCATGGGACAATTTACACTTGCCGCACAAACAGAGACTCATTTAAAAGCTCATTCAAAAGCATTACACTTACGCGTGGCGTTGAATACCCGTGTCGTGACACCACACGTCACAGTTATTAGAACTTCAGACGTGCACGGTCGATCACGACATGTTATTAGTAAAAAAGGCCTATGAGTCCATAAAGTTTCACAACTTATGCCCGTTTTACCCTAGGGTTTACTTGCGTGGAATTCCCGAGGTACAAAGGTTGG
This sequence comes from Apotomis turbidana, assembly GCA_905147355.2. Classification (NCBI taxonomy): domain Eukaryota; kingdom Metazoa; phylum Arthropoda; class Insecta; order Lepidoptera; family Tortricidae; genus Apotomis; species Apotomis turbidana. The sequence goes on along the minus strand of LR990297.1, from coordinate 7,751,493 downwards.
GTATTCATGTAGTTGTAGTGTATAGACAGTACACGCCGACCTAGTCCGTGACATTATAGACAAATAATGTGCTACCGGTGTGGAACATTTGTAAAGACTGAGCTGACAGGATAGTGTCATCTGAGTGATCTACAAAAGTAAAAAAAAGTCATCAAAATAAAATATTTTAATATCAGTGACAACCCTACTTATTTGAAGCTTTGTTTTCTTTACATTTTAAATTGACACCTGTCTTTAACTTGGGCGATGTTCAAAAGTTGCTAGGGTTGATACGTGCAGATTTTTACACTAACGTTTAACAAACTGTATCTCAGAAACGGATAGAAATATTTATATAGTTTATTGGTGTAAATTAAAGTACTCAGTCTGATAAATTTTCTGTTTGCTTAAAATTCCCTCGATCTGTGTCACCCTGTATAGATAGAGTTGAGCCTTCGAGAAGATTCTTCAAAATGGAAATGGAAAACGGAGGACGTTCCACGAATTATAGAGTTTTTTGGAGGAAAATCGATTTTGAGGAACAAAATTACTCAAGTTCGACTTATTTTTTTTTAATCAGCTTTTATTTTTGTAGTACCTAGGTGTGTCTCGATTTTGTTTAACTGAACGGACGACGCGAAGGGACGAACAAATAAACTGACGATGCCATTTTCTTCTGAATATGTTTGACATTTACAATCCCGTTTTCCTTTTACTCTTTTTGTTCCGGGTTTATCGGTAAGCCTTGACATTCTAATACCCCAAAAGGCCGAAATACATTGCGTATAGGTCATTCTTTTTTTTCCCACTACTATATTAGGTACCTAAGTACGCAACAATTAAATTAATTTACCAGACAAATAACAGTATTTGGAATGGTTTTATATATACTTAATTGGCGATTGTGGTCAAGATCTGTATTATTTTTCCTGTTGTGGTTTTCCCGGGGGATACAGTATGGAGTTCTTAAAAAAAGGAGTGTACAAATTTAAAAGGTCGGCAACACGCAATCAAGCATGCGATTTCCCTGGAGTTGCATTGCAAGCGTCCATAGGCTACGGCAACCACTTACTATCAGCCGGAATGTATATGTACCTACGCTTGTTTGCTTGTTCTATGATCGCTAAAAAATGGAGAGTAAACTTGCGTTACTTTATTGAGAGAAAAAGAAATCGTAGGTTTTGGCGGTTATCTGCCCGAATTGACGGAGCGGTATTCTGATGAATATTTTATTTAATCGTATGGGACATTTAGTTAAAATTAGAATGTCACAAAATTACAAAAGTGATTATAAAAGTGTTACATTTTTCATTTATTATTTATTTATCCTTTGTTCATTTAAATCTTGGGTTTTATATTTAGTAAATCACTGAAGAATCATACAGAATATAAGTGCGTTACAAAAAGGAACTGTCTACTGAATCTGAACCTTGATCCAGCCCTCTTGTGACAGTCTAACATGTTTTTTTTTTAATGTCATAGAGGGCAAATGAGCAAACGGATCACCTGATGGAAAGCGATTACCGTCTCCCAGACACCCTGCAGCACCAGAGGAGTCACAAGTGCGTTGCCGGTATTTCCGTACTGCGTACAGCGTACTCCTGCTCTATTCTTCAAAGTTTGAAGGAATATTTTTTCCTATAATAGTTGCAGTAATTAATACACAAGAGTTAAAATTAAAACCCCGTGAAAGAAAGACAGCGGAAGAATAATAATAGTATTCCAAATTCCAATAGTATCCATTGGATACGGAATCCCAAATAGGTAGGTATACTTGTCGAAATTGTATGTCAATTTAAAAAGTTCAATTCAAATAATATTTGGTATGTTCTAAGCAATACCAAGCCTTAGTGACACCGCTTAATTATAATGATATTTATCACTGACTATATTCGTGACAAATATTTGTAATAAATGAACCCAGACCTACTTGTTTATTTATGACAACTTCGGTACAAAACGAGAACCCATTATAATTCCATAAACAGAAAAGTTTTATTTACCACTGTCCAATCTTTTGACCTTTCCTACCGGCCGATTGCGTCACCAATAACTATGATTCCATAATATGCTAATTTAGATCATTATCAAACATTGTTTATCTTATTTAAGTACTCGCAATATTTACCTAGTGTCCCGTTAAGAAAGCTCATATTTAAACAAAAACTGCAACCAGATATTACTTCATATAATATGCAGCAAAAATATAGTAAAAAAATAAAGGTGATATTGCGTTTTAAAATTTGTAACAGATAGTGTTTGAATGGTAAATTAATGGGAATAGAGACGTTTGACATGAACAAGTTGAGATATTTTTCAGTGTCTTATTGGTGTTTTATGTTTACGGCAAACTAATGTGTTTGGCAGGACTCCCCATCCAATCCACGCTGGTATTAACTAGGTTCATTAGTTACATGTCAAAAACTAAATAGTTTGGTCCAGTTAGTTTTGATTTGTGGAGTTATAAGTTTGGTCCAAACAGATTTTTTTTCTCTATTTAATCGCTCCGTCTAAAGAAAGTAATTGAGTTCTGGAAAATATATAGTTATTTTACGTTGGTTTGTCCTTGTATCATACAGCAACGGGCTTGTTTTTACTGTACGAGACACATGTACTTAACTTCTTTACTTTTTCGCGCCATAACTACGGCTACTGTTTTTATATTATTTTGTCGGAAAAGTTTCCTAGTGTTAGATATAAATATAATGAGATAAACACGAAAGAACTGTTTAAAGTCGGCTGTCTGTCATATAGAATACACATAAGCATATGAAAGAATTTTAGCGTAATAAATTCCTATTGAATTCCTAGCAAACGAAGCAACGGATAAAATAAATAAGGTACCTACCTAAAACACAACCCATAATCCATTCCATAGATTGGCTATCATTTCCTGCTTTTACGAAAATTTGCATCCAAAATGTTAATTCAACGAAATTCAAAGCACGCAAGGCTTCGTTAGAATTTCGTAACGCAATTCTGCTGTAGGATAGAAAGAGATAGATGCCATCACCGCGATAGACCACATAATCCACATATCCGACTACCATACTTAAAGGGGAATATGTGAATAGGAAATTGTTTACAGTTAGGACCTTTTATGTATTGAGCGTAGCGTGCTAAAGCCTCGAAAGTAGGGTTGCAAGAAATGAAAAATAGCGTGAGGAGAGGTAGTTTAAGGAGATACTCCAATCGTTTATTTTATGGGCGCAGAATTGTGCTTTTGTTAAATGGGAATGGGCCCGTTATTAAAATATCAGGTGTCTTTATTTTCTATTACTGATTGCTTCTTAACCTAAATGAGATTGAACTTAGTTACTTTGAAAATATGGCGAGCGCACTCAAAAGATGAAGAATGCATTCCGGTCCAAAAAATGTCCGGGCATGAGGGAATTCTACATTCTGGCTGTTCGCAAGATGCATGTAGAGCGCTTTGTGTGACAGAATAAAGTCACTAGATCACATCTAGTGCCTGCAGTGCATCTACAAGTCCTGTGGTGAAAAGAGGAGGACGGTATTAGGATCTCGAATCGTTTATGTTATATGGGTGCTTGTAGTAGCCATATATGGCTCGCTAGCAAAATATTAGGTGCTTTATTAAAACTAACTCAATGCCTACTTGCCGCCTAATACGCTAAGTATGGTACCTACGCACCACCGCTCTCTAGGACTTAGCCTTTGTTCAGGAAAGATCGGTAGGCGTTCCCAGCCACTTCAAGACATCTCACGCGTCGAATGGTAACGCTACCACTCATTTTACACAAACAACCAATAAAATAGGTCTCTGCAGGTTCCGGTGAAGACCAAAAGAGAGAACCATCTGTTTTGTTCTGTTTTTACTGGAAATGCGCCAAAAATAGCACTGCGCTGCATGCATCGAGGCCTTCTCGTTTCCCCTTTTGCACCCCTTTCCCCCTAACTCCTCTTTTCCGCTCCCCATTGTCCGATGTCCAACTCAGTGGGTGGACGCAAAAGTTCAATCCAACTTTAGTTCGACCTATGTATAGGTTTTGTTTGAATAGTACCTAACTACTTCTGTTCATTCATTCATTTATTTTGATAAAACATAGTTTTACATGTCAACATAATTATCAATATAGAATTTAAACTAAGTTTATATAAATTAATTATTTATCTTGGGTAGCGAACCGGTTAAGGGTGTGCACTCATTTACTTGAAAACAAATCGTAAATAGAGTAGATCGCGTCTACTGCTAGTTTGGTCTTAAGTTTGTTTACAAAACAACTCATTCTAGGGGAATTCCTGATTTCTAAGGATATTCTGTTATAGACTTTAGGGCCTATAGTGTGCAGGCACACTAATAAAACTAATGCTGTAAAACTAATGTTCTGTTATACAGTCAGCAGCAGCACTTGCACACGCCAGGTTCTCATAACTATTTGCACACGGATTCTATTCTCTAGAGAATAAGATTGTAATAGTACCTAAAAATACTAACTAACTATCGTGGCGCAGTGAACCAAAGAGGATCTTGGCCTCCGAAACAAGAGAACGCCACCGGTCCTGATCCTGTGCTACTTCTTGCCAGTCATCGGCTTGAAGCTGACACAGATCCGCCTCCACACTGTCACCCCAGCGATATCTAGGTCGGCCCACTGGACGACGACCAATAATAATAGTACCCAGGTCGGTGAATTCGTGAATGTCCCAGATAGGCGGTTTGTGGCCCGAACAAAAACGAAGGGCCAAAAATATGCGATCTGGGGCTTTACGAATTACCGCCCGTGGTTTGTCTAAAGTATTACGTCTTGCCGTGGCCAGGAAGTGAGATTTTCTCCCCTCGTAGCGGGCAGAAATTCTTAGTTCCGGCCTTGGTTGACGTAAAGATCATTGTGAACGTGTTATAATGCTAAGCTACTTGTGGAGCTGATTGCTGTACATTTGAGAAAGGCTTCTTCATAGGATGATGAAATCCAGCGGACAAGTCGACACAGTGTGCCGCTAAGATTGGCTACGAATGAGCCCGAATAAAGGCGGAACATGGAGCTAATAAGCTAGATGTGCGTTAGTGCCTAGGTTATAAGTACGCGGCACGTACTGAGCCTGTCTTGACTCAACAAGAGAAAAAAAAACAACTCATGAAATTAAATGTTAACCGTCTTTAACGTTGAATATTTTTTTTTTACAAACGAAGGAAGAACCGGAACACCTATGGCATTGAGAGCCCAATTTCACCAATCATCATCATATCAGCCGATAAACATCTTATGTTTAAAATTGACACCACTGTATATACTCGTACGTAGTTCAGTAAACTAGCCGTCTACTTGAGAATGCTGTTGCACGCCTGTAATTGAGGCACAAGCTAGACGTGCTACCTGTGTTTTATAATTTTATTTTTTGATTGTATAAGCCTGTGTTTTGTTGGTGTGTCTAATAAATAAATAAATAAATAAATAAACATCCGCTGCTAGAAAAAGACCTCCCCAAAGTTATGGTTATGGTTATGGTTATGGGCTCCGCTTTCCGCACTTAGCCCGTGTATGTTCGGGCCATTGTGCGTACAGATTTGCCGGCTAATAGTCTAGCCAGCCTAACTCCGTCCAGAAGCGCAGGATGCTCCTGGTGTCTCCACAGGCTTCACGAAGTGACCTCGGTGCTTTGAGGATTTCAGCCCGTTGCTTAGCTACGGCAGCGCATTCCAGGATCACGTGGGTAGCTGTTTCTTCGGCCGACAGGCATCCCCTACACAGGGGGCTATCGGTCATTCCTAGAACATATAAATGCTTGTTAAGTGTGCCGTCTCCAGTGATAGTGCCTACTACTACTCGCAGGGCGGGCCTGCTTAGCGATAACAGGCGCTTTGTCAGGCGTGTGTCTGAGTATGGGACTGTTTCCCGGGACTGCCTGCATGTACTGGTTTCTGCCCATTGATCGGCGTGTTGTGATCGTGTTCTGTGACGAAGCCATGTACGCAGCTGATTAAACGCCAAGGGGAGCATAGGATCTGGGCCAATTGCCAAGTCATCGGATCCTCCCCAAAGTTATCCACGATTGTCGTGCGCCACCCTCATCCCATTGCTTCTCTTGATCCGTACCAGGTTGTCGATCCACCTTGATGGGGGCCTTCCCACGCTGCGTCTTCGCTATCGCCACTAAAACTTTCTGCCCCAACGCCAATAATACATATTTCAACAATATATAGACAAAATCGTAGCCAAACGTTTTTTATGCATTTGTATGCACAACTTGTATGCAATACTTGTGTAACAGAATATAAAAATATAGGCAGACAGTTAAAAGAGAACATGTCTTCATTCCACATTCGACATCATTCTGACAATAGTACTTATCGTAAAATTTAATTTCAATTTTTATGCCCATCCGGCGATTGCCGAGCTCAAAGCGAATAACCGTTATCTCTTTTTTTATATGAGAGGTTAAACAGAGAAAGCTAAGTAAGGTGAACTAAATTCTGAAATTGGGTATGTCCATTAAGATAATTCACGTGAAGTTGTAAATGACTTCCAACCGCACGGAGCTAGGTGAAAATTTGTAGCTGTGCACGACACTTTTAAAGGTGTTGTTTTATTTTTGGTTCACCTCTTTTGGTGTAACATACAGTTACGTATAAACCCGACCATATTTTTTTTGGTATACATATATTGTATTAAGATAGGTCGAATTATATGTTTTTACGTTTTCAACCCCAACTGCCAAACTGTTATTTTGCTATTTAATTAATGATACTATAGTGGCTTTGGGAGCTGTAGACCACGCGAGCGGTCTTTGAAATGGGTGAAATTTGTCTTATTTTTAAGATTTCAAGCCCCATTCGAAAAATTTAAAAAACTAAATCGAGAAAGAATATATTTCTAATTAACGAACCTTTGACATTCGCCCTGTAGGCGCCAACAACCGAACATCTGGACATACCATTTTTTTGGGCCAAACTGAAACGAAGACGGTTCACTCTCTCGGTTAGTTATATTTACCTCTTCTGTATGGGTGGCATTTAGATAAGGATGTATTTGTGCCAAACAATGGTCATCATATTTTTCGTTTACCATAAAAAAAGATGCAGTCAATTAATTAAATATGCAGCTTGCAGCGAAAGCATAAGTGACTTAATGCCATGAGGTGAATGGTAGAGAATTCTACCAGTCAACTTTAGGGTAAAGTAGAAAACTTGTAGGCGGATCATACTCATTTCCCGGAACTAAACCATGCTATTTTGACTGGTTATGGCTCTGATACAAAATATTAAACCTGTTAATGCACGACCAACTTAAAAACTTTGAGAATCTCTGGCTAATAGGTAACTCATCAATGCAAATCAAAACCGTCAAACGAATGAAAAAAGAATACTTTTAATTTTCATAACAAGTACTGATAATATTTGTCCATAGGTATATGTCACAATCACATGCACATTATCAGAGGTCGACCTTTTATCGTTGTATGAATTATTCTAAATAATACCTATTACAGGTTTCCGTTTGCAGGACGCGCTGATAAATATTCACATACCTACTTAGTTTTAAATCCAACCATTGATACAAAGATCAAAGATTAAAGAAAAATTGAAATGCGTAACCAAGAGACCAGGAATCGAACCCTGTACCTCTGGATCCAGGGATCTCCTCCGCCAGGTTACGCATTTAATTTTTTTAAGCTTTGACTTTGTATCGATGGTTTAATATAATAACCGGCAAAGAGCATGTCGGGCCACGCTCAGTGTAGGGTTTCGTAGTTGCCCATCCTTCACAAATTACGAGAAAGACTTAAATTACGAGAAAGATTTCAAGCTCTTTAAAAAAGTCGTAAACGCCAAAGTAACAGTACCTAATTACTTATTACCTTCTGGAAGTTATCGATTATACGCGCCAGATTGAGCGAAATGTTTTAATACAGTATGGCACTTAACTAATATGTGTAACGTTTGAAGTATAAGGAAGGACACCGCGCGGCGCTTACGTTATTTTAAAGAAAATTATGAATTTTTGCGATAACTCAAAAACGGCTCTGCTGATATTCTTCAATATAGTTTTCATTGAAAGTTCTTATAAGGCCTCATTTTCGTGAATTTTTCCATAATTTTATGACCAGTGGTTGAAAAGTTAGAGGAGGGGGGGCACTATTTTTTTTATTTTCGGAGCGAATATTTACAAAACTGCTGACTTTATCAAAAAGTTATGTTCCGAGACCCCTATTATTTTTAAAATACCTATTCAACAACATCGCACACACTAGTGTTGGAACGAAAAAAAAAACTTCACCCCCACTTTAGGTGTACGGGAGGTACCCAAAAAATTTTTTTTTTAAGTGTTTATTTTACCGTTTTGTCGACGTGATACATACACATACTCATACCAAATTTCAGCTTTCTAGTACTAATGTTCACGGAGCTAAGCCGCGGACGGACAGACAGACAGACAGACGGACATGGCGAAACTATAAGGGTTCCTAGTTGACTACGGAACTCTAAAAATGGTGGTGTGTACCCACATTAAAAAAACGAATCGATCAAAGCGGTTTAGCTTAGCCCAAAAATGTTTCGAATGTTTAGATGTAAATCTGGTTGCCGGCTGTTCTCGCCTTTAATTTTTTTTAAGCAGAAACGGATACGCTCTGCTCGCTACACTCGCTCCGTCAATTAATCACCTATTCTCCCGCATGTCGATTCATTTAACACTTTAACAGTAACTACATTTGCGATCGTTGATATTGGTTTCGTGATCCGATGGTCGTGATGGTCGTGAGGTCAGTCGGCGCACGCGCATGAGACGCGTAGATTAACGTCTAATGCGATTAACTGTGTTAGTGCATTTACTGTACCGTTAAATTTATATTGTATGAGTCAGGATTGCTATTTGAATAGGGAAATCGTTATAGCAAATATACCCAAATTGGACCTTAGGTAATTCCATAATATCTCTCTGATATCTCGGAAAGATTTCCAAAGTGGCGATATACCCATTATAGCGCAACTTCGCCCTCCCTCACGCTCGCTTACTTGACCTGTTAGAGTAAAATTACACTTTATACAGCTCGAATCGCGTTTTAATGATAGTTAAAGGTAGATTAAAGTTTGATTTTGTAGTTGTTCGGCTGAAATCGATTGTCGCAAATAAATGAGGTGCAAACTACACGTGTCCGGGTTGGCGGACTTCGGATATCTCGGAGAGTACATGGATTTATGGCCCAGGCTTCATGCAGCAACTCGATCAAAACTATTTATGGCTATGTAACGAAAAGCTTTGATCGAGTTACAAATAAAACTATGATCGGCCTGTCAACAGCAGTCGAAACTACCGCCTACTAGATAGTCAACTTCGAGCGCTGCCCATTCGTTCGTAAATGATTTTGAATGGATGCTCTGTCCGCTTCGGTAACGTTTGTTCTACTAGTTGTGAACTTTCCAGTTGGGTGAACAGAGATAATGTTTCAAAGGTAAATAATTAATTACTGCAAAAAGCTGTTTTTTGATCGTTGGAAGTCGCTTGAAAACTGAACTGCGTCGCCACGACTTAAGTCAGCGGCGCGGCGCGTGGCGGTAACCATGCCACGTACACCGCGCAAACATCCGCCCGCGCCGCTCTGAAGTCGTGGCATCTTTCCTACTCACCGATACATTTGTTCACGCCGCGCCCCCGCGCCGCGATTCGCTTCGGCAAAAACAGATGGATTGGCACAGCATGGGCACAGCGCACGGCAGTTCGTGGCATGCTTCATACATCGGTATGTTTTTGTTTTTACAAAATACAAAATAATTTATTAGACAAAAAAACATCATTTTACATAAACGAAGTTATCCGTCAGAGACCAAACTAGGCTTAGCCTGTATCTTGACCATCTGTGATTGCGGTTGCAGGCCGCTCGACGCTCACTGCAGCTGGTCGCCCAAAGTCGTTCTGCACTAAAGCCTCTCCAGTGAAATTATTCTAGGTCCAAATAAAGCTATGATCAGCCTGCCAACTGCAGTCTAAACTCTAAACTACCGCCTGCTAGATTGTCTAACTTCGAGCGCTGTCCATTCGCTCGTGAATGGTTACGAATGGATGCTCTGTCCGCTTCGGGAACTGTTTGTTCTACTATCGAGATCGAGCGAGTTGTAAATTTTCCAGGACTTTGCATGAACTGAAATTATGTTTCCAAGGCACATAATCAATTACTACAAAAAGAACTTCTTTGTTTGTCAGAAAATCCGCTTAAAAACTGTATTGTATTATGTGTTTCTGTGAAATGTAACGCATTTGGTCTTGGGGCGTGGCAACAGACCGACAGAAGCGTGTCTCTAAGAGTTGTTTGCACGCCGCCACATTACCACGCCAATTTAGCTCGTTCAAAGGTGGAAGGCGGAGCAGAGTATCTAGATATCTGCTAGCTCACGGCGCGTGGTGAATCGGTCTTCTATTGACTTGGGTCAGGGCCTACACTAGCTGGCGCGGATTACCCGGAACGGACGCACGCGTGCGGGTAAAAATGTATGAGCAATTGAGCAGCGCTAACTGATCCGGACGGGTGCGGGTGCGACCGATTTTTCATACATTTTAACCCGCACGCGTGCGTCCGTTCCGGGTAATCCGCGCCAGCTAGTGTAGGCCCTTAGGTTTTTGATAGTTCATCAGAAACATCATCAAAATCGCTAACCTTAAAGTCTTTCCAGTGAAATAACTCTAGGTCCAAATAAAACAATTAAACTATTATATTCTAAGTATATTGTGTGAGAAACGTTCAAGTTAGAATTAACTCCTCAATTTACATTCTTTTTATCACTATCGCTGCCTGCATGAGGCGTACGAAGCGATAGACGAAACATAAATTTCGTTTAAGTGGGCAGCTTGCTGAACAATAAAAATAAACTGCACAAATAGTGTTAGCGTGACGTAAATTACTTCAGCAGGGCCCGAATCCGACGAGACAATTATCTCCATTTCATTGATATAACGGTTATACATATCTATATAACGGTCACATGTTGTGTTACTTAGATGTTTTCAAAAACTTGTGCATAGTTATTAAGGCCCTAACGTAATCTTATCTTTAATCAGAATTCCTGAGTAACGAAAGTTACCTATACCACCCTATACGAGTATAAGAAGAGTATGGCTAATTAATAATTATCAATTATCTATTTAATTTAATTATAATTATGCATTAATACAAAGGAAAGAAGAAGAGATTAAAGTCCTAATTATGAAACATTTTAAACAATCCATATATTTTTTGCTACCAGTGGGATTAGTCCAAAAATCTAGATCGTTTTTTAATGACCCTTATAGAATCACTTTGTTATCCATCCGTCTGTCTGTCAAGATCCCTTATCTTGGGAACGCGTGGAGGTATCGAGTTGAAATTAAAACCATATACTCAGGCCAACAGACAACAGTCCCTTGAAGCTTTGAAAAATCTAACTTTCTGCGGAACCCTCGACCGACTCGTACTTGATAGCTTTTTTGTCTTAGAATAAGGTACTGACTTTTTGAGTTGTTCTTACGTTGAATTATTTGTAATACAAGAAAAATATGTCCCGAAACTTCACATGAACAGACGGTAGGGTACATATTTTATGCCAAAGTTATTACTTTCTTTACCGAACCAACACTGCGGCACATCCGTCAATATATTAGACAGGCGAACTGGGCCCAGGTGCCATGACCCAGATAGAAAGCCGAATTCAGCGGATGAAGAGTGATAGTTCGCCTTTTCTCAAATAATAGCAATAAAACTATATCCTTTGCAATATGTCAATATGAACCTAAAAATTTACCACCTTACTCACTCAATAAAAAAATCGTTGTGCGACGACTTAACTATCAAAAGACGCAACTTAAGATTCTATTTTAAGTTTGATAATCATTAATTTTTGACCCACAGGGGAACTTTTTCACTTTTTTCACATCAGACTTACCCTTCTGCTTATTGTCACTTTAGTTTCAGGACTCTTCAGGCTATGTCAATGACTTTAATTACCCTGCGGAATTCATTGTTTCCGATTCGATCTCGCAAGTAAACTCCGAGTATGTACAGTCGAGTTCATTTACATCTACACACTTACCTACGAGAAGAAAAATATCTGAACACGACCCTATTGTCAGGAGCATAAAATCGTGTTCAGATATTTCTGTTCTCGTAAGTGTGTAGATGTAAATGAACTCGACGTACCTAGCCTATAAGGCAACGAGTGTAGCTTAATTCAATTTGAGGATACCAAAAAGTATGCGTAATATTTAGACAACAATTACGAACGAGTACCTACATAAGTGTCGACACTAAAATATGCAACCTCACATGATGGATTAAGTAACGTTGAGGTTACCTTGTTTGTGCTAACAATATAAGTAAATTTATCTCTTTGAGCTCATGTGAGCTAAAGCTTGATGCTCGGAGGAATTTCTTATAACAAGGCTTCATCAGCGGTGCACTATGCTACGTTTCAGTGTTTAAGATCACCTACTGACATGAAATACCTAATGAACTTAATGCAAGTAGGCCACAAGGGGACTTTTACACGTCTGAGTCTACAAGGAAGATTACAATAGCTTCAAGATATCCGAAACTTATGGTTCTATGAAATTGCCTGACACTAGATTGACGACACGATTGGCGCAGTGGTAGTGCACCTGCCTACTGGTCGTGGGTTCGAATCACGGCAAGAGCCAATATTTGTGTGATGAACTCGCTTATTTGTTCCTGGAACATGGATGTTTTATATGTATTTATATGTGTATTTATCTACATAAGTATGTATATCGTCGTTTTAAGTTTGTATAGTGCCAACAACACAAGCTTACTAGAGCTTACTGTAGGACTACAAAGTAGCAAACAAAGACGGCTCAGCCACGCGAATGCTACTAAACCGCACTAAGGTTCGAGGCGCGTATAGCGTCTGTTTTAAAAATTATTGTTTCGAGAATGCTTTTAGATCTATAATATAAAAGAACGGTACGGTTGTGGACAGGGTTAAATACCTTGGACATATCCTAACCACTGGCCTTACCGACGATTTAGACATTGAAAGGGAATGCAGAGCTTTGGCGGTGCGGAGTAATATGCTTGCCCGTAGGTTTGCTCGATGTACTTATGAAGTTAAGATAACGCTTTTTAAAGCTTATAGCCAATCTTTTTACACGAGCAGCCTATGGGCTAGGTATACAAAACGCACCTACAATGCTCTGCGTATTCAGTACAATAATGGGTTTAGAATGCTGATGGGACTGCCTAAGTGGTGTAGTGCATCAGGCATGTTTGCGGAAGCTCGCACGGATGGTTTTCATGCCATCATGAGAAAGCGTATCGTGTCGATCTGGAATCATATAAGACGTAGTCCCAACAGCATTCTAAACGCGGTCGCTGGGAGATACGATTGCCCTATACAGAGTTTCTGGACGGAGCAGGTTAAAGGCGCGGCCCAATATGTAATATAATAATAATAAACATGTAATACTAACTGTAACGTACAAGGGCGTAGATCACTTCAAGTACCTGGGTTGCACAGTAACTGATACCAACCGACGTGAAGAGGAGATTGACCGTCGAGTCCAAAATACCCTAAGATGCTCTGCAGCGCTCCATCGGGTCCTGGTGTCCAAGCTGATCAGTAGACCGACCAAGATGCGTGTCTACAAAACTATAATCAGGCCAATCTTGATGTATGGGTGTGAAGCTTGGACACTGACTCAGAAAGAAGAGAGCAAGCTCTTAGTGACAGAGAGGAAAATCTGGCGGAAGATTCTGGGACCAATCCGGAATGAAGACGGGAGTTGGAGGCGGAGAAAGAACAGGGAGCTGGAGGACTTGGTGAAGATGCCGAACATAATTGGCGAAGTCAAAGCAACACGACTTCGATGGCTCGGTCATTTGGAGAGGATGGGAGACGATCGTGCAGTGAAGAGAGCATGTGGGCCGGCCCAGCGGAAAACGCCCGGTGGCCCGACCCAGATACCGCTGGAGCGACGAAGCCCTCAAAGATCTGACCGCCCTTGGAGTACCCGAGTGGCGTGAAGCGGCGCAGAAAAGGGAAGAGTGGCTTTCTCTCGTGTCAGAGGCCAAGATCCTCTTTGGGTCACCGAGCCAGCTTAGTAAGTAAGTAAGTAAGTAGGTAATACTAACCCTAAATATAAGAACATTTACTAATACGCTATGGATTGTATTTTATCCGAAATAAAATTTTATTCATTCATTCATTCAACATTGATTTGCGCATTTCAGGATGGGGTAGAAGGTATTTTTATTACTTCAGTGATTAAGTTTAGAGAGAGAAAACTGTAACCTATACGCAATAAGGCACTTTTAGAAACCCATTTACTGTAAATCTTAATCACAAACTTAACTGCGCAATTAAAGTATACAATCAGAAAATCTTCCGTCCGTTTTGGATTTAAAGATGGCTAGGACAACTATACGATGTGATGACTATCTATGGTTATATGACTTTTCAATGCACGTATGTTTACAACTCTTTCCGAAATCCGATGAAAAACATTGTGTGCGTCATGGGCGGTATGGAATTACACAATATAATTATGCATAAGGTATATTCTTAAACGTCAAATGATAAACGCGAAACTTAAGACTTGAAAACTCAACTGAAGCACGCATATTTGTTTTTATAGAGCGATAAACTTGATCCGACCACAAACCGACAGTAAACCCTAATTATAGTCGTAAAACTCAACCGCAATTTTACTGCGCAATTAAAGTATTCAATCAAAAACCTGGCTTTAAAAAGGAAATCTCTTTACTCGACATAAGCGTAAAACAGAGCATTATTAAATGGACTTTAGTATGAATAATGTAACTTTTAGCGGCACGAATTTTAAGTCGAGAATCATAATCGTAAAGGACGTAAAGTCATTGTCAGTTACTTTCCGTATTTGAATAAAAGTAAGTTTGAATACACTTATCACGATTTTTGACTCTTTTAAAGTTTAAACCAACTTGGCAGTGGCAAAGGGCGGCGCGCATTGCTCGTAGAACCGATGGCCGTTCAAGAACCTTTCTGCCCCAACAGAAAGGTTTTTGAGTGGCGATGTCGGACCAGAAGACGCAACGTGACAGGGCCCCGAATAAGGTGGACCGACAACGGAGCCAATTCTCGCGCCTTTGATATAATCTCCAACTCGATATTTATCGAAAAAACAGTGCGGATATCAACAAATCTCGACATTCGGTATTCTCGTGTTATCAAATGTGATATTTATCCAGTGCCAGCACTCGATACGCAACGAGTGGTCAAGCGTAGCCGATAAAAAATTATCGTCTGTGATATTGCTACTGTCAAAAGTCACTAAGCTATAATGTAGATTTTTTGCATTTTTATTGATTTGTTGTAGTAAAATATGAACGCCGACGATTTTATACTCAATTATTGAGAATGTTATCGAAGAGACTGAAGTTGGGGCAGTTTCCACGAAGACGAATTTTATGGCGCGAGGACCCTTTTCTATGACAGAAAAGATTTTCGCCTTTCCAATAATTAATTTCTCAACTAATGTAGAATATTAATATCATGACCTTTACGAAGTTATGATTAACTACTATACTATATCTATGATTAACAATAATAAGCCTATGAAAAAAAAAGGACGGATTGCACTCCGGGAGTGCCGGCAGAAGTGAAAACTCCGATTTATTATATCTCACTGACACTTGATTTCTATTTTAGTCTCTATTTCTTACTAATGTATGTTTATGATTACGCTTCACCATCTGTCACTTACAACATTTTGTTGTTCGAAGGCCCCCTTTCTCTGAAACAGACACGGTTGCTAGGTTACCGACTGACTGTTTGTTATCTGTCGCGCGGATCTGTTTTTTACCCATCTAAAAATTGCCAAGCACCGCTAAAGAAGTTTTCACTTCAAAAAGTCTGACACTGACAAGTTGACATGCTTGCACTCTATTCGTTCCATGAGCACTTTTACATAAAATAAAGTAATGTAAGTATTTTACATACATTAACAATAAACAATGGTTTGTATATCAAATAAAAAAAATATTCCTCGATTATAATATAAGTATAATCAAGAAAATGGAACGTGATGTAGCACCTGTCACCGATATCGTATCGAGTTTTTTATCGAATAGACCTGAGAATACCATTTTCTTTATGAATGGAGATTTTTGTGATATTTTCGTTTCATACAAGACGTTTGATATATTATCAAATTCGATAGCAAATCACATGAACTGAGAATTGGCTCCCTGGTTAGGGTCCCGGGCAGAAATTGGAAGAGGGCGGCGCAAGACCGATCGTTGCGGAGAACTTTGAAACTGAACTTGAACTTTATTGGTAGGGTCAGCAGTAGACGTCTATCGGCTGATATGATGTATTTTTAGTGAACCGGTTTAGAATGTTTTTTTTCTTCGAGAGTAGGCATCTCCAAGTTGGTTCCATAACATGTTGGTGAAGAACTGCTCACATATAATAGGCACATCTACATGACGATTTCTGAGTTTTTTTATGGTAACTTGTTCAGTTGTTCTTAGAAATATATTTTTTTCTCGTGTAGGTCGGTTATTTTTGTGAAAAAGTGATTACACTATATACACCTTTTGATTTTCAGTACCTAAACGAGCTTGTGAAGGTTAAGCTGTTGGTTAGACGTCGGTGATGCTATATTACCAGGGATCGTAAAATGCGAGCAATATCGATTGAAACGACGTATGACAACTAGTGACGGCCCAATACTTCATTGAATTTTGCTCGAGTTTTACGATTTGTATAATTTTCTAATTCTAACCTTGTGGGTCGGCATAGCGTTGCTGGTTGCTGATATTGTTAATATGAAATTCGAAAATAACAGGAATATAATAGATTAAATAAATGAATGATATATACACACAACACCATTCCACCGTTGTTCGGGCAAATCGGCATTTGTAGCTGAACATTTCTCAGAAAGTTTGTACAAAATTAAGACGTCAGTTAATGTTCAATTACATTTTTCCTATTTTGTTAGAAATTTTCATTGCGATTTCCAATACATTGATTTAGGATTATATACCTATAATTAAAAAAGTATAACCATAACAGAACCTTAATTATCGAACATAGCCATAAGATTGGTATAAAATGACTAAAATAATTGGTAACAAATAGGAAAATTATATTGAACTCTAACTTTGAGTCTTAAGTATGTACAAACTTTTTGAGAAATGCTCAACTACGAGTAGCGGCGCGCACGAGTCGCCATATCCCACGACCGATTGCGTCGCATTTTATGTAAACAACCAATAAAAACAGTTCGCAGACGACTTTTGCGGACATCAATGTATTCGTGTAATTTAGGTACACATATCTCGAGTATCTCAAATTCACAATAACCACCATATTCGGTTCCTACAAAACAAACAGTGTTCAACATTTTTATTTAACTTGTATGCCCTGAAAATGACATTTCAAACCTTGAAAACTAAATGTAATCATGAAACATGGTCTAACAACAACTCTTTTATGTCCAAACGATACGATTCAAATTCCTATACCTACATATTTGTGACTAGTCCATCATATGTACAATGTACATATGGGAAATATGGGTATGTAATTAAAATGCCATAATTTTGAATATATACGCTCGCGTGTCATCGCTCGTAAGTATACAATGGACCTAATTACTAAGTCATCAAAATGGGCTATTAAGATTATCTGTTAGAGTGATTACCGCTTGTCTATCTGTAATTTATCATAGTAATGGCATTATCTGTGACTAATCTTGCCGTAAACAGATATTTGAATGTAAACATAAACACTGCATGAATAGAGTTAAGTCTACGGCCATTTTTAGGGCTCTGTGCCTCAATCGGCAAAACGTAACCCTCATGGGATCACATTCTTGTCCATCTGTCTATCTTCCCGTTAGTATTACTGCAGACGCCGTTAAAGTAGGGCTTGCCGGGTGAGCAGGTATAGACGGATAGTGATACGAAGCTGGCCAAGCCCTTTTCACGGCTAAGGCATGTATTATAGTGCTTTTCTCAAACATGCAATGAAATAAAAAAAACATACCACTCAATAAAATATAATTCGTCATATCAGTTTTCGTTGTGCGTAATATCAGTGGGTTATAGTGGAAATACAGTGACAGATAGTCCAGTAGTGACAGTGTAAGAGCCGCTATCTGCGCGTGCGCTGAGGGCGGCGAGGAGAGCGATAAATAGTGCAGTGGGCTGCGAGTCACCTAGCAGCACGGATAGCTGCCCCTGATTAAGAGCTCCAAATGAGTTCGAAACATGTCAGGCCGTTCCTTACAATTTTTACGTGAGTTTCAACCGTTTTTATAATTATTAAAATATAATTGAGCTGTTTAGCCTGTTCATGAACACAGACGCCATGTTTAAAAAAATACTTCCCGGCATTTACTAGGCCTTAAATTTTGTTTGAAATTCCGTCTCATATACTTCGAAGCCAGCAGGGCTAGCATATCTAGTCGCGAGTTCGTTTATCGCGCGAGTAAGCATCTTCAGTCTTACTCGCACGGTATTGAAAGGAAAGTGACAGGTAGTCTCACGCGACAAAGAGTCGAGTCGCGTGTCAAAGTTATGCTAGGCTAACTGTTATAACTTATAATAAGGTACTTTCGGGTATTAAGGCCTAGCTAAGGGAGAATGTAAATAACATTAAAAATAGCATATTTAATCAACGTTTTTATATTTTAACCAGTCATTCATTTCAAGTAGTATACAAGAAACGTGAAAATTTGCATAAATTGCTATTAAGAGACACACAGTGACACGTTTTTTAAAACCCCACCATTAGGCCTTGTTTAACCCTTAACTACCTACCAGCTTCTTTAGTCACACAAACACCTACCTCCCGTCCCCAGGACGGATACATAATGTCTGCCTTATATGTTAAATTTTATAGATCAGATGGGAAATTTAAAATAATAATGGCAATATAGACATATTAAAATATTTATTAAGCTATTAATCATTCTGGAACCATTAACAAAACATTTTTTTGCTGTAAACATATGGCAACAGTCCTTATTTCTACTAAAGGAACTATAATATCCTTTGGAAGGTGAGATCAACAAAAATTTTGACTTTATATACAGATCTAAGTAATTATTTCTAATTATTCAATAATTAACAATGCTAAATCAATAAATTTCGTTAAAATGAAGGGAATATTTTTATAAAATTGCAGACCACTAATTTAGTTGATTTTTTCGCGGCAATGAATATAAGTTTGTTTGCACATTCTAGGCAAATCGTTTTTTTTTGCATTAGAAACATACGTACTGGTTCCCGTCTTTTCTTCGGGTCACAAGTAGAACAGGTTTTCCGTACTTCCAATCACTACTAAACTGACTAAGCGGTCGGCTAAGTAAAGAAAAAAAGTATGCATTAGTTACGTAACCACCTACCACCCGTCTCCGAGACCCTTAAGAAAAAATACGTATCCACCTACCACCCGTCTCAGAGACGGTCAGAGACAGTAATATCCTCACCAAAATTAAATGCGTACACGACCGACCTTGTCGATCGACGACGCGGCACTGAGGCAGGGGCAGGAGGGGAGAAGGTACAAGGACACAAACGTTTGTAGGATGCTCGCACATAGGTATGTAAACAATTTTAAGTTTGAAAGTGTCTGTGAGACGGGAGTAGGGATTGCAATCCGGATTATTCGAAGTTCGAAAATCCGGATTTTACAGCCGTTCATGATTCGTTTTTTAATTCGGATTTTCGAAGTCAGAAATCCGAATTTTCGAATTTTTTTAATATCACTCAACCACCGTATAATATCCAATGTTTTCTTAGTGTGGTAGAAATAAATGTTATTTTTCTTCTACAGTATTCTAATTTTTTTATTAAATGACTTAAGGGCATTTCTCCGAGCGCTTAAACGCCTGACGTGTCATCGGCGTCGTCGCCGTCAATATCCCCGAAGTCCCGCAAGCTGGCAAGATTTAATTTCAGCTTCATTTTGCAGCAAATTGTACAGTCAGTTAGTCAATATTTGACTGCCAAAAATTGTCCCAGAAGCTGGCGCATGCGGCACTTCTGAGTTATTGACGTCCACGACGACACGTCAGGTGTTTGAAACGCTCGGAGAAGTGCCCTTAAAGTGATATTAATACGATGTACTTTTTAACCCCGCTTATTATTATATATCATTTGGGCCTTTTGTGTGCCGCATCGACCATAATTGATCTATTGTGGCAGCCCTGTCTTAAAGCTCACTGCTGAGGCCCGTTGAGTCCAGGAATTCCCAGATTCTTTGGGCAGTGAGTTGTTGTATCTCCTCTGGGGGCACAAAATGTTGCCCTAAGTGGATACTTTGTGCATAAGTGGTTCACAGGAGCAGAGGATATGCATAGCTGTCTCCTCTGACTCTTGGCAGAACCTGCACGTTGCGTCCTGTTCCATACCCATTAAGAACCGGTGTTTGTTTAACTTGCAGTGACCAGTCAGAATAAAATTCTAGTCACCGCACAGGCTATTGATCTTTTGAGCTGTAGTAACTCTTTAGATAACTTTTGAACAAAGCCTTTTATTAGGGTTTTCCCACACCTCGACCGCCTTGGATTCGTATAAGCCTGTCGTCCACAAAATGGTTCTGGCCCGACAAGGGGCTTGTCCGCACCATCCCTCGCGAGTTTATCAGCTCATTTATTTCCGTCCATATCGGAATGACCCGGTACCCATCTAAGAGTGACTGTTGGTTTCGTCCAGGGCATTTAAATAGTTTTTGCGTATTTGGACTAGCTTAGAGTTAACCTCTGGTGATTCCAGTGCCAACAACGGTGTCTTATGTTCTTGTCAAGATTGTTCTCCGCGCATTTGTATGGCATAGATCTCCGCTTGGAAGATTGAGGCCTCTGTGTCCATGCTGATGCTTGCATTGAGCTTCGGTCTCTGTCCATAGATCCCACATCCTACATCTTTTCCTTTTTTGGAACCATCCGTATACCAGATGTGGCAGCCCTCTTTAAGAGACATTTGGTCGTTTAACCATTCGTCTCTGGAGGGTATTTCCACTGAGTAGTATTGCGTAAAGATACATTCAGTGAGCATTTCATCGGAGGGCATGCACAGTATTTTGTTTTCGAACACTAAAGCCTTCAGTTTGTTCAGTGCTTGTGAGCGCCATTTTGTCTTAGACAGTGTGCAGAGCCTGTTGCACTGTTCCGCCTCTTTCTGTACCTGAATGTGCAGTGGTGTTAGGTCGAGCAGTGCGTCCAGGGCCGCACCCAGCGTCGAAGACAGGGCTCCTGTTGCAATAATGCAGGCAGTGCGTTGTAGGCTGTTTAGTTTTAGGATCGCTGTCTTTTGGTTGGCCTTATTGTACCAGGCAGCGGAGGCATAAGTTATTTATTGGCCTCACGAATCTCACGACTGCTGTGTATAGCCAATAGCCATATAACAATGTTGGGTCTTACGCCCCATCTTGCTCCTGCCATTCGACAGCATGTCCACAATGCCAGTTTAGAGAGTGGTATAGTTTGTCCGTTTAGCTTTAAAGTATTGAGCTTGTCGAGTTTCTTTTTTCTTGTGAAGGGCACAATGTTTTTTTTTGCATTGAATGACAACTCGTTTTCTCTGCACCATATGCTGATAGTGGTAGGAGCTCCTTGCATGATGTTCGAGATAAGGCATGGTCCTTTGATTATGACTACGATATCGTCGGCACATCCTACTGTACGTCATAATCGCTGGCCACCATTTGAACAAGGAGTTGATCAACCGCTAGGGTCCACAGAAGTGGTGATAAAACCCCTCCTCCTCCTCCCTGTGGACACCCTCATGCGTGGAAGCATTTAGGGTTAGTATTACTGTTCTATTGGAGAGCCTACCCCGAACCCATCTTTTTGTGGTGCCGTCTACACCTTTTGATTCCATACCTTTAATGATGGTATCTAAAGGTGTGTTGTCGAAGGCCCCTTCTGCATCTAAAAACGCGCATAGAGCTGTTTGCTTATCCTCTAGGGTTTTCTGCACCTTGTCGACCAGATCATGCTGGCTGGGGCTGAGTGGCCTTGTTACCAGATATTTAGCTCGTGGGTCATTGTCAGTTCAAAAAACAAAATTTGTCCCTCCGGTGGGCAAAAGTTAAGAGCTTGTATGAATCTAGGTTATGTTGCTATTACATTGGATTATAGAACAGGGAACGTTTTTTATTCTCACAGGCATTGAATCAGAAAATTACGCTCTGGAATCCTTAATTTCGCAAATGTCCACCGGAAAGACGTGCACCTAAATCTGACAATGACCCTCGTACGTGTTGGTCAATTACCCTTTCCATGGTCTTTAGTAGGAAGGAGGTTAGACTGATGGGTCTGAAGGATTTAGGTTGTGAATAGTACTTTTTCCCTGCTTTTGGTATGAAACGCACCTTGACCTTAGTCCATTGTTCTGGTATCGCACTCAGGGCGAAGCTCGCCCTAAATATACCCCCGCTTGATTCACACTCTTATTATATGCGTGCTCTTTCTTAGGTCGTTACTCATCTTGCTATTCGTATCGCCATTCGCCGAGCGCCGACGTAATAACTTATTATTACTAATAAGTATAACAATGAGTGCGTTATGTTGCACTCATTTTTTAAATTTGAAGATTTTTTAATTTTTAAGAAGTTTTTTTATTCATTTTATAATATGAGAACTTTTATTCATTCAAAAAACATCTTTTTTTAGCGAATGCCAAAAAAGTGCCAAAATTCGAATTTTATTCGAAGTTCGGATTTCAGTGGTCGAGAAATTCGAAAATTCGGATTGAGTAAAATGCATTCGAATTTGCAATCCCTAGACGGGAGGTAGGTGGTTAAGGGTTAAATATGGTAGTATAAAAAGGCCTAAGACATTAACTTGCTTAAATCATTAAAGAAAAATGTTGTCGAGATCAAAAATTACTTAATTACAACAAATACCTTTATGTTCTGTAATTGAGATAAAATATTGCTCATTGTATGGCTATTTAGTACAAAAATAACAAATTCCGTTAATAAAAACATATTCCGTTATCTCCGCTAGCAATTAATTAACATGTATGGAGATAAGCAGTCTCAAACTTTAACGAACATAAAAAATAGCGAAAAATAATAATTCTTGCTTTAAAATAAAATAAAATTTAGTATTTTTAAGATTTTTCCTAAAGGCCTTATTTTACTATAGGCCATTTTATACTACAGGTAGTGTAAGAAGGCCTACTACGTTAATAACATAAACATAACACAATTAAACGTTAACTTATAAATACAAAAATACCATCCCATCGCCTAGCACCGATTTGGGCATTCTAAATCACACTAGAGGCATCGAGAAGCTTCTTGGGAGGCATCGAGATCGAATACTGAAAATATAACTAAATAGGTAATTAATTTCCCATTAAATTAATACCGAAATACACTATAAAAACTAAACAAAATTCGATATATGGAGTAGGAGGATAATAAAGCCTAAAACAAACTTTAAGTTATTGAGCAATAAGGCCTGTAGATAAATTGTGTAGGCCATATTCACCGCCGACATCGTGGATAAATAAAACAAAATATAAAATATTGGCATCACCATACGTTATTGAAACCTGTATCACATTAAAAGCGTTAATTAGGGAGAACAACTGTGTGCAAATTGTCATGATTAATGTAATACTATAATAATTAATATAATTAATCACGTTTGTTTCGGACCGATTTTTGTATAACGCGCGGCGCGCTCACCTGCTGAAATGTATGACGCAACACTGGCGGCGGGGAGCGGGGCATCGAGCCAGTTAAAACTTGTAGTTCCTTGTTGGTCCGCTTGACGCCAGGGACGCGTGGCCTTGAGTGCGAGCTCTCGCATTTAACACGTTTTTGGTCACTTAGGCCTTAATGGCCGACAGGCTTTATTACCCGCAGGTACCTTATAACGCACGTTATGACGACATATGCAATGAAATGTTTGACAAAATGCTATTACGACATAGGTACTTAATCAAATATTCGTATGTTCGTTTATATTTATTTTTTATTAAAGCAGTAACATCTGCTAACGTAAACTAAATGTTTACAAATGAAGCGAAAATTGAAAAAAATTAATGATTCGGACAGGATTCGAACCTGCGTTTCCAACGGCTTTCCGGGCCAACACTGGCGTCCTCCCAATTGGACCACCGAATCAGATGTCAGAGCCATTGAATTTTTCAACCAGTTGCTTCGACATGCCTTAGGGTGGCATTTTTCAATTTTCGCTTCATTTGTAAACATTCGTTTATATTTATCTTTATTACCGTAACAGAGATCGAGATCGTAAAATCTTAATCAAAGTTAAGCTAATCCGAAGTTTAACCCGAAACTTCCAATCAGATCAGTAAAAAAATCAATGTTCCTGATATTTACTTATTTCTCGACTCATCTACTTAAAGGTTATCAAGTTGTAATTAAGATATTCTACTGAAAAGATGAATAATGCTAGAACTACCTATGAAAAACAATAAGATGGTTTGAGTTATCATTATCAGTTAATAACTTAGTTTACAAGGGAGGCAACTTCACCCGGGTGGTAAGTCTCCTTTTTAGGGCAAAAAAGACCCTATTACTAAGATGTGACTGTCCGTCCGTCTGTCTGTCAGTCTGTCTGCTATATTTCTGTCTATCTGTCCGTCTGTCACCAGGCTGTATCTCATGAACCGTGATATTTAGACAGTTGAAGGTTTCACAGATGATTTTCTGTTGCCGCTATAACAACAA
Source organism: Apotomis turbidana (assembly GCA_905147355.2). Taxonomy (NCBI): domain Eukaryota; kingdom Metazoa; phylum Arthropoda; class Insecta; order Lepidoptera; family Tortricidae; genus Apotomis; species Apotomis turbidana. The sequence continues at coordinate 7,726,865 of LR990297.1, read as the reverse complement.
ATACTAAAAAACAGAAAAAATAATATAATTAAGGGGGCCCCCATACAACAAACGTGATCGGTTGCGTTACTTTGCACCTCATTTGTACCGGCGCCACAATACCAAGAGCAAACTTACGTACCGTACGTAACTATCTTTGTATGTACAGTCATTGACGTAATAATTGTACAGCTATCCTTGTACCTAATTTGGTTCACAGTTCATAAAAAAAAAAAAAAAAAACTATATGATGGCAAAATTATTTAATGTTAGTGACGTAAAAAGAAACGTGCATCGCGCAGTTAAGATTTTTTCTTCAAATCATACATATATAATTTGAATAGTTGCCCTTAATAGAGATCCCTAGTCGTAAAATCTTAATCAACGGAAACTTATCCGAAGTTACACCGAAACTTCCCATAACAACAGTAAATAACAATTTTGTTCGGGTTTATAGACAGTTGTATTCGATTAAGCCCTCTCGAGTTTGTACTTACACTAGAGTATAGAGGGAAGGAATAGAGAGGTATAAATATATAACGACTTGATTGGTACTTTAAAGAAAACAAAATAAAAAAAATGTCTGTAACTTTATCTAGAACAAAATTCAACGTTGAATTCAACGTTGAATTTTGTTTTTAGATAATATTCATGTCACGTCAGAATAATGATGAGAAAGTAAATAATTAAAGTATTAAGTTTATCTCCGTTCGACCAGTTAGGCCTGTGCAGTGTAGGCGTATGTTCACTTGTATCGCGCGGTAGATAAATGACAATAGCACACAAGTCATTTTTAACTAGTAATTGAGCGATAGAAAAGTAACACTTTTATACCTATTAATAAATATTTATATGTCGCGTAGGTATAGCCCGCAGGGTTAGTTACAATACAGTTTTCAAACCTGAAGCGTCCTTTGAAGGCGCTTTTTGAACAGGTTCCACAATTATTGAAGAATATTTTTATCGATTCAGTTAAGATTGTAAAAAAATACATAAATGGGTTAAAACCGAAAAAATAAATACTTCATAGAGCTGTAGCTCAACAGATCCAATGATTTTTATTTTCCTCGCAAACGATTTTCGAAAAACAGGTTATCTAGTGCCGAATTCTATTACTTACTTCGGAGACTACTCTATCTTATTCTTTGGCATAATCCTCGCAAATTCGCTCCCAAGTGATCGAAACAGGAGATTGAAATACGTGGAAATGTCGGGAAGTTTTATTTTTATCGAGATTGGTCCCGACTCGAGACGAGTGCAGTCGAGGTGAAGGGAGTCTCCGTTAGGGTTACCAAGTTACCATGTACAAAATGTATGATCATTTTATAAAAAAAAAAAATACCGAATTTAACAAGAAGAAATCGTATCCACGAGAGCAATTAAAGAGTCGAAAATACGCAAATCGCAATAGGTATTTGAAATATTTGATCTATTTGTTTAGGATCCCATCATCAGATTCTGGTCAAACAAAACTAAAAGTCCAGATCGGTTCCGCCTAATAGAGTAATAATGATATTACGAAAAAAACAACAACAAACATTCCGAAATTCGGTTAAAAACTCCACGGTAATGGAAATATTCAAGAACTCGTAAGATTTTCTCTCTTTTTTGAAGAAAATAAATGATTATCGGTTTCTATGCCCAGGGGGTCCATATCTGGAGCTCCGCGACGCGATCATGTTACTTTAATTTTTAAATTATTCTATAAAGAAAATTAGTTTTTCTCCTTTTTTGTACTTTATAATAAAAAAGATCTAAGTTACATTAAGTTATTCAAAATTCTAAACATCCTGAGATTAATTGAGTATTCTACAATCCTGCCACAATCCTTAGAAGAATTCGTCCAATTGGGAATTGGGGTGAATGAACGCAACCAAGCGATCGACACTCGACAGCCCGCCTGTCGCCGGCAGGGTGTCCTACACCAAATCATCATCATCCTCTGAAGAGCCTAAAAATCATGAAACCTCAGGAGATATCCCGAGAATGGTAACCTTACATTCCGTTGAGGAGGAAAGTGGAGAACGTTGGGTACTAAACCTAAGTTAGGCCAGGCGGGGCGCACTCCGCGATTAACGTTTCCCGCTACAAGTACATGCCGGTGGCCTCATGCATGGTGCCTATTCAGTGGCTGCCACGCACTGTCTCGGAACGCACGTACACGAAATTCACGCGCACGCTCTTCCGATTTATGTACGTCGCAAGTGAACGTTCCTCATTCATCTGTTGATACCAGTGTTATATTATAATATAAAGTGTTTAAATGAGTAAAAAGACAGCGAAAAGATATTGTATCGCAGCGGGTTGTAGGAACAATGATCGAAATTGGAATCACGCGTTTTTCGTTCTCCCAACACGTCCGAAGGATGCCGATAGGTAAGAAAATTAACATAATATATAATAAGTAGTTACTGAATAATAATAAAAAACATATTGCAGGTGTATCTACTTCCATATTTAACACTGGTTACTCAGATCAATTTTAATTGTTAAGTACTTATGTAACTTTGAATTGATTATTTGCTGATATTTGTCAATTTAAATTCTAGTAAAATATATAAGTATGTCTACTACTAAATCAACAATCATAGAGGTTTTTATAATAATATTTATATATCAAGTTTGTAAAATTACTTGTAAGTAATGAATAAACGATTGAGTGATAGTTTGATAGGTGAGTATATAAAATATATAAATAAAGAGTTAAAAGAAATGTATTGGAAGAGATCCCTAATAGGGATAAGTTCGCCTTTATACATGTTTTAATTGTAACTAGCGACCCGTCCCGGCTTCGCACGGTGCGTCCGTGCGTATTTTTAAAGATCTAAGCATACCTACATAGGGGCAGATAGACAGACAGCAGGAAACGACTTTGTTTTATACTAGGTGTATAGTGATGAATATATATGAACAAATAAATAAATATCGGACAACTAAGCAAAAACAAAATGAAGCTCAAGAATTTAATTGCATGTTAAGGTAACGCATTCGTTGCATTATTTTATTATATTATACGTATTAAAATGTTTAAAAATAAAGCTAAAATGTTTTGCGGCCTGGTGGTGGATTCAATTCGTCGAAATTCTGTGATTGATTATTTTATAGTTAAATAATGAAATAATAAATATGTATAATGTATGAAGAATATAAACATATTACTCTCTATATTGAATGCAAGAAATAAATGGGAAATACATTTTTATTTTTAGTCGTTGACAGCCCTCGCTCTCGGCGACGCGGCAAGCGAGCCAATTCATTTTTACCGTTGGCACGCAGCTTTAACGTTCCGTTTGGCTTGCGCTGGGGACGACGACTTTAGAAGGGCCATAAATCATATTTTTTCGGCTAAAAAAAGCGGCTTTTGTAAAGATCAAAGTAGTGTGCCTTCTGTACTTGTACTATTATCTATTCTGTGGTTAGGCGCGGAATGAAAAGTGAAGGACGCTTAGAGGTACAGTCAAGGAAAAATGATTCGCGTAGGTACATCTGTAGACGTTTCAAATGTTTATGTAAAGTTTAAATGATAGTAGCTTAGTATTGTGATGGGATTCAAGGTGGCAAACAAAAAATCTACAGATCTCACACTACGCACAACTGTCAAAGGCATTGATAATGATAAAAATTGACGAATTTGTTTTCTGAACCCGCGCGTAGCAGACCCGCTGCTACCGCCTTTTAAATGTTTTGTCCGCCCGCCTCCTAAGATGATTCAAACTGTAGCTATGTAGCTTAGTTCAATCCCAAGATCCCATTTCTTGAATAGCGAACTCAAAAAAAGATATTGGGAAATTCGCGATCCAAGCAGCGATTTTTTTTTATTACATTTGACAAATTTTAGTAATTATCAAAAAGTTACCGACTGATTTTGGGAACTCAAATGGCACTTTAAAGCCCTCTGGCAGATGCACATTTTGACATAAAACCCCTCCACGTAACTCTCAAATCTGCGAAACTACAGGTAAATGTCATATATAATTTCATAAATCGGGACACTATCAGGAAAACAAACATTTCAATGTAAAAAAATACTTACTCGCAGACCCGTAAGGATAGCCTAGATATCGCTGGAGTGATTAAGTCCATAAAGATCCCAGGGACCTTGGCATCCGTAGACTGGTGAGAGCTGGCTGAGAATCGTGAAACGTAGCATGAACTGGTGTCGGAATCCAAGATCGACGTCGCGTCGTTGTTTCGGAAGTGTTTTAAACTTGTAGTGATAGGAACCAGCTATGGCCCAACAGGGTGCTTTTCAACCTACGCCATATTTTATATTTAGCGGTACTAATTTATTTTACTGGCAACGACAAATTTTATATAACTGATGATGAAAGTCAGAGAATGTCACTGATGTAACAAAGAGGAAATAGTTCTAAAAGTTCTTTTCATAAACAAGTTATGTTTTATTCAATAGGATTCAGTATTTATTTCGCAAGAAGAACGAAGGATTGAGCAGAATTGCGGTGACAATATTTTGAATTTGGTTGATGGCAAATACTTGACGAGTAGTTACTGGCGTTTAATAATGCAAATATATGACGTACTTATGCACATAATTGCCATATGAAAGCTGTTTATAGCGACACTATTCCTGGGCAGGACAGGATGTGTTAGGCTATATTTGACTGCTGTGGTAAAATGCAATTAAGTTAGTTACAAACGTTTGCTTATATTTTTTTAATAAAAGTTACCGTGAACTAATGATACGTTTTTCCTGTATATGTTTAAAGGAACTGAGTAGGAATTACTTTAGTTACCAAAGATATATAAAAATTCAACTTGACCTGACGACACATGTCATTTCCCTTCGACTAAAACTTGTAATTTTTTTCATACCATTTTTGCTACTCTAGCGCTGTTGCGGACGGTATTGAAACTATTATTTACTGCTTAAGTGTCCAGCACTTTCAAATATTCTACTATATAAGATATTGCTCCTTGTATTCCACCCTCCATAGTTACATCGAATATACGCTCCAACATAGCGTCAGTTTATTCTCTCTAAAGGTAGGACTGCACTGGGCGTAACTACGCGGCAGCGGAGCGACGCGACGCGACGCGGTTAAAATATTCTTTGTATGAAATTGTATGAGATAGACCGCACTACGCGGCAGCGGAACTACGCGGCGCGACATCCAATTCTATACAAAAATATTTGGTAGCGTCGCGTCGCGTAGTTACGCTAAGTGCATAAGCACCTTAAAGGTCAGCTTGAAAAACAAACAGCTAATAAAAACAGTTTGATCAAGAAAGTAATGCCGGCAATAAATTTAAAACCTATCCCGCCTAACATGAAGATATTGCCAACTATAATATTTACTCCTCTTTAATAGTTTCCGGCACCCAATAACTCACACATCTTTATATCCATAACCACATACAAGTATTGTTTCCTCTGGAAACCATCTTCCCCACCTAATGTATACGTTTTGACGGAATTCGATCGTAAATCATGAGTCGACTTATTACTCTTAAGTGCTGAACGAATAGTCCATCCCTTTTGTTCATATAATCTTTGAGTGAGTATGATCTATCTATCAGCTATAGACGTTCACTACTGAACATAGGCCTCCCTATACCTTGCCACAAAGTGCGATCCTGCGTAGATCGCATCCATTAATTCCTCGCTGCCCTCACGATGGTACACGTCCACCAAGTCGGGGCTTTCTTACGCTGCGTTTTCCTATACGTGGTCGCCGTCCGTTCTCCGGGCTACATGGCCCGCCCATTGCGACGTCAACCGTGAAATCCCGTGTGAGATGTCGATTACTTTGATGAGTGAGCAGGATAGTATGATTAATTCACTTGAGTGTAGTGGGCCGTGAGTCGCGTAGCAACACGGTAGCTGTCCCTAATGAAGAACTCCATATGAGTTCGAAACGTGTCAGTGCTGTTCTTGACAATTATTACGTGAGTTTAAACCATTTTTGTAATGATTAAACATGTCTCATGATAGTTTTAATAATATTACAGGATGGTATGACAATATATTAATGTAGAGCTATACATATCAGCCCTGAGCTATTGGACTACAAACGGTACGCGATTGTTTGTATTACGTCCGCCAAGATTAGAATAATGATTTCTTGGTATGCGGTTTATAATAAGAAGTTGTGTTTTGTTAAACAATTTGATCCATTGAGCCATAACTCCTTTAATATATTGACTTGTCATGTTACAAAATTAAGTTCGAACGAACCTCGACTCATGTCCGTTATGCGGCAGAGATATTGCTAAATTAGAGATAGCAGTGCGAGTGCCTCCTTGCATTAGGAACCAGGTACCTATTTTAATGCATTTGTATGGATATTTAAGTATTGTACAATCATCATCATCATAATTATCATATTGATAAAATAACTACTGAATACTACAAATATACAAAGCTATTAAGATATTTGTGATATGTGTCATAATCCAATTTCAACGGAAACGATAATGAACAAACAAACTAATTAGGAGAGAACACTTCACACTTAATATCGCCATCATTTAGAGTTTGAAAACAAGCGTCACAGTGCAACAAACATGCTCAGTACAGTGACTTCATTTAAAATGTTGAAGCGTGTAACGAACTCTTATCATTAACTAAGTGCACTAGTATGAGATTTAAGCTTTGAGGCACGTTTGATTCTCACGTTAAAGATAAGTAAAACATCCTCTGATGATAAGAAATGTATTTAGCGCGCGAGAAATCATGTGTATCGTATGAAAGCCGATTATTTGCTAATCAGAAACTCTTTCTTTCTTTATTTGCATTTCCTCTTAGTATAAATCTTACATACTATACATATAAGTAGGTATGCGTAAGACGCTTTCAGAACGGTTAAATTTTTACTCTGCACCCACTTGAAGTATCTCTGTTTTGGCCAATAAATGTACTGGTAAGGAATACCATTTGGCATTAAGTTCGCCATTTGTATTGTCTTTTGTTTTGTGCAATTAAGTTTAAATAAATAAACAACACTTCCAAAGAGTGTCGATTGCATTCGCGTTCCTGTATACACTTTTTATTAACGGCCTTCGACTTTCGAGAAAACTTAGCAGAAAGCAAACTCACACTAGACCCTTTAAATTCACGATACCTGCTGATTAGAGTTTGTACTAGGTACAGCAAGCTCTAGTACTGGTTCAAATAATTCCACTGTGACGGTAGTGATTAATTAGCGTAACTATGTTAATGAACACTATTCAACAAGGTCGGCGCGATGAAATTTCACTCACTCATTGAGAATGTGTATCTATGCTACATGATTCGTAGTACCTATTCTATAAAGTGAAAGAAATAGATGATGTTATTATTATTCTTCACATAGTATCACATACCTACGTGTTTACCAGTAAATAAGATGTGTTTGTTTGTCTCTTTTAAACGACTTCCAAAAAACGAGCAGGTTCTATGTTTTACTCTATGTATTTATATTAGCAATTATACATATAATTTGAAGCTACATAGTTGGGATAAAAGTTTCGTTAGACATATTTAATATATCGGGCCGTTCCTGACAATTTCAAGTGAGTGTAAACTGCTTATATACAGTTACAAAAGTTTGTTTAAACAAATAATGTAAGGTAAGCATAGTGACTCGCTCCTTCAGTCAAACTGTTTATGAGTCGTTTTAAAAAAACATATATATTCGTAATAAAAACAAAACTACGATCGTGTCCTTTGTTTAAGGAAAGTTAGTCATACAAAAGATATACTTTCGTTACACAAAGGAATCAATTAATGCTTGTTTTAATTATAATGAAAACAAAACCCTTAACAAAGTACATGTTTTATAAAAACGACTACTTATTTATACAGTTTTTCAACGCGCTATTCTAGTTTTAAGCTTGTAAGTAGTTTAGTTCATTGATAAGAACCTAATGGCAAAAAAGAAATCTAAGCAGGTATATCGTGTGAATCAAACGCGCAATTTAGTTTTTTTCCATGTTATCTATGGTACCATATTATATTGGCCGTTGGTGCAGAAGGGTTCTTGAGTAGCGACCGCGGACCGGAAGACGCAGCGTGGGAAGGCCCCCAACAAATTGGACCGTTGACCTGGTTAGGAATAGAAATTTGATGAGGGCGGGCAAGACCAATCGTTGTGGAGAACTTTGGAGGAGGCCTTTGTCCAGCAGTGGACGTCTAATAACGAATTTTCCACCTTTCTACACTGAATCGTGAAGTTTAACAGCAGTTTTTACCAATCAATGTAAACATTCGTTAAAAGAATAACTTAAGTAATTCGGCTTTGCACTGATTCGATATCTCACACTCTTCACAATTCTTTTAACAAAAACTAATAATAGCACTTATTCACTGCTTACTAAAATAAATGCAGATTTTACACACAATTTGCAATCAAAGAAATAAATGAGCATTACGAACTTGATGCAAAAATTCACAGTTTATAAGCACGTTACGCGATTTTCATATTGCTAAACTGTACTTGTACCTACTATAAAACTTGCCAAATCGAAACTCAATATCAATAGGTACTGTGCTAAAAGATTCTAGGCAATGCTGGACTATCTCGAATTTCTAAATGAATCTTCACTTGTAGGTACAGTCGGCATGAAAAGATTCGCCACTTTTGAACCTCAATAAGGACAGCTATAGCCAGCTAGCAAACAGGCTGTATAAACGCTTATACAGACATTATAACTCTTATTTAAGTTAGCCAGCCAATGGGAGCCAGTTTCACATAGAGTTGAAAGGTGACGAACCTTTATTCTCCGACTAGCGACGACGACGACGAACCTAGGATAGGTATATCAATTTCAATTCAATCTCTGGGTTTCGGTTTGGTACTGGAGTTCCCAGTCCTATGCAACGGCCACAGCGCACCAACTGACCTACCAACCTAATAATAGTTAAAGTTTCTTGAAGTTTTTTTACTATAGTCCTTGCTATAAGGATGTACATAAACTGCAGCTCTTTAATTATTTAAAAGGAAGCGATAAACTTAAAATTTTAATGGTTCAGGCAGGGTTCTAACCTGCGTCTCCAACGACTTTCCGGGCCAACACAGGTGGCCTTCCTATTGGACCACTGAACCTAATGCGAGTGCCATTAAATTTTTCTACCAGTTGCTAAATTTTTCGCTTCATTGTAAACATTTGTTAACGCTAGCAGACGTTACTGTTTTAATAAAAAATCCTTACCATGGTTTCCCCAAAACCGTTTTTATAAATTTCAACATGACAATTTGCTACTTTGTTAACTAAAGGGCTGCCTAAGAAAATACAATAAAAAAAATGGTCGATGGTTATTAATGTCCAAATGGTAATTCGATTTGACAAGATTCTCGACCCTATATACAACCAACAAACTATAAACACTAATTGCAAGCATAGACACTAATTGTATCCTTGTTGCAGTACATGTACGAAAACGGGACGAACGACGATGGTCTCCTGACTCGAGACAAGTTTATGGAAGTGAACGCGAGGATGGACGCGCGGCGCAAGTTCCTGAGGAACGAGTGCTCCAGGCTGGGCCTGGATGGCTCCAGCCATAAGGCATATGCTTGGGAGTACTTGATTAACCGGCAGTACCACGTCATATGGTGAGGAACTCAAACTTTCATGTTTCTTCTTACTTTTACCTTCTCAGATAGATAAGAGACCCTAAAGAACAGAAAGGTTTAGAATCACGTAATACGACTACCTAATTATCATCACGTTCTTGCATTATATGTGAAAAGCCACCGTGCAAATAACTTCTAGACATGATTGTTCTTTCAGATGTTTAAATTGCTGATTTACAGATAGTAAAGAAATTTTTGATAAAATAAAAACTCAACCTATTTCCAGTAACTTACGTAAAATATTATCTGCACTTCAATCTTATTTAGAGAACTACCTAATTGGTTGTAGAAAAGAATAAACGAAATTATACGTTTCAGTGAAATAAAGGGCCCCGTTTGCTATTGTCCATCAGTAACCACTCACCTATAAGTCATAATATATCAAAATCATCGACCACAGACAGAGTCATCATAACGAAGCAAAAAGTGCAAAGTTAAAACTGGGTCATGGCACTTATCACACAGATAATGGCTTTAAAGTATAATTGAAACAACGGAAATGTCACTGAAGTGGTAACCCTCGTTGCAATTACCCGCACTAGCTCCATATCGAAGCTAATTACACTCTTCCTTTCAGGTGCAACATATTCAAAGCCGCATCAACGTCATGGATGTACAACTTTAACCTTATGGCGAATTACACGGCTGCTTTCCTAGACAAGACGAAAGAAGTCCCTCTAGGATTAGCCAGAAAGAAATACGCCAGGCCGTCGGCGGAGATGGTGAAGAAAGCCCAAATCGACTCCATATCATTCCTGATAGTCAGGCATCCTTTAGAAAGACTGGCTTCGGCATACAACGACAAAATCGCACACGCGTGGCCTAAGTCCTTCCATGACAAAATGGGGTACAGGATTATTCAAAAGTATAGAAAAAAGGTAAGCCGTGATATCAATTATGTATCCATATCATTCCTGATAGTTTGACAATCTTTAAAAAGAGTAGCTTCGGTTTACAACGTCATAAACGCACAAGCGTATTCTAAGTTCTCTCCTTCCACGAGAAAATCGGTGGGTCATTGTCAGATTTAGGTATGAGTATATCATATGCGAAATTAAGGATTCCAGGGCCTAATTTTCTGATAAAACTCGTATGAGAATAAAAAAAACGTTCCCTCTTCTATGATCCCATGTAATAGCAACATAACCTAGATTCATTAAAGCTCTTAACTTTTGAACACCGGAGGGACGATTTTTGTTCTTTGAACTGACAATGACCCAGGATTGTTCAAAAGTATAGAAAACGGTAAGCCGGGATATCATTTATCTATCCATATCATTTCTTATAATCAGGCAACCTTTAGAACTATTGGCTTCAGCATACGACAAAATCGCACACGCGTGGTCCTTCCACGACAAAATGGGGTAGGTATATTATTATTCAAAAGTATAGAAAAAAAGGTAAGCCGCGAATTCAATTACATTGAGAGCTGTTCCATTTCGTTACGTCAGTGGATCACTTTGCTGATTGTGTTGCGGCTGTCTCTCGCTAATGATTAAACACTTGACATGGCGCAGCGGTAGTGCAGTTGTCTACTGAGCCGGCGGCCTTGGATTCGAATCCCGGTAAGGGCAATCATTGGTGTGACGAACTCGAACATTTGTTCCTGTGGGCCATAAATGACCAAAAAGACAAAAAACACGAAGTGCTAGAGTATTTTTCACCAACTGTGAAGCTATACGTATGTCATTCAGTTTCTGTGCATCAGATTATCGTTTTATAATATTAACGATTAGAATGTGATTGATTAACTGTAAAGCCTAATTAACTTCGACCGTGCGAAGAAAAAGTCATAGCTATCTTTTTGTCTCCCCATGGGTCTAGCCAGAGTGGAGGAGGGTTCAAACCTCGCCTGAAATATAACCTGAACAACCCTGGTCAATACATCGGTCATTCTCCAGATTTGTTTTCTAATTCTAATTAACGCGTCGCTTTTTTTCTACTTACTTTTCAATCCTTTTTATCTCAAATATAGTAACATATCGATCATTGAAACTTAAACGTGGATGGGGCATTTATAATTATTAAAGGTTCATTACTTAGAAGCAAATTTAAATTTAAATGACGCGCGAATTAGAAAAAAGACGTGTTAATTAGAATATTTGACTTTTGTATGGCGCGTGAATTAGAAAAGCGACGCGTTAATTATACAAATTCAGTTATATTTTTTTAATTAAAATAAAACGTTTTGTATAATAATATATGACTGATATGGTGGCAGTTAGGTATATGATATAAGCTATGTTTTAAATAATACGAAAGTACCTAAGTACTCAAGAAACAAGCACACCGGCCGTTAGAGTTACTAGGTAGATTAGGTATGTAAGTATGTGTGTAAATTGAATTATTATGATAAGTTATAATAAATGAAACGCTATAGTTCGGACTAAGGTACTCTTAGTGTTAGCGGAGAAGTTCCTATCATTCCGTACATTATTAAGCTGCGACATTGCGCCCTTGGCCATCCTAGCGCGGATTCTGCGAACTTCCGTCTTACATGAACCATTATTGCTAATGTTAGAACCCAGGTTCTCCGTGATTTCGAAGTTAAGTCTTCCACTGAGTTCTACCTTGCCTGTACGATAATCATGAGTTTGGTCTTGGATCTGTTGATTGAAAGTCCAAATTATTCACTAAAGCGCGCCATCCTGTTCAATAACCTGCCCATCTTGCTTTCGCTAGCTGCAAGGAGGCTGGTGTCATCAGCGTATCGCAAGACTTTACGTCCACGAACAGTAATGCTACTATGCCAGCCGTCCTCCTTATGATGTATTCGCCGTATATATTGAACAGTATAGATGAAATAATGCAACTCTTGTCGGACACCCTTTTGGAAACTGAAGGGATTGTATGACGTCTTATCTATTCTCATTGTTGCTTGGCTGTTGTAGAAAAGTGACTGTAGTGTAGTAGCAGTGAGGAGGCGAGGAACAACCAAATCGGTCAAAATATCCCATAGACAGTCCCAGTCGACACAGTCAAAACCCTTACAATAGTCGACAAAGCACATGATGAAAGGTATATTGAACTCGAAGCACTTCTGTACAATTTGCCTCACGTTCAGTATTTTCTCGCTCATGCCTTTTCCCTTTACAAAACCCGCTTGTTTTTGCGCGATCTGCCAGTCTAGATAGTGATGAAGTCTGTTGTTTAAGGGGTTACATGGGTTTCACGGTTTCAAAAAATCGTTTTTTTTTTTATTGCCTCATTAAATTTGACAACATCTCTAGAATATTGTCCTAAATTTTCAAATTGATCCGAGTAATAGTTTTGGAAATACAGCCTTCAGAAGTTGAGCGCTCGAGGCCAACTAGTAGGCTAATAGCCTAAGCGCGAAAACTTTAAACGCGTTTTTCTCGAAACTGTGTTTTCAAAGTCGGTTGGCAGAATTTCTCGAAAACTACTCAATCGATCTTCATGAAATTTTACACAGGTCTTCGCGATACAATTCTCAATAAGTTGGACGAAGGATTTTTTTTTTTTCGATTACAACTATTTAAAAAAAAAAAAAATGTAGAGAAATTTTCATCGAAATTGTCATTTTTTTGTAAAAAGGTCTGCCAAAAATCCAGTTGTCACTTTTTTTTTTTTTCCTTCGTCCACATTATGGTTTATGGTCTTAACTAAAATACATATTTTTTTTTTCCCTTCTGATGATCCTGTAAGAAGTTCTTCTGCCAACGCGGACTCACTTTTTTCCCGAGGGGCCGCCGGAAATGACGTCACAATGGCAGAGTTTTTAATATTTTTTTACAAAAATTTCAGAATTTCTTTGTCAAATGTGTATCTTTATGACAGTACAAAATTTGAATAAAAAAATTCATTTTTTATATGAAAAAAGAATTGTTGAAAAAAGGCCATTTTTTCCCCGAGGAAACCCATGTAACCCCTTAATCACGTGGAGCAAAACGGAGTCAGAGCAAGTGTACGATAGTTGTCGCATTTTGTAGTTGAACCTTTTTTGTGTAACGGGATGATGACAAATTGGGTCCAGACTTTTGGCCATCTGCCGGTTTGTCATAAGTGGTGGCAGATCTTGTGCAAGATATGGATTCTTTTATCACCTAGAGCTTTGAAAACCTCGGAAGTAATATCGTCTAGTTCTGTTTTAGTTTTAAGGCAATCGATTGCAGCTATTATCTGATTTGAAGATGTGGGGCTTCAGGTTCAGAAGTCTCCAGTACAACCGATTGTCGGTGGATGTACAGGGTATTTTGTACAGCTGCTCATAGTGGCCACACCAGCGTTCTGCAATTTTGTCAAATTCATGCAGCGGTTGCTCATCGTGATCTTCAATGACCCCGAACTTGGGTTTGAACTTTCGACTCAGCAGGCGAACTTTCTTGAACAGATCTGAGGTTTGTAATTTAAGTGGATGCGACTCGACTTCTTGGCATATGCTCGTTCTTGTCTCTGCGGCATTCCCTTTGAATTGCTTTACATAGTTTCGAGTATTCCCTTTTCAACTTGGAGTCTTGAAGGGCATTAATTTTAATTTCTTTCCGGCGCTAAATTAGGTTCCACGATTCCTCAGTGATCCATGTGAAGCTTCTACAATCCCTTTCTCTCTTAGATACGATATACTCAAAATCTTCATTTATTACCTGGACTCAGCATCACGTGCGTTGATCTAAATTCATGAGCGTCGCTTCCGTCAGATTCTTAGTGTTTAGGTCGCGCGTTACGGTAAACGGCTTTGAGACGAATGGAGAACGAGGCAAGCAGTAACCGCGTTCAGCTCAAGGGAAGGTTTTCACTTCATTTTTTGACAGATGACTTCCAGCGCTTTTCTACCAGTATTTAGTCTATCTGATTCCTAAAACAACCCAGGTTCCAGGAGACTTCCAAGTGTAGAGTCATGTTTTCTGATGGTGAATGAGAGTGTTAAAGTAATGGTCAGACACAGAACACAGAACTCTGCAAGCCTCTGACCTCGTTCGTTCCTAGAGTCTAGACCATATTTTCCAATGGTGTCTCGGATTTCATGGACTATTTCTGAGCTTCCTGTTTTATCATTCCAGTCTTCCAATACCATTACGATTTGCCGGCTTGGTATGCTGTCTAGAGTTTCCTCTAGTTGATATCCTCTTCCGTGGACTGTGTTGTAAACTTACACGGTGTTGAGAAGACATAAATGGATGTTCAGCTTCATTGCTATTATTCTATCAGACACAGGGTTATATACAAGTACCAAATTGTTCATGCCTGATGGTGCTACGATATGGCAAAACCACTTCGGACTATATATTATAGGTACTACTACTATTAAGCAAGCTATTAAGTAAATTGAGCCGGTACGGAATCAGAGGCAATGTATTGAATCTCATAAAATCTTACTTAAGCGGACGACAACAATACACAGAAATCTCAAGAATTTGCTCCCTCAGGAAAAGAGAACATAAATACGTATCAAACAAACAATATGTTAAATTTGGTGTCCCTCAAGGAAGTGTGCTGGGCCCACTTCTCTTCCTTATATATATTAATGACTTGCCGAATAATATCCAGCATCCTATGGTACTTTTCGCCGATGACAGTACTTCTATTATTAAATGTTATGATAATATTATCAAAGATTATGAACAAGACATAAATACAGTATTAAAAAATATAATTGAATGGCTGAATAATAATAATTTAATAATTAACTTGAATAAAACTAATCTAATGCACTTTCACCAAATAACACAAATACCGCAATTAAATATTGCGTATGAAGGAAATAAGATAGATGATGTGGAAGTGACAAAATTCTTAGGCTTAATGATTGACAACCAGCTTAACTGGAAACACCATATAGACTACCTGTGTAATAAATTGTATAAATCAGCATATGCATTGTTTAAGCTATCAAAAATAGTAAACCGTGAAGCAGTATTAACGGCATATCATGGACTTGTAGCTTCGTTACTGAGATATGGTATAATCTTTTGGGGCAACTCAGTCAATAAAGATATGGCATTCAGGGCTCAAAAACGTTGTATACGAGCTATGTGCGGGTTATCTGTAAGAGACAGCTGCGAACCATACTTCAGATCTCTTAACATATTAACTTTGCCTTCATTGTACGTTCTTGAAGTAAGCATATTTGTCAAAGCCAACCCTGACTTATTTAACAAAGTTGCAGACGGCCGTAGATTTTCAACGCGTCCGCAGTATACATGCAAGTTGAGAGATGTAAACGGCACTAACACAGCAATGATGAGAAATAGTATACTAGGTATGGCGCCAAAGATATATAATAAAGTTCCAGACTCATTCAAAGATTTAAATATGGTCCAATTTAAAAAATAACTTATTTCCTACCTTAACAAAAAATGCTACTATTCGGTCAAAGATTATTTAAATGATGTGACATAATTTTAGATTTAAGTAATTATTATTTCTCAATTTGACATGTTTTTTTAATTTTATGTTTTTAATTTTATTCTTTTGCTGCACCAAATTGTTTATTTCCATATGACTATGTATTTTTCTATAGCAAATTTTTGTAAGTAGATATAAAATGCATGTTATTTTTGCTTTAAGTGGGTAAAATTTGTACAACCATACTTATGGGCAAAACATAGAGGTCATAACAAATTATATTCAACACCAATGTATATTATACCTATGTTTGACAAATAAAATTTCTGATTTCAGAGTTACTGGTTGATTTTTAAAACGTGAACGTGTTAATTAGAAATTTCGTGAGCCAAAACGCGTGAATTAGATACTTACAGTCATAGTCCGCGACCCGTACACAGTTGACACAACCATCCCACACGGGGCTCTAGGCACGACTGACCGCTTCACTGAAATGCGTTAGTGAGATCCGTACCTACTTTCAGAGGACTTGTGTGATCAAAACCGAACGCGACGCGTGAATTATTATACGTTTCGAGACAAAGTTACTATAATTGATATCTTTGTGATATATTACTTGTATTGACTAGGTTTTTTTTGTGCAATTAAAACATGTATTATTTTGTTTAAGAAACTTGCTTACATTGTTTTTTCTTCATGTATATCATCAGGAGAAATTGGTATGTAAGTAATTTGGGTAGTGGGACGCGACGTGTCAATTAGGAGAATAGGGCTAAAAGTTTTTTTTTCTACCCGAAAAGTTTTAAATATGTTCTTGAAAATTCATGTAACGCTCAATACGAATACCTGCTACGAGCAAAAAATATTAGATATAATTAAATCGATAATTTTATATTTTTAAAGAGTGAAGACAAGCAAAAATGTACGTCTGGAGAATGACCGACATAAGTGTCCATTACTAGCAGAGTTAGTTCATTTTGTCAGCCACATTAGGACACACCCCCAAGATTGGATGTGGATTTATTTCCTTGCACCCCTCCCGATACTAAATCATAGCTAGTGATTTCTCCGTAGTAGTATCCATTTTAGTTTTAAAATCTATGTTTAATCGATTGGTTACGTTTATTTGCTTACAAACATGACCTAGTTTGTGTGATAATACTATAATCCAAGCCCCATAATGCAAGGCGTCGAATAATTGATGACAAACCACAATATTTGCTATTGTTACGTCGTGAGGCAACGGGGACTAACATAAGTGGGTTGAAAAGGGGGTGGACGGGGTGATGCCCACCGTAATCCCTCTACGTGAATAATCATGAAGGCAATTCATAAATTCATAACAAATGAGGGACCTTGTTTAATATGCCATAAGTAATGCTCTCTTTGTGGAAGTCTGGTTTAGTTTTCGTGGCCTGAAATCTACTTATTTACCTACTATGCTGAATAAATGTTTTAGTATGTAAGTACATACCTAACATGCGTGTTACTGCAAAATAGCAAATGAGAATAACCATGAGAGGTCATTCTGAAAATACTTTGTGTGCTGCCAAAGTCATCTTAGTATGATGGCTATATTTCAATCTTTCTTGTCAAACGACTTCAAAAAGAGATTTTCAATTGAGTTCTATTTTTTTAGAATGCTTTCTTACCTTAAAACTCCGTCATTTGTAAACCGATTTGTAAAAAGGTTTTTTTCGTTCGAGACCTTATTAAGCTCTGGAAATTAGTTCCATAATATGTTGGTGTGAATCAGATGACGGACTCCTCAAATATCAACATCTATAACGCATTTGATGCTTTTGTAGCAACTAGTTCAGTTATTCTCGGAAATACGATTTCTTTTCTTTGAAGTCGGTAACTTTGTTTTGCGAAAAACTGATTAATGTATAAATCTATATGAGAACAGCACGATGGAATTTAACAGAAATAAATTAATTGATTACGGTTTTTGTTCCAGTCAAAACCAGACGCTCCGCACTCGCCTCATCCCATGTTCGAAGAGTTCGTCTCCTACGTGCTGGACGAAGCCCGCGCGAAGCGAACGCTCGACATGCACTGGACGCCATACACCGCCTTCTGCACACCTTGCAAGTTCGACTTTGATGTCGTGCTGAAGTTTGAGACGTTGGATGTGAGTATGAGTACTATTTTTAGGTTCTCTGTCTCAGCGAATTATTCTTTGTCGATTGTTTTATTCAAAGGCTCAAAGTTACTCAAAGGGCAATCGAACCAGCTATGCTCGGAGTTTCCTTGCGGGATCGAATACGAAATGATGAGATAAGCAAGGGAACTTAGGTTGCTCAAAGTCGCCATACTTTAGTGGCAGTGGGCGCGGGACACATTGCTCTTAGTTAGAACCGATGGCCATTGAGGCAGAAATGTTCTTGAGGGGCGACTGCGGACCGGAAGATGCAGTGTGGAAGGCAAGGTGGACCGACGACCTGATGCTAACCAGGTCGCCTGAAATTGGATGAGGGTGGCGCAAGACCGATCGTTGTGGAGAACTTTGGAGGAGGCCTTTGTTCAGCAGTGGACGTCTGTCGGGACTAAACTATTTAGGATTGTTATAAAAGAAAACTAACCTATTTACCAGGAATATAATATTATCAAGAATTATTAAAAATGTATGACTTCAGAAGCAAATAAAATCGGCGAAGTGAAAATTCGTTGAAATGAAACATTTGACGAAAAGGCAGCACAGAGCAGAGTACACCCTATTTTTATCTCACCAAATGTCCTCAGGGTCACTTTTGGCAAATACTGATCTAATTACCAGACTGATCAGAAACATCACATTGGTACCACTTCCGATATGCAATATGCATGCTTTGACATGCTAGTTCGAATTTTAACTTTTTTATCGGCTATCTTTTGATGAATGTGCGGTCAAGGAAATTGATTCACGTACCTTTTTGACCCTTTGTCATTGTGACAAGAGTGAAAGAGGTACGTGTTTCAATTTTTTCTTGACTGTACTGTACTTACTGATGATTAAGTCATCCTCCTAGCCTTTGTCCCATTTTTGAGAATGAATTCTCAATCGGGGTCGGCTACCTAAATCCTAAGATGTGGCGTAGGCACTAGTTTTTACGCAAGCGACTGCCATCTGACCTTCCAACCCAGAGGGGAAACAAGGCCTTATTGGGCTTATAGGTGGTTTCCTCACGATGTTTTTCCTTCACCGAAAAGCGAGTGGTAAATATCAAATGACATTCCGTACATAAGTTCCGAAAAACTCATTGGTACGGGCCGGGTTTGAACCCGCGACCTCCGGATTGAAAGTCGCATGCCCTAACCACTAGGCTACCACCGCTCTCACTGATGATTAAGTATCTCTGAGATATTTCCTGTATATTATAAGCGAGTCTTAATAGGTATTATGAAACACTGAAATAAAAGAGAACATTTCCAAAATCTCGAATGTCTTAACGGGAAAATTGCTAAAAATATTCCACTGCCAAATGTTGTTTTCCAACACAACAGGAAACGTTAATCGACCGTCGCTCCGGCGTTCGCGGCACGCTTTGGTTTTTGTTTTCTTATTTTCGTTATTGACAATTGTATCTACGTTTTAATTTTATTGATATAAAATCTAAGTAGCGGAATAAAACAATACGGGACTGTTCTCCCGTTTGATCTTGTAACAGCCGACTGAGAATTACATTTTATTGGTTGTTTGTGTAAAATTCGCCGTAATTGGTCGAGGAACGTTATACTTGATGAGCGGCATGGAAATTTTATTAAAGCCTGACCAGAAATATATGAGGATGCGCCATATTGCGGAATTTCACTGCAACTAATTTCTTACACTGGCAATGATTTTATGATGATTTGTCAACAATGTCAATGTCTTTCGTGGTGATTTCTTTAAAAGACAAATATTTAAAATATCCAAAGAAAATTGCGAAAACCATTCACAATTGTGAACGTAACATTATAAATAAAGTGTACATGTGATTACCCCAGATAGCCCTAAACGCACTTTTTGGAACCTGGGTAAATTTTGCGATATCTGAAATCGCAACATGCATTAGAGTAAATTATAAAAAAAAAAAATTATCGGTGTTATAACACCTGGTCGGGCTATCTGGGTTACTACATGAAAAACAGCCAGGAAGAGAGTGCATTCCATTAAATGATATTACGAGGTTAACATAGTGGAACTGACAGGTATATAAAAGTAATGTCATTATAGTGGGTTGTGATTGGTTGCAAAATTGTTGCCATGTAAATCTTATAAATTGCGCCCTCTTGAAAATCCTCATATATTTCTGGTCAGGCTTTACAGTATGTCCTCTAAAAATTTAAATCCACCTTCAGAATTGTTGTAGATAGTAACCTTAGTTGTGTCTAGACTTTTTAATAATTAAGTTTTTTATAGTTATGTCATATTTTAAATTTACTGTTACACTTTCGAATATACATTTTAACCGTCAACATCTTTTTCTAATTTCTATTTACCAAAATCTTTAAATATACTCTTCAAGGCTCTATACCCCGCGTATTACAACACGTTATCAGCACGAAAACGCAGAAGAGTAAAAGGATTTGTGTAAAAATTGTGAAAAAGTTGTGGTTTTCATTGTGACTGAAAATAGTAGTAATCGAAATGTCACATGAAACTGGAGACTCCTCGAGTGTCAATAAGTCGAATTCCCCTACGAATTCATCTTTTTGTATCAGAAATAAGGATGGATATCCTACCTGGAAATTCAAGATGAGGAATTATCTTTTACATGAAGACCTGTGGGCAACAATATGTGGTTATCCGGAAGATGACACAACCCCCGCTTCGACAAAGGTACGAAACGATGCAAAAGCGCTAGCAAAAATTTGCTTAACAGTTGACGGTGCAGCTATCACGCACGTCAGATGTGCCAAAACTGCAGCCGAAGCATGGAATTCTTTGCAGAAAGCTTTTGAGGATAAGGGAATAGGCAGAAGACTAGCTTTAGAACGAAAATTGTACAGATTATGCTTGTCGGACTTTGAAAATATCGAACTGTACATTAATGCAGTAATGTCAACCGCACAGGATCTTGCGGATATAGACAAGGTTATAGAGGACACATCGCTTGCAGCCATACTTTTAGGAGGACTCACCCCAAAATATGATCCTCTCATTATGGCACTAGAAAATTGTAATGTCGACGTGACCACTGACTTGGTGAAGACAAAACTGCTGAACGAAATGTCTAAGGACGCAGCTGTACCCGGAGATTCGGTTCTACTTACTAAGAAGATGCCTAAGTCAAAGAAGAAGGAAGTTATATGCTACGAATGTAAAGTGCCTGGCCATAAGAGACCAAACTGTCCGTTAAGGAAGAATAAAGAGAAGGTTAATGTAGTAAAAGTAAACGACGCCACATTTACCGCTCTTAACACTTCTGGAAGCTCAAACAAGGACCAATGGTACGTAGATTCAGGTTGTACAAAACATATGACGTCACGACGTGATTGGTTCCAAGATATTACGGCTCTCAATAATGGTAGCGTTACAGTGGCTAATGGTGAACGAATTAAATGCAGCGGAATTGGAGACATTTCACTAAACACACCCAAAAATGTTATCAACAAGATAAGTGATGTTGCTTTTGTTCCAGATTTAAAAGCTAACTTGATTTCTGTAAAGAAAGCTGTTGATAAGGGTTTTATTTGTGTTTTTGATACTACTGGTTGTAATTTTTATAAATCTAATACTTTTCGTTTTACAGGTGATTCCGTTTTACATGCCTCGCCCTGTGGTGGATTGTACGTTTTAGACGGTACTGTTAATGTTCCCGAGAATGTGGCGAATAATAATTTGACACAAGATGTGCACTCTGGCTGTCAGGACAATAGTTATAAGCTCTGGCACAAGAGGTTAGGACATTTGTGTCGTATAGGCATGAATCAACTGAAGAATCACGAGGTAGGCGTAAAGTTTAGTAAAGTAGACAAAAGTAGTTGCATCGCTTGCGTGGAAGGTAAACAAGCAAGGAAACCTTTCAAGAAAGTAGCGCATAATAGAGCTACTTCTCCTCTAGAGTTGATCTACATGGATTTGCTAGGACCGGTCTCTACAACCTCCTTTCAAGGAAATAGGTATATGTTGACTATTGTAGACGATTTTACGAGAAAGGTGTTTGCTTATTTTGTCCCTTCCAAAACTGAAGTTAAAAATAAATTCTGTCTGTTTCAAACATTTGTTGAAAATCAATTAGACAAGAAAATTAAAGCGGTTAGGACTGACGGCGGAAAAGAGTTCGTGAATAAAGAGTTTGTTGATTATCTTGCTTCAAAAGGTATCGAACATCAAACGACGACGCCGTACAGCCCTCAACAAGTTGGAGTCGCAGAACGTACTCACCGTTCCATTACTGAGAAGGCGAGGACGTTGTTGGCTGAAAGCTCACTGCCAAAAGCTTTCTGGGAAGATGCTTTCCAAACTGCCGTATACCTAAAGAACAGGTCACCTCATCGAGCTTTAGGTGGACACATTCCATATGACAGATGGTGTGGTCGTAGAAGTGATCTTGAACATCTGAGAGTGTTCGGATGTAGAGCACTTGTCCATGTGCCTTCGTGTCACCGGAAGAAATTGGATGTCAAGGCAAAGGAAGCGATTTTCGTCGGTTATTCTGAGAATCCAAATACATACATGTTTAGGGATCCAGCTAATCCTCGAAAAGTTATTACTTCCAGAGATGCAACCTTTTTTGAAAATAGTTTTACAACGTTGAAGCAGAGGCAGAGTGAGACTGTGGCACAGTCCGACTCCGTGCTGATCTTTGAAGAAAACGAGCTCCGTACTGAGCACGAAGATCCTCAATTCTTCGACTGCATTGGGAATACCGAACCTGAGGCTGGACCATCTTCACGGGTAAATCCGGAGAGCGCTGTAGATTCAGCTGATATGGAAGATAGCGAGTGCGAGTCTCTCCATGAGTTACCTCATAGTGTCGATGTGGAGCCAGCAGATGTGGAAGAGGAACAATATATTCCTGAGCAGAGGTACCCCTCAAGAAGTAGGAAACCACCTGATTTCCTTTCATATAATGTGTCGATTGATGATTCTGACCCTATGACTTATTATGAAGCTACTCATGCCAATGATGCCGAAAAGTGGCACCATGCAATGGCTGACGAGTATAAGTCGTTAATGAAACTCCATACATGGAACCTGGTGGATAGACCGAACAAGAAGGTTATACCATGTAAATGGGTTTATAAGAAGAAACGGGACGCTCATGGAAACATCATCAAATATAAGGCTAGACTGGTTGTCAAAGGTTTCAATCAAGTCCAAGGTGTGGACTATACAGAGACATTCGCTCCAGTTCTTCGTCATTCTTCCCTCCGCACGTTGTTTGCCTTAGCTGCAGAAAAGGGCTTAAAAATGAGGCACTTAGACGTGGATACGGCGTTCCTAAATGGGGACTTGGATGAAGAGGTTTTTATGGAGCAACCTGTTGGTTACAGAGAAAAGGGCAAGGAAAACAAGGTTTGTTTGCTGAAGAAATCTCTTTATGGCCTTAAACAGGCGCCCCGTGCTTGGTATAAAAAGTTGAACGAAACGCTTTTAGAAATTGGTTTTACAGGAACTCCTTCCGAGCCTTGCGTTTATACGAAACTTTTTAGAAATGAACTTATTATTTTGGGTATTTTTGTCGATGACATAATTGTCTTTTATAAATCAGATTTGACTTTTGACAATGTCAAGAAAGATTTGTCTACATATTTTTCTCTGAAAGATCTCGGACTATTAAAATGCTATTTAGGTTTAGAAGTGGAAAGCAATTCCGAGTATATAAAAATAAATCAGAAGAATTATATTCTATCTTTACTCGAAAAGTTTAATATGAAGGATTGCAAGACAGTGGACACTCCTTTAGTGAAAAAGACTATGGAACGTAGAACGGATGGTCAAGTTGGTGAGTCTTATCCTTATCAGAACTTAATAGGATGCCTCATGTATTTGACGGTAAACTCACGACCCGATATTGCATACGCAACAAGTTATTTAAGTCAGTTTAATACGTGTTTTACAAAGGAACACTGGAATGCTGCAAAGCGAGTCCTGCAGTACCTGAAAGGTACTTTAAACTATTCTTTGGTTTATAGGAGAACAGGAGAACCTTTACGAGGTTACTGTGATGCAGATTGGGCGAACTGTGTAATTGACAGAAGATCATACACTGGTTACACTTTCAAGTTAAGTGGCGGTCCAGTATCCTGGGAGTCAAAGAAGCAACCGACAGTTGCGTTGTCGTCCGCGGAAGCCGAATACATGGCACTAGCGTCTGCTACAAAGGAAGCTTGTTACTTACGTCGCTTTATTTATGAAATAACGGGTAAGTTTTCTTCAATTAACTTAGCTTCTGATAGCCAGAGTGCCATGAATCTCGTTCGAAATCCTGTACACCACAACAGGACGAAACATATAGATACGAGATTTCATTTTATTAGGGAAAAAGTATCTAGTAATATTGTTAATTTAGAATATGTGCAAAGCAGTGATATGCCTGCAGATGTCTTAACAAAGCCACTTGGGCCAATTGTACATAAGCGATGTATAGTTAAGTTAGGACTAGGAACTTAATTTTGTTTTTAGTCTTTTTGGCACAACTTCGATTAAGGGCGGCTGTTGTAGATAGTAACCTTAGTTGTGTCTAGACTTTTTAATAATTAAGTTTTTTATAGTTATGTCATATTTTAAATTTACTGTTACACTTTCGAATATACATTTTAACCGTCAACATCTTTTTCTAATTTCTATTTACCAAAATCTTTAAATATACTCTTCAAGGCTCTATACCCCGCGTATTACAACAAGAATAAACAATATTCGATAAACTTGTCCTAAAAGTGTGGAAAGCTGTTTCTTGTGAAGTGTTTAAAAAACGAATTCTATCTAAGACTTTGATAAATGCGTTCAAATATTAAAACATATCGACGATGCGTTTGGCTCGGTTGGTAGACACCTGCCTACTGAGTCGGCGGTCCCGGGTTCGAATCCCGGCCGGGGCAAATATTTGTGCAAAATATTTGTTCTTGGATCATGGATGTTATCTATATATGTATTTATATATTATGTATATCTTCGTCTAGTACCCATAGTACAAGCTTTGCTTAGTTTGGGACTAGGTCGATTTGTGTAAGATTGTCCCTTAATATTTATTATTATTTATTTATATCTTTATTTCAGGAGGACCAAAGATATCTAATCCAGCTGGCGCGGCTCCAGGACGTGGTGAAGCCGGAATGGCGGAACAGCGGCAAAGGCAAGACTCACCAGAACATCAACCATCTCTACTCACGGCTTAAGCGACACCAGCTGATCGGCCTTTATAACCTCTACAAGTAAGTCTACTTCTTGTTGTTGTCTCGTTTTCCTCGTTACTGAGAGTCCTGACCTCTACGAATTTTCTTTCATCGATTGCTCTTCACTTGTTATGGTCTACTGCAGAACGCATGGCGTCGAGAAACTCGAGAAGTTTGGTATTCAATTGTCATGAATCTTATCGGTCCCGCGCATGGGACACTAGGTCATCTGGGATCTTTTCCTGTCTCTTGGAGTTTTTCTAGGTTGTCATTCTTTTTCCTGTAATATAATTAAATTTTAAATTTTAAATTCTTCCAATAGACTTTTGAGAATTTTCCCCTTTGTTTTTAAATTTTTGATACACATAAAAAAACTGTCATTAAGAGCTCTCCGAGTCGATGCTGGTACTAAAAAAAATTCTACTCGGAGAGCTCTTAATGACAGTTTTTTATGTGTATCAAAAATAGGTTGGTTGGGTTCTTCTTGAGCTGATCTACGTACGGTGTCACTGTGACATGGTACTTCTGGGACAACCTGTATAGGAGTTGAATAGCAAAATAAATATGAGTATCGTCCAATACTAAATGGAATACATTCGTTTTGGTACAAATAAAAATATTAGTCAATCATAATATTGCCGTCCAGTCCCAGCCCGCGCAGTGGGCTGCCCCATAACCGTAATATAACTATGTAACAATTCGATTATTGATATTGCTTCCATTTATTTTTATTTCTTTCCCAAGCATCACATACCTCATCGTTAATGACTGATTACTCATAATAAGCAATTGACGCAAGAGAAATATTGACCAAAAGCCGCTCAAAATAATTATTAATTAAGTTATGGATACATTTATGAACCGATTTATCTATTTATTTTATTGTATGCGTATAAATAAAGACAAACAATTGCGTAGACGGTTAAACACTTACAAAGAAAAGGCTTCATAGTCTTCGTAGGGATTCGTAAGAACCGATTTGCTATAAACAGTTTAGTACACTCTTTTTCAGGTCACTTTTCAAACAATACTTACCCACGTGTGTTTTTGACCTGACCACATATTAAAGCAATTTCTTACGAATGTTTATTTTACTCATTAGGTACAGCAAAATGAGAATTGGACTTGTATCAGTGATTTTTTTGTGATCATACGAAGGGTTAAGGGGTATGCCAAAGACAGACGTTAAAGTTTAACTGAGGTATAAGTGGTATAAGACCTTTCTTGTTTCGTCATGGCCGGGGGTTTGTTCACGTTCATGGAAAACATTACCTTTTCGCGTCCTCATTTCATTTCATTCCAGTCGACGAGGCAATTGCATCAATTCACAATTCACATTCATTTTCCAGGGCATCCGACGTGAATGACACAAATAAGATAATTATGCAGCTACTACTAGTGCCACTTACATTCATTTACCTATAATTGATCCACCTCGATGTATGGTACTGTCGTATAGATTAGCTTCAAGTACAGTAATACATTGTTTGTCATCTAGTATGCTACCTTGTACAATTGTACCTTCATTGCAAAGCGAATTTTCTCGCAATTCGCTTCGTTCCCGATGTCAAAGGATAGGATAGGACTAGAAGAGCAATAGATAAAAATGCTTTTCACAAATAAAAAGCATTTGTTCAAATCAAAAATGACCAAATCTATTAGGAAACGTTTCATTAAAAACTTATATTTGGAGCATTGCATCGTGAATTAATTATTGGTGAAGGGGTTAATTTCTTTTAACTTTTGATATCAATCGGTAGCTAATAGTAACTTTTGAAAAATTAACTTAAGTCCGGCTAATGTGGCTAAATAAATGGGCTGGCGACCGACTAGTAATCCTTCGTGAAATTTTCTCTATGACGGTATTCAAATGGGTTAGTATATGTATTAAAATAGTGTGATGGAAGAGCAGGGCTGGTGAATAATGAATCGGCGAATGAGGTCACAAAGGGCGCGGCCATCGGCCATAGGGGTACCATTAGCAGAACGTTGCAGTGAAATGACACATGTCCCCACATGCAACGTTTCGTGATGAGCCAAAGCCGTATCATTAATGGTTGAATTCAATAGTTTACAAGTCCACAGTTAACAAATGTGCAGGATCAACCTCAACCTCAAATAACCTGAATTCAAAATTTACAAAAACCTCCGAGCCAAGTTGGTTATATTGAGACCATTATTAATGAGCGGAATAAAAATGCTTCTAAACCTGAACATAACCACAAAGTTAGGAATTCTTACCTTAAATATTGCCCGAAAACCTGCCAATTGATTAAATCAAAGAAATATCTTGGAAACGGGTACGTTTATCTCCACCAAACATAGCTAAGAACCATCTCGCTATCGAGATCTATACAAGGCTTCCTATAAAAAAAAAACATCTTTCAAATCGGACCATCCATTTGGGTTTGGGAGCTAAGATCCCACAGACAGGCACACAGATACCCATGTTAAACCTATAACCCCCTTTTTGTCAGGGGTTAAAAACAGTTTAACATAAGTGAGGTATTTAAAGAATTACAGACGGAATCGATTACTCAAAACTTTTCCTGATGAACTATTACCACTGGTAATCCAGAGCTACCGGGTTCGATTCCCGGCCTCTTCTTACGGCCAGGTTACGCATTTAAATTTTTCTTTGTGCTTTGATCTTTGTATCAATGATTTAATATAAAAATTGTGATGTGTACCCACATAAAAAAATAATGAGACATTACATGTTTCATAAATTTACTTTTGACGAGTTTCATTTCGTCACCATGGTTTAGCAATATTCCTTGAATTTCGCGTGAATGAAATTCATCAAATTAGACTACGACAGAAACAAAACTAAATAAATATAAGCTTCGTTAAAAGTGCATCCGGTTTTAAATTAAACAATGTGACAACTGTAGATTATGTATGTATAAACATTGAAAAGCTTTCGACGATTCGCAATAAATTAAAAATTTCACTGTTTAATAGTGGCGAGGATTTGCATATTTTATTTACACGTTGCTTGTTTGGGTTTAAGTCGGGTTTCACTTGCAATACGAAAGGAAGGTGTCTAAACAAACAAACCGAGTTACTACATTGCCCTTACCTTATTGCTTCTTTATATTATCGGGTAAGGACATTGCTAGACAATAGATAAATATTAGGGTGTTGCTTATTTTCTAACCCCGTACTCTCACCCCCTCATTCTGTTCTAGGACACGAAAAAACGTCACTGATTTTTTATATATTTTTTTAATTCAGTTTTAGGGGTCGCTACCGGCAAGTAAAAAATCTGAAAAAGATATTTAAAAAAAAAAGTTTTTTTCTTTGTATCTTAATACTTACAGAACGTAAGTACATAATTGTACTAAAAAAAATATAAAAAAAAATATCTACTTCGATATGAACTACCTAATTTTTTTTCTGATACACAGAATAATTCTTTTGATATACGAGTATAACTAGATTGATACATTAGGTTATTCAAATAACATCATTGCTAAAAATTTAAAAAGAAAACTATGTGAACCGAGTTTTATTAACATTTATCTCGGGTTTTTAATAGGCGGTAGCGACCCCTAAATCTGAATTTATAAAAACAAATAAAAAATCAGTGACGTTTTTTCGTGTCCTAGAACAGAATGAGGGGGTGAGAGTATGGGGTTAGAAAGTAAGCAACACCCTAATAGATATCATTGTTTAAATCGGATAAGCTCACTGTAGCTCACAGCAAGAAACAAGACTAGAGATGATGAGAGACGTGGTCAGTTATTGAAGGTTGGCCAGTAATTAACACCAACGAAAACGAATTATGTTTGTTGGTGAACGGAGTTCATTTTTAGTATGATGTGGCCAGTTATTGAACGGTGGCCAGTAACTGGCGATTTACTCTACAACTGCTGTAAGATTCAGCGATCTATCTTCGGCCGACTAATCGGCCATTTTTTTACCGATTAGTCGTATCGGCTAGTCGGCAAAATTCATAGACGATCATAGAAGATCTCGAAACAAGACGTACATAAACGCAAACAAATTTATATAATTTTTTCTAAGTCACAACTCAGTCACAAGATAATTTAATTCAATATACCTACCCTCCAAGTACTTAGAAGTTTAGAAGCACAGTCGCCGTCAGCCGTCAGATATATCAGCATATAAGGCGTTCATAAATATCTGAACACGACTTTTATTGACTGGGCGTTACAATAGGTACATGTTCAGATATTTATGAACGCCTTATATGCTGCGATATATCTGATGACGACTGTAAGTAGGAAGGTTCGAATTGATGAATACTTTATGATACTTTGACACTGAAGCCGTATCGCTCCCCATGTTAAAGTATCATATTTGAAAGAGTTATGCTATTGCAATTTCTACCTTGGAGGAGATGATATAAATTTGTTTGTTTTTTTTTCTAAAGTGAGCTTCCCCACACACGTCTTAACAATGCACAATGGTATTGTCTAGCAATGTTTACCTATACAAGATAAGTTCTCAAGTGGAAACCGGACTGCTTCAAAATTATCAACTAGGTATAGTAAACAGCTTAAATACTAGAACTTTCGCGAGACATATTTAATACATAAATGTATTAAGCGGTTTACACACGCACGTGAAATTAACCTACGCGAGTGCACGAGTAACTGATGACTAATGAACAGCTTCATAAGAGTTCGAAACATGTCGCTCGGACCGTTTTCCTGACAATTTCACGTGAATGTAGATATTTCCATCGTACTTTTTATTTCTTACAATGTGACTAATCACGCTCATTTCTTTTGCAGATACGACTTTCAACTGTTCAACTACACCATCGACAGCTATTTCGAAATCGTCCAGTCGGACGACCCGTGATGAGCGTAATTACATGATTTGGCTTCATTTATACATAATGCGCACATTATCGCCCATCGCCGGCAAAAGGGCTTAAGCGACGGGAACGCGACTGCGAGATACATAAAAAAAGTAAACTGACTGATCAAATTGTTTTCCGATTGGAGCAAATTTCGTTGAACAAATTAGCGACAGTTTACCTATCTGCGTGTTTCGTGGTACGAGGGAGCGTTAAGTCATAAGTCGACAACATTTGGTCGATTAAAACTACTTTATTTTGTTATGCAATCTTGAACTCTTCAAATTGTTTATTGTGTAAAATATTTTTGACTTTTTTATCTTATCTCGTGAGGTTTGTTATTAGCCAGTTTCGCTAATGATCATTTAATCTAATGACACTATAAGTTGTAAAGAAGGGCATTAGCATAGCGGCTAGCATCGACGGTTGGTGTATCACTTTAAGAATATCATGACAATAAAAACCTATTTGGTGTAGATTTGTCATTCGAATAACAAAACATGCGATTTCTTATCGTGGACACCACCGATAGATGAAGACTGATTGTTTGAAACTCAAATGCAAAGTCAATTCTTTACTTTTCGGGCTGACGCTGTATTAAATAAACTAAGATAAGAATTTTAATATAGAAAGTTGATCCTTATGCTACATACTGCAATCATTGATCGATATTTGTAATTATTGAAACGGATAACTTAGTACAGTCTTTGTAAAAATGGTAATGGTGAGGCGCGTTGTTAGGCGGTTTTCACACTGGGTCACGCGCGATAATGACAGGGGCTGTAATCAATCAGCAAGGATTTCCGTTTGGATGTAAAACACTATATTTCCAGAGCGACCCAAGTTTAGTTTAAATGTTCTAACCTTTCTTCTTGATAACTTATCTTGTAAACATGCCTGATACGGCCGATAACGCCTTTACTTATAGTGCGACCAAAAAGAGTAGAAATTAAAAAGAGGCAATACTGTAGTGTCGTCCCCGTTTTCTTATACCTATTGATTAGAAAGGAAGGATACTACAGTATTGCCATATTTTAATTTCTACTCTTTTTGGTCGGACTGTAAATCGTGCGGAGAAGCTCACTTTTGAACAAATAGGAGCAAGTAATCGCAAACAAAATGCACATCTGATCATATTTTCTAATTGACTTTCTCTTTTAAGTGACAAAGCTGAAATTGCAATATCAAAACTCTTTCGAATATGATACTTTAACATGGGAAGCGGAACTTTGGCAACGGCTGCAGTTACGGCTTAATTTAAAAATATCATTTCCTAATGTGTTAATATTGCAATTTTAAGCCTGTGACTTAGAAAAGGCCATATTTTGCGATTTTGTTACTTTTTCCATTTGTTCTGAATTGAGCTTCTGTACACGATTAATACAAATGCATTTTGTGAACAATGTTAAAACAAGAGCTCTCAAATGGAAACGGACAGTCTAAAAAATTTCAACTATAGCACGTGACCTGTGTGCAAACCGCTTTAGCGGGATCTTTGTGAGAATGAAAATAATTGATATCACTTTCAAAAATTGAATAGGTATGTGTATGTATTCAACTTTCAATAGCTACCTGTCCCAATAAATATGTCGCAAAATTCTATATAACTACGATCTCGGACATATGTTCCAGTTGTTCTGTAAATATCTACACCCTAAAATATATAGGTACAATAATTGCTTCGCTGCAGTGCAGGATAAGATATTTTGATATTGTTATTTTTGCTATTGTACCGTTTGTTATCTAATAAGAAAGCATTTTTAATTTTTTATCCTAATTTACTCAGTAGGTACTAAAAAGATCGTACCTCGTTTATAACATTACATCATCCTCCTAAAGAATGCAATTTTCAATATACTTTCGATCAAAACAAACGATTTTAAAATTTTAATGCCAAAACATGCAGTGCTCGAATGCCCAGTTTACCATACATTCGGATAGGTAGGTACCTATATCATTGGAGATCCAATCCCAAACCCTTATTTCTTATTAACCTTATTACTTATATAATAACTAGTCATTTTTCGCGGAACAGCTAATTGGGCGATTAATATTTACCAGATCTAATATCTGTTAATGGACTGGACACACGTACATAAAAAAAAAGCAGCGGCCCTGTGTCAATATGATATTGTTTGCCGTGGTTAGAACGAAAGCACCATTATAAGTACCTCGATAAGGTTAAGGGATTGTTTGCACGTGGGCTCGACAGTTATGCCTGGCTATTAACAGCCATGTAAGAGCAACGGGGAACATTTATAAGGCTTCTCTACGACTAAAGTCTGCACGCGTAAGTAAAACGTGTTTACGCTTATTAAATTGTGTATACTTTAAATCGGTTTTACAGAGAGAAAAGACGATATTCGGCAGATATAGTGCAACCTAGAACGGTTATTGACTACGTTGTCTTTATTTATTGTGTCAGTGTGATGCAATCCTAATATAAAAATATAAAATAATATCTCAATAATGTCCAAAACTAAGTGAAAGATAAAAACAGTGATGTTATAGTTATTAGTTATTATATACAGATTATCTACAAGAATCAGTATCAAATTATGTATGTGGTTTGTTATTTAGTTTCGCATCAAGACACTTGAAAGCGGGTGGGTGAGAATGATCTCACCCACCCTTAATGTATGAACATTAAGTCCCAAAATGGCTAACAGAGTTACTGCTTTATTTAATCAGCCTTGCTTTACTATGAGTCAGTTATTTGGTGAAATAAACAGTAATGTTATAATTAGTTAAATGATGAAGAGTTTAAATGAATTGTTGAACTGATAGTTACATAGCGTTAGCAAAGTTTAGCTGGTATGCGTAGTGAATATTGTTTTTTAGTTTTGTACTGCTGAATACAAAATTCTTAGTGCTTCCATAATAAAGGTTTATGGACATAGATGTATAATATGGAAATGTTTTCTTTTAAGGTTTTAAAGTGATGATGGTTTAAGGAGTCGCTGTTACGATTAGAGGCATCAAACA
Source organism: Apotomis turbidana (assembly GCA_905147355.2). Lineage (NCBI taxonomy): Eukaryota > Metazoa > Arthropoda > Insecta > Lepidoptera > Tortricidae > Apotomis > Apotomis turbidana. The sequence continues at coordinate 7,693,883 of LR990297.1, read as the reverse complement.
TTGTTTGGTATATAAGACATACATGTTTATGCTACTTACCACATTAGTAGATCTGCCGATTAACTGAAATTATAACCTGCAGTATAACACTGGCGTGGGGGACGTGTCGATAATATAACACTGAATTCTGTCACCACATCTCCCTTTATAACTCGTACAGCTACTGTGGTTGTGATCCGAGTTCTGTTTTTAAAGAGAATGTGCTTCAACAGTGGGCAATAGATAAATGCCAAAGGATCTGACACTTTTTACAAGTTGGTATGTGAACGAGAGAGTGACTGATACTTTATTATTATTAATTTATTCCCTGATAAACGTAACCATCGTGGGGCCTATGATGCCGTTTACCAAGTGATAAATAAGTCACTCACATTCGTCATTTTGTCAAAATTTTACGGATGCTTTGTCACTTATTTATCGCGTGATAAAAGTAACCATCATAAGCCCGCATAAGGCCGCATATTATTTTTAATAGACACAACCTCTATAGAACTGTAAGGCGACCTACTGGTAGATTAATCGGTGATTAATTGGTGAGTTAAGGTGATATAATAACACCAACAAAGTAAGAAAATAGTAAAATAGTCTTAAAAGTATCTCGCTTGTTTCGCCAGGCAACGCCATTCATAAACACATGTATAGTGATAGTAGATAAAAGACGATTTCCTAAACTTTTGGTACATAATGTAAGCGATAGGTACAAAACTTTATCTTCTAAGATTCCATAGCTGTCGTAGTCATGTTGAATAGGTATCCTAGTATTTTACTATTCAGTAAATTTGTCAAAGATTTTTATCAATTTGTAAATATTTTGTAATTTACTATTATGAATTGTTACATAGTCGTGTTGTTAAGAGACAATGTTTAAATGTTTTGTTCTCAAAAGCTTGAATCCGATCGTATTGTTTTAATATTTGTTATTTTTTATCATAGATTATGACCGATAAATGAGTATTTAGAAATTAATATTTATCTTTGTTAATATTTTCAATTGTTGAGTCAATATGAACAATTTTCATTTGCGTATTATGCACTATTCGAATACAAAAAATGTTATTTGTAGGTACGCAACCATGTTTTTGTTGTCATGTATATCCATGTCAAGTTAGTAAGTGTATGATTTTAAAGTGATTTTTAGCCTAAAATATAACTCGGCCGGAATTATCATATTACCTATAATATGATAATTCCGGCCGAGTTATCAGTGGCGAAGCGTCAGTAAAGCAGGGCCAAAAATACCCCATACCGCAACAACGAGTGGACATATGAATAGTAGATTGACCCGGGAAGCTTTGTTCTGGAATATTGATCACTTTTCCTTAAAAATCTCATGGTTATGGTGTTTAGTTTCTTGTGTGGGAGCTAGTGGGAATAGGCTTTATAGACGCTTTGACATTGTGTTTAGGGTTTAATACATCGTTATATTCGTTTCATCCAAGACAATAATAAGGCGTTTTTGTCTAGCCGTTAATTCCTCGAATAAAACAATAAGCAATAATTATGAACTTCTACTTTTAACACGTATTTTTTTTATTCAGACCTACGGCTAAGGAGCATAAGAGCCAAATAAACAAGTTACGCCATAAGTTATAATAATTTAGTCTTAATAAAGGTTTTCGTTTTTATAAAGACAATACTCTACCTGTAACACAAAGGATTTGCAGATTGTTCGTATAGAAAGACTTTGTGTAATACAAATTATTTATATAAGTTCTGATACAATGATTAGCAATTTTCACATATAGTACGACTCTTCCCAGGTGAATTTTTCGCTTCGAGCCAGACTTTCAAACAATGGCCATTGTCTTTATTATCGCAAAGCCGCTAGCTACCGTTTGCCACGTGCCACTATAACATTCATATTAAAAACAAATGGTATCGTTATAGTATTAAGGTTCAAATCAAAATAATATTAATGCTGTATTTCGTCGGGGTGGTCTATTGTCTTACACTACCAAAACGCAATATCTAGAATACCAGTGACATTAAATTTGGACCTTAATACTATGACGAAACCGTTTATTTTTCATATGAATGTTATAGTGGCACGTGGCAAACGGTAGTTAGCGGCTTTGCGATAATAGAGACAATGGCCATTGTTTGAAAGATTAGGGCTCGAAGCGAAAAATTCACCTGGGAAGAGCCGTACTATACCTAGATGCGTTTGTGAAACTACGTACTTGGGAGGCTACTCCGAAGTCCGAAATTGAAATTTCATACAAGCCCTCGCGCTTATGCAGATATTAAGGAGCGAGAAGGATGCCAAAATACGACATCGGAGTAGCCCACCTGGTTGTTTAGTTATTCGAATAGGAGTGATATGCTTGTTATATCTTTATGTTTGTACAGTCGCCATCAGATATATCGCAGCATATAAGGCGTTCATAAATATCTGAACATGTGCTGTAACACCTAGGGCTCCCCCACGTCTAGCATCTCCCGAACGTCGACGCCTCACCAACGTCCGCGCGGCGTCGACGCTGCGGCGCCTCTCGAACGTCGACCTCGCAGTGACGTCCGCGCGGCGTCGGCGCCGCGTTAGCGCCGCGCCTCCTCGACGTCAGTGTCGACTGTCGAGCGTCGGAGCGTCTTGTCGGCGCCCACGCAGCGTCACTGCGACGGACAGAACACGCAACCCACCGCGTCTCAACAATATCAGTTGAAAATTAGGCACCAAATAGGATACACGTAGGTACTTACTGTTCGAAATTCGTTCGATTATCAAATAAAAGTCATGGATTCCGACGAAGAAACACTGCTGTTAACGTTACTGTTGAAACGGAAATTACGTAATACGTTGATAATAGAACAAATTTCGAACAGTAAGTACGTGTATCCTATTTGGTGCCTAATTTTCAACTGATATTGTTGAGACGCGGTGGGTTGCGTGCTCTGTCCGTCGCAGTGACGCTGCGTGGGCGCCGACAAGACTCTCTGACGCTCGACAGTCGACACTGACGTCGAGGAGGCGCGGCGCTAACGCGGCGCCGAGGCAGCGTGGACGTCACTGCGACGTCGACGTTCGAGAGGCGTCGCAGCGTCACGTCGGCGCTGCGGGAGCGCGGCGTGGGCGTTGGTGAGGCGTCGACGTTCGGGAGACGCCAGATGTGGGGGATCCCCTAGTCAATAAGAGTCGTGTTCAGATATTTATGAACGACTTATATGCTGCGATATATCTGATGGTGACTGTACATTGAAAATGTTATATTATTTGAAGAGTTTAACCTGTACTTACGTACAATTTGTGTAAGTTTATTTTTAAGTTGTCCCGTTTTATAGATATGGGAACTTTGATATAAGTCTGCCTAGTCATAGGGCTAAAGAATTATTTAAGCTTCTTAGACTAAATGTCGATTATTGTAATGATCAGTTATATTACTAATACTGTATCTTACTCTTGACTTTAGGGTCCGTTTACACTGTCGCGGATCGGGGCGAAGCAAACCGCACTTTGCTTGACTAATCACAGTGCTCGAAATAGCGAATGCAAGGCCAATTATTAATGAAAAAGGTGTACCGCGTTATAAGTTGACATGTCTCAGAAAAATAACGTTATGTCATAAATTAAAAATTAAAAATAAGTAAGAAAAAGAGTGCAGTGCACTGCCCTACGCCCAGCTCTACGCCAGAGGAAATGCACCCTTACTAGACCCTTTTACCGCAATGCTTAACTTAACCTTTTGCCCGCAGGACGATTGTTACAATCGAAGGATTTTCATTCCGTTTAGTAAAAGATGTAAGGAAGTTGGAACTTTCGTCTAATGCATTTCAATAACAGTTTTAGAACATAAACTAGAATTCAAAATAACGCTAAAAGTTAAATCTCTTCCCTTTGCAAATAAAATAAAACTGTAGTTATCTAAACCCCCTAAAATTGTATCTACCAAATTAAAACTAATACCCTTTCACAATTTAAAAAATTAACTCGGTAAAGCTGTTGTTCCCTCACTAGTGCGTCATACAAATATGTTCATCGTACCCAATAGTCGTTGAAATAAAATTTGCTAACAATTTAAATGATATCTACCGTAAAGTGGGGCTATTTTGGAGTCCAAGGGCTTACCTATTTGGTAAGCAAAGAATGTTTTTACCATTGGAGTATTAGAAACATACATGTTTCCTTTTGCGAAGGGAATATAATCTATTAGGGCTTACCTTTAATTTGAAAATTAACAAATACCCCCTTGGGTTCGAAATGGTCTCAGCTTACAGTACCCTATAAAATTGTATCCGTAATTTTGATCAAATTGCATTTGAACCTTGCAAAAGCTGTTGTTTTGAGAAGGAAAGATTTAAGACTAGGCGATGCAATCAGTTAACTAATTCCTATAAAAAAAACGCGGTTTCTACTAAAACGCAGTTTTTCCTCAAATTTAAAAGTAACCAATTGCATTTCCTATGTGAGATCTGTTATCGCACTAGACCGGAAAAGAACGCATTACTCACCAGCTATCCCTATCAGTATTTCTTTTCCTTAACTGTATAGTTGTATGGGATGAATTAGGTAAATTAGACCAAAAAGACATGGCCTATGATCGTAACTGAAATGGTGCTATAGTCGTTTAGATTATGATCTCATATCAGATTGTGAGATATGGATGCGATGCTTGTGTTGTAGATTCCAGTAATTGAATCGGTTGTGTTACGTAATGTTACAGAAAATTATTCTTAGTACTTATAGAGAATTAAATTATTTAATATTTCTTTTGTGGTTTTATTTTACCCTGCTCTTTGATATAACAATGAAAATGTTGTTTTCCTGATCGAGTAGGTATAGTGCCACGATTTATGAAATTGTTACATTTGTCTGTAGTTTCGTAGATGACAGGTACGCGAATGTGCGTCTGCCGCAGGGCTTCAAAGTGCAATTTGAATTCCCAAAATAGGTCGGTAACTTTTTGAGGTTTTCTAAAATTGGATCGAGGATTAGCCAATAACTATTTTTCGAGCTCGCTATTCTAGGCTAAGCTAGAATTAAGCTACAGTTTGTGCCACCAGGCGAGCAGACATAGAGATTGTACGACAAGTGCATAAAACGCACCATTTTAAACGAGACGTTTATCCATCCGAGCGAGCTGGCGAGCGAGGATGAATATAAAGTCGAGTCTAAAATGCGTTTTATGGATGAGTTGCACACTCTACTTTTCACTTCGATTGCGAGGAAATGAAACTGTATCATGTAAATATTAGGTATACTTAAAAACAAATTTAATTTTAATTAATTGCTCTAAAGCAATGAGAAATATTTAAAGTAATAGTTTAAAAAGTAATAAGTAATAAATGTAAGTAAATAAAAGTTTGCACTTTGGCTGTTGGTATCTTTGCCTTGGTCTTAGAATACTAACCAAGGACCATATTGGCCGGGTGCATGACGTTAGCGCCACCTAGCGTTCACAACTTTGGCGGGGCTCTGTCAAAAGTGCTAAATAATGGACCCAACAAAATTAAGGTAAAAAATTGAAAATATTGATTGTAGAGCACCTAACAAGTGCAAAATCTGTTTGTTTTTAATGTGAAACACATTTTGTTCTTAGCTTTATTGAAGAAAGTAATTATTATATATGTGTTTAATATTATTATGACAATTTACTTCTTTGTTGTTTCCTTACAAATTAAAGGAAAAAAATAATGTTTTATTATGTTGGTAAAATTACTACTATTTTCAAAACTGGCTTCTAAAGCATCGGTCAGAACATAAGGTTTCAGCCTCAAACCGAGAGTAAAGGGAAGCTGTTAGTTTTGGCACATTAATAAACAAACAATAAGTAACATTTACAAATTATAAGTAATTCTACATTTAATATTTTTGAAACATGGTAATCATTCTATCATAATATTATTATTGCACTAAATAGATAAAAATATGTTCAGTTTAATACACTTACTTTATTCTTCTAGCAACAGCGATCCAATTCATTTTCTGATCTTGTTTCCAACTCGGTGTAGGAAAGCATAACATTTGCAATTGCTATTTCGTCCTGTATTATTGCAGTTTACCACAGAACACCTATCGTATTCGTGACCCATTTTACTTATTTCAGTTTATTATTTTATAGTAGAAAACGTAAGCATTATAACAAAAGTATGACGTTTGACAGAAACAGAGAGGCCAAAGTTACCACTTTTGGCCACATCAAGCGCTGCGATCATTTTCGCTTTCCCTACGCGACCTCTGCACCCGGCCAATACCCCTGGACCGATATTCTTCATACTACGCACCGTACTCCGTTTGTTACTATCGCTCTACATCGCTAGATGCCGCTTCATCAATTCATTCAAAAGTCGACATCTTTCAATTTCTACCGTACGGTACGCGCAAGCGTGAAGTAACACAGTCGTCAAGCGTTCAACGACATTCCAACTTCCAAGTGATACAGTAAAAAGTGAATAGATGACGTTAGGTGCGATGTTTGTTTACTACGTTCCGTTTCGTCTCACTTCACTACTTTTGTACTATAATGTCAATGTATTATTTTACAGAAAGTCTCTTGGCGAAAAGTTATCATTTGCTTTTAATTTCTAAATTAGGAACATATGTGAGTGTCAATCGAGAAAATCGTAAAATAATTTTCAAATACGTTATTATTATTAATTTGAAAAATAAAATATTTGCCGCTAACCGTGAACTATTAAGAGAGAATGACTGAAAACTATGAAGAGTTCAAATAGTGGAGTTACCTACACTATTAAGGAATTCATGAAGCCTAACCACAATCTTTATAAAAACTATCCAAATGCAGTGCAGTTCAGTTTAGGAACCTAAACTGAATCGCTGAATTTGGTACGATAACAAATTCGCTGATTCTCTATCGAATAAAGTGAATGAAAGACCGATATTTGTCTCTGGTCCGCAAGTAAGATGCTATGACGCGAAAGGGATGCAGCTATATGAGTTTCGTATATGTCTATCTCGTTCTGACGCCTAACCATTCGGTAACTAAAATATTATACAATTAATTTCGCAGCACACTTCGTTTAAACTAATTAGTAATTTTGAAAAAGAAAAGCGCATATATTTCATAGCGAACTTATGTTTTTTTAATTAAATATCAATATTTGCAATACCAAATGTATTATTGAGTGAAATAAAGTTTACAATATGAGTATTTATAAAAGAATTGTATTAAAGACTCGGAACGTGTGCCGCCTTCCGCCTGTGACGGTGGCGTCAGTGACATGACTGGCAACAATGAAATTTTTCTTGTCAATCATTGACATGTAAATATGTTAATTTCAAATGAATTTTACGTGTTATGCCAATCTTTGAATTCTGTTCGTCGTTGGATACGGCGATATATTAGCTGAAGGAAACCTAATTGATCTACTGCAAAATAACCATCGCCCGCTTGCAATAGCCGAAGACGAACACCGCGAAGACAAAAATGGCTTTGCGGAAATGTTTGACGTTCACCCTAGAACAATTAGGAATTGCCTACATGCTATGAATTTACACCATCAGAGGCGGCCTGCGAAAAAAAATGTGTAATATTTTCTTTTTGTTGTTTTGTTAAGAGTAATATAAAGAAAACGTTTACTGTATAATTATGGTTTTATTGAATTATGACTGTCGTCGGTTTTGTTAGTTTATGAATAGGTACATTTCATATCAGTGTTTACTAACATTACAGATGCAAAAGTGTGTTTGTTGTCTCTTGCCTTTCACATGGCAACGGAGCAATTTTATGGCATGATTTTTGGGTGTGGAGATAGTTAGGGAGCTGGAGGGTGACAAAGCAAAGGCTACTCTTTACCGCAATAAAACATCTCATTCCCATGGGAAAATCTCATACCTATCCTATAACAGAACTCGCGACATGACAAGTGGATCTGGATTCCAGTTTTGACAAAGTGCCTTGGCCTCACAAAGGTCAGTTCACCATGTCAACCTTGTCATCGTTAAACTGTTGCCTAGTTACGATTAACAAACTTCCTACGTGCAAAACTTATCTAACAGATATTACGTTACAGTAAGATTAAAATCAGTCAACGATTCGGCCAACCTCGGTAATTGTCGTGAATCCCTCATCTCTCACATAGAGTTATCAATTTACAGATATGACCAATTTACAAAATTCTTTTTGTATTTGATAGGGTATACTTCCGAGAAGGTCCCATGTAAATTTTATCAAAATCGGTCAAGCAGTTTATGAAATATCAACAAAAATCGGTTGAAATCGGTTTTTTAAATTTTTTATTAGGTGATTATTATTAATTATTAATCCGACGTAATATCTTAGTTACTGTTACTTACATCAAACAGTAAAATATTGACTTATATATGTTTTTTTTATATATTGTATACCTACAAGTATAGCTTTAATAAATAATGAATGTTATTAAAATTCATGTCGCTTCTGCATAATAAATTTCTTAGGTCTGCCGGTTAGTAATGTCATCTTGGCAGGTGCTATACATTGCGTTTATGATACTTCAAATTGAATGCTACCTAAAAGAAATCGCGGTAATGTATTTCGTGTCATTTCCGTCTCCGGATTGAGGCGATGATACCCGAGAAAACCCGAATCGTTAACTGATTTTAATCGTATTGTACTGACTGTTTGTCAGTGGGAAATGTCGCTTGTCAATTCGGGCGTAATTCATTTTGTCCACATTACATCAGTTCACCAACGCCATCTAGCTATTTTGTGTAGCAAAAATTGGCGAGCCCGCAAGCAACCTTGAGCTATCCAGAGGTAGTGCCATCTATTTTAAAACGATCAAACCACGTTGTTGAAGAGTAAAAAATATAATCCTTCAAAATTGTGTATTTAAGTCATATTATCGTATTAAAATAAAGCAGTAATGCGTTTGATTTCCAAAAATCACTTTAAAATGTTGGTGAAAAATAACATTTTTGTCACTCCCAGGCTACGAAGCAGCGCCATCTAGTTTTTATACCGAATTTTGAGCTTTTTCAGAGTTACGTTTTCTTGTATGAGAACGTCAGTCCAGGGGTATATGGTCCTTGATACTAACGAAACGAAATAAAATAAAGAGTTAAAACCCGTTCCAGACCTTCCGATCCGATCCGATTTATCGAAAGAAATCGGATAATGTGTAGTGCAATTGTTAGCATCTAATACACTACACATTATACGAATTCCTAATCGAGATCGCCTTGTTTTTCGACGACGATGTTACTTTATGCTCTAGAACATAAAAAGGGACTTTATGTCACCTACGCACAGCATAAAGTCGAACTAATAGAGCAAGAGAAGTGAAAAAATTGTTATGCGATAGCGGATCCCTAACGCGCGAGATCAGAAAACAAATTTGTAAAATTTTATCATGTGCTATTTACATTTTCAATGCCTTTGATAGTTGCGCGAAATGTGAGATATGTAGATTCTTCGAGATATTTTGCTATTTTAACGTGTTAACGATGATGCTCAATTGCTCCCCACACCTAATTTCTTCTATCAAATGCCGTCGTTAAGGAAAAATAAGTATATCTTCAGAGTCATGTGTCAACTTTTTAGGTTCAGCCCCCGGAACGAATAAAACATTGATGGAAAAGAGATCAAGGTAGGTATGTTTGGGTCATAATAAAAATGTCTTAGCTACAAAATTAAAGTAAGTTTATTAATACCTTTGTTCTGGTGTTGTTACACTCTTTGGACTAGTTTGTTTCTACTAAATGTACTGGGAACTGTGGCAGGTAACTGCGCTTCTCGGGTAGCTTAGGCTTCGAACTGAAATAGGACAAACATACACACATAAAGTAGGATTTATAATATTATAAAATTCTATTTTTGTATTTACAATTACTTTTTTATTAAGGGGGGTTATGATTTCAGGAAGAATTGGTAAGTAAGTATCGCCTTTTTGTATGGCCGTGCGGCCAAAAAACATAATTATGCTATGCTTGACTAAGTCAAGCATAGTGCAATAGCGCAATGCGTCAGATGATGCTTGGGTCATGGTTGTTCTATGTATTTAAGTATATATTTCTTTATAAGTATGTATATCGTCGTCTAGTACCCATAACACAAGCCTCCTTGAGCTTAATTTGGGACTAGATCGATTTGTGTGAGGTTGTCTGATATTTTATTTATTTATCTCGATAGACAAGTCTTTCGATTAAAGACCCGCACTTAAATTGGTCCATCCGGTTGGGAGGAATGAAGCCACAGACAGACACAAATACACAGATACACATGTTAAACTCCTGATACCCCTCTTATTTCGTCAGGTTTAACCCTTTGCCCGCCAAAGACGGCAAATCACGTCATCGGGAATTCGTGCCACTGACGCCAACGACGCCTATTGACGTACCATAATTCAAACCACTATCTGTGTTTTTCAATTTCTGTTGATTTTGGAGCACTTTTTTTTTTGGTTTGGCGTCAGTGGCACGGTGAAATGCTTTGCCGCTTGGCGCTCAAAGACTAAAATTAACTTGACACTTTACACTCTCGCGGTTTGTACACATAATTAACACAAATTATAACGGGTCTATCGCTATACATCTAAGACCACGCGGCGTGTGCAACCCCGCCGAATCATTAGATTATGAAGCCAAAGGAATATCGGGATAGACCCGTTACAATTTATGTTAATCAAAGTGAACTTATAAATTTATGAAACATGCAATGTCTATTTTTTTTAATGTGGGTACACACCACAATTTTTATTCAAACCATTGATACAAAGATCAAAGCTTAAGAAAAAGCTAAGGTGTAAAACCTTTCAAATAAACAATGCAAAGATTGACACACAAAGCATAAGGAAAAATTCGACAGGTTACTTGGAGTTAGGGTAGCGAAGTGGTTAACGCGCTGGACCGGCAATCCAGAGGTACCGGGTTCCCGGTCTCTTCCACCAGGTAACTCCTTTTTAATTTTTTCTTTAAGCTTTGAACTTTGTATCAATAGTTCAAAGTCAACTTACTCATTGTCCGCCTTCGTCTTCCTCTTCGGTATATCTAAGATATCAATAGGGTCGGTCGTGACGACCACCGGTCGCACGGCACCAAAGAAGTCAGTGATGGGGACGCGGCTCGGGTCTCGCTTGAAGAGGTCTCTTCGGACCCCTACCGTGGACAGGCAGGCGCTTTTCGGGCATACTGCCAGCTGAAATAAAATTATTCAAATACATTATTGCATTTTTTTGTTTTTCACTTTCGGGGAGGCCTTTGTCCAGCAGTGGACGGCTATTGGCTGATATGATGATGATGTTTTTTATCGATATACCTAAGACAAACGACGACAAGGTTAGCGCAGTTTGTAGTACACCTGGCTACTGACCAGGGTAGATATTTGTGTGATGGACTCGAATATTTGTTCCTGGGTCATGGATGTCCTCTGTATATGTATTTATATATTACGTACGTACATTCAAAATAAAGTATGTATGACTGAAAATAAAATAACACTAACATTGACGTATTAATTACATGGACACACAATCCGACTTAAAAAATGGCACCCTCCCAAGTAATGCAAAATCACAAATCGCATTAGTTGGGCGATCAGTCTTCTTTAGACCATGACACGTGACGGGTCTCAAAAATGACTTAATTTTCAGTGAAAATTGCAGAAATAACAGCTAAAAATAAAGAAAAAGGTCGGAATATTCTTTTTTACGCAGATTCTATTGATTAATTAACGAATCCTATGTAAAATCATAGCATATTTTAGACTAGAATTATTAACTTTGTCCCTACAAAATGCACCTCATCACAGAACAAAAATTTAAGGAGTCGCTATAGTTTTATATTTTATTAATTAATAAAGGATTGCAATAAATAATGTGATGGGTCCCATAGTATACAATAGGTTGCCCAAACCAATAATTGAAGCCTGCAGCTTATCCAGCTTTAAATATAAATTGAAGATGTGGCTCATTGAGCAGTGTTTTTACACATTTAAAGAATTCACAGATATTAAATTAACATAAATATTGGAATGTAAAATACACAAAATTAAATAATGTTTCATAATAAAATATATGTATATAATAATAATCTAATATATTTATAGCGAATAAGTGACTTGTAATTAACCTACTCAATTACCAATAAATGATGTCTATGTTGGCGTCCTATGGTACCCCAGTGGTACAGAGGGCCTTCGTGAGACGTCGCCATCCGCGCCTGTCCTGTGCCTCGCGCTCCGCGTCACTCCAACTCAGCCCGGCCGCCCGCAGCTCGGCGTCGACGGTGCGCTGCCACGTGTGCGCCGGTCGGCCCTGTCGTCTGCTCCCTCGCGGCCTCCACGTGAACGCAACCTTGCCGGTGTTGTCCTCTGGTCTTCGGAGGGTGTGCCCTATCCACTTCCACTTCCGTTGAGCAATTTCTCGCTTGATCGGGATTTGGTGGCATCGATTCCATAGATCCTCGTTGCTGATAGTGTTCGGCCAGAATATGCGCAGGATGGATCTTAGGCATTTGTTGACGAACACTTGTAACTTGCTCGTCAGACCTTTAGTCTCTTTCCAAGTCTCGCAGCCGAAGAGCAAAACAGACTTCACTATGGAATCGAAGAGGGAAATCTTGATCCGCCGGGTGAGCACGTTCGAATCCCAGACCTGTTTTAGCTGGGCAAAGGCGCCTTTAGCTTTCTTGATCCTCGCGTCGACGTCGTCGTCAGAACCACCGCTGTTGGTCACAGTGCTTCGTAGTCCCTTATCTTGAGCTTCGTCTCGTAACGAGTCCAGCTTAATTTGAAGATCGGGCAGTGAAGACGAAACCAACACTATGTCGTCTGCGTAGTCGAGGTCCTCCAGGTGTGAGCTTTTGTTCCATGTTATGCCCCTCGGTGTTTCTGTTGCTTTCCGCATGACATCGTCGAGCAGGACTATGAAGAGCAGCGGCGACAGGAGGCAACCCTGTTTGACTCCTGCACTCATTGGAATTGGTTCCCCTAGAACTTGGTCGTGTACTACTTTGGAGATACTGCCATTATATAGGGACTGGATGATACCTATGTACTTGCTGGGTATTCCTCTTCGCCTGAGACTGGACCACAGTGCACTCCACTTCACGGAGTCGAAGGCTTTCTCGAAGTCGACGAATGCCAAGAAAAGTTCGGCACGCCACTCCACACACGACTCAATGAGGATGCGCAAGGTGTTCGTATGGTCAGTGCATGAACGTCCAGCTCGAAACCCGGCCTGCTCCTCCCGAAGTGTCTTTGCAATCTCTGGGGACATACGGTTGAGAAGTATTTTTGCCAGTACTTTAGCTGCAGTTGGTAAGAGCGTTATGCCTCTCCAGTTATCGCAGACTGACAAGTCGCCCTTCTTCGGTACCTTCACGAGCAAGCCTTGTTTCCACTCGCAGGGGACACGCTCCGTCTCCCAAACACGCTGCAACAGGGGATAGAGTATTTCGGCTGACCTAGCCGGATCCGCTTTTAAAAGCTCCACATTGATGTTATCAACCCCTGGTGCCTTTCCTGTCTTCAATTGCTTAATGGCGGCGACTACTTCTGCGTATGTTGGCGGAGTCGTCGGCAGATCCAGGAGTGATCCGGGGCTATCCGTAGCAGTTGTGGTTAAATGATGTCTAATTATCCTATTTTTAGGGTTCCGTACCTCAAAAGGAAAAAACGGAACCCTTATAGTGTTGAGGATGATCGCTCAACACTGCCTCTTCGGTAGCTCACGAGTGAGCACAGTGGACTGTATTGTCGGTTCTCGGAATTCGTGGTTCCAGTTCGGTCGCCGTGGCTAACCCAGTCGTAGGCACGGCGGTTCAGACGCAGCACGTAGATGCCACGTAGATTGCTACGTCACACGTAGCAATGCCGTACGTTCGTTGGCTCGTAGTGCGGTTCGGTTCTGCGGCTCCGGATCCGATGCGTAGCTGCACGACGTGAATGTCACGTAGATATCACGTAGGGCACGTAGACCGAAGTTTGGAGATCAACCAAACTAATGGGACCTCGGACAAACTTGGTTACGGCAGCAGGTCGATGCAGGTTCGATGCAGGTTCGAATTCGAGATATAAAGACTAGTTGACTTGTTGGTTCTTTATTTTTCTTCGGCAGTATGGTAAATATTCGATAACAATAATTCCTTATGTGCTTTTTCTTATAATCTAATAAGACTCAGGATCTGTGAGCGCAATACTGGCTCGCAGGCCAATAGGCGGCGTCGGAACGTACATTCTACGGCCGGCACGCCCCTTTCGTCAAGTGCGTTCTTTTCTAAGCGTCGTTGTATGAGAAAGTGAACTAGCTACGTGATTGGACGTTCATTTTCCCAATTTTCAGCCCTAACGGCGTTTCTGGTCTACGGGATGGGCGGTTCGGGAAGGATCGTATCTACGTTTACGGTTCGATTTCTACGTGAGATGTCTCATTCTGTAGCTTTCATTGCATCGCATTAAATAGCCTTACGTTTTATAAGATAAGAGTTACGGTTCATTAATTATTAAGTCGGATCGATCGATGAAGTTAAATTTACGGTGTGCTAGTAAGTCGCGGAAGGCTATAAAAGGTAAGTACAATGAGTCCAGATGCATCTACAAGTGTATTCCAAGTGATTAGGTCATAATAAAGTTAATTCGATTTGTTAAAATGAAATTCCAATAGGATTTCGTACTGAAAATGGGCTCTAATTGGACGGTTCATAATTCACGTTAATTTTACGTTAACGTGAATTGCGGCTGACCTAATTACTTTAGAAACATTATAAAAACGGATTCCTGATGGGATTTTCCGTAGCTATCGCCTGACACTATTGTGTAAGCGATAGCAGGTGATGTGATATTATCATAACATTGCCACGTGGTTCGGCACCACGTGAATATCTTATGTAATATTCATCGCTATCGAATCGTGATTTTCGGATCGGGATTGGTTTGGGATTAGACCAGTTACATATATATGTCTCTTTTATGGACATTTATGTACATTATGTACATAATAACTCGACTTATAGCGTCTTTTATGCGCACTAAATAAATTGAATAAATTAACGTTATATACATCAAATATCGCTTACAGACTAACAGTTTTCGGCTTGTGTCCGTAACAATTCTCCCCCCGATCGCGAAGTCGATCCCTCGGTGATGGGCAGGACCACAAGCCGGCTCGTAGCTCGCCTGAAGACTCCTCCTCTTGTCCTGACGTCCACGTTCCGTACTGCGCCGTCAGGGCCGGGGTAGGTCGCCTCCACGATGCCGCGCGGCCACACGATGCGGGGCGCGCTGTTGTCCGTGATGAGCACGTAGTCGCCTACGGCGACCGTAGGCTCCCGTGACATTGAGGATTGTCGTGGGGCTAAGGTCGGCAGGTATTCCCGGATCCATCGGCTCCACCAGTGGTCGGCGAGAGCTTGACTTGTCTTCCAGGATTTGCGATCTGCCTCGTCGCAGGGGCCGGTTAGTGGGACCCCCGCCGGGCCGCCCAATAAGAAGTGATTGGGCGTTATCGCTTCGCTCTCGTTCGGATCAACGCTCACGTGTGTTAGGGGACGTGAGTTGACCGAGTATTCAACTTCGGCTAGAAGTGTAATCAGGATCTCTTCCTTCGGGCTTCGTGTGTTTAGTGTAGCGGCGAGTGCAGTCTTGACGCTTCGTATGAGGCGCTCCCAGGCGCCGCCCATGTTCGGTGCGCCGGGTGCGATGAAACGCCAACTCATTCGGTGTTGCACGCCGTGTTCTTGTAGCGCCGGTATCCAGTCGTGGTAGGCGGCGCGTAGCTCAGCATCCGCGCCCCTCAGATTCGTGCCGTTATCACTCCACATAACAGCGGGCCATCCTCTGCGGGCGGCAAGGCGGCGTAGCGACATGACGGCGCTGCTCGTAGACAGGGAGTACACGAGCTCCATGTGTACAGCTCGGGTTGTGAGGCACGTGTATAGCGCTACCCAGCGCTTCTCGTGCCGGCGGCCCACAGTGACTGTGAGCGGGCCGAACAGGTCCACTGCACAGTAAGTGAAGGGCCGTGCGTGCGGCTGCAGGCGATCAGAGGGCAGATCGCCCAAGGGCGGCACGCGTGGGCGCGTGCGGCGGAGCACGCAATGCATGCACGCTCGGGCCACACTGCGAACGGTCGGTCGCAGGTGCAGGATCCACAGTTGCTGCCTTAAATCATTCACAACTGTTTCGTTAGAACAATGATGCGCTCGCTTATGAGCGCGCAAAATAAAAAGTTTCGTAAACGGGTTTCGCCCGTCCAATATGACGGGTTGCTTGTTTGTAGTTATGGGCGCGGCGTCGATACGCCCGCGCATGTGTATGAGGCCGTCGTCTTGCAGCTGCGGGTCTAGCTTGTACAGCCGGCTGCTACGGGCAATGGCCTCCCCCCGTGAGAGAGCTCGGAGTTCCTCGGGAAAATCACGCCGCTGGGCCCACTGCATCCACAGGTTTTCAGCTATAAGATAGTGACGTGTTTCTAACGGTACCTGTGTTTTTCTTTTCAGTCGCTCTATGAAAAGGAGTGCTCGGGCCGTCGCGCCGATCAAGCGATCGTAGTTGCTGAAACGCTCGATTTTCGGCAGCGGCGGATCTACGTGATTCGTCACGTAACACCGTTCTGTCGGTACCTGCTCGGTTATCTCGATCGGCGGCTCTGCTTGCGGTGCTCGAGTTTCTTGCGGCCATTCGGGTTCGGGTTGTCGCAGGAAATCAGGACCCACGTACCATCTATCGGTGCTCCTTACCACGCGATAGGGGTCCGGTCGAGTACCGTCGTCGGCCGGATTCAATTTTGTCGGGACCCAGCGCCATTGTTCGGGTTCGGTGAGCTCCGCTATCTCGCCTAAGCGGTGGCTCACAAATGCGCTGTATCGGCGCGCGTTCTCGCGTACCCAGTGCAGTACGATTCGGCTGTCGGTCCAGTAGACGATCTGCACGGGTTTCACGCGATGCTCGTTCTGCAATGTCTGCGCTAATCGGGCTCCTATTAAAGCGGCTTGAAGTTCGGCTCGCGGTATGGACAAGCGACGAACGGGAGTTACCTTAGATTTCGCTGCGGCTAAGTGTACTCGCGGCTCGTTTTCGCCCGTCTCCCCTTCCGTCCTCCAGTACGCGGTGGCGGCGAACGCTTGCTCTGACGCGTCCACAAACACGTGCAGTTGATGCCGCACGCCTGTACCTAGCTGGATACAGCGTCGCGGTAACCGCAGCTCGGCTACGTGTTTGATATGCTCCAACCACGTAACGAAAGCGTTGTTTAACTCGCCTGGCAGCGGCGAGTCCCAGCTCGTTCTTAGGGCCCACACGTTCTGTAGCAGGACCTTTCCCGTCACGGTGTACTGCGCTAAGTACCCAAGCGGGTCGAACAGGCTCATCAGAGCGCTGAGGGCTTCGCGCTTCGTGGGGCCTCGTTGTAGCTCTCGTACCTCGGGCGGCACGCGAATCAGCGATGTATTGAAGCTCAACTCGTCGGTCCGAGCGTTCCAATACAATCCCAATACCTTTTGCTCTTTGTTGCCTAAGCCTGTGAGATCGTCGGCGGCTCGTTGCTCGGGCGGGATCTGCTCCATCAACCTCGTCGAATTCGAGGCCCAGCTTCGCAGGACGAAACCTGGCGTGTGAGGCTGCTACTTGCCTAGCGGCGTCGATCGCCTGCTGCTCCGTCTCGTATCCCGCCAAGAAATCATCCATATAATGATTCGTCTGAATGTCGTAAACGGCGTCCGGATACAGCTCGGCGTTGTCCTGGGCGTTCCTATTTCGCACGCTATGTGCTAAGTATGGAGAAGATGTATTCCCGAATATCATTGATTTCATACGATATACTTGCGGCGGTCGCTCCCGGTTCATTCCCCTCCACAGGAATAGCTGCGCCATTTGATCGTCGGGTCTCATCTGGATCCGCAGAAACATCTCCTGTATGTCGGCGCTAACTGCAAACTCACCTTCGCGGAATCTACACAGGATACCCGGGAGTGACTGCAGTAAATCCGGGCCCTCTAGCAGCTTGTCGTTCAGACTGACGTTCTGCGAGGTCGCCCTGGAATCGAATACCAACCTGATTTTGTTGCCCTTGTTTACGTTGCGTACAGCAAAATGCGGCAAAAACCAGGTTTTATGACCGTCGTAATCGCCTATGTGTCGCACGGCGTATTCCTTGGTCAGCAAGTTATCTATTTGCGCGGTGTACTCCGCTGCAAACGTCGGATCTCTATCCATGCGTCGTTCGATGCTGCGCAACCTGTTATACGCCATAGTATAACTGGGCGGCAAGCAGGGTTCGTCGTCGCGCCACAGTTGTCCAACCTCGTAGCGCGGGCCGTCGATGCGTTTAACTGTCGCGTTAAATATGTCGATAGCGTGTTGATCCTGCGGGCTCCTTTTGTCGATTAATTTCACGCCTAGTGCTTCGACGTCGAAGTACCTTTTCAACGCCGTGTTTATTTCTCGGTCTTCGTCCGAGAAAGCGTGCATGACCACCTCTCGATCGCTCTGGTTTCGTAAGTAGCGTGGGGCCATACCGTAAATTGTCCATCCGATTTTCGAACGGATCGCCACTGGGTCGCACTGCCTTCCCGTTCTCGTCTCTAGCGGGATCGTCAGGTGCCAGTGGTCCGCGCCCAATAGTATTTTAGGCGCGGCATGTTCGTAGCAGGCTTCGTTCAAGTCGGCTAAGTGTTCGAAGTTGAGTACCGCCCTACGCGGCATGTACTGCTCACGTAGTCCCAGTTGCGGTACAGTGCGCAGCGTAAGCGAGTGTGATGGGCCTCCGCTCGTAGCCCGGACGCTTACCTCTACGCGTTGACTCGGTTGCGTTAGGCATATCGAGCCTACGCCTTGTATGACGAGAGGTTTTTCGGGTCCCGTTGCTCCTAGTTGATCCGCCAGTCCCTGATCGATGAGAGATATCAATCATACAGAATGTTTCGATACATCCGTTCGGTCCGCTTACCACGATAGGCATTATCTTCAGCATTACCTTTGTGTTAGCGTCTACAGTGTTGGCGGTTAGCTCCGCCGTAGTATGCGCGTGCTCGTTCTGCACGGGCGTCTTGTCTCTACGCGCGGGGCCGGGCGCCGCCTGCGCTGTGCTACGCGTCGGGCGGGCTGGGCGGTCGAGTGCTACGTCGGGTGCTACGTTGGGCGGCGCCCTACTCGTGGGCGGCGTCAAATCGTGTAGCAGTTTGTGGTGCGAGTGTGGGCAGTTGGGCACGCCGCAACCTTTCGCCGTGCAGTTCTCGCGGCGGTGTCTTTTGTCGAGACACTTGTAGCAGATGCGTGCGTCTCGAGCCCACTCCCATCTCGCTCCTATCGTCATACCTAATAATTTGCGGCAGTCCGTGGTTCGGTGTGTGTTGCCGCAACACAGACAGGCGTCCACTCGTTCCGTGGCGTATGTCTGGGCTCTTATGGTTGCGGGGCGTCGTATCGCGGCTCCGCTGTTCACGGGGTTCGGGCGTCGGGACGGCAGCGGCTGGTGATTCACGTTCGTAGCGGCTGGGCGTCGCGACGCTGGGGCTCGTGCGTGCGAGAATTGTAATTCGGCGTCGGATTCGTCGAGTAGGAATTCCGCTAACATTACGATCTCGCACTCACCTGTTCGCATGTGTTCACGTGCGTGTGTGCACCATCTCGATCTCAGGTGCGGGCTCAGGCGGTCGGTAATCTCTCGGATCAGTAGTGGGTTACCTGCGTAGTGTGACTTGTCTAAGTCCATGAGCGTCGCGACGACGTTCATAACTTTTATGGAGAAAGTGTTGAGGTCAGTCGCGCTCGGTCCTAGGGCGGGCAGTCGTTTCAGGTCCTCCAGCGCCCTGTCGACGAGAATGTCGGTCCTACCGAAATTCTTTTTTAATATTCGGACGATTAAGTCCGGGCTCGATCCCGACGCCAGCATGTGTTGGACGCATTCTCGCGCCTCACCTTTCAGCGCCGCGCGGAGTCGCGCCATGTTCTCGAAATTCGAGAACTTATACCGCTGCGTGCTCTCGGTGTACGAGTGGTAGAATGTCAACCACTCGTTCGGCAGTCCGGTATAGATCGGGAGTTCGTATACCTGTTTCGGTGGTGGGCGAGTTATACTCTCGATGCGATCGGCGAGTCGGTCGATGTCTTCGTTGCGGCTCGCGGTTCGGCTTCGGCTCGGACGTAAGAGTTCGCCTCGTTCAGGCGTGACCGTGCGCTGCCTCATCGGCGTCGGTTTAGCAGGCACGATGTTTGCTCCTTCACTCACCTCGGTTCGTTGAAACCACGCATCGATACGCTGCGTGGCTTCTTGGTCGGTCGGCGTCAGTCGACCTGCTTGTGAGCCGCCAGCCTGGGACCCCTCTGCCTCGATCTGTTGCAGCTCGGTCTCGAGTCGCTTCTTCACGAGGTCCTCTTCGACGCGGAGTTGTTGGCGGCGCAGCTCCGCGATGCGTTCGGCTGCGGCGAGTTCGGCTTGCTTCCTGCGGGCCTCGGTGGTGCTGCTCGTGGCGGACGTGACCGTAGGCGCGCGGGTGTTGCCGATGTCGAAGCGTACTTGGTCGAAAGCACGTTCGCGTTCGGCTCGTTCTCGGGAACGATCGGCGGTGCGGGTCGCGGTGTGAGTCGCAGGCGCGCGGGCCGCGGATGATTTTATCTGCGCATGCGCGGCGAGGGGCGCTTGCGACGCGCGGTGCGCGGACAGTGCGAGAGCCTCGGGGCCCTTGCGGTCGCGGTCGTAGCCGGGCGCTCGTAGTGTGGGTTGCGCCGGCAGGTGAGTCGTCGGCGTCGAAAAGCCGGCTGCGGGGTCGTCGCGTTGCTCCCGTAGACTGGCTCGACGCAGGTGCTCTTCCAGCTTCTGCCGCCATTGGGTTGTGTCCGTGGGCGGCGATTCCGGGTTCGATCTGCGGCTCGGTTCGTCCAGGGCGGCATGTTGTGGCTCCCTGGTGTCCGACCGTCGTCGACGCGCTTCGTGCATCTCTGCAGACGTGGATTCCCCTCGGTTCGGTTCGCTGGGGGCTCGGCCGTCTCGTGATGCCTGGCGTCTCGTATAGACCATCGTTGTCGGTTGGTTCGGCGGTTCTTCCAATCCGGTTCTCGATGGCCAATGGTCCGGTTCTGTGGTTCAGTTATCCGGCGCTCGAATGACCAAAATGTTGAGGATGATCGCTCAACACTGCCTCTTCGGTAGCTCACGAGTGAGCACAGTGGACTGTATTGTCGGTTCTCGGAATTCGTGGTTCCAGTTCGGTCGCCGTGGCTAACCCAGTCGTAGGCACGGCGGTTCAGACGCAGCACGTAGATGCCACGTAGATTGCTACGTCACACGTAGCAATGCCGTACGTTCGTTGGCTCGTAGTGCGGTTCGGTTCTGCGGCTCCGGATCCGATGCGTAGCTGCACGACGTGAATGTCACGTAGATATCACGTAGGGCACGTAGACCGAAGTTTGGAGATCAACCAAACTAATGGGACCTCGGACAAACTTGGTTACGGCAGCAGGTCGATGCAGGTTCGATGCAGGTTCGAATTCGAGATATAAAGACTAGTTGACTTGTTGGTTCTTTATTTTTCTTCGGCAGTATGGTAAATATTCGATAACAATAATTCCTTATGTGCTTTTTCTTATAATCTAATAAGACTCAGGATCTGTGAGCGCAATACTGGCTCGCAGGCCAATAGGCGGCGTCGGAACGTACATTCTACGGCCGGCACGCCCCTTTCGTCAAGTGCGTTCTTTTCTAAGCGTCGTTGTATGAGAAAGTGAACTAGCTACGTGATTGGACGTTCATTTTCCCAATTTTCAGCCCTAACGGCGTTTCTGGTCTACGGGATGGGCGGTTCGGGAAGGATCGTATCTACGTTTACGGTTCGATTTCTACGTGAGATGTCTCATTCTGTAGCTTTCATTGCATCGCATTAAATAGCCTTACGTTTTATAAGATAAGAGTTACGGTTCATTAATTATTAAGTCGGATCGATCGATGAAGTTAAATTTACGGTGTGCTAGTAAGTCGCGGAAGGCTATAAAAGGTAAGTACAATGAGTCCAGATGCATCTACAAGTGTATTCCAAGTGATTAGGTCATAATAAAGTTAATTCGATTTGTTAAAATGAAATTCCAATAGGATTTCGTACTGAAAATGGGCTCTAATTGGACGGTTCATAATTCACGTTAATTTTACGTTAACGTGAATTGCGGCTGACCTAATTACTTTAGAAACATTATAAAAACGGATTCCTGATGGGATTTTCCGTAGCTATCGCCTGACACTATTGTGTAAGCGATAGCAGGTGATGTGATATTATCATAACATTGCCACGTGGTTCGGCACCACGTGAATATCTTATGTAATATTCATCGCTATCGAATCGTGATTTTCGGATCGGGATTGGTTTGGGATTAGACCAGTTACATATATATGTCTCTTTTATGGACATTTATGTACATTATGTACATAATAACTCGACTTATAGCGTCTTTTATGCGCACTAAATAAATTGAATAAATTAACGTTATATACATCAAATATCGCTTACAGACTAACAGTTTTCGGCTTGTGTCCGTAACACTTATAGGATCACTTTGTTGTCCGTCTGTCCGTCCGTCTGTCAAGACCCTTTTTCTCAGGAACGCGTGGACGTATGAAGCTGAAATTTATATCAATTACTCAGGTCTACTGTCCCTTGAAGCTGTGAAAAAATCAAACTTCTAAGCCAACGCAATCAAAAGATACAGCCGTTTATGCCGCAAATTTTCGACACTTGCAAGGGAATCAAAACCTACAGGGTGCTTCCCGTGAACTCAGAATCTTGAAATTTGGTACGAAGCAACGTCTTATAGCATAGATAAAGGAATAATTACGAAAACCATAATTTTTTTTTTTATACCTAACTTTGCACCTAATTTGCATATTTTCGACACTTGCAAGGGAATCAAAACCTACAGGGTGCTTCCCGTGAACTCAGAATCTTGAAATTTGGTACGAAGCAACGTCTTATAGCATAGATAAAGGAATAATTACGAAAACCATAAAAAAAAATTTTAATACCTAACTTTGCACCTAATTTATATGGGGCGCTATACATACCAGGTGCAAACTTAACTTAACCACTTAGGGATGGAAAGTGTTTGTACGGAACCCTCGGTGCGCGAGTCCGACTCGCACTTGGCCGGTTTTTTTTTTTATTAAAGATTCCCACGCGATCCTAAACAACGTGAAAAATTGAGGTCACGTTTAGTAAGAGACAGACGTCAAGAATAATTTCAGCCAAATAATTCGTCTCTCGTGTGTTCGTTCGGCATAATCATATATGTTTTTTTTTTTATGTTTAATCAAAAGAAGCGTAAAAGTCTTTCACTCAACACAGCTTTAATATCTCAATAAAAACGTAAAAAAATGACAATGTATATAAAAGAAGCGTAAAATGGTTTTGTAGTGTTTGTGGTAGTAGGTATCTATACATAAATAGATATACACTGTCTCAGGCGCACGTCATATAGGATGCTGCGTTTAGTTACACGCGAGCCGAGGGCGAGAGTGGATGCATGACATTGCTATGTGTGTGGCGGCGAGTGAGCCAGTGTTATGAACATATGCCTTTTACAGGCAGATCCTACAGGTTACATTAATAAATTAATAAAAAAAATGCTCTGTTGTCATTGTTTTATTTTGTCTCAGAGTCTAGACACTGTCAGTTTAAACCTTTGAACGCCAAGAACACCTAAAGACAATGTGTGCTGCCGTGCATACTACGCCACCGACTTTCAAGCCACGCCATCAAACTTTAAAGGGTTAAAAATGTTAATATTTTGCACTTGCCTTACTCTCATTTCACATACTAGAACAAGATGAGTTGAGAAATCATAATGTCATTATTACTGATCCCTTATATGCAGTGTCGGGACCCTTTTATGCAGTTGTTAAATAAAAACGTAACTTAATTTGTTATTAACAATTTACGAGTTTATTTAGTTCAAACAACAAATATATTTTAATACCTAAATAAAATAATAATGAAAATATTTTTAGTATGTAAAACTTAAAATCTGCTCCATTCGTGCCATGTTCCAAGTTTGACAAGAGACATGAGTCAGAATACACTAAAAAAGTTAATTTACACGAAAAATATTGGTGGTAATAAGTACGTAAGCCAATTTGACACTTATACGTTTGAGTAAAGAGTTATTTTGTACGAAGTAATTATGTTGTTGTAAATTATAAATAAGCGTTATTGGTATCTACTTGAACATGACAGCAGTGCCACTTTTTTCGTCAATTTTGTTCGGGTCTGTGGCTCTATTATAAATAATACCTCAATGAACACTAAGAAGCGATCTTGATACTTACAAATTCGGACATAGTTCTGTGTGTGTTGGGATGAACATTCTCGAGAAACTCCAGGACGTAGTATGTGTATCTATCGATTATGTACACGCCGATCGCAGAGTCCACGTGATGCTGGAAAATAAGATTAAATAATTCTCGTAAAATAATTGTGTGCAGGGCACATTGCTCGTAGAACCGATGGCCGTCGGGGCAGAAATGTTCCTGAGTGGCGACCGCGGACCGGTATTGGATGAGGGCAATGCAAGACTGATCCTTGTGGAGAACTTTGGGGGAGGCCTTTGTCTAGCAGTGGGCGTCTATCTGCTATGATGATGATGATGATGGATTGAAATAAATACAACTAAATTATTTAAAAACATATCTGAAACAGTTTTCAGTTTCAAAAGTGGGAGATAGGACTGAAATTTAATTTGATAGTTTAAGTTTTAAACACCCCCAACAAGTAACTGGTAATCAGGAGAATCTTATTCAGTGGGTGATATAGAAAATGCTACTAAAAATGAACATAACTATATTTTGAATTTTGAATTCTTAGCTTCAATATCTTCACTTGTTCCAATTAAAGCTGAATATCTTGGAAACTCCTGGTCCTATTTCCACCAACTAAACTAAAAACCATTTCGACAACCAAGTCTTATAATTAAAAAAAATTATGCACTCGAATTGGTACACAGGAAGAAAAATAAAGAAAAAAAATACTAATTGAAAGATAATACTTACAGAGAGTGAATCTTCTCCAACTAAACTACTAGCCGTGGCTAAGATATTCGGAGAGTAGAATTTCTCATACATAGAAGATGCTTGGCATGTGTCTATTATGAAGAATATTTCATTGTATCTGAAAAAAATAAAGGAAAATGTTGACATAATACACTATCATGTTTTTTTTTATTTATATTACCTCTGTTATCAGGCCTGCAGTAGAACATATTGATATATTGGTTTAGTTAGCCAACATCTGGGGGCACGGTAGTGCCCCCGCCAAGACGAAAAAAAAAGAGGCGGGGCACTACCTACCTTTTCTCGAACCGTTTCGTCTCATTTTCAAACCCTCATAGTTTCGTCCCAGTTAACACCAGAGCGCCCAAATTCACAGGTTAAGATGCAGTTAGGGAACATATGAAATGTACTAAATTTCATTGATCTAGCTTTTATACTTTAGGTTTTATTGGTACCTAAAATACGCCGATTTTGCCACTCACTCACTTATGTATCAAAACCTCTGGGGTACTTCCCGATGACCTAGAAAGCTGAAATTTGGTATGTAAGCTAGGTTTAGTACACAAACAATAGAATAATTCTGAAACTTGGAACTTTTACCCCCCAACCCCTTAAACTAGGGGATGAAAGTTTGTATGAGACTTTCGCAAATTTTGATACTAGAGGTCTGAAAATTTATACCTATTGGGCTCATTGTTATAAATAAAATACACATTCTAGGATTTTTAGAAAATCCCCCCCCACCCTTAAAATAAGGGGATGAAAGTTTGTATGGGCTTTCCATAGGTAATGGGGGATAAAAGTGTATATATATATATATATATATATATATGGGGCTAAACGTAAGTATTTCTTAAATACACAATTATTATTACTACTTACTTAGAAACACTTCAGCACAAAAAAAACCATATAAATTAAAAATTACCTTAGAAAAAGAAATGAGATCCCACCAAAAATATTTCATGTAAAATTGGCGGCCAAGACTCACATGCTCATAACGCTTTCGCTGTAAAAAAGTGGTCAGATCCCTCGAAAAGCCAAGCCCCTAAGCCCTGAGTTTACTGATCCTACACCTTGGCTTCAAAAGTATGGCTTGGCCGTTTCATAAAGTACCGTAAATAAGTTTAACGGACTGTCCGGCCTATGTGGTAAGGAATTAAGTTTAATATATTTTATCATGAAGACATAAACTTAATTTCTTGATACCGTATGGGCCAGACGGTTCGTTGGACTTATTTACGTTACTCTATGAAACGGCCAAGCCATACTTTTGAAGCCAAGGTGTAGGATCAGTAAACTCAGGGCTTAGGGGCTTGGCTTTTCGAGGGATCTGACCACTTTTTTTACAGCGAAAGCGTTATGAGCATGTGAGTCTTGGCCGCCAATTTTACATGAAATGTTTTTGGTGGGATAAATGGTATTTCCAGAACAATTACATCGTAAATCGTCTGCAATGGACGCAAAAGCCTATACTTACGTAGCTATAATATTAACAGAGTTAAAATTTTTAGATATTGTTTTTCCTATTCTTTAAGATGTTTGCATTAAAAAAAGGGTTTTTTTAAAACAAACTATTTAAAATCGAATTGAATCAAAGGTAGAAATTAGACTATCATATCTGCAACTGTATGATGTGTTGTTCCCATAATTACAGTAAACACATGTAATTTCATGTATACATTGATTACCTTCTCTTTTGCCACATCTGTTCTAGTGCATCGGCTAGCTCTTGGCTGGTAACTTCCTCCGAATCCTGGAACTTGAGGAAACCATCTCCACCATGTCCTGTTAGGTAAATCAGGATGTTACTGCCTTCATCAGTCAGCAGCCTCTTAGATCGCGGCGTATCAGGAGGCAGGCGCCCAGTGAGAAGACGGACAAAGTTTTCTACTGATACCTGGAAAATATTTTTCATTTAATGATGGATGAAAAGTATTTTGTCTGTAATTTTTTATTTAAGAGACGCTCTGGGGTGCCTATTGTAAACAGAAAAATATGCTAAAGCCAAAATTTTATGAAATCAGAATATTGTGTTAAAAATAAGACAACTAAATTTAAGGCAAACAAAGACTATTCATTAAGAACTAAAATAATTTAGCTTAACTAGTGAGCAAATAGTTAATTAGTTTGACTAACTAAAATTAAACTTTTTAAATTTCCTATTAGACAAACATAAAAGGCGAAACATGTGTGGAGTAATTTTTGTTATTTTGGAAGTGGTTTGTTATATTTTTTGTGTATTTGTTTTTCCTCTCGCAGTGTGAGGGTGAGACCCTTATGGAAGCAAGCCAAATAATATGCAAATAAATATAACAGGTACTAATTAACTGCACTAAATATTATTGTTTTCATTCATAAAAATTTCGTCAATACCAATACTATACAGGTTCCACACTCACCTCATAACCCCTATAGTCCACCTCAACATCATCTCCATAGACATTGATCTGTTCATGCGCATTGTTAAATATCGTCGCCGGGCGCGGGTTCCTCGGATTGCACGCCATATCGTCCGATATCATCAGGATGATCTGACTGTCCGGAATACCGAGTCTCTTCACACTGCGGTATATCGATAACACGTTCGCTACATGACGATAATTGAACCAAAACCGACTCGTATCCACCAGCACGGCCCAGTTATTCGTGTGATTCGACTTTTGGAATCCTTCTGGAATCTGTAAATAGAAAATGTAAGAGATAAATTCGTGATTTTCTGGCGAAGGAACTGTAGGACGCTAGATAAGTTATGTACCTCTATTGCGAATAAGCATGGAAGAGTTATGATTGTTAGAAAGAAGAAAGCGAGTGCATTTGATGTCAACATTTTATATGCATTAGGATACTAATTTAAAAATATATTTTTATCCCATGAAATATCAAGAGGCGGCGGCTATTAGTTTTTATTTATCAGCTCACTGTCAAGACTGTCAAGTCAAGTGTCAGTTCAGTAGTGTCGACCGGTTGTCACTGATCAAGCTACAGAAAAAAACATCTACTGTTAAAAAAAGTTGTTAAAGAACGTGTCAGCTAAATCTAAGCTCAAATAATTTTATAAGTCTTAATACACGATACGACTCTGTTGATCAAATTTAGACATTGATTTTTCGGGTGCCAGTACCGATATGTCATGTCATGTCGCGCATTTAATTCAATATTTCGATTGTCGATTTTCCTGTTGACAAGAATTTACGAACACTATTTTAACTGCAAGAATATCTTAACACGGCCAACCGGATTGTATCGTTTAAAAGCCTGGCTATATATTTGAGACACTAGTAAAAACGTCGGTATAAAATAAGATTGTTTTATCCAGAAACAATAGACCTTCTGATTCTGACTGTCATCCTTTTGACATATCTCTTATTTCAGTCAAACTGAAGTATGGATAGGAAGTAAACAGAGAATTTTAATAAATTTAATTAAAATAATTGACCTCACCAATCATGAGTAACCGTAATCCCAATACCCTCATGAGTGTCCCAGATGAACAGTTCGATTATCTGTTTAAAATTGTGTTGATCGGAGACTGTGGTACAGGAAAAACATGCATTGTGCAACGATTAAAATCAGGGAACTTTATTGAAAGACACGGGAATACGATAGGCGTTGACTTTTCTATGAAAACACTAATAGTGGACGGAAAGAAGGTCAAGGTCAGTGCGTCTAATTAAATTTTATTTCTACTGCGTATAATCAATTGAATATATTATAACGTATCTGATGTTTTTAGCTGCAAATATGGGATACGGCCGGCCAGGAGCGGTTCAGGACAATCACCCAGAGTTATTATCGTTCCGCAAATGGAGTAATTATTGGTAATTATTCCGATAAACTAACATCCATCGCATGTTATAATTAGTCATGCATTTGAAATGGAATAATGATAAAAATATTGTAATTGTTTATTTCAGTATATGACATTACGAAACGTTCGACTTTTTTGTCTCTTCAAAAATGGATTGAAGAGGTGAGACGGTATACTTCGTCAAATGTAATAGTTTCATTAATCGGTAACAAATGTGACCTGGCAGAACAACGGGAGGTGGAGCCCGATGAACCAAAATCATTCTGCCGGTATGTGCCGGAGATCATGTTTGTACTAGAGACATCGGCTAAGGACAATACCAATGTTGAAGACACATTCCGCAGTTTGGCCACTGAATTAAAGGTGAGTTTTTGTTTATATCTGTCAAATAAACTTCCTCTTAATTAAGTAGATAATAGGAAATATTTCTAAATCTTGATGAAAATTTAAATAATATTCGATAAACCTTTATTCAACCTAGAATGTACACAAGTTAATGCTTTTGCCTGCCAGTGAACCATTGGGATATATCAAATATTTATTTTTATGTGTATTTGTATATTCCTTAATTTGAATTTCAATATAACTCTAATTTTGTAACTAAATTAAACATTACTGTCCAAGTTTAACTGCTAAGAGTTAAATTTTGAAACTTCTTTAAAACATGTATTTTTTAAAATTTCTCTTGTCGATGTAGTGAACAATAGTTTACCATCGTATTTTGTCAGGTGAGCTTGTTTTAATATTTCCATCTCAACTTTTTCACCAAAGTTGATAGAGAAAACATTCTAAAACAAACTTTTCTGACAAAAAAAACTATGGAAAAATGTTTTGCACTATATCTGTACACTATAGACTTTACCTACTCTAATGAAACAGTTTAGCAATACCCACTGGACTGTTGCAAAATTTCTTTACTAATGGTCAGCCTTCACTATACCCCGCGCGGCGAACGATGATCCCTATGACACCTGTCATCTCAGTACATTTTTCCGATTATAGGTTATAAAATGTACTGAGATGACAGGTGTCATAGGAATCATCGTTCGCTGCGCGGGGTATAGGCATGTGACACCCATTCTCTGCCCACACAATGGACAAATGACATACCTTGAATAGTGCATTTGGTTAAAATCTTAACTATTTTACGTTCAAGGTTATCAGCTATTTTTTGTTAATGCTGAGGCATTTAAAATTTAGTTCAAGAAATTATAGTAATAAAGCAAAATTTACTTAGTTTTGCCTTAACAGAACCCTTGTTCGGCAGAGCACTGCTGAGTTGGAAGTGGGAACACAGGTTCAAATCTCTCTTAGATTGTATTGGGTCACATTGAATTTTCCCTTTGTGATTGGCTATTGTATCAATAATCTGTCTATGCCATGTTGTAGGGTGACTTTTTGCTATTTTGTAGCATCTGCAAGCGAAACAATGTAATTAACAATCAAATCCACATGAATCTGAGATTTCGGGACAATATTTACAAAGTTTTTATTGACAATATTTAGATTTTTACTTGTGTCATTTCAATACCATGTAAATATACATCAGCATTCATTTAAGAGTCAACTTCATATAATGTAAATTTCATTCATAGAGCTTTGATTTTACTCTGCCAGTAACATACAAGAAACAGTTTTACTCTGCCAAAGGCACAAGTAAAATATGCCTTAAAATAAAATTTTACTGAAAAAACATAAAATTGTAAATTCAACCAAATATTTTTACTTTATACAGTGGTTAGGGTTTTCACATGTTAATAATTATTTTTCGTTTTCCAGCGGCAACATGACAACAGTGAAGGGCCACCAGCTGATTCTGACGCAGTAGTTCTCGGTGAAAGCCACTCAGTGAGTAGATGTCAACCGTGCCGCTCCTCTTAGGTCAATACTATGGTATTTCAATACCAAAACTATCACAATTTAAGCTATCATTTGATACAATGATCTGATGTATCCTTCTTTTTTGAGATTAACCTAACAGTATTTTGTTTATTCTTCTAAATGTGCCTTTAGTAATGGAATCTGGTTCCTTAGATTTGGATTTGAAAAGATTGGATTGTTTATGTAAGTTGATTATTTAAACGTCTTTGATTACATTACTGTTTTAAGCTGTTTGTCCATTATGTGCGGCATACCTACTATATAACCAATAAGTTATTTGTCGCTCTTATACTTAATTTGTTATCAAAAATCGTAAAGCCGTGTACGCACGAACGAACAAAATATGGTGAACACGAACATCGAACTTGAAATCGTATGAACCGTCCTGTTGTGTTTGATGTTCTTTAGTGGTACGCGCCTGCGAACAGTGTTCGATGCATTTTTTGTTCGTCCGTCCGAATTTATACGTATATTATCCTAACGAACGGCTTGTGATGGATAGATTTCGCGCAATTGTGTCGCGCAGCTACAAATACCTACCCTAGGGCCTTAATTTTAAGGTTAGCCATTCGGCACTGACGATCATCGCGCGTTATCTACGAACTTTATTTTTTTGAGCACCATAATGGTTACAATAATTCGCGCTAGCGCACGGTTCGCTCTTGTTGAACTGTCGCGTGACGCAAGTCTTTGTTCTATTGTCTATTCTGTGCTACATAGATACCACCAGAATATCCATACCAGGATATCGGTTCCGTTAGTAGGTATCCATTGCGCGCCGCAATTCGCATG
Source organism: Apotomis turbidana (assembly GCA_905147355.2). Lineage (NCBI taxonomy): Eukaryota > Metazoa > Arthropoda > Insecta > Lepidoptera > Tortricidae > Apotomis > Apotomis turbidana. The sequence goes on along the minus strand of LR990297.1, from coordinate 7,662,499 downwards.
AAGGTAAAGTTATATTGTACATTTTCCCACGCGTAATGGACACGGCTGAATATTTTCGCAGCTACAGACTAATGAAATGAAGCCAAGCATAACAAGTGTTGCACCGCTGTTCACTTTCTCTGAGGAAGCGAATTCCAAGCAAATTGTTTTTAGCATGTCTATGTCGACAACTTATCAAATCTAGTTGACATAGTCAAGGATCTTTGTTTTGAAAGATTTTTTTACGTGGATCTAAGTTTAATCGAATTATTTTGATAATACGTGAAGTTCAGTCGGCGTGATAATGACTTCTTCAATAGTTTGGGTAATAATAATAATAAATCAGGTTACAATTACTTATGCTGTAATAGCCTTATCACATTATCGCCAAATTCTGTTATTTATTACCGGCTAGTTATGTCCCTCTAAATCTACTTGACGGCCGTGATCAACCATCATTCATCACTTTTGACGACGCGGTTGGCTCGGTTTGTAGACACCTGCCAACTGAGCCGGCGGTCCTGGGTTCGAATCCCGGCCGGGGCAAATATTTGTGTGATGAACTCGAATATTTGCTCCTGGGTCATGGATGTTATCTATCTATATATGTATTTATATATATTATTTATATCGTCTTCTAGTACCCATAGTACAAGCTTTGCTTAGTTTGGGGTTTGGGAGTAGGTCGATTTGTGTATGATTGTCCCTTAATATTTATTTATTTATTTACTATCGTCGTCTAGTACCCATAGTACAAGCTTTGCTTAGTTTGGGACTAGGTCGATTTGTGTATGATTGTCCCTTAATATTTATTATTTATTTATTTAATCTCATTACTCTGTGTAGGAACTAACAAAGTCAAGAGTATTGGAATTCTGTTTTTGTACATTCAATACAATACAATCTTGCCAGATTGTTACCCAAAATATTGAAAAAAAAAGTACAGTCGCCTGATTAAGTATAAGTCAATTTATTTTTTTGTTGGTGCTTAATAATGATCTTATAGTGTTGATAGCATAGTGGGATTTAAATGTATATTAGACAGGCTCACAGTGGGAATAAGTTAAGGTTAAGACAATCAGTTTCGATATTGTAAATAATTAGATAATGTAATTGTACCACCTAGTCGAGACTGATATAAGCCATATGTTAGTATTGATTGTTGTAACCCCAGAAATTTATACACATAATGTATATTTAGCATATAACTTGTATAAGCAAAATTTAGGACATGTCATATTCAATGCTAAGTGAGGTATGTGGAAAATTAAATGTAGCATCTACAGTGCGATTATTTCAAGAAGACCATTAAGAATTATTATGAATTACCGCTTTTTTATACAAATTAACCGGTATTTTCTATGTAGAATAATAATTGATTATCAATAGGTACTCAGATTCAATTGGTATGTTATAATCTATATCAATTTCCGGTATTCCTTCGTTAATTAGTTAATTATTGTATCCATAAATTTTTCGGCTGGATGTACATAAAGTAATATTGATCTCGAATGGCTATGATACTCGAAATAACTGCACTGCAAGAACCTCAACGCATGTTCAGCTCATGTTATTAAGATATAGCGAGTTTACGATAGCAAGTAACGTGTTATGTATTGCTATAGTGAACGCTTTCTACTCACGACGAGCACGATCCAATTTTTGATTAGATTTTTCCATGATATAAATTTACAGTCTATTCGTTCCCACTTGTTGTATGTAGTAGACAACGTTCTAACCTTAAAATGTACATTGAATGCCAAAAACTAGCTGCTTTCTTGCAAGTAAAGCAATTTTATCTATAAAATTGTCAGCGTGATATCCAAAGTATCACTAGGGTTGTTTAATTTATGAGAAAATGGCTGTTTTTGATAAGAAAGAAATATTTGCTGATTAGAATCCTGTTTACTAAATTTGGATAAAGGGCGGATAGACTGTAAATACGCAATCAACTGAGCTACTGAAATGACCAATCATCGATGTTGATATCCACAATAATTATTAAGACACATAATACTTAACGATTCGCACTTTCGTAAAATTTACGAAACAAACAAACAAATTGACAGTTAACGTGAAATAATTCATGTTCATTGCGGGTCCATCTTAATAATCAGTCCGCAATATTTGCCAATTCATAAAAACAATCACCATAATTTTGATATTTGTAAAAAGCTGCGACTTCTATAAGATAACCGAAAATGGCGCCACAATTATTACGCGGTTCTACGATATTGGGGACTGAGTTATACGACGGTTAAAACGCTAAAATAATCACCCATTTACGGTATCACAAAAAACGTTTTCCACGCCAATGTGAGATCGTGAGAAATTCCATCCGATATCTGATTTGAGAAGAGATTCGATCTCAGAATATTTCAATTCGTTTGATTTTAGATTTCGTGAGTCGTTGCTGTGCTCAGTAAAGTTGGCAAATTATCGTAAAACAGTGTTAAAATATCATGGTTAAAATTATGTTTTAAAATGAAGTCGGGTCATGGACTAATAATAATAGAAGACTGGCCATAACTATAGAAAGTCGCGTTGAAGATTGCACCGCCATAGCGAAGCATAAGTACCTATAGGGAACGTGCACGAACTATAGGGGGCAGCACTATAAATGACAATTACAAGTATTGCAGTACAATTACAAATTCGGATTCGCGGTATCAGTTGGCACGAGAACGTGATCAGTTGGAACTGTAGGTAGCTAGTATCAATGGCAATGTCAGGGTAAGATGTTCGAATTGACGACATCGATCGGCAGCACCTACGTTGTACACGTTCCCTATGGGGCTTAGATCTGGCGTAACAACTAACGCCATCTATTTAGTAGCTTTCTCTAGAGTTGAGTCTTCTAAATTTTATTAGCCCATGGTACGATCGATAGTCAATAAGACGATTGGATTTTAGTAAGTAACTAATAGAGAAGTTCTAAATATTCCTCTTTATGGTTACCAATTCGTGGTGTACCTAACATTAGACCTTTCTAAATAGGGAACTATAGGTATAACTCGTTCCCTGTCCTTGTCCGTGGGTAAGGTTTACAATGCAGGATCGGACAGTGAACGTGTTAAAAAGAAAGACTTGCTTATTTAGGCAGAGCAAAATCGTCACTACTTTGTTAGACTTGTACCTGGTACAAGTTTAACAAATCTCCAAAAATAAATGTCAACCAACTATCTTATCTATATTTGATGCACGGCCACCTATTTTTCGAGGTTGGTTCCCAATACAAGATTATTAAATTTCAATGTAATGATGAAATGTAATTCCGTATAGGGTTGCCACTGTTGCCAAAGTGTCCGGATTCATCCGGTCATGTTTGACTTTTTACGGACGTGTCTTTTTGTTAAACTTTTTGTCTGGCTGCCGCGCGAGTCAAAAGTCGATTGCAAGTAAAGTCGCGACTGTTCCAAAAAAACCTATGTTCGGATACAATGTTCGGCCGAATTAAGCCTGACAACCCTGCTCATTTATTTTTGGAGCTTTGTTAAACTTGTACCAGACAAGTTTAACAAAGCTCCAAAAATAAATGTCAACCAACTATCTTATCTATATTTGATGCACGGCCACCTATTTTTCGAGGTTGGTTCCCAATACAAGATTATTAAATTTCAATGTAATGATGAAATGTAATTCCGTATAGGGTTGCCACTGTTGCCAAAGTGTCCGGATTCATCCGGTCATGTTTGACTTTTTACGGACGTGTCTTTTCGTTAAACTTTTTGTCTGGCTGCCGCGCGAGTCAAAAGTCGATTGCAAGTAAAGTCGCGACTGTTCCAAAAAAACCTATGTTCGGATACAATGTTCGTCCTGGCAACCCTGCTCTCGTAGGATTATTAGATTGCCATTGTAGTTGATATCATGTACGTGTATTTAACTGCCTAATATCACTATTTTGTAGTACTTAAATTTCTTTATAGAGTTCCGTGAATTTCACACAAAAAATAAATCACAACCATTGAATTGAGATAAACAATTACACGAGACAGAATAAGAGAAAATAAAACAATGACGTCTGGATGACTGCGGCTTAGAAGCTTGTTTGTTCTAGACACTGTTCCTAATGAATTCGAATTTTATAAAACAAAAAAAAAAAACAATCCATACGACTTTATTGGGTATGTTTGCATAAAACCGTGTACGCACGAACGAACAAAACCATGGTGAACATGAAATCGTATAAACAGTCCGTTGTGTTTGATGTTCCTTAGTGGTACGCACGTAGGCACGTGCGAACTAAGTGTTCGTTGCATGTGTTTATTCGTTCGTCCGTATACGGCTTAAGTGACTATACCTACGTTTTTCTGTCAAGTTAAGGAACAACAGCGAACTCACCTGGTGTGAGGATTGACAGTGTTTAACCCATATGACAAGCCTGAACCCTTTTCAATTAAAAGTTATGTACCTATTTACCTATGAAATCAATAAGCCTACCTAAGCATCGGAAACTATTGGGCAATTCACGGATTCAGGGATACAATAGGACAAAAATTTCAGTGCAGAAACTAGGTGGCACCATAATCACTCCGAAAATTGTATGATAGTTACTGATGTTACATAAGTAACCGCCGCAGCAACATGTCTTATAACGATCTTATTGTAAATTGAAACGCATATTGTATATCATATTTTATTAGTTGGTAAATCTTAGATGTTTAACTTGAATCAGGAATTGTAGATGTTTCGTCCAAAAAATACCTATTGCTATCTGTGGCGTGGCGTGGCGTGTGTTTCAAAAAAGTTTAATAACCTGACTAAAACGAATGATGGCAACATCAAACAGTTGAATGAAAGCGGATTTATCAACCGACTTCAAAAAATGAGGACGTTCTCAAATCTGTATGTTTTTCCTAGCATTAGGGTGGGCTTACCTGAGGCACGATTACAAACACCGTTCGCTTCGCCCATTTCGTCGTCATCGTCACACTGATGACTTACAAATTTTTCGAAGAAGGATGAAAATTGTTTTTGTCTCTTTATAGCTATGATATTATAAGAGTCTTGCCAAGAAAGGTCTGCATGTCCGATTAAATTTGAACGTATGACGGAAAACTGAATTCTATGCCACGCCACTGATTGTTGTACCTATAATGTTAGTAAAATGTAATTACGATATTAATCACAGTTAACAATTATAGTTTAAAATGCCTTTAGGCCTAAATTTATAAAAGTTAAATTATATCCGAATCTCTGTTTTTCCAGTGAATCTAATGATGGATCTTCACTATACTTGTGATACTGTATGTTTTAAGTCAATTTGCATTATAATATCATACATTCATATTTTAATTTAAACTAATTTTAATATACTTTTTCTGTAATCGACTCTTAACGCAATTATTTGAAGTAATAATATTAATTATTTACTCATACAAAATGCATTCGACCGAACTAAATATTTTAAGGTTATGCAAATTTATTTTTCCGTACCTACACAGTCCAAATGGAATAAAAATAATGTTATACACAATGGAAATCTTTCACTATTTTTACCTATTTCTAGTATTTTTATCAAATTCAGTTAATCTTATAATTACTACCACAATGTATTGCATTTGCGTTACCATGGTGGCTAGTATTATATAAAATTAACGCAATGATTCTTCGTATCGCTAACAATTATATCCAACTGCTTAGTGACATGGATGCCAGAGATCCACCCAAACTTGCCGGCTTCCGTGCCCAAGCCTCCAAACGCCCTCACCAACTGACCAGTCTGTTTAAACACCTGCACCCTGCAGTTCCCTGAGTCTCCAACGAGAATGAACCCCATAGGGTCAACAGCGAGGACTTCAGGTTGTCTGAATTGTCCCTTCCTCTGTCCTACTGAACCAAACTCTACGATCTTATTCTTGTCAGCCTTATTGTAGACCTTTACTCTTCTGTTCCCGCTGTCTAGAATGATGATTCGGTCGCCGGTGACGGCGACGGCGGTGGGCGCGTTCAGTTCTGTGCAGGTCACTTCCTTGGTCTCCCAGTTCTTGGACGTGTAAGTCGTTTGCAGTTTGGTCGCCACGCCGATTTGGTCTATGAATTTGCCGTCGGGTTGCAGGATCTGATAAGAGGTAAGATAATCATCAATGTTTAGGAATTAATTAAAGGAAGATAGATTTAGTGAGTGAAGAAGGAAGTAGCGACAGAGGGACGGGGTAGGAGTGGTTGAGTAAGAAAAGGCGGGCGACAGATAAGGAGTGCCATTAACTTTTTGAGCGCCAAAGACGGCAAATCACATCGATGGAAATCTGTACCCCACGACATCATTTGCCGCTATACATTGTCATACTATCTACTGTCAACTTAGCGTCAGCGACATATGTTTCCGTCAAAGAGCTGAGTGGTCGAAAGGTTAAAGGAGAGAGCATTCTCCAGAAATGGTCAAAAAGACGAGAGGAAATAAGGAAACGAGAGGATCAGCTAGGCATTTAGAGTCAGTGTCAAAACATAGGAGGGATAGGGGCGAAGTGAGGAAGAGTAAGGCTGGAAAGATATGTTTCAATATGTTAACAGAAGATTATACCTGCACCCGATCGTTCCCTGTGTCCACTATGTACACTAGCTGACTGGCGTTGTCCGTGGCGATGCCTTCAGGGGAACGGAACATGCCGACTCGGCTGCCCTTCTGTCCGATGGAGCGCGCGTACTCCCCGTCCTTCGTGAATACGTGGACGCAGTGCTTCCATTTATCTGGAAAATTCAGATAACCATCAGAATTCTCACTCTCTGTATAAATGATATTAGAACGACTCTAGCATGAGGACCTACTAAGGGGAGAATAATACTCAAGACACAAACCAAGAGAGACGATTTAAAATGTGGCAATCCTAACACTGAATAAGGTGGACATGGCCAACGCACAAAAATACTCACTCAGGAGTACTTATTCCAAAATGAGAACGTAATCTTAAGAGTTACATAAATCTTTCATTTTTCCCAGACCGTTCATACGCCTAAATCAGAATCTTCGGCCGTAAAATGGATGATCGGGTGGCGCAGTCATTGAGTCTTTGGTCACGGTAGCATGATCGCAAGTTTCTGATGACAAGCTATCAGTTGACACTAATGTAATCTCAGATTTTTGATTCCGGATATCCAACAGTGTACACTCTGCAATTTCTAAAATGGTCACGCAATCTTACCAGTAACATAAATCTCTCCCAAGCTCTTCATAAATGCGATATGCACGGGGCACAGCATTTCTTCACAAGTCAGTCGCGTCAGTATCTTGGCTTGAGTCCTTTCTACAACAAGGACACTGTGAGAGTCCATCCCACACACGTAGAGGTGGTTGTTCCACGGACTGATGCCGACGCCGCAGGGACGGGCTGTCTTCTTCCAGACGTAATGAGGGACGAAGCTACGGGATCTGTATCAGAAGTAAAAGAGTGGTTATTGAACTTAGAAAAACTACATGTAGAACATTTGGCTTCTTACTGTCGTCAGTTTTTGATCTTCAATATAGTATTTTGATTTTTGAAGCTTCTTCTTAACCCTTTAACGGTCGGTGGTCAACAAATAAACGATTTAACTTTCGAACGATTTGGTTATTGACCCTTGACCGTTAAAGGGTTTGTATTATATTAACGAAATAAAAAGAAATTCATATAAGTAGAAGTCTTTAAAAGCGATGTTTAACATGCGTATTTTTTTTTATAAATTTGTCACATATGCAAATGTTTCAAAGAAGTTTATAATTTAAATAAAACAATTTAAACGGATTATATCGCGTATATTACGCGATATAATCCGTTTAAATTGTTTTATTTAAATGTGTGACAGTCGCGGAAACCGAAGAAAATATTAAGTTTATAATTATCATAAAGTTTGCCTTGCGATGTAATCAGTATAATATGCATATCAAATCTTGCCTAATTGTTAACATTGTCATTCTGTTAGAAGATACCTAAAAGTATATTAATGCGTACACACAGATGCATAAGAAATAAGTAAGTAGGTACAGCTTCATTCGCATCACATTTTTCCTTAGTCACCTCATACTGTAAAGCTATATCCGCTTATAAAACGTAGGCTTCTCCTGACCTTAGGTTAAACTAGTATTAAATACGCTTTATTGGCAATCGCTACTTATGCGCTACTAAGTAGTTTATTCGTTAGGGTTCTGCAAGCTATAAAATAAGTTTAGTTTGCTGATACGAAATCAAACTAACTAATTAATCTGATAGACGAATTTAGAGAAAATCGCGCCAATTTTTTTAGATGCGAGCAGTGGTGGATTTACCTGCAGGCTGAGTAGGCTTGAGCCTAGGGCGGCAAATTAGGGAACCGATATTTTTTTTTCCTACCTCATAACTTGATAAGATTATCCATAAGATTTCTGGATAACGGTTTCCTGATGTTTTACAGATAGAAGTCTGCTACAAAATTTGCCGATGACTTTTCTCCCTTCGGTGTAGCAAACATCCATATTCTGGGGTAAAACAGCCAGTTCGCCGCTCCCCCAAAATAATCGCCTTCTGCCCATACCTTGCATAAGTAAAAAGGGGGAAATTGCAGAAAATGTAGGTATTTCTCACTATCAACTACAGCTGTAGAGGCAAGGGCGGCAATACTTTACAGCCTAACCTTGTAAATGTGTCACTCCGCCACGGGATGCGAGCAGATTGGTAACGTTTGTCATAATTTGGTATTTGCGACAGGCTTTGTTCATAATTATTATAAACGGCCCGATATGTTTCGAACTCGTATGCTCTTCATCAGGGACAGCTCGGCCTTCAGCAAAGCACACAAACCGTTTATAATAATTATTAAAAAATGTCTCACGAAAGTATTAATAAGCCTAGTTCATGCTAGCAATTGCTCTGCAATTATTTCAATGTAGATACAACTTCCGGCAATAAAATTAAGAAGTTATTTACCTGTAATGTAAACTTATTACGTACGTGGAGCGAGGGTAGCGAAGTGGCTAACGCGCTGGACCGGTAATCCAGAGGTACCGGGTTCGATTCCCGGTCCCTTCCACCAGGTAGCTCCTTTTTCAATTTTTCTTTAAGCTTTGATCTTTGTATTCATAGTTTAATGTACTTATGTTAAAAATGTAGGTAGCCCAAACTTTGCTTTTCCTTCATACCGGCTTCTACTCATTCACCGGCCTGGCCACAATCGTAGCGTAAGTTTGGCATCTCACTTCTCGTGACAGAGAAAACCAATAAATTCTTGAGAACAATAAAGACTTACCTATAATGCATCGTCAAGTTGTCTTCACTCTCTAACGGGTCATTCTGTCTGCCAGCCTCTGGCAGTGGTTCATCTGACTCAGATTCCACAGGCGTGGCAGAATCGCTCTCAATCCGAAAGTTCTCCTTATCAAGCACGAACCGGTCTGTATCCCATTTGGACACGTCTGAGAGGAGCTGGACGGCGTTCTGGTGGAGGTTCATGTATGTAGAGACCTGTGGAACCAGGAAATGTTATAGGACACCGTCTCGTTATCATAATTCGAATAGATTTCAATATGAGTACATATCACAATGTATTTTATTTCCTCAATATATTTGGAACGCAATGTGCAATGGAAATGCTCGATCGGAGTTTAATTTGCTTGATAGAATCAAAAATGACGATCCGCACAAGAACCAACTAGCTAGCTCACAGGATTGTACGGTTGAAGTGGCAATGGACAGGCCATGTAGCCTGGAGAGTTGATAGCCGTTGGGGCAGCAAAGTCCTAGAGTAGCGACCACGTATAGAAAGCGCAGCGTTGGACGGCCTCCGACTAGATTGACGGATGACCTCGTGAGGGTGGCGGAGAGTGAATGAATGCGGTCTGCATGGGATTCCACTTTGTGGCGAGCTATGGGGGGGGGGCTATATTCAGCAGTGGACGTATGTAGCTGATAGATAGAATTGGAACTGTAAGTTACTCCGCATAGCCTATGGGCACTAGTTCGGGTACAGAAAGTCTAAGATGGCTCTTATTGTATTGTGTACGAGGTGCCCGCAACGTGGTCCGTCGTTTTTTTTCTTGACTATAGTCCCGACTGTGGCTAGTAACAACAAAACACTTACATTTTTTACTACAGGAGGAATGAACAATCTTTGCTAAGCCAAGAGGACAGCAGAGAAAAATGGTAAGAAACTAATGAAATATTCCACTAAAATCGATTTTGGCCCACCTTCTTATTACTTAATATCTTAGTAAGAGCTTCCTATAGCCCAGAGTAAACAAGACAGATCACCGTGCCTATGTATAGTACAAATTATCTAAGCTAAGCTAATCCACTTAAGAACTGAATACCATTGAACAAACCTCAACTGGTAAACCACAAATTAAGATAACGAGCTCGTAGTAAAAGCAGATTGTAACCACCTTGGAAGGTTAATATAGATTATCGACTCTATTTCCTTGGGCATTAGACTACAAAATGCACTAACAGAATAATGGTGATCATAACTGTTTTGGCATTTTACAACCGTCCGACTTTCCACAAGAACGTACCTATTCTCTTGAAAAAGGACTATGAACTCTCGTCAACAAACATTTTAAACCTATTTAACAAGGAATAAGGTTGAAAATTCAATATCCACGCAATGTAGTTCTAACCTTTTTTTGTAAGTAACTGGTTGGCGCTTACGAGAACAAAAGCAGATAGGATTGTATAATACACAATGCCGTTGTGAATGCAGGTAAGTGGATTAGCTTAGCTTAGATAATTTGTACTATAATACATTTTATTTACTACCGTGTGTGTGTACCTACTACCTAAGAAGTTTGATGTTACGATTATGAAGCAGAAGAACTTCGATGATCAAAATTGATCCGTCGTATAGTGCCGTCCCACACACCCAAATATAGTGTGACAGAAGATCGAGAGGGACAAATTTCGAACATCGGAGTAGCCCTTCAGTTCTTATCACGTGCTAAACTAAATAAACAAGAATACGTCATATTGATCAAATGCCGATACCATGTCGATAGTCGCATAAAAAGATAATAATTTCAATTGCAATGCCCGGAACATTATCATTTGCGATTAAAAGTTAGCGATGAAATTACCGAGATTAATTCTACGAAATACGCCGAAGGGAAGTACCGCACAACGTAATAAAACAGCGTAATAACCTTTCGCCGGTAAATGTACTTATTCACTTTTGGCATGGCCGAATAGTCTGAGACACCACTGTCGGTAACTCACCTGATCGAATACTGAAAAAGTAAGTTTCTAAATATAATTTGAATATGACAGAAAGCAATAAAATAGAGAACTGCAATCAAAATAACTAAAACCTTGAGAAAAAGATAATACTAAATAATACATTTATCCCAAGACCCTTTTTACAAAGTTCCGATAAAGCTGGCTGCTGGCTTTATCTATTTGAAGCTAGCAAACATATAATAATAATAATAATAATAAGCCCGCAGGGCAGCTTGTGGCGAGCTGTTGGGGAGTGACGACCCCACGGACCCGAGATCTCCAGAGAGTCGGTCAGGGTCCTCGTCTCCGGTGTGCCTTCATCGGCCGGAGTGGAAACCCAAGAGGACCCGTAGGACTCTCAGCTCTAGCTTGCCTTCATTGGCCGTCCAGAGAGGAGCGTTAGAGCTATATGCTCCAGGGGTGGAAGTGTTAAAGGGCATCACGCCGCGAGTAACTTCGGAGAAAGCGCAGCACACCTCTCGACACCTCTGAGCCCTCACGCTCGTGTTGCTTCCGGCCGTCGGCACGATGGCATTACGGGGCCCACCTAGTGAGGGGCGAGTCACCACCCGCCAGAAGTAACAGTCGCATAGATGGTTACGGCGGGTGACATTTTTCTACTGCAATAGCCCACATAAATAGTCCATCCAAACTTCATTTTAATAGCCCGGTTTCTTTTCCATATTAATGCAATAGTTCAATCACCTGCTGGGACCGGTTCATGGATGTATCATCTTATTGGTATGATCAGGAACGGGTCCCAGCAGGGCAACAGCCACAGCAAATTTCTCCAAGGGGCCTCTACGTGTTGGATCCATATCCCCACGCAAGCCTTCCAAAAGACCGGGACGTATGAGCCCGAGAATCAATAACGATAATAATAATAAATTTATTTCAATACAACATTTTTTTACAATATATATGGGTTTTAATTTTTTTTAGGCAAAAACGGACCTGACCGGAAGAAAATGCTAATCCGAATGTTCATCCGGACATCGTATCAGCCGAAATATATATTGCGTAGGTACAATTTAATTATCTTAGTTTTTATAATTATTGATACAATTGATATAATAACATCCGTTTATATTTTTATACCCCGTTACTAACTTACGCCACATCTTGGGATTTTTAGGTAGCCGACCCCGATTGAGAATTTATTCTCTACAAAGATATGGGACAAAGGCTAGGAGGATGATTGATAATTGTTACTAACTTCACCACAGTCACCATCAAAAGTAGCGTAAAATTTTACTACCGGCTTATGTCAAATTGCATACTATAATTGTCTTTTGTTGCTATGACTGTAGGTACTATGGGGCTGCACAAATGCAAGGCCCATTTATGAATGAATTCATTCATAAATGGGTGATGATAGCTCAAATCAGCAACTCTTTATGGTATGTCAAATACGATCTGTTGATGTAAGGTTTCTATGAAGATACTGGCTTGTGACTTCATAAGAAGCAGTAGTCAAAACCCGTCTTATTTTTAGTGTTTGTCCAATTAAAAATAGTTTAATGTCCAAAAGTTAGTAGTAACTGTCAAACCATACCTACAAAGTGAGTCGGTTTTTTTATAGTTTGACAGTTCATTTGCTTAGAAGAGTTAGCGTGGTTGGACTCTACTCGACTATGTAATTTTACCGGCGCTCGCATCTCAGTCTAGAACTGTTATCAAGCGAGAACAGGTTGCGTATAACGTCGTGGGTCAACAAACCTTAGTTTTTTCTTCGACCTGCTCCTTCAGCGACATGGATTTCTTCGCCACTTCTTGGGCCTCTCCTAAAGAAGTCTTAAGCGCCAATGCGGACATTTCTCCTGATTTTTGAAGATCAGCGGCTTCTTTTCGTAATTCTTCCCTGGTTTGAATTATGGCGTTGATTTTTTCGTCGGCAGTGATGTCGATTTGCTCTACTAAGCGCTCGCAGCGGTCCTGGACAAATAAGGTAAAGGTGTTCCTATAGCACCTACAATTCTTCATGAATCATCATTAAGTCATCACATTCTGTGGGACCTCAAAATGTATATAAGATATTAATAATTTCAACACATAGATGTCCTTGCCAAACATAAAGACTCCTAACTCATCCTAAAGACTTCCACAACAAACGATCACACTAGCTCCGATCTACATCGGGTTCAAAGACTTAATTCATCAGTACATTTTAGTGTGACTAGAGATATGCCGTTCTCGAAAACGTTTCTCGATTTGTAATGGGGAGATAAAGTTCTGGAGAACATTCTCTAGAATGGCACATCTCTAGTCACCATAGAATGTACTGGTGAATCAAAAGTTTTTAGCACATCTCTAATGGTGACCGACCTACACTCCTAACGGTGATGTTAATAGTTACTTGATAGTAACATTAGTAACGTTAACGTAACACCTTAATTTGCTCAATGCTAAAATTACAAGAGATGTATGATTGTACTAAGAAACCTTATTCAACCACTGTTACCAGTTGGCACAGAGGTTATGAATTAATGATAAAATACACTAATCTCTTTAAAATTCTTTGCCCCATTTGAGGTTAATGAGTTCAAAACACCCTAATTTACAGTGCATTCTTATTGAATCTGACATAATATTATCTAATCTACAGAATGGCTAATCAAAACAATCGGATCAACGAATAATTCGATATTTAGTATTTACTAAGTGATCTTTATTATACATAAACGGCGAATACATCACCAACCTCCGCTTTTCTGATGATATCGTGGTCATGGCTGAGACCCTGGAAGACCTCGGCAAAATGCTCAACGACCTCAGTAGGGTCTCTCAACAAGTGGGTCTTAAAATGAACATGGAGAAAACGAAAATTATGTTTAAGTCCCATGTGGTACCCACTCCACTTAAAGTTGGAGACTCTGCGCTCGAAACTGTAGACGACTATATCTACCTTGGCCAAACGATCCAGTTGGGTAGGTCGACTTTCGAAAAAGAGGTCACTCGTCGAATCCAACTCGGATGGGCAGCGTTCGGGATAATGTATAATGTCAATCGAATTATATGTTGGTAACCTTACCTTGTAGTATTCTACTTTATGCTCCAGCCTTTCAGAGGCTGCTTGTAGCTGCTTGAGGATGGATTCCACCTGGTTGCGCATGTCATCTAAATGCTGGGACCAGCACACGCGGCAGAAGTTCTGAAACAAAGCAAAATATTGATAGAAGAAACTGAATTCCATGCTCGATTGGCTGTGGAAATTCTGCGCTTAAACTTTGACCGCACTATACCTATAAAAGTTAAGGCAATCTTCGAAAAAACCTATCTGTAAAACGATATTTGAGAATAAGGGCACATAAGGGCAAAACCTTGCTTTTTGGCATATCCTTACTAGCATTTGGTACCCCAAGTAGGCACCCAATTTGCGCCTCCAGATCCGGAGCTCCTCCATTTTCGGTTGATTGGGTACAGTAACAATTGGTAATAAGATTTAATACATTTTCAGACCTAAATATCTTAAGCGCGTGATCAGGTGATCAATCGGATGGTATCTAACCTGGTTAGACGGTATTTTTAGGGGCGTCCCATGTATACAATGCAAGAAACAGTTTTTTCGCGGGTCGTTGAAGTCGTCAACTTACAGAGGAAGTTAGTGAGGGTGTCATATCTTTATTTCTCTCTATATCTAGTTTTTGTCCCGGTTAAGAGTTTAGATCCGGGTTTGTCGAAAAAAGTGCTGTATGTATGTTATATCTATGCAGTAATATCTAAGCAAAATGGATATTGCTATGAGGACCCAGATATTGCGAAACCTGTCTGGAAACTTATGTATGCAACGCGGAAAAAGATGCCTATCGCCGACTTTTTAAAGTGGGTTATGCTTATGTACCTACATAGAGCGTTGGAAAATTATATTCGATTTTGAAATGGGATTATAAATAAGCGCCGTTTTAGTTTCGATTGAATGTATGCATGAATAAACTATATGCTTGTAAAAGTAACTGACCAGCACCATCAGTTACCGTGACTTTGTTGGTGGGGCGACCCAGCATCACATGTTTTATGTTGAAGCCCTGGCATTGAAAGGAAAGACGACGGAAGATGCGTATCACAGTTTCGACAACCTTGGTAAACCTTTGATTCTCCTAATTTCTGATTCGATCTCGTAAGGAAACTAGGAGCATACGAGTAGGTCGCTCTATTGCCAAAAGGATACGTACCATCTTGCAATGCTCGCACGCAGTCACATCAACGTTGTCGCACATAGTCTGACACTGCGTACATCTAGCTCCTCCTGCGAAGAGTTCTACATTCTGCATTCCGGTTACCATCGGCGTGGTGGGTGGGGTGGCGATCTTTGGTCTGTCAACATTGCTGACCCCCACTAGCTGAAGCAGCGAGTCGATGTACAGGTTCGAAGGTAGGTCGTTGATGAAGTTGGGCCCTGTCACTTGGATTTTGGTGCGGCAGATTGGGCATTCTAGGATTGGTGAATCTGAAAATAATTAAGGGGGAATTTAAAATGTTCCTTCAGAAGAATTACGCA
Organism: Apotomis turbidana; assembly: GCA_905147355.2. Classification (NCBI taxonomy): domain Eukaryota; kingdom Metazoa; phylum Arthropoda; class Insecta; order Lepidoptera; family Tortricidae; genus Apotomis; species Apotomis turbidana. Next base: position 7,646,866 of record LR990297.1, on the reverse strand, counting down.
CTTTGAGTTCTTCTATTTATAACATAAAAATATTGTGACCGAAAAAAGAAAGTGGCGTCAGGCGCGGTCATTAAATCACTATAAAAGGATTTGGTTCTTGTGAATCCCTGAATTGATCATGAAAAATATGGTTTTACAAAACTACATTATATAGGTACGAGCGTGATACAAGAGAGTGGGGAAGTCTCACGAATTGTCCGTGGACAACATTTATTAACCCACTCTATTTTTATATAATGCGCTCGAGTATTTATTTTACTTATACCTAAGCCCGTCTAGCACAACTATGCTTCGCGACTCTGGTAGTGCGACACAGTATCACCTATCACTCTCTTACAGTACTGTACAGAAATAGATAGGTAGTGTCACAATTGTGCTAGAGCTGCTGGACTCATTTGGTGGAGGTATTGAAAAACTGTGGAGCACCTCCAAGCACCGAACGTATTGTACCAGCTTCTCAACCATGATGACCTGCCTGTCTAGCAGAACTACGCTTGGCGACTCCTGTCGCGCGACATGGCCTCGCCCGTCATTCTCTCACAGCACAGCGAAGAAAGATATAGGTAATAGAAAGAGTTGCGTGTCACAGTTGTGCTGGAGGTGCTGTACAAGTATTTACTAACCTCCCACGTAAACTATCAAACAAGTCATGCAGAACGTGTGCTGGCACGGCAGAATCTTCGGGTTATGGAGGCACCGCGCGCATTGCACAAGCTCCTCGATGATTCCTGATGATGACCTGTTCAAGTATCTACTAACGTTCCACGTAAACTATCAAGCAAGTCATGCAGAACGTGTGCTGGCACGGCAGCATCTTCGGGTTGTGAAGCACACCCAGACACCGCGCGCATTGCACCAGCTCCTCGATGACTCCTGATGATGACCTGTTCAAGTATCTACTAACCTCCCACGTAAACTATCAAGCAAGCCATGCAGAACGTGTGCTGGCACGGCAGCATCTTCGGGTTGTGGAGCACACCCAGACACCGCGCGCATTGCACCAGCTCCTCGATGACTCCTGATGATGACCTGTTCAAGTATCTACTAACCTCCCACGTAAACTATCAAGCAAGCCATGCAGAACGTGTGCTGGCACGGCAGCATCTTCGGGTTGTGTAGCACACCCAGACACCGCGCGCATTGCACCAGCTCCTCGATAAATAAATAAATAAATAAATATTAAGGGACAATCATACACAAATCGACCTAGTCCCAAACTAAGCAAAGCTTGTACTATGGGTACTAGACGACGATATACATAATATATAAATACATATATAGATACCATCCATGACCCAAGAACAAATATTTTGCACAAATATTTGCCCCGGCCGGGATTCGAACCCGGGACCGCCGACTCAGTAGGCAGGTGTCTACCAACCGAGCCAAACGCGTCGTCAACGACGATGACTCCTGATGATGACCTGTTCAAGTATCTACTAACCTCCCACGTAAACTATCAAGCAAGCCATGCAGAACGTGTGCTGGCACGGCAGAATCTTCGGGTTGTGGAGCACACCCAGACACCGCGCGCATTGCACAAGCTCCTCGATGATTCCTGATGATGACCTGTTCAAGTATTTACTAACGTCCCACGTAAACTATCAAGCAAGCCATGCAGAACGTGTGCTGGCACGGCAGCATCTTCGGGTTGTGGAGCACACCCAGGCACCGCGCGCATTGCACAAGCTCCTCGATGATTCCTGATGATGACCTGTTCAAGTATCTACTAACCTCCCACGTAAACTATCAAGCAAGCCATGCAGAACGTGTGCTGGCACGGCAGAATCTTCGGGTTGTGGAGCACACCCAGACACCGCGCGCATTGCACAAGCTCCTCGATGATTCCTGATGATGACCTGTTCAAGTATTTACTAACGTCCCACGTAAACTATCAAGCAAGCCATGCAGAACGTGTGCTGGCACGGCAGCATCTTCGGGTTGTGGAGCACACCCAGACACCGCGCGCATTGCACCAGCTCCTCGATGACTCCTGATGATGACCTGTTCAAGTATCTACTAACCTCCCACGTAAACTATCAAGCAAGCCATGCAGAACGTGTGCTGGCACGGCAGAATCTTCGGGTTGTGGAGCACACCCAGACACCGCGCGAATTGCACAAGCTCCTCGATGATTCCTGATGATGACCTGTTCAAGTATCTACTAACCTCCCACGTAAACTATCAAGCAAGCCATGCAGAACGTGTGCTGGCACGGCAGCATCTTCGGGTTGTGTAGCACACCCAGACACCGCGCGCATTGTACCAGCTCCTCGATGACTCCTGATGATGACCTGTTCAAGTATCTACTAACCTCCCACGTAAACTATCAAGCAAGCCATGCAGAACGTGTGCTGGCACGGCAGCATCTTCGGGTTGTGGAGCACACCCAGACACCGCGCGCATTGCACAAGCTCCTCGATGATTCCTGATGATGACCTGTTCAAGTATCTACTAACCTCCCACGTAAACTATCAAGCAAGCCATGCAGAACGTGTGCTGGCACGGCAGCATCTTCGGGTTGTGGAGCACACCCAGGCACCGCGCGCATTGCACAAGCTCCTCGATGATTCCTGATGATGACCTGTTCAAGTATCTACTAACCTCCCACGTAAACTATCAAGCAAGCCATGCAGAACGTGTGCTGGCACGGCAGCATCTTCGGGTTGTGGAGCACACCCAGACACCGCGCGCATTGCACAAGCTCCTCGATGATTCCTGATGATGACCTGTTCAAGTATCTACTAACCTCCCACGTAAACTATCAAGCAAGCCATGCAGAACGTGTGCTGGCACGGCAGCATCTTCGGGTTGTGGAGCACACCCAGACCTCGCGCGCATTGCACAAGCTCCTCGATGATTCCTGATGATGACCTGTTCAAGTATCTACTAACCTCCCACGTAAACTATCAAGCAAGCCATGCAGAACGTGTGCTGGCACGGCAGCATCTTCGGGTTGTGGAGCACACCCAGGCACCGCGCGCATTGCACAAGCTCCTCGATGATTCCTGATGATGACCTGTTCAAGTATCTACTAACCTCCCACGTAAACTATCAAGCAAGCCATGCAGAACGTGTGCTGGCACGGCAGCATCTTCGGGTTGTGGAGCACACCCAGACACAGCGCGCATTGCACAAGCTCCTCGATGATTCCTGATGATGACCTGTTCAAGTATCTACTAACCTCCCACGTAAACTATCAAGCAAGCCATGCAGAACGTGTGCTGGCACGGCAGCATCTTCGGGTTGTGGAGCACACCCAGACACCGCGCGCATTGCACAAGCTCCTCGATGATTCCTGATGATGACCTGTTCAAGTATCTACTAACCTCCCACGTAAACTATCAAGCAAGCCATGCAGAACGTGTGCTGGCACGGCAGCATCTTCGGGTTGTGGAGCACACCCAGGCACCGCGCGCATTGCACAAGCTCCTCGATGATTCCTGATGATGACCTGTTCAAGTATCTACTAACCTCCCACCTAAACTATCAAGCAAGCCATGCAGAACGTGTGCTGGCACGGCAGCATCTTCGGGTTGTGGAGCACACCCAGACACAGCGCGCATTGCACAAGCTCCTCGATGATTCCTGATGATGACCTGTTCAAGTATCTACTAACCTCCCACGTAAACTATCAAGCAAGCCATGCAGAACGTGTGCTGGCACGGCAGCATCTTCGGGTTGTGGAGCATACCCAGGCACCGCGCGCATTGCACCAACTCCTCGATGACTCCTGACGACGCCCTTTTGACGGTCAAACCAAAATCAAGAACTTATTATGTATAGTGATTACTTTACCTTATTGTCATGTAAAATTAACACAGCTTAAAGGCCTTATTCCTTTTAAAAAATATATATATTATTTTATATAAATTGATAAATTCAACCAACTTTTCAAGTGAATAATATTTTTCCCTGAGTTCTAGAATGTAACATAGCTATTTCATACTTTCATTGCGTGCAAAGTTGGAAAAAAAAAACAATTTTCTGCGTGAATTTTGTCAATTTCGAGTAGTTTTTTTTTATATTGGACAACCTCACACAAATCGGTCTAGTCCCAAATTAAGCTCAAGAAGTTATGGGTACTAGACGACAATATACGTACTTATATAGATAAATATATAGGTACTTAAATACATAGAAAAACCATGACCCAAGCACAAATATAGTTTTTGAAACAAATATTATCAATGAAAAATTCAAACTGTACGTTTTAAATATATACCAATAAATCCCAATAGCCCTGTTCTAGATAGTAACAACAGGTAGTCAACAATATGTTAAGAAACATGTTTGATCATAGAGAAAAATTACTAAAACAATAAGCATTTTAAAAGGAATAAAGGCCTCCTAATACCTAATGTTAATATGTATAGGCTATTTGCCATAGTAGCCTGCGAATAAATGATTTGAACTTAAGTACTTACGGAAATGTCTTAGGCTCCACATTTTGTGAGTATCTTTTAGCACCATTGTTTGGGAACTGTGTGTTTTTGAAGAAATTTGTTTCTTGCCCGGTCGGTGTAGTTGGCATTCTGAGCGTTCCGGTACTGAGGTTCAAATCTTTCGTCCCCTTGAAGCTTTTCAAAGTAAAAAAGGGTTTTTTCTTTTTCTCCGCCATTTTGCAACTGAACAGCTTAAATCACAATCAGAAACTGATGCTTTTCAATCGATAAGGATACTGATAACATTATCATTAATGTTGTTCGAAATTATACTTATGAATATTGAGACTTTATTATCGGGTCATTAGATTATAATTACGATTAGATTATCATATACCTAGCTACGCCGCGTGGTGTTACCCGCTCATTCTACGGGAACACTATATTTTTTCGGGATAAAAAGTAGTGCCCGGGGTGCAAGTTACCTTCATACTAAAATGTATCAAAATTGGGCCAGCCGTTTGAGCGTGAAGAAGTAACAAACATACACATAAACACACTTACAAACTTTCGCCTTTATAATATTAGTGTGATGTAGGTACCTATAACTGCTATGATTTGTGTGGTTGCCTTTATTTATTACTGGGGTATATTTATATCATATCTTTTTGCAACTCAGTGTAACTTTATATACATCGTAAACTTGTACTCTTCTTTCACGGAATGACGGTAAATTACGTAGTTGGTACGTACTTTTACCATTATATTGTGTTTATTACTTACCTAATGTGTAAGTTCTATGATTAGTGACTATCATTTATTTTGTGGTTGCCTTATTGGGTATTAATTACGACGTGGACACGACGAAACATCTTGCTTTGTGTGCTACTGGGGTATTCAATATCATATCTTTTTTGTAATCAGTGGAAGTTTTTATACATCGTAAACTTGTACTTTTCTTGCACGGAATGATGGTACATTACGTAGTACGTACTCATATACCACTACGTTGTGTTTATTACCTAATGTATAACTGCTAAGATTTGTGATTATCATTTATTTTGCCTTGTTGGGTACCTACTTACTCGTACATCTTGCTTCGTATGTTAGTATTACTGGGGTATATTTACTCGTATCTTATTTTGTAACTCAGTGTAACTTAAACCATGAATACAAAGATCAACGCTTAAAGAAAAATTAAAAAAGGAGCTACCTGGTGGAAGGGACCGGGAATCGAACCCGGTACCTCTGGATTACCTACCGGTCCAGCGCGTTAGCCACTTCGGTATCGGTACCCTCGCTTCAGTGTAACTTTATAAGCATCGTAAACTTGTACTTTGCTTGCACGGAATAAAGGACATTTGATAGTACGTACTCATACCATTATGTTGTGTTTATCACCTTACCTAATGTATAATTGCTATGATTTGTAACTACTACATCTTGCTTCGTATCATAGTATTATTTACGTGGTATTATTGGACTATTCATATCATATCTTTTTTGTAACTCAGTGGAAGTTTTTATACATCGTAAACTTGTACTTTTCTTGCACGGAATGATGGTACAATACGTACAAACCAATTTCTACCGACCTTTTACCAATTCCACTAGAATCGGAAGGAATAAAAAAACTACAACATAACTTACAATTAATGGTCCATAAGCCAATTTGTATCATTTTGATTTCTGAAGTGCGGAAAATGCGTGACAAATTCTGTCTTTATTTCCTGATTACAAATTAATCCCCACGTGAGGCGATAATTTGTTGTAGTTATAATATAAATGCATATCTCCTTATAATTATAGGTAGGAAATACCTACGTATCAGCGCAGATTATTCATTCTTTGCTTTCAACTGTAGGTATTGCGTATATTTATTTTACAGAACCTAGAAGGTGACTGAACTGTGAACTGAAGGTGAACCATAACTTCGTACCTACACATAACCTTCATTTTCCATATCTTAGTCGGGTAAAACGTATCTTATAGAATATGTATTTTTTTTTTCATTCAGCTATGTACTTATACCAAAAAAAAATTTAACAAAAAAAAGAACCGACTTCAGTAAAACTAAAAAGCCATAAAAAATAACCCGTTCAAGTACAGATTACATTTTTGACACACCCTTCGAAGTCGATCCCAAACCACTCAGTTCTTATATTTATAATGTTATAGTTTACGCGAGGTTTGGCACCGACTTCGAAGGGTGAGTCAAATGTAATCTGTACTTGAACGGGTTATATTTTTTTAGCTTTTTAGTTTTACTGAAGTCGGTTAATTTTTTGTTAATTTTTTTTTTTTTGCTTTTTAGTGATTCATATAAAAGTTCTAGTGGCCATCTGTGGTGTTCATCATCAGTTTCCTTACACCAAATCCTATTCACTGAATGTAAATTCTTGACTTTATCAATAAATTACCGAAAGCGCCGTACATGTCCCTTTAACATTTGAAGAGTTCCCTCGATTTCTCCAAGATTCCATCATCAGATCCCGACTTAGTGCCAACGGGACCAACTCGGAGTTATACCCTTTCCATGAAAAAAAAATTGAAAATCGGTTCAAGGTTCTCGGAGATATCGAGTAACATACATACAAAAAAAAAATAGTTCGAATTGAGAACCTCCTCCTTTTTTGAAGTCGGTTAAAAACGGAATAATTTTGGCGTGATAATGTCACATCGAATTTTGATGAGATTATGGCGGAATTATCAATTCTCATATTAAAAAAAAGAAAACGTACATCGCGCTCTAAATATAAATATTTTTTTTACCTAAAGTCATAAGCCCTCGTCATAAAAAAACAATTTTACCCGACTACAGTAAAGAAAAAGGAAGGTTACGCGGTTGAACTTGTGGCCCATTTTTAATTTAGTGTTTTCTCCTTTTTTGTCTAATTTAACGTGTCGTGTCGAAAAAAAATACCAAACAATTTTCCCACACGTTTAGTCCATTTTCGTTATTTAATTTTCATATTTAGCTTAAGGAAATCGATAAACAATACTATCAAAATATCGCAAACCTCACCTGTTTTTACCGTTATCATCCGTAAAATATGGCAACCTCGATGTCAGCTGCATCGATTACTTTCTCGATCGAAATTCATCTGCAATTACAGATACAAAATATCTTATGTGGTGATAAAATTGTATGACGCGCGCGACTTAACTGAACCAACGATTCGTGAAGATGCAATGTTGGTGACCCGTGCTTTATTATCAACTAGCGACCCGCCCCGGCTTCGCATGGAACCTTTAAAATTATCAGTGTTTCTTTACTATATTATGCATGTATTATACATATAAACCTTCCTCTTGAATCACTCTATCTATAAAAAAACCGCCTCAATATCCGTTGCGTAGTTTTAAAGATCTAAGCATAAATAGAGACAGACAGACAGTCAGCAGGAAGCGTCTTTGTTTTATACTATGTAGTGATTTAAAATCGTGTAGTAGTTATGATGACAATATTACATGTAGGTTGATCATTAAAAGTCATGAAATAAATGGGAAGCTGAATTGAAGAATAAAAATATAGTGAATCATTGAAAGAAGAGACGAAATGCAAAGCTGAGGTGGTCACGGGGTTTTGAGCTGTGACCACGTACCGGAAGACGCAGCGTAGCAAGGATATATGACCTGTTGAAAATCACTAGATTTCGTTGGATGTCTGAGGCGCAGCAGGTGCAGATCTGGACATGGTGGCGTTCTTTGGGGGAGGTCATCAACTCATCCTCCAGCATCAGCTAAAACATGTCTAGACTTTTCGATGATAATGATGGAGTATTAAGTCGTTAACTACGACAACACTCTTCTCGGATTTTTGGTTGGTTGGTTAAATCACAGGTTTTTAATTCCTAAACATCATCCTGAAAGTTAAATTCTAGTGAGTGCATTTTAAGCTTAGGCGGCTTAGTAACTCTATTTCCTCAACTGTGGAAAGCCCCCCTCAGGACCGTGAGTTTAAGCCTCATTTTCGCCGTAATTAGTGGTAGAAGTAGGTATCTGTAAAAAAAAGCCAATGGACGGGCCTCTACGTATTTTAAGATTTATATCAACGATAGTTTTCCTTAATGGAACAGAATCAAAGTTGATTCTATTTTTGTTACCAGTACAGTCGAGTTCATTTGAGTTACACACTTACAAGAACAAAAAATATCTGAACACGACCCTATTGTCAGGAGCATAAAATCGTGTTCAGATATTTATGTTCTCGTAAGTGTGTAGATGTAAATGAACTCGACTGTACCACATTTCTTATCTGTATTCAGATACAAAGTACAAATAAGAAGTCGGATTTTTATGCAATCCACTGAAATCCAAGTGAGGATTAAGGTCGTGCGTTAGATCCACACTTGAACTTCAGTGGATTGCAAAAAATTATGGCTTCTTATTGATTATTTTCCTCCTCAGACCTACCTACCTACATTTCATTTTGAACACATACCTATACTTACGCTGTGGTTCGACTTAATGCTATTCCAATACATTTATTTCCGCATTAAATAGTAGTGGAAATCGCACGAAGACTGCATTCCCTCTTAGCGACAGAGTATAACGGATTCATAACCTCTGACCTTATAAGTCATAGCCTGAGCCCGCAGGGATCTTCGTGTATAGTGTCCTATAGAGCGTCGACTGAGCCATAATCATATAAATCACATGGGATTGCGAGTGTGTATTGAAGTAATTGGAGATTATAGCTTACAAACCCCGGGTTTTTTTGTATGGGTAATCCCGGATTGTCCATACAAAAAATCCTGGAATTGAGAGCCCTACTGGAGATACCTTGGATTGGAATTAAAACACGAAGTAGTTAACAAAAAACGGCGTTTTGTTTCTATAGATATTTGTTTACCTATGTTTTATTTGAGTAATGGTTGAAACAGGACAGCATTACCTCTGACCTCTGCGTCGTCCTATTATATGAGAAAAACCTCCATACCACGGCTCGGCTACGTGATATCTTCGTCCCATTAATTTCGTTGCCAAAATACGAAAATACCGGAGTTGTCTAATTTAGGTACATACTTAAGTTAGATTTTACCTGTCCTCAGCGAAGTGTGTTTCACTACATAGTATAAAACTAAGTCGCTTCCTGCTGCCTGTCTGTCTGTCCCTATGTATGCATAGATCTTTAAAACTACGCAACGGCTTTTGTTGCGGTTTTTAATAGATAGAGTGATTCACTATGACACAAGGTGGTTAGTAAGACTTCCACAAACACAAACTCACCTCCATCTTACTGAGAACCCACAGGAACCAACTACGCAAGATAGTAGGATTAATAACGGGACATAATACTCTGAACAAACACCTTTTCAATTTAGGTATAACAGACAGCCCAGTATGCAGAGCATGCATGGAGGCAGAAGAAACCACCAATCATATTCTACTAGATTGCAAACAGGTAGAAGGATACAGGATGAAATACCTAAGATACCTAAGATCCTAGATAATACCTAGGATCTCCAAGTACCGTACACGAAGCCATAAGCAACATCAAGGCTTTGCTTAGGTTCGTCGAGGAGTTGGGGTGGTTGGAGTAGCGCTACCCCCTTTTCACGCAAAATAGGCACGTTGGATTTGATTTATTTACTTTGTGGCGAGTCATGGGGGAGGCCTATTTTCAGCAGTGGACGTCTGTGGCTGATAGATAGATAGATAGATATAGTCGGGAAAAAAGTATCCTATAACCATCTTTGGATGTCCATCTATCCCTGTATCAATTGGTTGAAATCTGTACACCCATTTCGGTGTGACAAGCATACAAAAAAAATGTTTACTAACAGATTATGGCCCTACACGGCCCGCCGGCCCCGTATGCCCAAACAAATCCTGCTGCATTTTCTAGCTATGATAACTACATTTTACTCGTAACTCTCAAACTTTTGTTTTTTTTTTTTGTCACAAAACGAACGAATCTTGATCGACCTAGCATGATCGCTAACGCATCGACGCAAATCGCAAAACGAAATAGGTACGAAAAACTCTCTAAATTATGCTATTTAGCAAACCAGTCACATATGCGAACTCAGATCTTGTCTCCTGCGAAAATTTCGCAAAATTAGACGAAATGCCCTTTTGACCTTTAGCGCATGACTCGAATAGTAATTTCGTAAATTCTCTTCATCTTGACTACTTATCTAGTACACATTTAGCAATGTCGTTTATTTTTTTATCGACTGCAAAAAATGCATCCAAGTAGATTGAAGGTATTTTTCAACCCACTTCAAAAAAGGAGCGATCATTATGAATCGATTTGATTTTTATTTTTTGTTTGGTAGCTCATACCTACTATAGAGATATAAAATGCATTGTTCTCGGAAATACAATTTCTTGTCATTGAAGTCGTTATTTTTGTTAATAAGTGAATATTATCAATATATGTAGCTACAGTCTGACCAAAAAGAGTAGAAATTAAAAAGTGGCAATACTGTAGTGTGGTCCCTTTCTAACAAATTTAAGAAAACGGGGACGACACTACGGTATTGCCACTTTTTAATTTCTACTCTTTTTGGTCAGACTGTAGTATGTAGACTAACCTTTTTTTAGAATATAGATTTTTCTTAACTTATCTTATTCAGAAAAGAATAATTTTGTTCATTAAAAAAAATCGTACATAAATGTAAATAACCTAGAATAGAAATTTCAGAACACGATTTTATTTGCATGTTAGGCTCGAAATTACAATCAATTTTAAATTAGGATAAACCAAAATGCTATTCTGAGAAAAAATTGCTTACACTTTTGTAGAAATTAAACTGACTTGTAAGTTTTTTGTACTTATCTTTAAAGGCACCTAGTTTGTACCTTAGATGAACCATCTACTCACTATTTAACAATTTGTACCAAATTTAACGTACCTTAGAATGCCTAGGGCATTAAATTGCAGATTTATTTTTATACCTCAATTTGAAACGTGACTTTGTTCCATAATCAAAACATTTCGGGGTCAGGTTTACGATAACAAGCGAGAGGCTTTGTAGAAGATTATCATTTAACTTTTTATGGGACTTTACGAAAATATTAACACTCAAACACATGCATATGTAGCCTCTTAAGAGGCCTTATTCCTTTTAAAATTATTTTATTTCATATTATGACAAATATATTGATAATTTCAACCAACTTTTTGAAGTGAATAATACTTTTCTCCGAGTTCTAGGTAGAAACATAGCTATTTCATGCTTTCATTGCGTGCAGTCGAAAATAAGTGGAAAAAACTAATTTTCCGCGCGAATTTTGTCAATTTCGAGTAGTTTTTGAAACAAATATTATCTATGAAAAATTCAAACTGTAGGTTTCAAATATATAAATCCCAATAGCCCTGTTCTAGATAGTAACATCAATAATATGTTAAGAAACATGTTTGATCATAGAGAAAAATGTCTAAAACAATCAGCATTTTAAAAGGAATAAGGCCCCTTATCGATGGTTGCTTGGTCAATTGCAAAGACAAACCCTGTCCAACCGTGTTACCGCAACGGGTAGTCACGCAAGCTAAGGCTGTAAGGCAGCTGAAGAGGCTTCAGCTCAGACTCGTAACAGGAGCGATAACTGGACATGCTCTACTAAACAAGCACTTATTTACTCTAGGTGTTCCTGACAGTCCTCTTTGCAGAGCTTGCATGGAGGCCGAAGAGACAGCCGCTGCACGTCATTCTCGAATGCCCTGGTATGGCTAAATACCGGGCACAACACCTCGGGTCTCCGAGGTCACTCCCAGAAGTCGTCTAAGGGACTGTTATGGTTGGCAAGAGTAGTGCCAGCAACCCTTCACTCAAAATAGGCGCATTGTAAGACGTCGAGTTGCGGAAAACTAGCCCGCGTTAACCTATAATAATAATATAACAGTACCTATTCCGGTTAGAGAAGCAAGCCGGTAATTTTTTCTATGGAAATTAGCGATAATTTACAGGCAATCCGGTAATAACCATACAAAAAATTGCAGTTTGCATCCCTAATGCCGTATGATAAGGCTATGTCGGCGACCGCTATCAATACCCATACATTTAAATTTGTTTATATTGAAGCGAAAAATTTAATAATTATATGCCTCGGCTATGCGGGGCTCAAAGTGTTCGAATCCGCGTGTCCAACGGCTTTCCGGGCTATCACGGGCACCTAACCTGTTAGACCACCGAAACCATGCTATGCTCAAGAGATTGAATTCTTCAACCAGTTGATGTGAGACGCCCGTGTTGACCCGGAAAGACAAGTTCGAACCCCGCCCGAGACATCAAACTTTTATATTTTTCACATCAATACAAACATTTGGTTTACCTACGCTTGCCTGCATTACTGGTTTAATAAAAATTTACTTTAAAATTTTCTCTAAATGGCTACATGCCTACACATCACGCAATCAAGATTTTTCTTGAAATCCTACACGACCACGCAACCACAAAGTACAGATGTTTTTAATTCTACATCTCTGCAAAATGTCCTATTACCACACGCCCACACACAGACTCAGATCACGCATCACAGGCATCATTGGCAGTCACAGATTCGGGTATCGTCTTAACATGCATAATTTTCAAAGGCAGTAAAAAAAAAAAATATTTCAAGGCTTCCATAAAAAAAATACATAGAAGACTATACTATATAATATCATTTCTTTTGCTTACTTACTATTAAGAGAGTTTATAGTTTAGTTACAAGTAAGTTTCTAAATTTCCAACGAAGACATGACACAAGGTTCGTGTCTTAACAAATGTATCACAATTCAGTTTCAGAGGAAAGTCACGGTCAGCATAAGTTTAATCACCTACACAATTTAAAACAATGCCTACTTTGAGTATAGACGGACGCATTTGAACTGGAAAACTGCATTTTCATGCTTCCTTGAAAATCAATTGTGAACAAATAGTAGTCTGAGATACGACGGTCGGTAACCCCACCTGATCTAGCTGAAAACCAATATAGCAAGAAAAAGATATTAACATACATAATGTGGCAATCGAAATGTAATACGTTTTAGCAACTTTTAAATATTGAATTGCGAATAGTGCCCGTTTTACAAATATTTCAAGTTATAGTATTTTTACACAGGCCGCCAGGCCTATAAGGTTTATCGTTATCGGTTCATTTACATTTTATTCTTGTTCGTGTTTTGTTGGTCTTACTCTTCTCTACAGTAAGTTGGACAATTCTACACAGATTGATTGTAATTATAATTCTAAGTCGCTGCTAATTCAATATTTTTTCTTTGTATTGGAAGCATTTCTGCAACTTTTTTTTAACGAAAATCCGGTGACAGATTTGACAAAATCTAACCATCTCGTTGAAGATTATCCCTGCGATCGCTTCTCTTATGTACTTAATCGGCGTGTGAAAATCGACTTAGGATTACTTAGCGTCATTCGGTGTAGCTCGCTACAAGGTACCCACGTAATTTAGTTCTAACGGAAAAGCAGTCCAAAAACATCAAACAAGTTAACGAAACTAACTAATAAAACTCACTAAATTATGAATGCTTGTAGGTAGGAGGATTAGGGGGTATTCAGTCAGGTAGGGTAACGTGCAGTCGGATCTCGGTCTGTCCACTCCCGCTATCCTTTGTGCCAGTGCATACAAATCGTGTTGTTTTCACCCGTTAGAAACTAGGCCAAATCAATTAACACAACAATGATAGGTAAAATGTATTATTTATGTAAGGGTGCTGGTTTGTAATTGTATGCAGTTTCTAAGCGATGAAGGAAACGCTAGCTGCGTAGTAAAGAGGTTATTCTCAAACAAAACACTATTTGTCACTTCTGTCAGCACTATGATCGGTTTGACAGTAGAAATTCCATTTAGGGATTGTTTGTAAATATTTGAAATCGGGAACGCACGTTTCTTTTGTTTTCAATATTATCTTCAGCAGCAGCGTCCGTCAGTAACTTACCCATACTTAGTTACCTTACCCTTTTAAGTTGGTCTACGATGATCGTCTGTCACATTTTTTTAGGGTTCCGTAGTCAAACTAGGAACCCTTATAGTTTCAATATTTATAAAAATAAAATGTGGTATTTCCACATTAAAACAGAATCTATACCTACAAAGATTCTATTAAATAAGTTTCTGTCAAAAATGACATTTTAGTGGCAAGCTTTTATAGCCGACTGTACTTTTCTTTAGATATCCATCAAATGCTCACTGAGACGATTCTAAAGAGCCCAAGCTCGGTAGGATTGCTTTTTCTATTATAGAGTTCCTATGGCCACCTTCCGGCTCCATCATCAGATCAGCCCCATGGTACCATATTATTGTATTGTCATCAAAGTTAAGTAAGTATGCAAAATTTCAGCTCAATCGGTTGACGATATCTGCTTCAAAATTGAGTTGCAAGGTTTCACCCGAACAAACATAAGTACTTTAAACACACCATGCAAGCTAAATAAAAGCTTGTAAAAACATTGAAACCTTGCATGTCTGTGCAGTTTGCGTAAGGGTCGGGATCACACTTACGAGTTGCGAGCGTGTTTTATATACAAATATAATATTATCAGTCGCGCCGAACTCGCTGTGAGACCGGCTTCATACAAAATCCATTCGCAAATCGCAAGTGTGATAAGGTCCTAAAAACAAGTAATTTGGCATCTTGAAGATGATGTTGGAGACGTAAGGTGGCGGTAGGATCTCCTAAACATCACAATATAACCTATCGTGTTTGGGCTCATTTGATTGGTCTAGATGAGCAATTAAAATATCTGTATGAAAGTACAGTCACTTTAACTCTCACCTTAACTTTAACAGTTACTTTAATAATTGACAACATTTCATATTTTTAAGACTACAATTTTGTTACTTTTCTGTATTTCACTTAGAAAGTGGACGTAATTGAAGTAATCACTGTTTTTATATTTTTCTTTAGATTACTTATTATTTTATTATTTTTTTATAAAAAAAAATCTCATTCCAAAATGTAGTAAGTCCAAAATGGAAAAGTAGCTTTAGTCTGGTGTCTAATAAAAAAAATGAATGACTTGACATTATTGACAGTTTATTTTTTCGCGGTCAGGTGGAAGACTACAACTCTATACAGGCATAGTTGTCGATGATTTCGGTTATTTTATGTATTTTCTTATATTTCGTTACATACAGAAAAAAATATTTATATATTTTTTTAGGGTGTACCTACACGACGCAAAGCTCTCTCGATTTCTATATTAATTTCCACCTGTTACAAAAATGAAACGTTGTCAATTATTGTTGTACTTTATAGTTGTAATTTAATTATGAATGTAAAAGAGTTACAGCAATAATTTAATTTAATTTAATGAGTTTCATAATACATAGGGCACTTATCATCAAAGTTTACACAATAGCATTATTTTAACTGCACCGGATCAGTGCGGAATATTAGGACGAAAAACATCTTCCATAATAGCAGTTACCGCTCTGTTATTATATTGTTATTCACACTATAAGCACAAGAAAGGCATAAGCAACTAAATGACTCATGTACACATACACCATTTTGGCTCCAAGACTGCCAATTATTGGACCCATTTACGAAACCGTTCCTCACGAATGTTCCGGCCCAGTTCTGCCGCACAATCCTCATGTTGCAGTGACGTATGGCCTACGTAGCTTTATTTAGTTTTCGCTTTCGTTTTATTACGTGAACTGTATCTATAATTCAATACGATTCGGCTCCTGCATTCCATTATAAACTTGGCAACTTTACTTATCCAGGATACTTCTTTCCAATATCCGGGTTGAAACATGCGAAGCAGACAAGGAGATATAACCAGCCGCAAATTAAAATTACTGTACATTTATTTCTACTTACCACGCAATTTTCAAGTACATGGGCAATAAAACAGCGTCTTCGTAATTTATATCAACTTTCTTTCTCATCGTAATGACATAACATTTTTTCGGATTAAGATTGATTGTTTTAGACATTTTTTTCTATGATCAAACATGTTTCTTAACATTTTATCAATGTTACTAATTAGAACAGGGCCATTGCGATTTATTGGTATATATTTGAAACCTACAGTTTGAATTTTTCATTGATATTTTTTGTATCAAAAACTACCTACTCGAAATTGACAAAATTCACGCAGGAAAATAATTTTTTCAACTTAGTTCCGACTGCACGCAATGAAAGCATCAGGAAAGACTCAGGGAAAAGTATTATTCAGTTCAAAAAGGTTGAATTGACCAATATATTTGTCAAAATATGAACAAAAACAAACTTAAAAGGAATAAGGCCTCTTAAGGCTTTAAAAATCTGGATCTGCTTGAACAATGCGCCCGTAAGATAAGTGTGTTACCTATTAAAGGTGTAGCAGGAAAAGGAACACCGCTAACCCAGTGGCCAACTGAGAGTTGACATCGGACGATTACGCCGGCCGAGCCTCCATTCCGTACCGGTACAGACGCGCATGCACCCGCTCCACTCCATCCAAACCTCGCGTCCATACGTCCTTACATACACATCGGACCTTATACCAGTAAATACGATGACAATCGCACCCAAGGGTGTGCTTTGTCTTTCAAAACGAAATGCGTACGCGACGTGCATCGAAATTAGTGTAGAGAGTTTTGGCGACATGTGAATACAAAGCTGTTGTCGATAACGCATCGGGGGAACAAATTACTGAAGCAAGGACTAGGGGCTTGCGAAGACGTTTGTGACGAATCCATGTGTTTGTGATTGAATTCTTATTGTGAAGCGATTTTAATCGCAACTTTGTGTGTGCTAAGGATATTTTATCTGAGATTTAATGAATCTGTAAACCTGTTGAGATAAGCAGGTGAGTATTTTGTTGTAATTAATTACGCTATCTAAACGTTGGTTGTTAAATTGAATTAATTTATTTGGATTTGAATATACCGTTACTATGTTAAAAGAGATGTAACTGGATACCACTATATTTTCCTATACTTAGATGAATGCACATTTGACGCATCTTATTAGGTGCAAAAGTACAAATATTTTTGTGTTATCACAATTAAATATTAACTAATTTTAACAACACCTATTATTTAGCTTAGTTGGTTGTTCAGCCTACGCCGCTGGCTGTCCCTGATTCAATCCCGGCAAGGGTAATAAAGTATTTGTGTGATGAGCACGTTTCGTCGTTCCTGAATCTTCAAAACACACGTATTGCATATGGACCAGAGGCGTGATGTAAAAAAATCCTTGGGCAAGCCAAGAAGAATTTTACTTGTGTTTATTTAAGGACAGTAGTATAAGGTCCACAAACATTGCCCTGAGTCAAGCCGATGGGAAAGGGGTAATAACATAACCCCACTAAAACTAAAGGGACTAAATGGATGTGTGTAAGATTGTCTTATGTTAATTTAATTTATTACAAAGATTCACTACCATCTCATTTACGATTTAAGTAATATATTTAAAGATGCGAGATCTTTAAATATTATACTCGCATCCACCGAATCACCCCATAGTATGAGTCTGTATCTCATAAGAGATAATACACAACCGTGGTAAGACGATAGCCTTACCTTATACTAAAAGCGTAGAATTGGGTCATAACTTTTATAATAATAAAAAAAAAAATTGATTGGATACAAAGTTTACATTTAAGGAATTCCAAACTGACATCGCTTCGTAAAATTTTCTGATAATAACACAGTCCCACAATCGTGGTCATGCGTTCAAAATTCTCCATGATTAGTTGACCCAATTATAAATAGCAGTACCTGTCCACAACTACCTACTCCGAAGTCGATACTCGTGGGTTCAATTTTGTTTAATCTTTAAAGCTGTATGAGACGTTCTAGACTCAGACACCGTAACTCATTACTTCATAATTATGTTCTTTATGAATGCAGGAAATGTAAATAGTAAGCGCTAAAGATTAATTATTACACCTAAATAATTGTAGATAATATCGCTTCTTAATGTTTCCTTTTTATCCGACCCAGATACGTCTTAGGTCTTCTTACTGAAACAAAGGTTCGTACTAGAGCTTCCAATCCCGGGACTTTTTGTATGGACAATCGCGGTATCCCGGTATTATTCATACGATTTCTGTATCCATCTTCTTATTTAATAGATTAATAGATTTTTAGCTGTTTACGTTTTTAATGTATAATTTGTCACTGATCACCATACCCCGGGGTTTCCGGTGCACAAATGATTTGACGCCTACTGTTGAGGTTTAATATTGTTTATATTATTGTCTCTGTTGATGTTTGTCTATTTTTTAATAGTACATTACTGCCGAGGCAGGGAAAAGTCAGTTCGTGGATGAGTATGATTTTCAATAATTCTTCAATAATACGAATCTGCGAACTGACATTCCCGCCGAGACTTGTATAGTGCTTTTCTCCAAATATGCTTGGAAATAATCACCAATCTACATTTTTAATTTAATATATCAGTGCCATGAAGTTCATTTGGTAGGTACTTATTTTTTTTAGGAAAATGAAAAAAGAATCGGGTCCGAATCATATGTTTGATTTAAATCAAAATATATGAATAAGAATTAAAATTATATAAAAACACAATAATAAAAAATATGCACATAATTATTAATTTTAGTTAAAATACCAACTTCTAAACGCACAGATTTTTTTTAGAAACCATACCATATTTATCATTCAGAGAAGATCATAAGTTCAAAGTAACTTTTATATTGATTTGGACACAATCATTTGTTATATTTTTAATTTGTTTAAGTTTGGTACACTAAATATTTTTCAACTCACTCATTAAATACCATCACATTTTTCTGAACTACACCATCGATACCATCACAACTTTCGTGAGAAATCTCTAATATTTAAATAACTAAGAATCATGAAAATAAATTAACCGCAAATAAGATTATTATTTAAATTGTTTGTCCGTTATTCGAAATTTGTCGACATTTAATATTATTTTCTCCAACTTGCTTGGAAATGTTCCCATTAATGTAATAAAACTGGACCGCGAAATCGTTCATTATTTTTATTAGGCGTTAATACAAATAAAATAAAAATAAATATTGGCCTTAGCCGAGAAATTAAGTAAAAAGCACATCTTCCGTTTATGACGTCTCATACAAATGAGGGTACTCTTAATTTGGCCGGTTACTGCATTTTTACTTTAAAACTTTCAAAGACTTTGATAATTAACCATACAGCCAATTAAAATAGTCCACTAAATAAAAAAATAAAAACTAGTATAAACTTTTTAATTGTTCTCTGCGTTTAGTTCTTCCAATGAAAATTTTTGTGCTCTGCTACTGTCAATAATATTGTTTTACCAGTGCTTGTGAATAAATTTCCGTGTCAATGCTGCTTGGGTTTCCTTCGCGCCAGTTATCGAAGATTCCCATACACCCATCACTGTCGATCTAGTGTTAAATCATCCGTGCACCGAAAACCCCCGGTATGCTGATCACCTCCTAGTTACACTACGATGTTTACCTATCATACTTACGTATACATGGACCCCGAAAATTGTAGCCCAGATTATTTCATACAGAAATGAGAAACGATGTTTCTGTTGAATGACCGGCGAAAAAAAATCAGCAAACTCCGTGCAAACTCCATATCCAAAATTTCACAGATACTAAAACATTGACAGCAGAAAAGTTGATCGGCTATATATTATAAGTATTAACAAATCAATAAAGTACCCAGACTCCAGTGACTAGTACCTATGCTGAACACTTAATGATTGGTCACTGTTTAAGCAAACAATGAAATAGCCACTTCTCTTGCATACAGACCGGAATTTATTAGCCGTAGCATCGTCCTGGTGTGCGACTAAAGTACCTACCCGAGTTATGTTTCTCTGCACTAGTATTTAGGATTATTTATTTATTTATTTATTTAAACTTTATTGCACAAAATACATCAGTAAAAGTACGAATGGCGGACTTAATGCCATGAGGCATTCTCTACCAGTCAACCACAAAGTCAAACAGAGACATTATTGGTGCGGGAAGGGTGTACAACAATACGTGTATACACACGATGCAAATGTCGAAAAAAAAAACTAGTTACGTAGGATTAGTATCCTTTCTGCCTCAATTTTTGCCAACAATTTCACTTCACTCGTGATTTTCTGTCCAATCGAAAATCTTGGATATTTTGAATATTTGTGTACTCAATCTAGGACCTAACAGGTTAGGTTTGTATATTAATAATTGTGAAAGGTGTACGAAATCAGAAATACCCAAATAAATAATTGGGTAGGTAACTTTGAGAAACCAGAATTAACTGCCGGAGGGCTAACTGATGCCATATATGCACCAGGACCCATATATACAAGGATCCTATAGCCTAACCTAACCTAACCGGCAAGCATGAAACTGACTTGACCCCTAATTTTTTCTGTTGCACCTAAGCGCATTTCACTGGCATTGAGATTAGTGTTCGAATAGTACACTGTAACAAACTGTACATACAATATACAATAGGTACAATACAACAATAGGTATAATACTTTACAAAAAGAAACAAAACAAATAAAAAACTTAAATAGTGGTAGACAACGGGCGGTTTTATCGCTAAAAAGCGATCTCCTCCAGACAAATATATGTAGACTAGTAATTAGGTCTTTACTCCGAATTCTGTCTCTATGTATAAATCACGTTGATCCGTTCTTATATGACTTGTTAACGCCAGCATCTATAGACAACGAGTAAGGATGAATAGAAGCCTAACTAAACAATTGGTTATCACAACGGCGCCAACAATCCAGTTGTTTTATTTAATGACCATTCATTCATACAAAGCAGCAAATCGCATGGAAACACAAATCAAGCTGCTAAGACATGTTCGACCTGCGCCTGGGCACATAAAAACTCGAATGAGCAAGTGATTCTCGCGCATGTTTATAAAATGGTGGAAGGACTCAGACAACCCGTCCAGCCTGTTTCAAGTGTCACGATAAACTTCTGTTCTGTATATTCGTCCTCCTTTTACACCTATTTATTTTACTTCACTTGCATTTTATATTGCGCGTTATTTATGCTTATGCTTTCTAAGTATGTCATGGGGTTAACGTTTTGCAAATACGTAGGTGTTATTGTGATTTTAGCTGTCTGCTTTTCGGGTGGATGTTGGTGGTCTGGCACATCTTCTGGCCGATTTTAGCGGGTTTTTACGTATATTGTGTATCCGTAAGTACAAAATAAACATAAATCCGTAAATATGTACGTATATCTACTCAGTAACATCTAAAAACGAGTTGTGTGTTTATAAATAATTTTCTATTCATTAGTTAGGTAAATTTATACTATTCACAACACTGTCTTTTAAGCCAAGTTCAATCGTGAGTAATATTCTCCGAGAATCATTGCACAGTGATACGACTCTAGCCGCGAAAAAAATAAAAAAGTATTTTAAGCCGTTACTTCATTTCTGCGTTATGAAAAGTGCATACATTTAACAATATCGCATTTAAATGTGTTAAGGTTCACACTTTAATAATCGTTTTACTAAGTTAAAGATCTCCTAATGAGCCTTGATCCTTAATTCCTTGAGACATGCAGGTGATATCGTGATATTAATGCTAATCTTGGCCAAAATATCGATTATCGATGACTTTATCGCTGTGGAATCACTAGTAAATCAAAGACGGCAATGACACTGATTTTGTATCCTAAGTTACTCCGTTCTTTCCGCTTTTCCGGCGCTTAGAAAGAGAATTAAAACCTTACACAACACTTAACTTCTGTTATTCATTCCACGTAAATCATTAACATAGAAACACTCGTGATTCGATGCATTAAGTAGTATGTTCTGTGAGAATGTATGTGTGGCGTTGGGTGGGCAACAATAATAGTAATAAGTAAGTGAGATGCCAAATCTATCAGAGCAAACAGCAAACTCCTACGTAAGATTGACAAAAACATTCTTCAATGTTCTCATTCTTTGTAGACTATAACAGAGCTACGTCCGCGTATTACTTAACTGTCTCTATGACCGCAGCCAAGAAAAATATAAGTACCGAATCATCTTTAGATGACTAGCCGTATTTTTTTGGATGGGTAATCTCGGGATTATCCATACAAAAAATCAATAAAATTTTAGTTACCCTATTACTAAGACTCCACTGTCTGTTTGTCTGTCTGTCTGGCTGTATCTCATGAACCGTGATAGCTTAGACAGTTGATTTTTTTACAGATGATGTAATTCTGTTGCCGCTATAAGAACAGACACTAAGAACAGAATAAAAAAGGTAAATATTTAAGTGGAGCTCCCATACAATAAATGTGTTCGGTTGCGTTAACTTTGCACCTCATTTGTATCCGGCGCCATACATAACAGATGCAAACTAAGCCCGTCGAACCCTCGGTGCGCGAGTCCGATTTTTTTACTGGTTTTTTTGTAATATTGATATAGTAATGTATTTCACAGTTTCGGCACTCCATTCCATTCATACTTTATTCTATGAATACCGCAGTCAGGATTACTGACAAATCCAAAATCATTACGCATCGTTATCCACGCAGTCGGTTAACCGGTTTGCGGTGCCAATCGCGGCAATTCATCTCTGTTGAATGTGTTATTGTTTTAACCCGTGGTCTTTATAGTGCCGGGGTAACTGACAATTCGTTCTGGTTGGTGTGTGCTAGTTTTGGATTGGCAAACGTTTGTGTGCGAATTGGATTTTGTGACCTAGTTCAGCACGCGCGAGTTTCAACCGCAAATTTTGAATACCGGGATCTCTTAGGCCCATAACCAAACCCGATTTCGGTGCACGCGTGCTTTAACACAAGGCCGACGACGAGAACTTGCATCTCACACATCCCGGGGGAGTGTGGGGAAGCCAAGCCATTCAGGGCTTTGCCCTCTTTGGCAGCCTCATCTCCGTTCGTGGCTACGGACGTACGTCTTTCATCTTAATTTTACTAAAACTTTCGTGAGACATATTTAATTATTGTATTAAGCGGTTTACACTCACGTGAAATTGTCAGGAACGGCCCGACATGTTTCGAACTCGTATGGAGCTCTTTCACACTTCTTTCGTCTTCCACGGTTTTTGTGGATTTTTCTGTGCGGCTCGTGTTACGGTCTGGCTTGTGGCGAGAAACGCTGCTGCTTTTCTTCTCATCTACTTCTTCTGACTGGGCTCAGCTGCTGATGAGCACGGTGGCCAATCTGCGGCTTTGCGGAATTCGTTTCTGCGGCATAGTTGATACCTGGTACTGCCAGGGGCTCATTCGGGGGGCACGAGCTCTCTCAGCACAGCTCTGCCCCTTCGGTCTGGTGGACGAGCGTGGACTGGTGCGATGACTTCCAGGGAGGGACCGGGATTCCCTCCCCAGTTGTCCGCACTGCGAAACATGGCTCCTACTAGCTGCCCGATGAAGGCCAACCCTTGCCATTTCAAGTCTCTAAAGATCGTTTCGTTTCGCATGTAGCGTGGCACCGAAACGATTGTGCGCAGGGACTGTGACTCCTGCGCACGCAGCCTTCTCTTGCTGGTCTCCGATGCCATGGCGTACCATGCGGGGGCCGCATAGGCCAGGCGGGACCGCAGGTACGTCTTTTATATCCCCAAATTAGTGCGAAGGGGAAGGCTGCTGGCAAGTACTGGACGAAGTCGAGTGCGGGCTACTCTTGTTCGCGGTGCTGTTTCTTCCACGTGCCTCGTCATCGTGAGCCCCCTGTCGATGGTCACACCCAGGTACTTGGCGGTGTAACACTAGGCCGACATGGACACGGATGCTCATAACCTATATCTAAAGATTATAAATGTACCCCACAATTTATCTGCTTAGCCCAATGGTTAACTGGTAGAATGCCCTATGGCATCAAGTCCACTTTTGTACGATAAGTTCTTTCTTTTGTGTAATAAAGATTAAATAAATAAATAAATGTAAAAAATGCATTTTGGGAATCTGTCCACAATTGGCGGTGATATCGGCGAACATACAAAAAAAATACAGTGAAACATAGAACCTACTCTTTTTTGGAACTCGGATTTGAAGTAAGTTATATTGGCGAGATGTTCCCTTTTATTGGTTGACGTTATTTTTGGTAGGTACCGATTTAAAATTAGCGTAAAATTCAAGTCATAACACTAGCTAATAACAGACTCGAACGCTATGTTGGGAATATTGCAATGCCTGGTCGAATATAATCCCGAGACGTAGATATAATTAGCATATAGTTGGAAGCAATGAAATTGGCCAATTATTTATTGGTAGTAAATAAATATTGGCAGCACGGAACTACTACTACCTACTACTATTCAAATAATCCAAAAGTCCGATATATTTGGCTAATACAGTCGCTACTAACTATATGATGCTAACTGTACTATCAAATGTCTATGCGACAGTGGTAACAGTCTTCACTTGAAAATTTCTTAATACGAACATTATATGAGATTTTACTACCTGTTGAGTTGACATTAAGTACCCGGACCACAGTAGATATAGCTTAAAGCAGTAAAACAATTCATGCAAACTTCCGACTAAGTAGATGCCGCGACAAAAATTTAAGCATACTTCGTAATGCCATCATAAGCTTTCAAAATAATATAAGTAATTGGATAATATTGTTTGGTATTCGATTGAGCTGAAATTTGGCTCATTATATGTAATAACGGTATGTTATGGAACCATTCAGCGGGCCTCATGAGGGATGTGTCCAAAGAATCTAGTCTTGAGTGATGTAGATCAAGAGTTTAACATCCAGTTATACTACGTCCTAAGTTCAATAAGCTAAAACAATGCTCATCTATATTAACCCAATACTGAAATTCAGTATGCACCTAGTTTAGGGTCATTATTTAATCTAATTAGATTTCAGAATATTTAGGCGTATTAACCGAATCATTATGTAACGAAGATATTATAAATGTGTATTAATTTCACAAAAAATAATAATGGCAATCCTATCACTCCAATGTCTCCAATGAAGCAAAATGAAAATAAATCTAGCAAGGTCTTAAAATGACTAGCTGAGTACTGCTTTAGATAATATATTATGTACTGTGACGGCACGGTCTAGAATCTAGTCTTTAAGGCAACACAAGTCGTCGAGCGGGTTGAAAGGGGTTAACAAGCGCTTAATTTGATGTCGTGTGAATCAAGCGGGTTCGGAAAAGTCTGTGGAAAGTTGATAAAGAAACATTCATTTTACAAAAGACTTTACAAGAGAACCCACGACAACATTTCAGTGGAGCGTAAAAAGAGTTCCAGAAAGGTCTGTTCTTTTTCAGCTCGTGCAGAGTTACTGCTTTGCTAAATATTTACTGTGACGGCACGGTCTAGAATCTAGTCTTTAGGTCAGCACAAGCTGTCGGGTGGGTTGAGAGGGGGCTAAGAGGCGCTTAATCTAATCTGACGTCGTGTGATTCATCCAGTCAGGTTCGGAAAACTGTGAAAGCTGATCGGTAATGTATGTAAATAGTTGCATTCCACTTGAACATGGGAAAATAAAAATTGCGAGACCTTGAGAGAGAGAGAGATTGTTCCTTACAATTATAGTTCTTTTTATATATTTCTTCTCAAAAATGATCGGGAATGTTGACTTTATTCATAAAAAACCGGCCAAGTGCGTGTCAGACTCACGCACAAAGGGTTCCATACCATTGATTTATGAAATTAAAGGCCTTTTGTTTATTTTTATATTTGAGTTGATTTAATGAAACGGTTTACGATTTATATTATATAAAAAAAACTACTTACTAGATCTCGTTCAAAACAATTTTCGTTGGTAGTTTTTATAGTAATGTACATCATATGTTTTTTTTTAGATTTTTCATTTTCTTATTTTAGAAGTTAGAGGGGGGGGACCAACTTTTTTCCACTTTGGAAGCGTCTGTCACGCAAACTATTCGGTTTAGAAAAAAATATTTTAGAAACCTCGATATCATTTTTGAAGACCTATCCCCCATAGATATATAATAGATACTAGGGAATGCAATACCCGGTCATTTATGTTACCCGGGTATTTATCCGACCTTGATTTTCAAAACCCGGGTACCCGGGTAATATCCGGACATAAAGTATTAAATATTGAGTTTCATGGTTTTTACGGGTATTTAAGAATGAAAAGCATCTTTGATTACGATTCCAGACAGACTTTGAATCTTATGGCGCTACTTAGGAAAGAGGTGCTAACTATTTTTCAAACATGTGTTACGATTGTCGAGGACCCGGATAAACTAACAGATGACGCTAAAATTTACACGTTGTGACATGAATAAGCCACTGAGAAAGGATTTTGCAAGATATCAACAAATGTATAATTGACTAATCGCTGCTACGTTGCTGCCTGGTGGAAAAACAGCTCACACAACTTTCAAGAGCCCAATAGATTAGGACAACACCTGTCTGCGGTGTATCAAGGAAATGTGATAAAACCAGAGTTCTACAGAACAGAAGCTGCGCCTGACTGAAAATATGCTAGTCCAACAAGGAGGAGGCTCACATGTCCAAGAATTCGCCCGGTTCAGATTAGAAATAGACTTCTGGAGAATCTGGAGGAAACCAAAAGCCTGGTTAGATTACCAGACACGTACTGCAGGATATTTCCGTCCATTGAAGACCTCATTCGGAGCGTATACGGAGACCTGAGCCAGGTGACGTGAGATTTCTTGGGTTTGTGAGAGCAGATGCGAAACCTCATCAGCGAATCCTCGTCAGATTCTGACGTGGCGCCGGGTGGATCTGGACTACAGTCCACTATTGTATCCATCTGTTAACTTTACTTAAACTTCTGCTTCCATGGGATAGGGAGAGAAAATTAGGGGTGAATTAGCCGCTTACTTACACAGACCAATTTCAACGCGGGCGGAGCCGCGGGCAAAGCTAACTAAGTTACAACGCAGTAAGGGTTACAGGGTTACAGCCGTAATATAACATCTTGTTGCAAGTTATTTATGATTACACATATTTTTCTTAACATTTCTTTATTTCGGGTAAAACCCGGTTTATGAGTTGAAAACCCGGGTTTTTACCCGACTCCAAATGTAGTCGGGTACCCGGGTACCCGGGTTTTTGGGTACCCGGGTTGCATTCCCTAATAGATACACCACACGTATGTTTTTGATGAAAAAATTTTTTTTTGAGTCATAGTCATAGTCATAGTATTTGTTCATTAACAATACATGATTGTGTTTGAAATACATTTGTTTTGGATATGATAATAATGTTAACAATTAATATTTTGTTGATGTCATTGTCAACGAATTACATTACAATATTTTTCATTGATGACAATATATAGCAAATAAATTATAAGTATAATAAAATTTACGCCTGTCCTCCATAATGGAGGACAGGCGCTGTTCTATCACGTTTAGCTCATGAAAAATAGATTGGAACCAGCAAAATAACTATATATAACTTGAATTAATTACCATCAATTCAACTTCAAAACCAACTTCTCTCTTTACTACTTCAACATAGCCAATATTTTTAATGAAGTTCTTAGTAGAATTTAAAACACCAATGGGAACGAAGGTGTGCGCTTGAATAGTTCTTTTACTCACCCACTTCAGTCGTGTTATATTGTTTTACTCATTTTATGCATAAGTAGTGAATATTTAACCTTCTTCTTGTATTTTGTATTAGGCAGTGACCCTCGAAGTTAACCCAGCCTTTGTTTTATTAGACATCTGCCAAAATGCCAACTATTTGAATACGCGCGCTGAAGGCTCTTTCTTTGTAGTCATTAAATGTGCTTTCTTCTAGATATCCTGCCTTGCACAACTGCATTGTGGTATGAATTGTCACTTGCGGTATTTCCGGACCGATACGACCTTCGAACCTTCAAGAAAAGAACGTAATCCCACCTGAAAGGCCGGAAACACATTTGTGACTCCTCTGGTGTGTCTGAACAGTCTTGATCACATGACTTTTCGAACAAAAAAATAATCAAAGCAAACTCATCCTCCCTTTTTCGTCGGGCGTTAAAGACGATTAACTTTTCAAGTTATAAAATCCTTTAATATAAATTAGGTAGTTACTATCAAAAACAAAACTTTCTAAATTATGTAACATACAAACAGCAGGCTTTGTTTGGCCAAAATACAATGCTTTAAATTCTGTACAAAAACCATCATTTTCACATTTCGTGCCAACTTTTTCCAACGCGAATTTGTCAATACCTTTATCCTCAATTCAAAATCCTTGTGAAAGCAATTGTACGGAATGAATTTCAATCCTTGTCGAAAAGAATCGATTGGAAATTATCGAATGTTAAGTGACAACGTGATCGATGAACGCTTCTCGAATGACAAGTAGCAAGCATGTTCAACCGACTTCAAAAGAAATTAGGTACCTACTCCTGTCGATGCATTTGTTTTTTTTTCCGAAGAAGTCCGTCGTTTATGAATAGGTACTACATTTCAAATAAAATGCCTTCAAATCAAACGATCTAGTAACATACACCGGCACATTTTTAGCCCTAAAAGTGAAATAGAGCGTAATAGGAAGCATACCCAAAATCCTCATTAATAATTTAGTAGGTATAACTGGAAAGAGAAGAAAAGCATAAAAGACAGTAATTTTTTCACAAAACAACGGAATCGTATATCCGAAAACAGCGGAACGAGTTACAATAAAACACACCGAAATCGTTATATAAATGTGCCTATGTCGACTATTTTAAGACTATGACTATTTCAGGAATTCCCTCGATTCCTCATGCATCCCGTTGTCAGATCTTCGCCAAAATTTCACGGGATCAACTTTGAGATGCCTATACCTATACCTACTCTCGAAGTAATCGGTTCATAAATGACGGAGTTCGGAGGTAACAAACATGAAAAATATATACAACCGATTTGAGAACCCAATTTTTAAAGTCTGTTGAAAACAGAAGGGCTACTCCGATGTTCAAAATTCGACTGTCGAATAGTGCCATCCCTCTCGGTCAAGGTATATTTGAGTGAATGAAATAGCACTATACGAAAGTAAAATTTCGAACATCGGAGTAGCCCTTCAGAGCCAAAGTCACTAATCGTATAAAATTAACAAACATGCTAACACAAGTTGCGGTTCAGCACATCCGTAAAATCGGTTAACAAGGTAATTTGCATTAAGCTTGTATAAGTATTCAAGCTTAGCAGTCCAACACGAGATTTTAGATCTTTAACAATTGTCTAACTCTTGCATAAATAATCATATTCTACGGAGTCGGCTTTTGACTTACCGATTGTGGTTGAACAATGCTGTCGTAAGTGTAACGGTTGTTAGGAAAGTATACACGGAATACTGTGAAACGAAAATTCATCGAACTAGCGTGTATTAATGTATCGTTATATTTCATACCCCTCAAAACAAGGTGGGCCGACGACCTGGTCAGGATTGCGGGCAGAAATTGGATGAGGGCGGCGTAAGACAGATCGTTGTGGAGAACTTTGGGGAAGCCTTTGTATAGCAGTGGACATCTATCGGCTGATATGACGATAATGATATCTTATACTAGAAGCACAAAACAGATAGGTACAGAAATCAATCTGTCATACAAGCGCGCTCGAGCAAACGCACACAAAGACATTGCTCACGGACACGATATCTCGGACCAGTTCAGACCACTGCGAGCGCGAGTGCCATCCGCTTGACGTGTCCGTAAGCAAAGTCTATGTGTGCGTTTGCTCGAGCGCCCTTGTATGTAGATTGATTTCTGTACCTATATGTTTTGTGCTAGAAGGTGCTATAACCAACTCTGCTATACCTGTACCAAAATTGGTTACAATCTGTCTAGCTGTTCCGGCGTGATGAGCGAACAAAGAAATGTTTACCAAAAGATGGCACCGCGTACCCATTCAACTCTTAATGCAACACTTTTCTTGAAATAATCTCCATACAAAACTAATTTTCAACATATTATTTTAAATTTTATAATTGTACAGACATCAAACAAATAACCACAAACGACTTCACTTAATGATTGCGTGAAGCAATCATTAAGTGAAGTATTATTAGTCATCGTGAGGTATTATTGATGTTTCAAAATTGTATTATACAGATTACAGGGTGCTCCTGAGCAATCCAAATGATTTTACCAGCGGATTCCTGAGGCCGTAAGCAGTAAAAAAGCACTAGGTTTTGTAAGTTATTGTTACTAACAAATAATATAGATTGAAACAAAGAATTTGAATTGAATTGAATAGGTAAATAATTTTACCCAAGCTCGGTAAATAAATAAAAAATTGGGCAAGTGCGAGCCCGACTCGCGCATGAAGGGTTTCGTACATATACATATATATAATCTATAAGAAGTTTTTTGTATGGGAGCCCCCCTTAAATATTTATTTTATTTTATTTTTAGTATTTGTTGTTATAGCGGCAATAGAAATACATCATCTGTGAAAATTTCAACTGTCTAGACAGCACCGTTGTTGAGATACAGCCTGGTGACAGACGGGCGGACGGACGGACGGACGGACGGACGGACGGACTGACGGACGGACTGATGGACGCACTGACGGACGGACGGACGGACGGACAGCGAAGTCTCAGTAATAGGGTCCCGTTTTTACCCTTTGGGTACGGAACCCTAAAAAAGGTTACGTGGAAGAAGTTGCTAACTAGTTCATTTTAATTAGAAATACAATTTTTGGTCTTTCATGCAACAAGGTTCGGTCAACAGATTTACTATCTTAGAAGACTTATGTCGATTATGGCTGTATTAAAGCTACAATGTGTTTCATCAAACGCCGGTGGATTTATTGGCGATTGTCGCTTTGAACTGGTTCGGACTACATATGGTTCAATGACAGCAACGTTTTACGAGTCAATCGCCGTATGAGCCATCTAGAGATAGAGAATCTATAGCCTAGGTATAGAAGCCCAATAGGGGGGTTTCCCTCGCCATGTTGCGGATTTTTAGTGGCACTAATTTATTTCACTGGCAACGACTATTTTTTGGTAACTGACATGACGTTATGACATAGACATAGAAGAACGAAGGATTAAGCAGCATTCCGGTAAACAATATTTTGAATTTGGTTAATGATAAATTCTTGACAAATCGCTATTGACGTTTAATAATGCAAATATTATGAAGTACTTATGCACATTATTGCCATATGAAAGTTGTTTGTAGCGCCACTATACCTGGGCCGGACCGTCACTAGTTAGGCTATAAATCTCACCCGGCCGATATTTATTTAATTATGTTAGTAAAAACAATTTTACAAAGTTTCACCGCTAGAGACGCGCCAATCGTGTTCTGTAAACTAATTAACATTTTGAAGACTAACAATAAAAAATTGGGCAAGTGCGAGTCCGACTCGCGCATGAAGGGTTCCGTACCATAACATAATCTATAAACAAGTTTGTTGTATGGGAGCCCCCCTTAAATATTTATTTTATTTTATTTTTAGTATTTGTTGTTATAGCGGCAATAGAAATACATCATCTGTCTTGAGATACAGAGACGGACGGACGGACGGACAGTGAAGTCTCAGTAATAGGGTCCCGTTTTTACCCTTTGGGTACGGAACCCTAAAAAAGTCGGGTCTCCTTGTGCGACGAAAAGGAAATGATCAACTTTTAAAACACATTTCTTTCGATTTTCGAATGTTGCGTTTATTACGTGATAAATAAGTGACATAGCATCTGTCATTCACACTCGCATTATGTCAAAACGTGACGGATGCTTTGTCATTTATTTATCGCGTGATAAAATCAGCCCGCTGATGATAAGAATAACTTCAAGTACTTACAATGGCTACCTTTATAAAATCCTAAACTTGTATTGCAAATTAGTTTTCTATCGAGAGGGGTCATTAATTCAAGTAAAAATTCAGTAGCCGAACAGTGCCATCTGTTGGCGAAATTTTCGTTGTTCTCTCTTCTGCTCGGATCGGCTGGACGGATCTTAACAAATTTTAGTACTGGATAGCTGGACAGGACATCGCAAGATGATAATGGGATACTTTTTGCCCGACTATGGTAAAGAAAAATCGCACGGACGAACAGCAGTAGAGGTATTCTGGTAGGTAAATAAAAAAAATATAATTTAGGAATCGCATTTATATGAAAGAGTTGGGTACGAAGTCACGATAGATGTAGGTACATATTAAAAAAAACGAAGATGTCTGACCCGTATGATAATCGTATAATAATAATCTATCTGGCCCGTTTTACAGATTTTGAAGATAGCGTTGGCGTCACCGGCAAATTTGGTTCAGTTTCTTCTTCACATAAAGTTTCGTTAAATTCATTAAAGAACTTTTCATTGTACAGTTTCTTAAATTCAGACGTACACGGCACTAACATTTCATAAAATATCGGCGGAAGATCACGGTATACTGACTTATCTCCAATCACGATTATTTTAAAAGTCAAGTGTACAAAATCTTCTCTTACTGATTGATTGAGATCTTTAGAACAAAAACTGATACAAATATCAACACTAGAACGAGTAGAAATGTGAGTTTCCATAGGTTTTACAGATATCATCTTTTTAATTTTTGTTGTCAATTTAATTTTAATGGCTACCGGTATTCCCCTGTGCCTGTTTACAATTGTAAAACGATCTTCACAGCGGCCATTTACTATAGGTGATTGAGTCATATCAAGAAAACTGGGATATATTAGTATAGGATTCGGTAAAACTTCGCCAAATACTTTGATAGATTTACTAAAAACCAATTCACCAGTAAGTGAATTTGTAAATGCCAGTTCGTAAAGGTTTTGATGGCAGCCTATGTGCTCAGCCTTTGTTTGAAACACCTTTAATGATTGTTCCGAATATGGCTCCAAGCGTAAAAATCTTTTTTCAAAAACAAAAACATCTAACGCTGCTTCGATGGCTTCGTCTATTATTACTGAAATGAAGTTTGCCATTAAAACTGATTCGGTTTCTTCCGGGAGATCGCTTGAAGATACTAAAGTTTGACTGTGAGCTATAATTTCCTGGTCTTCTACCCTTTGAGCAATGGTGTCTGAAGTTGGACTCGAAGGCTTGTTTGAGTGAATAGTTTCTTCTAATTCTTGAGTCAAATTCATTTTCAGTTTAGTTATATGCATGTCGTAGCATTTGGTACCAGTAATACTTATAGTAAGATCACTGAAGGGGAAACCACTTTTAGCATTAATGCGCCAAAAGAACATAGGCGGTATATTGACTGTTTCTGTAACATGTACCATTGATGATTCTAATTTAAATAGACTAACTATTGGTATGCAAAATCTTTCAATAGGAGCTTTAGCGTATACTTTTTGTCCGACTCTGAAATATAATTGACATGTAAAATCATTCTGATCTGGTTCCAGTTTAAAAACAAATTTGAAATTTACTGGTACACCAGGGAAAAGTTTTACCGGTGTAGCTGGAATAACTTTAGCATATCTAAATGCAATGGCGTCCGTTACTCCTTTATACCGGAGGTTTAAATACGAAATTTCAGTATCACAATTAACCAATGAAAATGTTACTGTTTGTTGGTTTTGACAATTATTTTGGATAGTGATCGTACTCGGAACACTTTTTATATTGGTATTTTGACGGAGAGCTAACCATTCTTCAGAGGGCTGCTTCGCGCCTTTTATATTTGTAGTTTTTGGTCCTGATTCTGCGGCTTTTCGTAGAAAAGTATCAGAAGTCTTTGATAAAGATATATATTTGTGTTGGTTTGTGCTGATATTAGGAGGCAAAGTAGACGGCCCTAATGTATCTGCTATTGTTGCTTCGATAAGTTCCTCCTTTTCCACTACCGGCTCAGTAAAATCTATAACTTCAGTATTGGGGCGTCCTGGACTTTCTTCGCCCATTGTTTCACCATATTTATTATACATTTTACTCTCTTGGGAACTGATAGGTGTTGATTCCGATAAACTTACAGTAGATTTTTTCTTCATCTTCAAATTAGCATTAATTATTTGCCACTTCCTTGCAGATCTAGCCATGTTATCTGTGAGTTCAAACGGTGATAATCGAAATGATTGTATGAGCAACTTGTGTATGATAGCGGCTTTTCGGCGGTAGGAGTCCTGTATTGCTTGCTCGCAATATGTATTTGCATGTTGCATGCGCTGTATAAGCTGTTCCCAATGGGGTAAAGACCGGAAGTCTATTTGGTAAACATCTTCTACATGTTTGATGATCCATTCAACGTTCGTTGCATAATCGTTGCAATTGCCATCCCTTAGGCGTATGTGACTGCATTCTGATATCTTCATGATTCGTATTTGCATAAAATAAATATGATTTATATTGATTTATTTAATAAACATAATAAGTTTGTACACAATTAAAAAAGTGACAACTCACAGACCTGTCAATGACAATATGACTATGTTTTTGTAAGTATATATCACGAAGGTATTACGTGAGATCCATAGACATTAATGTACACAACTCCATAAGTACTCCATGCATACAAAAGCATATATACAAACGGTAGCAAAGTTATTTTTAATAACTTGTAAATAATGCGTTGGAAAGATCTTTACACCTATTCTATATTTATTCAAGATCAATTCTAATTTGAAAATTAAAGTAATATTCGATCAATCAACTTCGAAGCACAATCAAGCGACATTTAGGTGAACTGATGTAACATCTGTTTGCCCTCAGCAGTGGCTCTAGTCCTTAGTCAGGGTAAGCCATAGGTAAACGCACATTTCTTTGTCCCATTTGCCCCCACGTTGCGCCATTCGGATCTTACTCGCCCGGCTTTGAAAGGAAACACAAGTAACATTCACAAGAGTCGCCTTTAGAGATGTATGCCGAGAACGTTCTTTCCGCATACAAATCCGGAAACATTCTCGAGAACGGCACATCTCTATTCGCGTTTGCGTATGTTAGAGGTGCTCATCACGCCTAGCACGACCGCTTCACTCTCTACCATGGAGCCGCCGCTTTGTCTTCATTGGTTTTCGGATGAGGCGCGAAAATGCCATGACGTGTTTTGCCAGCGCACGTATACCACCAAGCAAACTATAGAATTAACATTGTTAACCGTCTTTAGGCTCAAAGTTACTCAAAGGGCAATGGAGCGAGCTATGCTCGGAGTTTCCTTGCAGGATCAAATTCGAAATGATGAGATACGCAAGAGAATCAAGGTTGTATAGATCTACAACTCCGAGCATAGCTCGCTCCATAGATATAGCTCGGACAGTCGCCAAACTTAAGTGGCAGCGGGCGGGGCACATTGATCGTTGTGAACTTTGGGGGAGGCTTTTGCTTGCTATTTCGTCCAGCAGTGGACGTCTATCGGCTGATATGATGATGAACCGTTTTAATTTTATTTGCAGTGTCACAATGGACTCAACGATACCCCGCGTCATACTCAGCATAGCCTTGGCCGCCTTGCTGCCGATGGCGTCTCCAAATGAACCCCAGGCCAAGGAAAACATTCCCCATTCAAGACAGAAGAGGATTCTTTGGATCACCAACGATGGAAGGCTGGCACTGCCACCTGGTACTACGATGTCAATAACCCCTTCTTTATCGATGCCGTTTGTGAGGCATCCTCCGAAGGGGTTTCTGTCGAATGTATCCGTAAACTTTCCTTTTACAAGTAAGTCGATGATTTATTAGATAATTACTAGCACTTTGACTACTTATAGGATCACTAAAAAGGTTATGCGCGGCTCACAATCAATAAAATTCTGCGTTCAGTCTCATGTATACATTTGGAATATGTAATATTTGCTTTAATGAAAGTATCCACAAAAAAGTAGAAATAAGAAAAAATATATATATTATATATATACATTAAGGCATTTGAAGTAGTTAATTAATTTAAAGTAGTAGGCAGAATATGCTCCAAAACTACACAAAGAAAAACAAGAATTTCGAGTTTGTATTTGAAAATACACATTTTAAGTAGACTTTGGTAGACTTCAATCTTTGGATATTATTTTTAGCTTCCCGGATTTCTTTCACCTTTCGGAACAGTTCCTTTACCATGAGTTTACAGTGACAGTACTCGCTAGCGTAAAAAAATGTATGGAGAATTGTAGTTCTACAAATTAACCACTGGGGGGCGCTGTATTATTCTTCATATAAATCATTTACGCTGTCGCTAGCGAGTACGGTTAAGGGTACAGAGGGTACGAACTGGCGATAGTTTTTTTTGACAATCATAAGTGCACTGTTATATCTATATGTAGGTACAAATTAAAGCATAAAGATCGCTTTGCCGCATAAATCTAAGTGTGCCTCTTGCACACTTGAATTTATGTAAGAGAAATGTTTTTATGGGTCTCTTAATTAAGGTACCTTATCAGCTATTAACGATTCGCAGGTACACTAAACTACGAGATCCAGTTTAAGAGTCAGTATACTAAGTTTTATAAATGTAGAGCAGTTGTAGACAGTAGTTGTAGAATGTAGCAACATTTAGTAGATTGGTAAGTTTTAACGCTTCTATAGTTTTAATGTATTACTGTTCCTTTTAGAACGTAGGTATGTAGATAGCCGGTA
Organism: Apotomis turbidana; assembly: GCA_905147355.2. Taxonomy (NCBI): domain Eukaryota; kingdom Metazoa; phylum Arthropoda; class Insecta; order Lepidoptera; family Tortricidae; genus Apotomis; species Apotomis turbidana. The sequence continues at coordinate 7,610,171 of LR990297.1, read as the reverse complement.
ATATTCTAACTTGAGATATTCGATAGCAAATAAAAGTTGTACTTCAGCGTCCTTTAAATAACAAGGACGGCACTACAATAATAGGAATCAAAGAATTTCATTTGTGTACTGTCAACTGTAGAGATGTATGATCCCCGCCTAGAAATGCGTTCTCGAGACCGTTTCCCGATTTGTATGGAGAAAAAACGTTCTCGACAACATTTCCAATACATCTCTACCCCCGCCATACAAACATGTATTCATTTACGCATGTGACATCGGATTGAATAAATTACACGACACGTCGTAAGTATATTGTTGTGTCATACTTGTGTTATAGTTATCTTATAAATATTACCCTTCTTTGGACTGTGTTATTGCAAAGTACTTACAGTGGAGTGGCGTCAAATATATTCTTGATAAAGCCGGAGCGCATTTGGTTGTTTCTTCAAATGCATTAAAATTTACAGCCGGTGGGAATCGAGTTAAATTAACGGCACGCCACTGGTAAGTATTCAGTTAAATCGTTTATTATATAATGAAGAAGTAGACTGTTAAAGTATTATTAACACGTATTTAGTGAATAATTTTAGAGTAGACGCAAAATAGGTAGTATAGAAGCAATAGTTCAGCTGAGGACTTCGTATATTCTTGGTTTAGATTAGAATTGTAAAATGTAACGTAGTTAGAATTAGTACTAAATATCCTTTACGAACTTACGAAAGTCTTATCTAAAGAACAATATTATTTACCCCGTACAAAGATAGGTTGCATCTTCAGGTCAGCTGCTAAGACACAATTTACTCACTTAAATGGCCGGACTACAAACCACAGCAGGTCTGGTTCAGACTTTAGATAAAATTCTAAAATGATTACAGATAAACTGTTGTATGTGCTTAACACACGCAAAACCAAACCAACCTATCGCTTGAAACTATTCGTAATAGCCCATAGTAAGCCACAATTTTCATTTGAACATTTCCACTTCGAGTACCCTATTGTTGTAAAGTGTTAACGTTGCATAAAGTGGTACCTAATTCTAGTTGTACGATCAGTAAAGTCAACAGGCACGTTTAATGACTCAGAATTTGTGTAACCACGACCTTTTGTATGCGGTGGTATTTTATTGAAGCGCTGATTTTATTACTACATAAACATAACTCTTAATAGATATACCGTGTGACTGTAATATGGTACAGCAAATGAGAAAACCTAGTTAGCTTAAACAGAAGGGATGACCTAATGAAACAGCGCCAACTGACAAAAAGCAAAAGCTATTAAATCGTAATAATGTGATACCTACTTGCTAATAATGTAAAACATTCTACCTTTAAAAATGCATCAATCAAGTTTGCACTTCGTTTATATTCGACACAATAAATACCACGTAGATACTAGCGCAACTGGTAGCGTCTTTGCTAATTGCCCGACTCGATTTTGCTTGTAATAATAGTCGCGCGCCAAACATATATACTCCTGCTGATGTAAACCTAATTCATCGGTGCAGTACCGGCAGTTCACTTGAAACTTGACCTAACTAAAGACTTTCCGCAGTTGACTTCGACAAGCTGGGTCTAACTGACAATGAGAATCCATACGGGACGCTACCGCCGCTGTTTGCTCGGTCCATGGGGAGCGCTGCCGCTTCAATGATGGCGCAGTATGTGGGGCAGTACTTGGAGAGGAGACGAGGGAAGAGGGAGGTGGACCAGCCTGTCCCGCCTGAGGTGGAGTCGGCAGTGTTGGATCGAATGCATGGGGGAGAGAGGTAAGACTTGAATACTGTCATAACTCAGTTGTAAACTGTAGCACCTCTTAGCGGTCCATGGAGAGGAGGCGAGGGAAGAGATAGGTGGACCAACCAAATATTCTATTGGATTGGACTAATTAATGCATGAGACGTCTTTGATTTCAATACTTAGATTAAGGATGCACATCCACCAAAATTGTGTAGAGTAGGAACAGTGCGGGCATGCGCAGCGAAGATGTGAAAACGTTTAAATGTTTCCACCAGCTGAGCAAGAGAGTGTGGGATTCTACTTGGAGGTTGAGGGCAAACCAAAGGATCCCAAATAATAATGTTTATTAATACACACGTTTACATTGGCCTACCGGTTAGGGACTACTGGCGAGCTCTGTCGTATGGCTAACATATCGGGTATCGCTATATGTTAGCTATACACAGCATGTGTCACCACAGTAGCCCCCCCCTTACAAAAAAAATTTTTCGAACCCGTTAAACTACACTTTGTTAAACTACACTTTTATAACACTGCACTGACAATGACGCACTCACGCGTACCCCGCCGCGGCCGCATGGGCCTGCTGCGCGGCCATCGCGCGCACCGCGGGGTTGGGCTGCCCCTGCCCCGCTGCCTGGTCCTTAACCCAGGCTTTCATCTTCCTGTTACACAGCCGCCACAATGCATACAGCACTATACATGCTACGAGCGATACAATGGCTATTAAAATTATGTTGAAATTGCTCATACGGTTTTCGAATTCTATGTGCTTCGCGCTAATACTAGCCGCGAACTCGTCTTCTTTATTCTTGATTTTACTTTGTTCAAAACCCATATTTAATCGTGGCGAAGGCGAAAATCGAATGAGCAAAAATTTCACTTACTTCGACTTAACTACCGTAAAACTAGGTCATTCGACTATAACATGAAATTACTGCTAATTTAAATGCAAAACTAGTCATCTATATTTAATTGTCAATGCATACTTAATAATTAATTTTATACTAATCATTTTATATTTAAAAATTGCGTCATTGCTGATATCGCACTGGGCGCTTAATCACGCGGCCTCGGCGCGTGGTCCAAGTGACGCGCGCCGGGCTTGTTAGTTGTGGTGCAAGCACATTCCGTTCCGAGCTATTATTAGATCGCGGCGCCTCCACAATGATGCTCTTATTTACAGTTTTTAACCTATTACTATTACTAACAACGGGCTCAACTACAAGGGGTGTTTCTTCACACAATATGTATGCTGGTTTCAGCCTGTCGATGGAAATGTGTGATTGCCTGTCGGGAAGCTGTACCGTGAAAACCTTTTCACCTCTTTCAATGACCTTAAACGGGCCATCGTAAGGGGGCTGAAGTGGTTTCTTCACTGCGTCTACTCGTACAAAAACCTTTTCACACGATTTAAGATCTGGGTGGACAAAAACAGTTCGCGAGTCGCGCTGCGCTACTGGCTTAGGTCTCAAATTGTTTATAGCGTTCCTCAGATCTTTAACGTAGCTACTCGCGTCGGAACTAGGGCTGGCTTCCGCGTCATAAAAATCTCCCGGCAAACGCAACGTTCTGCCGTACGTCATTTCTGCTGCGCTAACCCCGGTGTCGCTGCGCGGCACCGCTCTTAACCCCAACATAACCGATGGTAGGTCCTGTACCCATGACGAATTGTTAAGTCTGGCCTTCAGAGCTGCCTTCAAACTACGGTGCCAGCGTTCTATGATGCCGTTACTCTGCGGGTGGTAGGCCGTCGTTCTAATTTTTGTAACGCCTACGCATTTTAATAATTCTTTGAGAACCCCGCTTTCAAACTGCCTGCCCTGATCGCTGGTAAACTTTGAAGGACATCCATGACGCGAAATCCAGCCTTCGTAAATAACTCTCGCAACTGTTTCGGCTGATATGTCGCTGACTGGAAATGCTTCCGGCCAACCCGTAACCCTGTCTATTAGCGTGACTAAATACCTATGTCCGTCTGATGATAAAGTCATCGGGCCAACGATGTCCGCGTGCAAATGTTCGAATCTCCCGACACTTGGGAACGTTCCCAAACCCGAGTGATTATGCCTTTGCACTTTTGCACGCTGACATCGCACGCATGTCTTTGCCCACAAACCGACATCACGATTCATAAAAGGCCAATAGAAACTTCTCTTTACCATCATACGCGAAGCACGGATACCCGGGTGACCTAAATCATGTATGGCATCAAACGCTAATTTTCGCAACCTTAATGGTAAGTATGGTCTCTGTCTGCCCGTCGACACGTCGCAATAAACTTCGTCATTCGAATTGGGTAACTTAATACTCCTGAGCCGCGATACGCTGATTGGGTCTCGCAATGCCTGTGCTAACTCTGCGTCAGCGGCCTGCGCTCGAGCTACTTCGCGGAAATCTATGCCGGTGGACGTGGATATTGTTTCTACCCGAGACAATGCGTCAGCAACCACGTTCTGACTGCCCGACACGTGTTGTATATCCGTGGTGAATTCACTGATAAACAACAATTGTCGAGTTCGCCTTGGGGTCTCTTTGTCGCTACTTAGTTTAGTAAACGCGAACGTCAATGCTTTGTGATCCGTGAATATAGTTAGGGGACGACCTTCAAACATGTTCCTAAAATGCAATATACCTAGATAAATAGCTGTTAGCTCTCGGTCGTATGCGCTGTATTTACATTGTGCGTCGGTGAAACGCGTCGAAAAGAACCCTAATGGTTGCCACATGCCTTTAATTTGCTGTTGTAATACGCCACCTGCAAATGTATCCGAAGCATCTACCATAAGGGCCATTTTCGCGCCTTCGACCGGGTATGCTAACATTGTTGCGTTCTGAAGCTTCGTTTTACATTGAACAAAAGCGTCGTCAGCCTCTTTTGTCCATAGAATAATACTTTTGTCTTTCTTCGTGGAATTCTCTAAGTACCTATTTAATACCGATTGATAAGCTATTGCGTGTTTTAGATGTGCCCTATAGAAATTCAACATACCTAAAAACCGCCTTAGCTGTTCAACCGTTTGGGGCTTCGGGAATTCGACTATAGCTTTAACTTTATCGGGCAACGGTCTAATACCATCCCTTGTAACCTCGTACCCTAAAAATTCTACTCTAGAACGTCCGAAACAGCTCTTATTGATGTTTATTGTTAGACCGTATTTATCCAATCTACTGAACAACCTATCTAGATGCTCGCGGTGCTGTTTAGCATTGCTGCTCGCTATAATTATGTCATCTAGATAGCAGAAAACGAAATCTAGGCCGTCTACCACCGTATGATTCATGAATCTCTGGAATGACTGAGCCGCATTTCTCAGTCCGAATGTCATTTTGGGGAACTCCCAAAGCCCGAATGGCGTGATAATGGCCGTTTTTTCGATATCCTCTTCCGCGACCGGGATATAGTGATAAGCACGATTTACATCTACTCTACTAAATATCTTTTTTCCCGCTAACAAATATGTGAAATCCTGTAGGCGCGGAATCGGATATCGATCTGGCTTGGTGCGCGCGTTAAGTTGCCTATAATCGCCGCAAGGTCGCAAACTTCCGTCTTTTTTTGGCACGATGTGAAGCGGGCTTGCCCACGCGCTCTTCGAGGGCCTACAGATCCCTAATTGCTGCATGAACTCAAACTCGTCCTTCACCTTTTTATACCTATCTGGTGGCAGCGGCCTTGCGCGCGCATACACCGGCGGGCCCGAGGTCTCGATGTGATGACACACCGTATGCTTGGGCGCCTTCTTAAAGCTAATCGGCTTCGTTAAATCCGGATACCGCTTAAGAAGGTCATAAAAAGGATGGTTCTCACTAACTGTATTTACAGAATCATTTCTGCAGCTAACTACCATCGCGATAACGCCGCCTCCCGTGATCCCGTCGACTAGCTTTCTATTTTTCAGGTTGACACTAATACCATAGTAACTTAGAAAATCTGCCCCCAAAATAGGCTGGCTTACGTCGGCAATCACAAAAGTCCATCTAAATACACGTTTTAACTTAAAATACAGTGACAAAGTTTTAGTGCCATAAGTTTTTATCGGCGTTCCATTTGCCGCGTACAATTTATAATCTAATTCTACATTACTACTATTACTTACATGTTTGTACCGCGGTAACACTGAAATATTTGCCCCAGTGTCCACTAAAAACCGTAATCCCGAGTTAATGTCTGTAACACCAAGGCGGTGATTGGTGGAACCGATACAGTAATCCGCCGCTGACTGTACCGAAGCTAGTTTTCCGCCTTCCAGCCACAGGGCTTAATGCACTTAGTTGCGCGTTCGCCAAACCGGAAGTGATAGAAGCAGAGCCAGCCGGGATCTTGGCGGCTCCTTCGTGGCTGTTCTTGCCTACGCGGCTGAGCACGACGCGTAGCACTACTCCCAGATCCTCCTGCTGTCCCGCCCTGTTCTAGCCGCCCGAGGCGGGTAGTGATCTTGGCGATTTCGGCCAGCAGCTTCTCTTCTGTTGTCGGCTGCTGCATCGAAGAAACCTCCGCTATATTGCCCGCGGAGTTCGTGGCCTCGAAAACCCTGTCCGCCAAGTCTGCCAGCTTCTTAAGGTCTGCCAAGTCGCTTCCCGCCACGACAGCCTTCACCGCTTGCGGCATCAGACCTACCCACAACATCCGGATAGTAGAGTCTGGAAACTTTCCAGCACTTAGAGCCAGCATCTGACGCATGAGCTGGGATGGCTTCTGGTCGCCCAGCTCCATTTCCTGGAGTAGCCTCTTGTGTCTTTTCTCTTCTGATTCCTGGAAAACTGTCAAAAGGCGCTCTTTCAACGTCTCGTATTTCCCGGACTCTGGCGGCGCGAGTAATATATCACTGGCCGCCCGTATCGTCGATTTACCAAGCTTTGTGACGACCATATTAAATTTTTGCAGGTCTCCCAGGTGCTGTGGCTCGAGGATGGCCTCTATTTGCGCGAACCATAGCGTAGGCTCATCGGTCCAGAAATCCGGGATCCTCGTAACTAACGAAACCGCCGCTAACTCCCCCGCGCCGCTACAAGCCGTAATAATTTGTTGCTGGGGCTGCAGGTGCTGCTGGGACTGCCCGGCCGCAGCTGGCTTAGCCCCTTCTGGCGGCTGTCCGTACATGATTCCGCAGTTGCTAACACGTCACTTGACCTTGAAATTCTCTCGGAGAGACACGTCACTGAGAGGAGTAGCCCCTTAACCGAAACAAAAAAGAATTGTCACTTTCCTATAACAGTTCACAGGGGTCACCAGTGTGGGATTCTACTTGGAGGTTGAGGGCAAACCAAAGGATCCCAAATAATAATGTTTATTAATACACACGTTTACATTGGCCTACCGGTTAGGGACTACTGGCGAGCTCTGTCGTATGGCTAACATATCGGGTATCGCTATATGTTAGCTATACACAGCATGTGTCACCACAAGAGCAAGACAAAAAATGAGTATTTATTATAGTATTTGTAGAGTTATTCCGCACTTGACTCAGCTCACTTCACACATCACCAGTAAATGGAATATTTTTCCAAACCTAAAATATTTCCACTTTAATCCAACCAAATAAGGACTACTGCAGCATTATTAATATGCGATCTCACAAAAACGGGAACGCAATTACAATAAATTTTCCCTACAAACATGTCTGAAGGCTGTCGGTGGTCTGGTTGGTGGGTCACGTGCGTTTGATTGGATTCAGGTCCTTAGTTATTGGCCATTACTTTCACCTTTAGTTAAGGAAGACATCAAGCATTCCATACACGAAGGGGAATTGGAATCCAACGGCAAACAAACGTTTGAAATGTTTTCGCCATTCGAAACCCAATTGATAGGCAATTAGGGATTTATTAGTAGTTTTCTTGCTTTTAGTCGCATACCAACGGTTTTATAAATCGTTTGCAATTAATGACAACTTTGTGGGTGTGCTAGAAAACGTAGACAACAGTTTAGTCATCGATTAAAGAATAATTATCATTCTTAGGAAAGGTACCTATTAAGCCCACATCAAGTTAGACGTACGTTCTTATTGGCGTGTCTCAAGCACCTCTGTTTTTATCGACTGGGTGTACCTGGGTGAATGATATGAAGAGTGAAAAAAATTATGTCACCCTAGGTCGTTTTGATTTTATACGGAGAAAAATTTAGCAATCCCCGGTTGGTAATTCGAAAAGCCCCACATCCCATATTTATGATGTTCACGAACACCTGTGATCTGGGAAATTCACGAATTCACCGCCCTAAGGCTTGTACTGTACCTACTAATAGTCGAGGTTCGCGCACAAAATCATACACCCCGTTATCTAATGCTCAGTTTGGGGGCAAATGATGGGGCAGTTGCGATACTACTAATAGTTGAGGTTCGCGCACAAAATCATACACCCCGTTATCTAATGCTCAGTTTGGGGGCAAGTGATGGGGCAGTTGCGATACTACTAATAGTTGAGGTTCGCGCACAAAATCATACACCCCGTTATCTAATGCTCAGTTGGGGCAAGTGATGGGGCAGTTGCGATACTACTAATAGTTGAGGTTCGCGCACAAAATCATACACCCCGTTATCTAATGCTCAGTTTGGGGGCAAGTGATGGGGCAGTTGCGATACTACTAATAGTCGAGGTTCGCGCGCAAAATCATACACCCCGTTATCTAATGCTCAGTTTGGGGGCAAGTGATGGGGCAGTTGCGATACTACTAATAGTTGAGGTTCGCGCACAAAATCATACACCCCGTTATCTAATGCTCAGTTTGGGGGCAAGTGATGGGGCAGTTGCGATACTACTAATAGTTGAGGTTCGCGCACAAAATCATACACCCCGTTATCTAATGCTCAGTTTGGGGGCAAGTGATGGGGCAGTTGCGATACTACTAATAGTTGAGGTTCGCGCACAAAATCATACACCCCGTTATCTAATGCTCAGTTGGGGCAAGTGATGGGGCAGTTGCGATACTACTAATAGTTGAGGTTCGCGCACAAAATCATACACCCCGTTATCTAATGCTCAGTTTGGGGGCAAGTGATGGGGCAGTTGCGATACTACTAATAGTCGAGGTTCGCGCGCAAAATCATACACCCCGTTATCTAATGCTCAGTTTGGGGGCAAGTGATGGGGCAGTTGCGATACTACTAATAGTTGAGGTTCGCGCACAAAATCATACACCCCGTTATCTAATGCTCAGTTGGGGCAAGTGATGGGGCAGTTGCGATACTACTAATAGTTGAGGTTCGCGCACAAAATCATACACCCCGTTATCTAATGCTCAGTTTGGGGGCAAGTGATGGGGCAGTTGCGATACTACTAATAGTTGAGGTTCGCGCACAAAATCATACACCCCGTTATCTAATGCTCAGTTTGGGGGCAAGTGGTGGGGCAGTTGCGATACTACTAATAGTTGAGGTTCGCGCACAAAATCATACACCCCGTTATCTAATGCTCAGTTTGGGGGCAAGTGATGGGGCAGTTGCGATACTACTAATAGTTGAGGTTCGCGCACAAAATCATACACCCCGTTATCTAATGCTCAGTTGGGGCAAGTGATGGGGCAGTTGCGATACTACTAATAGTTGAGGTTCGCGCACAAAATCATACACCCCGTTATCTAATGCTCAGTTTGGGGGCAAGTGATGGGGCAGTTGCGATACTACTAATAGTTGAGGTTCGCGCACAAAATCATACACCCCGTTATCTAATGCTCAGTTTGGGGCAAGTGATGGGGCAGTTGCCGAAAACAGATTATCGATAAAAAATTAAGTTGATTTACTCACTCAATAACATATCAAAAGATCTAATTCATACTTGACAGAGCTCTGCTATACTGTTTTTTTTTTATTGTTATGAAACAAAAGATTTTTATTTATTTATTATATGTTTCATTATAAATTAACAATATTTTTTTTCAAATTATATGAAGGCAAACTTCGTCGCCTGCTTGTAAAAATCTATTTCAAAAATAGCCGGGTCCACACAGGGCGAGCGGCCTCGCGAGGCAATTGCCGCGCGCGGCATTCGGCGCATGCCTCGGGCATTGGATGAAATTACGCTCACCGAATGCCGCGCGCGGCAAGCCCGAGCCGTCTTGTTCGCCCATTTGACAGATAAAACAATATGGCGCCGCCGCACGCAATCAGCTTTTGATTTTTGACTTGTTTCTAAGTTCATACAAAGAATTTTCCAAAAAAAAGCTAATTCAATATTTTTTTATGTTTAAATCAAACAAATAGCACATAATATTTAGTTACGGTTATTCCGTTTCGCGTAATACGTAAGTGTCGCACGCCATTTTGTTTTATCTGTCATAATTTGACCGAAGCAAACACGTGTACGTCCACACTGCGCGCGGCAAACGACCGAGGCACCTTTGAGCACGGACAAAAACCGACAGCGCGCGGCTCGGCCGCGGCAGCGCTCGCAATTGCCGCGCGAGGCGGCTCGCCCAGTGTGGACGCGGCTAATGAAAATGATTTTTCGACCTCCACAGATTAACTGACAAAAAATGTAGTTTTTTGTAATGCTCTGCAACTTTTGTTTACAACGCTGTTATCAATTTGAACTTCCTTATTTTCTAACAACTGATTTATAATTTAATTCCGGATAGACTAGTGTACCATTCCATAATTGTCGCCGTCCTATCTGATTAAAAAGATGGAATGAATGAGTTATCTCTAGAGCATTCACAAAAGAAGAATTTTATTTTGACAAATAACTATTTATAAATATTATGTGAAGCAACATCACTATTTGCCCCCAAACTGAGCATTAGATAACGGGGTGTAAAAATCACTGAAATTCAGAATAAAGGAAGACTTTTAGAATACTGGTTATGGGTATTGGCACGGCGATATAATTTTTACTCCTCAGAGTTCATGCACTATAATAGTGTGTTGGTTAATTTAGATACTCAAAAATTCATACTTAACGCTCAATAACACGTCGGCTACGCATAATAAGAGGTACTTATAGGTGAATAGTTATTTCTCAAACATACAATGAAATGTCGTCATAACGTGCATTATAAATAACAAAGGCTTACGCTGGGGAGTTTTTTTTTAAATGGCGTCTTCTTCATGAGCAGGCTAAACAGCCGAATTTGTTTTTTTTGTGGTGTGTTTTTTTAAATATTGATATTGACACAGAGGTAAATTATGAAAGAGAAATGTAATGTGATCCACTGCAATGTAAGCAGGACTCGAACCTGCGACCCTACGATTCCGGCGTAGTGCTGTCCCAACTGAGCTATCACATCGTTACGTCAATCACACCGTGTATTTTTTTATTTCATTGCATGTTTCAAAAAAGCACTATACATGCCTAGTCGTAAAAAAGGATTGCCAGCGTCGTATCACTATCCGTGATACCCCCGTCTATACCTACTCACCCGGGAAGTCGTTCTTTCCCGGCGTCTGCGGTAATTTACTCATCCTCCTCATCCTCCTATCCTTTGTCCCATTTTTTGAGAATGAATTCTCAATCGGGGTCCGCTACCTAAATCCCAAGATGTGGCGTAGGCACTAGTTTTTACGCAAGCGACTGCCATCTGACCTTCCAACCCAGAGGGGAAACTAGGCCTTATTTGGGCTTAGGTGGTTTCCTCACGATGTTTTCCTTCACCGAAAAGCGAGTGGTAAATATCAAATGACATTCCGTACATAAGTACCGAAAAACTCATTGGTACGGGCCGGGTTCGAACCCGCGACCTCCGGATTGAAAGTCGCATGCCCTAACCACTAGGCTACCACCGCTCTCATCTGCGGTAATTTACTATAATACTAATATTATTGTTCTTTGTTTCAGAGCTTTACTGTATGGCGTCGCAGAAGACATGTTCGTCAACTTCGGCATGGAGGGCCGGGAGTGCCTACTCCGGGCCATTTGTGAGATCCACGCTCACCCTCTCACCAACTTCGGCTTCCTTGGGGAAGTCATGAAGCTGTTCTTCACGTAAGTGCTGCCACATGGTACGACAATTTCAAAATGCGACTGAAATTAATTTAGGTACCTATCTAACAGTGTTATTTCCTGGCAGTCTTATTGAGTTGCAATACCCAGAATCTTCGCGTGACCGATCCGTATTTTTCGAACTGTAAGAGAAGAAAGAGTCATCTTTGTACTAGAATTACTTCAGCGATACTGAATTCTCTACAATGCCATTCTAATATTTCCGGGTGTTGATGCTGAAAGCTTCCAGTCACCATATTACGACCATGGAGTTAATCGGAGTTAAAGGTTGTTGTTTAGGAATTTATTTACCTACTGTTATTAATTAGACCCCCTACGTCATCCCACTAATATTATAAAAATATCGGCCAAGTGCGAGTGGGACTTGCGCACGAAGGGTTCCGTACCATTATCTGTTAGTTTGTTGTATCGGAGCCCCCCTTAAATATTACTTTATTTTTTTTAGTATTTGTTGTTACATTATCTGTGAAAATTTCAACTGTCTAGCTATCACCGTTCTTGAGATACAGCCTGGTGACAGACGGACGGACAACGAAGACTCAACAATAGGGTCCCGTTTTTACCCTTTGGGTACGGAACCCTAAAAACTAAAGTTTGTGTGTGTGTGTATATCTGTTACTTCTAGGTATCTTGATCACACAAAATAGGCGCATTGTAAGACGTCGAGTTGCGGAAAACAAGCCCGCGATAACCTAGGTATCTTGATAACGTGCTCTAAGCATAAACCCTCATAAACAACATAGGTACAGCTTACTCAGCGTCTACTAGTACTTGAATTAGCGTTACAATCACCAAATAATATCACCACGGGTGAGGACGGGGGTCAAAAGTAGGCCAAATATGATCACATGATTTTTGGACGAGTCGCATACGAATTTGCATGACATTTGGAAATTGGGAGTGGAATTAACCCTAGATTTTATCCCAGAAAAAAAAATGGCTCCCGTAGGGATTGTGTTTTACCGCGAGCAAAGCCTGTTACTACGCAAGCTTGTTACTTAATATTTCTTGGTGAATTTTATAAAATGTCAGCTGATCATTCAGTTTATGATCTTGATTGTTTCAGACCTAGCAAATCTCCGTACGCAACTCTTCTAAAGGAGTACGTGGATGCGCAGAAAGCGGGCGAGGCCGGTGGGGAGTGCTGGCCCTACTACCGACTCTGTCCTCGGAGCATCTTCCAACCCTCGCCCAACAAGTATTCGTGAGTGACATTATCAACCAACAACCGAACTCTAGCAGACTACTCGCAAAGTTGACCGAAGTTGTTGTGAAGCCGTTATAGAAATAAAATAAAATTGAATGGTCGTCCAAAAATTGTAACTCAATAGGTATAATTAACTAGGTACAATACAGTTAAATAGGTACAATTAACTATGTTCGGTTGTCAATACAACCTGAATCTTCATCGAACATAGTTAAGTTAACGGGAATCAAGAACTTAGTGCACTTTTTAGGGTTCCGTACCTCAAAAGGATAAAACGGAACCCTTATAGGATCACTTTGTTGTCCGTCTGTCCGTCCGTCTGTCAAGACCCTTTTTCTCAGGAACGCGTGGACGTATGAAGCTGAAATTTATATCAATTACTCAGGTCTACTGTCCCTTGAAGCTGTGAAAAAATCAAACTTCTAAGCCAACGCAATCAAAAGATACAGCCGTTTATGCCGCAAATTTTCGACACTTGCAAGGGAATCAAAACCTACAGGGTGCTTCCCGTGAACTCAGAATCTTGAAATTTGGTACGAAGCAACGTCTTATAGCATAGATAAAGGAATAATTACGAAAACCATAAAAATTTTTTTTAATACCTAACTTTGCACCTAATTTGCATATTTTCGACACTTGCAAGGGAATCAAAACCTACAGGGTGCTTCCCGTGAACTCAGAATCTTGAAATTTGGTACGAAGCAACGTCTTATAGCATAGATAAAGGAATAATTACGAAAACCATAAAAAAAGTTTTTAATACCTAACTTTGCACCTAATTTATATGGGGCGCTATACATACCAGGTGCAAACTTAACTTAACCACTTAGGGATGGAAAGTGTTTGTACGGAACCCTCGGTGCGCGAGTCCGACTCGCACTTGGCCGGTTTTTTGTAAGTAAGATTACGTACAAAAAGTTTTTTCTACAGATTACCCGATTCCCCTGGGCTTCACAAAATTTTGCTACTTTTCAAAGCGAAAAATTTGACACTGAATTGTACCTAATACTAAACAATATGCGTATTTTTGTTCCAGGAAAGAGGCAGAAGACTTGCACAGACGACAAGAATATGAAAACATAGACAACAATATAGATATAGACGGCGTGCGAGCGATGTAGAGTTTAGGCGAAACCAGGATCAGATCTAGGCTTGCTATCTTCCAAAAAAAACGGTCCAAAGTGAACGGACTGGTCCAATATTCATTCATCTAGACATGTAATGCTGCGGTCTGAAAGAGAGCATACCGTTTTATTTTTCAACAGGCTTAAAAAAGAAAGAGGTTCTCAATTCGGTCCTATTTTATTATCGTTTGTTGCCTCAAAACCACCATTTCTGAACCGATAAAAAAAAAAAGAATATCGAGAGCTAGGCATTTCCAAGTTGGTCCCTTACACTTTTGGTGAAGATCTGATGCACAGATCCAAAGGGAATTGAGGGCATTCCTCAAATATTATGTACGCTGTAAGTATATACTAACTCGTTCAGTTGCTCTCAGAAACACCATTTTTTCTTCAGTCGGTATTTTTTGTGAAAGTGTTTATTCTGTCTACTCTTCAAGACGCATCCGAGATCTGATCCTGGATAAAGTGCCAGTAGATTGTCCCAAAATTAGTGTAGTCTCCGACCAAAGTTGATGATAATTAGTCTAAATTATTTATTCTTTAGTGCCATTCCGCGATTCCACGATGCATTTATTTTTGGCGCTCGTTTCAATTTACCTATTGAACGCCAAAAACGGTTGTGGCCGACTGCGAAAAATTGCTCCACTTACGCCAACGTCGGCCACAGCCAAATTACAATGATCACAAATTTTATAATTCAATCCCCTGCAAATATTTTTTAATCCCTGCCGATCATGGAGCTTTTTTTTGTTTTTTTGCTGCGTCAGGGGCACGGTATATTGCTTGGCGTTCAAAAGGTATATATCTTCTTGTATAGTGCAATTAATTTGCGCAGTTATTCTGTCTGGAAGACACGGAATTAGGAATTCTAAGTCCTTCGTTCACAATAAGAACGAGCAAAATTAATGGATTGAACCATTAGCGCAACTAAACTAGGTTATTTGAAATTAGTTTTACAAACCACTGCACTTACTCGTAACATATCTGCGGGGCTATCTTGCCGCGACTTCCCTTGTCTCTGTCTCTCTTGACTCAGCGTCACCTGCCTTCCTCGCACGGTATAAAAGTGACAGCACGTCCAGGATAACTGTGACATGCGACTCTTTGACAGGCGACAAATACTACCTGTCACTTTCGTCCTTTCCGCACCGTGTGAGCAAGACAGGTAATGCTGAGTCGCGCGACAAGCAAAGTCGCGGCAAGATATGCCAGCTGCTGGTCGTATTCGTCGCATGTCAAAGTTATGCTAGACTTGCTGTTGTGGAGCTTAGCTTCTACATGCTTGACACATTCCTTTCCAGTGACACAAGTGCGCAACAAATGTGTAGAAAGAGTTAGCCACTAGATTGCTTTTGGTAACTACGGCTACCTGTCACCGCTCTTATTTTATTATATAAATAGAGTCCAACTCAAAATTCGAAGCAATTGAGTGGATAAGTATTACTCCTATGTCGGTGACACACCATTTGTGTGTACGGAATATGAACTCCTAACCTAACTTCTATGCATTGGCGTATATAGGGGGGTGGCCGGGCGGGCCGTGGCCGTGCCCACCTCAGTATGGTCTAGTGCCCCCCCCAGGATTTTGGGTTACCGATAGAAATCTATGGTTTCATCTCATAGGCCATGGCCAGGCCCACCCCCAGGCCCCCCCTGAAAAATAATGTTAGATACGCCAATGCTTAATGCCAGTGATACTCATTCAAATCGGGCGGCATAGCGTAACGGGTGATTGAACGCTGCCGATGATGGACGTGTTAAAATGATAGATTTTTCATTAGACACTAAACCAATAGAACCTACTTCTATTTATTGGTTTAGTGTCTAATGAAAAATCAATAGAAAGTCCAAGTCCAACCAAGTCTTTCCCAGGTTAGGACTGATTTTAGAAACTTTGAAACCGAAATGTATCTTGTTTGTGTTACGTTATTATTTATTTGTTTTACTGTTGCATTTGAAATAAATAAGACATCAAAGTCTTACGTAGCTAGTGATTTTTGTATAATATGATTAAGTCATTAAATAGGAACAATATAATAAAACGTTATTAGTGAAAGTTACTTTTATTGTTTTAATCAACTACTCTATACCAATTCATAAAGTCAGAAGTGGGATTGGCAGATCCGTATTGACATTTCACGTTGTAGTGACCTCAGCATAAGCTGAGATAGCACCCGATTAAACAATATGCAGATTTACTCATTTCCATTCTTTCATTCTCATTCATTACTTCATTTATTAAGCTGATTTAACACAACAAGCCCATAACCTCCACAATTAAACACAAAACCGTGACCTATTCAATACAAATACAAATAAGTAATCCATTGGGACAGTGACGCGCGACAGGCGACAGGGCGGCGCGCCCCACATCGCCAAATCCTCCGCTAGGGGGCGCCACAAAAAGTTACGCGGCCGCAAAAATTCTATTTTAAGACCAAAACTCTGCTATGATTAAGGTAAAACCCATTATATCCCGCCAACTACGCGTGTGTGCACAATATACGAGTGTTTGTGTTGATTGTGTGTAAATTTACCGTTACAGGCGCAATATGTAACGATCGTTGGGTTACTTCTGTTCAGTGGAATGCTGGAAACAGCTTCGATTAGTAAAAGAAGCTACTCGGACCAGTCCATCAAGGGATATGTCACGGAGGTATGTGGAAATCAAGTGAGAAGTAAAGGTGTTACAAAATAACCTTTTATAAGGATACCATTGATCGTTAACAACCTGTTGCTTTGCAATCTATTTTGACACGAGTTTGTAACTATGTAAATACAAGACGCCACACTCATTCATAATATTATTACGCAGTCACGATTAAATTTTTCCCAAATCGCAAGTAACTTTAAAGAAAATTGGGTCTTGATTGGTTTAATTTCAGAACCTCTATAGTATAAGTTATTCACCCAAAAATCCATGATTGAAACAACACTCGCACAAACGCATTCGAGATGTAGATGAGGTCTTAACTCAGTTATGATCACTCTAACAACAAAAACAAACGACAAAAACTGAACCCCTTCATGTTTTAGCGCACTTGCTGGTGGAATGAGGTATGCAAGGAGGAATTCCAGACGCTGTTCAGATGCAAGTGTCCCTCCTGGTCCTACTGCCGGAGCCCTGGCCGCTACTACAACGCCGTCTGCTCAATGACCGAAACCGGCTACATCTGGGACCAGCCCAACTCAGACTTCAGACCACAATAAGTCCTAGAACACCATTTTAGTTTCCACTCGTGTCGGCCGTTACAACGATTCTAATTTGAGACTGATCCAGTAAAGAAATTATGCCTTCTATTTTCGTAATTAGCATAAGAAAATAGCTCGCCTAATTTCGAAATCGAAAATGCATTGTGATGAGTGTTTCTCGACCAAATTGTTGGAGATTCCTGTTATGTGAGAAATAAACGAATATTTCCTTATACATATTTGATTTTCATTACTTGATTACGGTTCACGTCCTTGAGAATGTGTATGATTGATGGTTGTTCTTGAACCTACACGAAATCCGCTGCCGATGTACGCATGCGCCCTGGGGTCAAAGCGGAATCAATAGTCAGGGCGTACTGCTACGTCTGAAGCAGACCACAACAAACTGCTCAAAAATGTTGCCGATAATATTGTTCCTCTTCGCTTTACGCGGGCTCAATTGTGAACCAGAAACGGTTAGGGAAAACTTTGACTATTTCAGCTACGGATCTGAGGACGATCTTTTGAAGAATTTAAATCTACATCTGGTGAGTGTTGGACATTTTCAAGGCTAATTATTAACCGGAACCGGACACATTCCATTTTCATCATTTTTGTTTAAATATTTCAGCCGAAAGAGGAAATAGTACTAAGGCCCCAAGAAGTGAAGGATTGGCCGCAGCAGTCTCTAAATGTGGGACAGATTACCGCAGTTTCCATAAACTCTTTGGGACAGCCGGTCATATTCCATAGAGCTGAAAGAATATGGGACGAAAGGTACGGCTTTTCTTATATCATTGACATTCATTTTTCATGTATCAGGCTCTGATTGTAGTGATTGTGTAATGGAACACAATCGTGACTATTGTCAGACGACAACGATAATTTAAAATTAGCAATCTTTTTTATAATTTTATTTTCGGTCTTCACCTTATCGAGCATGTTACGTGCTTTACTTGAAATTGTAGTCAAGGTTGTCATTCTGCATTCGCTAGGACGCTATCCACCATTTCTAGCTTTTTTGGGGCAGTGAATTATTCCTTAATTAGTTAACCTTGAAGTGTATTCATATTTCAGCACTTTCAACGAGTCCAACGTATACCAAAACTTGGACAAAGGGCCGATAGTCGAAGACACGATTCTGGTGCTGGATCCACATACCGGCTCCGTCCTCCACAGCTGGGGGGCGAACGCCTTCTACATGCCTCATGGCCTGACGGTTGATCATCACGACAACGTCTGGGTCACTGATGTTGCTAAGCACCAGGTTTTCAAGGTAATCTTCGAGATATTATGATCGTGTTTGAAAGAAACAGAGGTGTTTTACATGCACGGCAGTTTTAAGCCTATTTGCTGGCACACATAATCCCGTAATCTTATTTGATGTGCGTATGTTATGTACGTTTTTGATAATATCTATAATATGCCGGATATTTTATTGTTGTGGTCAGCTACACGCATATTCAAAGTTTTTCACTATAACCAAGCACTGCTGATATTTATAGGTAACCACTTTTAAAATATGAATCATTTTTCCAGTACACACCGCTGAACCACAAATACCCCACCCTAACGATCGGCGAGGCCTTCACCGCTGGTTACCCCTACCGTCGTCGAGTCCTCCTCTGCATGCCAACCTCCGTTGCCGTGGCAACCACCGGCGAAATCTTCGTCGCCGACGGCTATTGCAACAACCAGATCCTCAAGTTCAACGCCGCTGGAAAACTGTTACTGGAAATCCCGATGTATTCTGATACGTTGACGTTGAACGTTCCGCACAGCGTAACTCTATTGGAGCATTTGGATATAGTCTGTGTGGCTGATAGAGAGAATATGAGGATCGTGTGTCCCAAAGCCGGATTGAAGAGCTATATCAAGATGCTGGACCCCGCTACGATCATCGAGGATCCTACGTTGGGAAGGGTGTTCGCTGTCACGTCGCATGGGGACACGATTTATGCTGTAAATGGACCGACTTCGCAGAACATTGCTGTTAGAGGTTTCACCGTGAATGCCGTGTATGGGAACATTTTGGATACTTGGGAGCCTACTGCGGTAAGTAATATTAATAAGTGCATACTATAGATATGCACCTAGGTGATTTTGAGATTTCGTTTTTCTGCAAGCCTCGTTCTTCTGAAAATCGATTTACGATGAGAATATTAAAATTTTCAGGATACGTATACTTCTCTAATGCTATTACTATTTAAACAAAATATTCTGGTTCGGAAAATATTAATATGTAATAACAATTCGAAAGAATGCTACTTTTGATGAAATTACTCTTCGGAATGATATTTTCTGTAAACAGACTTAATTTTTTTTTTTAAATTAATTATGCTAAAAAAAAATTACAAAACTGGTACACTTTATATGTTTCGCCAAACTGCAATGCAGTTTGTTGGCGAAGACCGCCAACAAACTGCATTGCATAAGAAAAATAATAAAGATGTCAACAGTGTTCTTTTACGATTCAAAAGCAAAACTATTTATCAAAGTCTCCGTTGTGCGACGACAGTTAACCTTCCAATAACGTACCTTAAGGTTCTATTTCAAGGTTCCTTAGTGAATCGTTATTTTTTGTCGCACAACGGAACTTATTCCAATCGTTTTTTATTCCTCGTTTTGTATGGCTAACTACGCCTTAATTTTATAAAATGTTTTGGTCCTAACCCATTTACTTAAAATAACATTAATAACCTCTTCAGCTGTGTTGAAGTTATGAATATCAGTTTTAAAAGATCTGAACGATGCTAAGATGAGCTATCTATCTGGAATAAGTACGACATTTGAGCTACCGTACGACTACAGTTTGTTTGACTTACGACTATCTAGATTACAGGGCTATATACAATTCATACCTCGAACAAATCATGCGGATGACGTAAAAATGACGTACCTAATTTTGCACACAGGATGATG
Organism: Apotomis turbidana; assembly: GCA_905147355.2. Lineage (NCBI taxonomy): Eukaryota > Metazoa > Arthropoda > Insecta > Lepidoptera > Tortricidae > Apotomis > Apotomis turbidana. The sequence goes on along the minus strand of LR990297.1, from coordinate 7,590,075 downwards.
TCTGTATTGCAACATCCGTATGACATATTGCACGAAGTAACAGATTAACCGCGTATAATTTCAAGAAATCTATACAGAATTAATTAATTAGCAATACACGTTTTTACCACGTATTTCCAAAAACGGAAAATTACAACAATATTCTTGTAAAAGCGACATTCTTTTGCGTCTTTTGAAAAAAATGTAAAGAAAAATCTAAATAATTACGAAGTCACTTTATTGTTCAACTGAATGACAATGTCAGTCAAAGATGTTATGTAGGTACCTACTCAGCTCATGTCAAGTGACGATATCGTTTCATTAAAGAGGTTGATAATTGATAAGTAGTAATTGTTTATGAAAATACTTTTTGAAATCATCCTATGAGTGGTTTGACGTCATCCGCATGATTTGTTCGAGGTATGAATTATACACTATTACATACTTTAGTTTCTCCACAGTATACCACAACTACTTTTTTTTTTCAGGGATTCACCAACCCTCATTCTCTGGCGGTGACCAGAAACGGCTCCCATCTCTACGTCACAGAAATTGGCCCGAATAAAATATGGAAATTTGAGTTGACCGATGTATACGACAAGTAGGATGAAATCTATGTAGAAAATGACATAGCCTTACATTATCTAACGAATTATGTATCCGGAATGCTTTGAAAATGCGAATAAAATTCGCTGGTAGACTTCTTACGGTACGAGACGATTTTCAAACACGCGACGTAGGCTACAGGTGAAGAAATAAATAAACCGTTTCCATAGGAACTAAATTGGGATATACCATATTATTAATACCTAAGTTAATTCAAAAACCAAGGGCTCCTATACCGCAATAAACAATTCGATTGTGACAATATGACATACGTGAAAGTTATTCATATATAATTTTTCGAGTTATACTTGTCCTTGCCGTTTTGCTTACAACCACAAAATACTAACAACAATTAAACGTGTCTAATTGGCGAACGGATGAAATTATTTCCTTGAATTGGTGTATATTTTACAGTTTAAGAAAATTAGGGTCTTATATTTAAGGTGTATTCCAATTCATTCCTGTCTCACCGGGACGCCACAGAAACATGGCCGAAGCTCCCGTATCCAAACAAATCATACTGTTATGTATGGAAGCTAACCTAGCGAAGCTTGGGTAAAGTAGAAATTCTTTTTTAAGGCCGAATTCACTTCGCTTTGTTAGTTTAAACAATGCCATAATCTTTATTCTTCGTTAAGCCGCAGAGTTGTCCCGTAAAACTAAACACAAAAAAGTGCAGACCTATTTTACCTGAAATTCGTCTTAAGTCGATGGAAATAGAGTACACATTGAAACACAGGGACATTTTGTATTTAAAACAGCAGTTCAGGTACCTACCTAGTTTGAAAACAATGGGCACATTGCTGTTTTAAATACAAAATGTCTTTAATCTGTGTCCTGTTTTTTTTTTATGTAAACCCTATTTCGTTCGACATAAAGATGGATCTGATGCAACAGGTGTTTGAAATGATCATACTTTTAAAAGTATCAGTTTGTGGCCACACTGCATAACAGAATAAAGGTTCTCAGGAAACAAAAGTAAGTAGATTCGGACTCAAAAAATAATTCTTACTATACTATATTTTTAGTACGGGCATGGCGTCCCATTGTAGCAGAGCACTAATGCCTCTTAGTATCAATAAAAAAAAAAAAGTTTAGTTCCTAGATAAATTAAACAAGTATCAGTATTACCGAATGCTAACCCTGTATCTAAATAGAATATATCGACTCGCTTCTCTTCAACTTCTTGTAGCGTTAATGTTATTTAAATTTCCTGCCATATACCTAGTATATAGGTGCCACCTAATGTAGAAAATAAATGTAATTCGTGTTTGAACTAGGTTCAAAGTTACTACGCACAGAGTTCAATATATGTCATATTAACTGAGAGTATTTTATAAAGTCTTCGCATAGGTTAGACGTAATGTAAGGAAAGTTCCCTGGGAACTTATTTTTCACTATTATAGGGCCAAATCAACTGGCCGATTGGGTCAGACATCATCAATCGGATATCTCATTCACACTTTGGAAAAGACGAGTGAGTTGGAGCGAGAGGTCTGGCTGAATGATTTCAGGCTCCATTGACACGTAGATTTGATCCGTATAATAATTAATGTAAGCTTCCAATCTTGACACTTACTATAATAGCCAACTTTCTCAATGTATACTCAATCAAAATAATCTCATACATTTTAGTTTCAAAGATGAATTTTTTAGAAGGATACATGCTTTTATACAAAAGAGAAAACCTAACAGAGCTATAAACAGGTGCTAAGTAATTTATTACTGAAATTATTCCCGAGATTACGTACCCATTATTTTCGTATCTAGGTACATAAGATGTCGTTGTCAGCTGAACCAATGCGTGCAAAGGGCCATAATTTTTTTGACAATAGGGTACGTACTGTTTTCAGTACGTACGCAACTGTGTACGTATAAGGTATTAACGGACATTGAGGTATGTGATTCAGTTGGTATACTACCATGTCTTTTATATCTGACATTCTCAAAGGTACAATACAATACAAGTACTCTTTATTGCACACCTCATAAAACATACAGGAGAAATACAATGCAAGAAATTACAGATTAGAGGTAAACAACAGGCAAACAAAATAAAAAAAAACAAAGGTACTATGAGATAGTATATTATGAATATTATGATCGATGGTAGGTTCTTTCAACCGAGCGAGTAGACTACCGTGATCGGTGGCGTAGAAACAGGCACATTAGCACGTAGATAATGCTGCGCAGACGTTCAGAATCTATGTTTTTATGTCACCCTAAGCCGTAAGTAAGATTCTCTGCCCACTATGCGGGGAGAAAATGTCACTTCCTGGCCAAGATAAGACGTAAAACTTTAGACAAACCACGGGGGGTAATTCGTAAAGTACCAGATCGCATATTCACAAACACTACGTTTTGGGATCACACGTGGGGGCGATTGGGCCTGGGCACGTGCCCCGAGTGCCCAGTATGAAAGGGGTAGCCTCCCGAATGACGCCACCAAAATTGGTCCTACGATGCACGCCGCCAGCAAATGAGTAGGCAGAGAAGAAAAGATGCAATTAAGGTTACCAATTAAAGGATTTAAAAAAATCAAGTGTCTTCGCAAAAGTAAAAGGCTATTTTGATCTAGAATAAATTTACCGATTGTTTTTTTTTATAATTATTTATGTTCTCTAAAATCTTCCCTGTCCTACCTTTTCTTAGAATAATTGTAACGAATAATGGACCACATGTGGATTTGGTATTGTATGTAATGGTGTAACCACATTTTCGACATATACTTATAAAAATGTCAAAGTTCAGTAGGTTTTAAAACGTAATAAATTCAAGAAATAATATTGTTATTTTATTTAAGACCTTACATCAATACTCATAACAACAATAGGTTTTTACGTCAAAAGTTATTTGAGAATTAAATCTACAATTAAAAAACCTGGCGTAAATTTTTTTTTCGACTAAATTGCACATACATTACAAGTGATGTCATAAATTATAATAAATAATGTTTCAACAATTAGGTACATTATTATCCTACAATATAAATGTTCATTTACTTTACTTACATACGATTATAATTCTATTTTTCTCTTCTTCATCACCTTCATTAATAACACCATATCTGCAAAAAATAGATAAAATCATTGATGAAATAAGTCGATCGATTGATAGCGATAAGGCTACTTTTGATTTATTTTTTTAAACTTATTTATTATTTAATCATTATTGCACAAAACAAGTCAGTACAAATGGCGAACTTAATGCCAAATCACATTCTCTACCAGTCAACCATAGGGCGAAAAAGAGATGCTTCAAGTGTGATGTGCCCAATAACGTTTTAAATGACAACTCAGCAATTGTACTAAGCACAAATAAGTAGGTATTATATGGACCATAATATACATCATCAATATGTATAATACATCAGACATGTAAAAGTGCCCAAGTTCATTATTAAATCACCAAAATGGCTAGATGTCAATATCGATGTTAATTCAATGGTTTTTTTAATAAAATATTTACTTATGGCAATTGTAAAGTACGCCCTGTTGGGGTGAGCTGGTTATTTCATAACTGCTCAATAGATGTTGTTAACGGCATTAAACTAGTTAAAGACAATAAATACAACGATGAATAACAACAATGGATAGGGTGGGCCATTTTAAGTACCTATAGGCCATGTGATCACGACCGACCCCAAAGACGACCTGGACATCGAAAGAGAACGAAGGGCCCTGTCGGTCAGGGCAAATATGATCGCCCGCAGATTTGCAAAGTGCTCCAAAGATGTGAAGGTAACATTGTTTAGGGCGTTTTGCACTTCCCTCTATACGTGCAGTCTGTGGGCGAAGTATACGCAACGGGCCTATGGGGCCCTTCATCATCATCATCATTGGCCACAGCATCTGTTGTAGATGTTTGTTGCAGCACTTGTGGGTTTACGGGTTCCCACATCGCCGTTGATGACTGCAGAGTCCTATAGCAGCGCGGCATTTCTTGCCGCATCGATCGCACACAAAACGCGAGTCCGTAGGAGGTGGAAGAGCACGACGAAGACTTTTCTGCTTAAGGGTCTCCAGCCAGTCATCGTCATGCTTTGATGTTCCGACTTTAATGTCATGTCGCCATTCAGGTCTCATCTCGGCGCGTTTTTCCCATCAGGGATGTCTGCAGTCCCAACAGCATTCTTCGAATGATAGCGGACAGGGTTGACTGTCCCTACATGCTGCACTGCGAGGGATTACACTCCCCGGTCAGTGTTGTTTTGTTTTAATTGTTGACGACGCGTTTGGCTCGGTTGGTAGACACCTGCCTACTGAGTCGACGGTCCCGGGTTCGAATCCCGGCCGACGCAAATATTTGTGCAAAATATTTGTTCTTGGGTCACGGATGTTATCTATATATGTATTTATATATTATGTATATCGTCGTCTAGTACCCATAGTACAAGCTTTGCTTAGTTTGGGACTAGGTCGATTTGTGTATGATTGTCCCTTAATATTTATTTTATTTTTTATTTATTTTTAATTGTAATTTGTTTTGTTTTGTTTTAGATGTAATTACTTACTAACCCTAGTTTGTAAGGTCTACTAATAAAATATGTGTCCTGTTACATGAAATAAATATATTCATTCATTCATTCATTCATAACAATAACCTAAATTAAAAATTTAAAACACCCTGACACAAGTAGCTGGTAATCATGAAACCCTTACTCTGTGAGTGATATAGAAAATGCTACTAAAACTGAATATAACTACGGAAGTTTTAGCTTCAATATTGGCTGAGATCTTGTCACTTGTTTCAATTAAATCTGAATATCTTAGAAACTACTTGTCCTAATTCCACCAAACATAGCTAAGAACCTTCTCGACAGACGTCTTTCGATTTAAAAAACCGCACTCACTGGATCCATTCCTTTAACACATGTTAAAATTATATAAATATCCCTCTTTTTTCGTTGGGGGTTAAAAAAAAGCGAGCAGTGACGAAATTTTAATACTTCCTTATTGTTTCTGTAGCTTACTTGGTTGGAGCGTGTCGCCTCGGCATGGCACAAGCCAATAAGTTCTCTAAGAGTCTAAACATTGTTCACTTTTCTTTTTTTTATTTTAATAGACATAGTACATTACTGCAGACGCCGGAAAAGAAGGGCTTGACGGGTGAGTAGGTATGGACATACGTCGGATAGTGAAACGAAGCCGGCAAGCCCTTTTCACGCCTAAGGCATGTATAGTGCTTTTCTCAAACATATACAATGAAATAAAAAAATACACTACTCAAAAAATATAACTCAGCTGTTTATCTTGTTTATGAACACAGACGCCATATTTAAAAAAAAAATACTTCCCAGCCTAGGCCTCAAATGCTGTTCTCTCGAGTTGTTCCGCGCGAAACGTGATACTTCGAGGCCTGTTTTAACGCACGTTATGACGACATTTAATTGCATGTTTGAGAAAAAATACTTACTTATAAATATAACCATGACCAAAGCCAGCATGATCCAGAGCCAGCACTTCCAGGCGCTCCTGCTGTGTTCCTGCAACCTCTCCGACTCCACCTTCAGCGAGTCCACATTTCTGTCTGTCAGGTCTGATGACTTTTTCAATGCCTGGAATAGACGATAACGAATCATTGTCATCTAATATTATAAAGGGGAAAGTTTGAGTGTGTATGTGCTTGTTACTTCTTCACGCACAAACGGCTAGACCGGTTTTGATAAAATTCGGTATGCAGGTAGCTGACACCCTGGTACAAATTTTAAGTGTGACAAACTGATCTTTAGTATTATCGTCTCTTTAACAGCCCTAAAAAGTAGAAAGCCACATTACCTCAGTATCATTCTTTATAATAGTGCTAGCAATCTGCGACTGCTCCTTCAGACTCTTCGTGAGCAGCACCATGTTCTCTGCCACCTTTTCCTGCATGTTTTGGTGGTACTTGAGCAGAGAATCCATGTCTTCCTGGCTACTGCTGGTGCTCGTGAAGTTTGGAGCTTTGATGATGTTTCGTTTGCGGAGTGTGTCATCGCTGTCATCTGGAAATCACATAAAATCAGTCTGGATTTTTATTGTACAATTTTCAAAGTACCTACATTAAAGATACTTTTAACCCCCGACAAAGTGTTATAGATAACTTATAAGTTTAACATGTGTATCTGTGCGTCTGTCTATGGCATCGTAGCTCGTAAAAGACGGTCTGATTTGGATTCGTTTTTTTTATCTAAAGCCTTGTTTGTCGAGACGATTCTTAGCTATGTTTAGTTGGTAGGTTTTTTTTTATTTAGGTTGTAATTCAATAAGGTGGAGTGTGCTGCCTACGTACTTGTTTTTGGCTTAGCATCCACTGTTAGATAAAAAATACATTTTGTACAACTACGGAGAAGTAAAAACAGTCATGATTTTTATTTCTACACAGAAGAATTTGCAGTCACTTTCTCATAATACATTAAGATTTCAGATTCAATACAGATGCTAGTGCTTATAACACATAGTCGGCGTAAGTCAAGAGATTCAATAATTAAGAAGAAATAATTCAATAACTAAACAGATTTAATAGTTTTGACGATGCAGTTGGCGCACTTTGTAGTGCAGCTGTCTACTGAGTCGGCAGTCCTGAGTTCGAGTCCCGGCCGGGGCAAATACCTATTTGTGTGAAGAACTAGAATATTTGATCCTGGGTCATGGATGTTATCTGTACATATATGTATTTATATATTATGTCTATCGTCGTCTATTACCAATAGTTCAAGCATAGCTTAGTTTGGGACTAGGTCGGTTTGTGTAAGATTATCTCGTACTTAATATTTAATTAATTAATATTTTTATCTTTTGGCATTCTTCCCAAAATACAAGGAGAACATAATTATGCAAGCAAAGCCTTTAACAGATGCAAGAAATTTAAAACATCAAACTCCAGCGTATAATATAAATACCAACCAAGTCCGAAAAGCTCAGATCTCAATTCATTGCCATATTTCGCGACAGTTTTTTGGTGTATTTCTTGAGCTGATGAGTCGGTAGTCAAGGTTGCAGCTCCGTGTGACAGCAATTGAACCGCTTCCAGCTAAAACAAATATTTACCCATGAATATTTGTTGCAATTCCAAGCAAGGTCACTAAAAAGTACAGATGCAGGCATGTGTCTTACATGAACATGATTCACATATATCTGTGTTTTATCACCTGACGAAAAAAGAGGAGTGTTATAAGTTTAACATGTACCTATCTATGTATCGTGGCATCTGTCTGTGGCATCATCGCTCCCAAACGGATGGACTAATTTGAGTGAGGTTTTTTTAGCCGAAAGACAGCTTTCATTGAAACACGTGACAAGCAAGATCTCATCTGAGCCAATCTTGAGGACAAGAATTCCAAATTTTTTAGTTATGTTCAGTTTTAGTAGCATTTTCTATATGACTCATTGAATGAAGGTCTAATGATGACCTGTTACTTGTTTCGGGGGTGTTTAAATTTTAAATTTAGGTTATAGTTAATGCATCAACATATTTAATATTATTTTTCAGACTGGGCCTGGGCCATGGCCTATAAGATGAAGCCATGAATTTCTATCAGTAACGCTACATCCTCGGGTGGGCACTAGACTATATTGGGGTGGGCATGGGCCAACCAGGCAACCTCCTTAAATATGCCTATGAGTAAATCTAAAAAATATGAAACAGGAGGTGAAATTAGATGAAAACTGACAATAATGTAAATGCAAGGCATTGATCATTCACTTGCGCTTGTTCTATTTATTTATAGCTGGCGCAGCATGTTTTACCTTCCATCTTTCCCTAACAACCGCCATCTTGTCACTCAATTTCATCTTAATTGTATCATCACTCACACAAGTTTCACCAAAGTACCACGGGAATTAAAAATTAAATCATATGAAGATAGACTGCAGGCGCTGAAGCTAACAACCTTGAAGAGCCGCAGGGAACGTGGAGACCTGATCGAGACATACAAGATTCTGACTGGGCATTATGACCTCAAGGACTTTTGCGAAATATTTGTACGCAACAACAATACCCGACTGAGAGGTCACCACCTAAAGCTAGTTGCCTGCAGGTCGCACAACAACCCTCATAAACACTTTCTGAGCAATAGAGTTGTGAGTGCTTGGAACAAACTCCCCGAGGATGTAATTTCAGCACCTAACGTCAATAATTTTAAGAATAAATTAGACAAGCATACCACTGAGCAACGATCTCAAGACACAGATCGCTGGATATAGGCACTATCAGTTGTTAAACTGCCTGCCTCATTATAAATAATAATAATAAAAATAATAATAATAATTTATTCATCTTTTGGATGAATACAGTAAAGTAGGAAGACTATTCTTCTTTTGTATCCCTCCATTAGAGGATTCAAAACCAGTTTTTTTGTCATAGTAAAATCGGTTTTCAGTCAGTTTTGTAATTTAAAAAAAAATGGTTTTGGATCCACTACTCCCTATTCATGCTTTACAGTATTTGTAGCAATATTTTTTAATGCAATTGACATAGGATAGCAATAAAGACTAAGATTTTGAACTATAGTAAATCAGAGTAGGTTAATTTAATGCATTTTATGATAATTATATTTCTAAATAATAATTCACATTTTATATTAACATTTTATGATGTTGATTTTTTGATTAAGATCTAACAAGTCTGACTTACCTTTTCTGTTGGACTATTTAGTGTAGCAGTTTGTATTAATCCTTTAAGGAAACCAGCTCTTTTAGAGTATTCAGCAAGTATATCTTTTGATGGTTTGCTGTAAAGAAAACATTATTTTAGGACAACAATGAATAGGACCTTTATAGCAATCTTAAGATCCGATCTTTTAATAGAGCTCGGCATAGACCAGAAAATAGGAACTTAGTGACATATATGGCCTAAGTGGAACTTACTCAGGGCCTGTCTTAAGTTCCGTTATCATTTCACCCAATGAGTCCACATACTTGGTCAGCCTCCAGTTACCCTCTACCGCCTCCTGTTTAGCAATCAACTCGCATTTATTCAACAGTTGGCGAATATTCATTTCTAATCTCGACTTTTTGGGCACATACGGCTCTGACGGGGCTGATCTAGGTTTTTCAACAGCCATTATATCTCGTCACTTTAAGGCGATGTGTTAATTACAATTCTAGAATGAAATCGCAGCCCAGCCTATGTTTTAACCATAACTCAACACTCCACGTCCCAAAAATACACGCAAATTTGAATACAAAAACTAATTGTCACTTTTTTTTTTTTTTTTTTTTTTTCCTTCTGTGGCTTTCACTTCTTGCTGGGTTAGCAAGATGTATTTCGCCAATGTCGACGTGAAGGCAATGTCAAAGAGAAATAATCATTGGGTTGTCACTGTCAGTGACAAAAATTAGAAAAAAAACGTCATCGAGTTTTCGTTCTACGCAAAATGTAAATTCCAAGCTGTTTACCTTCATAAAATAAAATATAAAACAGCATATTTTGAATAATCTGTTTGCCTATCTCTCTCTATTTTGGTTTTTTTGCATTTTCATGTGTAAGTATTATTGTTAAGCTATCCTCCTTCGTATTGTACATGTTGCTTTGGCTGTCTACCGTTTACATTTGTCTTTAGCACTCATTTACTCAAAGGTTAACTGGAAGAGATCCCTTAAAGGGATAAGTTCGCCTTTGTACATGTATTTCTTTTGTTTTAATGTATTTCTGTTTTTGTGTACAATAAAGTGTTTACATACATACATAATCAGTGCACTTACTCCAAATGTGCCTAAAACCGCGAAGAATGCTTTAATGCAATCCGCAATTGAACCGTAGAAAGCAATGTTAAATGTTGAATAACTTTTGAATTTAAAACTATACTTAATTTTTTTAAATACTGGCCTAATCCAGAAGTTGTCAGAAATTGAGAAGAAAAATACAAGTTTTAAATTATTAGAACATCATCATTCGTCCGTAGAACACTACGTCCAGGGATGACGTTTAGAGATATACTTTTTATTTGATATTTAATTATATTAAACGTTTTTTAAAAAATGTTTTCAGTCGAAATTGGCAAATCTGGATACGAGTTGCAGGATTTGGTATCACCGAACGGCAAAGCAACGCTGCGTTACCTCAACGACGGCGAAGATGGGGAAAGACGCAAGGACGAGGTCTTGAGCCGTAAAAAGACCTGCGAATTGGGTATAAAGAAGCTGAGTCGCGAGGTAGCAGAGCTTCTGGAGAAAGGAGCGGCTATGGGCTTCTTGCAGAAGAAAGGTACGAAGTATTTGCCCTGGAAGTTAAGAAAGCAACCACCAGCTGACGCATGCCGCCGAAGACGTCGGCGACGTTGCTGTAAGCGACGTCGGCGACCTAGATGCTGTTGCCGCCGCCGCCGTCTGCGTAGATGTTAAGAACTGGGCTCAACTCAAACGTGAATACGCTGTTTTTGTACTGGAATAAAATTTTGACTGGAATTTTGTCCTTCTTCATTAGTACCTACATATGGTGAATATTCAGGTTGTTTAACAAATACACTGAAAGCGGATTGGAGAAAATGAACCAATCAGGTTGCGTCTTCGTGAAGCTCAACCGAAGTGCATGTGAATCTGAAGTGTCTTTTCAAAAGTGCTTATTTCTCTATAAAAATCTTACAAAAATAAGCCTTTATGAAAAGACACTCTTCTAAGGGTTATGTTAGTCCCTTTTACACGTCACCGCTCCAGAGGACACACTTATTTGACCGCCTTAGGGTGAGTTTCCACTATCGCGGAGCTAGATTGTCGTGAGTCAAGTCAGAATGGCGGGTCTACCTTTAACTCGCACTAGGCGTAACTACGCGGCAGCGGAGCGACGCGACGCGACACGGTTAAATATTCTTTGTATGTAATTGTATAAGATAGAACGCACTACGCGGCGCGACATCCAATTCTATACAAAAAATATCTGGTCGCGTCGCGTAAAAATTACTGTAATGTACTAATTAGTAGCTACTTTACCTAGTGTTGTGGATTTTCAAGTTTAAAAACTGTCCAGTTTCACGTCAACGGAATCTCACCCTTATATCGGCAGATCTTTCTTTCTGTACAGTGGACAACATGCTTGCTATTCACTTGGTGGTTTAAGACTGATATTCACAGTGATGTTATACGTAGTGAAATCAATAAAATTACGACTTGAATAAAAATCTTTACTGCAAATCATTGAATGGACCAGTAAAAGACCGCTTTAAACGAAAGATAAATTATAATTAAGATTTTCCGGGCTGCTTCTTGGCCGCCTCTGCTTCGGCCTCGCTCTTCTCGAAGTTGGAGATCAACTTCTCAACTTCGGCGTTGGAGAGCACCCTGATGACGGTCTTGTTGTCTTGGCGGGTTAGTGTTGCCATCTCAACTGTAATCAAAATAAATAAAATTAGCAACCGAAGCGCACGCCTATTTAGAAGATTTTATTCGGGGTGTATTATGATACATGATACATCACTGGCAACACAGAAACGGATTGACAGAAGGAACCAACTAGGTGAACCAACTAGGTGACTGAGAATGAACAGAGCTAGAACACGGAGCTTAGCACCCAAGTGTGCTGGTTACATAGGCTACTATAGCGTATAGCGTGGTTCCTAGAGTTGTGCCGTTTTGGGAAAAGTTTCCCGATTTGTAGGGAAATGCTCTCGAGAATGTTCTTTATCCATAAAAATCGGGATACATTCTGGAGAACGGCACATATATTGGATGTCATAATGGTAGGATGCCATAATTTGATTGCATTTCCCCATGCCACAATCACACCTTTTTGCTTCACTTCATCATCCAAGATCTCTGTTTATTTTCATATTTCTATTAATTTACTACCATACTCTAAAGCAAACAAGTATATTCTGGATAAGCATGCTCTATGATAAACTCAGTCTTCATGTTCTATGAGTCGAGTTTGGGACTATGGTCAACTTCAAAGGCTTAAAACTCGATAGTGATTAATAGTTGTTACATAAGTGTGTTGGCTTACGCATCAAAACCGAACAGGGGGTACCCTACGGTTTCTCCAGCTACCTACATGCTGATGAATATACAAAAAAAAATGTAGCAGTTACCTTTTTCAGGGGTCAACTTGGTCATGTCAAGGGTCTTGCTGAGGACCTTGATCGCTAGTGCCTTTGCCTCGAGCAGTGTGGTCTCGTTCTCCTTGTACTCTTGCTTGAGGCTTGAAACCGCTGCCTGAGGAATAAGAAATATTTTGATTAGTGACCATTTACAATTTGTAAGAGTCCGAGAACAACTTGGCGTCACTCAGTAGAGCAGGAGATTTACGCCCTGGGAATGATGTGGAAGGAAAACCACCCAAGACCTGTGCAAATGGAAGAATTTAATCCGAGCCCTACACCACAGCAGAGGGTAATAGGAAAGAAAAAGGAGAAGTAACCATTTGCAATAGTCCCCACTATTGCAAACGGTTACTTTCTTTTGCTTCTTGCTAAAGACGTAAGATTCAGGAAGACATCTCCACTGTGTGGATTTGGAAAAGCTAGACAGCAAGTCAGCAGTATGCAGGGAGCAAAACCTCATAGGTGAATGAGAAATAAGAATACTTAGTGAAATACATAATATTTGTTAAGCAGAATGACAATGATGAAGGCACAATGAGTGAAGTGACCACTTTATGGGCCAATTGATAACAAAAAAACCGGCCAAGAGCATGTCGGGCCACGCTCAGTGTAGGGTTCCGTATTTGCTCATCCTTCACAAGAGACGGTCAAAGACGGAAAGACGGGAAAAGGTCGTAAACGCCGAAGTAACTGTAATTACTTATTACCTTCTGGAAGTGAACTTACGTCCTTTTAAAGAAAATTATGAAATTTTGCGATAACTCATAAACGAATGGACCGATTTTGTTCAATATAGTTTTCATTGAAAGTACTTATAAGGCCTAATTTCCACGAATTTTTCCATATTTTTTTGACCCGTGGTTGAAATGTTAGAGGGGGGGGACACTATTTTTTTTATTTTCGGAGCGAATATTTACAAAACTACTGACTTTATCAAAAAGTAATGTTAAGAGACCCCTATTATTTTTAACAGACCTATTTAACGACACCCCACACACTAGGGTTGGAACGAAAAAAAAAATTCACCCCCACCTTAGGTGTACGAGAGGTACCCGAAAAAAACATATTTTTTTAGTTTTTATTTTACCGTTTTGTCGGCGTGATACATACACATACTCATACCAAATTTCAGCTTTCTAGTGCTAATGATCACGGAGCTAAGCCGCGGACGGACAGACGGACAGACGGACATGGCGAAACTATAAGGGTTCCTAGTTGACTACGGAACCCTAAAAATGAAGGCATATCAAATACTATGTATGTTTAAATCAGTGGCACCCAACCCTTTCTTGACCAGATTCTCTAGCATCTTACATACGCGGCTATTTCTCGCGCAAGATAATTACCCGTCTCTTTCTGTGCAGTAATGTGAGAGGGCGACGGGTAGCGCTATCTCATGCAACAAGAGTCGCAAACCGTAGTTGTGCTAGACGGGCAGGTACTGCTTTTACTACTTTGTGGACCATGTTTTGGCTTCCCTGGACCACTACACACACGGAACCACTGGTTTAAATACTAAAAGTAAGTCATGGAACACTTACAGCACTGTTGTTGCCAATGCAGGTAGCTTTCCAGCCTCCATAGTTGCCGCTGGGGTCAGACTGGTACAGCTGATAGCCATAGTGCTTGTCCCAGCCCATGTACAGGATGGATACACCAAAAGGTCTTTTACCTGTAGAAGAAAACATATTTACTGAGTGAATTTCTTGAACTTTTCAGACACCAAAGAGGCTCACAAACTTTCTTTGCTTGTTGATATGTACAAGTGTGTGCCACTAGCATCTGACAAATTATAAGCATTTTGAAAAGTTAACCTTTTAAGTGCCAAAGACGGCTGTGGCCGTCAACTAAAAGTCGTGTCACTGACGCCACGCGGGCCATAGCCGTCCAAATTTCAATGATCAAAAACTTTGTAATTCAAACCACTATAGGTATTTTTAATCCCTGTTGATTTTGAAGCACTTCTTAATTTTTTTCCTCCAGCGTTAGTGGCATGGCCATTTGCTTCAACCCTTGGCGTTTAAAAGGTTAACACATTCACTGCCAGCAACACATATATGCGTTCACACATAATATATTCAGTCAATGTTTATCTCAGATTACAATGGAATGGGCTTTTGTAAATTTTATTTTGGGTGCTGCTAGGTTATTGGATAACTATTAAGTGACTATGTAAAAATAACCAGGTCGTGCAATATTTGTAAGTCTCACCTCCATACTGTGTGTAAGCCTGTTTCACATCGCACAGCCATGACACCAGCTGTTCACAAGGGATAGATTCACCATACTGCAGCAAATACCTCTGAGCGATCAGTCTGAGCTCATTAGTAAGCACGTTAGCGTCAGAAGTGATCCCGGCTACCGAACACACCATATCATCATTGAGCTTGTATATTTTCTCTGAGAAAAACACTTCATCAAGCAGCTTATTCGTGTTCCTTCGCTCGGCGGCGAGCAGAATGCCGTCTGTTGCTAGGATACCCAGTGATGTACCAGCATGGCTGATAGCTTCCATCGCATATTCGACCTGATACAGCCGACCTAAGAAAATAAAACGTTATATCATGAATAAAAAGTTCATAAAACTGATTTCGATAAAATACAAAGCAGTAGTAGTATTTACCTTCTGGCGAGAATATTGTGGTACGTGTGTCATAACGACGAGCCTGGAAATAAAGGCAAAATAAGTGTTTATAACAAGAATGACCAAGCAACTTGTTAACCTAGCATTTTTAATGAAATATATGTTCCATAACTCACCATGATTATCAGGGGTATTCACTTGTCACTGAATTCGATTTAGTTAATAATTACAACAAGTCTAAGTGGTTATTAATTTGTAATAAAGAATAACCAATTCAACAAAACTCTTTTACCGGACGATGACAGCTAACATTTCAGATTTTTTTTTAAAGTTAAACGCTTGACGATTGAGCTGCGTTTCGTTACGTTTAGGATTTCCTGACCGGATTTTACAAAAATGTAATGCAAATATTCGTAAATACATTTTTAACAGTATCGTAATCCAAAATGTTTATTACGATACATTTCAAAATGTATAATAAACCTGATAATTAACATTTATTTTTTAACGCCATCCATAATTTATTTTTAACGACTATTGACCATAGTTGCAGTCATCCACGATAGATGGCGCTATTTCTAATAAAACAAGTGCTTTTTTTGTTGGACCTTGTAATTTTAAGAATAATAATTTTATTGTTGGCTGACTTAAAAGATCATGGTTAATCTTTTTGAAAGTTTTTGCTTTATCTGTTAAATAAATTGATGTACCAATGTAAACTGAAGCGGTGTTGTGACTACGCGCGAGCGCTACTTTCCGGCCGGATCCTTCAGACTCTTTGACACTTACCTACTCTCCGACGACGGGAGTGTCTCGAAGAGTGAAGGATCCGGCTCGGGTTCCAGGTTACTTACCTACGTCTCACAAGCTACCAACTACCAATTCCCGAGACTGTATTCGAGTATTTCCAGTGGAAACAGTCTTGGACCACCCCCGCTTGCGTGCAGTTGGGTGAGGATGTGCGGCTTGGGTTGCCGCTGGTTCGGCTTGGGGTCTAGGGCTGGCTGTCTATAGGACCACTCTGACGCAATTTCGGTTTAAAAAGTTGCCTTGGTACCATTTTGGTACCTAATGAAAATTCCCTTTGTGTTTGACAATACGGTGTTTGACTATAGTGAATATAAATTGTGGCATTGAAACCACTAAACACACATTAAAAAATACTTTTGGACATTATACTATTTTTAATTGTACAATAGGTAACTAAAAATAAGACGTGTTTTGACTACTACTTTTTATGACGTCACATGCCTGTATCATCATAAAAGCTTCATACTAACAGATCGTTTTTGTAAAGAGAAGATTTCATAGGAGTACCTAACTGATTTGAGGCTGTCATCAAATATCGTATTCTTTTTTCATCAAATTCTGGCTAGATAAGTATTGGACTGAGCCATCAAAGACATAGTTATGTACTTACTCGTCCAATATGTGTTTGGTGTCAATATCGATAAGGCGGTCGTGATTGTTTTTCTTTGGAACCATCATTAAAAGCCGTAATCAAATCCTAGAACCCTTGCGTGTTAGCCGCTAAGTCGATTACGTCTACTTAAGCCGGGTCAGCTGCGACATGTTTGACAAACAATGTTTTGTTAGATTTTCAAGGCAGCGGACTCGCCTTTATTAAACAAAGCATCGATAAAAACGCAAGTCAAGGTCAAATCTGATGCCTGCCGCACCGACCGAAAAACAAAACGTAAACATTCAGTCAGCCCTTCGCAGCTCGCGGAGTGCGTCTAATTTCCGCGCCAAAACCGCGGGAACGCGATTTTATTGTCTATGGTTTAAAATAGAAAATACCGCGAAATGCGAATGTTTTTTTTTTAATCGGTCGGGATGTCAGTCAACGATGATCATAATGGGGAATTGGGAGTGTTAATTCAACCCGCGGACGAACGTCCTCGAAGTTCCTTTTGGGTAACCGTGGAAATACCGGTTTTTCTTCTGCTATTCAGTTCCTCACTTACAGGTATGATAGTGTTGGGAATGCGGTGCAGGACAGCGGTAAAATTTTTAATTTAATTTTAATTAGGTACCAACCTATGTTTATAATAGCCAAGAACTGCTGGCTGGCGAAATTGTTATGTACCTAGTTATCTAAAACAGGAAAGGCAATTGCAAAAGGAATGTGGAGATAAAATGATCAAAATGACTACACTTGTAAAGAGAGGAGAGCACTTTATTCTTCTCAGATAAGAAGAAAGTAGGTACCTAGTTAACTAAGAAAAAATAAAATATCTTAAATTAAATTACTTTAACGAGTTCTTGTACCTAGTACCACAAAGATTAATATATTTTAAGACAATACTTTATGGTATAATAGTTTATGTAGTTTATGCAACTGCTACATTATGAGAGGTTTTAAACACGAGTGTCTTTTTTTTGTTGTTTTCATAATAGGATCACACGAGTGTTTTAAGACCCAATTATGTACAGTTGCATACACTACTTTATCTACACAGATAATTTATTATCAGGCCGCGGTACTGTTATGAAATTACATCTCTGATTTTGGTCGCTGCCGAGTAATGTAGGTCCTTAACTTAAAACATCTGAAACTGAACAATTTCAGATGTTTTTAGATGAACTATAAAGGATAAAAGCAAGATAGGTACAGTAGCCGGCAAACAACTTGAGCGTGACCTTGACTGCGCAGTAGCCGATTTACGTACAAATTTACATGCGCAGATCCGCCATTTTGGTTCAAGTTGTTTGCCGGCTACTGTAACCAAGTATAGCGACGACGCAGTTGGCTCAGTTTGCAAGCACCTGCCTACTGAGCGGCGGTCCCGGGTTCGAATCCCGGCCAGGGCAAATATTTGTGTGATGAACTCGAATATTTGTGCTTGGGTCATGGTTGTTCCTATGTATTTAAGTATATATTTATCTATATAAGTAGGTATATCGTCGTCTAGTACCCATAACACAAGCCTTCTTAAGCTTAATTTAGGACTAGATCTAGTTGTGAGGTTGTCTGATATTTATTTATTTATAGTTTTTCTACAGACTACAGAAGCCGACCTACAGTGCATGAGTCATTGACGTAATATTGTCTCTACGAATTTACCAACTTTTTTTACAATGCTACCCCTGTACCATATAAATTTACCGTTTGTTGTATATTTCTTAAATAATACGTGGTCTCCATGAGAGAAACACTGTTTATTATGGCCTCCTGATGCCTTATTCTGTGAACACTGATATTGAGATACAACGTTAGCAAGTGACGGAGATGAGGGCGTCGGCAGATGAGGGATAATCAAGTCCAACCGGGACCTGAGTTTGCGGCCATAAACTAGCTCAGCAGGCGAAACCCCAGTTGTAGTATTTACTTTTGTAGTGTAAGGCCTGCGTCCTGTAATCTTTTCAGCACCTCATTGAGCCTAATCAAGTGTTGTTCAGTGTCTTTCCCGTGACGAGCACGTCGTCTAGCAGACACAACGTGCCTGGCACCCCCGCCAGCACGCTCTCCATGGCCCGCTGAAATAAACTTGGTGCCGAGCAAATACCAAAAACCATCCTTGTATATCTGAAAATTCCACGTTGCGTATTAATACTAAGTCAATTCCTGTGATTTCCCATCTAACTCGTACTGGTTGTATACATTCGACAGGTCTAATTTTGTGAATTGTTGACCACCGTGTAATTTTGCAAATAACTCAGTTATAGTAGGCAATGGATAGTGATCGACAACCAACTGTTTATTAAGACCCGTTGAATAATCGGCGCAAATCCTAATCGCACCCGATTTTTTAAAAACTGGTACGATTGGTGCTGCGTACTGCGCCTGAGTCACCGGTACTAAAACGCCTAATGCCAACAACCGATCTATTTCCTTATCTACTTTATCCCGCAACGCAAATGCTATCGGCCTAGCGGAAATATTTGTGATGAACTCGAATATTTGTGCTTGAGTCATGGTTGTTCTATGAATTTAAGAATATATTTATCTATACAATTATTGTATATCGTCGTCTAGTACCCATAACACAAGCCTTCTTGAGCTTAATTTGGAACTAGATCGATTTGTGTGAGGTTGTTTGATATTTATTTATTTATCGCGTTTTAGTAACAGTTAAAGCTTTACCTCAAAGTACACTCGAATGATCACTAGCTCACGTACTTATTTTTGGACCGACCAAGTGAAGGTCGCGAGCGGCCGTGATGGTACTAGATCAGTATAATAATTACCTCTATCCGAAATATCACCACTATACATACCTACCTACAAATACTCTTTATTGCACACCTCAAACATCAAGGAATACACAAAACAACATGAGATACCTACATGAAAATAACAGGCAGAGGTAAACAACAGGTGGTCTTATCGCTAAATAGCTTATCGCTATCTCTTCCAGACGACCTGAAGGTAAAGGTGCAAAATATTAACAGGACTAAATAAACGACAATCATAAAAAACAAAAGTGATAAACATAGGTACATAAACAAAAAAAAAATAACAAAAGAAAGAACCGACTTCAGTAAAACTAAAAAGCCAAAAATAACCCGTTCAAGTACAGATTACATTTGACTCACCCTTTGAAGTCGATCCCAAACCACTCAGTTCGTATATTTATATATTATTACAGTTTACGCGAGGTTTGGCA
Source organism: Apotomis turbidana (assembly GCA_905147355.2). Classification (NCBI taxonomy): domain Eukaryota; kingdom Metazoa; phylum Arthropoda; class Insecta; order Lepidoptera; family Tortricidae; genus Apotomis; species Apotomis turbidana. Next base: position 7,570,283 of record LR990297.1, on the reverse strand, counting down.
CCGACTTCGAAGGGTGAGTCAAATGTAATCTGTACTTGAACGGGTTATTTTTGGCTTTTTAGTTTTACTGAAGTCGGTTCTTTTTATTGTAAAAATATTTTTTTTTGCTTTTTAGTTATTCATATAAAATACTTATGGCAGGGAGGTCTTGAAGGCATGCATCTCGTTTGAATTATCTCCTAACTCCTAACCGTTAAGGAGTTGTACCTTCCATCATCAGCTCAGCATTGGAAGATGATGACTACCATATGCAAATACTTAAATAGTTTTAGAAAATATATGAAAAATATTATGAGTGCCTATAAAATTTCAGGAATTCTTTCGATTCCTCATGGATCTCGTCATCCGATCTTCACCAAAATTTTATGGGGCCAACCTTGAGATGTCTATTCATGAACTTAAAAAGAATTTTCCCAATCGACTCATAAATGAAGGAGTTCTGAGGTAACAAACATTAAAAAAAAAAAAATACAATCGAACTGAGAAGTGAGAACCCTCTCCTTTTTTTGAAGTCGGTTAAAAATATACAGATATACTTAAATAAATACTTAGACATAATAAATAAATATATCGTAAAGTAATAAATAAAACAAACGCAGTATTAGCCACAAAGTTAAAGGAGCAATTATATTATTTCAGTGGACTAAGGGAGAGACAAATAGTGTTTTTTGACGAGGGTTTTAAAAGTAGCAAGAGATTGGGCACGCCTTATGTCCAGAGGTAGCGAATTCCACAATAAAGTAGCTGGGAATGTGAATGAACCAAAATAAAATTTGGAAGATGAAGGGGGAACAGTAAGAACTAAGTTTCAAGTAAGCATCAGAGCAAACAGAACGCAAATAACTGAAACGCTCCTTGAGGTAGCGGGGAGTTAAATAGTACATTATTATAGAAGAGACAGAATATGGGAGTGACGACGAGAAAATATTGAGAGCCACTTGAGCTGAGACCCGACGATACATGGTCATACTTGCGTAACCCAAATATGAACCGAATGCAGATGTTTTGGATACGCTCAAGCTTACTAAGCTGCTCCTCCGTGAGGTCTACCTACTTAAGCAATTTACTCCGTTTACCTTTATGAGACAACATGTCATGTATTGGCTATCATCCATGATAATGGAAAATACATCGCTCTAATGGCTATGCATAACTTGGTGTCAATGTGGTTAACATTAGGCATTGGCTGGCTGTGCATCACAACGAAAACAGGAAATAGCGAGTAGGTAGGTATACCATGACTTGTATTTCTGGTTGATGTATTTTACTATTTAAGCTAGCTGTAAGACTTATATGGGATTCTTTATGCCTGCAATAAAACGATTATTATTATTATTCATGTATGTCGCTCCCGCTCACGGGACAATAGTGTCCCGGACCTTTGGGAGGCGTGCGCGGAGCCGAAGCCAACGCGTAGAGCCTCTTTCGACAATTTAATGAAATGTAAGGTGATGTACATCGAGCGGATGCTGTCCCTATCCGTGTCATGGGACGCACACAGAGACAGCGCCCGCTAGGTGCAAGAAGTAAGTATTGATGGAAACATGGAATCTAAATACAAATTGGGCTATGCGGATGAAATGGAGGACTGGGTAATTGGGCATATGGATTGAGACTATCGGGCGTCTACCAGGAAAAAAGTCTCATGTGTAATGGCACTGGTAGACGATGACTCGACTCCCGCTAGATGGGCCCTCACAAAATAGCGACACATAGAGTGGCCTAAGGGCAACATCGGTGTGGAAGGGTAAGGGCGGAGAGGTGTAATACTGGGCTTTAAACCGGAGCCAACTAACCCCTTACGTTTCCACATCCACCCCCGAGCTGAAACTCTCGCGGCCGGCCGGTTAAGGCCAGACAGAGGTGGAGGTCCTGACCCATCACCCCCCATCAGGATCCCCCAGGAGCACTCAGGTACGTGGGGTCGCTACCCCCCCAACAGCTCGCCATAAGCTGCCCTGCGTGACTGATTGCGCTGGTAAAACCAGTTATTATTATTATCTCCTTTATTCATTTTATAGCTTAGATTGGGTTTTTTACAATAAATTTATATAAAAAGTTAAATACAATAAAGAAGTTACAAAATATAAATACATTATAAAAAACCTAACCTATTATTACTATTCAATCGAGCAATAAACGGAGAAACTCCTACAAAAACACGTTTTCTGTTTGGGGGCCCTTCAATTTCTACCTTTTATTTTATTTTTAATATTTGTTGTAATAGCGGCCATACTAATACGCTTCTAGTCTACAGTTGGAAAGATACGAGTCAAACCACGCTAACTCTTCCAAGCAAATGAACTGTCAAACCATACAAAGTGGGTCAGGTTGTATGGTTTTACAATGAATTTGCTTATAAGAGTCAGCGTGGTTTGACAATACAGCCCTGCGACAGACGGACGGACGAACAGACAGACAGGCAGACTGAGGCTTAATAGTAAGGTCGCGTTAGCGCGTACAGAATCCCGAAAATGGAGTCGATAGATATTAGGTAGTACTCTCATGAAGATATATGGAAATATCTCGCAGTATCGTATTTTGTCGGGAATGCGGGATTCATATTTCTGTCTCAACTTTTTCACTAAAGTTAATCGAAAAAGCATGCTATAACGAACTGGCTCTCTGTACTACGCTTTTATTATAATAATGATTAATTAATTGTAACTTACCTGTAGGTACAGACAGTATGAAACAAGTTTACTTTTAACTTGCCTTAATCGTTCTTGATCTCTTTATTTTCTGTTCTTTCGTCCTCTAAATACTCTTGTATGTAGTTAGTGCAACAAATAGCTGTCGTATCTGTTTAGATATTCGTTTCATCGCAAAAAAACTTGTAATAGTTCATTACTACCGCGTTCGGAATTCCGGGATTGTATGACAATGAGTTTGAAGGCCGAGTCGAAGGCGAAGTATTTGTATTAACTTCATACTTCATAGAACTTAGGCAGTAAAGTCTGCTGGGAACATTGTCTATAACTAGGCTAGGGGGACGACAGTTGTGTCTATTGATGCCACAATTTAAAACTACGTACACCTCTCCCTGCGTAGTTCGTAACATTAATATAAAGTAGACATAGATTGTTTAAACTATACTAAATATAAACTTACCGTAGTCTGGCATTAATACTTTTTGTTTAAAATAATATGGAACAACTTTCAACGAGAACATTCCGAACAATAAAGGCAGAGATGGTGATAGCAGAGAAGTTGTTCTAGAGGTGAACCGAAACAGACTTATTTTTTTATCATTTACTGAGCATTAACTAGGTAAAAACTGAAGGAATGTCTTGCACAAAAGACTCTGTGCGACATCGGCAGTGGCGTAAGTTACGTGTGTCTCGCTCACTCGTATGGCCGCTGCGCTCGGACCTCTCGCTCAACCGCTCACCGCGCCGCTGGTCGCGCAGTCGTGGCATCTCCCTAAATGTTACGTACTACGAGATAGGAAATTAATCTTTTTCCGTACAGTATGATTCACTAGTTGGGCACTAGCCAGCTCTTGCCTAGTTCAAGTTACTTTAAATAAAAACCAGCGACAAAAACATTGTCCTGTTTGATGTGACGCACGCTATATCATCTTTATCGAACGAAACATTGCTTACATCTTTATCAATATATTGTACGTATAATTATTGTGTTACGTTATGCGATCAATATACACATGAAATGGACGCTTTCTTGGCAGATTCGTGTGTGTAGTATATATATTTCACATGTTCTCCTTTTATCGTAAAATTTCTATCAGAAATTTTCTTAGAGGAAATTTTGGAAACTCCACTTTAACTCCAGATGTTAAGTAAAACCTATAGTCCTAACATTTATCAGGGGCCTAATTGCGATTATACCAACACTTGCTGGAGAAGCAATAGGGGAGTTGCGTAAAGTAAACGCACGTCCTATAAGTATAGAGGTAGTTAGTGCGTTTAGCCTCTAAAAAACAAAAAGTGCAGTTGCCGAGAAACTTCTTGACCCAAAATGGCGGATCTGCGAATGCATATTTGTACGTAAATCGGCTACTGCGCAGTCAAGGTTAGGCTCAAGAAGTTTCTCGGCAACTGTACAGTGTGCTTTGGGGAATATAATGATTAATTTTACGCCACGCCGTCGCGGTATCTCCGGTTTTATCTCTCAGAGTTGGACAAATTTCATTTTGAATGAGAATAAGAATGAACGGCCAGATGATGTGAATGGCGACATTCAAAAAAATTCTAATATGATTTATTCTAGAGCGCGCGCGTCATTCTGAATGGCGTGAAATATAATAAATCAAGAATATGTCATTCTGATTACCACTAACGCGTTGATTGGGTTAGTTTGTTAGAGGTCCATTTAACTTAAGTCCAAATAACGTTTTATTTGAATGGCGATTATCTTGATGAAGAGTGATTAAGCCTTAAATACAAAGATCAAAGCTAAGAGTGATTGTTTAGTATAAGTTTTTTTTTATGCATTCTACTTTAGTTATTGAAAAGTCGAAATTAAACAGAGGTGTGCCATCACAAGGCATTGGCGTATCTAAGATTATTTTTCAGGCGGGGCCTGGGTGGGGCCTGCCCATGGCCTATGAGATGAAGTCATGAATTTCCATGGGCTACCCAAAATCCTGGGGTGGGCACTAGACCATATTGGGGTGGGCACGGCCCACCCGGCCACCCCCCTAAATACGCCAATGTCACAAGGTCGGCAGCGGAGTGATTGGAAAGATTTGGAAAGATGGATAAGTACCTACGACGCCATGGAAATGAGGTCCTAGAAACGCCTTCTGATGATAGTAAGGATCAGGACAAAGAGAAGTCGACATTATGAATTAAATACAAAGCCTATAATATTTGAAGTTTTTCGATTCCTCGTGCATCTCGTAGTCAATTTTTCACCAAAATGATATGCTCCATCCTGGAGGGCCCTCTGTTAAAATTTCAAACACTAAAATAAGTTTCCATATCGGTTTATAAACGACGAAGATGTAAAAATCGTACAGTCCAATTGAGAACTTCCTCTTTTTGAAGAAGGTTAAAAATATATTATAATCAAACAATTTTATTTCAAATAATCAATCACAGATTGATTTTATTGAATGACGATTAAATTAGTTTCACTCAATTTCTTCTGCTTTGATTTATTGTAAAACTTTCCATTCAATATATCCTATTCTTGAATGACGGTCAGTTGATTCATTCTTGCGGTGCGTCATTTAAAATGATGATTTGTTATTGAATGCCCAACTCTGCTCTATACCTAACCGGATAGGTAGAGGTCGTGGGTAATTGCAATGTACCCACGACTAAACACACACACACACACACACACACACACACACACACACACACACACACAAACACACATTATTGATACAAATGTTGGATGATTATCATGATGGCGTAAAATTTGGCATTTATATTTAACCACAGTATCAATGTTCTACCATGTCCCACTTCTAGTATCTCTGTTTGGGCCTATGTTTGGCATTAAGTCCGCCATTTGTACTGACTTTTGTTTTGTGCAGTAAGTTTAAATAAATGTTATTAAAAAGCAACTCTTCAAACAAGCTTTAATTAATATTCTGCATTCTTCTTAATCTTAATTTGTTCTGTAAATAAGCCAGACGACCTCCAACAAACCGAAGTCTATCAGGTCACCTTCAGTCATCCTTTTGTTTCAGATAATGTAACATACAACCTCCTATTATACCGGACTTGTATGATCGATCTCGAGTATAACGCGACCCAGTGTACCTTACTCAACATCTTCAACAAGACAAACGAGGCCAAGGCCCTGGAGACAGAGGTCCAGGGGGAGGCTTCTCTGCTCATAATGACTCTTTCGGTCGTCAGCAGCATCATGCCGGCGATTCTGACAGTGTTCTTAGGGGCTTGGTCTGATAAGTATGGAAGGAAGCCGTTGGTGGTTTGGCCCCTTTTTGGTAAGATTTTAATTAACTTTTCTATCTGATAATAACCGCTTCGGTGTTTGTTCGTGATTATCGGTCGTCAGCAGCATCATGCCAAAAGATTCTTAGAACATTCTTAGTTAACTAGATAGCACGTCCAGAAACGCAAATTAGGACGCTCGTGATACGGTATTACGACGTCTGTGGACAGTGACTTTTATCTTCCCAAAACTGGCACTCTCGCCACAGACGGATTTTTTATAGGCTTTTGCTAGAAATGAGTTATGTATGTGCCGCCACATGCAATTTTCAAAATGGTTCTGTGTCCGTGTGAACGTTTAACTCGTACAAGTGTAGGTGATTCCATTAGTACTTTAGAAAGTAAGAATCCTCATTGTTTTGTTGTTTTTCAGGACAATTCCTAACAACGGTACTCACAGTAGTATTCAGCGAAATACAATATCTAAGCGCCTATTGGTTCGTGATATGTGTTTTACCGTTCACACTGTTCGGTGGAGCGAGCGCCGTCATGCTGGGAGCTACTCTGCTTATTACAGATTTAGCTAAAGATGAACATCTGTCTTTCAGGTAGGTAAAAATTCCTAATAATATAAAATGGTTATAAATGAACTGAACCATCTGTGGTGATAAGCTATAGTGGAGTAGACATTTCCTAACCTAGTCCAATTCAGACAGTCATTTAGCGATTTTGGCTATATGTGAATGTGCATCAACATTTGCGATGTAGTTTTTACTCGGTGTAGGTAGTCGTTTTGCGACCAAGTCAGTCTTCTAGTGACCTCATAGTTTGTTGACCAGATTATTTCTCTGAGATTTTCACCAGTCTTATAAATTGTATAGTCTGTTGTTCTATTCTGGTTGACATGACTAACCTTTAAATTATATCTATATTCCAGATTGGCATTGCTACAAGGCTCGGGCTTCGCAGGGGTCCTCTTAGGCACAGTGGCTTCCAGCTACGTGTATGATGCCATGGGATATGGCCCCTTGTATTCCTTATCAGCTTCTATTTTTTTCTTGACCTTGTTCTATACCATCGTATTGGTTAAAGAGACTCTTGGTGCAGTTGAAAGAGTAAGTAATCATGATTTGTATGTTCTGTTTTCTCTAGATTACTATAAGCCCAGATAATGTTATGTCTTCTTATGTATCCTTGGGTAGAAGTAATTGATTGGTAATTGAATTTTACGAGAAAATAAGTATCATATACGAAGAAATCCCTATTACAACCAAAAGCAGTATAAATTACTCTCAAAGTTACGTTCAAATTGCGGGCAGAAGAAAACCTGTACCCTCCATGAGCCGTGGTGGCGACACCTGTTAAAAATGATTGTTTGACTTAGATCTCTAAAGAATTTGAACGTTGCAGGCTAAATACTAAATGGAACTTCTGTCTATTTTCAGGGGGGGCTTTTGAAAATCTTCAACTTTATCCTGATCAAAGATATGACACAAACTTGTTTCAAGAATCGTCCTGCAATGGTCGCGGCCATTTTGGGTTTCCTTATAACAGCTAATACAATCACAACGTTCAGTATAGTCGGCGTGGGCACTGTGAATTACTTGTTCACCAGACTGAAATTCCAATGGCTTTTAAAGGAATATTCCTTATTCAGTGCCGTGAACACAATTATTGGACTATTTGGGATATTTTTGGGAATGTCATTCTTCCAGACTTACTTCAAACTGACGGACGGCGTTTTACTGATATTGTCATATATGTCATCGATCTCTGATGCTGTTGTTAGAGGGCTGTCGCAAAAATCGTGGCATATGTATCTTGGTAAGTAGCTAATGTTAGGCTTAAGTTTTGAAGTGCAGTGACAGGCCTCAACAAGTTGCAGTTTTCTGAGCGCTTAAATGACGTACCTATTCCAAATGACAAACGTCTTCTAAGTAAATGAGCTTCGAGCAACACAACATTACCAGCAAAAGCCTGCAACAATTAACGACAACGAGAAAGGATGTTAGAGATATTTGGACTTCTCTAATATTTCAATTTGGAATATGTGTATCTAGTTTGAACTCCTATACAGCCTGTTACCGGCATTTATTAAAACTGATAATAATATGATCCATTAGTAATTGTTTGCATGTATTAGCTAATCATAATTATGTAAATTAACTGCACAATTAAATTTCTTAAATCCGCACATTCAATGTAGTGGGTGTATAGCGTAATTGTCGTTACTCATATTATCACGCTGTCATTTAACACTCACTTGTCAATTTACTTTACTGTACATTACTGGCAATTAAAATTTTGTTAGAAAGTTAATAAAGCCTGAATTTAAGTTAATTAATTAAATTAAGGTCATGGATACGTTAAAGATCTATGTTACTTTAATCTACTTTAACACGTTCGCTGCGGGACCGAAACTGACGTTTTTTCGTATGGTGCGTTAAAAGGCCGATTGGCCTGTTACTTAAACTATCCAGTAATGCGTTGTAGGGCTCATAGGCCTAGTAAGGTACTGACGGATATTAAAGACTGTAACTATGCGAAAACTTAAAATGTTCGATAACTACCTATCAATATCATTAGTAGACGAGTTGGTTACCTTAGTGTTTGCTTCGCCCCGGTTTCCTGCTATTTACTTAAGAGGAATAAAGGTGTAAGGTCTTACAACCCGAAACCGCACTGAATAACAGGAAAAAATAGAGAGTTATTAGTGATGGGCAACAACTTATCGACATATTATTTATAATATCGTTTAATAAGAAATAGATATGGGCCTTATAGAAACATAACAAGCATTAATCGTTTCTTACATTCCACACAGAAAGGTTATTTTTTACATTTTTATTTGTTTCTCGGCTAATAGAATTAATAGTAGTAATTTCGAAGAGTTAAAGTCCACGAGCGAGAACTAATTCATTCACAAGTTGGCCATGCATTTGTGCAGCTAAGCAGTATGTTATCATGGAGGTTCCTGGCACATGATACTCCTTCCCTTGATTCATCCTGTCACTTTGTCAACCAGCTTAGCGTATGGAAGGTTCATCGTGAGTATTAAGATGTATTATTGACTATGAGGTATCATCCAGTGGCGAGCCATCAAACAAAAACTCAAGGCAAACCGGCGTAGTTTAGTCATACTTTTTCTTTAGTACTAATAGAAAGTTGTGATCAATCTTTCGGAAGTGGGCAAGCCCTGGGGAATCGGGTTGTAGATACAGACGCTGGTAATAATGATGTATAATGTAATGATAATATAATTAATTTTCAGCTGGAACGCTCTCCATGTTAGGAAGTCTTGCATCACCATTAATTCGATCTCAGATCACCAAAGTGGTCCCGGGGGACGAAGTAGCCAAAATGTTCTCCTTGGTGGGCTGCATAGAAGCAATCGTACCAATATTTGCGCCTACACTATTCAATTTGGTGTATGCTGCAACCTTAACTGACTTCCCAGGTTTCATATACGTGATATCAGGAGGATTCTTCACAGTATGTCTTGTACTTGTAATGTAAGTATTATTCAAGCGTTCTTTTAAATACTGAAATTTGACGAAAATAATGACTCTATGGATGTATTAATGGTGCTAAGATATTAGGTAAGTACCCTCATGAATGAGTAGAGTACAGTAGTATCTATGAACTGTAAAATCTTATTTATTACATAAATCATTTATGATGTTAAAATTTTGTAAGATACAGCTTTTTACCCGATAACTCCACATGTAAAAGGGGGAGGTTCTATGTTCGATTGTATGTGCTTTATTATTGTGGTCTGATTCTCAATATATATTATATATATAATATTTATTATTATCCTGTATGTCGCACCCGCTCACGGGACAATAGTGTCCCGGACCTTTGGGAGGCGTGCGCGGAGCCGAAGCCAACGCGTAGAGCCTCTTTCGACAATTTAATGAAATGTAAGGTGTACATCGAGCGGATGCTGTCCCTATCCGTGTCATGGGACGCACACAGAGACAGCGCCCGCTAGGTGCAAGAACTATTGATGGAAAAATGGAATCTAAATACAAATTGGGCTATGGGGATGAAATGGAGGACTGGCTAATTGGGCTATTGGGTTGAGACTATCGGGCGTCTACCAGCAAAAGTGTCTCATAGCAAAAATGGGACTGGTAGACGATGACTCGCCTCCCGCTAGATGGGCCCCCATAAAAAGCGACACATAGAGTGGCCTAAGGGCAACACCGGTGCGGAAGGCTAAGGGCGGAGAGGTGTAATACTGGGCTTTAAACCGAAGCCAACTAACCCCTTACGTTTCCACATCCGCCCCCGAGCCGCAACTCTCGCGACTCCACTCTGGCCGGCCGGTTAAGGCAAGACAGAGGCGGAGGCCCCGACCCATCACCCCCCGTCAGGATCCCCCAGGAGCACTCAGGTACGTGGGGTCGCTACCCCCCAACAGCTCGCCATAAGCTGTCCTGCGTGACTGATTGCGCTGGTAAAACCAGCGGGCGATGGGGTCGTCCCATTTATTGCACTTCGTTTTTATTAAAGTATATCGTAACTTTTTCTTGTGCAATAAAGAGTAATTAATGTGTTGTAGGATTTGTAGGCATTCACTGTCAGGTTCGGCTTAAGCGTAAACTTCAAAATCATATTTTGACTCTTCTCTACTTATATATATGTCTTTTATTTTGTTTTCAGAATCGCAAACAGTCTTTACTACAGGATGTTGAGAAGTCGGGACCAAGAGCGGAATTTGCTTGTTGAAGATGAATATACTAATGAAAACTAAATATTATTTGGTAAACAGTGGCACTTTATGAGGAATCGTACTTAATAGGGAATTTTCTGGTCATTAGTCGTAAAATGCAGTAGTAGTCCTTTTAATATACATATCTAATGTATATTAAAAGGATGGAATTACCTACTTACCTAATCTTTTAGACTTGTACGATTTGTATAAATTATTATGATTTGTATAAATTATGATCTCAGTAAGGATTTTGTAAAAATATAGACAACAATATTAATATGTAGCTGACTAAAAAGACGGAAAGACTGGACTAAAACAGTTTTAGGCGGTTTAGCCGCAAAATAAAACGCACATAGTATACCATAGCTTTTCTGACAGACATTTCGTCGAAAGTCTCATTTTATCGATATATCATTTCATCTCAAACATTTTCTATGAAACTATCATGATTATGAATGCAAGTTTTATCCTCAATGAAAAAAATCAATGAAATGCTACGAAAAGTTTGTCCGTGATTAGGAAAGTGCCGAATGTAAGTATATGAACGTGGGTGTACTGTACATAATATAAAATATTATACGTATATACACGACTTTAACCTCAATTTAATGCAATTATTTACTCCGACTAATAATGAAAGGGAATATTTTTAGTTTCGAAATGAAACTTAATGCAAACATATCAATAAACATATGATATAAAACTAATATATTGTTCACGTTAGTCGTTTAGTACCAATTTGTGTCAGAAAGTCCACATTGTGTAGGCATAATAATTATCATAAATAATGACACAAAGGTAAATTAAGAAAGAAAAATTGAATGCGATCTACTACAATCGAAGCGGGGTACACCTTTGGGATTTACCTTTGTGTCATTATTTATAAAAATAAAATGTTACCCCACATAAAAAATAAGAATCGATAAAAAAAGATTCTATACAAATATAATAATAATTATTGTGATATTTTTGATTCTAGTGCAATTAAGTACTATAAAAGAAATAAAAAAATGGTGTGATGTGAGAATATCTGCCTTTTAAAATAAATGTAGCTTTTCTTAGAATGAAAGAAGATAGATTCAGCATTCTTGCTAATTATAAGTGATATCATAAATGTAAGACGTTATCTGCCGAATTACCAAAATATATTATAATTATTCTTCAAATTATGACTACGACATAACATCTATTTTGTGTGTTTTATGTTCAATTAAATTATAAAAAGCAGTATTTATAAATAAAAAGGCATATTACACACAAACACTATCATCGATAGTAACATAGCATTGTAAATCTTTACTTTCTGTTGTTTAAATTATCATAACCCTTGTTGTTTTTTGACAGTTTGACTAATGTTAACTACTTATACTATTTTTGTTATAAACTCATCCTCCTAGCCTTTGTCCCAGTTTTGTTATAAACTGCACAAACGTATTATTTATAAATAACACGTTTTTTTTCTTTATTGTTTATATGCTGATTTGGCGATTCAGATATCTATACAGGGTGTATTTAATCAAGGTAATAGGTCTGCCAAGGCTGCCCTTGGATCGCCTGCCCTTTGTGATTTTTGTATCAGACCCACCTTAAATCTACTTATGTTGCAGTGGTTCGTATTATATATTTGTATGTCTTTTTTGCTTATTAGGGATTATGATAATATGTTATTGAGCCCAGTGTTTTGTAATCGTTTCATTTGATTTAGACTAGGTACGATTATTTTTTCACCGAAACGAAACGAAACGAGACCCACCTTAAATCTACTTATGTTGCAGTGGTTCGTATTATATATTTGTATGTCTTTTTTGCTTATTAGGGATTATGATAATATGTTATTGAACCCAGTGTTTTGTAATCGTTTCATTTGATTTAGACTAGGTACGATTATTTTTCTTCGTGACTAGATTCATAAATTTGTGTGTTTATATAAGGAGGGGCTAAGTTATAGGTAATATTTTGGAATACCTTTAGTATAATTAGTGATATAAATCATGTTTATAAAAGTGATACTGTGATATAAAATCTTAACAAAATCATGAAAATCGTAGTTAATCATTATTATTATAGGTACTTACCTAAGATTTCACGTTACAATAGAAAAATAAATAATTAAAAGAGGAGTTTGAATAAAAAAAAAACACTTATTACAAAACCTTAAATGCATTTTATTGCAATCACACAAAGAAACATACACATCTACTTAATATTATTATATACTTACAATAACAATACAAGTAACATCACATCTGGAAGATAAAAAATCTAAATTTCTTTGTACAGTTTGGTATAAACAGATTGTTGTTATATTTAGCATATAGTGCAAAAAATATAGAGCCATTTATAAGACATTAATAATCAGAACTAATAAAAAATAAAAATCAGTTAAACTTGTGCAATTTGATTTAAACATTTGTATCTAAATGTAACCAACTGACCGAAGTTCATCAAATGACCTACCGGATCACACAATAATCTTATCATGAAATGACACGCAAAATTATACATACTTACCGATTTTTTAAGGGAAGTCATATGATATTTCATCATCACTTCCCGGAAAAACCCATGGTTGAGCATAGAATTCTCGTAACGTATAGTTTAGTATATTTTATTTATTAATTTGACGAAAAATGCCATAAACTATTTAATTAATGTCTCATAAATAACCCTATATGCTTGTCTTTAGTATTTTTTTATGCAAGTGAAAATATTTTCATACGTAAAATTTAATTTAGGCATGAAAATTAAACCTTAAGCCTCAATTATTCCACATTTACTCAATCTCTTAATCGGCATTTTTTTTAATGGTTATATTAAATTGTTATGTAATAAAATAGTAAAACTTAGTAATAAATAAGAACTTAAATAATATGTGTAGTTCATGTTAGGTACATGACATTAACCAAAGTATCATTAAAATGACTATACTTACACCTACTTAGTATTTGCTTTCTGGAAGGAGCGTGGCGAAGACAGAGTTATAACATTTTATTTTTGATGTATACTAAGATGATTTTAGTTACCACGTAATGGTAAAACAGCTAGATAAAAAAAATATTAATTCAAAGATATGATTATGAATCTATATTTTTTTTCATTCTATTGGAATATTGCGAATAGATTCTGTGATATATTTCTATCATCAAGATCTATTATAACCTGATCACCACGCCCATGGTTCTTATTCCTAACTTAACCTAAAGCCTGCTCACCATACTCTCCCCATCAGAAGACCTCGCTTCGCTCGTTTTATTTAGTCACAGCGACTCCCTAGTAGTCGAAATCAGGTTGACAATAGGCTGTATGAGTATGTAGAACAACGTGATTACCACAAATACCATTAGTGCCGTGGATAGACCAGGATTATCGGCGGCGAAATAGTCCATATTGAAGCCAATAGCTATCGTTATCAGACCCATGCTGAGGGATATCAAACCGAGGGCTACGTGGAGAATCTTGATCGGGCCACTCTTGATCATGAGACGTACTTTTGAAGAGAAAAGAGCTATGATGCCGGAGATAAAACTGGCGAGAGAGAACGCCAATGCGATAACACCTGAAATTGATAAAGCAGATAAAATACTCAAGTTTTCGAAATCGAGATGCTTCTATCTAACCTAAAATTTTTTGGTTGAACGCATCATCAGATCTAGTGCGACTTCATGTTTGTTAAATATACTAAAATGCAACGTTATTTTTATTCATAATTTAAGAACATTATCAACTTCTTTTATTGTCCTTTAATATTTCCGGTACTATAACTTATGTTGTTATATGACGCACCTTTTCTCTGAAAATTGTTACTTCGATCCCTACAGTTAATAAACATTTCCTTAAGTACTCTAGGTAGTAGCGTTTTAACTGCCTTATTACTATATCCGCAATATTGGCCAATTTATATAAACAATCAACATCATTATGATACTAAATTGTAAAAAGCTGCGATTTTTACAAGACAACCAAAAATGGCGTCACAAGCTACGATTTAATACAGCGTTAAATAGTTAGTCAAAATTGGAGATTGATCCAGACGATTTATTCAGTGTAATTAGAAATGCTAAAATAATGTCATCGGAAATACGAACCGCAGTATCCATGAGGCGTGTTAATAGCCATATCAGTCTCAGCCAGCGCCAGAAAAGAGCCCGATATGACGAAGATGGCGCCGATGAGTTGTAGACAGCCGTGTACCACGCGTTTGCCATCTTGGGACAGTTGGAACGACCAGGAATTGTGCCGGTGGAGAGTCAGGACTGCTTCCACGAGGAACAGTTGGTACTGGAATAGAAAAAAACAATTAGCACTATGTCGGTTATTGTGGTTCTTCATTCCTCTTTCGATTTCGTAGAGAACTCATAGCATAGTCTCTCGAATGCTCTTTGGGGGACCTTTAAGCTTCTTATAAGGTCTATCGTGGTTTAATATCTATGACTCCTGTTAATGACTGTGCATGAAACTCCTTTAGATGAAACCATTTTTTGGAGGCCCTTGCTAGAAAGAAGGTAGACATTATTGTTCTTAGAATCAAACAAACTTTAGGTACGACTATTGAGATGGAGTGATGTAATGAGACTTTGACTATATGTATAGTCAGCTAGTGACACAAAACGTCCCGCTGGATTGTGGTATTGTAGTGTAGGTAATCCATAAGAACTCCAACAAGGTAAGGTATCAGATAAAACTAAGGACCAGAGGATGTGACTATTTAGGCGTTTGAAAATTGGCTACTTAAAAATAATAAGGGTATGTTAGTTAGTTAGTTAGTTGCGCTGGGCATTTTACGCAAGTCGACATCCAACGTGCCTATTTTGCGTGAAAAGGGGGTAGCACTACTCCTACCACCCCAACTCCTCCACGAACCTAAGGAAAGCCTTTATGACAACATTTGCACGCTTGCTTGCAGGCTGAGCACATTGGAAACAAACATCGAATTATAAGACCTTAAACACTGTGTTCTAGCAAATAAATGATTTGACTTTGACTTTGACTTTGATGCTTATGGCTTCGTGTACGGTACTTGGAGATCCTAGGTATTTCATCCTGTATCCTTCTACCTGTTTGCAATCTAGTAGAATATGATTGGTGGTTTCTTCTGCCTCCATGCATGCTCTGCATACTGGGCTGTCTGTTATACCTAAATTGAAAAGGTGTTTGTTCAGAGTATTCGGCCTAATAAGGGTATACGGCCTTCTATTATTATTTGGTTCATCTTCTGTCATTCGGGGGCCTATGATGGTAGAGTTTATAAACGCTTCCAAACGCTACCATGATAAATCACGTGATGAATAAGTGACATAGCATCCATCACGTTTTGACAAGATGCGAGTGTAAGTGACAGATGCTTTGTCACTTATTTATCACGTGATAAACGCAACCATCATAAGCCCCCGATCGTGTTACAATGTCTGATTCAATGATGAATGCTTTATTATAGTATATAGAGTAGCCGTTACCGGCTCTATTCCGCAGGGAAGCGTTTTAGGATGCTGTCTCTTTTTCATTTACATAAATGATCTCCCTAACGTACTAGATAACCACTGCGTGCTCTTTGCAGACGACATATCCGTATTGCTCCGATGTGCAAATAATTTAGAAGTTGACAATAAACTAAACTCCCTAATAAAATCATTAAACCCTTAATAAAACCCTTAATAAAATCATTAATTAAGTGTAAGTGTGCAATAGAGAACATTCATTATAAGTGTAATACTAGTGTTTACTAAATTGTTCCTTGTGTAGTTTTAAGTCTTTAAGTAGGTATTAAGGGCTAGTAAGTAAGCCCTTCCAAATTGCTGTGCCCTTGCAGGGCGTCACATGTATACCTAGTCTATAATCCATCTATTGTCCGTAATGTGATGCAATAAAAATTTAATTTGAATTTGAATTTGAATTTGAATTTGAATTTGAATTAGAATTAGAATTTGAATTTGAATTTGAATTTGAATTTGAATTTGAATTTGAATTTGAATTTGAATTTGAATTTGAATTTGAATTTGAATTTGCTATAACACGTTCACGTACACAGACCCATATTAATATTTTTTTCTACTCCAGAACTTTTTTCTGTCATTTATACAGTTACTAACTCTATTATAAAGACATAAATTATGAAAATCTGTAAAAGTCTATACTCTACTGCCCAAAAAACACTGCTAAAAGATGTTATAATGTCGCCAAAAAAGCATAGGTACTTAGTATCACAGATTACAATATAAACAGCTGCATTCACACAATTTGCAATATAAAAAAAAACTTATTGTACTAATGCATTGCTGCCAACTTAAAAAAATAGTTTTATCCTCTGTGCATGGATGTATAGTATAGTGAACGTTTACCTTTAGGTATAAGTTCATATTTTTTTGACAGGTGAACGTCAATAAAAAAAAGTTTATCAGAGACTATTTTTTTTAATTTTGTTGTTTCCGAGCGGGAACATGTAATTATTTTCTTTGTTGTTTATTTGCATTTTATTTATTAAAATGTCGAGTCGTAGAAAAAGTATTGTATGCAACGTTGTATAAGTCAGGTAAGTAGGTCAAAAAACGCTCGTGGCATCTTTCTTACGATGTTCGCTACGCTCACATCGTAACCCATGCCACTCGCGTTTTTTGCCCCCTCATATACAACTGTTGCATAATAGTATTTTATGCAACCGTTGTATAAGAGGGGGCAAAAAACGCGAGTGGCATGGGTTACGATGTGAGCGTAGCGAACATCGTAAGAAAGATGCCACGAGCGTTTTTTGACCTACTTATACAACGTTGCATACAATACTTTTTCTACGACACGACATTTCATAAATAAAATGCAAATAAACTACAAAGAAAATAACTACATGTTCCCGCTCGGAATCAACAAAATTAAAAAAAAAATAGTCTCTGATAAACATTTTTTTTTATTGACGTCCATCTGTCAGAAAAATATGAACTTTTACATAAAGGTATACGTTCACTATACTAAACATCCATGCACTGAAGATAAAACTTTTTTTTTTAAGTTGGCAGCAATGCTTTTGTACAATAAGCTTTTTTTTAAATTGCAAATTGTGTGAATGCTACTGTTTAACTCGTAATCTGTGGTACTAAGTGATGGTTTTTTGGCGACATTATAACATCGTTTAGCAGTGTTTTTTTGGGCAATAGAGTATAGACTTTTACAGACTTTCATAATTTATGTCTTTATATTAGAGTTAGTAACTATATAAATGACAGAAAAAAGTGCTGGAGTAGAAAAAATACTATATTGCATGCTGCGCCACAGACAAAACTCATACAAAAAGTTCTATTCAAAAACGATACGGCCTTTAATATGTATAAAATCTATGAGATATGTTTGGCTGTCAGCAAACTTTTTTTTTTAATATCAGACAACCTCACACAAATCGATCTAGTCCCAAATTAAGCTCAAGAAGGCTTGTGTTATGGGTACTAGACGACGATATACATACTTATATAGATAAATATATACTTAAATACATAGAACAACCATGACCCAAGCACAAATATTCGAGTTCATCACACAAATATTTGCCCTGGCCGGGATTCGAACCCGGGACCGCCGGCTCAGTAGGCAGGTCTCTACAAACCGAGCCAACCGCGTTGTCTGGCAGTTTTGCGAAGATAAAAATTTACCGTCAACAGCCGTAGTGCCGTATCACGAGTCACGAGTTGTATACAAATTTATGTCTCAACAAACTATCCATTATAGTGTTAATCTAATGTTTCTCCCAAGAGTTCTACTTTTAAACAGGCCCATTTTGTCGAGTTAATTGAGACTACGCCAACTTTACATTTAGCTCCTACGCGGTACTACTAAATAGCAAGTTGTACGCTAGTGCTTTATCATTTAAGTTCATTCAGAAATACTATAGGCGCAGGAAAATGAAGTACATATTCGTTTAAGGCGACTCCTAATGCCAACGTCCTTGAGGATCTGGGCGGAGCCTAACGTTATTCCCCCCGCCGACCGTGCGCCCCCGGAACATTACTTCGTTCATAATCTCGTTGAGTGGCGTCCAAGCAGCTTCATACACTCGCATAGTCCGAGCGTGAGTTGAAGATCAACAAACCTTATACCTTATTTAAACTTAAAGGCATTGACAAATCTCGAAGTAAAATAAATCATTTAAACAATGATATAATTATTTCGGATTACTAAATATCTATTTACCCACTACAGTAGAATATTAAAAATAAAATGCGTTAAAGCTATTTTCCAAAAAAACAAGTGAAATTAGCCATTTAGAAGTCTCGCATCGAAAAATACTTTTTAGTTTCTTTTGTATGTGTAGGTACCTACCAAAAATAGTTAAAATGCCGACAAGATTCTTGATTATACGTGTAAAATCATGCAGAAATAAAAAAATACCGTTTTTTAATAAATAAATCATATCGTGACCCAGCGGATGAACCGATATTTTAACATAGTAGTGGAGGCACAGCTTTATCCCCCGGGTCATGTTGCTCTAATGAAAAGATAAACTATAAATAATAGAGCGACAAATTCAACTTTACCGTTGGAAAACGGATTTACGTCCTTTACTTATAAACAGTGATAGTTTTTTATGACTACATTAGTAATGTTCTCAGATTTTTCCCTATACTTGTTGATATTGACGATATTTTACTAGACGATATTTTTTTTGTTTTATTTCTATGTTCAAGGTCAATGGATACCCTATAAATGTTAATTTACTTGAGTGTCAAAATATACCGATGCTGGAAAGTAGAAATTATCTAAGCGACATTTTTGGGGATATCGAGTTTACACACTGTTGGGATCGGCAGATTTTTCTGCATCGAATGGGTTGGGTCTCGTATATAATAATATCTGTCTGATGACTTTTGTGTCGCTTATCCCGTCGGTGATTTAGAGAATCTCTAAATTTTTTTTCTACTAAACGACTTGATTTTTGATGTTTTTTTTTGCAAAATGGAGATTACATAAAAAGTTTTTTGCATAATAATGAACCTTAGAGCTTTTTTACTTATTTGTCAAAACAGATCAAACAACTTGGATAATTTTTCTTTATTGCAACTAACCTTGCACTTGTTGGTTAACTGTTTTTACCTGATCGTAAAATATATTTTAATGTCGTTTGAGGCATTTTACCTATGTCTTTATGATAAAATTAACATAAAGGTAAATTATGAAAGAAAAATTGAATGTGATCCACTGCAATGTAAGCAGGACTCGAACCTGCGACCCTAAGTTTCCGGCGTAGTGCTCTACCAACTGAGCTATCATATCGTTACGTCAATCACACTAAATCTTTGATTCCATAATTCTTCGCTACTGGAGCGCCTTCTGTGCCATGTGTGTTTAAAATGCTTATGCGCATTAGCCAAAAAGTAAAAATGTGGTATATCCACATTATTAAACAGAATCGATATAAGATTCTATAAAAAATAACATAGTTAGATTAAATTACCTGATTGTCGTATCTTAACTATTGGCGTTTGTCCAAATTTACCTGCTTTGCTACTATGAAACCATTGTCGCCTATCCTTTTTTACTTTGATAGACTACTGTCGCTTATCTTGAATTGCTTGAATGACAATTGAGTCGTATTTGCTATCTCATTGCAATTGTAATTAATATAATTTCACGTAGTTCGTGATTTAAAATTCCTTAATGAGTACCGAGTGACTGCAGTCTTGAGAACTCTTGTGCTGTTCTCATTAGTCATAGCTATCGTTTGCTACCGTACATTGGTCTAGAACTACTGGAAATCTTTCAGCAGATCACACATAAAAATTGATAAAATTGAAATTTCACGTGATATCTGATGAATAAATTTTTAACATTTCTAGAGCAGTTTTTTTTTGTATTTGCGTAGTTGGACCATAAGTTTTCGTCTTAGAGAACTTTAAATGTCACTTCATTAATTTTAATGTTTGAAAATAAATATTTTCCTCTAATTAAAACATTAATCGTGAGGTTTTATTGTACGATAAATAGCTTTTCATGTCTGAAATATTTCCTAGAAAGGCGATTAGATAATTTTTCTTGATTTATTTCATGCTGATTTATGCACATTTATATATTTACCTGACTAGAAAATGAGCATGCATATATATGTTGTTAACACGTTCGCTGACAGTACGTCGCCAGGCGAGAAATTCAAATGTAGCGATATGACAGTACGTCGGAGGACGTACCTACTCTTGTTACGATTACGGGCAGTACGTCGGCTGGCGATAGTTTTCCCTATAAACACTAAGACAAGTAGCGTTCACTGTCGTATTGTAAGTAATCTTATACATCCTACTGCCGTATTAAGGGTATAATTTAATAGGACTATTCCTGTCCCTTACACATACCATACGTCACTCGCACTTGAGTACTACGTCGAACGGCGTGTGCGCTCGCTTACTTTCTCAGACAATTAGTCTGTCAGTGTCATTTTAGGAACAACAACGAAGTGTTATCGCAAAAAACGTAAGTAAAATTTATATAATCGTTCTTAATATCTTTGAATTTAACTTAAATTAGGTTAATAAATACTATTTACTTGTTTTTATGTAGTAAAATTTAAAAATGCCCACATTTGATGTATTAGAAATTGATATTGAGAACATAGTTCTGCTATATTCTACATATTTTTTAAAATAAAATAACTTGATATTATTTGTACATTTCGATACTAAAGGTGCCTTATTTAATTGATAACGGTTGGGTATTGATATAAATTACTCAGGTAGGTTAATACCAGTGTTAACCTTTTACGAATGTTTCTGTGTTGTTTCAAGTAAATTAATAAAGGAATTTTAGCTTGTAGTTAGTCCACGAGTAGGTTTTTCCGAGTATCGCGATTATGATCACGATTTTAAACTGTTTATAAGTGTATGTAGTAGGTATATTTTAATGCAAATGTTATCTTAATGAACAATACTTATATTATTTCAGATGTCATCGAAAAAAACGTCTGAAAAAACGCCTGTTTGACGATTTGAATTCAAATTCGGACACTGAGGTGGATCCATTCGATGACAGTGATGGTGAATATGGCTCCGACAAAAAATATGATCCACAGCAGGTAGGTGGCTACTCAAGTTCTTCAGAGGAAATATTTTCTATTGGACCTCGTCGACACACATCTGGGGGCCCTGTCGCCTCATCGGATTCAAGTCGCATATCACGGAGAGCTCGGATTCTGAGCAGGACGATCAACCTGCAGAACAGACTGAATTAGATGCAGAAGTAATAGATAACTCCCTCTCCCACGAAACATCTCCTGTATTCCTAGTAGTATGGATCCAGCACCAGTGCCAAATTGGCGAAGATCTCCTGTACCAGAGGATCAACCGTGGACAAATACAATTGGTGAGATTAAAAACAAAAACAGCAACTAAAAACACAATAACCCCCAAAAAAACATCGTTGAACCAGATCAAGATCGAAAGCTCAAGTCACTGGCCCCAAACGTCAACCTGCTCCTGAAAAAAAAAAAACTCATTTCTGAAGTGTAAAATGTTTCTAAGTAAAAATAAGAAGAGAGTAGAGACCAGCTACCGCTGCATTGGATGCCCAGGGCTTCCTCCGCTATGTCCTGAATGCTTCCAAGACTATCACCAACTCCTTGAGCACCAAGAAGTCCAAGAACAATCCTCTTAGTTGATTTTTAATAGGTATACGCAATTTGTGTAAAAAAAGTTGAAAAACCAAACTTTTAAAAATTATGCGATGTTATAAGGAAAGTCCATTGTTTGTACTAAAGTTTATCAGGATATTGTTAACTTTTTGTTTTGTTTTTTAGTTTTCACAATATATTTCCTGAGGACTATATATTTTTTGTTGATTTCCCTATAAAGACATGACATCCGTCGACGTAGTGTCGCATTTAGAAATGGAAAGATATGATCAGCATGGCACTACGTCGACAGATGGGTACGTCCCTCGACTTAGTGTCACATATACGCATATTAACGCATGCTCAGCATGACACTACGTCGACAGATGGGATGATCCCTCGACGTAGTGTCACCTTTAGACATACAAATACATGACCAACATGACACTACGCCGACAGACGAGAACGCCTTACGACGTAGTGTCATATTTAGACTGAAATATATATGACCAACATGACACTACGTCGACAGACCTTAACGTCTCATGACGTAGTATCGCAATGAGACTGAAAATACATGACCAACATGACACTACGCCGACAGACGAGAACGCCTCACGACGTAGTGTTACATTGAGACTGAAAAATACATGACCGACATGACACTACGTCGACAGACGGGAACGTCTCATAACGTAGTGTCAAATTAAGGCATGTTAAAATATGCTTATATAGGCACTACGTCGAGAAAATTCATCGTCTGTCGACGTAGTGTTGCACTGAGGCAGGTATTTTTTTATGTAGTTAGGCACTACGTTGCAGGACGTTTACGTCTGTAAACGTAGTGACGGAAGTATTTAAAATTATATTTCTGGATTTATTAGTACGTCTTTTGACGGGCTGTTATTTAGTATTGATTTTTTTACTGCCGTATTACGGTGTCAGGGTAGGAGTCCACTGTCAGCGAACGTGTTAACTGTGTTGATTGTTGTGTAATAGATTATACTATTTTACCTGGCTAATTTCTCTGGAAACGTGTCGTTTAGATAATTTTACCTAATGCTATTTTGACGGCCATTTTGCGTAAGCGACGCTAAATCCTAAAATATTCCATTAATAGACAAAATAACAAAAGCAATATGTAAAAAACATGATATTGTTTATATAAAATGAGCATCGTATGCACATAGATATTGTTTACTGTGTTGATTGTTGTGTAAAATGTAGATTATACTATTTTACCTGACTAATATCTCGGGAAACGTGTCGTTTAGATAATTTTACCTAATTCTATTTTGACAGCCATTTTGCGTAAGCGATGCGAAATTTTAAATTATTCCATTAATAGACAAAATAACAAAAACGACATGCAGAGAACATGATGTTGTTTATAATTATAAAATGCTTCATTTAAAAAGTAGGTCCACAGAATATTTAATAACTTTTTATTTTTTTGAAAAAGTTCGTAGTTTTTTAGATCTGTAAAGTTAGCTCCGTGTTTCTTGGATAATTTTCCTTTCCAGCGTAGATACCCGTATGTTAGTTTAAGATAGCCGTATCTTTTTTTTTACGTTAACATAGAAGTTCGATTTTTTACAGCTTCAAGGGACTGTAGACCAAAGTACGACGTGTAGACGGTTTTTATTTCAACTCGACACCCACACGCGTTACCGAGATAAAGGGCAGAAAGACGAACGGTCAGCAAAATGATCCTATGCCTATGGGTTCCGATTTTTCCGGTAAAAATACCTAAATCTATAAATAATGAGGTTTATCACTTTTAATTAGTATATATGAAATTTAGCCGATACAAATAAAATTTCAATATGGAAAATGTTATTCATAACCAGGCTAGTTTTAAATGTTTACCATTTTATAGTGCAAAGGTAGGTTTTGAAGTTTAAGAAGGTAATAACATATTTTGACGGTGTAATGTGATATATGAATACAATAAATAGTCCTTAATGTGACTGTACATAATGAAGGGTATTGAACACGAGTGTGGGTTTATGAAACGAGCCGGAGCCAAGTTTCATAATAACATCACAGGAGTGTTTTAATGCCTCCAATATGATGCATTCAGAAGTCGCACGTTATAACAAATATTACCCGGTAATGGCGGTAATGAAGTTTTCTAGCAGCTGTCATTGTTTTTATTTTAATTCAGAGACAAACTAGAGTCGGCCCTAACTATCATATCGTTCGATACACTATGTGACATTTGTCAAATTCGATTGAAAATTGACAATTCATTTCGAACTAAACGTCATCTCGATTGATATTAGAATAGAGGTCAAATCAAATTTCTTTGTTTTACAGAGATGTTCAAATTTGAATAAATAATATAATCGAAATAAGAAATTTGTGCTAAAAAACAGTCTATTTTTATGGTGGTCATAATGTGCCGTTCTTGAACGCATCATGGAGGGTTTATGATATTTGGATAGATAAAAGATTTAATAAAATAACAAACTTTCGATAACTGAATGTACTTATACATATACATGACTCAAAAGTTTTTTTTTTTTCAGATTATTATGCATATAAGCCTGTGCCGTTCCTTTGTCGGGTAAAGGCCTCTATCTTTTTTCCACTCGTCCTTATTTAGATCAGCAATGTCCAACCCTTTTGTAATACATCCAGGTAGTCCCACCATCTTCATCGTGATCTACCGTGACGCCGAATTTTATTGGGTGGGTGTAGATTTCTTGATCTGCAGATCGGTTGACATGCGGCAAACGTGTCAGCTCTACTTTAGTTTAGCGGTTGTCTGGGTTACGTAAGCTATTTGGGTTTTGGCGTTCCTTCCGCGATCGATTAATTTGATCCAAGATCGTTTCATTGCCCTCTGGCAAACTTAGAAAGAAAAAATCTGAGCATTAGTCAAAAATCAAGTCCGGGCATTACGATGAGTCTAAATAAAGTTATACATTTTTTCATTAATTCAACTGTAATCCGATCATTAATATATGGCTTTTAAACGATATGTAATAAAAATCAGGTTTTTTATTTTATAAACGGTAAACAATTGGAACAGAACTTATGGCCATGCTGGGTATAGCTAGGCCCGGTGGATATGTCAATAATTGCTAACGCTCATTTAGATTTAAATATGAAGTGGGAAATTTATTGATGCAAATATGTATTCTGACTATATGTACATAAATAAACCCTCATGCCAAAATTGTCACTTGCCTTCTTGGACTAGAAAATTATTGTAAATTTTGATACTGTATTTTTATATCATATGCCATGTACTAGTGACGCAACGAATGTGAATACTTACAATAAATATTCGTATTCGTAAATTAGCGTTTTACCGAATATTACAATGGTATTCAAACGAACAATACTTGTTCTGCATTATGATATTCATATCTCTTAGGGTTGAATTCATAAAGATCATTAGACGTTATCATACTTAAATATCTGTATTATCAGATTTTTTTTACTAACCGAAATACCTAAGGTATTCTAATATTACACAGAGAAGGGCCCTAAAACCCACACCAAAAGTGTTATTTTCTGGGAATCCTGTCCGGTGTGGGCCCATGACTGAGAATATCTAAGTATTCAAATGTGTTCGGGAATGCTAAGCAATGACAATTTTTTTTATAAGTACTTATAATTAATAGATACTTACCTAAATACGAAAAAAACAGTTGAATTTAATTCTATATGAAAATGAGTGCTTTTTGTTATGTCGCATAGCGTAGTCGTGTGAAAAAACGAACTACTCTCTTAAAATACACTTCAAACGCACGAAGACAGATCGAACCTCCGCGGGATCCGGTACTATAACAGTTTTCCGTAACTAGATGGATCGCGAGAGCAAGTGACACAGCCTTCCCCTTCGACGGTTAGATTTACACTGAGCTCGCAGCCCGGGCCGGCCGCGCTCGCGGAAATTCAGTTTTTTTGATGCTTTATTAGACCGAATTTCCATTTTACTAACTTTTAAACAATACGATTAAAGATCAATGAATTGTCAATGTTCTTGCGAAAGAGCCATGTAAATATCACTTGTAGTTTAGAAGCCTTAGGGAATTGAAAATTGAAAACGACCCTATTTCAACATTATGTTTTCCATAGTAATTATTGCTTTAAAAAAAAATCCAACTATAATTTTTTAGAAGAAATAGTCAAAAATAACATATATTTTTTTCAGATTTTTCCGTTGGCTAGATTACGAGCCTTAGGACTTTAAAAATCACCATTCCACGTACGGAGTCGCCTTAAGGTTGGATTAAGGAGCAAATTGAAGACTTTGGTTTCAACCCTAAGGGTACTTCCTCAACTCGCGGCGATGGACCATCCGAATGTTAAAGCTAAGAAGATGTACATTTTACACGGATACCATTCGAATACCGCAAGGAAGTGAAATAGGTGGTAGTAGACCAACTATATTGTGTAAATGTAAGTATGTATTTTTGTATAAACAGTAATATATATTTTGTATTTACCTGTATCATAGGTACTCTCTGTACCATCAGTTTTCTGATATGCACCCACTTCTAGTATCTCTGTCCTATGGTTGACTGGTAGAGAATGCCATTTGGCATTAAGTCCGCCATTTGTACTGACTTTTGTTTTGTGCAATAAAGTTTAAATCATTAAATATATTAGAATACAACAAAAGTTGGAATACCATGCATATTATAACAAGAATTATTTCATTTTTCATACCCTGTATAGCCCTAGAATCTAGGGCGTAGGTGCACCCTGTATTAAAATATGTTGGGAAGCCCCGACGACGGGCCAGGGCACAACACGTTGGACCTTTACGAGCCAGGGATCCCGTTTTTTTGATACTCCCGATACGGCGGTAAATACGCCACTGCTTGTGTAAAAAAATACTAGTTGCAGGCATAGCACTTGAACTTGATACTTGTTATCGTGTAAGATGACTTTCACTCGGATTTTTTTTTTAATTTAAAATGCTTGTATAGCTAAATCACTAAGCAAAATCATAACACGTTACTAGGATGTAGATATAGGTCTTATTCATCGTAATGATGCAAGATATATCTAGACACCTGACAGTGGTGATAAATGCGGCTAACATTACATATTTGCCCTTCTTATCAGTTTACATCTATAATAAAAAAGACACGCACTCAGTTTTACATAATCTCACAATTTACGGCACAGAATACGTACGCCAGTTCCCGCGAAAATTATATGGAGTTGCAGATTCGTGATAGTTCCGTTTGGTTCCACGGTCAGCGCGAAATGCCACATACAGAACACCACTATGGCCACTTGCATGTGATGGAGAAGGTTGATCAGCTGGCAGATGGCTAGCCACGCCGAATCCCAGGAGTTCGTGTAAGCATCGCCACTCTCAGCATCATATCTACTCCCTGGTGCCCTGGTCAGTTCTGCTTGGTACGGCACGTGTTCTCTCACTTCGAACATTTCGACCTTCTCCACAGACTGCTGACTGGATCCAACGGCCATTTTGTCAATCCTCGGCACGGAGTACTTCTCCATAGATTGCTGGCTCGTGCTAGGTCTATCCATCTTCGCTATTCTATACACAGAATAGACCTTTCGGACCGTTTTAGACTATCCACCGGCACGCACGGTCACATGGACTCTTTGCGACTTACGTACTAAGACTTTTTCTTAAGACAGTTTGAGATAGCGATACAGATAACATGGGAGAATTCGATCGGTTCTTGAGCTATCGTTTGAGAATTGACAGTTTTGAGATTAAAAGGTTGTGCAACTTGCGATAATGCGAGAAGTATTTGAGAGATTAGCTTAATCTCCTTCACTTTGTGCAATGTTGAAATTCCTTTTCTCCTGAAGTTGAGTATGTGTTCGTAGTTGAATTGCGGTCTTAGTGACCTAAATGCGGGAGTACCAAGTTTTGGTTTCTGTTATCTTCTGAACGGCTAACATCAAATATCTAACTTGTATTATTGATTTGTATGATTCGGATGAAAATATGATAGAAATATGAGCAGATGTGTACAATCGAAAGTAAGTTATTATCCAGGTGCAATCGTATAACTGTTTTTTTTTTGGATTAGTGTTTGTGATCACTCGTCAAAATATACTAAATGATTTTAACCAATGATAACGCTTATTTGGATACAGCCCGACCTTAAGGGTTACATTCACATGCCACCTTAAGGCGGCAAAAAGCATGTCACCGCTGTGTCCAGCGTGGACATCGCATTTAAAACGCCATGTGAATGACAGGATGATCGTTAGACCGAATGTGAGAGCTTTATTCACATGACGAGTCAAATTACTTGCGGGTCTTATCAAAGGGTATAAGGCTAAATCACCGAAGGAAATTAGTGCGAACAATTACTAGTCGCTACCAAGGTGCTCGTCTAATATTTCCGGTTTGAGGACTTAAACGGCGCGCGTTCGAAACCAATCGTAGAGTAAACTTGCTTATTATACATACATGTGCATAGGAAATCTGCACGTAGGTATAGCATAACTGTGACACGCGACCTCTTATTGCGCCTCATAAGTAATTCATACCTTAGTTGACACTTACTAATTGCAATTTTTTTGTTGCCAGTGAAATTTAAACCACATGGAGTTGTGCACTAACGTTCTAATTGTAACAACTGTTTCCGAAAAGTTAGTCCGATTGTGCTCTAAGGTATCCATATTATTACCCGTCACTTTCTTTCCAATGCCGTGCGAGCACAGGTGGGGCTGAGTCGCGCGACAAGCTAAGTCGCGTCGCGGCAAGATATGCTAGCCCCGCTGTATCAGTAGGCCCCCATACACGGCAGTAGCCGATTTACGTACAAATATGCATGCGCAGATCCGCCATTTTGGGTCAAGAAGTTTCTCGGCAACTGTACCGTGTAGGTATGAATGAAACGCTTTACGGCGGCCGGATGGACTGAAGCGATTCAATCACATCGGCCTGATCAGTTTTGCCTTCCCATGTATGGGGGCCTTAATAGCGCCACTATCGTCGGTATATGGAGAGTAAGCGACCAAGACTAGTTTCGGTAGTCCGAGAAGTTAGACTTATGAAGCCAGTTTTGCTATTACACACTAGATGGCATCACAGTGGCGCAACAGCCCAAGTATTCTCATATTACGAACTTCAACTATTCGTCGATAGATGGCATATAGTGTATCGTAACTAAACTGATTACTAGATTGGAGCGGAGCTATCTAAAATGGACCAATTACATTCCTCAGATTTAAATGTACTTCTTTTGGGCTTCACAAACACGCAGCTTGGTCAATTCTTTTCTCTGCTCCGTTTCAGTGAACATGTAGACTAAGACGTGTGTCTGGAACCCTTAATTTGACAAAAAAACGAAGGTCGCTAGTTCAAGCCTCGTTAAGGTTGAATAGAGCAAACAATGTCTGTAAATACAACATTAGACATCTGAGCCACAGTTAATGACCATGGTTACCCCCACTTCCCCACTTCTATTCACAATCTCACCTAAATTTTTTTCGTCAGAATTTTTTAACAATAGACTCGCTATTTTGAAGTAACAAGTGAAGTAACGAAACCGGCAAAAAGTATCTACTCGTGTGATATTTTTTTTCCTTAGTTCGTTCGCTGTAGAAAAATGCACGTGAGGTCTCCTGATACCCCTCCCTCCCCCATCGTGGTCTGTCGTAATATTTTCGTGACCCGGCCATTCTATCGGACCTCGCGTGATATATTTGCACACAAGCCCTAATAGCTGTTCCAATAACGCAGAGGCTGAACAATATCTTTTTTATTTAGGCTACAAGTATGATTTCTTGTCAATGTTACATTTGGGTTAGCACGCGATATAATCAGTTTCAATTGATTTATTTAAAAAAAAAAAAAGGACTTTTATACTTGACCACCGACTCAGAACCACAATTAACAGGCGTAACTATTTAGATGCTGCACTATTAATTACGTTCAAAGAATGCACCGCCTTAATCACATCGCCGCCACGGAGCCACGCCCCCAATTAATAAACCCTGATGACCCTAAGGCGCCCATTTGTCACCTGATTGATAACGAGGGATGAGAAAGAGTTTCTGTTTTTGGAGTTTGCTCCTTAAGAATCGATTTTCATATATATAAGCCCGGGGTATGAAAAATATGGGGTATAAAATCGAACGTATCTGCCGTGCTAATTTAAAAAGTCGTTTCTCAGTATACGATCGGGGTAAAAATACGACTTCGTAATTTAGCAGGTTATGCGTTAAGCGTTATAGACTAAGGTCCCGATATAAAATAACCTTCACCGAGATGTTTATTTGATGAAATGTATTTTATATTTAATTTAATATGTCAATACATATATTGCATATGGGTTGCCTAACAAATTTTAGTCCAGGGTATGTTTAATTAATAATAAAAAAAAATGTTTTAAACATTTCACCGGTTTGATTAATATTAGATGAATTCTATACCAATCGAAAGTATGAAGCCCATAGAATATGCAAACGTTAGGTTGCCTATTCTTTTCCCGTCACAGCTATTGGGTAGCCAGGTATAAACAGGTAAGTCTATACCTACTAGCATTTTGCAAAGGTCTGTTTATTGAATTGAAATTAAATAAAATTAAAGATTATTTAATTATGAATTAATCTAATAATCAAATCGGTGAAAAGTAAAAAAAAAAAAATTAACTAAACATACCCTGGACTAAAATTTGTTAGGCAACCCATATGCAATATATTTATTGACATTTTAAACTAAATATAAAATACATTTCATCAAATAAACATCTCTGTGAAGGTCATTTTATATCGGGATCTTAGTCTATAACGCTTAACGCATAACCTGCTAAATTAAGAAGTCGTATTTTTACCCCGATCGTATACTGAGATACGACTTTTTAAATTAGCACGGCAGATACGTTCCAAAAATATAAGTATTGCGATACTACGGTAGAAACGTCGTATCTTTGTATGGATTTCATAGTAAGATACGGTTTTTTTTCCGTAGCACTGCAGACTGTAGTATAGTTAAAGTATTACAAGCTGAGCTAATCCTCTTACCTGCATTCACAATAGCATTGTGTCTAATACAATCCTATCTGCTTTTGTTCTCATAAACACGAACCTGGCGCCAACCAGTTACTTACAAAAAAAGGTTAGAACTACATTGCGTGGATATTGAATTTTCAGCCTTATTCCTTGTTGAATAGGTTTAAAATGTTTGTTGACGAGAGATCATAGTCCTTTTTCAAGAGAATACGTTCTTGAGCAGGTTCGGACGGTTGTAAAGTTCCAAAAAGTTATGATCACCATTATTCTGTTAGTGCATTTTGTAGTCTAATGTCCAAGGAAATAGAGTCGATAATCTATATTAACCTTCCAAGGTGGTTACAATCTGCTTTTACTACGAGCTCGTTATCTTAATTTGCGGTTTACCAGTTGTGGTTTGTTCAATGGTATTCAGTTCTTAAGTGGATTAGCTCAGCTTAGATAAAGAATACTATAACTAAACTAGCCGCTCTAGGGCGCTTTACATCACGCTTCCTTATTTAGTTACTACTCATAATCTCTCCAATTTGTTAAAAATGAATCGGAAGTAAATTTTCCTTGTAAAATATTGTAATTTTGCTGTATATCATACTCGTATATTAATATTATGTAAGTGCCTACCTTCTCGTTCTTGTTTGCAGCAACCAATAGGGTACATAATGTGATACTTAAACTATTTACTTCCACCTATATAATCATTATGTGCAATAAACGTATTGAGTATTGAGTATATATTTTATAATCGTTCTTAACGCCAGGCGCGCAACACGATTATAGTCGCGCGATAATATTGTCGCATAAATGCAAGATATGGGTTTATATGAGAGTGCGCGCACCACGATTTTCATAAACCCATAAGTACGCTTATTTCTGCGACAAAGTTATCGCGCGACTAAAAAAAAAAACGTGGTGCGCGCCTGGCCTGAAGAGTAAACTCCAGTCGTGCGTCGGAGCTGACACACACACTTTTTTTTTTCATATGGTATACCTACTCAAGCAAGACACGCGGTAATAGCCACACACAAGCGTACACCCTATATACCTGCTGCGCTTTACGCTTTAGTTCGGACGAAATCGACGCGTAATCTTAGCTAGTCGTATTCTGCGTACGCCACGGTTCTTTTTTTTACACAATTTTTACACGTTATCACGCGGCTTTTGCGAAGATAAAAGAGAGGAATTTCTGTGTTCAAAGGTATACGTGTTTGTGCTGTACCTAATACAAAGAGTAATTGTAGTTTATGCAACTATAACATAATGACAGGCATTAAAACACTGTGGCATTTTTTTATTTTTCTTTTCTTAACTATACCCACTACTACAATACTAGATATAGTTTACATCGAGCCATAAGACTGACGTCCACTAGATTTCTAGACAAAATGCTCGCCGGTCATCTCATGTAACATTACACTCTCAGACGATTATAAATCGTTGCCGGCGTGTATCGATTATGGTCGATTCGATTCTGATTTATAGCGCCGCGGAAGGTTTTTTTTTCTATTCTTTTTTGAAGGGTCGTTACGTTGTTAGGTTAGTTGCGATTTGACGTTGTGGGAAAATTGTTCGTCTGGGAGAATAAATGTAGGTTCTTAAACTAAATGTTATAAATATGAGACTCTATCCAGGTGGATAGAGTCTCATATTTAAAACATTTAGTTTTTTTTGTTCAATGGTTCAAGGACATTACGTCGAGGGACGAAAATAAGGACCCTCGTGACACGGCACCACGTCCATGGACGGATCGATTTGGACTAGATCGATTTGTGTGAGGTTGTCTGATATTTATTTATATTTATTTTAAAGTAAAAATAAGAAGCCAAAATTGTATGCAATCCTCTGAAATCCAAAGTGGGAATCGAAACCTCGACATCTATTTTACCGGAGTAGTATTGATCTGATAACAAGCTCAGTGGTTCGAGGACAAAAAATAGAATCAACATTTGTTTTTTTTACGATAAAAGGTCACCCTCCTAGCCTTTGTCCCATTTTTTGAGAATGAATTCTCAATCGGGGTCGGCTACCTAAATCCCAAGATGTGGCGTAGGCACTAGTTTTTACGAAAGCGACTGCCATCTGACCTTCCAACCCAGAGGGGAAACTAGGCCTTATTGGGCTTAAGGTGGTTTCCTCACGATGTTTTCCTTCACCGAAAAGCGAGTGGTAGATATCAAATGACATTCAGTACATAAGTTCCGAAAAACTCATTGGTACGGGCCGGGTTCGAACCCGCGACCTCCGGATTGAAAGTCGCATGCCCTAACCACTAAGCTACCACCGCTTCTCGGCGCCTTAAAAAAAGTGTATTTAAGTAGGTACATCAATATTTTACAGAATAACAAAATGTGCAATACATTAGAAAGCGCCAAAACAAAACGTCGATAAACAACTTGATAAAATTGTACAGCAACTTTTCTCACATCGTAGCAAATATAAAATCTAAATTATGTGAGACCGACTCCAAAGCACGCCTCGCGTCATCTCATGCTTGTTAATTATTATAAATCGATGCAGTATGCTACACTAAACCTACGGATACCCTGGCAATTTCACGAGGAAATCTTTCCGCCTCTGTCTATCCGGTTGTGTTGGAAGGGGACGGACGTGTGAGTTGGCGTGGAATAGGGACGTGTCGACTTGATTCGATTATTATCATTAGATTTATCGTTACGGCTACGCTTTGGGCACGATGCACGTCAGCACGTTTTGCTTAAAGTATGGCTTTATAGCAATAGTTTAATGTGTGATGCTTTGCGATTGGATTTTAGGTTCAAAAGTAGGATTGTTGGAGACTTTCGGACATAAAATCTTAGCAAAATTAAAGGTTTAATGGTTTAAAGGCTGCAAGAGACGGTTCCCGATACATTAACCTAGCATTGAAACACTATACTCGTATGTTGAATGTAGCAGTTTTGGAAACTTAATTTTGTCAGTAAACTATGTTTTTGTTTATGCTGTATTAGATTTTCCCCAATTCGCTATATTTACAAATTCTGGAATAATCAATCACCTAAATCAAAATGCATGGATTCTATTGGAACGTTTCACCATCAGTTGAAAAATTAAGAAGCAATGTCTCTATTTCTGAAGATGCTGAAAGTCTGAATTCCTGAATAGAATTTAGCAATTTTTTGAGTAGGTAGTGGAGCGGCGGCTCAATGCGCCATAGTGCGGTAATTAGGCGCCAAAATTATACCAAAAACTAAAACTATTAGTGCTCGTAAGTTTATTTCGAAATGGTTGAACTTTGTATTTTATTATGTTTTCCACCCCAATATCTCCGCCATTTTGATAAATATCGAAATACTGAATCGACAAAAAAAATCCTAATTAACTAACCTACTCACATTTCGTGAGAATCGTTTGAGAAACGCGAACTCTAGGCGAGAACAGTCGGAAATCCGGACAAGCAGACATACGAACATCCGGACATATGAAAAAAATCAAGGGCAAACTGGAGCGGAGACGTTTCGCTCGCTCGATAAACAAAAACAGGAAAAAATTCAAGGAGATGAAGTCTTTCGAGAGCCAGGATTGGATGACAATATGGCACTACTTTTATCAATGGCTAATTGCTATTTTGTTTTCAGTTATGGTTATGGTCGACGTGCTACTGGGATTCTGCCATAAAGACGTTTCCTATTCACAACAGTGACTGTACAATACAAATTAAACGACAAAATTATTGCAACCAAACAAAATGGAAGCAAAGCAAGCCCACAAAGCGTCCCGCCATTAATATAGCGTTTGAGGCCAGTAGTTAAACATCTTAATAAGAAACCAATAGAGATTACAGACTCTGAATATACGGGGGTGGGCTAGTTCTGAAGCTAAACGGACGCAAGCGCCGGCACTGTATCAGGACTTAGGATCTTTTGTATTAGATGTTAGTCGGCTTAGGCCACAGTATGTGTGGTCTTTCCAACCGTCAGCCACTAAGGATGGGAGATATCGATAAATTCTGTCGAGTGATCACTGGGACATTGGCTTTATTTATGTTAGTATGAATTATAATATAAATTGTTTGAGTTATGGGTGAGTTATGTGATGGATTTATTAAATGGTATAAACTGGGGACCGTGAATTTTGTTTTGAGACGATGCCAATAAGCTATACCGTATACCTACATATTATATTGATATTTTGATTTCATGACTTTTGTATATAGTTTTGTCCAACGGATGAACGAAAAGGTATTCGCCATTTCCTCACTTTTTTCAAAGCTTCCTAATTTTCCAAATTGTTTTTTTTGTGACTCACGTTTCTCCTCCAAACAGAACTATTCTTTCGATTTGGAATATTAGTGTAACGTTTAGGAACGGTTCATTTATTAAAGCAAAAACGAACATTTAAAACAAGAACAAACAATATCGTAGAACAATAACTTTTAGGTACCTAACCTTAGTAGATGGTGCGCAAGAAAAAGTATTAATTATCCTAGAACAGACATCAAAAAGCCAATCTGATGAAAAGTTTTCCTAAATCCTAAAAAAGGGTAACTAATTCTTGTTCAGTAAAATTATTTAATTAAAAAAAACACTAATTAGATTCTGAACACGACTTTCGATTGAGCATACCCTTTATAAAATTACTTTGTAAGTTTCTCCAGTAGTAACTATGTTTATCGATTTTATTGTCGATAAATTTAAGCCCATCCCTATAACTATCTTAGTCCATCAATACAGTATTAAGGCATTATTTTTCAAATCTAGCCCAGAACCTCCCGCGCACTATAATTGTTTCGTGACCCACATGGCCACGTACTCCGATCAAAAAGGTTCATTTACAGCAGTAAATTTCAACGATGCAAGGAGAGCGGTTGCAGTTAGACCAAACATAGGAAGATAACTCTAAAATACTTGTCAGAAGTAGGGAGGGGAGAGCTTCTACTCTCCATATTACGAGTATTTATGAACATCCAGAGAGTGGCTAATCTAAAATATATATATACTTATTATAAAACTGTGAAGTATTTTACAGTAATAAGATTTAGCTTTTGAATTTAAAAAATTGTATATAATTAATTGAATATATATTTTTTACCATTCACGCATGTTTTTTTATATGATATCATTTTATTAATTTATGGTAGCTTACATGAATTACCTAGATTATAGTAAAATAAAAATTTTGACTTTAGTTGCTGGTGAAACAATGCTTGAAAAAAAAGAACGTGCATTCCAAGCTTAAAAAAATTGCCAAGTCTTTTTTAATCCATGTACCTATTGTCGTTTTTCCGATGCGCACTTAGGCCAACATACATTTAATCGGACGGTAGGTAAATACTTCAGACCAACTACCTCTTCAATTGAAGTAACATGCATGCTGATAATTATTTCACTCTTCCATTTTTAACGTAATTGTAAAATAAGAGTAATTACCAACTCGTTTGCAGGTTACGAGGTAGTTGTTGCTTAAATAAAGTGTTTATTTTGTAAAGCTTGACATCCCTGCTTAAAATGTACGGTACATTATATTTACATACCTAAGGACGGTCAATTCGTAAATGTCCCAGATCACAGGTGTTTGTGTGTTGATATACATATGGTATCTGGGGCTTTACGAATTACCCTGTGGTTTGATTAAAGTTTTACGTCTTGTTTGGCCAGGAAGCGAGATTTTCTCTCCGTTTGGCGGGCAGTAAATCCCACGTACGGCATAGGGTGACTAAAAAACGGTTTTAAGTCCATTTGTATTCCTTAGAGAATTTCCTTTTGATTATCACCTACCGTCGCCCTTACGCGAAATGGCTGGACATAAAATAAACTTCAAACCGGGATCACTCATAAATTCCGATGTTTCATTTATACGAAACCATAGGTACTCCCCTACTTGACCTAATAACGCAAGTGCTATTATTATTACACCTATCAACGCTAGCTCTAATTTTCATTAGCCCTAATGTCATTTCACCTAATTTTTATAGCCTAATTAGTTGTTAGACCTAATAATTCAATACTCTAATAATGATTTGTACTAATTGTCAACAATACTAATATGAAATAACCTAATAATTACCACATCTAATTATTATTTAGACCTAATCATTACTGACACTAAATGTCAAGCGTACTAAAGATTATTAAACCTATTTTTACGTTAAAAACAGAAAATACGGATTTGGACAAATATCGAATTGGCTGAACCCCGAAAACTGTAGGTTAGGTTAGGTTTCTATTGTGACAATGTATAGCGGAGCGAGCGAAGCGAGCGGAGCGTCAAAAGATTGCCATGTACATCCTGAGTCTATGGCAACTCCGACTCCACGTGGTCTTGCCTGTCCTACCCTAGTGTTATTCCAAAACCGGAGGCGCGGAGGGAGAGCAGCCCTCGCCTTAGGTTTATAGATAAATAGGTTTAATAAAATTTAGGTTTTAGCATTATTAGGTAGGTATTATAATATTTAGTAATCTAAAAAAATCGGCTAAGTGCAAATTAGGGCTAGTGAGAATTCGGTATGAAGTAATTAGGTATTATGAAAATTCGGAATCCTGAAATTAGGGCTATTCATTAATTAGGATGAATGAAAATTCGGGTAAGTGATTTTAGGGTTACCAAAATTAGGGCCAATGAAATTAGGACGAAAGTTTTTCGGGCTAACGGAGGGGAACCGAAACCATACCATCAATATTCCGAATTTTCGAAATTCCGAAAGGAAAATAACGCGAAACGGTCATTTTCGCCATGGATCATATGTTACATACTATAATTAGGTTAGGTTATTTAGGGTTACCTATATGATATCCCAAAAATTAACTTTATCAGAACATGGTTTTCGGAAATATGATATTTCAGAATAATGAAACTTCCGAGTACCTAATAATTGTAGTGTACCCCTTCAACCCATACCATACAGTTTTCAATCTCTCCACGTTGCATCGTGGCACGATGCGATGTCGTATCTTGTAATAGTGTTTCGGCCCTAAGAAAAAAATATGTTTGATAAAAACATGTGTGAGAAAAATATGTTTGTGGTACATTTTTACCTATGCTATTTATTATCGTTTATTGCGGATCATGTTCATTGTAAAATGGATGGTATGGTAATTATATGTTGGTATATGAATCCCTGTTAGTAGTTAGGAAATTGCAATTTCTTGCACACTAAAACATTACCACTTGTAACAATTTTGTAAGTAAGTACAACTATTTTACTTAACTATAAAAATGTTGTTTATATTCTTAAATGAAATAGTACAATTAAATTATTAATTAACATTTCAAACATGTATACTGAAATTCAAATTGGATTTTATTAGTCATTAGATTACTAGATAATTATAAATATAACGTGATCTTATTAAGAGACTTGGCCCTATCTTCTGAAGTAAACCTTCCTAATTTCCCGTGAATGACGTCACTGCCCATCCGGTCCAAGAAGTGTCATCAAAGTAATCTTTCAAGTCAAAAAAGACGTATTTTAAGTTACGTATTGCTTCGGTTACGACTTTTTTTATTATAAGGGATAACGTAAGCCTTACTTAAGTTGTAGTTATATGAGAAAATCCAGGATGCGTGGCGAATCTATAAGTAAGGGAATTGCAGGATGTTGTTGAGGCGACATTTTGTCTACATTATGTGTAATCAATCATTTAGAATTATCAAAGCAAGTTCAGACATGTAGGTGCCTAAAGGTATGATTAGCAAATGTATAGTGTATGTAGCATAGCAATAATAACTATTAAGATTGATAAGAAATGATGCGAAAGTAATGATGCTAATACATAAATTTGTGTGTTCAATAATCTCTATGTCTTTTTCTCGGTAAGGTTCTCACCGTGGCTCACGTTGTTTTGGGTTAACTATTTTAGCATTCAGAGTTGACTTGTATCAATAAAAAGTTGAAAATACGTACATATTTCTTTAAGCTTTCAGGATGTTAAGGTAAAGACAAAATTAATACTAAATCGACTACTAAGAATCAGTAATACGTCATAATATACATTTAATTGATAACATGTTCAAATAGTGTTCAGTTTAGACTTATTTCATTGTTTTTTTATTACAGAACCCAAAACTATTATCTTTATTTGATTATATCGACTAGTTTTTAAAATATAAAAAAAATGTGAATACTGCGAGCTGCGTCACTTAAGAATCGGCCCATTACTACTGTAAAAAATTTGACACTGATAACATAAAAATAACAGTGGTACAATTTCCATAACAAAATCCACCCTAGTAATAATAGTCCAACTGTATGATTTT
Source organism: Apotomis turbidana (assembly GCA_905147355.2). Classification (NCBI taxonomy): domain Eukaryota; kingdom Metazoa; phylum Arthropoda; class Insecta; order Lepidoptera; family Tortricidae; genus Apotomis; species Apotomis turbidana. The sequence goes on along the minus strand of LR990297.1, from coordinate 7,530,940 downwards.
CTGTACTGTGACCAATTACTCTCTTTTAGAAGGACCTTTTCAAATGGAATTTTCAATCACAAAATCCGATATTTTCGAAAATTTAAAAATGTGGTAGTATTTCATTTTTCATTCTTTATTTGAAGCCTGATATAAAAATTAAATGTTGTCAATTATGTCAATATATTATAGACGTATTACCTATAATAGGTAAACGTCTACCATCACACTGCTCGACATCGCCGCCGTCCCGGTAGCAATTAGTACTTTTACTCATAACGATTTTTACTTTCCACACAGCAACCAGGTTGCACCAAGCCCTTTTCAAACGGACGAAAGCAGCTGCGCGCGCCGCCTGCCCCGGCGCATATCGGGTGAAAATCGTTACATTTAATTCGAAAATGACGGACAGTTTATGACAAATTTAAGTGCTTGTACATTTTTGGAGTGTTTTGTCTTAGAAACTTAAAAAAATATATAAAAATTGAACTGGCTATTGAAGAGTGTCTATAAAGTCGTGAAGTACCTAACAAGAAGTGTTAATTTTGGTTCCAGAATTTCCCAGTAAGTATAGAAATTTACTTCACTTCATTACCAGATGTTACCTCATATCCGCGTACGAGGCGTTTTTTTACTTTAAAAGTTGTTTAAAACTTGAAACCTTTTATTTTAGAATTAGCACTGGTTTGTTGATTATACTTTTGGTTTATATACTCAGGTATATGCATATGTGAACATTGTGAACGCCTCTATCGGAGGAAGAAATATGGATCAGACAATACAGACATTAATGTCCAAAATTAACTGTTATTGTAATCCATTCGGCGCTTTAGAGAACAAATGTAAACTGGATGGCGGAAAGTTTTAGAAATGTACGTAGACTTCCCAAAAAAAACATTTCTTTTCTCCTTAATTTTTATTAGATAAAAAAATTAAACATCACATTGGGTTTTATTATCTCAGTTCTATTTATTTTGATTAATAAAAATCTAAATCAATTAATAAATGACAAACGTAGGTACAGTCACCATTATATATACTTACACATATATATCGTAACTCATCCTTAATGGTTCTTTTTTATTAATAATATTTTTTTCATTTTTTTTTAATGCTATGCGTTCTGATATATATTAGGCTACTTTGGCCGCTACTAACTAATTTGATGCTGACGCCGCCGTATAAAACCAAACAGTATTAAGATCTTCCTCATTTTTTATTTGGTTTGAACACTTTGAACCTATCAAATTCACGACTTATCCTTTTTTATGCTTAATATTTTTTATATAAAATGCCTATTACAAAAAAAAATACTAATATCATGATAATGGGTCTGATTCCGATGGACAAATTGTGATATGACAGAGATTTGGCTGAAATATTGTCAATTTATATAAGTAGATGATTCCAGCTGCATTTACAAAGAAACAGAAATCGGCAATAAAATTGACATTGAAAGGAAAATAGAAAACATCATTAAAGTGTTTACTAGAATCGTTTAATTTAACTCCTTGTAGCTCTCACTGTGTCATAAGTCGGTGAACTATCAGTACCCCTTACCATGAGTTGCCATGACCGTACTCGCTAGCGACAGCGTAAACGATTTGTATGGAGAATAACACAGTGCCCCTAGCGGTAACTTTGTAGAACTACAATTCTTCATACATTCGTTTACAAAGTCGCTAGCGAGTAGGTACTGTCAATGTAAACTCATGGTAGGGTACTGTTACCGGGAGAGATAGTGAGCCTACAGATAGTACAGATGGTGCAGATTGTGTAATATCAGGATAAGCTACTTTACGCATCATTTCTTTAGAACTAAGGGTTTGAACAGACGGACTGCATTCTAACTGTTACAAGTATGGGAACTGTTACTACTACACAAGCAGTTTCTGATGGAATACAGTGAGCCTATTTAAACCTAAGAAGTGTTGAATTAAATTGTATCACGACCGAAATTGTATGCTCCTTTTGATAAACACCTTTTTTTCATTTTTATCTTATTTAAACACAGGAGCAACAATATCAGAACAGGGAAAATCTATATCTGTAAAGATATATTAGTTGCTTCGGTTATTTATTTTTTGAGATTTGATTAAAATTGTATTTTAATCCCAATCCTGTGGGAATTTCGGTAAATTCACTCTTACTTAGGTATACCTACTTACTAAGGCTAGAATCCAATACTAAATGGACAATTCGTCACATAACTAGTACGTGTGCGAGCGAACAGGGTCGGCAAGAATGCCAAGTCAGCGAGCAATTGATCAGTATGACCTCACAGAACATTCTAGCAGGTCAGCTAGCCCCTGGCTAGTGATGAAGGAAGGTGATCAAGGACCTTGTTGGGGCAAAAGAAAAGATTGGGGCCAAATATCAGTTGAGGAGCTGTGGGGTTTGACAGCTTGGGCACTTGAGCAGATGAGCTTGGGCATGGATCTCTAGGAGCTTGGGCACTGGGCACTGCCCCTGGTGACTACACCAGGTCGCTGGGCGTGTGGGTGACGATGGACTCGCATTCTATTCTGCAACTGTAGCACAACTGTGACACGTGACTGATTATCTCGCAAACAGCATTGTCACTTTCCTTTTAATAACCTGTGAGTAAGACAAGAAAATGCTAGCCGTACTGTTCTTGTAGAACAGAAGAGAACCGGTAGGTCTGTGACCGGCCTTAGGAAGTGCTCCGCATTCGGGATCGCGAGTGATCTGCGCTTGCGCGGTGTTTGCTCGATGCTCCACGTGCACGATAACAGGTTATTCCGCCTAAAGCCGAGGCATTGTGATGCGATCAGCGGCATAATATTGTGATGGGTCGTGATAAAAAAATAAACTCTGAAGTTTCTAAGGGAGATTCTTAATGTTTCAATCAATTGTAAAGCCTTAAACTTATTGACATATACAAAATCTAATAACATTAATAAAATTGACATGAAATTTTGGAGTAGTAGGGCCTCGTGCAGGGTCCGTCCGGATTGTTACTACCGTCTTGCCTACTAACACACCGCCAAACAGCAATGTTCGCATTGTTGTGTTCCGGTGTGGGGGTAAGATAGCCGGTGAAATTACTAGCTAGAGGCATTCTATCTTCGTCCTCCGGGTAGGCAAGCACTTGTGACTCCTCTGGTGTTGCAGGTGTTTATGGGCGACGGTAATCGCTTTCCATGAGGCGATACGTTTGCTCGTTTGCCCCCTATGACATAAAAAAAAACTTTGTACATAGTCTAGGTTTCTTGATGGCAAGATATTTAATAATAGGTAGAGCTAAAATCAAAGCTTTGGAGATATATTATTGTTATACTATGGAAAGTGAATTACGTATGGGACTTTGTTATCGCCAGAATAAAAATAATAGGTAATAAATATTAATTAAATTAAATTATTAAAATAATTAAGACAATCTTGAAAATTTCCTAGAATCCGTTACTAGATACCTACGCTTTGTGTTTCGCATTAAAATCATTGTATTATTATAATTAGAATAACTATATTAAAATGAGAGATGTACTTATTACTGCTCAGATATACTAAATAAAGAGTCAAGAACAATTCTTAGAAAATAGTAGGTAGAAAAAAACACGAGTCACATTTAATAAAACAACAAAATACATTCCTATTACCTTTCCAGTGCACCACCAACGAAGAATCTGACATCACTTAAAACATAAACATGAACTAGACTGCTATATTCCCTGATCAGTATCGCTTCATTGTGCCGCCATTCCCAGAGGAATAACATGGATAATGTACGAGTCAATCCACACACTTATCACCTTTTGGTTATGGGGTAGTGTATTTGCATAGCCAGTAGCGAGGATTGCGCGATGACACTGATACCACTGTTGTAATAGTCCAGTAAAAATAGCGTTTTAAACTTTAATAATTTTATTTTAAAATGTTAACTGAGAGCTAAATTTAAAAAGTTAGAAGATCTACCCTTATGTTATTACTTTATTTCTCTACCCCTTGGCGAGTGGCATCTAATAACTCCGCAGGCACACCTGTGCAGTATTTATTTTGTAAAAATATATATGCAACGTGTATTGCATTAACTGCGGCAGGGTTATAATTTCTTATAATATTTTCATATATTTTAAAATTGTTTTTAATAATTCTTGATAGTTTTATGTTCTAAATTATTAGGTACTATTTACAATCATTACTTTTTTCTTTCATTAAAAAAACGCAAAATGTTAGTTTCAGTTTTTCCATTGTACTGAATGCATAGACTTCTAATTTTTTTTAAAATAACTTTCAAATGTCATCATTTATCCACACGCCGAAATTCGAAGATTTTAAAATTGTCGAAGGTTGATTTTCTATTTCACTCTAATTTGACAGGACTATACGTACAGATGCAGCGAGGAAAGCGCTTGGAGCTGTTTTATTTATTATGGTGAGGTAGCGTTGTTAGGAATAGATTAGTTGTATTTGTAAGACAGTTCTAGATCGATCTGAATGAACGAGGTGAACGACAGTTAGGACTAGGGTGGTTGTGCCTATAGTTGATCAGACACCAGTAATAGGTCAGTTTCCCTATGTAAGTATAAAAAAAAACAAATTTTCTCACAGAACAAAAATGTTGTAGATTTACTTAATGATAATGTTTATAAAATAAATAAAGACAAATGAAATAAAAGGAAGAAATTTGAGCGTAAAAATTATTGAACGTTTCTCATTGGGAAACAGATGAAAGTAGTATCTTAAAGGCCTATATTTTACGATTAAATAAATAATAGGGTGTTTTTTTTAGTACATCCCATTTTGAGTTATATAGCTCCCTCCCGTTGCTAAAGTAACCAGCAAGATATTTTATTGGGTAACCAGCAATATATTTTTATTATGCCACACCATGCTCGCTACCTTATATTCATTCTAGTCTACCTGTAATTGATGTCAGATAATATTACGACCCGCGGCAATGCTGGTTATACATAATAACATTAGGTGTATACCGTCGCTGTGCCTGTGATTCATGATTTACTGACTCTTGGACACCTTGTCCTTGTTAACTTCGTAAATATTTATGAGAAAAGAAGGTTCAACTTCATACGCGACGGAAAAAAAAATGAAATTTTAAATAGAAAATAGCTGATTGATTGTTAGGTAGCTGTGTTCCGAAAATGTGTTTCAGGATTTTCTCAAACGAGTGACTGTAGGATAAAAATGTTGTGTACCTATTTATTTGCAATAAGCACATACCAATACATAAAAAATCAATATCACAAACAAAAAATGACAAAGCCCCCTCCTACATTCCACATTTTAATAGAAATTAAAACGGCTTCTAAGGATTGTATTGGTATTTAGCAGTCCAATGAAGACCTCCCGATCTAGAGCCGCCGTATTAATTAAGTTTTTGACGACACGGTTGGCGCAGTGGTTAAGCAGCTGCCTACTGAGCCGACGGTCCTGGGTTCGAATCCCGGCAAGGGCAAATATATGTGTGATGAACACGAATATTTGTGCCTGGGTCATGGATGTTATTTGTATTTAAGTATGTATTTATCTATATAAGTATGTTTATCGTCGTCTAGTGTCCATGACACAAGCCTACTAGAGCTTACTGTGGGACTAGATTGATTTGTGTGAGGTTGTCCGATATTTATTTATTTATTATTTATTAAATAATTTTCACGACTTGGAAGATTTTGGATCAGGGGTTTTCATTTTTACATCAAGATGGACGGTAAGCCGTTTGGAAAAAAACCGGCCAAGTGCGAGTCGGACTCGTGCAGGTGAGGGTTACGTACTTCCACTTCTCATCTCAACTGGCCGGTTTGAGTTAAGTTCGCACCTTGTATGTATGGCGCCGCATACAAATGAGGTGCAAATTTAACGCAACCGATCACGTTTGATGTATGGTCGCCCCATTCAAATACTTATGTATTAATTTTATTCTGTTTTAAGTATTTGTTGTTATAGCAGCAATTGCAATACATTATCTGTGAAAATTTCTACTCTCGAGCTATCACAGTACAGCCTGGTGACAGACGGACAGACAGACGGACAGCGGAGTGTTAGTAATAGGGTTCCGTTTTTTACCCTTTGGGTAAGGAATCCTAAAAAGCGATCATATTATATTATATTAGCTATAGGTCTCCTTTTAATGTTACTGTTGGTGTCGGTGATGAAATAAAGTTTTATCTATATAGAAATAATTATGATCCCACCAAATGTAAACGTATAGAGAAACGTATTAAACCACTTTGAAAGGCACTTCCTTATATGACCTGCTGAGACGGTATAAATACCCGCACTATAAAATTAACAGTGTTGCATGGTGCAAAAGTAGCACTTAGATAATTTTTAATTATAATAGCACCTATAATCTTTAAATTACGCTAGTGTTATGAATATCATCCATGTCCATCCGCTATAAAGTAAAATAAGCCTTCGGAAACTCAGAAAACTAGTATTTTTGCATAATTAAATTCTATACCTAATTGTGAGGAATGGGATATCATAATAGTTATAAATAATTATACTAGCGGCTTGTCGTTGGCTTGGATTATAGAAGGTCCCATACTTATTATATGTATAGGATATTATAGGCATATTATATGTTCTAAACCCATCATCAAGAAAAAAACTGGGCGACAGTAAAAATTGAGCCATAACCATTGGTCGGCGCTATGCCTTTGATGCCTTTAATATCTACACCAGTAAAAATGTTAGTATTTATAGATATGTCAGTTATCTCGGAAAACCGATCATTTATTTAAATTCTGAGACAAGAAAAGGGCGATGCAAAGTAACAGAGAAAACTTAAACTAAATAGCAACGCAGAAGAAATACGTATGTACAAAACCTTACTCCTAAATAACCTAAGTATAATACAATTATTAATATAATACGTTTGTTTCAAGATTTTTTTTTTGTAACCAGCGTTCATTGCGGATTTTTGATGATCCATCAACTACCTAACCGAGGCAATTCTAAAGTGGTTTTCGACATTTTGTATAGTTTCTATGACCACTTCCATCGTCTGGCCAAAGTCGACGTATTTCATATAACGTAGATATCCTTTTCAGCTCAATCGATGCCCAGGAAGTTGATCTTCATTGCAAGACAGATGCATAGGTACATAAGTTAAATAAAAACTTGTGATAAAATACATAGGTAGTATTTAGGTGTTTGCCTAATAGTTCATAGGAAGCGTCAATTATGAATGGGCAGTAGCACCAAAACGCGGATCACAGTGAATTATCTAGACTAGACCCTTCATACTAACCTCAAGACACTACGCATGCCAGTGCGCACAGGAAGCGAACCCGATCTGCGCGTAATGGCACGCTACACCGTATTAACGCAAGGATTGGGTTACGGAGATTATTCATCTCGGTTTATTTTAATCTATCCTTAGAAACTGCTCGACATATTCGATATTGTGTTGCAATTTTCTAGCGTGAATAATTCGCTGTCTCTCCCGATGGTCTCAATTCGGCGTTTGATATTGTCATCTTTTCGAAATCTCTTCGCTATATCTGTACCCTTACTATGTCATAATGTGACCGTATTCGCCAGCGGTTACTTTGTACAATTCTCCATGCAAATCGTTTACGCAGTCGCTAGCGAGAACGGTCACTGTTAACTCAAGGTAAGGGTATTGGCGATAATAGTGTTTAACCACTTTTTAAAAGTCTTCGAAATATACCGGATAGATTTGCTTGTGCTTTGAATAATTATCGATCCGCAGATCGATTATACCTATTGCGTGTTACTGTATTTAAATCGTGATTTTTGTTATTCGAGCTGATGCTGAAAGAAGGTTATTGTTGCTTTTGGCGTGAAGTAGATACTGTACATGGTTGACATAATATACACCCGCCCAAATAGTCCGTATTAAAGAAAATCAAGGCCAAGGACGACATTGCAAGCCCTAGGCGCATCGTGGCACGATTTATTTATTTATTATTTATTTAGTTATTCAAATTAGTTACACAGCATTACAGTGATTAAACTAAGGCACTGTGAACTACAAAATTATACATAAAATAAAATAAAAACTTAAATCTAGTTTGATTTAGGCGACGTAACAGCGTGGCTCCCTTGCGTCATCTGATCTGGCGCAGGACGATATCGTGTCGCTCCGCGATGCGTGTTTTGGGCCTAATGTTATTTCGCCAATGCATTATTTTCCCCCACGGGAACTACCAAAGTCAAAGTCAAAATATTCTTTATTCAAGTAGGCCTAGCTACAAGCACTTTCGAATCGTCAGTTACAGAGAGTAGAGCAATTTATTCACAAACTTATACTAAAAATAAAATAGTATAAAAATAAAAACATAAAAAACAACATTATAGAAATAAAAGAAAAATCCTAAAAAGGATCGTCAACACATAAAAAAATTATATAAATAAAAAACTAGAGGCTAGAATATATCTAGAATAAAATTCTAAATGTCATAAATTATATTAAAAATTGTTAAAATTAAAATATTAGTACCCTGATGGGTACCTACTCGTTACAATAATTACACATAACATTTTCACTAATCCCACGACACGTTATCATTCATGTAGTCTTGAGTGCTATAATAAGCTTTAGAAATAAGTTTACGTTTTACATAGTTCTTGAATTTACCAACAGACAAGTCAGTTACGCTTCTAGGAAGTTTATTATCTTACACAGTTACCCATGAATGATTTTCTTATTTTATGGAGCCTAGTGGCAGGCACTGCGAGCTTATGCTTATTTCTAGTATTAATATTATGTATATCACAGTTCTTCTTAAAATTGGCAATATTCTTATGTACATACATAAGATTCTCATAAATGTATTGACAATGCACTGTCATTATATTAATGTCCTTAAACTTATCTCTAAGCGAGTCTCTATGGTGCATTTTATATATCGCACGAATAGCCCGTTTCTGGAGAACAAAAATTATATTAATATCTGACGCACTGCCCCAAAGTAATATGCAATACGACATAATGCTATGGAAATAACTAAAATATACTAATCGAGCTGTTTTCACGTCTGTTAATTGACGAATCTTACTAACTGCAAAAGCTGCAGAACTCAGTCTATTCGAGAGATTAGCAATATGGGGACCCCATTGGAGCTTAGAATCTAATGTAATACCGAGAAAAACTGTGCTATCAACTAGTTCCAGTTCCTCATCTTTAACAATAACACTTGGTTGCTCGTGTATAACGTTACTCGTGACAAACTTAACACATTTAGTCTTTTTCTCATTTAACAATAAATTATTTACATTAAACCAATTCACTACTTTACAAATAGCATTGTTTACGTCATTATAAGATTGTTGGTTTCGTGCGACTTTGAAAATAAGTGAAGTATCATCCGCAAACAAAACTATATCATGGTGGGTCTTTATGAGCTGTGGCAAGTCGTTAATGTAGATAAGGAACAAGAAGGGTCCCAATATTGATCCTTGCGGCACACCCATAGAGACTAATGACCCCGGCGATACCTTCGATACCTTCTAAGAGGTTCACGAGAATGCATGCAGTCGAACTCAACACGATATAACACTAAGGGTCAAGTTGACCCGTAATTTGTAAGTTATACAGGAAGGAACGACGACCATATGTCCATGATACGGCCAATACATCACAGAAGTGCTATATGCCTATGTCAATTGAATTAGGCCTGTTACTCCATATTACGAAACCGATCGCTCCTGTCAACCGATTAATGTAAGACACGCCATTAAATTAAATTTATTTACATGTAGATACGAAAGCGCAGCGACCGGCCGGCGTAAAACTGGCGCCTCTAGTGGGGGTTTGTTAATTTGACTGCGGTCGAGATTAACATATTTCATGTTTATTTTTCGAAGTTCGTTTTGAATTCTACAGCATTTATATATAATACTTAATAATTTATTACCCATAATTAGGTACAGCAGCATGAGAACAAGGGAGGGTTAAATTATTGACAACTAGCTGTGCCCCGCGGTGTTACCCGCTCATCCCATGGGAACACTAAATTTATTCGGGATAAAAAGTATCCTATGTCCTTTCCCGGGTTCTCAAACTATCTTCATACCAAATTTCATCTAAATCGGTTCAGCGGTTTAAGCATGAGGAGGTAACAGACAGACAGACACACTTTCGCATTTATAATATTAGTATGGATATATTCTTAAAACTAAATTATGTGTGTGCTCGAATAGCAAAATTTGATATTTCGGGTAAACTACGGCCATAATTTGTACAAAATTCAACGTGATGAATATAAATTTAAGTCACCCTAGGCCATAAGTGGCTTCCTGGCCAAGGCAAGACGTAAAGCTTTAGACAAACCAAGGGCGGTAATTCGTAAAGTCCCACATCGCATATTCATCCCTATGCCCTCATATTTGCATACCCATTTACCAATTCCTGAGTTAATATTAGGTACCTACTAGAAAGTGCCTGGAAAATTCGTAAGCGTAAAACTTCTTTCTTAATCTTAATATGATAAAAAATGTCCTATAACCATCCGTGGATGTCCAGCAATATATCCTCTATCAAAATTGGTTAAAATCCATTCAGACGTTTTGGCGTAATGAGCGGACAAAGAAATTTACACCAAGTGAGGGCGCTATACGGCCGGTGACGTGCTTCCATACAAGTTCTGCATCGCACTGTTAAGATTTTCCAACTATTATGAATGACCCCTCATAGAAAACTGATTCAAATTCAATTTTAGAATGTTTTAATAGTATAGATGTGTGCCACAAACGGACACACGTATAGATTCCGTTTTTCTCATCGAGTTTACTGTCTGGCTTGTCAAATGATATGTTATATTTTAATACTCCCACTAGAGGCACAGGTTTTTGACTGCATTCCTTGCTCTGGACCGATAATTTAATTATTTATACGATTATTATATAGCTTGTGTTTTGATTAGGTTAATTGGTGTCTAAGTATTGGACAGGTTAAATAAGGATTTGGGGCCTCGTAATTTTTTTATTACCGAATTGGAAAGTGTTGAACCTACGGGTCTAAGATCCTGAGTAGAAAGTAGTTCACAGGGTGGGGCATATACTACTGTTATTTAAGCATAATAAATCTTAGTTATCTATACTATTATAACCTTTTAAAGTACGTATTGAAAATTACTTATTTAGAGATCTTATGGAGGGGGTCATGATTTGGATAAGGCTCTTGAACACTCCTTGACTTATGTTATGTTTTCACGAATAAATAACATTATTTTTGCAAAATAACAGCGTTAATTGGTGAGCTCATAACAGAGTGCTTGTTGCGAATTGTGATGGAATCCAAAAATATGATTAATTGATTATATTTGTCTAAATTTCGTAACACATGGCAACGAGCAGCTGAAACACACCTGAGCTTTACCCATTTCAAGACAAACCTTAACAGCGCGATTCAGGATTGTATTTTGTATGGGCGCGCGCTAGCCGTGCAGCGCTATCTGTTATGTCAGAATTTTTTATTGTCCTCCCATCACGCCAAAACCGCTGGACGTGTTTGGACTAAGATGGTTATAAATAGGATACTTTTCACCCGACAACGGAAAAGAAGATAATTTTACGTGGACGAAGCTGCTGCACATTGTAGTATTTCAACAAAATTGTCGAATTGGGGTTCTGTATGTACCTATGACATGTATATTTTGATGTTCCACATTGCAATTGCAAGGCGGATTTGTCTAGCTAGTATCTAATTATTCAGTAAGCTTGAAATTTCGCACGCATGTGTATTTCCGCTGCCATTTCCGTGTTATAAGCTAACGGGAAGGGCAATGCTTAGTTTGTTACACAGTTATAGACAACATTCCTATACGAACTGTGATATTTTATAATGTATGGCCTCGAAAAGAGCGATTTCCAGGCATTAAAACGGTGAGTAAAGTGCTACTTTTCAGCACTAGTGCTTAACTTTTCAGTTAATTTTTATTATTTTTAACTGCGCTGTCAGCCGGACGTGCGCCTAAATAAATATTTGGCCAATTTATCAATAACGTTATTTATTACACCCACAAAAACCAATTCGTTGCTGCCAAAGTATCAACAAGCGACGTTAAATATGATGTAATTTTAAACCGATTACAACTATTTTACAATCATAATGACATTCAAAAACATCTTTAATCCCATTATGCCTGTCGGTGTGGGGATTATGTCTTTATTAAGTAGAGCTTCGACTAAGTTATTTATAATGTTAATCTCTGGGACTTTGATCAGAGGAACCATGTCAACTTGTAAACATATGTTATAATTTTCAAAATATACATTTGGATAATTTTTAATTTTTATAAATAAGAACATCATCATCATCGTCAAAGGCCTCAATGGGGAAATTAAATTGCTCAGAAATCTTAAATTTTGATTTATACGCAGGAGTAACTTTTTTCTAAGACTGGGTGTTATTCCAAACCATGAACCAAAATTCAAGATTCCTAAAAAAAACCTCCATTGCGCACTGTCCCGATTGACCTTATTTCTTAGGGTTCCGTCCCTATTACTAAGACTCCGCTGTCTATCCGTCTGTCATCAGGCTGTATCTCATGAATCGTGTTAGTTAGACAGTTGAAATTTTCACAGATGATGTAGTTCTGCTACCGCTATAACAACAGATCGGTTGCACCTTATTTGTATCCGGCGCCAAACATACAGGTCTAAACTTAAATTAACCCGGTCAGTTAAAATGGGAAAGTATTTGCACCGAACCCTCGGCGCGCGAGTGACTGGCAATTGGCCGGTTTTTTATAGCCATGAAATAAATATGTCCAACAGAGAATGTTGTACATCAGATAATTTCCGATTTCATTGACGAAAACAAATTGCTGCTTTCACAGCCGAATTAACTACTGGCTATAACCCAAAATTGCCCCCGGAAAACCCAAATTGGATTGCTCAATGATCCATTTTATAATTAAAAGGGATAAAAGAATTATACGGCCCGTTATTTGCCTTACATAAAACGTTTTAACTTTATTGCCGACACCCAATTTCCATTTTAAAATGCGCTCGGCTTTGTGTATTTTTGTTATGCGCGTCACGAATCGACCGAAGACAATAAAGTGATCAAATGGAACCGAAATCCACCTACTGGGTGTACGTTGTTGGTGGGCCTGCATATAAAAATGGTATGGACACGGCACGGGTCAAAGTATTGAATTAACTTCTAGTAGCCTGTCAGTAACAGGGCCTAATAACCGGTTAATCTTATTTGTGAAATAAATGAGTATTTATTGATCCAGAGATGTCTGGATCACTATTATAAAATTGTTGATTTGTACGGAAAATCTAGTTTACCTACTATGGAGGGGATGCAGGGGATCATCTTTTGTTTTATATGGGCGCGCGGTGCCATGCCAGCTTGGTGCTATCTGCTGGTCATAATTTCTTTGTACTCTCGTCACACCGAATTGGTTAGACAAATTAAAAAAATACGAATTAAAAATTAAAATAAAAAACGGACAACGTTGCGGGAACCTCCTTGTAGGAAATATAAGTCTTATAGCACAAAAAATATGTTTCTAACAAATAACTAACTCTAACCGGTAAACTAGTATGGATCAAGGTTAACGGTTATAAGCCGTTTTCAGTAATTAATTTTATTTTAGAGCCTGAAAACCTGACGAAGTCTACAGGTTCATACTAATCGCATTTGTCATGCCTTAGATAAGCAATAAAGTATCCATCACTCTTATTGCGGCTCCACACTACTCATGAAGTTTAAGATTGGGCGAATATGACCGGTATTATGGACTTCGCTGCGATAACCACTATTTCGGCCAACTTCGCGAGTAGTGTTGAGCTAGCGTTACACTAGTATATTCGTCGCTCACTAGCGGATATTTTATCATTTATGTGTACGCACTGGTGTACTTCCTTTTCGCCGAATTATGTTTCGCAACGCAGATTGTTGTAAATATCATTAGGTTAGATTAGGTTAGTTAGGTTAGGTTTGTTTTATAACAATTCGAAATAGTTTACAGTTTCAGTGAAAAATGCTTTTGGCGAAATGAAACTTTTGCGAAATGAAACGTTTGACGAAACGTATTTCGGCGAAAAGGCAGAGAACCGTAAGCACTAGGTATATCTTTCTGTAATTAATTATTGAGATTTAAAAGGAAATTTGCACATGAAAATGACCAGGGTACCTACTCGTATACATTAAGAATTAGGTATGTCTTGTTAAATTTTTATGTAGGTAAGCAAGTAATCTTACATCAGTGACATCTCACAACATCATTACTTACATAATGTAAGTGTTTAGAGATGTGGACGTTTTTGGGTCTCAGTTTCAAAATTCTCTGCTCACCAGCTCATTTTAGTGCAGCGGACGTGACGTCATATCGGAACAGACGTGTACTATTTTTACGTTGTCGCCTGTTGCACTTTTATAGACATTTTTATGCTATATTTGGCTTTGACAAAAGCACAAGATAGCCAGCTTTTCAGTGTATAATTTTATAAGCAAAATATAACTGTGCCAGTGCGTCAAGCGACGTAGACGCATTGATGTATAATTAAATATTAATTGTGATATTTAGCGCGGCCCGGCCGCTGCTAGCGAAACGACGCGATGAGTCAACACGTCGTGAACGATTTCCTCGCCTTTCTGCAGCAGAAGGAGAAGATACTGCTGGAAGGCAAGATGGATGCGGTGACCGCTGTCCACTTTAATGAGTGGGCATCGAAATTCAGCGTCGAAGACATCTGTCATGCGAAGCAGGTGTTGTGCCAGTCCCTTGGAGTTGTTGGCACCTATGTACCTCATCGGAAAGGGGACGAAACAGGAAAAAAGACCCTTGCGGATATTAAGAAAATCCTGAAGAAGAACGAAGAACGGATTCCAGAGTTTGTGGCGGCAGATGCCTCTACCCTGCCGTCCCATGTTCCGGATGAAATTGACGTACGCTGCTTGTATAAGGATATCGTGGCCCTAAAAACAAGTTTAGCCGATATAGTTTTGAAGTTTGAAGCTGCCCAAGGCACTATTACTGAGTTGCGCAACGAAGTCAACAGTTTGCGAAATAGTGCTCCAACTCAGTCGGTATTAGCATTAAGTTTCAAGACCGATGACCGACCTACCGCTAGAAGCGCCGAGTCTGTCAGTTTGCGTCCTGCTGACACTGTAAAAAGTGCCGCACCCACCGGTACACCGCCCGCGCGCCCCCCGCCGGTGCGGCCGCCTCTAGTTTCGAAGTTGCGTCAGCGTGCTTATGCTGACGTCGCCGGTCAGTCTGTCGCAGCTAACCGGGCCTCAATACGGGTTCCTGATAAGGAAAAGTCCTCCCGCACCAATGTGGATAAGGAGGGATTCACACTGGTGGAAAGGAAGAGCAAGGCGCGCAGAGTGCCCCGCAAGACTCTGAGTGGCACTGCCGAGCCGGTTGGGTCTGGTCTTCGGATTGCCACACCGAGTAAGGCGCTCTATGTGTCGCGCTTGCATCACTCCGCCGTGGCTGATGATGTGCTGGAGTACGTTCGCCGGAAGACTGGCTTCACGCTGAGGGTGCAACAGCTGCAGTCCCGCCATTACGTGCACTTCAGCTCGTTTGTGGTGCGCGTACCGCGGCCGCTGCAGGACACCATCGCAAGTGCAGACTTCTGGCCGAAGGGTGTTGTGTTTCGGCAGTTCCGGGGCAATCTGCCGAATCCTGCGCCAGATCAGACGACGCAACGGAGCCACGCTGTTACGTCGCCTAAATCAAACTAGATTTAAGTTTTTATTTTTATTTTCTGTATAATTTTGTAGTTCACAGTGCCTTGGTTTAATTACTGTAATGCTGTGTAACTCATTTGAATAAATAAATAAATAAAATAAATAAATAACCAAAAACTGGCAGAACAAACCGGAAATCGAATCCGGTACCTCTGGATTACTGGTCCAACGTGACAACCACTCCTCCACCCTAACGCTAGAGACTCTTCGCATTATTCCTTATGCTTTGTATGTTGCTCTTTGCGTTGTTTATTTGAAAGACTAACACCTTAAACTTTTGTGGTATTATGGTGTTTCCACATTAACACAATAGGAAACATTACAGAATAAGTAGCAGATGTTCATTTGTCCGTCCATTTATTCTTGGTGCTGTCTCTTCGTTCTATTAACTTCTCAAATATCAAATCAAGGCTTTTCCTGACTCCCATTGACGTCGTCAACTACGAAACAATGGCAAAAATCAAGTTTTACGACTCGCAAATCGCCAAAGCAAGGCCGTCAGAAGAAATAATTGAAGTGAACGATATAGATATGCTCTACTTGTTAGGTCACTTTTCATGGTAAAGAAGGACGCGTATACGCCTTAGAAGCTGGGGCGTTTTTGTACGTTTTGGGTCTGATTGGTGGGTCAACAGGCGAGCATCTGCGGCTTCTGAATAATTATAGAACTATTGGACACCCGTGATTTCAGAGTCAATGACACCCCGATGTAAGCGGTTTGTTTATTTCATGTATTAGGTCTTGCTTGGTGTCTAGATCTAGATGTTCTAGACTTTTAGAATATGCTACATAATATTTATCAACTGACTTCAAGTAAGTTTCCGTCAAAAAATTCATTTTTGTGACAAGCTTTTATAGCCGACTGTACTTTTCTTTGAATTTCATCAATTGCTTACGGGGGCGATTCTAAAGATCAGCATTACGTTGTAGTTCCTAATTTCGCCGATTCACAGATAAGTTCGTCGCACTACACCTATGTACTTTGACATATGCCTCTAGTAATAGAAAGTTCTGCGGGCCTATGTTGATGGTTGCTTTTATCTCGCGATAAATAAGTGACAAAGCGTCCGTCACGTTTTGACAAAATGCGAGTGTGAGCAACAGGATGCTTGGCACTTATTTATCACGTGATAAACGCCACCATCATATGCCCGCTGTTGGTAGATACTTTTGATGCTGTCTATAGAAATTTTGACGCTTTTCTTTCAACAGAGGATGGAATGCGTTGAAATAGCTTTTTTTTTGTAAGGAAATGATTATCAGAGATCTTAAAATGCGAGCAAAATAGATTGAAATGACCTCATGACAACCAGTGACGACTTCGCTTTAATGACTTTTGCTCGCACTTTACGAACCATGGTGATTATAAAGGCATCAGTTCAATTAAGCAATGTTTGTCTGTAAGCGTTGTCTATTAAAGTTTAAGCATTAAAAAACACGGTTTAATTGAACGGCAATTAATACAAACAACTTCCCATTTTGAAATAAGACTCTTACATCTTTCCTTTCAGGTAAATATTTGAACACGGAAAGATTTACTTAGAAATAAAAACCGCTTTGATTACAGAGCAAGTAAAGTAAACATACGGGCGGAACGAGTGCATTCCAGAATAATGGCATTAGATTGCATCTAGTAGCATTCTTGGATGCACCAGAACCTATACAGTTAATATGTACACCTCTTGCTCTGACGTATGATAAAACTAGCGAGATGGGATTGAACAAAAATAGTATCTATGACAAACTTCTTGTTTTCATTTTATCGTTGAATAGTGATTTGGGATTTGCGGCTTTAGCTAATGCTTTACTTTTTTGTATATATATATGAATTAAAGTTGTAGGATACTTTAGTTTTAAATATAACGTAAATATTGATAGCGTGAGCATTATACATTGGGATTTAAGAACCAAAAAACAAAGAAACCTTTTTTTTTAATTTAAACTAAGTATATTAATAACATAATACCTTTTCACAGCTGTCATATTGTCACATTCTTTTCGCGTTATTAAGAGCCCCTTTTCCAGAATGGTTCCTTAGGTCATGTAAAATGGTATATGTTAATTAGAATGGTTAAGTCATGTGACTCAAATCCGTTTAGTTTCCGCCGGCAGTCGCTGGAGTCACTTTTTAAACTATATCGAAGGTTCAATTGAAGTAGCAATGGTCAATCAAAGTTCCTCATTTAGTTTTACTAACATTTTGAAACCTAACAACGAATACGCATTAATCTGTCTTCTCGACGATCCCTACAACTTTTTACTGTAACCCGGAGAAAGTATCGTTTCTAAAAATAGGTATAGGTACCAACAGTTTTCACGGAAAATATAGTCATAAAACCTAACCTAAAACGCGGACTTCTATGTTCCACCGGGTGTACACTTGCGGTTACTTTTACTGACCACCAAGAAAGCGAGTGTGTGTCACTGTCTTTAGCTCCTAGAAGATGATGTGTGGTTGCTAGACTATAATATACTACGAGGAAATTAAGTTAAAACGAACTCTCTCTCAAAGTACTTAAGACTGCACCGAGCGAAATGTGAAAAAATAGGCAGTTGCCGTTAAGTAGATAACGTCAACACTAGTTGTTTAATCCATTTCTAAACTATATATTTAGCACTTCGAAGAATGTGTTAACAACTTCTCCGTGGAAAAATTATAATATTATTAATATTTTACCCTAGAAATCTAAGTAAAGTTGGACGAAAATTGTAAAATCGTAAGCAGGCGTTAAGTGTTTTTTTATACTTTAACAATGGAAATCTATTCTGATTTTCAGTTCAATAAAAAGATGAATGTTTACATTACAATTTGTCCGCATCAAATATTTCAATTATTGTTTGGTATTAAAGGTCCAGATTTATCAAAAAGTGCTTTTAATTCTCCATACATTTTTACTATGGCGGCCGCGCGCCGTTCGAAATACGCATTCCCCGCGCTCTATGGTTCGGTCGCTAACGCTCGGCGCCCTCTTAAGATTTTGACGAACGCTTTATTAGCGTGGTTTTGTGGTGATAATATCATTAGTAGGGAAAAGTCGTAAGTGCATAAGGATGTAGGATACGCTTAAGTCACTGTTCGTTTGAAGGAATGTACGTGTATAGCATAATATGGCATTACTTAAATGATTAGATGTAATGATTTTATCGCTGAAATAATATGTGACATGACCATGAAATTGCGTGGTTTAAAGTTATTTATAAAAGTGAATTATAGACGTAATGATAAAGATTAATCTTCATTTTGTATTTTTTTGTTTAATGTCCCTTTTGGACCTTTCTTAACGATTTGACATTGATAAGTTGTCATTTAAAAGGAAAATAGAGCACATTCCCAAATTAAATTATAATATTTGTATAACGTATTGTACTCGTTACATTTAAAGAATGTTAAATTTAGCTTAGATTAGCTAATGGTGTCCGGAGGAGGGCGTAATTGTCTGCGACACATTTTATATTACACTGAAAAAATAGCCAGTGAATCCTACGATCCTACTGACATTGACAATGAGTGAAATGTCAGCAGGCCTAACTGTTATTGCTTAGGTTTACTGAAATGTCAGTAGGATTCACTGGCTTTTTTTAGTGTAATATAAAATGTGTCGCAGTCAGTTACTGTGGTTACGTTCATTTGCTTAATGTACTGTTTTGTTATTATCTTCAATAAAAATCTTAAATCTAATAAACATCAAGTTTGTGTCCAAGTTAGTGTAAACTGCACATGCACGGATACCTGACAATTGGGTTACTATATCGATGGGGTCAAAGGTGGCTGCCCTCTCTAACTCCGCTAATGGGCCCTAACGTGCGCTCATACCTCTAATTCTGCTGTTTGGGTAAACGGTTATAGTCTCATCTGACATTCAGAACCACAGACTCTCAAACAACCTCATATGAATTACGACTTTTATTTTTTTGAGATATAGTTCAAGTTTGCATGATATATAAAGCGGGGATAAGGACAAAGTTGAAAGTGTTTAGTGAGCGCCATCATCACAAATGTCGTTGGTTATTGTTGAAACGCATGTTGCATAAAAGTAGTCAAAGCTAGATACAATATTTATATTATAGAGATTTAATGCAATGTAAACTGAATAATAGATAAGAATAATAATAAATAAATTAAGGTGGAATGGTAAAAACAATTAAAACACTAAAAAATATTGGACGCCCATCGCGGCACGACGAATATCTAGAGACTATAATAGAAGAAACGATTGAAGAGATGAGAAAGAGAGAAAGCTTAGACCATGGATAAATTACATGGACCAAGTAAAGGAAAAGGTGAACGACGAAGCTGTCAAGAAGAAGGCTCAAGAACCTCTAGCTCTTAAATTTGTGATGATAAATTTAAATGATCTTTTCTTTGCTATTCTGCGAAATCATCTTGGTCAATTGGGACAATAAGTTGTGCTCGTATGCACTCACCAATTAAATTTGTGGCAACTTATATTACACAAGTTAAAACTGAAAGCATTGATCATTGGAGCACCTACAGTCCTACATTTACAATAAGTCAATATGTTGTTATGATATCAACAATTTAGTCGATCCTAATCCAAGGATAACTTTCTCTTTTAGTTTATTTAATTTACCAACTCGACTAACCAGATAAACACTCATTATAACCATATTATTGTTACTATAAGTACATAGATACGACTGTTGGATAGTATACCAATCAGCCTTGTTATCATTATCATATTCATAATAATTAGACGTTAAAAAGAGAGTATAGTAGAAGTATTTTCCTTATTAGAAGTAATATAAAAAATGATAGTAGAAGGTATTTTCCGAAACACCTAAAAATTCCGAGACATAATTTATCCGAATCCGTTATTATTCCGAATTGTCATAATAATTTAACAATTTTTGCTCGCATTTTACGAACCTTGTGTTAGATTAAGTTAGAGTTATATAAAATCCAAATAAAACAAAATATTTTATCAGAACATGCTTTTGAGAATTATGAAATCTTGGAGTAGTTAGCATTCAGACAAACGAAACCTCGCAGTTTTGTAGTGTAGCCCCCCGGCTGTCTGCGAGTGGTTATGAATGAACACGCATCTGAAGCGAGCATAGAAATGAATAAAGCGCAGCTAAGCTTTCTTGACTAATTGGAAAATTTACTATGGGGCTGTACAAAGATATTATCGATAGGTATCCTTTTAAGCCGATTGATCTTCGAAGCCTACAAATCACGTATTGTTCCAAATAGATGCAACCTTTCCCTATATCCTTACACTTATCTACACCTCCTAAATCTAAAGGATAGTTGTTTTGTTTACAATCCGTTAAGTGTAAGTGGAATAGTCCATACATTGTGGCGTATTTATTAGGTCTTTAATGGGTGTGGGTGAAATGGGGCAAGGTGACAATAAAATGTTATCGGAAGGTAACGGGGGCTTTGTTGCTGGTAATGAAAAGTCGGACCACCGGCGGGTATAATGGTGGACATGGTATTGGAGGAATCTGTGAATCTGTTAGGTGGTTCCTTAACGATTGGAGCACACTTGCAGGTTTAGTATCCACTTCGCTTTTGGTAACTACAGTTACTTTTAGTAGCTCTTACTTTATTAAATGAGGTACATAAAGATCAACTCAGAAGCAAGTGTGGGTATGTATTAACATCCGAAAAAATTGCTAGTCGAAATGCTGCGAAGTTTAGTTTCTCTCTCCTACCCTTTACTCTCTTAGTCATTTCAAGGCTCCACTTTAACAGTTTGGGAAGGTATTAAGAAGACGCTTTGGTGGTTGTATTGGGTGCTCTTATAGGGGTATAAAGTTTGAGGTCTTTAGGGGGATATAAAAAATCACAACATACGTTTTCAGGTAAGTATAAGATTTTTTTAGTTATGGGCATATATAAAACCATTTACATTTAACCCAATGGCCCTTGGATGGAAAAATACAATGAAAAAATATCATCCAAAGAAATGTGCCATTTTAGTAACTAACTGCTATAATTATAAACCTTATTATCTATATTTTAGTCAAAGGATTTTTTAATTTGCGATGAAATAAATGGTGCTAAAAATGCATGCTGAGGAAAAGCGAAGTCAATGTTGTTACTCGTTGTATAAAATTTATGTTGTACCCAAGCTTCTTTACTACCCAAGAAAGAAAAGAAACCTTAACAAATTACTGGTTTGTATGGAAATCTCGTCGAACGTTTTTATCTTCAAGACCGTTAGACGAAGCTTGTAATTTTGCTAGGATTTATTATGCAACTTTATGGATTTTACGTTCCTAACCATTCCCAACCTTCACTTCAAAAAAACAGGAGGACTTTTTATGTATTTTCCCCGATTTATCGCAGATACGAGGTAGCTGAACCAATTTTTTTTTATGTAAGCATTCTAGCCTTTTCTTCAATAATTTAGGAGGGAATATTGACGTCCTAACTTACTGAGGATCGTAGTCTGTGGAACCCCTTAACCGGATGATTAAGCTTTTCAAGTTTGCCATCCGCACATCGCAATTCGTGGCCGAAAAGTTTGGTATGGTGAGTGGTAAAAGGAAGCTCAGAGGCACTCAGCGAACTATGGCATGAGTGATGCTCGGGATTTTTCTACGAGATTGAATCTGAAATGAGGAGATTCGTAGACGCGAACCAAGGTCATCGACATAGCAAACCGGGTTAAGCAAGCTGAAGTGGCAATGGGCGGTGCACGTAGCTCGAAGAACCTTGAGGTAGAAAGGTTATCGAGTGGAGACCACGGCAAATGCAATGTAGGACGGCCTGGTTAGAGTTGCGGGGACTCGCTGGATGCGGGTCGCTGCTATCCGGACCATGTGGAAGTCTATTGAGGAGGCCTGAGTCCCGCGGTGGACGTCCTATGGCTGAAATTATGATAATGATGGTATGGTGCACATACGGGTCTTCATGCTGAGTTGGTGAGAATATACACAATTCGAACATTCTAGCAAACCAACAATATTGCTGAGTGGACACCATTTCGAGTACGCATCGCTCATCTATTTACGTTTATCCTCTGTAATTTATCCTGAATAAAGTTTGTTCTCCTATCGTATTCTGTTAACGATTAATTCCAGAAAAAAAGCACATTATCTTCAGACAAACTCACAGTAAATTTTGGATTACGCAATCGCTGTGACAAAAGCGAGGAAGTGAGTAATTTATGGACACTAAAGAATTTGTCGAAGCGTGCTTCCGCAAGAATCTCGTACGAATAATATTGTGTTAATATTACACCATAATATATGAATGAAATGTTTATTGGAATCAGCTGTGATCAACTAAGCTCTATGTTGTGAATAATATGACACTTGAGAGAAACGTATGGTATGTAACTTTGCTATTTTAAGGATTATATTTATTTAGAATTTACTGAATATTATAGAGAATAGAACAGGGAAAATGTTGGGTCACCTTATACGACATGATGTTTTTATACATAACATCATAGAAGGAAAAGTTGGAGGGAAGCGAGGAAGAGGAAGGCCAAGAATAAGCTAAACTAAACAAATAATAGAGAAGGAAGACGTCATGTCGTATAGAGTTAGATGGAGAAAACTAGATACTTCATTAGCTGACAGAGTTTAACTCTTGAGCAGAACAAAAAAAATGACAATGGAAAAAGCATGGTAAAGGAAAATGAATAATATATCCTGCAGTTTGGTGATTCTACCAAGGCAAGACAAGGACTATCGAAAAAAATGGTCTTCCAAAAAATATACAAAGCTTATTGCAAAGTTTAGTTGATATAGCGCCCGTTGGTAAACGTATATTTTGAGGTAAGTGAATTATTTACTAAATAAGACAACTACGAAGGAATAGCCTATAGCCCAATCTTAATAATGACCTCACCTATTCGTTATTTAAGATACTTTAAACACTGGCGCGCCAGGAATGTTAATAAACACGCCTACAGCCCTCGATAAGACAAAGATTCATCTCACTATGATCGTACAGTCAGTTACGCCCTTGTCACATCAAGGGTGTATATGACTGTGACGCCAACAGTAAAAATAATAGGGAACCTTAATGAATTGCCCGTTATTTATTTAAGAAGGCACATGAGTTCGCTTTTAAATTTAATTGTCTTTTAACTCGACTGTCAAATATTCGGGATTCTGATTGCGCTTGATAAAATAGAATGAGTATCTATTAAACTTTTTGAATGTACTGGTAAGCTACGTGGGTAGTGTATAATAGAAATAGACCAATTTAAAAATGAAGGCACCTCTAATTTATTAACATTGGTCTGTCTAGATGGTTTTTAACTATACATATTTCGGTGGTAATAAAACCATTCGTCTTCATGATATTCAGCTAGTGCCGGAACTCAGCCAATACTGAAGCAAAGAATTCCAAGTGTTCTCCTTTAGTAACATTTTCTGTACCACTCATTCAATCAGCATCAAGGAGGAATATTTAAAATTTTGCGATTTTAGTTTACAATAAAAAAAATTGGGCAAGTGCGAGTCCGACTCGCGTATGAAGGGTTCCGTACCTATATATATATATATGTATATGTATATATATATATATATATATATATATATATAATATACATAATCTATAACAAGCTTGTTGTATGGGAGCCCCCCTTAAATATTTATTTTATTTAATTTTTAGTATTTGTTGTTATAGCGGCAATAGAAATACATCATCTGTGAAAATTTCAACTGTCTAGCTATCACCGTTCTTGAGATACAGCCTGGTGACAGACGGACGGACGGACGGACGGATGGACGAACGAACGGACAGCGAAGTCTCAGTAATAGGGTCCCGTTTTTACCCTTTGGGTACGGAACCCTAAAAACGATATAATTATTGAATCGAGTTGAATCGAATACCTCCGGACAAACGAAAGCATTTTTGGCCGATCTGAAACGGAAACTCTACGCTCGCTCGGTCAATTAAACGAGCACACCCAGATCCTATCCACTCCTGCAAATGTCCAGGTTATTACATCGAAATCGCAGACTTCATGTATATTAATATTTATTAATAACAGTGTTATATGTGAACTGGATCGAAAACATAAAATTATTCATTAATAACATTACATTATACGAAATTAGATTTGGACTTATTATTCTAATTGCTCCCTTTTGAATGGCAAATACTCTTCGCCTCACGGCAGCTCGACCCCACATTTTAATTCCATATGTCAGGATAACCTGAAAATAAGCAAAGTAGGAGTTTTTCACGCATACGTGTATAGCTATGATCATGTGATCAAAAATGTAAAACATGGTTAACTAAATGTCGCACTTTTTGGCGAGTCATGGGAGAGCCTATCATCCGTTTAGCAGTGGACGTCTGTGGCTTAGATAGATATTATATAGTATGTCGGTGCCTATCACTAACAAGTGTAGACTATTGACACTCAATATTTTGCATATCAACAAACTTAATAGATACCTACTGATGCGAATATTTAAACTCATTGAATGATAAATGATCTAACAAAATGAAATCGATATCTGATCATTCGCACAGGCATTTATTAGCAATGAAAAAATTACTGCCAATACTAGACCACAGTAATAAAAGTCATAAGATACATTTGAATTGATTGCACATGTAATTCGGTCAAATTAAAAAGTATTACAATGAATTGGATATTATGGTAATGTTTGGCACCTACTACATATGGGCTCACTATGCGCCGCGAGATACTCTAATAGCCTTCACTAGCGTCCAGTTTCCGTCATTTGGAAACTGTCAGTTACCAGGTATGGGACTTGTGACCTTTCCAGTTAGGACGCCAATACACGCCGGTGGACTAGTCCCACCTTCTTTTTGTTTGGCGCATGGTCTAACGTTGTTACGCCCCACTGCCAATTTCGTTATATTTTACACAAACTACCAATTGAATACAGATTGTCAAACGTTTTTTGCGAAGATTATCCAAAGAAAACGTTCTAGAAATTTTGTATGTGCCCCATGACTGCTGAGTTAGGCGCCCCGGGTATCGGTGGATTGACAAACTCTAAAAGCTTTTGATACAACGATCAAAGCACACAGAAAATTTGACATATGTAACCTGGCGGAAGAGACCAGGAAATGAACCTGGTACTCTGGATTACCGGTCCAGTAATAAATTCAAATATCAGCACACAAAGGATACAATATTAATAATTTGAAAGATCTCCTGGCGTTGGGGTGGTGGAACCACTCCACCACATTGGACCGGTAATCCTGAGCTACGAGTTCGATTCCTGGTCTCTTCAGCCAGGTTACGCATTGCAATGTGTCTTTGTGTCAATGATTAATTACTAAACTCTAACTAATATGTCACAAACATTTTAATCCTAAAGATTATAATTATTATTGACATACATGGCCATTTAAGCGATTTAAGACCATTATTATTACGGAATTCGCAGACTTTGCCATGTTACATATGTCACTTTAATTAAAACTGACATGCTGTCAAGTAAAAGCAAGTAACACTACTAAAATAATCATATATCGTGGTAATATTTTCGAATATCTCTCAATGCAAAAGTCAAATTTAGACCCTGACTGTATTTCCTGAACATTATATCAACCACCAATTTATTGCTGAATGATCAAGCGATACCTAAGCCTATCCCGTCAGCTCCAGTTTCCTGGCATTATTAATTATAACCTGCTTGAGCATTCCACATTACAGCCATGGATGCGCCTGTCCAGTCTACTAAAGGCAACATACACGGCCGGGCGACGACGCTCGCCCTTCGTGGCAGAACGCGGGAATTCGAAATTTTAAAAAATAAATTAAAAAGTTTTCCGCAGCGGCAAAAGTTAGGTTAGGTTTAATATTGGGTTGGAAACTGGTATGTTTTAAATCGTGGCTTGTGGGTTAACTTTGTGGATAAACTGTATTTAGGTGTGGTTGTAAGTGTTACTGAATATAAGGTGAATTAGGTAAGTTTTTAAATAATTTCAGTTTATTGTTATAATTGAAGTTTTTCAAAGCGCGAAATATAATTTCCGTGTATTCTCTCATAAAAGAGTTTTATGCAGACTTCCTATCGCAAAATTATCAATTTCCAGGAAAGCTTTTCTGACATCGCAATATTGCCAGGATACCTACATATGAAAAGTACCTCCTTACCTACTATGTACATAATATTTTTTTTATTTGTATGTTAGTTTTGAGGTATATAGATATATACCTCAAAACCTCAGTTGTCTGATAATAATTTGATTTATTATTATTTTTGAAAGGATTTTATTAAACTCTAGGTGATTTTCAAATGTATGAACGTTCGCGTAGTAAATTGGCAAACAATATGTTTTATTGAAATAAGTAGTAGGTTAAGTAATGCTTCCACGTGGTAGATGAAAGCAAGACCGCTCAGATGCTGTGGGCCTATATTCTACATCACCAAGAAATAAATGTCATATGCGCCACCGAAACGCCTACGTAGTTACGCCCTTTTAATCTAGAGTATCAGAATGCGTGCACGCATTATTTACTTTACTAATGTAGACACGACTCAAGTGTTATACCGATTTGCTGCGCTTGTATAATGTATCTTACGCGACTTACTATTATTTACTGGACTATTATTGTACACCGTAGAGTACTCGTACACATTTTGTTTCAATAATAGTTGGAGCATTTTTTTTTCTTGTTATTTTGTCCCGTGAACATTACCATGGCAACGAGCAACAGAAAAAAAAGATTGACCCAAATATCATACATTATTGTTTATCAAAAAAAATGAAAATGAAAATGAATCGTTAGGTACAAACGGTTTACACAAACTGGCGATATTTCATTGTTTGCTATTTTTGCCAACTAACTTTTTGTGTATAATCATGAACTTTACAGAAGTTTCATTAAACAAAACAACTTTCTCATTTTCTAAAACATTTCGCCACCGAAAGGTTATCTGAAATCGATCGCCCTCTAACTATGAGACCGCCTATTGTTTACTGATACAGAATGTATAGTGTTTGTCTATTTTCTCGTTGGACAGTAATAAATCTCAATTATTTAATTGTCATTGATCAATAACCAAAATTGTCATACTCCCACCCATTTTATCATCATTATAAATCAATTTCCACCGTTTTAGGTGGCTCAAATTAAGTTACGACGGCACTGTTAATGTAACTGGCTGCTCCAGTTATGAAGTGAGTCAGTGTTTCTCACGTTGTCGGGTCTTCCTTATCTGTGAACGATGCAGTAGCTTGGGTAATATTGTTCTACATAATCCCAATGTCAACTCCTGCATTTTCTTTTTAGGTTTCCTTACCTCAATCGGCAAAAACAGACCCTTAGGTATAGGATACCTTTGTTGTCCGTCTGTCTATCTCTCTGTGTGTCCGTCTGTCAAGACCTTCCTTCCTTCAAGAAAACAGCGTACTCTCACCTGAAAGGCCGGCACTGGTGAATCCTTTGGTGTTGCAGATGTCTATGGGCGACGGTAATCGCTTTCCATCAGGCGATCCGTTTGCCGTAGGTATGACATAAAAAGAATAACTGGCCTCGGTGCCGTGAAAAATATCAAAGTCAACGTAATCAAAAGATACGCGAATTTATGCTGCTTTTGTTCAATCAAAACTTATAGGCCCGTTGACCTAGAAAGTTTAGGTACCTATAATGAACTAAACTACGTCTATTTATCCTATTATAAAATTGTATTGAAAATCAGCTTTTTAGGGTTCCGTACCCAAAGGGTAAAAACGGGACCCTATTACTGAGACTTCGCTTTCCGTCCGTCAGTCCGTCCGTCCGTCCGTCTGTCACCAGGCTGTATCTCAAGAACAGTGATAGTTGAAATTTTCACAGATGATGTATTTCTAATGCCGCTATAACAATAAATACTAAAAATAAAATATATATTTAAGGGGGGCTCCCATACAACAAACTTGTTATAGATTATGGTACGGAACCCTTCATGCGCGAGTCGGACTCGCACTTGCCCAATTTTTTTTATACCGGCACAACATACTGGTGCCACTTCGCCTGATGGTAAGCTAAAAGGGGAGCCCAAGTCACAATGACAACTGATGCTGCCATGCCAGTTGACACTTCCATGCTGGCCGGAGAGATGCTTCTTTACGCTTCGTTTGATGGGTCCCAAGTTATAAGAAGGAGGAATCACATGAGCCGGCAAGGAGTTCCATATTTCAATAGTTCGGCAGATGAAGGAATTGCCAAACTTCTTGGTACGTGTGCGAATATTTTCCACGGTGAGGCGATGACATCGCAAACGACGACGACGAATGACATCACGTGTGGTTCTATGACGGAAAGGGGAGGGTGGGATACGAGAAAATCGCTCTTCAGAACACTCGCCATGGTATAGGCGATATAAAACGCTCAGCGACCCAATGTCGTCAAGGGGTTCGAGGAACCTGGTACTTTCTATGGGGATTCCTGAAATGATATCCGTACTTTCAGGAATTATCTTAACAGCACGATGCAGGTTTTGCATGGGCATGCAGCCATACAGTTTTCATACATTTGGATTGCTGTACATCCAGTGATGGTTATAGGATTTTTATTAACATAATCATCATCCTCCTAGCCTTTGTCCCATATCTTTGTAGAGAATGAATTTTCAATCGGGGTCGGCTACCTAAATCCTAATGCCTAATCCTCAATCCTATGTGGCGTAGGCACTAGTTTTTACGCAAGCGACTGCCATCTGACCTTCCAACCCAGAGGGGAAACTAGGCCTTATTGGGCTTAGGTGGTTTCCTCACGATGTTTTCCTTCACCGAAAAGCTAGTGGTAAATATCAAATGACATTCCGTACATAAGTTCCGAAAAACTCATTGGTACGGGCCGGGTTCGAACCCGCGACCTCCGGATTGAAAGTCGCATGCCCTAACCACTAGGCTACCACCGCTAAATTTTTAACATAATATAAAGAAAAATAGTATTAAGCGGACGAAGAACCTTCTAGCAGTATTATAGAAGTAAAATCGCCATTTTCTTTGTTACAGGACATGATAGCCGTCCAAAGCATCACCGCCATGTTGTGACTTCAAGTGACGATGATCCTCGGAGTGACGTGACGACATGGGCCATGTCTACACCCTCACAAAAAGGTTTAGACATAATGGACAGAGAGTGCGGTAACAAATGCGAGTGACGATAAACATGGAGAGAACCTGGCGGATGGAGATCCTTTGGTATGTGGTTTAAATATAAGTCTTAAGTAATTTAAATTAAGCCTGGATTTACTTGTATTTGGTTACTTGTCATTCGATTTGCATGGGACACTTTGGGGCCTATGATGGTTGCTTTTAATACGCAATAAAAGCGTGAAAAACGCAACCATCATTGACCGTCTGCGAGAATATGATGGTTGCGTTTATCACACTGAAAAAAATATCCAGTGGAGCCTACTGACATTACAGTAAGACTTACTGCAATAACAGTGAGGCCTACTGACATTTCAGTAAACCTAACTGTAATAACGGTTACGCCTACTGTAATTTCAGTAGGCTCCACTGGGTATTTTTTTCAGTGCACGTGATAAATAAGTGACAAAGCATCCGTCTCGTTTTCATAAAACGCGTGTGTGAGTGAGAGCTGCTTTGTTAGGTACTTACTAAACACGTGATAACACAACTCTCTCCTATAGGAAGTTCCTATTCATATTATAGATGTTTGTCGGAAAGTGACAGATGCTTTTTAAGGGCCTATACCTATTGACAACTAGAATTATAATACTGCCCCGGCCGGGAATCGAACCCTTAGGCTTAGGCAGGTGCACTACAAACTGCACCAATCGCGTCGTCAAAACTGAAACTGTACGCGTAACTTTAGATGTTCACTTCTTATAATGTGGTATAAATTCACATTTTACCTCTTACGAGTGTACACACAACGGTTTAGGCGTACTTTCAGCCTTTGATCTAAAAACAGCAAAACCTAATAGTATTGTTTGCGCACCCACAATTTAGTTTCAGTGAAAGCGCTTTTCACGGCAGCCATACAATAACTACTTTCCAGAAGAAAAAGGTAGTAAGAACGCATGGAAACCATACAAACTTATCGCTTTTTTATATGGTCTGGTCAGCGGAATTCAATACTCAATAAATCAACTCGTACGCATGCATTTTACGAGCTACGCGTACACGGTAGTATCTCATTTTAATGGCGTACAGGTAGACGGTTGCTAACGTGTTTAAAACAGGATGCCCGCTAAAAACGCCTAAACATAACCTAATTATTGTAAACATGACTAAACATATGGTTATTTATTTTTGGGAGGCAATGTAGAAGTTTGGAATGTCCGGCGCCATCGTAAAATTGGCAAGGTTGAATGTGTGCGAGTAGTACCGCAGTATGGAGTTAATTAAGTGATATTGTTTAATAAGACTGTGTAAAAAGAGAGAAAGAGAGAAACCAACGATTAGTAACACCATCTAATGATAATTTACAACGAATGGCAGAAAGAGATTTATAATTAGGTAAGATCTAATGAATTAAACAAGGGCCCTGCACCCTTTGTGTAAACGGTTAACCCATTTATAAAAAAAAACAGTTAAAACGTTTCTGTCGTATATAAATTTAATAACTGTTTATATTCCCTACTTTCTAGATAATTATATTCATAGAGGGCACTAGCATGTTAAAATGGAATTGGAAGTGCTGTACCAAATGTATGTTTTTCGTGGATTTGTAAGCTAATACAAGAACGGCATAGTAGGTATATTATACGCATTTTGATAATCCTGAATCATTTCTCTAGGATCAAACTAAGCTGAAAGGGGTCTGAGTATAAGGATACTGAATACTTACTTTATATTTAGAACGCACTGGCAATTTTAACTCCCAAAGGAGCGATTATAAAACTGCACTTCACTTTCCACTTGGTGTCAGATTTCAGGATCATAATGCACTTAAAGTCCATAAATGAATCGTTTCCAAGAAACAAATCTCTGAAGTATTTAAGGTCCACCTTACATAGTTATACTACCTATATACTCACTTGTTGCAAGAAACAAAGCGATTAAAAAAAATTTTAACAAAAAAAAGAACCGACTTCAGTAAAACTAAAAAGCCGAAAATAACCCGTTCAAGTACAGATTACATTTGACTCACCCTTTGAAATCGATCCCAAACCACTCAGTTATTATATTTATATATTATTAAAGTTTACGTGAGGTTTGGCACCGACTTCAAAGGGTGAGTCAAATGTAATCTGTACTTGAACGGGTTATTTTCGGCTTTTTAGTTTTACTGAAGTCGGTTCTTTTTTTTGTTAAAAATTTTTTTTTTTCGCTTTTTAGTGATTCATATAAAATACTTATGGCGGGGTGATCAGGGAGGTCTTGAAGGCATGCATGTCGTTTGAAATATCTCCTAACTCCTAACTGTTAAGGAGTTGTATCTTCCATCATCAGTTCAGCATGAGAAGATGATGACTGCCATATGCAAATACTTAAATAGTTTTAGAAAATACATGAAAAATATTATGAGTGCCTATAAAATTTCAGGAATTCCTTCGATTCCTCATGGATCTCGTCATCCGATCTTCACCAAAATTTTATGGGACCAACCTTGAGATGTCTATTCATGAACCTAAAAAGAATTTTCCAAATCGACTCATAAATGACGGAGTTATGAGGTAACAAACATTAAAAAAAAAAAAAAAAAAAAAAAAAAAAAAAAAAAAAAAAAAAAAAAAAAAAACCGAACTGAGAACCCCCTCCTTTTTTTGAAGTCGGTTAAAAAGTATAAATACTTTTCTTGAATATTTTGGAAAAAAAATGTATGAGTTTGTATGAGAAGGATCTAAAATTCTTTCTTTTCTTACATATAACGGAGTTCGAGATCACATGTTAAATTTCTCCCTCTCTCTTCTTTCATATAAAAATATAAATTTATTATGAAAGATGCGCCTTTTACAAACTTTTCTTAACCCGATATAACTCTTGAACACATTAACAGTCAAAAATAACGGTCCCAAAAAAGTTTCCAAAACCATATTTATACAAAAAAATCATGTCAATGAAATGCGTTTTCACATCAAACAGCGTAATGAAGTAAACAATACTACCTCACTAATTTCAAGACATGCCCGTTGACGTGTGTCCATAGTAAATATTTTTCCTAACGGTACCCCGCTACTTGAGGCTCCTTCGAGAGTAAAAGTAAACAGAAATTATTCGGTCCATTCATGACACGTGCTGAGTCAGGATGAAAAATAAGGTCAAGAGCGTCCTGATTTGATGGTTTTGGTTACCGTTATGATATGAGAGATTTTATTTTGCAAGTGGTTAAAAATACTAATTTAACGAATCAGTAATATATACCTTAAAAAATAAAGACCTGACGTATTAGATATGTCAAATATAGGACAACTACGTTTCTTTTTTTTTCTTTTTAGTAGGTAAATGGTTTATGATGAAATCCCTATTTGACTTACAGTATCCTTTCACAGGCGTCATATTATTGTCACATGTAAGGTAAAACTATCGCCGGGAGAAGACTACCACTAGCTATTTTGGCTCAGTGACCCAAACAGGATCTTAGCCTCCGCAAAGACAGCACGCCACTTGTCCTGATCCTGCGCAGATTCTCGCAAGTTTTCGACTAAAGAAGACATCCTATTAGACAATAATCTATGTTAGTCTTACCTTACCCCGCCTTCTTAATTTTTTCTTGCGGTATAAGAGCCCTATTTCCAGAAATAGTTTTTTAATAATTATAGGTCTTTTTTTTATTAAGAAATAAATATCAGACAACCTCACACAAATCGATCTAGTCCCAAATTAAGCTCAATTAGGCTTGTGTTATGGGTACTAGACGACGATATACGTAGGTACTTATATAGATACATATATACTTAAATACATAGAACAACCATGACCCAAGCACAAATATTCGAGTTCATCACACAAATATTTGCCCTGGCCGGGATTCGAACCCGGGACCGCCGGCTTAGTAGGCAGGTCTCCACAAACCAAGCCAACCGCGTCGTCATTGTATAAAATAACCCTTGTACTCTTCAACCCAAAAGTTATCTATGTAAAAACCATGCTTATTTACAGCATTGTTTCTATGTGAATGTAAAACGAACTAACAAATCATGAAACACTTCAGCGTCGTTAATACACGGATTATTACTTCCAGTAAATATTTCTGTAATTTCTGCAGTAAGAGCAATGTAATTCCGCGGCTGTCATACTCCCTTTTACTCACAGAATCGTTACCAGTTACTTGTATCGGTACCGTTATATTAAATTTTCTAAGCTGAAATGTACATTAGCTGGGCTTGATTACTTAATTAAAGTAGGATAAGGTAGGATAGGGAAAGTGATATGAAAAAAACATAAAATCGGTCAAGGACACCTTACCTATTAGTGACTATATTAAACTCCTCAAAAATTATTGTCAATGCCTAAATTACGTTGACATTTCTTCACCTTACAATATTCGTACTATTATTTGAAAAGTAATCCTCTCTATAGTTACAGTCTTGCACATAGCCAATACGGAGATATTATCTCATTCATCTCGTAATTTAGGCATTGACAATAATTTTTGAGGAGTTAGTATGAATGAATGTTAATTTCCAATTTCGAACTTCAAAGTAGCCCCTCCATCTGACTTATTTATTTATCTGCCATCGTTTTTATTTCACGCCAAAGTAACTAACGAATTACTTTAAACTATATACCCAAAAATAAACCCGACCCAAAAAATAGCATTCTTAGTTAGCATGTTCTCGGATACAGTACCCTTACCATAAGTTAACGTGTCTCCATACAAATCGTTTACGCAGTCGCTAGAAAATACAGTCATTGTAAACTCATTGTAAGGGCACAGGACCGTTTTGAAAATTCCATGCAGGCATAGACGAAACTCATACAAAAAAGTTATAGCCGAAAACGGCACAAAGCGTCTATGTAAAAACTGTGGGAAGTGCTCGGCTGTAGACGGAAGCAGTTTTGCGGTATTAAGAGAGTCCTAATTCACGTCGACGTACACTGTACAGTCAGTTGTTAAAAGACTAAAATAATGTCAGCAATGTTCGCATTGTTGTGTTCCGGTGTGGGGGTAAGATAGCCGGTGAAATTACTAGCATCGAGGCATTCTATCTTCGTCCTCCGGGTAGGCAAGCACTTGTGACTCCTCTGGTGTTGCAGGTGTTTATGGGCGACGGTAATCGCTTTCCATCAGGCGATACGTTTGCTCGTTTGCCCCCTATGACATAAAAAAAAAAAAAAATAATGAGCCTGATATCAGTATACAGCCAATGCCATTACCGGGTATCTTGCAGCCAACTTACCATGAGTTAACGTGACCATGCTCGCTAGCGACAGCGTAAAGAATTTGTATGGAGAATAGCAATCAATGAATAAATGAATGAGTACAGCGCCCCTAGCGATTACTTTGTAGAACTACAATATGCCATACAAACTAATCGTTTTCGCAGTCGCTACCTTTTAAAACTCCTGTGGCGCGGAGATATTCCCATTAGCGGGTTATACTCCCACATAAAGTCCGAGTCACTGGTAGTGAGGGCTAAGCAGCCTGGGGCCCAATTCGAGAATACCGTTTGAGATATCGCCAAACGTCAAATCTCCATTAGATAACAGTTATATCGCCATTGAACTATCATTTAAATGCGATGAGCTATATATCTCATCTCAATTTTGGAAATACGAAGGCGATTATAATTGTCAAAAATGTTATTCATGTATATAAATTTCTGTTGCGAACGAAACGTAACGGACTAATTTCACGTACTACGCGGTCAATTTAAAGTATGCGCCTGTTATTTATGCCGTCACATACAAAGGAAACGAAAATTTTGCGCGTCAGAATTGACGAAGTTGCGATGTTCTAACGATATCGCCACTTGTCAAGTAGGCACACGTCAAAAGTGACAGATGGCGATGAAAAGGAGAGATCTCCATTATATCCCTAAAATTGGTCGAATACCCCCCCTGAACTGTATCAGAGTTCAAGTCATGCCTAAAAACAAAGTCGCTAAATGAGTACCTGTCACTGACTCATGGTAAGGACATTGGTGAACATGGGTGTTAAATGTATCTATTAATAATTGTGCTCACCTCTAATAGGTAACTGTATAACTTAAGCGTTCTTTAATAATTGAACGCTGCTCTTGTAAGTAATTTTAGGAAAGTACAGTAATGGTAATTTGCTGGTTCTGTTAACCATGTTTATTATTTTGATTAAGTCATTTTACCAACTAGTAAGTCAAGTATTTAAAAAGTCGTTGTATTTTAATGTAAAATATTTTTATTAAACCAAATGACTACCTATAGTTTAATATATTTCATAAAATAAGACCTAATTCAGAATGGAATGGAAACTATATCAGGAAAACGACCTTTTTAATGGCATTTGTTCATCTTTAATTTCCCAATACTCCCGTGCTATTGTGCCCTATAAAATAAATAATGCCGTTATACAAAATAAAATAGTAAACTACAAATGAAATGGCGAGCTTAACGACATATGTGGATAATATTTTCTTCGGTTTCCGCGACTGTCACACATTTAAATAAAACAATTTAAACGGATTATATCGCGTATATTAATTATTTGAGCCTCCCTGACGTTTCAGTACCTTTACAGATACCGTTCAACCTTTAACAACGGTATCTGTAAAGGTACTGAAACGTCAGGGAGGCTCAAATAATTAATATACGCGATATAATCCGTTTAAATTGTTTTATTTAAATGACATATGTGGATTTCATGGTAAAATACGACTTTTTAGCGTAGTAGCAGCAGTATTTTGTCTTTTTAGGGTTCCGTACCTCAAAAGGAAAAAACGGAACCCTTATAGGATCACTTTGTTGTCCGTCTGTCCGTCCGTCTGTCAAGACCCTTTTTCTCAGGAACGCGTGGACGTATGAAGCTGAAATTTATATCAATTACTCAGGTCTACTGTCCCTTGAAGCTGTGAAAAAATCAAACTTCTAAGCCAACGCAATCAAAAGATACAGCCGTTTATGCCGCAAATTTTCGACACTTGCAAGGGAATCAAAACCTACAGGGTGCTTCCCGTGAACTCAGAATCTTGAAATTTGGTACGAAGCAACGTCTTATAGCATAGATAAAGGAATAATTACGAAAACCATAATTTTTTTTTTAATACCTAACTTTGCACCTAATTTGCAAATTTTCGACACTTGCAAGGGAATCAAAACCTACAGGGTGCTTCCCGTGAACTCAGAATCTTGAAATTTGGTACGAAGCAACGTCTTATAGCATAGATAAAGGAATAATTACGAAAACCATAATTTTTTTTTTTAATACCTAACTTTGCACCTAATTTATATGGGGCGCTATACATACCAGGTGCAAACTTAACTTAACCACTTAGGGATGGAAAGTGTTTGTACGGAACCCTCGGTGCGCGAGTCCGACTCGCACTTGGCCGGTTTTTTTAGCGATGTGTTTTAAGAGGAAATACCACTGCTCATTATTACATGCAAATTGAGGTTTCGTTCTTGTCTGTTTTCTCCTCCAAAACTTCACTAAACTTAACGAAATTTTAGGAACTGAATAGGATGGAAATGTTCTGTGTGATTTTTTCGCTTCTTATTACGGGAATAGTGTACTGGGGGGCCGTTTGTAGCACAATTTTGGCCTCTCACAATACTCTACAATAATTTGCTAAATAATCGAGACGGAAAAATTGGTTAAGTTTTGGTGGAGGAAGCAGACAAGAACGAAACTTCGATTGGTATAAGCCGGTTGCGTCAAGTTTGGACCTTATTTGTATCCGACAAAAACTTAACGTCAACTGATGGTCTGGGAAAAGGAGCAGAGGTATATCCAAATCAAGTTGTCAATGTCACATCCTGCCTATATCGGCTATATCACGCACATATGGGCAAAAGGCTATATGTCAACGTCAATCGAATTAGGCCTGACCATGCTTTCCTACCGCACTTGATATGCATCTTAACCATCTTATCGGAACATCATGCACCATATAGAGCAAACTTACTATACCCCTCACTCAGGGCTCGGCGTAAATCCTGTTAGTACAATTGACATGTTTATCTATCGGAACGCAAAGATATCTCACTGCTAATTACTTTGGTTTATTTTCTACAGCTTCTTTGTCTCTCCATTGATACGTGGATTCTAACTGCATGTGAAAGCTACAGATTTAAGTTGTATACGTTTGGTAATGGAAGATATTGCAGGATATGATGTAATCTTTGGGGAACAGAAGGCATGTTGTTGCCAATTTGAAAGGTACTATAAACTAATTAGCTGTGCGTAAGGTTCTAAGTTCAGAAAGAGTACGTAAAATAAATGCAGTACGTAATTATATCATCGAAAAAATCTTAAAATTTTCAAATATTGCTCAGTTTAAACTAATTTCACTAAATAATTTTATTAAAACTTTCGTGAGACATATTTAATTATTGTATTAAGCGGTTTACACTCACGTGAAATTGTCAGGAACGGCCCGACATGTTTCGAACTCGTATGGGACTTCATCAGGGACGGCTGCCCGTACACCGCCGCGGCAACCTCGACTGACGAGTTCGAAACATGTCGGGCCGTTCCTGACAATTTCACGTGAGTGTAAACTGCTTAATACAATAATTAATTTCACTAATTTATTATCACAGAACCCAAAACAATTATTTTTATTTGATTTTACCAACTAGTATTTAAAAATAATAAACTGAAAACAGCGTCACCTAAGAATCGGCCTACTACATGACGTCATCTTGTGGAAAATTTGACACAACTCACAAAATTAACAGTGGTACAATTTCCATACTAAATCCGCCTTAGTAATAGTGCGCTGTGATCAATTATTACTTGTCGCCGATGCTCTTTTAGAATAACGAACTTTTCAAATCTCAAAGTGGGATATTTGAAAAGGTTAAAATGTGGTGATATTTAATTTTTTATCCTATATTTGATAATACCGATAAAAAGCCTGGTTAAAAAATATGTTGTCAATTTATAAACATTACGATACTATTTAGCTCATTTAAAACCTAACCCAAAAATAAGCAATGCTTGCACATAGACGACAATTTATTATCACGATGAAAAGAGTCAACAGTAAAAAAAAACAGAAATGAATGATAATCGCAACGCAGACATCAATAAATAAGAATTTCTCATAGGACAGACGAGAGTGAAGTGATTTTAACATAAAAATAACGGCTATCGGCACTTTATAAACCACTTAAGACGATCATTAGAGCGTTCTACAGCCGTTTGATCAGTTTAATGCGGTGCAGTGGATGCATCTTTGTCGAAAATGTAGTCTCAAACGTCTAATGGAGATGTTGGATTACGCAACTTGCAACAGCGTGGATGATGTTAGGGTTGTCAATCACTTTGTGACTAACTAGCGGCGCCGCGCGGTGTTTCCCGCTCATCCTACGGGAACACTACATTTTTCAAGAAAAAAATTAGCTTATGTGTTATTCCAGGGTGTCAGATACCTTCATACCAAAATTTATCAAAATTGGTCCAGCCGTTTGAGCTTGAAGAAGTAACAAATATACACATAAACATACTCACAAAGTTTCGCCGTTATAATATTAGTGTGATAGGACATATTTCTGCAGATTTTTTCTACTAGAGACATTAATTTGCAATAAATTATTACATTAAGTTATATAATTATTGCAAAAACAGCAGATAAGCCTAATAGATCAGGTCAAAAAGTGTAATGGAACTGTATTACAAATTTACAGTAATGGAAAAGTCTTGTTAGACTTGTTCTTTTTAAAACAATGGCGAGAAAATATTAAGTTCTACATCAAAATCACTGCCACTATTGAAACACTGTTGAGTGTCTACAGCCAATAAACTAAAATAAACAATCTAGGTACCGCTTTTCACAGCCCTGACGCTAGAAGTAGCCAACATTGGAAAGTAAAGTAAATTGAGACAAGACCAATCCGTGTCATAAGCTCGCACCCAAGATTTGTTCATAACATACGAACAGTACTTTAACTCAAAAAAGACATCAAATTAATGCTCGCAGTGATTTTACTTTTATTCTCGATATGCTGGTTTATGGAAGTAGGCTATCTTTATTGTGATTTTTATGTGCCCATTTTAAAGTAAATGGGAAAATAATGTTACTGTAGGTACTCGTATAGGTATTGCAATAGTTAGGTAAAGTAAAATATTGTATTATTTCAAATAATGCAGGGTCACTACATTATTTGGAACATGGAGCCTAGCCTTGCCATAATCCCAACGTACTCATTGAATTATGGTTATTTTAGTCGATGATATAGCAATATATCGTGATCGCGAAATTTTAAACTTAAAATAAAATGAATAAATTAAAAAATCCCAAATACCTACTAATTCTATTAAATTGTACGATAATGCAAATACCATTACCGTTCTAAAATAATAACTTAATGTGTTGCTATTCACAACCTCTGGAACTGCTGGAGCAATGTAGCTAATTTGTTTTTCGAAATATTCCTTGAAGTTCCTTCGTTTGCACGAAAAAAAAAGTAAAAATCTCACTTTGTTCCCAACTGTTTAGCTTTGGTAGGAACGACGACATCTACCGCGTCATCTAGTCAAAAATAAAGGTCTTATCGACATTAGGCCTTTATTTTTACAGTTACGACTAACTGAATTCAAACGTTTCTGTGAAGTTATTGCACTGCACACTGTACCCATTGTGTTATTTGCCTGTCTTTTGTGGTTTATCCGTCAACTGAGTTAACAAACCCGCTCCTTGTTTAACCGTGGATTTGAGTGCTTGTTACTTGGCTAAGTGGCTGTTGTTGGTTCATTACCTGTAACTTGTACAGTCGGCTTCTAACACAGAAGAGGTTCACACGGCTGAATGCGCTCTTTCGTTTTAAGGGCATCCTACTCAAGTCTCCAACGAAACAAAACGTCTGGATCGCGTTTACGATCCCCGCTTAAATTCATTTTGCCAGGAGATGTTTTGACAAACTGCGAGCGTGAGTGACAGATGCTTTGACACTTATTTTTCACGTGATAAACGCAACCATCATAGATCCGCTGAATTCGGACGGATGGCACCATGGCACGCGCAATGTGGATATGAATCCAAATCCAACTGATTTTATAAAGGCGAACATTTGTGTATGTGTATGCTTGTCACTTATTCACACCGTAACAGCTGCACGGATTTGCATAAAATTTGAAAGAGATATAGTTTATACCCTAACTGAACACATAATATGCCTTTTAATCCCTACAAAATCATTCGTTCGTTCCTGTAGGATAGGCACCCCGATATCAACGCAAGAGAAGCCACAGGCAAAAGGATATATAGGT
Organism: Apotomis turbidana; assembly: GCA_905147355.2. Classification (NCBI taxonomy): domain Eukaryota; kingdom Metazoa; phylum Arthropoda; class Insecta; order Lepidoptera; family Tortricidae; genus Apotomis; species Apotomis turbidana. Next base: position 7,490,059 of record LR990297.1, on the reverse strand, counting down.
ATTTTAATAAATTAATTGCTTAGGTGAAAAAAAAAGCAAGTAGTAGTTAAATAATTTATATATCCGCATTGCGTGCAATAAGGCCCATATTGCCTCGTAATCCTCACTGCTGAGGGTCGTGATCTGCTTCCTCCGAATGATGTTGCATCACTTTCCATGTTCATCATTGGCCTGACCTCGTGACAGTACTTAAAGTAAGAAAGCATATCAATCGTACATAAATTGTGATAAACCGTCATACTTTCTTGTAGTTTCCATTTTTAACCGACTTCAAAAAAGGAGGGGGTTCTCAGTTCGATTGTATGTTTTTTTTTTTTTTAACGTTTGTTACCTCATAATTCCGTCATTTATGAGTCGATTTGAAAAATTCTATTTAGGTTCATGAATAGACATCTCAAGGTTGGTCCCATAAAATTTTGGTGAAGATCGGATGACGAGATCCATGAGGAATTGAAGGAATTCCTGAAATTTTATAGGCACTCATAATATTTTTCATATATTTTCTAAAACTATTTAAGTATTTGCATATGGTAGTCATCATCTTCCAATGCTGAACTGATGATGGAAGGTACAACTCCTTAACGGTTAGGAGTTAGGAGATAATTAAAACGAGATGCATGCCTTCAAGACCTCCCTGATCACCCCGCCATAAGTATTTTATATGAATCACTAAAAAGCGAAAAAAAAATTTTTTACAAAAAAAGAACCGACTTCAGTAAAACTATAAAGCCAAAAATTACCCGTTCAAGTACAGATTACATTTGACTCACCCTTTGAAGTCGGTGCCAAACCTCACGTCAACTTTAATATATAAATATAATAACTGAGTGGTTTGGGATCGATTTCAAAGGGTGAGTCAAATGTAATCTGTACTTGAACGGGTTATTTTTGGCTTTTTAGTTTTAATGAAGTCGGTTCTTTTTTTCGTAAAACATTTTTTTCTTAACTTTTTCCTTATATGTAGCTTAAAATAAAATTTTAATATGATTTCTTTAAGGACTACGTATATTTAGGTACGCCTACATTCTTAAGATCGGTACAAATTAAGTTAAGTTTATATTACGTAATAGTTAAGTACTTATCATTTCTGAAAAAAAAATACTGACTGTTGAGTTTCTGTCGGCGTTTTTTCTCAACAGTGGCCTCCTCTTGTGAAATGCTTACATTTTACAAATAATCATTTGACAAAATGATCATTTAGCAACTGAGTTATTAGACAAAACTACTCTTGGTCTTAAAACGTCTGGTACAATGTATTATTTGACAAGTGTTTCGTTTGTTTTTTTTTTTGTTTTTTTTAGAGCAAATCTAACTTTTTTCTGCAATTTGCTCTACTGTTTTTACTATTTTAAATCGTAGAGCATAGTGAATAGATTCATTAATGGGTTAGGTTATGTTAGAACTGCGACCACAACAGCGCGCGAGCCGAGCGAGCGAAGCGAGCGTACCGCGGCAGCGGTCGGCGAAGCGCCAGAACAAAAAAAAAAACTCGTAGAGCAAACTTGAGGAAAATGTTCAATTTGCTCTATTAGTAGATACAGATTGTAGAGCATAGTGGATAGATTCTAAGATAGTACCTAGCGGAATAAATTACCCCACTACAGATTACAGACTAAATCATAATGTTTGAAAAAGAAGTACTTTTTATGAAATAACATTTTGTTAAATGATATTTTGTTATTTAACACATTTGTCAAGTGTAGTGTTTGTAAAATAATCATTTGCTAAGTGACTTTTTGTAATATGATACTTTTGTCAAATGTCTCGTTTGCCTAATGAATATTTGTTGAAACGTTGTTTGGTCAAATGATCATTTGTCAAACGTTTTTTGGTCAAACATTAGTGAACCGTGCCCTTGTGGCTTACTTGCAGAATAAAGTTAATTATTTCATTATAAATGTCTGATTCTGATTATTGGAACGAAAACGTCCTGTATCGCGTAAGATGTGTGCCTGTGTGGTAGACTGTACAATAAATGGTCCGTGATAGAGGAGATTATATTGTCACGAAGCAATCTTGAGGCTTTGTCGGTGATCAATTAAACTAGTTATCGCGGTGAAATATTTCTACTAGTGTAATTATATGGCGTCCGTGACTTTGAACGCCGTGAATGAATGTTGCAGGACTTTAGGCGTAAATTAGTTAGAGCAACCATAAAACATTTACTAGATTATGTAGTGTACTAAATGGACTGAGATTTATTAAATCACTAGATGTGTAGAGACGAGTAGTCGAAGTGAAATGTATTTATTGTTGAATATATGCTTATTACAATACACATATGAATGCCAAACAACTAACTATTAAAGGTTATCTGGGCGTTAGGGTGGCAGAAAGGTTAGCGCTCTTTTTTTTTTCGACTCCCGGTGTTTTCCTCCAGGTTATGAATTTAAATTTTTCTTTGAGCTTTGATCTTTTTTTCCATACTATTATTCGAAAGAAAACTCGAACTCCGGCTTATATTTTTCATAAGTACTTATGAGCAGATCTGATAGCCAATATAATTTAACAAAAAAATATTATTTGACGATTTTTATATCATGCGGCTTGCCTAATAAATAGGGTTGTGCCGACTCTAAAAGACAACACCTTAAATTTTGTTTATTTTTTCAGGGTTGCTGTTATCATTCATTTTGCAATGTGTACCACAGCAACAAACGACAGTTCTGCCTCAACACAGGTATGTCAATGTGATACGATATTAGTGGTTGCACCATGAGATAAAAAAAAGATTAAATTACCCTTAATTTATTGCCTTATTTGGAGTTTATTTAAAACTCGTTTTTTTTTCTTTACCATAGTCTGATATAACCATTCTTGGATGCCCAGCTATTCCTGTACCAAAATTGGGTGAAATCTGTCAAGCCGTTCCAGAAAATTACCACAGATGGCGCTGTTAAGATGTTTTCTGATAATTTTTGCATTTTGTTATAATTCTGTAGTTATAATTTTAATAACGTTGGCGTTATATCTCTATATGAATATGAGAAACATTTGAATAATGATGAAGATAAATAGCTGATCTAAGGTTTGTTTTTAAGACATGACTTGAACTGTATCAGGGTCCGTTAGCCCTCACTACCAGTAATTGGACTTTGACGCGGCGCACTGATTGCATGGACTGCGTCTTGAATAAACTAATCCGAATCGGTCTGACTTAGTGCGAGAGGAGAGGGGAAACACAGTCAGGATATTACAGATAAAATACGCAAACTATAAGTAGCGGTAGTACCCCGCCGCCGGGGATTACGCTGACGCGCCGTTCAAAGAGTTCGCGGCGACCATCGCTTGGATGGTTTCCGTGATCTCATCGTCCGGGACAGATAAAGATGTGATTGTGTGTTCTAGTTGGCAGGCGAGGCTACCGGCGCGTACGCATGGAGCGCCTGGGGCAGCTGGAGTCCTTGCTCGAGGAGCTGCGGTGGTGGCGTAGCCGTGCAGACGAGGGAGTGCTTACCCAGGTGTGTATCGATCACTAACTATGGATTGCAACTCTTGTCGTGCGGATAGCGTCACCTCTGTCACTCTCCTACGGTACTGCACAGAAAGAGATAGATAAATATCTCACACGCTAGAGGTGCTAGAGGTGCTTAATTCCAAATTACGGCTAACCACGTACGGCTTACGGTTAACCACGCAGACCTCCGTAAGGATGGTCCCTCACCCTGTCCGGATCACCACGCTGACCTCTGTAAAGATGGTCCCTCACCGCGTCCAGAACACCGCGCGTAAGGATGTTCCTTCACCGGTGGATGCCGGTAATGTAACAATAAATACCATAGAATACATTATAGGTAAATGCTCGCGGTGAGGAGCATCCTAACATGAATTAACGATATTTGAGAAACAACCCACGGCAGTTGACGTTGGAGAAACAATTGCCACGAAATGGAACGTCTGATGAATACAGATGCAGGAAAGATAAGCTTGTGTGGTCTAAGTTGGTGCCGCATGGGCATCGCAGACAAGGCAGGTCTGCACCAGCACAACTGTCACACGCGTCTATTTCTCACGCAGTAAGTGAGAGAGACGGGTAGCGCTATGTCACGCGACAAGAGTCGCGATGTCACGAAGCATAGTCTTGCTAGACGGGCAGGTAGAGATAACGGGACGATTTAGAGCCAGCGCACACTACAGCGTCTTGTGAACGTGACAGTACATCTCTCTTTTTCCCATTTCGAGCGTGGAAAAGAGACAAGTTTACTGTGGCGGTCACAAGAAGCCGTAGTATGCGGACCCGGTTAGATACGTTTCTCAACGACCGACAAGAACGATAACACCGACGAAATCTAATCGGGAGTCGTGGGAATCGAGGCAACAGAAGGATATTTACTAGCAACGAAACAACAATGTCATGGTCAAATATTTATCAGTCTTGTGAAGGTGGGGCCGAGGTAATATATCTCAGGAATTGCAATGTAACCCTATTGGATCTTTTTATTACAATATCTTTTATACGTCTGGTAATATTGGTAATCCTGTTTTACTTGTAAAAAATATTTCGGACTAAATTAGGAAAACTATGAATACAATTCGCTGCTACATATTAAAATGCGCATATTATCTTACAAAATCAATTTTCCAATTTAGAACAAAGAGGCCGTAGGGCGTACACCCTGTCAGTTAATTTGCTAGTCGAGAGAAGTGTCCGACAAGAGCAAAAACTGTTAGCACGGCGTTTACAAGCCTATTGCGGTAATTCGCTTATAAAGAGCCCTTTATAACACCAGACTATAATTACATTTTATTCGTTGCTTTGTTGTGGCTTTATAGCTAAGAAAGTGATTGGAGATCCAAGTAAGGATTCGAGTATGAACCATGCTTAAGTAGATTGAAGTAGTAATAATGAAATAATGAACTTTATTCTGTAAGTAGGCCACAAGGGCACTTTTTTACATGTCTGATTCTACCGGCATTTCACAAGAGGAGATCTCTGTTGACAAGAAACGCCAAAAGAAACTCAACTGTCCGTATTTTTTTCAGAAGGGATAAGTATTTAACTATTAAAGTAATATGATCGTAACTTAATTTGTACCTTTCTTAAGAATTTAGGCGTACCTATACGTAGTGCCACAGAATAGATAATAGTACAAGTACAGAAGGCACACTACTTTGATCTTTACAAAAGCCGCTTTTTTTAGCCGAAAAAACATGATTTATGGCCCTTCTAAAGTCGTCGTCCCCAGCGCAAGCCAAACGGAACGTTAAAGCTGCGTGCCAACGGTAAAAATGAATTGGCTCGCTTGCCGCGTCGCCGAGAGCGAGGGCTGTCAACGACTAAAAATAAAAATGTATTTCCCATTTATTTCTTGCATTCAATATAGAGAGTAATATGTTTATATTCTTCATACATTATACATATTTATTATTTCATTATTTAACTATAAAATAATCAATCACAGAATTTCGACGAATTGAATCCACCACCAGGCCGCAAAACATTTTAGCTTTATTTTTAAACATTTTAATACGTATAATATAATAAAATAATGCAACGAATGCGTTACCTTAACATGCAATTAAATTCTTGAGCTTCATTTTGTTTTTGCTTAGTTGTCCGATATTTATTTATTTGTTCATATATATTCATCACTATACACCTAGTATAAAACAAAGTCGTTTCCTGCTGTCTGTCTGTCTGCCCCTATGTAGGTATGCTTAGATCTTTAAAAATACGCACGGACGCACCGTGCGAAGCCGGGACGGGTCGCTAGTTACAAATAAAACATGTATAAAGGCGAACTTATCCCTATTAGGGATCTCTTCCAATACATTTCTTTTAACTCTTTATTTATATATTTTATATACTCACCTATCAAACTATCACTCAATCGTTTATTCATTACTTACAAGTAATTTTACAAACTTGATATCAAATATTATTATAAAAACCTCTATGATTGTTGATTTAGTAGTAGACATACTTATATATTTTACTAGAATTTAAATTGACAAATATCAGCAAATAATCAATTCAAAGTTACATAAGTACTTAACAATTAAAATTGATCTGAGTAACAAGTGTTAAATATGGAAGTAGATACACCTGCAATATGTTTTTTATTATTATTCAGTAACTACTTATTATATATTATGTTAATTTTCTTACCTATCGGCATCCTTCGGACGTGTTGGGAGAACGAAAAACGCGTGATTCCAATTTCGATCATTGTTCCTACAACCCGCTGCGATACAATATCTTTTCGCTGTCTTTTTACTCATTTAAACACTTTATATTATAATATAACACTGGTATCAACAGATGAATGAGGAACGTTCACTTGCGACGTACATAAATCGGAAGAGCGTGCGCGCGAATTTCGTGTACGTGCGTTCCGAGACAGTGCGTGGCAGCCACAGCACCATGCATGAGGCCACCGGCATGTACTTGTAGCGGGAAACGTTAATCGCGGAGTGCGCCCCGCCTGGTAGTGCTCGAAGAATACACACTGAAAAAAATACCCAGTGGAGCAAAAACTGAAATTACAGTAGGCGTAACCGTTATTACAGTTAGGTTTACTGAAATGTCAGTAGGCCTCACTGTTATTGCAGTAAGTCTTACTGTAATGTCAGTAGGCTCCACTGGATATTTTTTTCAGATATTAAAAGTGTATTTTAAGAAAGGAAAAATGTAAGAATAAAATGAAAACTTCGAGAAAGTACGACGGTTTATCACAATTTATGTACCTTTGAATTGTCTTAACCTATTTCGAGGAATTTGCCAAAGCCTTTGTCCATCTTAACGTAAAAAAAACTTTATTAATGCTACCACCAATTATAAAACCACGGGAAGTTCATTTTTTAAGCGAAATTATAAATATAAAATCGTTTTCCACGTCAATTAGTGTGAATAGAGATGTCAACACAAATTCGCATATACATACTGTTAGTTAAACATACATATTTGGAGAAATTTTGAGGTCACAAATGTATGCTAAAAGGGAATCGGAATTCTCCCAAACCTTTCGCTCGGAACCCTCACGTAAAATATAAAAGCCCTCAGTTCAAAGGTTAAACATGCCTCCGCGACCTGGCGTTTACCGCCAAGCGAAGGTAATGGAAACCCCACAGCGTCAAGTTTGTAACAAGCTCTCATTGTGCCGTGATTGCTGCCAAGATTGACGGACATCACTTGTCGATGGGCCCTAATGAGCATGTGATTATAGCCCCACAAACATAACTGAACAAACTGAGGTGGCGCCACTATCTTCGGAAATTGTTGGTCTATGACTATGGTTGGTATCTGACGATGTTAGTTCAAATATTGGCCGTTTGGAATTGTTGCTTTGCATGTCTGCGCATGACAAAGGTGTATTTACCGTCGATGGATGGATCATTGTTCGATAATGAGATGCAGAAGCATATTAACGATAGCATCGATAAGTTTGTAATGCATACAAACGTCAGATTTGTACATATTTGTGTACTTAGAACGTGTTAATCGTTGAATTTGTGCGTTTACGTCTCGAGTCAATGTAGGTAATCATAAATTCACAACTTATAGTTGTTTCATTTGCAATTCATTTATAATGTGGCGATTTTAAGGATCAATTAATTTACAAAAAAGTAGAGATAAAATACGGATCGAATAGAAAACCTAGGTACGTTTTGAAGTCGATTTATCAGCGAAAGTCATCCCCGAAGATCTTCACAACCGCCAGCAGTGCTGCTTTCTTCCAACGGTTTCCTACAATCTGAATCAGTACACCGTTCCACCTTAAGGCTGGCCGTTCAATGGAGCGGAGCGGACTTCTGTAAAATGGACCAATTCAATAGAATTTAAGTGCGCTTCTTTTGGGCTTCAGCCTGATTGGTTCCTTTAAAATGTTGAAGTTTTTTTAATAACACATTTTTTTACAAAATAGTAAATTCATTCGATTATTTGATTATTATATAACCAAAATAAACGTATTAATAAAAAAACCATATATTTTTTATAAAAATTAAAAGTGACCCCTAATGCTCTAATGTTTATCTTAAAAAAGGCTTACTTAGATCAGCCGATATACAAATAAATTAAACAAAAAACTTTTTAAATTTTATAATAAAGAGGACAACCCTAACGCTCGATTGGCGCGTAGTTAGGTATCTATCTGAAAAAAAAAGGCCTAGTGTCCATAGTGCTTTAGCTTATACAGTGTGTTACCGCCAAGCAGGCTTTTCTTAAAGTAGAGTAAAGCAATTCAGGCTTTATTAACTTTCTAACAAAATTTTAATTGTCTGAAATGTTCAGTAAAGTAAATTGACAAGTGAGTGTTAAATGACAGCGTGATATGAGTAACGACAATTACGCTGTACACCCACTACATTGAATGTGCGGATATAAGAAATTTAATTGTGCAGTTAATTTTTTCATAATTATGATTAGCTAATACATGCAAACAATTACTAATGGATCATATTATTATCAGTTTTAATAAATGCCTGCATCCCGGTAACAGGCTGTATATATGTACAGGGTGTCCCTAAAACCAACGCCGAAATGAAGAGGGGTGATAGAACAGCTCATAAGAAACCATATTAAGTTAATTTGACCTTAATAAAAAGTTCATGGTTTTCGAGATATTTGCATTTTAAAAAAACTCGTGACTTTTGATGCCCTGCGTCAGTATGTCGATTGCCACCACTGCAAATTTAGGTATTTTTTAAATCTGTTTTCTGCAGGATGTTACTAAAAACATATCCTATTGAATGTAATTTCAATTTATTACATATCATGATGCTTTGTCGGTAAAAATAATAAAAAAAACGAATTATAGCAATTTAATTAAATTTAGCCAGCGGTTATGATCGAGTTTCATTTAAAAAAAGTATTGTAAACTAACATGGCACACAACATAAAAAGATAGTAAATTTATTGTAGTTTTCAAAAAGGTACAGCATTTTCTAATTTACGCAGCAGTTTACGAGATATTGATACTTTACACTAACAGGAGCTCATACTGCAGTTATTACATAGTATGGAACCAGAGCCCCTACTAGGCTCAGAGTTTGAATTTCGAACAAAAAAATGATTCAAAGAATACACAATTTGAAATTGGAACACAATTTGAAATTCTAATTCAAGTCGGCTTTCTGATTAAAGAGTATTTTAGTAATTTTAGGACACTTCGTCAATTCGTTTGATGTTCTTTATTTAGTTTGGTTTCTTATTTTCTTAAATAGACTTGATTTACCAATAGAACTCGTGTTTGCCTTGTGATTTGGATTTTTGGTACAATTTAACTTTGCTTTGTGCATCTTGGACTCGAGTTCTGCCTATTGATTTTAACTTCGATTTACTTTGGCTCTGTTAAGATTAATTGTAGTGCGTTTGTTACAAATATGCCAGAGAATTATACTCCTCAAGAATATGCCAACATGCATTTTGTCTATGGGGAATGTCAGGGTAACTCTTATGCTGCAGCTAGACTCTATCGGGAAAGATATCCAAATTTAAGGCATCCGGACCATCGAGTATTTCGAAATGTTCATCTCGCATACTCACAAGGCGTTTTGCCTGGCAATCGTGGTGGATTGGGAAGACCTAGAGGAGATTACGATGAAGATGTTTTACAAGAGATTCAAAACGACCCATCCACTTCGACACGGAACATTGAACGTAATTTAGGGATATCAAAATCTGTTGCCAATAGAATATTACGTCGATATGGATATCATCCATACCACATACAACGTGTTCAAGCGTTGCTGCCCCGTGATTACCCACTTCGTGTTCAGTTTTGCCAGACAATGCTGCAAAAACACAGAGAGGATCCCAATTTCATAAATATGGTTTTATGGTCTGATGAAAGCACTTTTAAGAGAGATGGATTTATGAACATGCACATTTTACACAGTTATGCATTAGAAAATCCTCATTTAATGAGGGAAGATCGGTCGCAGTACCAATTTAAAGTGAACCTCTGGACTGGAATATTAGATGGGAAAATAATTGGCCCATTCGAATTACCCGAAACGCTGAATGGTCCAAGTTATCTGCATTTCTTAGAGAATGAGTTGCTAAATCTTCTCGGCGACGTACCTTTAGCTACGCGGAGGTCAATGTGGCTGCAGAATGATGGCTGTCCAGCACATTATGCACGCGAAGTGCGACTACATTTAAACCAAACTTATCCACAGAAATGGATCGGCCGTCTGGGTCCCATTTTGTGGCCTCCTCGATCTCCAGACCTAAATCCTCTGGATTCCTATTACTGGGGTTATATTAAAGAAAAAGTTTACAATGAACCGATTAACAGTATAGCGGAGCTGAGACAACGCATTTACGCAGAGGCCCAAAACGACGTATCAAGAAGTGCACGTCACATCAGTCGAGCATTTTTAAGGAGATGCCGAGCTTGTATTCAAGTCAATGGCGGACAATTTGAACATTTAATTTAGTTACATAAAACAGGTATCGTATTTTTTTAATGTTTTTAGTTTTTTTATTCACTTAACAGATAAAAATGGCAACCAGTATTATTTTTGCATTATCTTATAAACCGCTAAATAATTAAGTCACTTCAATACCATTTTAAAAACAACTCTAAATTTGCTATCTTTTTACGTTATTTGCCAGGTTCGCTATGAGTGCGTTGGTTTTAGGGACACCCTGTATACTGTGCTATTAGCGGGAATCCGAGTCTTTGATAACATAATTTTAGCTTTATCCAGGCTTTATCACACTAATATTGTAAAGGCCAGAGTTTGTGAGTGTTTGTTACTTTTTCATGCTTAAACAGCTGGACCAATTTTGATCATTTTTGGTGTGAAATTAGCTGACACCTTGGATTAACACATGGACTACCTACTTTTAACCCGTAAAATGTAGTGTGGGATACGCGGGTAATACCGTGCGGCGCAGCTAAATAAGAATAAAGAACATAGTCGTATTATTGATAACAGAGCTGTTCTACAAATAGTAGTTCCAACTCCATTTTTATCTTGTGTCATATCCAAGAGCCATCAGTCCTCGCGACCTCAGGCGCTCAACTAATTAAGAGTGACGGTATTTTGATTACCTACTTATCATAGTAACAGGACTCTTCACGCATCCGAAAGAAAAATGTCCTATCAACAAAGAGCTTCAATTCACTTGGTACCTTTCGATGTTGAGTAGGTTGTATCAGGTATTAATCCTGGTGAGGTACGTGAAGTTATCCGCTTTGTAACGGGAATGGTGATTAAAGATCATTTGTTAATTAGAAGATGTTTTGTATGGATAATAAATAAACATTAATTGGTCATGTTTGGATTTGTTAAGGCAGGTGCACTAGTTTCGAAACAAGTGTCTTTGATTATTTTGGTAATGTTTTATGTTAAAAGGAAAAAAGAAGAAGTGACTGATTGGGAGGATTTAATTCAGTGTTATAATTTGTCTTAGGTATTCTACTTGTCACTTGTCACACTTTAACGAATACATAATATATTTACTTAGTACTTGTTAAAGTCCACTCTTAGTTTGTCAATGTACAAAACGACATACAAATTGTTTTTTGGAATAATACGGTCGCAAAAATATTCTCACTGACAGATGGCGATGTAATGAAGCCAAATACAAAATAAACATATATCGCCATTTCCAGGTAAAAATAAAATCAATAGGTACAATTATTTTAGTGTGAAACTATCAGTGGAATATTATAGATGTATATTTAATTATAGAATAATGTGCTCATTATTCTATAATTAAGTATTCATCTATAATATTCCACTACGTGCTCGTATTGATGCTTTTTACCGCGAGCAATTCGCACGTAAAGTTACAAAAATGATATGATTTCATTTATTTTTGCTGCATTAAAAGCGAGGTGAGGAGCCACTTTAACAAGCAAGCTTTGTTGATTGTCTTGTTGTCACTCAACCAATCTTCATTCAACCGCTCTAAAACCTTTAATCATAAAACGTAAACATCACACAATTAGACACGACATGAAAACGATATAAATTCCTTCAAATTACTCGTAAACATTTCATAACGACCTTAAGTCACTCTTGCAAGACATGTTTTTGAATAGCAGATAAACTGAAAAATTATAACGAGGTCCTGCTGATAGCGTGCCGTATAACATCCTCGACAAATTAGGATAGACCCCATTTGTCATGCAACATGTATAGCAAGAGTACACATTTAAATTAGTGGGATAATAACTCGGGTTGAGTTATTGGTCTGATTTTGTTGTTGAGGAATTTCGAAGGAACCTGTGAGTTGTTCATTTCATTAGAGTTGTACGAGTAGGCGTTATGGAAAATATTCATGTATGGGTACAACCTACCCATACATGAAGACCTCGCAGACTTCGGGCCGAAAAGGTTAAGGTCTAGGAACCCTCCAGCACTGCTGATGCCTGACATACAGGACTCCTGGAGCTTAGACGAGGCTTGGGTTGAAGAATGGGAATCTCATAAAGATTCCTCGAACCCCTTCTCTTTCACTCCTCAAGAGCCTCCTGCTGGATTCAAGGAACTCCGCCGGCTCTGGACCGCCCTAAACCGACTGAGAACGGGAGTGGGAAATTGCGCCTACCACTGGCACAAATGGGGTTGGAGCCCGACCCCAGCAGCTTGTAACTGCGGACACCCTAAACAGACTATCAACCATTTAGTCTGGGAGTGCCCCCTAACTAAATACACAGGCCATTCAGGCGACTTCGAGATCATCTCCAACGCCGCAGCTGTCTATTTATAGGTTTTCTCTCTTTATATATATAATTTGATTGTTTTTTTACTGATCCAGGGTTTTGTAATGCCATACGATAAATAAATGGAAAATATTTATCAATAGCGACACTCCCCAGTTTCGCACGGGTGCAATGCTATATTATGCATGTATTATACATATAAACCCTCCTCTTGAATCACTCTATGTATTAAAAAAACTGCATCAAAATCCGTTGCGTAGTTTTAAAGATCTAAGCATACATAGGGACAGACAGACAGCAGGACAGACTGCTCCTTTTTTCATACTATCAGTTTACGTTTAGATTGCACCTAGTAACGCGTCGCGTACAAATGAAGTCTAAACTTAACGTAACCGGGTTATACAAATCGAGGTTTCGTTCTCGTCTGTTTCTTCCTCCAAAACTTAACCTATCCACACCTATCTTTACAATTTTTTTTTATCAGAATGGCAAAGACATTTTTATGACTCGACGTTTCGACTTTTGCGCTTACTTATATGATTTGTGTACCTATTAGGCGTCTGTTTTTGGTCAAATTTCCATCGCAGTTTTACTTACTTAGTAGTTAAGTACTTACTTGTGTTATAACAACGACAGGTTCGACGAGGCATTGTGATATCTCCACTTGCAATATATCAGCTTCGTCATAGTCATATAACCGATATCATGTCAGTGCTAAGTGACATTGTCAACATTTTAAGAAGATTTAGCTCAAAGCTATTATATTGAGAATACTTTAGTGATATGAATCAAAGTGAAAAAAAACAGCATATTCTATATCTCAATGTAAAGAAAATGTCATAATGGTTATTTCGTACTATTATAACCTATTGATAATTAATTTTGTATAATGATTTGCATGTGCGGTGTCTTCGACTGAATACAAAACTGATACATTCAAACATCTTGTACCATACATATTCTGGCAAATAAAAAGATTATATTCTATTCTAATCGATTAGAGCACAATGCTAAAGTAGAGATATATTGGCGAGATTACTCATGCCATTGGCAACATCGATTGAAACAACTGAACACTCACTTTCATCAAAATAACTAAGCCAAAGAAAGTACTCGAAAACAAAACAAAAAATGCATCGCGGCGTTTACGAATGGCTTTAGACTTTTTTGTAAAAGTAAATCAGATTAACGTGTTTGAGGCTATTTGTAACGTCGTTAATTTCATTATAACATCTTTGTGGTACCGCGTAAGTTTTATTTTACTTTTGGAAGCGGTGAATAATTATCAAAGGTGTAATTAGAATGGGATTTATCTGTCATTTAGATGGGAATGGATGTTTTCTGTTAATTGAATAATGCTCCTTGTTCTATTAATACAGGTACTAGATGTTGTTACATAAAAACTGAACGATACAAATGATTTTATTCATAGTTCTAATGAGGAGTGTCATATTATTGACAATAAAGATGAACAAATCGCCTTTATATAAAGCAAACGAAAGTAGGTACACGTACACATATATTTAAGTATACAATTATATATGGGCGTCGTCAAACATATCGTTAATTAGGTTTTGCTTACTTATTCTCTTAAAGTAGTAGAATAGGATAAACAGTCTTTAAAATAAGGCAAGCTGATGACAATCGAGTTCTATGGATGTCTCGACACTGATTATGTATATCATGGTTTCGTGATATTAGTTACGTAATTGGTAACGTGCAAATTTGACTTTCACATTTTCAGCCCATTTTGCAACTGTCTAGAATTCTAGATGCTAAGTCTAGACGTCTTATTTCGTCAATGTATTTCACAACTTTATTTGACTGCATAATATGCAATGATTTAAAAATGACGAGGCACTAATGTTTAGTCCTAATATTACATATTACGACAAGTACAGGGTCCTATTCCAAAGATATGTCCCTGATATTTCAGAGAGATCTCCGAAGTGGCGTTATACCTAGTATATCGCCACTTTGCTAACACAGTCGCGTTTGTGCCTCATTATTTATTAAGTATATGACGACATAGACATCAGGCGCAAACCTAAATTGACCGGGTTGTAACGTAAAGTATCACTTTATGGAGCTCAATTCGCAAACATCGTGTTAATGACAGTTAAAGGCGATATACCTGGATATACCTCAGACATCGCTTATTTGGCGGTATCTCAAAATGCTCTAGAATTAGCGCCCTGGCTGTAACATTGGACTTTTAAAAGGAGCTAATTTTTGTTGCACGTTCATTTTTCACCTCATGTGAAACAGTAGATTTCTATCGCTTCAGTTATACTTTTTTTTGCACTTTCTAATTCTAAATCATAGATTTTGATCATCTACCTATACGTTATCTTAAGTTGTTAATGTAAATATAGTGAACATACAACTGTTTTTTTTTGTGTTTATGTAACATTATATTCACTTTAATGCTGTCATCATTCGATTAAAATTAATTTTCGACTTAAAATCGAATGTTGACGTTGTTGAATGGAAATCGGTCCGATAATTTTTGCGCAACGGAAAACACAGAAAGTTTACGCTTTGTTTAGATACCTATATAAACCAGAGCGTTGATTATTTCTTGCCAATTTCTCCGTACTATTGTTTAATATCAACCGTCTGTTGTTTCAGGTCCACTAGTTACACCACGACTCTGCCAACGCCGGTGATCTCAGTGCGGGTGTCGAGGCAGGCAGGCAGGCAAACCCGCGGCGCGGACTGTGTCGGAGTTGCGAGGAGATACCACCAGTGCAACACCGCTGTAAGAATTCTCATCACCTGATTATCAGCCGAGACGTCCACTGCTGGACAAAAGCGTCCCCCAAAGTTGTCCACAACGATCGGTATTGCGCCCTCATCCAATTTCTACCCGCAATCCAAACCAGGTCGTCGGTCCACCTTGTCCACCTTCCCAGGCTCCGTTTTCCGTTTTCCGCGGTCGCGACTCAAGAACCTTTCTGCCCCAATGGCCATAGGTTCTATAAGCAATGTGCCCCGCCCACTACCACTTAACTTTGCTGACTGTCTGAGCTATGTCCACAACCTTGATTCTCTTGCGTATCTCATCATTTCGGATTCGATCCCGCAATAGCATATCTTGCTCCATTGCCCTTTGAGTAACTTTTCAGTGCCGTATGTCATCACTGGCAACACACATTGGTTAAAAAACAAACAATAAATCAACAGAGCAATTTGCTTCGATAACCTAGTTGGAAAGGCGCTCGTGATGGCCCGAAGAGTTACTGGAGACGTCGATTTGAATCCCACTTGCAGATACAATTTTTCCTGTAGTTTCATATCGAAACTGTATCATTTCCCAAAAATCAAAATCAAAAATCAAAATGTTTTATTTGCTTCAGTACAGTATACAAAGGTTTATATATATATATATCGTTCTATATGAACTCAGCCTGCATGCAGGCGTGCAAAATGTTTGCGCGCGGTAACTTAAAATTAAAAAAATCATCAATAATACTTCTCATCTATCAAAATAATAACAAACAAATAAACAACATAATGTCAAAAGAAAATTAATTACAGAAAAGAAAAAAAGTAGAAGAAAAATAAATAATAATAACAAAATGTCAAGGCGTGTAAATTAATAATAATCAATAAAATAAGAAATATATATTTTTAAACTCGCAGACTTGAATCTGTCAATTATAATTTCACAGACAAAATCACAATAACGCACTTTTTAAATCCTGTAACATAATTCTTACTCTATGGTACTCGCTACAGAACTTTAATATTCATAAGACATCTCTCTACACAACTATAATAATTTCAAAAAGAGAACATAAGCTTATTTGATGCTCACTGATTGGTTGAAATTACTTGTCAAAAAAAATTACCAATCACGAGGTACCCGCCATGGCCGTCGCGATCATGTTTTTTTTAATAGGTCAGTTTTAGTTGAAATAAAATATCATATTGGAGAATGACGATTAAAGTAAAAAATGATTTTCTCAGTTTTCCTCGTATAAAAAGTATTGTATGCAATAGTTACACAATTAGGTCTTAAAGTCTCGTTCCTTACATAGGCCGACGAAACGCGGTACTCGACTTTAAGAACCTACATTGTGTAACGATTGCATAAAATAGTATTAACGCTAGCTGTGCTCGAGGTATGCCTTTGCGCTGTAAAAACACCGGTCTAAAAGCCAGGTTGTAAGGCTACGTTTACAAATGTTTCCCTCGAGCACTTTCAGGTTTTCGGGGAGTCGGTTATAAATTACTATACACATATTAAGAGCGTTTCTTCTGTATACACTTTTATGACACCGCGGATGATACAAAAGGTTCATAATGTTTGCTCTAGTCTGCCTGCTTATAAGTTCGCCACGTGTTTTGAAATATGTGG
This sequence comes from Apotomis turbidana, assembly GCA_905147355.2. Taxonomy (NCBI): domain Eukaryota; kingdom Metazoa; phylum Arthropoda; class Insecta; order Lepidoptera; family Tortricidae; genus Apotomis; species Apotomis turbidana. Next base: position 7,473,073 of record LR990297.1, on the reverse strand, counting down.
GATGTACATAATTTCACGAAAGTGCATATTTCTCTTAAATATAAGCATGTGCCAATGGAAGTATTTTTAGTATTTTGAACAATGGAACACAGCTATCGTTATACGCTATGCTTCGAACCTTTTTCCGGGTATTACCTTATGGTCGTGTACAACCCAGTAAATTAGTTTTTTTTAAGGCAGTAACTTCCGCTAACGTTAAATCCGTTCGGTTCGTATTGGTGCAAAAAATATATATATGTATTCAATATTCTTTTTTTTTATTATTATTCAAATAGGTTTGTTTTACATTACATATCTTAATGGGTTAGGTTTGTTTTATAAAAGTTTAGAACAGTTTACGGCTTTAGAGAAAAACCTAGCTGGAGAAATGAAACGGTTGGGAATTAAAGCACATTATGAAACATAACTGGCCCATCCGTCAGTAAGCCAATAAAATTCACGGATTCTGACACAAAACAATCAACAATGTTGCAAAGCCTTTCTCACGGTATTTCCAATAGCAATGAAGTTGTAATGATTTGTTCGTGATTTCTTCGTTTGACTGCAACGTGATAAGCACTGACTAAAAGCCTTGTTGATTACCGACGATTGGATTACAAATGGAAATTAGTATTGTTCCGTTTTATGGTTGACGCAGCTTACGGTCAGACACGTTATTAACTAATCGTAATGTAATAACAATTGCATAGCTTTGTTATGAAAAATGACTAAGTGTGCTTACCAGAATTGGGGAGATTCGGCGATTCTTCACGGATTGCATTGAATCAAGAGTTCAAGTTTTAAATAAAATGGTTCATAGATAAACAATTCGACTTAACATTCTCCTCTCCTTTTTGCTTTCGATAGATTCTCGTTTTATTTCGATCAAATAGTTATTTGTTATGCAAGGCTGCAAAGTTGTTATTTGGCGCGAATGTTGAAATTGAAAGCTGAGCGAGCGAAGGAATCTAAGATTGAACCATGAGCTAAGCGAATGGTTCAAAGATAGATTCCTGTGCGTAGCGAGGCTTTCAAGACACGAGAAGCTAAATAATTTTGCAGCCATGCGGAACACACAACTTTTCACCTCACTAGAGCGAGGAAAATGCAAGATTCAAGAAAAACAATTAAAACATAAAAATAATCATATTTAATTTTGCCTTCTATTTAACACATCAAATTTAAAACATAAACTCAAATCCAAACCAAATGAATAGGAGATAAACACATATATTAAAAATTAAAAGTAATACGGCCGTAATTTTTTTATTTTTTTTTATTAGCCTGTTAGAGTGCCCCACTGCTGGGCAAAGGCCTCTCTATTTGATCTCCACAACTCCCTGTGAGACGTTGCTTCCGACCAATCGACCAGGAATGCGTATTTGTAATTTGTATTATCGCCGTGTATATTTTATCGTTGTGTTTTTCTTAAGCGCTGTTATATTATATTTGTATTAGAAACTACTTGACACATTCGTTGTGAATGTGGGAGAATGGCATTCTAGGAAGGATTAGTTGGCCACTCGGAAGTATTTTCCATAACACTTGCTTTGGAAGTTATTGGACGATGGTCAATAACTTATTGTCTCCAAATATTTATATCAAATCCTTTTTCGTTTTATTGCAGGCTTTTAGCATTGAATAACTCCAAATTGGGCTTAACTTTCTTGTTTTCGATATTTCTATAAAGTAAGACAACAGTACAGTATGTATTATCCACAGAACAAATTTACGGTGTTTTTCGTGAATTGTGAAAACTTCTAACTTTTTAATTATTTCTTTTTTTCTCGGGTCCGTTCAGAAATTACACTCTTATGTTCCAACTTTTATAACAAATAAATATTAAAATTTGTGTTGTATTTAATATATTTACTAGTCAAAATATGTAAATGAAACTGAACTACTTACTATTAATATATATAAACATATTCAACATACTATAAAGTGTAGAAAAATAAAAACCTTAAAATCTGTAACCACAAACCAGGTTTCTGGACGTTATATTGTAGGTGTATTTTTTTTAAAAGATCAAACGTACATATTATTTTAGCCGGCCTGACCAGATCGCCCTTTATTAGCGTGCGTTGATTGGTTATTCGAAGATTTATCGACTGATGAAATCAGTCACGCGTTGAAGGAGTCTTAAATATAAAAAAGTTACATGCACCACAGAGAATCAAAATCGTCGCGTTCGAAATTCAAATGACTTTTGCACGCTAGCGGATAAAATAGACTTTTGCACGCAGATTTCGCCCTATAAACGGAGGTTTTCCGAGCGTGTGAGGTGAAAATAAAATTATGTTGGAATGAGCTCCCTGCCGAGGTTTTCCCCGGGGGCTACAGTATGCGGTTCTTCAAGAGGGGAGTAAATAGGTTCTTAAAGGGTCGGCAACGCGCGCGTGATGCTCCTGGCGTTGCAAGCGTTCATAGGCGGCGGTAACTGCTTAACATCAGGCGGGCCGCATGCTTGTTTGCCACCGTCGTAGTATTAAAAAAAAATACACATAGGTACCCATCACACCTCTAACACAACTGAAGACACGCGACTTTATGTCGCGCCGCAAAAAAAGTCTTAGTATTATAACATATACCATTCTAGGTTTCTATTGAAAATCACTTTTTTATGGCTTCTCAATGGAGAAGTGTCAAGATTTCATTAAGTATCAAGAGTTAATCATAATTTCTTTGCCCTCCGACCACGCTGAAGCAGCTGGACAAATTTTAACCAATTTTGGTACAGGGACATCCAAAGATGGTTATAGGATACTTTTTACCCGCCTAAGGTAAAGAATAAAAATACGTAGACCAAGAAGAAGAGGTCACTCCAAGATGATGGTATGTCTTTTTGTGACAAAACAATGTCAAGTCTTATTACGATTATAAAACAGACTAGTTCACAACACTAATGTCTTCGCTAAGCTCCTAAGAAGCGAGTGATATGTGTTATAGGTCGGAATGCAGATTCATCGCTGTCATTCGTCACATACCTGATGTGCCAAGTATTTGTTCTTCACTTTACGGCATCCTTCTTAGTTGTTTTGTTGGGCATACATATTGATTTTAAACAAGATAGATATAATTAAATAAGAAAAACATTAGACCAATCTAACCCATTGAGCTATTCTTGTTTGGGCTTGTTTATTTTTCACTAGCGACCCGCCCCGGCTTCGCACGGGTGCAATGCTGATAAATTATGCATGTATTATACCTACATATAAACATTCCTCTTGAATCATTCTATCTATTAAAAAAAACCGCATCAAAATCCGTTGCGTAGTTTTAAAGATTTAAGCATACAAAGGGACATAGGGACAGAGAAAGCGACTTTGTTTTATACTATGTAGTGATGATAGTGATGATGGTTATTATGGTTTCAAAAATATAAAATATCTACCTACTACAAGAAAAACAGGCAGAGATGATAATTATTTATTTTGAAAATGTCCACCTTCAGATACATATTTATGACAAGTGTAATAGAATAGAACGCAACAAAACCTACTTAGTTTTAGTTAGCGCTGAAGGGAAGGAGATTTATTGTTGTGTTATTCTAAACGATGAAGTTGTGTTATATTGATAAAAATGCTCACTATCTTGGGTCAGTGAAAACGGACACAGGGCAATTTTGTAAATTGCATGCTGCGGCATAGACAAAACCCATACCTACAAAAAAGTTTTAGCCAAAAATGGCACATGGTATTTATTTGACTTAAATAAAATGGATAGTGCGAGTCGGACTCGCTCACCGAGAGCTACGTACAAACACTTCGTCGTACACACCATCTTAACTGGCCGGGTTAAGTTAAGTTTGCACCTGGTATGCAGTGCGCTGCATACAAATTAGGTGCAAAGCTAACACAACCGATCACGTTTGTTGTATGGGAGCCCCACTTAAGTTTTATTTTATTCTGTTTTTATTATTTTGTTCACACTTAGTGTATGGAAGCGTTACATCTTAATATTTGCATACTTGGTCGATTCTCTGTTTCAGCTTGGCCTTAAATTCTTTAGTACGTCCGAATGTTTGTATATTTGGATGGCCGTTTGTCCGGATTTCCGGCTATTCTCGCTTAGGGGTCGCATACCTCCCCTGACTCTCATGAACCCTTCGCGCATGAGGCAGAGTCGCAATTAGCCAGTTTTTTTATAAAACTTGTTTTTTTGTTGTAGCCTTGTGCTGGAAGCGCAGTAGTACCAGACATGCGAGCAGAGCAGTGTTCAGCATACGATCGCCGACCGTTCCGCGGGCGGTTCTACACATGGGTTCCATATATTGATGGTAAGTCGTTATTGCAAAGAGGTCGGTTTACCCGACGTCCTGAGCATGTACTATCTGATCCGGACGATGAGATCACGGAAACCATCCCAGCAATGGTCGCCGCGGACTCTTCAAACGGTGCCTCAGCGTAATTTTAATCCCCGCCGGCGGGGTCCTTAGTTCGCGTTTTTCCCTCCCCCCGCCCTAAGGGAAGACGCTCGGAATTTTCGTTCGGTTTCCGTATGGAACGACGTCAGAGAGTGAACTCTGCTCCTGTCTGTCATATGGCGATGTCTCGCTTGCTGAATGCGCATGCGCACAGTGCGTCCGTGTCACCCTGTCCAAATCACTCATGTGACGTGAAATAATCCCATTAGCGGGTTATACTTCCACACAAAGTCTGACTCCCTGGTAGTGAGGGCTAAACAACCCTGATACAGTTCAAGTTATTTTTTAAACCGGACCGTTGGGCGGTAGATTTAATATTATATCTTCAGTCAGCAATAGAAGTTGCTACGGACGCCAAGTGCTCAAAATGATATGCACACGGATTCTATTATCAAGAAAATAGGGATTGTACGTACAGGTCATTGTGAGCATGTTATATTGCTTACTTCAGTTCTGCTACTGACTATAAGTATTTCTATTAAAAATATACCCAGAACAACACACTGCCTCAGAAAGGGTGCACCCTCTTTTCCTGTTAGTGCCAGTCTATACTAGCGACATCTAGTGACAAGTAGCGACCATTCTACAGACGTTCAATGACGCAGAGTCATTCAATCGCCACCCCATCAATTTTTCGAAAATATTTTTTTTGGAGTAGTAGGGCCTCGTGCGGGGTCCGTCCGGATTGTTACTACCGTCTTGCCTGCTAACACACCGCCAAACAGCAATGTTCGCATTATTGTGTTCCGGTGTGGGGGTAAGATAGCCGGTGAAATTACTAGCATAGAGGCATTCTATCTTCGTCCTCCGGGTAGGCAAGCACTTGTGACTCCTCTGGTGTTGCAGGTGTGTATGGGCGACGGTTATCGCTTTCCAGGCGATACGTTTGCTCGTTTGCCCCCTATAACATAAAAAAAAGTCTGTACTTTTTTATTCAATCCAAGAAGAATGAAGGAAGGTAATAATGTAATTATAAAAGGAATGACTCTAATATATATAAAATTGTACCCATAGACATTTTCTTTCTTATAAGGGTAAATTGCAAAAAAATTGTACGTAGTTAAGGGCTTTAATTAAAACAATGTTAATTGATTCCTTTGTGTGACGAAAATTACCCATACATTTTGTATGACTAACTTTCGTCACACAAAGGAAGCGATCGTATTTAATGTTAACTAAGCCTTTAACTATGTACAATTTTTTTGCAATCGACCCATAATACTCAACTATATTATGCCGCTTAGTAGCATTAAAAAAAACATTTTGTTATTTTGTATACTGTTTATAGAAGTCTTTTATTATTATTATTATTACTTTTTTTACATGTAAATTGTGGGTCGTAAGATACGTGGTTGTTGTAGGTGCGCATATACGATTAGATGTACGTAATCCTGGTAGGGGCTGAAAAACAGCGCTGAAGTGTCGCCTGACGACACGATCAGCGTCATGCTGACGCCCCAACCGTCACACTTTTAGTTTTTAAGCTAGCCTATACATGGGACTAATATTTTTATTTTTTTATAACGTTTGTTAGTATTAGTAGGCACATACCAAGTTTGTGTAAATTGTGGCAATAAACTAATTTTCTTTCTTTCTTTCTTTCTTTCAATATCTAAAAAAAATACACGTGTAAATTCTGTAGTTTCTATCAAAAAGCTGACAACATTAATTTTGTTACCAGGCGACTCTCCTTGCACGCTCAACTGCAGACCTCTGGGAAAGCATTTCTACGCTTCTCTGGCCTTGGTGGCAGACGGAACCCCCTGCACCAGGCCGGGGTTCCGTGCTATCTGCGTCCAGGGGTCTTGTAAGGTAAGATAATAAAGAATTGTTAAAAGGCGACTTTCTATGAAAATTAGATCTCAGGGAAAACACTTCTACGATTCCTTGGCCTTAGTAACAACGGAACCACCTGCATCAGACCAGGGTTTCATGTCTACGTCCAGGGGTCTAACAAGGTAAGGAATAAATTCTTGTTACCAAGCGGTCCTTCTTGTAAGATATAAGTACCTTTGCGATCACACCGAGCTTTGGTGATAGACGGAACCCCCTGCGCCACACCGGGGAGCGAGTGCACAGCACCATGGAGCTCCGTGTGACATTTTTAATAAGGTCGGTCCAGCGAGTCGGTGATCGGCCCCATCGTTACATGTCAGGCTGTTGAAAACAAATTGAAGGGTAAACATGACTGTGTACATAATTGAACAAATTCAATGTTGTTTCAAGTCACTAACAAAGACAAGTGTGAAATGAAAACCATGTCAAAGATAGTTAAGTGTGAAATGACATCTGTCGAATTCGAAACAGGAACGAAGCGAGACACATCGCATTCCGCAGCGAAATGAATCTATCGCCAGAACAATAGTTTCAATAAATTTACGATAACGGCGTACACGGCCTTGCGATACATTGCAGCGGGGCGCTTTATAGCGTAGAGCTATAACGTTACTACAGATTATAACAGAAGCATCACTTTAAGAATGCCAGCTGATGGCCCTGACCATGGCCCACGGGGGCAAGTTTATATCAAAGTATGAAGTTGCTTTTTTGGATATCTAGGGGATTTCTGCCATTCCTTGGCCTTAGTAACAACGGAACCACCTGCATCAGACCAGGGTTTCATGTCTACGTCCAGGGGTCTAACAAGGTAAGGAATAAATTCTTGTTACCAAGCGGTCCTTCTTGTAAGATATAAGTACCTTTGCGATCACACCGAGCTTTGGTGATAGACGGAACCCCCTGCGCCACACCGGGGAGCGAGTGCACAGCACCATGGAGCTCCGTGTGACATTTTTAATAAGGTCGGTCCAGCGAGTCGGTGATCGGCCCCATCGTTACATGTCAGGCTGTTGAAAACAAATTGAAGGGTAAACATGACTGTGTACATAATTGAACAAATTCAATGTTGTTTCAAGTCACTAACAAAGACAAGTGTGAAATGAAAACCATGTCAAAGATAGTTAAGTGTGAAATGACATCTGTCGAATTCGAAACAGGAACGAAGCGAGACACATCGCATTCCGCAGCGAAATGAATCTATCGCCAGAACAATAGTTTCAATAAATTTACGATAACGGCGTACACGGCCTTGCGATACATTGCAGCGGGGCGCTTTATAGCGTAGAGCTATAACGTTACTACAGATTATAACAGAAGCATCACTTTAAGAATGCCAGCTGATGGCCCTGACCATGGCCCACGGGGGCAAGTTTATATCAAAGTATGAAGTTGCTTTTTTGGATATCTAGGGGATTTCTGCCATTCCTGGCGACGCAATTGTCTGACTTTGTAGGTTACGTGCTTTAAGGTAAACGTTCATGCGGATTATATTTGTGCACATTGGTTTTGCACAATAAATCGCTGATATTGAACATGGACTTTATAATTTCAACTACTCTTACCGACTGTTTTTTGTAAATTTTTATATTGTAAGCGATTGCCAAATCATACTTCAACATCAAAGTAGGTTTCGGTTTATTTTGCTATTGAAGCATTTCTTATATTGTTGATTTAGCATTAATAAAAAAAAGGTAGACAAATTACTTAAACAATATCTTTAGAAGCTATTTAGTGCGTTAATAAAATTGTATTAGAATTATATGTAACCATTGAATTTAAATAAATAATCGCAATAATACTGATATTATTAAATGTTTTATGAACAAAGTGCTCTAACTTTCATCAATGCTCTGTGAATTCAATCTGCTATTCATGACGTTTTATTGCAACAAATAATAAATGGGTCACAATCGAACTCAAATGGCCTAAGATGTTACCATGTAGACTTTATATAGGCACATTCAAATTGATTGACAATACATCTATTACTGCATAGACCAACAATCCAAGAACGTTACACTACTTTTCAGTGCCTTGTCTTGTCGTTAGAGTTGGGGATAGACTTTTTTAACTTATGTCAGCAAATACAGGGTACTTATTGACAAACCGTATAAATTAAAAGGCGAGAAACTGCAGCCAATTTTACCAGTAAACCTGGTTGAATTTTTATTTTTAAAATATTTTTTTAATGTTTTTTTACAATTTGTAGGTAAGTACTACGTGAGCGGTATAAGTGTTGAGTATTTTTTTCCGCAGCATATCGACGGTGGAAAGGAGAAACCCCTTAAGCGACATTTTCAATGAATTTGAGTTTATATCGTTGGAATCAGCTTTTTTTTCTGCGTCTTTTAAGCCGGGTTACGTAGCGATCTGATGACTTTGATGTCGGTTAAGGTAGCTTATAAATAGTGGACCGATTTAAAAAAAACACCCAGTTATGCGACACATAATTTGATTTAAATTTGAACTACGTCACTTAAACTACTCACAATTTTATACGTGATCGCTTAAACTGTTTTTAAAAATGGCTTGAATTTGTAGCAATGGCGTTAAAGTTTTTATTACAAACACAAATATATAAGGTTAGGTGCTTAATCGTGTCTTCTGGAATTATGAACAACAAATGCTGTCGGTTAATTGATTTTCACACAATTTTACGACAGTATTTGCTCCTTCAAGCGACACGTTGAATTTTGAGCATTTATGTCGCTTAATGTATTCGTTAAAACTTGCTTTAGTCGTTTAAGTGAAAGATCTAAAAGGTATCCTGGGGCTTGAATTATCGGATTTACCTGTCAATCGTCGCTTCAGTGAACCATTTTTAGTGTAATATACCTGTGAATGGCGTTTTTATAAACTGCTGATTTTAGAGGTAATTGATCTCTTTAAGCCTGATAAGAAGTAATAAGACATTAGCTATGACAAGAGAACTTATTTATTAAGTTATGTTGATTTGTATTCCTGCCTTTAAAGTTTAATATTAAAAATTATGTATGCCATTACTAGTATTAGTGTTATTATAATAAATTACTAAGACTGATAGTAAATTAGGAAAAATACAAGAATAATTACAAAAAGGTGGAAACTTGAAATTTAAATAAACATTATCGTTTTTTTTCTGTTTTTATTTACTTATTCATGTTTACCCTGTACATTGCTATTTTTTTGTTTTGGGTTACGCATTTAAGATGACTTAACAATAATTGGGTTTATATTGTATTTAAAATATATAATTGATTATAATAGTTGCATAACACATTTCCGGACCACAAAATCTCTTTAATAATCATGAGAAAATGTTTTCCTAACTATAGTTGCTTAAAGTAATATTCTAGTAATAAGTATGATATAAAAGGTCGTTTAATTTTTTTTTCTAGTATCTGCCTAAAATTACAATGTCGCTTAGGGTTTCTCTGGTTTTTTTTTTCAGGTTAATTTAAACTAAGCGACATTTATATCAGAAGATTCTAAGTTTTTTTCTGTAACGTTACTATTGGTGGATAGGTATTACAATTTAATAAAATACGTCCATAGAACTGAAGTCTCTAAAACTACTATAAAAAAAGTTACGATTTTTTTTAAGGAAATTTATACTTTTAAACGCTCTCCTGTAAAGTTAGCAAAATGTCGCTTAAGGGGTTTCTCCTTTCCACCGTCGATAATAATCTGCACCTAAATGAGTAAAATTTTATTTTACTCATACTTAAAATGGAAACCTCACCACGATTACTAAAGCTGATTCTCAATTAATTTTGTCAACAAGACCGCTTGCAAATTGTCCAATAAATAAAAGGGAAAGATTAATTGCTACTAGGCCAGACGGAGGAATTCCTTAGAAGACGGAATATTCTCCTCACGTATAAATCTTTCTACTAAAAAAGGGAAAGAATGTCTTGTTTTCCATGTGAGCGGATATCTTCACGCTATTTGCATCCCATTAGTTTAACGAGTTTGTTAATTGGTCAATCAAAATAGTGATCCTTATCGCTGGGTCTATGATGTCATTTCAATGTAGGGTTTCTAGGTAAGCTTACAATTCACTCACAAATTTCTAAATTTCAGTAGTCAAATTTCCAACGTTCATTTAGGCAACTCGGAACACAAAACAAATTTCGTTCTTAACAGAGCGTATGTTAACAAATTATCTTATATAATGATACTATTAAATCCTTTAGTAGCGACATATCATCGCCCTCCGGCCAGATGGACCGACAATCTGAAAAAAGTGGCTGGTGGTGACTGGATGGCGAAAACGGGAGATCGGGTCATGTGGCGAACCCTGGGGGAGGCTTACGTCCAGCAGTGGACTGCAATAGGCTGAAATGATGATGATGATGATGATGATGATGATGATGATGATATCATTGAAAAGTTGTAATCACGACTAGTTTTCTAGAAGTTTATTTCTGTCCGGGACCTGGATTCGCAATATATTTATTTAAACGATGTTTTATTTACGACTTATATTACTGCCCTCCTTATTTGGCTGTTCTTTCAGCCATACATCTATACTAGGCATTGGGATCAAATGTCTTCATTATAGGACTAATGACTTCTACAGCTCTAAAATCAAAAATGACCGTTAAAGTTCAACATTCCTACGGAGCGCTGAAAACGCTCCATAAATGGCTACAGAGTCGTGACGCCATTTCTATGTTGGGTGTATTAGTATGGAGAAAATAAGTAGGTACTAATTTTCCGTATTTGCCCTAAACATTTACAGTGTTGTTTTACAACAACAATAGTGTTGTTGAATTATGTGGATTCTGAAAACAATTTAAAATTTAATTATTGTATCAAGCGGTCTACACACGTGAAATTGTCAGGAACGGCCAGACATGTCTCAAACTCGTATGGAGCTCTTCATCAGGGACTGATTATTTGATCGACGCTCCAAATAAAAATTTACTTTTCCATAAAAAAACCTTCAGACTTGCGTTCTTCTTTGAAGTCTCGTATTTCAAAGTTTCTTATTAATATTATTTTTTGACTTATTGAGCTATTACTGTACAGTAACTACTATTTCCATTCGCATGCTGTAGAAATCAACATCAGTCCTCATCCCTATTAGAAGGATCTTTGTAGATCTGTCTAGAATATGCAACAGAAAAGGCTCATGCCGCGGGCGCCGCTATATCGCAGATCTTGTGGCGCCCGCGCCGCCTCTTTCCATACTAAACACAGCAGATTGATGTTCACGGGTACTCTCAACTTGTTTGGTGCGGAACATGAAAATGTATGAGGTTTCCAAGCTTTCTACGGGTGGCAAGTGTATTTTGAGTTAAGGAGTTATTTATAGAGCAAAACTGAAAAACAATTGAGAGTGAAGAAATAAATGTAATAAATATCTATAACTGCAGTTATGTTCCTCAGGGACGCATTTTTGGTCTGCTCCTATTTTTGTTTTATAGATACAGATCCAACAGGTGTTAAATGTTTTTTATATGAAATGTTTCTCATTAAAATTAAAACACCATATTTTGATCCTATCACTAAAGTGGAAATAACAACAGATATAGGTGCCTTAATTGGGGATTTCGCCAGCCACGTGGAATTAAGTTTCTACTAGAATGTTCTCGTAGGGGACAGGCTCATGCCGTGGACGCCGGTAGTATCGCAGATCTTGTGGCGTCCCTCCATACTAAACACAGCTGATTGATGCTCACGAGTACTTACAACTTGTATGGTGCGGAACATGTAAATGTCAAAAAGATTGAGATCTAATAGATATCTATAACTGGTGTTCCTCAGGGACGCATTTTTGGTCCACTCTTATTTTAGTAGATCCAACCGGCGGTGTTTAAAATGTTCTTTATTCGAAATGTCTGCAATGAAATTAAAAATCATACACAATTATGTTTTTATCAAACCGCTAAAGTGTCAATAACAGGCGACCGCTAATGGCAGTAATTCATTTGAGATATAAGTGCCTTAATGGGGGATATCGCCAAGCCACGTGGAATAAAGTTACTACTAAAATGTGCTCGTAGGGAACAGGCTCGTACCTATATTGCTAATTTAAGCTGAATAAAGGCTGTATAAGCACTTCTGCAGCTTTGTTTGGTACTTGGGTAGTATCGCAGATCTTGTGGCGCTAGCGCCGCCTCTTTCAAAACTAAACACGGCAGATTGATGCTCACGAGTACTCACAACTTGTTTGGTGCGGATGAAAATGTATGAAGTTTCCAAGCTTTCGAGTTTCGACAGAAGTCGTATATATTAAGTAAAGGAGTAATTTACAGAGCAGCATTGATAAAGGATTGAGCGAAGAAATCAAGATAAAAAAAGATCAGCTCGCCATTTATAGTAAGGCCATGTTCAGATGACAAGCGCTCAACGCGCGTTTTGCCAACGCGCGTTTACAACTAAGTACATACATTTTATTCGGGCCGTACACATGCCAACGCGCCTTTATGTATGGAGCTAAAAACGCGCGTTAGCAAAACGCGCGTTAAGCGCTTGTCATCTGAACATGGCCTAAGTGACAGACAGCGAGTATTGTTAGTTGCGCTACTTGCGTTAGCTGTTATTTTATTAGCGACTACTGTTATACTTTAATAAATAAACCTTATTTTTGATCTTTAAGTGCTTTAAGCAGATCACATGACCAAAAAAGTGCTCGATTGTAAAACTGGACCGAGACCGCGTGGACGACCCCGTATTACATGGATGTCTGTAATCAAGAAAGATCTCGAAAATAGTGGAAAAATAAACCCAACGACGACCCAGAACCGACATCTCTGGAGACGACATATTAGGAGAGCCGACCCCAATTAAAAATGGGACAAGGTCAGATGGAGAAGAAGAAGAAGTGCTTTAAGCAGCATGTTGTTTTCTATTTAAGTAATAAGTACCTAATGAGACCTCAATTTTACATAAGCTAATAATTATAAAGAAAGAAAATAATTATCCTTCACTATTCTTAAATCGCTCAATGACTTGAATTTGATAGAGCACTCCCGCTTACGATATTAATGCTACTAATATGTTCAACACCAACAAAACATACATTCATGGAACTATTTAAGAGATAGATTACATTATTAGAGAAGTCTATAACATACTGTAGCTATATGAATAGGTAAAATATACCAGCATGTCGAAATACAGAATAAAACCTAAAATATCTATTACATTGATTTTGAATGTTGTACGTAAAATTTATGATTTTTTAAAAATCCTAGAGCAAATTGTAAAATATCTCCTCATAATTCAACAAAACAATAATTTTATTGCATGGCAATCATGTACTCACCATACACACAATTTCACGGCCGAATTGGCAAATTAGTTGTTTTCTCACAAATATATTGGTAGCTTTACTTGACGATGACGTCTATGGAGTGTTTAGAGCACTCTCAGTGTAGTTAGTCGCATAAATATATATATATATATATATATATATATATATATATATATATATATATACTAGCTGTTCCCCGCGGTGTTAACCGCTCATCCCAAGGGAACACTAAATTTAATGGGGATGAAAAGTATCCTATGACCTTCCCCGGGACTCAAACTATCTCTATACGAAATGTCATCTAAATGGGTTCACCGGTTTAAACGTGAAGAGGTAACAGACAGACAGACACACTTTCGCATTTATAATATTAGTATGGATATATAAATATATATTTTGTCCGTATAAAAAATAGGATCGATTGTCATACTAAAAAAAAATGTGTTATAACGGATCATCAGAGATCTGTCATTATTAAAATCACAGGGCACTTTGCCCAATACTTCGCTAAAACAGAAAAAAATTGCTCAACTTGTTTAGCTACTTGCAAAATAGCCAAAGTGTGCTAAGTAGTAACCAAAATTGTGGTTTTTTATTTTTTTACTAAGTAGTAGCCCTCAGTTTGTCAGTCCTCCAATATATGTAACTAGCAGATCATTTGGGCTACTGTTAATTTAATTTTTTCAGAGAATTTATAATAAAATTGTAGATATTAAGATCTCCCATGTTTTTTTCGGACAGGTAGTAGACCTGCATATACTAATTGCCTTATCCCTAACATGGTAAAACAGATGCCATCACAGTCACATTGAATCCTACAATCTCATTAGCCGTCAACTACACCTTTATACTTAATAGCTGTTCTAAAACCGTTCATTACAAAGCCTTAGGTTCCACAGAAAATACACGAAACAAGCGAATCGACTAAGCACCGTCAATACAATTACATTAGTCGTACAGTGGTCGTATAACAGTCGTATAAGGCTTGCGCGGTCACGGGCGGCGCCGGCGCGCATTTACCTACCACTTAGTGACGGTAATTCGTGTTAATAGTATTTTATTGGCAACCTTTTATAGATTATCGTGATTGTAATTTTGCTTGCGTGTGGATAAAATACACATATTACCGTTGCGATGTTGTAAGGTCGGCGTGGAGAAAGTTAGAGTACGATGTTGAATACTGCATATATTGAGTTTGAACTTAACCTTAATATTTTTAGGGTTCCGTGACTAACGTAACCCTAATAGGATAGCTCGTTTGTCTACGTCCAAGTTACAGTCACAGTCAATTTGCTCGGAATTTGCTGGACAGATTTAATTGAAATTTTGTACATACATTCATATCTGTGACCTAAATGGGAACGTCAAGCCTTACCTGTTTTTTTATTATATTTTTAAAATATTATCTTTGTTTTAAATGTCCTGAATGACTCATCATCGCAGAGCCGAAACTATACTGAAACTAGGACCCTGACATTTGTCCTATTCCTTTTACAGTTGGTCAAGCGATGTTTCCTTTTTTAGCTGTTTCGATTCCCGGGCGAGCGAAATAATTTTAGAAAAACTTTCAATGCAGTTAGTTATATATCTCTTTTTTTTTTTATAAAATAGTATTTTAATTACTCAAGTAAAATTAGCGAACTTATATTCGGCCCCTAATCTCTTTCCACACTGTATACATTGTCACGTGTCATACTGAGACCTTGCGATCTGTAGTACCCGAGCGACTGGGCCACCAAGGCCCTATTTCATTACAAAGAATCACTACCATCATCGACAATGAATAAAATTCTTGACATAAACATACATCATTCCACAAACTTCTCTCGCCTTGCCGCTAACTATATTAATCAGTACTATTTTATTTTACGATCTTTTTACTACCTTTGAAGTGTTTATTTCGCAATCGAAGTTGTAATTCTGGGTAGCGCTTAGTGTAAGTATGTATGTAAATGTTGTACGGTCAGCATCAAAAGCAGCTGACAATTTTACTACTAGATTATGTCAAATAGTATACTAAAATTGACACTTATTTTTGATGTTACCTGTATAGATAAATACATATACTTGCTTGTTGATTTTTATGTACGCATCGATGAGTTGCAATTGTGATGAGAACCACGGTCAAGATTATTTACCTAGGTTTATGGGCAGTTTAATATTGAAATTGTTGTATTGTTGCCAGCACAGCCGTCTTAAGGTTACAGGTTACGACGACGTGTTTAGACAGGGATATTTTAATGTACATATAAATTTTAAGTGTCAATGTTGCGTTCTGGGGCCTATGATGGTTGCTTTTATCGCGCGATAAATAAATGACAAAGCATCCGTCACGTTTTGACAAAATGCGAGTATGAGTGACAGGTGCTTGCAGGTCACCTATTTATCACGAGATAAACGCAACCATGATAAGCCCCCTATTCAGGATTTGGAACTGAAAAAGGAATAATTATTTAATGAAATCGACAGTAAATCGTATTTGCTTTCTCCGTAGGCAGCCACAATAATTATTTTCGGGTTCATTTGTATACCAGTGGCTTTTTGAAATATAGACCAAGGGAACCTGGTTCAAAATGAATGGAATATATTTTTTTGGAAAATTGTCCTCGCTTCCTGTTCCTACATTCTGTACACCGGTCCTCTGGACATACGAAAGATATTTTTCACAAGCTAAAATGGAGTTAATCCGCCCGATTCACCCACTCGGTAATTTTTTTAGATAATGTGTTATGGGCTGCACAAATGCATGGTCCATTTATGAATACAATCATTTATAAACGGGCCATGCAATTCTGCAGCTGCATTGTTCGTAAAATACAGGGTGGAACGGAATGAGTCGAAGATAAATTTGTATTTCTAATACATTTTATGCTGGAATAAGTTTCGTAGTACCTATTTGTCATTTTCATGAAAATTAAGTACATAATATTTTACTAGCGTTCAATGTGTGTCAATTACTTTGAATGTGCTATTTTATGAGTAACTATTAAATAAACAAAATTGCCGAAACGTTAACAATGTCTCTTTTGCAAATAAACTACAAATTATATTCAGTTAGAGGGTTTTACATTTTAGACGCTAACTGAAACCAACTGAAACTTATTTTGTTGGACTGTTTAAATTCAAATAGGTATTAGGTAAATATGTTTTATCATAGAATATTTTTATATATTCTGTTTTGAACGTGGAAATACCTACCTCATTTTAATTTTTATAAATTTAATTTTGACCTTTGTATTGTCCTTTTAGTATTCGTTTAGAGCCTAAAAATTCTTCCCTTTTTGCTTGAAAGAACAAAATATTATGCTTTTAAATGTTGATATACTATATCGTTTAGAATGTTTTATTGTTTAAATAGTTATAAAGAAATATTTCTGGAGGTTGAATCTATTACCTTTGCCACCTGAGAACAATGGTATTATCTCTATTATTCGTTACCCGTGGTAAAATGAAACAGCAACCCACTTAGCTGGTATTCTACCAAGACCTTACGAAACAGGATTCCTTGTTCCAATACCAAAGGAAACATAATTAAGGTCTTAATAAAGTTATCTGAGAAAATCTCAGCAATGCCACCAACATTTCAACTCGCCTAATGCCAATATTTATTCGCTAAGTCAAGCATACATAATAATATAATGTATACAGTAGTTAATAAAGTTACTTTATCGCCATTTTGTGACATGAATTTTGAATAACGCTAATCTTCTCATTTTATGACCACGTCATAGCGAAAACCTTCTAATAAGTAAACATTTGCAAATGTACGAATATAATTCCATGGAATCGATAAATTACAAAAACCTGTTACATATTTCTTTACCAAGTATATTTTAAAAGAAAAGAAAATATGAATGGACGATTAAATTAAAATTAAACCTAAAAAGATAAAACTAAAGAACTAAAATGAATTGAACTTTACCCAGTTCGATGTATAGGTATAGGTAGGTACCTAATCTTACGTTAAAAGAGGTATCAACTATCAACGAACGGTGGCAAATTCTTTGACTCTGTTATTTTTACGTAAGATATGGTGTACAAATCAGAATTTAATTACGTATAGCAACATAAAAAAATTACATGTTCTAAAACTGTACAGCATATTTTATACCATATTTTATTGGAAATGTTTTGTAGCAATTGTAGCTTGTTGGATAAAAATATTGTATAAAAAAAATCTTAATAATATTTTACATTATCAAAATGTCATTCTTTTTTATTACAACATTTCCAAAGGCTAAAATTTAAGCGTATTACGTTCTCATCTACAGTCCGAGTTTAGAAATAAAAAATTGGCAATACTGTAGTATCATCCGTTTTCTTAGATTGATTAAAAGGGGACGACGCTACAGTATTGCCACTTTTTTATGTCGTACTATACAACGTTCTCAATAAGCTGAGTGTCACAAGCAGCATAGTTTCTATGATATTTAACAATATAATAGGCATACCAAAACTTTTTCAGTTCACGGCGCATTTAGGACGATTTGGTATTAGACAGCCTGTCCATTGAAACGGAGCGGAGTTGTCTTAATGAACGAATCTCATTTCTCTTTAACTACTCTTCTTTTGGGCTTCGCAAAGACGCAGCCTGATTGGTTAATTTCCTCCTCTCCGCTTTAGTGACCAGGAACCCTTAGGAGTCGACGTCAAAATAGGGCAATACGGAAAATACAAAACCATAGTGTCTCACGGTACCCTTGTTTAGAGCGCTTTCACGTGTCTACCTAGAGCATTTCAGGCACGACCCAAGTGGCCAGCTATTATCACTATCACTACATAGTATAAAACGAAGTCGCTTTCTCTGTCCCTATGTCCCTTTGTATGCTTAAATCTTTAAAACTAAGCAACGGATTTTGATACGGTTTTTTTTTAATAGATAGAGTGATTCAAGAGGAAGGTTTATATGTATAATACATGCATAATTTATCAGCATTGCACCCGTGCAAAGCCGGGGCGGGTCGCTAGTAGTAGTATAAAACAAAGTCGCTTCCAGCGGTCTGTCTGGCTCAATGTATGTTTAGATCTTTCAAACTACGCAACGGATTTTGATGCGGTTTTTTTTATAGATAGAGTGATTCAAGGGGATGGTTTATAGGTATAATACATGCATAATTCATCGGCATTGCAACCATGCGAAGCCGGGGCAGCCGCTAGTATAGCATAAAATAGAGTTATAATAGCTGTATAAGCTCTTATAAAGCCTGTGTTACCTGGGGACAACGCTTTTAAAACGCTGCGGCTATTGGTACTGCAGCCGCTGTAATATAAAGGAATTTGCTCTGCAGCTCTTCTAAAACAGGGTGAGCATTTTTTCACATAACGATTGATTGTCATGACGTATTGTTTGTCATAAAATCGTAAGCCATAACTCTAAAATGATTAACTTTACAAGAGTTTTGAGAGTAAAACCCATTAGGTTAGGTTAGGTTAGATTTGTATTATAACAATTCTGAAAAGTTATTTGAATGACAATTATGAATAAGAATTTTATATTTTTACACCATCATAGTTATTATCTATGGCATTGGCTGTTGTCAGTATTCATCACAAATACAAACACACTTATATTATAAAGGCGAAGTTTTGTGAGTGTGTTTGTATGTATGTTTGTTACTTCTTCACGCTCAAACGGCTGGATTAATTTTGATATGAATGTAGTTGATACCCTGCTTTAACACATAGGCTACTTTTTACCCCGAAAAAATGTAGTGTTCCCTTGGGAAGAGCGGGTTACACCGCGGGACGCAGCTGGCATGCGTATAAAACTAAGTGAGTAGGTATTAAACAGCCGACATTTCGGTCTCGTCTTGCAACGTATTGTCTATCGTAGCTCGTTCCCATTCTGTGTATCATAAACTCAAGTTGAAATGATAAACATTGGCGCCTAGTGACGTAGCATGACTGAATCAAAATTATAAAAAAAAGTGAAATGAATATAATTATGGTGCATAGGGGTAATTGCGAAATGTGGTGTAATTTCGAAACTTTTAAAAATATACCAAATCCAATATGCGAAACACGCGTTTATTAAGTACTAGCGACCAGCCCCGGTTGCGCACGGGTGCAATGCTGATAAATTATGCATTTCTTATACATATTATAAACCTTCCTCATGAATCACTCTATCTATTAAAAAAAAACCGCATCAAAATCCGTTGCGTGGTTTTAAAGATCTAAGCATACATAGCGACAGACAGACAGCTGCACCTCTAGCATAACTGTTATACGCGACTATTTCTCGCGTGAGATAATTACCCGTCTCTTTCTGTGCAGTAATGGAAGAGAGTGACGTGTTGTAGCGCTATCTCGCGCGGAAGGAAGCGACTTTGTTTTATACTATGTAGTGATGAACTGCAGAATTGCATGGCCCGTTTATGAATGAATTCATTCAGGATGAAGCGAGCGAGTCATCTCCATTTCAGCTTGGAAACATATATTTCGTATGTCCAGAGGTCCGGTGTACAGGTCGTATTTCTAAACCGGTTCACGTGTGTGTTTTTTTTTTCAGTGGGTTCAATAATTTTATTATGACGGATGAAGGAGCTGGGAGCAAGGGCAATTTTATTTACACAGACAGGCAGCAGGAAGCGACTTTGTTTTATACTATACTAGCTGTGCCCCGCGGTGTTACCCACTCCTCCCACGGGAACACTAAATTTATTCGGGATGAAAAGTATCCTATGTCCTTCCCCGGGACTGAAACTATCTATATACCAAATTTCATCTAAATCGGTTCAGCGGTTTAAGCGTGAAGAGGTAACAGACAGACAGACAGACAGACAGACAGACACACATTCGCATTTATAATATTAGTATGGATTAGTATGGATAGAGATACTACCTTTAAAAAAATCAAATACGTACCTACCTCGTCAAATTAATATTTCTAGTAAAATTTTGATTCGATACTGTCTGTATATTGATAGATTCATAATTTCTGATTCTTATATTTTTTTCGGCATTTGCCTCATTCGGACAATTTTTTTTTCATGCGAACTGATTGATGAACTGAAGACGAGCGAAATAGGTATTTCCAAAAATATCACACGTAGAAAATAGAATCGAGTGAAAACTTCGCTTCAATTAAGCTTTTCCCTTCATCTTTGCCGTAACCGGAGTTAAATTTGAAATGTTTCGATTGACTGAGTGACTGATGTTTCGATTACTTAATTGAGTAAATCATTCGATTCGGGAACTTTACGAAACTGAATCTGGCTGGTGCTTCTTTATCTTCTGATCGATCCATTAGTACAAATTGGAAACAGTAAAAGCATAATTTTGTAGGATATTTGGGCTTTGTGCCTATATACTAAATGACTGTAAATAGTGCAAAATATTTTTGTACCTTTAAATAATCCAATAATAAACTGACAACGATATTATTCTGATTTTAGGAAAAGAAATACACCTGTTTCACTAAATTAATGGCTTGAAATAGAGGCATAATGGTTATATCATAGTATAGAACACCACTTAACATGTTTGAACTGATGACAAATCGAGCTTCCATACCACGTCCTTTTTTTGCTTTTATTCTATAGATAGTATCTGAGATAGTATTCTATAGATGCATTTTTCTAATTTCTATAAATACATTTTATTCATAGTTATTGTGTTCGTGTATATAATTTTTTGCTCCCTGAAAATATAATATTGCATCAAAGTATGCACCATTTTGTGTCATGTCAATGAAATTAATCCTTTAGTTTTAACATTAATAGCTGAATTATGATTACGACCGAAATATCACTAAATCCATTTAGAAAATCAAAGCGTGAACATAATTTACCAAAAGTATTCCATATTTTATCCCCGACTGTACCCGTGACTAGTCCCCAGTACGTTCCCTCACTTCGTTCAGTTTTCCACATATCAATGGGGACGGCGCGTGCGCGCTCCACCAGTAGTGCACAACGCGGCGCGCGACAGCCAGCGAGCGCATTCGCTCCGAAAAAAAAACAAATTCGAATTTCGAATTCCATTCCTCAACTGTTTTGACATTTGGTTTTATAAAAGTGGCCAGGACGTTTTATAAAAGTGCAACTACATTTAGAGTTTACCGACGATCGTACATTTCTACGATACTTTCAAAAGGTTGTAAAATCAAAAATTCGGAACTTAAGTACCGTTAAAACTCTTATCTCCTAAAATTAATACTCTAAGGTGCTAAATGATGTATTGGCATGACAATCACATGTTAATTCAAGAAATCCGCGCCATATTGAACCTTATTACCAATAACATTATATACGCAAACAAAAAATAAACAGCTAAGTTAACCGTAAGGTTAATGATGGCGTCCATTAGATTTAATACGTGTGCATATTTCTTGCAAGCACCTTGCACGTAAATCGAAGACGCGTTTTCTTGGAAAAGTAATGGATAACTCTTGGCCGTTAGTAAGTTTCTGTTCAATACCTTATTCATTAATACCGATATAAACATTTAATACGATGATATTTGATATGTTGTCCTTTAATTTCCATGATTTTCCTTTCGTTTTATAAACTGTTTTCTATCAAAACTTTACTATCATAGAAAACTTTGATTCTGAAATCTGTATGATTTTAGATCGTTGTGTAGAAGTCATAACTTTTTACATTAGTTTAAGTTTGTGACAAACTCAAAACAATAGTTTTTAGACAAAATGTCTTCATGAAATAAAAAAATACAGGTTAGTTAAAAGTATTTAAGGGACTCTGAATGGTCCTGAATACGAGTAGTAAACTTCAGAAAACGAGTGATTCCTATTGCTAAATTACATTTTTGTATGTAATGCAATTTTTTCTTACTAACATTTTCTTATTAAACATACATTGCGACTTTTTCATTCATTTGCAATTTTACCGTATACAAAAACAAACGCTGAGCGCGCAATGAACATCAAAGTTAAAATTAGAGACTGGTTGAATAGCCTCATCCCAGCTCCATACATCTCCGCCATCGGGAGACTTATCGCTTAGTTATCTAGGCGAAACTATTGAAATACATATAAAGACATGACAGGGCAATGTATATGGGGTCACATCGCTACTACACTCGAGTTCAAATATTTCGGTCGCTAACCCTATGTTCCACGATATTTAGAAAACTGGAAAAAAAAACGATTGAAAAAATATACTTTCTAACCGCTCTCTTTATCATCAGATCAAAATGTGACGGAACTTTTTAAATATTACAGGCACATCTATACTGATTCGATTTTTTTAAAGAACTCTTGCAATTAATTTTGGTAAGCATCGTTTGGTGACGTTTATCTTTGATGAAGCCGATATTTTTTTGCAATTTTTCATATTATGTTTTCAAAATGTTAAAATTTAAATAATACATTACATTACTATTAACCTTTAAAGTTCAATTTATTCATATAAGCTAGCTCGGTTTTGAGTTTATTACATTTTGAGTCCGTGACCAGAAATATTTGTCGTTGAGTGTATCTCTAGGAGAAACTATTGAAATACGTTTAAAGACATGACAGCAAGGTAAATATGGAGTTAGTCACGGGATAGGAATAGCGCTGGCTTCATCTACAGCACAATGACGCTGTTGGATCTGGATCAACAATCATAATATTATTAAAACTATCTTGAGACAGCTTTAATAATTATAAAAACAGCTTTGAACTCACGTAAAAATTGTAGGAACGGCCGACATGTTTGAACTCATAGAGCTCTTCATCAGGGACTTTAAGTGCTGCTACGAGACTCGCGGCCAACTTGTATTTTTTTACGCGAGTTTTAACCGTTTTTATAATTATCAACATTCATAAATTATTGATTATTTGATTATTTTATTAAAATACTTGACGGCTTATCACTACATAGTATAAAACAAAGTCGCTTTCTCTGTCCCTATGTCCCTTTGTATGCTTAAATCTTTAAAACTACGCAACGGATTTTGATGCGGGTTTTTTTAATAGATAGAGTGATTCAAGAGGAAGGTTTATATGTATAATACCTGCGTAATTATTAGCATTGCACCCGTGCGAAGCCGGGGCGGGTCGCTAGTTTGCATATAAACACTTATTATTTACTTATATGGTTTCCTAACAAGTGTGTGACGGTATTTCCCAAAACTGCTTACCTTCCTAACCCTTTAATTTTTTACTGGATTTTTCTCGTAAAACTCGTCAACTTTTCACACCTTGTATAAATAAAACCTACGTTGAAAAATTACACGGCAAAGTCGGAAAAAAACATTTAGGTATCAGACAAATAGATCCTGTGATGCAAAGTCTACTACTACGTAGAGTATTTATTTACTAACTTAATTTTTGGTTATTTTTTTATCTCTAATTTGTAAATTATTTCTTAAAAATGGTCTTTAATCTTATTTACCGTCGTAACATTTATAGGAATATCCAAATCTCCGGTTTCGGACGTTTTTGACCAATGCCGACAACTAAAGCTTCCTCGGATTTTTTGTATGAGTAATCCCGGGATCCCGGGACTGTCCATACAAAAATCCCGGGTTTCGAAAACCTGCCGACAACTCAGCTGAAACTGGCCAAAAGCAGCGAGATCTAATATAGGTGTGTCCCCAATGTTGACTTTAGATCTTGCACAATTTTATTGTTGTTATTAAGATTTTCGTCTACTTCTTCCTATTGTCTAGCTTTCATTTATTAAGGGAGCGTAAATAATACTGTGACCGAAACCGAATCTTCCGACTGTCGGCCTAAATGAAATCATTCGTGCACCAAAAATCCCGGGTTATGATGATTATTATAGTGTGGCTTAAAGTAAATACACAGCTAAGGTACATCAGTCCAATGATTCGGCGGATTAACTAATCGACAATGACGGGGCGTCTGCTACCGTCTGATGACTGGCTTGTGCTAATTTTTCGTTAAGATCTATTAGCAGACCGCTATAAAAGCTTCGCGAATTGTAATCAACAAATTGTGGCTGGAAGGTCTCAATAACTAGTAGTGGTATAGGGTTGTAGCAAAATAAATGCGCCACATTATAGTTGGATGATCTTAAATAATATTCTCGTAGGTGGCAAATTAAAGCTGTCATTCAATAAAATTGTAGCTAGAATTTTTTATTACTATTAATCAGTGCCATAAACACCCCCTTATTTAAATTTGCTTTGGATCAAATGTTTCTATATTGAAGCGAAAAATATAACGGTTCAGGCGGGTTCGACCCCGTGTTTCCAACGGCTTTGCGGGCCGTCACGGGCGTCCTACCTAATGGACCACTGAACCGATGCGACCCTATCAGACGGTACTGCTTTAACAAAAACAAATCTGCTTGAGATATTTTACGATCTAGAAATCAGGACATTTTTTATTATGGTACAACGGTAAAAAAAGATTTACCTCAAAAACCAGGAGATATGAAAACAGGAGCCGAAAAATATATTCAGTCGTAAAATGTTAAGGTCGACATTAAATCGTATTAATGTCAGTCGCAAGTGTGACGACCCTAACTATCCTTACTAATAGAAGACGTCTTAATTTCGACGTATCTCTATTAATCATCATTGAATTGTTCGAAATTCGCTACGGTGTATGTTTGTCATTCTGATAATTATTCGCTATAATTCACTGTTTGTTCTTACATACGTATACACACACGATATTTTTCATCAACTTAACTGGAAGTGTCTTTGTTGCTTCGCCAAAACTCTGTTTCCTGGCCGGAAATGCCTGTAGCCTTTCGATGTTGGGTTTAATTCGATGCTTACCTTTATTTATATTTCTATTATTATGTTACAACCACTGGTTACAACTGTTTCTATATATTTTATTGTCTCAACTGTTTAATGTAATTGACAAGTGGCTGCATTTCATATTTCTAATTACATGTGTTTTGTCACTATTATGTCAATCCAACTACTACTTCAGGGACGTGCTCTATTTGGAGTAAAGGTTATAATATGCAGCTCGAATAGATAATTCGGTGTATTTCCGTTGTATGGCTAAGGATAACGCAATGCCTCGTCGAATAACAACCCAGTCCGTCTAGCACAACTATGCTTCGCGGCCCTTGTCGCGCGACATAGCGCTACCCATCACCTTCTAACATTACTGCACAGACACAGACAGGCAATTATCTCACGCGAGAAATAGTCGTTTATGATAGTTGTGCTAGAGGTCCGCGGCTATTTAGAAGCTGCCTGCCAGAGATACCTGGGCAAGGTTTTGGTGTACGATCTAAAAACACTTTATGTCTAAGGGTGGTTTCGATACTGTTAAGAATAAAATTTACTCTCAGATAGTAATGCCCAAATCCCATAATAATCTGACATTACTATCTGAAGCAAAGCGTAACGTTAATGTCAAAATAAAAGTTTGCTCGAAACATGCCTAAACGTATTGCGACAAATACCTAAGCGTTATACCTGAAGCAGTTTATAGTCAAACAATTGATTTATTTTTGAAGGACTACGTCAAAGAGTGTGTAGAAGCTAGTAGAAGCTAGTTAGGAGTTAACATCAGGTTTGCGTTAATGGTCCAAATAGTACTTAGTCAAAACATTAAACCATAAAACTAGGGACTACCTAGGAAGGAGTTATTTAACAACGTTACGCTCTGAACACCCAGGTTGAATATTATTCACGGTGAACCCATAACTTGTCTGAAAACTGGCGTGTCACATTAAGTACTAGTACCCGTGCTGATTTAGAAGAGCTTCAAGCACACTAAAATGTCATGTAAAACCAGAAAAGTGGCAGTTATTACAGGTTAATATAAAAGATAAATAGGACTATAACTTGTGCGAGTCTGGTATGCCATGTCACACGAATTTTAGCCCGAATTCGAAAAGAGGAATTTATCTATTCCGTGTTTTCTTTAATGTTTATCTCAGAACTCCGTCATTTATAAACGGATTTTGAAAACTATTTTTCTGTTTCTGATTAGAATCTCCCAGGTTGGTCTCAAAAAATTTTGTTAAACACAGTCTGATGACAAAATCCGTGATAAATCTGAAGGAATTTGATTGAATAAAAAGATTTTTTTTTTGTGTGTTTTAGCCAACTTAAAAAAGGACGGATATGTTTGACTGTAGGTATGTATATGGACTAACTTATTCTGTTGTTCTCGGAAATACGGTTACTTTTCGTTGAAGCCTGTTATTTTTGTGAATATGTGATTATTAAAAATGTTTAGATTAATTTCTTTGTATTCGATATGAAAAGTAGAGTATGTGATTAAAACTGATAAACAATATATTGGTGTTTTCAGTGCCTTAAAACAATAGTAGCAACTTTTGTATCTTTATTTAAATTCTTTAGTAACCGAAATAAATCTTCGTAGGCGGTAAAACTAATTAAGTTAGAACAGGTCAAAATTTCCGTATGAGATCCATTAATAAGAGACTCATCTAAGGATGATACACTACATTATACTGCATTAGCATAAAAATGTAGTTTTCCTTGGACATTAGGTAGCTTTTATTTTCGGTTGCGAAATATCGTAATTCATTTGGTGTGAATTTATCATAGCTATCATCTAAATTGTCGAATACGAAGGTTTCTAAATTAAAGTCAGCATTCTTCAATAACATAGTAATGTCTAAATTAATATGATAATATTGTAGTTGGTTTATTTATCCGGGTGCGGGACAGCAAAGACCGAGCTTTTTATAACATGTGCGCTAGTATTTTTAACATATAACTTTTAAGTAGGTATGGAGTTGAAACATTGTTCATCACAAACTTAATTAATGGAATAGAAGCCGTGTGCATTTGTCACCTGTAAATATATTATGTACTTGCATATTATTACAAAGTTAGTGCCATTGTCGCAATACTCGAACAAGGCATCAATAAATTCAATACCACCAAGCAGACTTAAAAATATAGTTAATTCCAGAGATGTTACTACACCTCGTTCTATAATTTATCATTCTAAAATAGGGTCCCTTTTAACCTCGATTTGTTCGCGTGGCACCACTAAATATGTCAATTATTGTTATTATGATATCCCGCCCGGGCTAGCCGCTGCTTTACAATTTAGGGCCACATCGTAATTTAAGATATATGGATAAGTGAACAGCTTGAATTTATTGCGTTGTGGGTACTGGGTACCCTTTGTGACACTTTAAAAATGTTTTGTTTATCTGTTCAATTTCAAGAATTTTATAATTATAAATAAATCTACATAGTTATATCAAAAAAAATTACGGCCGAAACAGTAAACTACATAAGTACTAAAAAAGGCTTAAATAGACTAAAATTTCTATTCAGAATATTTAGTAAGGCACAAAAAACCCCGGAGTCGGAATCCCGGGATCCCTCCCTAGAAATTTGCATATTTTACTTTTCATTTCCATGTCTTGATTAGGTACTAATATTACCAATTTGACCAAAAAATAATCAAAATGTACCTGTACAGTACAAACCCTACACATCGAGGGCTCAAAAATATCTAACAACGCAAAACGTCATAAGATAAACTATCTGTGGGTTTTGTTTATGTATCGTGGGTTAACTACTGAGACAATATAGTTATTACACATCTTTAGGAAAATTAAGAGGCCTTATACATTTTAAAATGTATTATTTCTATATTACAGGTATATTGATTTTATTTATTTATTTAAACTTTATTGCACAAAAGAAAAACTTAACGTACTAAAGGCGAAATTAATGCCATGCGGCATTCTCTACCAGTCAACCTTAGGGCAAAGCAGAGAAATTGTAGGCGGTGCATCAAACAACATAATTACACATAATTAAAATACTCATACTATTATAGCTACATACATATAGATAATAAACATACATATATATAAATAGATACATACATAAATATATACGACGATGAAACAAACCAAGCAGATATACTATGAGACTTCAGTTCTGCCAGCAAAGAAACTTCGCACGGCCCTTTTAAATGCCAACTTACTCGGAGCCTGTTTGATTGTGAGAGGAAGGACGTTCCAGAGGCGAGCCACTTGCAAGGAGAAAGAATTAGACATGAAACCAGTACGGTGAAGAGGAATAGAAAGGGCAAGATTGCCGGAAGGGCGAAAATTACGGTTACGAGTGGATTCAACATAGCAGAAAAAGGTTTTCAGGTATTCAGGAGCTTGTGGATCATTGAGTATTGAAAAGAGAGTGCAGAGCATACGAATATTGCGTCGTTGACGGATGGGAAACCAACCAAGCTGAGAGCGATAAGAAGAAACGTGATAATATTTACGGAGACAGAAAATAAAGCGAATACAATTATTAAGAAGTCGATCCAACTTATCAAGAAGATCCTCATTTAAGTCCGGATAACAAACATCACCATAATCAATTATGGGTAGTAATAGTGTATTTACAAGCAATACCTTAGTTTTGATAGGCAAGAAATTTTTCAGTGAGTTGAGAGCATGAAGCGAGCCAATGACTTTCCGGCTAATTTCACCTACCTGCACCCTCCAGCTCAGTGTGCTATCTAAGTGAACACCTAAATCCTTAACACTAGAACTAAAAGGAATAGGCGTTCCGTTGAAATTTGTAGGAGTTACAGAATCCCGGTCAAGTTTAGCAAGCTGACGAGAGCTGCCAATTATAATAGCCTGACACTTTGAGGGGTTTACAAACAGACCAAATTTCTCAGACCATTGTTGGATGTGTAAGAGATCCAGGTTGAATTTGTTAATTGTATTAGTAATATCAGGCACTTTACATTGGTCTTAAAGTTGCAAATCGTCAGCATACAGATGGTAAGAACAGCGAAGACCAGGGGTGATAAAGTTTACAAAAAGAGAAAATAATAAAGGAGAGAGAATTCCTCCTTGAGGTACACCAGTGGCAAGGTCGCACCAATCAGACAAAGCCCGATCTACACGGACTGCCTGCTGGCGCCCACAAAGATATGAAGCAAACCAGCCAAGAGCAGAAGAAGACACATTAAGATGGCTGAGCAAGGCAAGTAGGATCTCATGGTCAACAGTATTGAAAGCGTTAGAAAAGTCAATGAGAACAAGTACTGTGACCAATTGATCCTCCATGCCCCGCTTAACATCTTCAGTCACTTTGAGAAGTGCAGTACAAGTACTATGGCTGGGACGAAAACCAGACTGAAAGGGGCTCAACAGTTTGAAAGAGTGTATAAAGCTAGAAAGTTGCTTGTGAGCCACCGCTTCAGCAATTTTTGATAAAAAAGGGAGAATAGAGATTGATCATTTCAACCAACATTTTTAAGTGAATAATACTCTTTTCCGTGAGTTCTAGATACTAAAAAAATAGTTTTCTGTGTGAATTTTGTCAATTTCGAGTAGTTTTTGAAGCAAATATCAATGAAAAATTTAAACCTAAGGTTTCAAATATATACTCATAAATCGCAAATAGTCCTGTTCTAACTAGTAACGTTGATAATTTGTTAAGAAACATGTTTGGTCGTAGAGATAAATGTCTAAAACTATCAAATTTTTTGAACGGATGAGGAGCCTTTTAATTACCTAAATTTTGACACAATTTTTTTTCTGCGTCTATTTTGATAATTTATTGTACCTAATATTGGCCACTTTAATGATCTTTTATAGCAACTTTCTATAAAATATAAATAGCAGTCGAAATATTCAAAGTCATTATCCAAATTTTTCAGGTCTCACTAATTTTTCATTATTCCAACATCGTTATGCATTGAATACCTATTTCCAAAAGGAATGCTTCTAGGCTTAGACATTTCGAAATAAATATAAAATACCATTACCCTAAATAATTAATGCCGTACCGATACTGGCTGGCCGCCAAGCACTAATTATTTTCTAACCTCATGTCACAAATAACGTCGCGTCAAGAACAATGTACGTAAAGTGCATCGAGTTTGAGTAAACTCCAGTTTTAATCTCTGTTTTTAATGGGACAATGCCACGTGTCAGAAATACAGCTAAGTCTAGGCTCAGAGTGATGCAACTGACAGATCTGAATGCGTAGGTATTAGATGACTGTTGACGTAAATTTATACGTCATGTATAAAATCAAGACAGTGTGTAGAATACAAAAAAATGTTAGATAAATATACAAGGTGCAATGTTATACCCAGAATTTTTTTTGATCAATCGGCAAAAAAAATCAGACTTTTTCACATTTTTGTTTTTAAAATATCGATTACATTCGTTTGTCTTCAAAACTAGGCCTTTAAACGTAGAGCTACACATTATTTTGGGTGCAAGTTAAATTTGTGGTTGACATCTGTCATTTTGAGATCTATTAACAACGCCTAGAATTGACAACAAAGTAGCAACTGCTCTAGCAAAAGTACATTAACTATGCAGTGATAATATCGCACATATTTATTTATTTAATAAATGGTCTAGGTATATCTCAGGAGCTAAACCAAATACAGACAAATGTATGTAATTATCGTCAGGAATACGC
Organism: Apotomis turbidana; assembly: GCA_905147355.2. Classification (NCBI taxonomy): domain Eukaryota; kingdom Metazoa; phylum Arthropoda; class Insecta; order Lepidoptera; family Tortricidae; genus Apotomis; species Apotomis turbidana. The sequence continues at coordinate 7,442,255 of LR990297.1, read as the reverse complement.
TGGTAAAATCATTTAGATTCTTCCCGAGATACTTTATTATATAACAAACCAGAGTTTCGCCTCTAAAGGAGTTGTAAAGAAGGGTAGCCAAATCATTAAAGTGCTCGAAACGATCCCAATCGGACACATGACAAACGTGGGCAATTGTTCTGACTAAAGCGCACGAATCACCTAAAGTAAAGATATTACTCAACACATCAAACACAATCCGTGTCTACGTTGCACCGCCTGCAAGGTTCCCGTTCGTTCAAGTACAGTTTAACATAAGAGCGAGAAAAATAGCACGATCGAAACTTTGAAACACATACTTAAGAATACCATCTGTATCGCTCGATCTGACTCAATGCGCAAGCGTCGCTCAGCTGTCAGCTACCGGCGTATTGTTTGTCTGTCTGATCTACGAACCAATCTAAAACGACATAGATATAAAAGGATATCCAATGACTTATGCCTTTTTAGAAATACCTTTGTTTTGCTATCAGTCTTCTTATGGTAAACATTGATTCTGAGATGAAATGTCGTAATTGAGATCAGCGCAGGCTATTAGGCTAATGAGACTGTCAATTTGGATTAATGGTTGTCGGTATTGTTGCACTGCTTACATAAACCAACTGAACTGACTAGGAAATATATGTCTGTTACGTCTCTTTTGCTGTTATGCTAAAAGGAAACAATGAAGGATGCCCTTTTAAAAGGTTTTGTTCAGCCTCATTTCTCTTTCAGGTCTGATCGAAATTTTGGCCTACTTTTAGTACTCAATACTTGCTAAAAATCAAGGGCTAGTATTGTAAAACTCAATGTTATAATATAACTAGGTGTCTGCAACATACTCCGCGTAAAACTTGTTCCTTTAATGTAGTCGGATAAAAAGTGTCCTATAACCATCTTTGGATTTCCATCTATCCTTGTACCAAAATTGGTTGAAATCCACACAAATAAGTACAAACAGTAGGTACATAGCACTGTTGAGATTTTTCCTGAAATGATTACCCTCCATAGAAAACAGATTTATAATACAATTTTAGAATGTTACAGTCCGTGAATTCGGGTTTTGGTAAAAACGGAGAGGTTTTTCTGGACGCGTAAGAGCGACCAAGACAGGTATCAAAACCGAATTGCATTCAGACAACTCACGCACAGTATAAACTTAGATGTCTAATTATATACGATTAGTCCTAAACCTTAAAATACCCACTCACAACAAACCAGTACATGTCCCACATGTCCCGCTTTATAAATATCGAGCAATCAGTTAGACTTTCCCGTACCTATCTCAATATTTTGCCGTAACTTCCATTCTTTATGGGAGTGCACTGACCATACACAACGTTTACATATCATCAATGCGAGGATAAACACCGTCTACACATATGCAGAATTGTAATTCAACGAGCATTGCGATATCACCAATTTAGCAATATCTCGGCACATAAAAAACCGACATATGTCGGATTCTTGCTTCGATTCCGATTAAGTGATGTTTACAATTTGGAATTTGAAAGATAGAGAGCCGATATTATATCCGATATTGTATCCCACCAAAAACATTTCATGTAAAATTGGGGGCCAAGACTTACATGCACAGCTCATAAAGCTTTCGTTATAAAAAGTTGTCATAATTATCCTAAGAAAAGCCAAGCCATGACTTTACTAACCCTACAACTTTAATTAAAAAGTACGGCTTGGCGGCTTGCGTCCCGCTTCTTTTTGTTCTTCTTAGCGGAGCCACTATCGTGCCTATGCCTAGTGCCCCCAGATGTTTAATCTGACTGATCGGGATGGCCATGCAATTTGAGCTGTAGCGATATGACACCCCATCTTGAGTTTTATTTCATTTCATTTTTAATTTATTCATTACATCATGGATATTAAATTAGATGTTATGTTTCATTGCATTGTTTGAGTCCTTTTCATGGCTCAGCAATATCTTTATCAAAATTATATTCATCTCAATGAGAATAAAAATCTCATTACAGTTACTAGAAGCCTAAAATAGGCATATATTACCGAGATATCGGACATATGTTATTAAGAATGCCGAATTTTGCCCCAGACATATATAGCTTCAATGAAACGTAGACGGCTGGCGCGTGGCCGCCGCCTGCTTTGGGTCACACTCGGAATGTGACATGTTTGCTTGTTGTCAGGAATGCACGTTAATAAATTATTTGACAAATTTAAATTATATTATTAAAATTATTGTGAGACATCTTTAATAATTATACAAACGGTGGGTGGGTAAGCAGTGGGTTTTAAGTCGCGTAGCATCACGGATAGCTGTCCCTGATGAAGAGTTCCATAAGAGTTCAAAACATGTCGGACGAGCTAAGCACGGATTCGAGGTTAAGTTAACCAATTTCCAAGTTTCAATTCAATTCACCTGTATTCTTATTTTTTGACAGCCCTATACAATATGATGTTTTGTTATGAAAGGTCGCGACAAGCCCGCTGAGTGTATTGCTTATACCGCAGATAAGATTGGATAGCATTGAAAATTCACTTACAATATCTACACTCAAACGCGAAAATTTATTCGGTCAATAAATTGTCATAATATGCCAAATTGCTTGCTATACAAGCTATAATCATACTATGTTTATGTGAACTAAAACAAATATTGAATGCAGCGATTGCAATGCAGATTTTGTCAAGCAACATGCCGCAATATCATAAAGATATCAGCAGGGATTTGGGTTCAGTGCGCACACGCTGTTCATCTGTTCAGATCAAAGCGTGAGTCTCTTGGCATCTCTTACGATCCACAACCAATAAAGTAATCCTAATCACTCCAAAGCACCATTTGAACGTAACGACTCTCGAAATGTACGATCGTCTTTTGAGCATTTAACCTTCGATATTAATCTTGTTTATGATGCAAATTGTTCTGTTCCATTTATTTTACGCGTGCATTTGTCATAAATAGAGGGCAATATACCGTTGTTTGATTTACCCAGTAATAAATAGGCGATAAATTTAATAGGGATTTCAAATCCAATCGTAAAGTAAACCGTATATCATAGCATTGAGTTATTAGGATGAAATTGTATTGATGTTATCGATGTCAACTTGTTCTCATTTTAATAAATCATAAGGACTTTATGAAAATGATAGTGGGTTATCTAGTGATGCTGAAAAGCGGGTTTGGGATAAAAACGGGTGCTATCTAAAGATACCTAATCTTCAGCAAACAACAAGAGCAAGATGGTGACTTCCTGTGTTCTCGCCGTTCTACTGACTTTCGTAAGTACTTTATGTAAACACTTTAACATATTATTAACTAATTTTAATCTTAGTTTAGTTGCTTGATTAACCTAAATATTGTTGTCATGACACATAAACCTATTTTTTTTTACTAGGTACAAGTTTTTTTGTGTTCTCAAAAAATACTTAATATTTTCCGGTGTACTAACAAGCTGTAAAGTGGATACTTTTGAGAAATCGGCGTATGCCGATTAACATAATTACTTGTAGCTCATTTGAATATGAAGGCAATAATCCTTTTACAAATTGGAACAACTAGAGATGAAATTATTACTTATTAGAATTATGAGTGTTATTTTAATATTGCAAGCGCAAGCGAGCGATGCTTTTCCGTTTCAGCTTGGTCAAAAATTATTTCGTGTGTCGGTTTGTCCGGCTGTTCTCGCCTAAAGACCACATCCCTGTCGAGTCAGTTTATCATTTCTCGAAATGCGTAGATATGGGGATTTATGAAGTAGAAAAAGTAATTTTACAGCCTGTCATTGGTTCTATACTTTAATTAAAGTTTTTATGTGTACTAGTGTTTTAGCTATTGGTTCTCATAAAATAAACATGGATAGAAATTTCGGAAAATGATCACAAGGAGCCATGAGTCTGAGCTTACAATCTGCCTAAACTATGTTTATGCCTTAAATATAAAAAGTAGTCTTCTTAAACGGATGGGGAAATTAAAAGCGTACGTAGGTACAGTATCGAAAGGTTACCGTTGGACCAGTTATCCAAAGATACCGGGTTCGAGTTCTGGCGTGGACCTCGTGTGAGCGCAATAATTTTTTTCTTTGCGTGTTGATCTAAATATACTTGCTATATAGATGCAAACATCTACATAGCAAGTATCCGTAGTAGCAAATAGGATAACAGGACGGCTAACTTCCTCTCTGCTAAGAATTCTTCATACTCCTGAAATAGGATGTATGAAAGCTTATACAGCCACTATAAGTCCAATTTAAGCTGAATAAACTGTATAAAGGCTGTATAACTGCTTATACAGTCTGTGTGCTACGTGGGTACCTAGTCTTCTGACAAATGCTCCTTTTTAAAGGCCTGCCTCCGAATGCACTCAGTTTCATCTGATGACGTTACTACACTCGTACACTTAGATCACGAGAAAAGCGTATTAATTGATTTATAACAACTATTATACCCAATTAAAGGTTTCTGACCAATTACGCAATCGTGTCGCTTTGGTTAGCTCAAATATCCTCCCATAATATTCTCAACCTCGTATCTGATCAAATAATTTTAAAGGAACGTGGTCTTTATTTCTCTTGAAATATGAGTGTGTTTCCTATCTTTCTATTCCATTAAATACGAGGTCGAGGAAGTAAGGCAACAAAATGCAACATTATTTACGACTGTACTCTTTACAAATCACGACACCCATTTATACTACAATTAACCTAATAGGTGTTGATTCTATTAAATTCGGGACTGTGACAGTTTGATAAATCCTTACTATAATTTGACTTAAGTTATGGCTACTTGATTTGGAAACGTGGCGTGTTTTAAGGGTCTATAGTGTATTACTGCCTTTTCGCTGAATTGTTTCATTTCGCCTAAATTTTCACTTCTCAGAATTTTTATTCATCTGTAGTCATACATTTTTCATATTAATAATTCCTGCAAACATCATCCTATTCATTTGGTTAGGTTAGATTTGTTTTGAGTTGACGGTTTCAGAGAAAAATGCTTTCTACAAAGTGACACTTCTGCCAAATGTTGGCGAAGAATAATTATGCAATGATTTAGTGAATCCTTTGGAGTTGGTTCCTTTATTGTGTTTTTAACTGACAATAAACGGCGAAGTTGTCGACTCGTTGGAGTCTTTGTTTCTTTTTTCGTCGTTTTATCCTTGATTAATAGAATAACTGCTGTTTAATGGATAGGCTGAGGAAATACGTGCGGTTATTATGTTTGCTTTGTTTTTGTCGTATTCGGGTACATGACAGCCCGATACTTATAAATATGCCCGACTTGGTCCCTTTCTTTTAATTTTTATAGGATTTCATATTTTATATAATTTAGGTACACTGCGAGGTGGCTTTTCAATGCTTGTAGGAAAATAAAATAGCGAAAATATTTTTCTTTAGTGAATATTGCAATGGTGCAAAAAAAAAAGATATAGGTTAACATTTTTGCAATATTTGCACCAATGCAATTAATTATTAAACTGGGAAAATTAAATTAAATTGCGCTACTACCAAATTCTTACCTCAAAATACATACCGTTACCTAATAACTACTACTTTTGTGCCGGAACGGTTATTAAGTATATTGTCATAAATCTGTCATATTAACAAAATTTGCATGCGTTGGCATTTATGCATGAGAAATTAAGCCAACAAATACACACCTAACTTGACGGATTAATTACCTTATGAACCAAATTACAATTTCAAATCAGGCAGAAACATTCTAACACTAAACACGGCACACGTCACAAATCATGTCCAAACTCGCGCCCTCAGACAGCTAATTTGTTAACTCGCTATAATCCTAATTAATAGTCTATTAGTGGACGTTTTCAATTACTACTATGGAAGATTTATATTGCCACGCGTGAGAGACACCCCACACTAGCGTATTTTTACTGTCGGCGTACAGCCAGAGCCCGTGAAACGGCAACGTAACGTTTGCGCATTAACTTCAATACCGAATTACAATATATTATTTTCCCATATCAAATAATGTAATATATGTATGTATACATTTTAATTTTGATTTGATGAAAAAGTGCATCCGGTTGCTTTTACTAAGCATTATAATTTATTTATGTGATTTTTTGTGTAGGTAATTGTTTTTTGGTGTGCAATAAAGCGTACTTGTATTGTATCGTATTGTATTGTATTATAAAACGCTCACAAAGATTTGTTCTCTTATTTTCCAGGTGATAGAGTCCGTGTACATATCATTTTGAGGCGTGCGTAGAAGCTTACTGTACTATATGAATTTGGGAGGATTACGTTTTTTTTTCACTTTCTGGATTATTCCGTGTTCATATACGGTTCTGCCATACAAAATTTTCGCAAAAATATTACTTATCTGTTTTTTTAGCTAAACTGACCAAAAATTCATATTTGAACCTTATGATGAGTCGATAATATTGCAATAAAAAATAGTGCACGAATAAAAAATAAGTCCCATTAGGGACAAAAACCGTCTCTCCATAGATAATTATATGGAGAGCCGGTTTTGTCTCACAGTATGACGTCGCAAATGTGCCGTGACAGCGTGGGCGCTGGTGCATGCAAACGTTGCGTTAACGCTGCGTAAAAGTTGTTTCGCCGCTGCACGGGCACGGGACGCGAACGCTTAAACGCCGCTAGTGTGGGTTCTAAGTATTTGCTGATAAACCGAGATCATTGTGATCAGATTAGGGTTATAAATGAATAGGTGCCTATTAATCGTGTAGGTTGATTAAGATAGTATGAGATTTAGTGTGAAAACATGGCCGTTTGCTGTAATTTATTGTATGATTAATGCTTTTTTACTTTCTCCTGAGGTGACCAAATTAGCCCTTAAAAAACGTAGGTTGTAGGTTTTACTTAGGTCAGGTTTAAATCGTCGTTTCAACGAGTCTATATCAAACATCGCTCCTACATTTCTACCCTAGCGATTTATTTGGAATATTGCAATTGTTCGTTGAAAATATTGCTAGAATAGTATTTATCTAGTCTTAATAAAAGCTGATACTTCTTTATGAAACTACGGGCGGTAATCGATGTAATGGCTATAACAGCAAGATCTCGGCGATATCGCTCATTGGTTTTGACGTCTAGGTGGCGATATACCGAATAAAACGCTACTTCGCCAACCCGGGCGCGTTAAATTTGCGCTTCCTTTGCATGTGTTGGCATAGTAGTTAGGCGCTAACTTAACTTGACCGGATCGTTATGCGAAAGGTCACATTATGCAGTTCGAATCGTAAACATCGCGTTTTAATGACAGTTAAAGGCGCTTTACTTGGAGTATATTACCTACTTATTTCGCCATATCTCAAAGTATACTTGAATTAGCGTCTTGGGTCACTGACAAGAGACAACGACTAAAAAAACGATTCTATTTCTATTTTGTCATTATTGTGATCAAGATATTATTACACTTCAGTGCCACAGAAGCTATTTGGAGGGATACTATGTTAGGTTGTCTAACTAATGCGTCTGTTGTAAAACTGTCACTATAAATATTTGAATTTGTGCCTGCCATTATTTTAATCAAATGGCCTCCTTTTCAGCGTCTACTATGTAAGGAAATCAGGTTACAGTATACTTGTTGCCAGTTTCATCCTGTAGGTGGGTCAATCAACTTTTTCTGGTGCTTGTTGCCATGGTGATATACCTGGGTTCCTCTTTAAAACTACGATTTTTGGTGGCAATATTCAACAAAAATATTGCAATTGCAGCAGTTATAAGCCCAAAATACCCATATTATAAATTATCAACATTTTCCTAAGAAGTTTAATCACTAATTGTCTCATGGGGTGACGAGACAGAATACGAGTAACAACAAGAAAAAGTTGATCCACCCGGGTACTTAAGTAAAGGTAAGATAAGAGCCTAAGAGGCATTAGCATACCCAGGGTTTGGTGCACGATTGCTTTAATAGTTGGGTCATGGTTGTTCCTATGTATTTAAGTATATATTTATCATCTATATAAGTATATATATATCGTCGTCTAGTACCCATAACACAAGCCTTCTTGAGCTTAATTTGGGACTAGATCGATTTGTGTGAGGTTGTCTGATATTTATTATAATTATTTATTTAATCGTATGGCGTAAAAACATTACAATAAATCGAAATATATACAATAGTTATGTCACAAATTGATATCCAAGGTTCTTAGCCATTTAGCCGCGTCAGTTGTGAAGGAGAACAGGTCTTCGGGGTTTCCAGGGTAGGCTCTGAAGAATTCCTGTACTATGTGATGGACAGTTTAGAGATTCGGCACCATTTATTATAATAGTATGCCGACAGTGTAGGCGTCAAATCATATGTGCACCGAAAACCACGGTCATAAGTTACTTTCAACCTCCATTCTGCAACATTGTCATCAAGCTATGACAATGTAATCTTTTATTTGTTTGTAGTATAGGCGCTGTATCATCAATATCAGATTTCTGATTTGCACCCACTTCTAGTAATTCTGTTTGGTTGACTGGTAGAGAAAGTCAGTTGGCATTAAGTCAGCCAGTTGTACTGACTTTTGTTTTGTGCAATAAATATAAAAAAAATAAATAAAATAAATAAATATTAAGGGACAATCATACACAAATCGACCTAGTCCCAAACTAAGCAAAGCTTGTACTATGGGTACTAGACGACGATATACATAATATATAAATACATATATAGATAACATCCACGACCCAAGAACAAATATTTTGCACAAATATTTGCCCCGGCCGGGATTCGAACCCGGGACCGCCGACTCAGTAGGCAGGTGTCTACCAACCGAGCCAAACGCGTCGTGCAATAAAGTTTAAATAAATAAATGTAAAGTTAAATCCGATGCTACACTCACTCCTGTAGCGCGTACACAAAATGAGACCTATCAGATCTGATACAGTTCAAGTCATGTCAAAAAAAGTCTATAGGGTGCTATAATACCTGTAGCATGACGAAACATTTTTGTTCAGGACGTTGATCGATTATTTTTCTTATTGGTATCAAATGTCTACATGGGAATAAGTACACTTAGACTGCTCTAAAATCCAGAAATGACCGTAAAAGTTCAACATTCCTACAAAGCGCTAAAAACGCTCCATACAAAATGGCGCAAACCTACATGTGACGTCATTCGCGGGTTGGGTACCAATTTTTGTATGAACACAATGAATAATTTGCCATTTATACCATGTAAAAGTGCGTTTATGTTTTTGGTTGTCATACAATTATTGTTTTGTTAAATTATGAGGACTCTGAAAAAGAATAACAAAATTCCTTTTAAATTAGAAAAAAAAAATTTGAAGTAATTTTTTTCAAAAAACATTTTTTTTTCTTTTTTTTTCTTTGAGTCGTGTCATATTGAGCTAATTTTATTCGTATAACTACAGTATGTTGTATAATTCAACATCAGTCCACTACAGAAAATATGACGTCCACCATTTAAAAAAATATTCGCGAGACCTACCTACAGCTACTAGAGCCACTAGTTTTATTAAAATGCACAAGAAAAAAAACATGCCTTGTGACATTTAATACAACAGCTTCACTGGTCAATGGAGTTGGCGCCGCTTTTTATGTAAATACAAATTAAAACCAATTTACATACGAATAAAGTCATAAAAGGCAAATTAAACAACACCGACGCTTTTAAACAGATCCTTGAGCCGTCGTTTTGTAAAGGTATAGGTGACAAAGCAACCGTGTCAAAAAGGTCGTAAAAACCTGTCGGTTACATACGGACATGCACCTTTTTGTTTTGATGTAAACAAGGAGCGATGGTAATAAAAAATCGTGTTCTTTCAAAGATAATATCTGTGGACATACATTAAGATAAGCTTAAGGCTTGATTAAATTAGCGTTAAAAAAAAATGGTGTCAGTCGAATAACATCCTAACACCTTTAGAGAAAAAATGTGGCCAAGTTCGAGTTGGATCACGCACACTGAAGGGTTCCCTACCTGATCGGGACGGATAGCGATCGTTGTACGCGAATTCAACAGTCACAAAAGTATAATAATAATAATAATTCGTTTATTTCAGGCATCAAAGGCCCATAGATAAATACCTTACAATCTAACATACATATTAAATATTAAAATACTAAACAACTAGGTCACGATGTCTGTATAACAACAAAAGAGCATATCTTCACAGCACTTACGTCCTTTTGTAGAGTGGTCAGTTTAATAAGGGGGCATCATAATTGGGCTTTTGCGTCTATAAAAGGCGATTTAAGCACCGTCTAATAAAGTGCGGTACTTATGAAGATGGATGGATAAACCATAATTAATACTTTATTATCCCCTTCATTAAGTTTTATTTTCTTTGTTCATAATTTTTGGACCTGCAATTCAAAAGTTAGTTGGGAGGGGCGCCATTTTATGCAACTTTCGGAGCGATTATGTCCGCAATATGTTTAACAATCTTGAATTATAAATTAATGAAACATGTAATGTCTCATTTCTTTTTTTTTATGTGGGTACACACCACCATTTTAATACTAAACCTAGGTGGCTAAGGTGTAAAGCCTTTCAAATAAACAATGCCAAGATCGACACACATAAGGAAAAAAAGGAAAAGTTGTTTTGGAGTTAGGGTAGCGGAAAGGTTAACGCGCTGGATCGGCAATCCAGAGGTACCGGGTTCGATTCGCCGGTCTCTTCCACCAGGTAACTCATTTAAAATTTTCTTTGAACTTTGATCTTTATAACAATGGTTTAATCTTTAATCATTTTTAAATGATCGTTCGAATAATGTGCCGTGCCCTGAGGTTCGACAAAAAAAGGAGGAAACTATAATGGTTCCGTTTTCGCCATTTTGGCCACGGAACTCTAAAAAGTACCGTGTTTCTTCCCGCATCAGCGAAGCGCTATTACTAGGGCATTCCCATAAGTCCTGCACTTTGTTGCACTCTCTGGCTATCTAATGGATGCACTTATACCACTTGCATATTGCGGTTTTTAATAGCAGTCCTAATGATGCATATTTATAGTGGTGCTGGGGCATCATTATCTGATGTTTTATTGCATTTTAGTGTAATGTATAGCAGTTAAATGGAGTTCCGTTAGGTTACTTTAAAGCATCATTACATGTACCCATTGGTTGCATCAAGATTAAGTGTGGCTGAGGGTGATGCCAGACGAGCGTAATTTGAGTCGCGTAATTTCGGTTGCGCCATACTTAGTGTGACGTGATCACGTGACGTGATGTATGGCGCGACCTAAATTACGCGACTCAAATTATGCTCATCTGGCTTTACCCTTAATTGATTAAATGAGCGAAGCGTCTTCATTACAGCTTGGTCAAACTCTCTTTCGTATTACTCAACCGATTTTCGTGAAATTTGAAACAAAATTTGAAAAACTGACTCGACAAAAATAACCTGTAGAATTATTGCCCGCTCACAAACTTACACGAGAATTGGTTGAGAAATACGACCTGCGTACTAGAAGAGCTGGAAATCTGAATATCTGGACAACTGGACATACGAACAGGAATTCGGACTTACGAAGGCATTTTTGACCAAGCCGAAACGGAGGCGCTTCGCTCGCTAGGTTAAAAACTTGTAAGTGATAAAATCCAGATTATAACCAGCACTAAACTTGTAATGGAATCACAAAATAACCAAATGGAGATTATCTCGAATGCCCATGTCGAGCACGATACGCAAAACATTCTTGTCACTAAAAATGTAAATGAAGACATTCGTACCAAAGTGCTTTAAATATTCAAACAGCAGGTAAATTGTTAACTTTGTGATATCACGTCCGTAATAAGCGGAATGGTAATGCAAGTGTAGATAGACCACGCAAGGCGTGTAAACACTAAACAGTTTGTTGTGGTTAAGACGAAATGCCACTTCTCAAATTTGGATAGTCCGTATAGATAAGAGTCCGTTTACGTTGAGTTAAATAGTTAACAGGGGGCCTATGATGGTTGCTTTTATCACGCGATAAATAAGTGACAAATCGGCTACAGCACTGGTCTTCTCGGCTGCTGAGTACTGTGCTCCAGTTTGGCTCGAAAGCGCACATACGCAAAAAGTGGATGCCAAACTGAACGAAGCTATGCGATGCATATCAGGCACAATAAGATCGACCCCGCTTCATTGGCTCCCGGTTCTCAGCCATATTGCTCCACCACACCTCCGGAGATTGCAAGCGCTAAAGAGAGAAGCGGAAAAAATACAGTCGCAACAGTCTTTGCCCATTCACCAGCCTTTTTGCCACCCTCCGCCCCAACGGCTAAAATCCCGACGGCCTGCCTGCGTCACTGCTCAAAGGCTGAGTGACTTTGACCTCAGGCAGACGTGGAAAGAAGAGTGGATTTCTCAGGCCACCGGTCTTGCCCTGCAAGTCGTAGACCCCACGGCCAAACCAGATGGTTTCAACCTGCCGCGCTAACTCTGGTGCCGTATTAACAGATTGAGGACAGGTCACGGACGGTGCAGCTACTTCCGACATAAATGGGGCTGGCGGGACTCGGCTCTTTGCGAGTGTGGCGTGGAGGCTCAAACCGTGGAGCACATCATACAGCGCTGCCCCTGCACTCGTACTCGGGCTCTCCGGAAGATCTGTACAACTTAACACCTGACGCTATTTCGTGGCTTGGGTCCCTGAGTGTGGATTTATAAATTAGATTAGTTTATATAATTTGTTTAGATTGTCGGAATGTTTATGTATATGCGCCATACGATTAAATTAAAATTAAAAGTGACAAAGTATCCGTCACGTTTTGACAAGATGCGACTGTGAGTGACAGATGCTTTGTCACTTGTTTATCACGTAATAAACGCAACCATCATAAGCCCCCAGGTGAAGTTAGGTTTGGACCTTATTTGTATAGGTCTAAAAACCGGGTTATATAAATCTAGGTTTCTTTCTTGGCTGCTTCCTACTTCAAAACTTAACCAACGCACATTGTAACGAAATTTTATTTGGAGCATTGGAATAACAAGGACTATTATAGAATTTGTGCACCAGTTTTGTGTACTGTTTTTTGGGGGATCACTCACAAACTCCGAAGGTTACATTCATCCTAAACCAGCAATATTCCGAATTGTATAAAACCTAGTAAGAGCAAACATTTCAACAGTTCGACACAGAACATTTCTTTACCGTTCAGTTTTTAAAATTAGTTCATTTTTGGCGGAGGTAACTGTCGACAACGGTACCTCGATTTGTATGGAAAAATTGCAGTGGTATTTCCTCTTAAACTGGAAAAATGTATGTGCTTCTCGCGGATAAACTTGAAAAGTATGTGTTTTTGTGCTAAAATTGTGGTCTAACTGAATTATTCATTGATAAATACAAAGGTTAATTTCGAAAGAAAAATTGCTTACATTGCAGTGCATATTCATTTTTTCTTTCATAAATTTACCTCTGAGTAAATATTTAAGAATAATAAATGTGGTATTTCCATATAAAAAAATATATATAATTGATACATTTTGGGGTTTGTAAAGTATGCAGTTGGAATTCAAAAATGTACATTCATACTTCGTTAAAGTGTGTATATATACACCACAAACTCATAAAGTTTTTGTGCATAGGTCGCATCTTTGCAGCGACATGTCTCAGAAGGGCTAAAGGCAAAATATAGCAATCCGTCCGTGGGTCGTGACAGCCTGACAGCTGACAGTAGCACGCGCATGTAATGCGGCTGTCGACGGGTTAATCCCATTCGTCGCGGTATGTCAGCAGCGGATATTTCTCTTAAGAACATTAGAACAGATAGAGTTGTTAATATTTGAGTCATTTTAAAACATTTAACATAGTTAAAGGCTTAATAAAAACAAAACTACGATCGGATCCCTTGTGTAACGAAAGTTAATAGTCATAGTTACCATAGATGTAAAGTGTAACTTTCGTTACACAAAGGAATCAATTCAGTTTTGTTTTAATAATAGCCCTTAACTAAGTATAGTAATGTTTTTGAAACCAACTTATTTAATACTGGTGGCTTTGTAAGCTCTGTAAATAGCTGTAATTTGTAATTTTTAAGTTTTTGAAAAATTTCGCCAAACCGAAACCACCAAAAAATAACTATAGAATTGAATGTGAACTGTATGCGAGAACCTCCGAAGTTCAGGATACGATACGAAAAATTATTTAGCCAAGTTGAAACGGAGAAAAAAAACCAAACGTCATCAAATTTCTAACAGTGCTATAGAACTTTAAACACTAACGAAAATTTGAGAATTTTTTTTCGTATCAATGGTTAACTGAGCTAGCGTCTTAAGTTTCACATTCGTTTTTATTTTTCATATCAACTTGATGAAATTGAGAATGTTTTATGAAGTGTAATTTGTGATGTTAATGTTTCATATTCAAGAATGAATATTCGTCTCACGTATTTATAAACTGATTCTACGTATCAGACAGTGTCTCAGAATGTTTTTGTTCATAGTTTTAATATAACAGGTAATTTGTACTTTAGCCGTTTTAAATTTGACGCCTTTAAAAATAAAGTTTTCTTCATTTTAATAAGGAAGAAAATCTCATTACGGCAACAGTCAAATAGCGCATATAGTTAGACTCTTTGGTAATTGTCGGTATCAGACGTTTAATTGACGCCCAAAGTTTAAACTAATTTTGCTCCATGATGGCCTGATTGAATAAAATTGACGTAAGTTATCAAAAAAAATGCGCTTACGTTGGTGTGAAATAGGTGTCTAACCTAGCCAGGGCCTTATAGGGCGCCAGCTACCTTCGAACCGAATTCTAACATAATTGGTCCTACTTGTCTGCGTGTCGCTGCGCGTCAAGAAGTAACAAACACACTCACAAACTTTCGCCTTTATAGTATTAGTGTGAGTAGTGGGAAATTACATAATGTCCATTTGGATTACAAACAACAAACTGGCCAGTCATAAGACCAATTACCGACAAGATTTGCGAGACATCCCTAACCATAACAGCTTGTCGACAGAGCGATACGATGACAATGGGACAAGCGCGGTTGGCAGCTCTACGACTCATTGTTCAACACATCGTTGAAAGCAATGAAAGGTGACCGCTGACAACGGACGGAAGATTTAAGGCGTTGTTTCGACCGTGTAGCGAGCTGATATACGATGCAAATGGCGATGAGAGATGCCAAGATATAGTAAAAAAAATTTAAACTAAGCTCATCCACTTACTTGCATTCACAATGGCATTGTGTCTAATACAATCCTATCTGCTTCTGTTCTCGTAAGCGCCAACCAGTTACTTACAAAAAAAGGTTAGAACTACATTGCGTGGATATTGAATTTTCAACCTTATTCCTTGTTGAATAGGTTTAAAATGGTTGATGATGAGAGTTCATGGTCCTTTCTCAAGACAATACGTTCTTGTGGAGAGTCGGACGGTTGTAAAATGCCAAAAAAGTTATGATTACCATTATTCTGTTAGTGTATTTTGTACTTTCATGTCCAAGGAAATAGAGTCGATAATCTATATTAACCTTCCAAGGTGGTTACAATCTGCTTTTACTACGAGCTCGCTATCTTAATTTGTGGTTTACCACTCAATGGTATTCAGATCTTAAGTGGATAAACTTAGCTTAGAAAATTTGTACTATAACTGCACCTCTAGCACGACTGTCACAAGCGACTATTTCTCACGCGATTAACTGTCCCTTTCTGTGCAGTAATGTGAGAGGGTGACGGGTAGCGCTATGTCGCGCGACAAGAGTCGCGAAGCACAGTCATGCTAGACGGGCTGGTTAGCAGTGTCGCGGCGTTTATATAACTCATTTCCCACTAGCTTGCCTTGTTTTTTGTGCATCCTACAACTGTGACTGTGAATAAAGGAACAATCTTGCAGCTTGATTTATGTTTGCCTCAAATAACGTTTTTTAGGATTAACATTTACTTTAAATATATAATTATCTATATACGAGTAGTTCACCGTTCACCCTGATGAAAAATGTGTGTGTATTTAAACAAACACATTATTGTACATTTGTTTTGATTTTTGTATCTAATAGTGTTCTGTATATAACACACTGTAAATACTTTTATATTGTTTATTTTTAAACGAACTGCTTAACAAGATTAAGGTAGACTTATTTAATATTATTTAGTAATCTAGGTGTGGTTACATCTGGTTGCAAAAATTAAAGATGTCATTTTAATTCCAGGTTGTGGGACGAGAAGCGGTGCTAGCAGGAAACACGCACGACATGCGATGTGGTCACCGCCTGGTGTCGGGGCTGTTCTCCCGTCCGCGGTTACCCCTCGGTTACTCGTATGTGACGACTGTACCGCGCGGCGCCTGCCGCATTAATGTCACGGAGATCATGGCTAGCGAGAATTATATCGGTAAGTAACACAGAACTAGAAAAAGTGGTACGCGTATGACATGTGATGCTGCCAACTATGGTGATGGAGCTGGTCTCCTGTCCGCGGTTACCCCTCGGGTACACGTACGTAACGACTGTACCCCGCGGCGCCTGCCGCCTTGATGTCACGGAGATCATGGCTAGCGAGAATTATATCAGAAAGTAACACAGGAGTAGAAAAAGTGATGACGTATGACGTGTGATGCTGCCGACTGGTGTCGGGGCTGTTCTGTCATAACATATAAGATGCTGCAATTTTGTATCGTGTCTATTCTTTCCCCTGAGGCTGCCTTTCAGGTTTCCTGGTACATATTTACATATTATGTTATGTGTTTATTTTATCGAAACCTCTTTTGAGTGCAATACTAATATTAAACAATACTAATTCCTTCTAGAGGAATGTTGATATCCATAAATCATCGTCAAAAATTATATCCCTTACAACTCAAAGTGCAACATAACTTTACTAGACTGCAATTTGTTACTTCAAAGTCGCATTGAATGGTCCTTTGATGAAGTCAAATGGTGCGCAAACGCGGGGTAGGTCCTTACTGGTCAATCAGCATTGTGGGTTCTAAATCATTTGCGACATACAATGGTCCTGATGACGTTTGTACATGAATAGATCGGCTAGTTACCGAGCTATTGAGTTCTGTTCCAAATCAATTTGTGATTTCGCTAATAATAGGTTACTAGTAACAGGCTGTGATAGTGATCTACTAATGGACACTTTGTGTGTCAATTGTTACACTAGAATAGGACAAGGCGTAATAGAACTTGTGTTAAAGAGACCTTGTCATTGATTTATAGTTTTAGGTACTCATAATTGTTTTCCTAAATTATACCGTAGCCTCTACCTTAGGTCATTACTCATAATCAGGATCAACGATCAAAAATTCGGATTTACCTAAACATTGGCGGCGGTTTTGTAGTTCAGTTGTAGATATGGGTGTCTTAGGTTTGAGTGAAACAACAATAATATTTTGGCAACTGTAGGTTAATTTCTATGCGAATTTTTGATCTCTGATCCTAATTGTGAATACTGAAATAAAGGTATCATTCACGAAAACAATTATAGCTCTACGAGATTAAAGTGCGCGATATAAAGAGAAATTTGAAAGGAAAAATATGATAACAGGTAAAGTATTTAATTAGTGTCTTCTCCTGCCAAAGTTTGGTCTTAGTACTATGCTGACAATTCAGTCACTCAGTTAAAGCCAAGCTTTTGTAAAATAATGATTTGAGTGGAAATGTGACGAAGGGCTTATTTAGATACTCAACTCAGAGTCAACCTAACAATCTAAAATTTTAATTGTTGTTTCAGCGCTAAAAATTACAAATGGCTCGTACATAATGAACGGCGAGTTCGCCGTGAGCGCTCCCGGGACATATGATGCTGCTGGTGCACGATTCATCTACTCCCGCGCAGCTGGACTTGATGCGGTCTTTGCGCACGGACCCATTCAACACCCTATCGATATAATGGTGAGCTAATAGTATTTCCCTGTAACTAGCCTTAGACGTTGATTTAAACTTTCTACTACAAAATTTGTTGTACATTACTAATGCTGTATTGTACTTTGCGTCAAATCTACCTACTACCTTAAGATGGTCTAGGAGAGATCACTACTTAACAATAAGACTATCTTTCTATTGCTTAAGATCCATGCTGTTTGTGTATCTCATTTTGTTTTGGTGTACAATAAAGAAAGAGTATTGTAATAAAATAACCGTCTTATAACATATTTGATATTTCAGATTCTTTATACACAACCAAATCCGAGCATCAAATATGAATACTTCTCCGAATCTCTACCCGGCGAGATAGAAGCTGAATCGATAACGAGGTCTAATATTCCTGAAATACCTACGACAGTTTCTCCTAAACACGCAAGACGACATCATAGTCTGGATTTCCCTAGAACTGCCAATATACCGAGATATAAAAATGTGAACGTCTTACAAGATGCTTTCAATTCCGGAGAGGAGTATGAAGAAAATATAGTTGGAGATAGAAGATTTATTTGGAAGATATTGTCATATACTCAGTGTTCAAGGAGTTGTGGGGGAGGATTCCAGGTACTAATTACTATATTGACATATTTATAATATTGTTATATTTACTAGATTTTCATACGTGTAACCTAAAAGTGGAAAGATTCTTCATACACCGCAGGACATAGGTTCATATACCTTTTGCATCTAATTCCATGTTGGTCTTAATGCAGCAATTCTACTCCAAGCCCTTATTTTCTTATTATAACCGTACGACTACTTCTTCAACTTGAAAGGATTGATTTAAATCCAGCATGCCTAACTTATATTCCTTGAATACAGGTTGGCAAATTTCGTTGCGTTGAAGCCGGCAATACTGGCGACCGGGAAGTAGCACCGGTGCATTGCACAGGATCTTCACCTGCCAGCAGAAGACGACGGTGTGGAAACGTCTCCTGCCCGCCCCGATGGAGGGCCGCTGCTTGGACACAATGTCCTGCCTGTGGACCTGCTACACGGACCAGAATAGTCGGATGTGTTCAAGACCACTCTAGAGGGATCACAAAGGTAAGCAGATCTTTATAATAACAACTGTCTTCATTTCTTACTATCAACGAATCCTTCACGTATCTGGCGCGTGTCGTGTTTTCGTATAGGCACTAAAAACACTAACTGTTGAAGTACACACAATCAGATGTTGTAGAAACTTAATAACGTTGAATTTCAGGTCAGTGATCAAAAATGCCCTTCACCAAAGCCCTCCTCATCGGAACCTTGCGATATCCCAGATTGTGATGATGTAAAGCAAGTGGAAAGACGGGTCAAACAGCCGCGAGAACATGTCGACTCCTTCCACGACGGGCCAGTCTACTCTGTTGCAGTGAACGGATCTGAGAGTGAGATTGGACCGGAGTATAATTTGAATGCAGCTGCAGCTGCTAGTTGGCTGTTTACGGAATGGTCAGAGGTGAGATATCATTATCGCCATTAATATTTTTCTATATATCTATCTATCAGCCACAGATGTCCACTGCTGAACATAAGCCTCCACCATAGCTCGCCATAACGTACGGTCCCATGCAGACCGCATCCATTGACTCCGCCATTAATATATTAAAGCGGACCGATTTCCATGTCAATCTTTCTTGAGCTTCTTTTTGGCTAATACAATACGGAATTTTCCTTTTCCTCGATATGATAAGTAAAAGACCTCATTAGTTTTGGTCCTTTCAGTTTCTGTCCTCTTCTTTTGTGTGATAGTTTCGTTGTAGTTACAGTGTTACAACAGTGTGACCAGTGTGTACAGTACTTGACTAAATTCTCTGTGATATTTTACAGTGCGTGGGATGGTGTGTGGGTGGCGGGCTTCAAACTCGAGGAGTTCGATGTTCAGATCCGTCTGGTTGTGCACCTATGAGGTCCCCTGAAGCGTTGCGGACATGCAGCCCAAAGATGGCGTGTGAACCTCAGGAAGGATATTGGTTTACTGGTATTTTTTTTTAATAAAGTAGATATCTAGTTGTTTATTTTGATAGCTGATGTCAGATGTTCCAGTTGACTACCTACATGTCCCTAAAGGTACGTTACCAAACCGTACATATAATGTTATCCCATGCCGAACATTAAATATTGTCCTGTCCACAAGAGTTAGCAACTGGCAGTGGTCGACTTGGTAAAGTCATACACTTATTTATTGCTCACATAATGGGTATCTTTAAGAAGTCGGCTAGAACAAGATCGGCAATCGTGAGAGGTCTTTGTCATATAGTGGGATGGCAATATAAATTAAAAATTACGTAAAAAATAATATTTATCCCTAGTTGACAGTGAGACGAGCACCGTTCAGGCAATTCTAAAGTAAATTTATTAAGCTTCTAATTTTGCAGGAGAATGGTCACCCTGTTCTTCACCGTGCAATGGGAAGCAGATCCGTGGGGTTCTATGCATAGGTGGCACAGGCAGGCATCTGAGGGACTCTGGATGTAAGGCGCCGAAGCCGGAGCACGAGAGAGATTGCGAGGACAAGTGCTTGCCCACTTGGTATTACAGCGAGTGGGGTCAGGTAGGACACAATTCAGGTTTTTTTTTCGGGAGAATCACCCTGTTTGCGACCGTGCAGCGGAAAGCAGATCTGTGGGGCCTCTGCGTTGTTGGCACGGTGGTACTATACAAGCAAGGTGCTCAGGCCGGAGTATAAAGATTGCAATGACGAGTGCTTGCCTACGTGGAATTACAGTGAGTGGGTCAGGTTAGTGACAATTCTTCATTGTGCAAGTCTGCTCTGCATATTTGGAACGGAGAGCCATCTGCGGGAATGATGCAAGGCGCCAATGCCTGAGAACGAATCAGTACCCAATTATTGTAGTGTAATAAATAGGTAAATGCATGTTTATCATGGTCTAATTACGTTACTTAGGGCGATGTGCCCCTTTCAATAAATTATAAAAAGTAGAGATTAGGTTACTTGAAATCGACATATACGACATAAATGAAAACGACATTTTTTTTCTCACAGTGCACCAGCAACTGTACCACAAACACGGGCATCCAACGTCGTACGGTGTGGTGCGCACGCGGCGCGGGCGGTGTAGATGACGAGGCCTGCGTCTCCGCCGGCGCAGGGTATAAGCCACTAGCAGAGCGCCCGTGCACACCACAATGCAATATAGCCACCGCACCTCCGGAATTCATTGGTAACTATCATGTAGATTTGAAGTCAAATCTACTCACTTAAGAAATTGAAATAGATAACCCTACACATGGAAGAATCCCATGCCCGATTCACAGTCTTCCAGTTGTATGCAAGACAAGTGGTGATGAAAGGACTGTTCAACTAACTCGGGCACTTGAAACGTCACACAGATGATATTAGGATCGGATAGTCCAGACGATAAAATATCGTTCATTAAATAATGTTTTTTACCATTACAGAATCTCAAAAGGTAGCTAGAAGTGATACAACAACTACTACTACTACAAGTACAACTACTACAGAGAGCACTACAACACAGAAATTTGAAACAAAAGGTATACGTCATGACTTTATTTTTATATTTTATAATATAAAGTTTGCACACATTAATATTTAGTGGCATATCTTAGCAGTTCTTAATATTTTGTATCCTCTACAATAAAAAAAGTGAAATCATATCTGCCATGATTCAATAATCCTTTTATCTTACAAGGTTTTAAAGCCTTTGCCATCATATTGGCAGCCGGAAAAAAAACAATTATTGTCATAGATAACTACTTGAGTATTTTTCCACTTATGTCTGACCTACGACAATTTTTTTTATTGTGTATCTTCATAAGGATAAGTCGAATAAGATAGTGGTTGATAATTTGTCGCGTCGTGTTGATATTAAATGAAATAATCAGGGTGGCAATTCGACCAATTTTAGAGAGATGATGGAGATCTCTCCATTTCATCGCCTGTCACTTTTGACGTGTCCCTACTTATCGCAACTTCGTCAATCCGGTCGCGCCTAATTTCCATTTCCTTTATATGTGACGGCATAAAAAACAGCGCATACTTTAACTTGACCGTGTGGTGCGTAAAATTAGTCAGTTACGTTTAGTTCAAAGCAGAAATTCATATTCATAGAGATATGTCACTTGAAGCTTATCGCATTTCAATGACATTTTAAAGGCGATATCACTGTTATGAACTGTTATCTAATAGAGTTTTGACGTTTTGCGATCTCTCAAACGGCATTCTCGAATTAGGTCCCTGATTATATTAAGGTAAATAAAATAATGTCATCGACCTAAATGTACTTGCGATCTTACACCCATAAGTCTCTAGATATCCCAAGATTAAAACACAATAAAGGTTGTAATCAACAAACTAATTATATCGTGCATGTACTTAGGACGCGACAGCGAGAGATATCATTATGTATCGTATATTGTTCCATTATATCCATTGGATAGTGCATTTCATTTTAAAAACAGAATGTATACCAACCAATGTTCTAAATGAGCATTTTTTTCAAGGAGAGGCACTAGAGGGCGCTTATGTTAATACTTTACCGAATTAACCGTTTATTTCAGACTGCGAAGACAAGCTGAGTAACTGCGTTCTGGCCGTTCAAGCCCGTCTTTGCCACTACAAGTACTACACCCATAACTGCTGTCATTCGTGTAAGGGGCGGTAAAATCTGAAAATGTACTTACAGAACTTACAGAAAACAAATACCTACCAGCCAACAACATGAAAAAAAAATTTAGAATATATTATATGCTACTTTTATTAGGCCTTCTGAGGTATTATTAAATCTTTTGTCTTCCAGTACTTACTTGCTATTTTCGTGATCATTAATGAACATTTTATGAGGTTTCCATGCTGGATGCTAAGAAAATTTTAGCAATGAAAATGTTACTTATGTCTGCGTTTAATGAAATGGCGATCAACTGGAATGCGTTATAAATGTGAGCAAGCAATCGTACTACTACATATAATATTCATTTTGAATGTACATTTTAACAATTTGATGCTTTAGCTTGTGGCTTTGATTTGTCTGACCTGGAAAACCGTGGAGACGGAGTGGGTTCAAATCCCATTCAAAGCATAATATTTTTCAACTTTTCGCTTTAATACAAATAAATAGAAAATATTTGTTGCGTAAATAGTACATTTAGAAGAAATATCAGAATGTAATATTAAGTAGTTCGATTGCTTCTTTATCCAATAAACATGTCATACTTAAATATAGGTATGACAGAGTATTATGTAGTAAAATGTATATTCATTTGGTGTGATATTTAAACTGAACAAAAATTTATAACTTTGTAAATTGTACGACATATTTAATATAGACAAACATCTTACATGTGTAGTATCCAATTGTATTAGTTAGTATTAAGGCGTACCCAAACTGAAGAGTTAAGAAAAGTATTCATTAGTATTATCTACTGTAAATATTACATTAAGATGATTAAATACAATATTAAGAGTATAAGAGTTTTATTTATTTGAACGAGCTACTTAAGAGAATTAGAGTTTTGGAAGAAAACTGCGAAAACTTGATAAAGTAGCTTCTCTTACCCACAAGCTTATACTGAGACATCGGGCATATTATGTTGGTTGCGTGTATGTAATGAAATCGT
Organism: Apotomis turbidana; assembly: GCA_905147355.2. Classification (NCBI taxonomy): domain Eukaryota; kingdom Metazoa; phylum Arthropoda; class Insecta; order Lepidoptera; family Tortricidae; genus Apotomis; species Apotomis turbidana. The sequence continues at coordinate 7,418,898 of LR990297.1, read as the reverse complement.
TTATTCAGTACGAGTAACGGAATACAAGTCAGATTATGGATTTTAAGAGGAGATCGCTATTGAATAAAGCCGAAAGAAACTTAATATCTAAAGTGGGGTAATAATACTATTACCGGGAGAAAACTTCCAGTAACTAACTATTTTGGCTCAGTGACCCAAACGAGAGCTCGCCACTTGTTCCGATCCTGCGCAGTTTCTCACCAGTTTACGAACTGTCCGCCTCCGATTTGATTCATTTTGATATAAGTTATAGAGTAGTCTAAAATAGCAGACACGTATTTGTTTTTAGCTGCACAAAAACACGTGTCCATTAGTTTTTCATGTTCTCCAACATATAGTGACACCAGTAACTAATTATCGATTTTCTTGAACACATCTCTACAGAAGTTAGAGGGTTTGACCAATTTTCAGTACTTTGAAAGACAATTTGTCCTAACAGGTTGAATTTGGGCAGCTAAAAAAAATGTGTGCTATTTTAGACTACTCTAAAACATATATCAAAATAAATCAAATCTGAGTCGGACAGTTGGGTACCCTTCCTTGTGAGAAAGACTGCCGCAGTCCAATTAATAACTAACTTTTAGTCTTACTTCACCTTACCTTATAATATAAGGTAACCTATAGGTTATCCTCATTCATCACGTAATCATGAATGCTCCTTTGCGACTGACATACCATCTCCATTCTTAAACCTGGGCGATCATACAGAACCAACAGACACTTTTTTGCATTATATGGATAAGTTAGTAATCATCAACCTTACTACAAAGGAAAATCGTTATCTTAATGTGTGTTGTAATTTGGTGTCCTGATAACTACTATTATAGTCATGAAATTGATAATATTAATCTAATAGGTATCTCTAATGGTTATTGAAATAAAGTAATAAAGACTGATTACTATCACCGACTGATTTTGATAAAGTACCCAATCTTAATTAATAGTGTAAATAAGCAGGTACTCGTACTATATGACTAAAAGTATTTATATTTAAATTTCTATAAGGTACATGGTTTTACACACTTGATACAGTAGGTAAGTGAAATACAATCTTATAATAATAATTTTGAAAATTTCAGTCGGACAGTCAACCATATTTCCATAATTATATCATTTGGAATAGTCTACAGAGTTCATGGTTCCAATGATTTGTTGGCAAATATACTCAGATACTTTATCGTTGTGTAAGTCTTTTAAAACTGTTCATAGACGCGGAACACAAAGTGCCCACTAAACCAATGACAGTAAAAGCAATGGCTAAGTTAGCTCCCGTATCCCCAGACCAGTTTCTAAAGGTCGTCTTATCAAAGCCCAAACAGAGGGTGATAAATGCAGCCACGAGAGTTACGGAGCCGGCGCAAGAGTGGAGGAGTTTGATGATGACGGTCTTTTTGGTGTAGAGGCCGATCACTCCTCCGACGAGACTGATGCATGTGAAGATCATTGCGATCAGCCCTGAAAAAAAAATGTTATTCATTTACCACACCCATATATATGTACGAATCTGAAAAATTTATGCGATCTTTATCTGCCACGCGATGAACGTGCGGTATGTAATTTTATGATACCTATATAGGCTGTTGCTTATTTTCTAACCCTTAGAGGGTTTAGTCTATACGTGTTTTAGGACAAAATCAGAGGTTGAGAAAAGGAAATAAGCATCAAAATAAGCAACACCCAAAAGGATAATATGAAAAATATTAAAGCAAATAATTTATTTTTAAAGACTAACCGGATTCGAATCCGTGTCTCCAAGGGTTCCGGGCCAACAAGGGCGCTTTGTCCAACCAGTTAGTGCATTTCTTATATGCCTTAGGGTTACATCGTAGCGCCAACTACCGTAAAGATAGCGTATTTAGTTAGCGTTAACCAAGTGAGGTGAAAATTTTAAAATTTGGTAAAAGGCAACCTTTTGCTGTGAAGCTCCATACAAAAAGGTCGCTTTTTAGATTAACACCAGCAGCGTTGGAGACGCGGGTGCAAGTCACGCTAAAATCCACTTTTTAAAATTTTCGTTTTAATAGAAACTTTTCGCTGTTAAAATCTTCACAAGGGTTTATAGACAAACATTTGATCGAATTTTCATTTCATAGACATTTCATTTCATCAAATGCATTTTTTTCTGAAACCACAAAATATTTTGGAATGTTACAATACAAACCTAACCTAATCTACTTAATATACAGGTTGATGCTTTCAAGATTTAAAAAAAACTCCGTGTCTTTGAAATGAAAATTCTACGAAATGAAGCATTCTGTGAACTGTTTTCTATAAAATAAGAGGATCCCGTTCACAAGACCTATTGTGCACGTCAAAGTCGAGATTTTATGTTAAAAATTATTGAATTATTGTATGTTTGCACCTTTTATTCAATGTAGGTAAAGTTACATAATGATAACTATTAGATTATCTATGTCCAGCACAAAGTATGATTCAGACTATCGGTGATGCATGTAAGGAAATACCTACCAATCTGATGATTAAAGGTGAGACTTATATTTTACCGCACGCGAATGATAATTCCATGAAATCGCAACAGGCGCATGAAAGCACTACTCGTACAACAATTTAAGTCAAACGTGGATAATTTTATTGACTGACACATTGTTAGTGATGATGATGATATCTGATAGTTCACGCAGAGATCGGGAGATTTATACTTCGATATGGACAGCGTAAAGACCACAGCTCATTCCCTCTCATTCGTGTGAAGAGGCCCATGCCCAGTAGTGGAACACGTAGGACTTCCTCCTTCAGAGACACTTCAGACTTCTTTCTTCCTTCCTTGGTCAGAGATGGATTTTAGCCTCCAGTTGGATCGTCAAGCGTTAACGAGTTTCAAGCTTTACACATTCGTGAGAAAAAACGACTTACCTAAAATACCATGAGGGGAAGTAAAATTGTTCGAGAGGTTCACCATTCGAATGATACTGCCGGTCATCGCTAAGATTGACCCGGTGACCTGCATCACCCAGTGGATGACCTTCTTATCTTGATACCTCATGTTCTGGGACCAGCCGTTGCTGGGACTAAAGGTTAGGATGGCTTGAGCCATCAGCAATACGTACTGAAATAAAATATTAAATCTATAACATGTTTACCTTCTACAATGGAAATGCAAAGGTACAAGCACTAAGAAAATAATAATATGGATTGTAATAGTAGTTTATGTGACTGTACATAATGAAGGGCATTAATCACGAGTGTTGGGTAATAACATCACACGAGTGTTTAATGCCTAATTATGTATAGTTACATACACTACTTTATCTACTCACATATCATAAGCCTCCATGATGCATTCAGGAGCCGCATATTATGACCACCATACCTACTGTTTCTTTGACTTAGCTGGTAATAAGTAATTAATGACGTTAGGTGCTTTGTTACGGATATCAGGCGGCGTCGCCGAAAAATCTATATCATCTTGATAGCTCATTTTATGGTTTATATTCAACAAATCGATCAATTTTATGCATTAAAACAAATTCTAACCCGTAATGGCGGCAATGAAAACTTTTTTTTCTTTTCTGGCAGCTGTCATAGTTTTTTTTTAATTCAGAGACAAACTAGAGTGGGCCCGAACTACCATATCGTTCGATATCTTACTTGCGTGCGACATTTTGTCAATTTTTCTGCAAATTGACAATTCATTTCGAACTAAACGTCATCTCGACTGATATTAGAATAGAGGTCAAACCAAATTTCTTTGGTTTTCAGAGATGTTCGAAATTTGAATGATATAATATTATCGAAATCGATGTTATTAATTAGCAATAATAACATTTTCACAGATAAGAAATTTGTTCTAACAAAACAGTTTATTTTTATGTTGGTCATAATGTGCGGTTCTTGAACGCATCATGGAGGGTTTATGATATTTGGGTAGATAAAGTTTTTAAAGACAATATTTTTTCTCGATAATGAGTGCTATAAGAATCTACAAACTGCATTTGAATTTTTTCAATTTTTGACATGTCGCTTTGCTTTATTTGGCTATCTACCTTTCAAACGCCACTTTTAAAAACCTGGAAGATGTTTGACACTTGTCGATGTGAAAATTTCAACAGTTTGAAATGTATTTTATTTTAACGGTTTGACATTGACACATGTCAGTGTCAACCATCGACCAGCTTTTTTTATTTAAATGGCTTATAAACACAGAGAGCTCTTCAGCTCTTCAGTTGAAAAATATAGTAACTAACTATATAGTAATAGTTATCTGGATTAGGTACTTATGTACCGACTGAAGGGTCCTAAACTAGCGAAAATGTCCAAGTTGAAGATGTCAGTAATTTCTCAAAATGTTATATTAGGTGAGGAAAAGTTTTTCTTTTAATTTTTGTGATTATTTTTCCGACCCAAATATCGACCAATAGAATTGCACCATTCGACGTCACGTGGTACAACCTACATGGTATTATACTGATAATTTTTTGAATATTTTCTCTGGTAGTTGCTACATATAAAAAACAAAACATAATCCAGTCAAATTAACCACACGTCAAACTGACAGGTTGAATTCAATTGTGAAAATTGGAGATATTGCATGAAAATGAGTCGATTTGGAGTTTGTTCTCTGTCCACCATCGATAAAAAAGTTTGTTAACTGTTCATTTTCTCATGGTGCAATTCTATTGGCCGACATTTGGGACGGAAAAATAATCCCCCGAATACCACACGAGCTTCAAGTGCTCTTGCGGTATTATAAGTGAAAGTTTCCAGAAAAAAAGTTGTGCTTTTGTAAGTATTTGCATTGGGGCGATTACATATATATGTACTCCTACCAGATAAGTTTTATTTACATTCAGTTATATAGTAATTTAAATGCATATTTACTGTATTTATCATAAAGTATTGCAAATCCTTTCTGACAGGTGATTTGACTGGCGATTTTGTGCACTGTTCGGACGTATCGCGTTAAAGATATATGACGGAATTCCATTACTAGATAGATATGTATATCATTAAGATATAGTCATCTAGATATAAGATATAAGAATGACAGTATCTTAAACCGAATATTTTTCAGTGTTTTTTCGCTAAACATTTTGACAAAATATGAAATGTATTATTTTATCGTCATGACAAAACCTATTTCTAAGCAATATTCTGGTACGGAAATCTTGAACTAAGCTGGTGAATAAAAGAAGGTTCACACAGATAATGACATAAATAGTGCCGACATAATTACGAGTATGATCGATACCTTACATATCATACGTTTTCAATTACAAGGGCCCACTTTGCCGCTTATTATTAAGGTTGAAATTTGTTTTCATACTTTTACCAATAATATGTCAATGCGTCCGTCCTTAGGACAAGCGACAAACTATACCGTTTTGCCTTTAATACAAAGATCAAAGCTTAAAGAAAAATTTAAAAAGGAGCTACCTAAAGGAGCTATTTCAAATAAAACAATGCAAAGATCGACACACAAAGCATAAGGAAAAAATCGTCAGGTCTTCCTGGCTAGCTCCAGGTAGCGAAATGGGTAACGCGCTGGACTGGCAATGCAGAGGTACCGGGTTCGATTCCCGCGGTCTCTTCCACCAGGTAGCCCTTTTTAAAATTTTCTTTAAGCTTTGATCTTTGTATTAAAGGCTTAAATAAAAAATTGTGGTGTACTTACCCACATTAAAATAAATGATACATTACATGTTTCATAAATTTATAGACCTTTTTGGTTGAAAACGTCACATAATGATACAAATATTTTTACGTCACCCTAGAACGTAAGTGGGATTTTCTGGGAAGAAAGGCCACTTCCTGGTCAAGGCAGGACGTAAAACTTTAGACAAACTTCGGGCGGTCCGAACCGAAGGTGACAAAAACCTGCGATCTGGGACATCCAAGATTTCACCACCCTCTAGCTATGTAATGTACTCTTATGTGAATTACTGCAAATGTCTTTTCTTTTCAAAACTAATATTTACACAAAATAACACATTAGTGAAAGTGAATAATACTTACGCCAATAGTACATAAATAGACGTGTTGTATGAAGTGGGATGATCCAGGGAAATATGTGGCAAATACAATAGCAATCATGGCTACCGCACCCAGAACCCAGTGCGTAATGGAGTTGATTACATTCATGCTCACCATCATGAAATACGGCTCGTCACTTTCTCTACGCATTTTGTTTTTTTTTTTTTTTTTAATAAAAAAAGCGCTTATTTTTTATTTGTTTTTGCTTTGTTCAATTGTTTTAAACAAGTGACGACTACTATTCGTCGATGTGACTGTCGAACTGTCAATGAATTGTCACGATATTGTTAAGCGTCACAAAGTTTGTTATCGCTGATTTTTGGAGATAAACAGTTATCTGCATTTAATAAAATCACTTAGCTTGGGTAAATATATGTGTAGTCATAGCTGTATATTGGTGACGACCTAAATAAAAGTTTAGGTTAACAGCAAAACTGTCTAGAGTGAGTGTTGTATATTATGATAAAGTCATTGTAGAATATAGTTTCGCATGATTTATTTGATTTTTAACCGATTTAAAAAAAAGAGGAAGTATTTCAATTCGTACTAAGGTATTTGTTTTTTCTCGACGACACGGTGGGACAGATTTCGCAAATATTTTTTGATTGTAAGGATTTTTTTCAATTAATATGCACATGAAAAGGGTTAAGGTACTCACGTTATTCAAGTTTAGAATCGATTTGCGATTCATAATCACCAGCTACGATCGCAGGCAGCTAATCGCAAACATCTCGTTACGTTAATTTGTCTTTGACTCACGGGAGTTTTCTATGTAAAAGCGTCTCCTGTCTTGCTCGCACGGTATTGAAAGAAAAGTGACAGGTAGTATTTGTCGAGCGACAATGAGCCCGGAGCCGCGTGTCACAGTTATGCTACACGTGCTGTCTTATAATAGGAGTGTGCAGAAATCGAGGAAACTCTTTTAATATTACAACATGCATACTGTGATTTGAGTATCATTTATATAGAAAAGTGATTATTTCAAACCGTTTTAGTTCCTTAGGTACGCACGTTTTCATCCGGTAGACCTATAGAAAAGGTGTCAAGTTTTTTAAAGAAAACAATGAGTAATTTTATACTTTATTGTTAGTCACAAATTGTGACTCACAATAAATTATTCGAAAGATTTGAATTATATTCAACTTAAAACTTGTCATTTAAATATTTAAGGGTAAAAGGGAGGAGCGGTATCCAAAAGTCCACTGACAGGTGTTAAATTGGTGGCTGAAAGTAGTTACTTTACGCAATACTATACTTGAATGGCTATAAGTAGGAATTACTCTGGTTATCGAAAATATTTTTGTTTTTAATTCGACACAGTTCACTCCGTCTAAAAATTTGTTTTTTTTTCATACTAAGTATCTTGCTGCTCTACTATGGCGGACGGCATTGGAACTATTATTTTAGTGCTTACCGCGCGTTTGTCACTTTTTCAAATCTTCTCCTATGAAATATCGCTCCACCTTTTTACCCTCCATAGTAGGCAATCAACATGACATACTTTCACTTGTGCTGTGTATTCCGTATACTCCTCTTGTATTGGATCCTTCTGAACATAATAATCCAAAACTCAAAACCAATGAACACGGTAAACATCCAAGTGAAGATTTTAATAACAAGGACGAAGTTATCGTTGTCTATCCATCTTCTGAAGGACCCTTTATTGTACCCGTAGTGAAGACTCGCTGTAGACAGGAATAAAGTTGCAATTCCCATAACACCATGCACCCATTTATTTGCAATTCTTAGGTTGACACCATACTTGGTAAATTTGGTGGATAATGACGTCAGAGTGCCATTCAATATGCTTATCAATGTTGTAATCAGGGCACATAATCCTGAAATGAAATGAAATGAAATAATTTATTCAGTAAGTAGGCCACAAGGGCACTTTTACAAGTCAGATTGTGAGTCTACCGGCATTTCGCAAGAGGAGACCGCTGTTGAGAAGAAAGCCGAAAGAAACTCAACAGTAAGTAATTTTTTCGTAAATTATACTTAAAAACTAATACAATTATATTATAACTAGGTAATTGAAACATATATGTTAGAGTTTCTCCAAATCAATGTTTACATAAAATAATGTGTACTATTTTAATACTGCTGATGTTTTGACATTTATTGATAGTATTTTATTAATTTTAGTACGTATCTGTATTAACATTCTAAACTAATTGTCATCTCATAACGCCGAAGCGACTAGACGGATTTTAACCAATTTTGGTGCAGGGATAGTTGAACATCCAAATATTGTTATTTCACTCGACCACAGTAAAGAAAAAAGTTTTGCGAAATTGCACCTTCTAGCTAGTTATATTATATAGGTTTAAAATTAGGGGTTAATCTTATCTTTCTATATCCGTTAATTTAGATAAGTAGATACGTAGTTAAACTTTTATTTCAACATTTATGAGTAGATCATTAAAATCTTATCTGTTTAGAAGTGATTATGATTATTGCGATTAGATTTACATTATCAATTACTTAAATTATAGTAAACCGTGTTTATGTTGTTGCCAATTATATAGTTCAAACAGGCCGCGGAAAGCCAAGCCGGTGAATGTAGTTGAAAAAGTCGTCTCTCCTGTAGTCACTGTATCTATTATATACAGTTGTTAGCCAGGTATAGTAGGTAGTAAGACTTTATTTAAAAATCAATAATTGCGAATGTTCTTCGAATCACAGAACCGGCTCATTCCTCGGCCAAAGGATTAGCTTGGCAATCAACGGGGGAATGTAGCCGGCATCATGGGTACCCTGCCGCTGGGCCATGATCTGGGGGACATCGGTTTTTCGGTACTGTTAATTTTTACTTGTTTTTCGTTTAAATAAATTGCAATATTAAATACAAGTCATTAGATAAAAAGAGAAGACTTAATATAACACATAAATAATTACCTAAGTAACTACAATAAAAAAAATTGATAGCTGATATAATTATTACGGCATTCACTCATAAAACATATTTACCCAGAATTCCGTGAAGAGTGTTGAAGTTGACGACCTTGTCTTTAATGACGTAGATAGAACCGATGAGGATCAGCACGGTGCCGATAAATTCGAGAGCCCAGTGTATGTTCTTTCTCTGTCGTTGTTTCAAGTACATCGACCAGCTGTTGAACTTCGACAGTACTAGTATTCCATGGCTCATGAAGAAATGGTACTGAAATAGTAATAATATTCTGTCAAAAACTTCATTTCTTTGACAATAAACTGTCAAAAACTATATTTCTGTGATAAGATCCTTGAATTTCTCACTGAGACGATTCTACAGACACCAAACTCGGTAGGATTTCTTTGTTTATTACATAGTTTCTAGGTCCACCTTCCGGTTTCATCAACAGACTAGTCCCATGATACCATATTATTGTATTTTCATTTAGGTATGCAAAATTTCAGCTCAATAGGCCAAAGATATCTGCTTCAAAATTCAGTTGCAAGTTTCTACCCGAACAAACATAGTTAATAATAATAATAATTGCGGCGAGCTGTTGCGAGTGACGACCCCACGGACCCGAGATATCCAGAGAGTCGCTCAGGGTCCTCGTCTCCGGTGTGCCCTCATCGGCCGGAGTGGAAACCCAAGAGGACCCGTAGGACTCTCAGCTCTAGCTTGCCTTCATTGGCCGTCCAGAGAGGAGCGTTAGAGCTATATGCTCCAGGGGTGGCAGTGTTAAAGGGCATCACGCCGCGAGTAACTTCGGAGAAAGCGCAGCACACCTCTCGACACCCCTGAGCCCTCACGCTCGTGTTGCTTCCGGCCGTCTGCACGATGGCATTTCGGGGCCCACCTTGTGAGGGGCGAGTCACCACCCGCCAGAGGTAACAGTCGCGTAGATGGTTACGGCGGGTGACATTTTTCTACTGCAATAGCCCAAATAAATAGTCCATCCAAACTTCACTTTAATAGCCCGGTTTCTTTCCCATATGAATGCAATAGTTCAATCACCTGCTGGGACCGGTTCATGGATGTATCATCTTATTGATATGATCAGGAACGGGTCCCAGCAGGGCAACAGCCACAGCAAATTTTCTCCAAGGGGCCTCTACGTGTTGGATCCATATCCCCACGCAAGCCTTCCAAAAGACCGGGACGTATGAGCCCGAGACTCAAAAAATGAGAAACACATAATAATAAAAATCTTTATTTGACTTTTGTTTACAAAAAGTGTTAAGAACAGAGTTCTGCAAAACTGTTTGCACAGTTTGTCTGCAGGAGAGTCTCTACAAAATTACATAGTTTGCACAGAAACACGTAAACGTGATGTCCACGACACGTTGTCGGCTAGCAAAGTCGGGTAAAACAATGTCTATAGTGGGGCCAAAAATATACAATAAAGTAGGTACCCGTTAATATCAAAGATAATGAAAATAATGTAACGTTCTTCAATTTATTAAAGAAATGGCTAACAACCAATACTTTTTACAACGAATTTTACGAATTTAATAATGAAATAATATAATAATTAATAATAAAATAATGTAACTACCTATTCCAATTTTTATTTTAATTACCTATTTTTTTTTATAATAATTTGTATTTTGAAATTTGATAGAATTTTTATTATGTATTGACTTGTAAAATGTTGACATTTTATTAATAAATGAGTATGAGTATGAGTATTGCAAGTTTAATAAAAGCTTGCAATAATAGCTAAGATCAGGTGGGGGACATATGCAGTGTGTGTGGGTGCAGTGGAACATAAAATGATCAACTGCAGAGACATGTTGGACTGGCCATCAGCTGTGCTTTTGTGTTGATATTGATTTAAATAATAGAACTGTTAATTACTTCAATTATATCTGCTAAACGAAATGTTTGTGCCTAGGTTATGGACTTTTTTAGACGAATAGTTTTTAATTAGTTTTCTTCTATTTTGGGATCAGTTTTACTTTTGTATTGTGTTAGTACAATGTTGTCCAAAAATCTAATTAGTTACTGTCATATTGAGAAGCGACGGACTCGACAATTGGTTGGTATGATGATATAAACCTGCAACTGCCTACGCAAAAGTTTCAGAATTGGGGCGAACGCTAGCATAGTTATTAGCCAAACTGCCGTCACTTGTTACTTAGGTACCTCTATATTTTCCGTAGTGGTAACCAGACAGTCTTGGTTGGTATGGACTTTGGCCTTTTTCATATTCTACAACTTTTTGTATGGCGGGTAATCTCGATACCCGATTACTATAGCAACGTTTCAACTCAAACTACTTATGGAGGGGTACACTACATAAATACGAAAAACTTAATTCCGATTATCGGAATCACGAATTTCATAATAGCGATTATTATAATTCCGAATGTTTTAAAACTCTGAAAATAAGTATTTCGATTTTACATTATTCCGATTTTTATAAATCCAAAATTTCAAAATGTCTAACGTTTACAATGACGGTTTTCAAAATTCCGAAATTCAATACACCGAACAATAAGAAGTCCGAATGAATAATAATCCGAAATATCAAAAATACGAATTCCGATTATAAAAATACCTAATTTCAAAACTCCGAATATCATTACACCGACCAATAATAAACCCGACTAATCAAAAGTCCGAAACATCAAAATTACGAATTGCTGTTATTAATAACTATAAAATATAAACCTAAATATGTGAAAGTTTTTCGGGCTAACGGAGGCCTGCCTCAAGGTGAAATAGGTAATGTTAGGATTTAACCTAACCTACAGTTTTCGGGGTTCAGCAAATCTGTTGACGCTCCGCTCGCTTCGCTCGCTCCGCTACATGTGGTCACAATACAAACCTAACCTAACCTACAGTTTTCGGGGTTCAGCCAATAACCTAACCTTTAGTTTTCGGGGTTCAGCAAGTCTGACGCTCCGCTATTGTGGTAACATTACAAACCTAACCTAACCTACAGTTTTCGGGGTTCAGCAAGTCTTTTGACGCTCCGCTATACGTGGTCACAATACAAACCTAACCTAACCTACAGTTTTCGGGGTTCAGCCAATTCGATATTTGTCCAAATCCGGTTTTCTATTTTGTTTTAACGTAAAAAATCGGTTAAGTAAATAATCTTTACCCAAATACTCCGAAATATTTTATTCTGAATTTACTTATTCCGATTTTTAAAACTCCGAATTTCATAATTCCTAACAAATAAATTTCCGATTATTGAAAACACAAATGTCATTATCCCGAATATCAAATTTCCGAATAAGTAATGAAATTCGGAAAATTAATAATCGGAATTTTGTTTTTCAGGCCAATGACACTTCGGGCTTTTCATTATTCGGAGTTATAAATATCGGAATAATATACAATCGGAATTTTGAAATTCAGTTAAATAAATTTCGTGTTTTTTAGTAATCGGAATTTTATTTCCTAGGAATTATGAAATTCGGAGTTTTAAAAATCGGAATTAATAAATTCGGTATAAAATATTTCGGAATATTTGGGTGTTCCCCTTATGGAGCGGTAAATTTTGCACACAAAGATTTGTTACGATCAGCTTTAGTACAAGTTTTAGAACTAAGAATAAGCTATCTAGTGATATAACGTTTGTCCTTCTTGGCAAAAACAATACAGCACCAATTAGCTCACCCTCCTTTAGATACCGCTACGCGCTATACATTCAGCAATGAATAAGCAAAATAAAGAATCCAGATTTTTTCGCGTTTCAAGTTTCGGGCCAGTTTTGATAAGATTACCTTAAAGATTAAACAAAGCTAAAATTAGAACTGATGTTTGTCAGTTGGAATGTTGACTATTATAGAATTTCATATGTCAAAGAATTTTTACTATAGAGTTACATTGATTAAATGCATTACTTAACTTATGATGACTCTTTTCAAATTGTAGTATCTTTAATACGAACAACTTGTTCCTACAGTAGAACCCGCTTAATACAATCGCATGCAATACACCATTTTTTACCGGTCCCTAATAGTAAGTATAGTCTCTTGTCGCCTTCACGCTTAAGACATGTTACGACGTTTTACTGTATTTTAGATGATAAACGGATGTTTAAACCTCTAAAAATGTAGTTAAACTTACCCCCAAAACACATAGCACAATGTGCAACTCTATGACACTCAATTTCGGCGATCGACAAGAGAACCACAGGCATATTAGAACCACTATACTGATCAGAACGTGCGACAGGAGATTTAAGCTCAACCGTAATGTACAAAACCAAGTATTTTCATTTGTTTTGCATTTAGTGTCGCTGCTACTTTCTATCATGTTTTAATTTTGCAACGTCTTCGCTTGCCTTTGTCCGACTTGCTATTAATAGTAGATTAACGGTTACTTTGTTTAAATTAATGCCCTTTGGAGAGGTTTCTGTTTGCACGTAGCTAAGTGTCTCTTCACCATTGTTGACACGTTCGTCAGATTATACTAGTGATTGTTTCGGTCTAGGGATTTCGCGATAGCCTTTGAGGAAAATCGTCTTTTGTTTAAAGGAGAGTGGTAATTAATGCGACTTACGCCACTATCGTTTTTTTTCTAAATCAATTCTCAGTAATTTGCAGTCTAGGAACGGAAAAAACACATTTGATATTTATTAAATCACTACACAATTTGTTGTTCTGTAATTGTCTCCAAAAGCTTGCCCAAAACTAAATTACTCACTTTTGACGTTAACAAGTTTTTTGGGGTATATACTATATGTATATAGGTATATACAGTACGCAAATTGTACGTATAAATACAGTGATTTAACCAATATTAAAGGTCTTTTGCTAGTTATTAAACTTCAACAATTACTGATAATTTATCAGATTACGATGTGACGCTAGATGGCATTTACCACTTGCCTTAAACATGTAATCGTACGTAACATTTCAAGTATGTGGGTATCTCGTATTAGACTATCTATTTATTGACTGAAAAGACTCGCTCACTACACTATGAAGAGAAGGCACGCCATCAACATACCTAGACTATAGGTACGCAGGCGGACCTATTGGATGGAGGTATTCTTTTACGGCTCTATATCCACTGAAGCATGTATATAATGAGACGACGCGGTTGGCGCAGTGGTTAAGCAACAGCCTACTGAGCCGACGGTCCTGGGTTCGAATCCCGGCAAGGGATTATTGTGTGATGAACTCGATTATTTGTGCTTGGGTCATGGTTGTTCTATGTATGTATATCGTCGTGTAGTACCCATAACACAAGCCTGTCTGAGCTTAATTTTGGGACTAGATCGATTTGTGTGAGGGTGTCCGATATTTAATATATTTTTATTATTATTTATTTATTATGTCCACTGTAGCGTAAACATGAACCAATCAGGCTCCGTCTTTGTGAGGCCCAAAAGTTGTGCATTTAAGTCTGAGGATATGATTAAGACACAGCTGCGCACCGCTTCAATGGGCAGGCAGCCTTATAACTTGTTTTTTATACTCGCGTACTTTAATCTGTCAATTATAATTTCACAGACAAAACCACAATAACGCACTTTTTAATCCTGTACCAAAATTCTACACTCTATGGTACCCACTACAGAACTTTTATATTCATAAGACATCTCTCCACTCAACTCTAATAATTTCAAAACGAGAACATCAGCATATTCGATTTAAAAAAAGCACGCTAACTGTTTACTGATTGGTTGAAATTATTTGTCAAACAATTTAATCACGAGGCACCCGCCATGATCATCGCGATCATGTATTTTTAGGGTTCCGTACCCAAAGGGTAAAAACGGGACCCTATTACTGAGACTTCGCTGTCCGTCCGTCCGTCCGTCTGTCACCAGGCTGTATCTCAAGAACGGCGATAGCTAGACAGTTGAAATTTTCACAGATGATTTATTTCTATTGCCGCTATAACAACAAATACTAAAATAAAATAAAATAAATATTTAAGGGGGCTCCCATACAACAAACGGAATTGGTTGCGTTAACTTTGCACCTCATTTGTATGGAGCGCTATACATACCAGGTGCAAACTTAACTTAAACACTTAAGGATGGAGTGTTTGTACGGAACCCTCAGTGCGCGAGTCTGACTCGCACTTGTTCATTTTTTTTTAATAAGTCAGTTTTAGTGGAACGAAAAAGTTACATCAAAAATTAAATTTCATAGTGGAAAATGACGATTAAAGTAAAAAAATATTTTCTGTGTTTTGCTCGTATAAAAAGCATTGTATGCAATAGTTATACCATTTGGTCTTAAAATCTCGTACCTTACTTAGGCCACTCGCCAAGCCTCGTGACACTAAACGCGGTACTCGACTTTAAGAACCTTCAGTGTGCAACGATTGCATTACATACTATTTTAAGGTTGCGTAGACAAAATATCAAAAGGAATCCTTATTAGTTTACAGATTAGACTTAGGTACTTCCGTTTGGCAATTTTTATACTACGACGGTGACAAACATGCATGCGGCCCGCCTGATGTTAAGCAGTTACCGCCGTCTATGGACGCTTGCGACGCCAGGAGCATCACGCGCGCGTTGCCGACCCTTTAAGAAACTATTTACTCCCCTCTTGAAGAACCATACTGGAGCCCCCGGGGAAAACCTCGGCAGGGAGCTCATTCCACATGCGGATTTTTTTAAATAATCTACTTACTTAATTCCTTTATGATTAAATTTCAAAATGATAATGTTAACTGATTGTATTAAAAACTGAGCTCATCATAGTAATAATGGTTTAGAATTAGAATAATTTAGCAGTTTGAGGAGAGCAAATGTACCTAATAATGAGTGAATCAAATAGATTTTGAGTAAAATAATGCACCTATCGTTTATTGGTATTGTCGGAATTACAAACGATATTGTTTGAGTGTGACTAATTTATTAGATACCTACGATACAATTTCCTTAATAGTAATGATTAGTAATTTAATCTTACTGTTCTTCAACAAGCTTATTATTGCTGTATTGAGTTATGTATTAGGCCTAACAAGTTGCGGTTTAGCCTTGGGGTAGCGGCGTTAGACACAGCTTTCATATGGCAATAAAGTGCTACGTCATAATATAATAATGGCATAGATGTGTTTACGTCAAAATTCAAAAATATAACTGTAAATATGTCTTTTGGTTCGTGCGTAATTTTGACTCGAGATTATTTATTCCCTTGTTAACATCTGCAATGCAAGATAAGAGTAACTATCAAAAAAACTAGGTTAGGAGACAGCTAGAGAAACGTCCTTTTGATATGTTACGTAGTTTGACGAGCTGATTGCAATAAAAATACAATATTAGCTACAGTCCGACTAAAAAGAGTAGAAATAAAAAAGAGGCAATATTGTAGTGTCGTCCCCGTTTTCTTATATTGATTAGAAAGGGAGGACACTACAGTATTGCCACTTTTTAATTTCTACTCTTTTTGGTCAGACTGTAAAACACAAGTCTTATTAGGAAAAAGGATGTCAGAATGAAACGTATCCAAGTTTTTCAAGCTTTTTATTTTTGTACACTGTTATTTTACGCAACAATTAGTAAATACATCATTAAAACTCGATTAAACTGGTAAGCTGCAGTTAGGCACTTATGCAGGAGCAATCTGTTATAACATTACATTTACGATATTTTTTCGAAATTATTATCCGCTTCAGTTTCTTCTAAGTACAAACGCAAGAGGTAGTGTTCTACTAGCCCAAGTAGTAAACAAGCTGCAGATACGCTTATACAGCCTTTATTCAGCTTGAATTAGCAGTATAAGGGTTGTATAATCGCTTCTTCAGCTAGTTTTGCTACTTGGGAGTGAATATTAAAATACTATACTGTGGGGCTACCCTTGTCGAGTTTATCATACGACAAACTCAGTCAGCGGCTCTAGCACAAATGTGACACGTGACTCTTTCTCGCACGAGAAATATTACCTATCTCTTTCTTCGCAGTACTGTAAGAGAGTGATGGGTGATGCTATGTCGCGCGACAAGAGTCGCGAAGCATAGTTGTGCTAGACAGGCTGGGCAAGTGTGCCAGCATTAACGCCCATATCGAAATATCGAAAAGTATAAATGGGTACTATTAATGCCAAATAACTTTTTCCAACTTATTCAGAGTCATCAATCCAAATGGGTCAGTAGTGAAAACTCACTAACTATAAGATATATGGAAATCTGTTCTTGGAAACCGTGGGGTCGATTTTAGATTTATAATAGCTGGATAATATCAATATTACACTTTAGGAATAAGGGGATCAATTCGAGACATAGTAGGTAAATTGTAAACATGTAAGTTTAAAATACTTAAGAATACATAAATACTTAACAGCCATTAAGTAAATGCGCTATACATACAGAAGTACTATTTACATATATTTTCCTTATAAATAACAGAGTAAAACTCTTTGATAGTGAAATTGGCATAAATAGAAACATTTCATAAGCACTAACATTACTATACCAAATATGAAATTGGAATTGTTCTTTCATT
Organism: Apotomis turbidana; assembly: GCA_905147355.2. Classification (NCBI taxonomy): domain Eukaryota; kingdom Metazoa; phylum Arthropoda; class Insecta; order Lepidoptera; family Tortricidae; genus Apotomis; species Apotomis turbidana. The sequence continues at coordinate 7,401,547 of LR990297.1, read as the reverse complement.
TGAAATAATAGGTTTACATAATTAATAACAAAAATAAAGAAAGTTCTTGCATAGAAAATAATTAACTTTCCATGGTAAAATAAATAAAAAATACTAGTTTCTTACTCAAAATCATAGCCTAAGTTGTAGGTACATTGTACAATATGTTGAGTACTTTCCAAGGTGTAACTTTACCACCTACTGTACTAAATAAAAGTCAAACGAAAACCTAATATAGCATTTTATATTACAAAATATTTAATTTTAACAGGTATTAATACTACTATGTATACAATTTCAATTAATAGGCCAATATAGTAATACGTTTAGTTAGATATAGTCAGAAGAAGTTCTGCACATAATTATCAAACAGAATACGTGCCGTACTTACAATTTAATAGAAATCACAAAACAAACAGGACATTATGAACAGTATACGGAAAGAAGCTTTTTAGTCACTTTCTATTGAAAATTGCATTTTGATCTCAAATATAGGCCACTCAATGGACAACCTACCACTCAGTTACATGATCACTATGTATTTTTTTTTTACGCTAGTAAAAAAGTACAATATGCTGCAGAATTGCGTGGTCCATTTATGAATGAATTTATTCATAAATGGGCCACGCAATTCTGTACCTTTACGAAAATTATATGGATTACATCGTTCCAAACTTTCAACTTGCGAAACGCTGACCAAATATGCTGTTTCTGTTTATTATTCATATATCAAGAAAGAAAATAGTAAACTGGAATCTTCAAGACACGAGTGCATAGGCTGTTACTGAACCAGCGGGCTACATCTTAGACCCCGTCAATTACCATCAGGTGTTACTAAGGTAAATCACTGGTCAGTTTATGAATAAACAATAATAATAGTTAATGTGGTTGCCATAATGTATTTCAATTCAGATTAGATTAAACTTTCTGACTTTAAGGTTCGTCAGGGCAAGTGCTTGTGTTGCGAACCTATCATAAAAATATCGAAAATGTTACACTTGCAAAGAAGTAGAGCGTATAGTCCGAAATGACGTTATTGGGATGACCCAAATGATTGCTACATTTTAAACCAGTCATACATTTCTTTTTTCGTCCTTTCTTCTGCTAGCTACATAGTCATTGCTATATACCTTACGGACGGCCACAGTCTAGTCTACACTGTATAAGTTAACTGTTAACTGTAAATTTACCTACGCCATCGTACAACCGCGCAGTTAGTTGTATAACATCTGTATGGCATTAGTAATTTACCATCTGTATTTTTCGATATTTTTATGGTAGTCTGCACTTACCTCGAGTAGCGCGCTTGCCCCGCTTTACCTAGCCGGTGGCCACAACTTTTGTGGCTCGCAAGAATCCAATATAGGAAAACCATATCGAGCCACTAAAGTTGTCCCAAGTGATGTAAGATCTTTTATTCTAGCCAACATTTACATTAGTGATAGACCTAGTCTAGTTACAATTTGCGTCTATACATTACTTATCTAAGCAAGTATTTATAAGTGCCGAACTCATATAAACGAAGTGCATTATTACAAAGTAGTTATTATTCTAAGGTTAACATACTAATAAGGTCAAATTGGCTAAGTGCGCCAACGGGTCAAGTGCATCACCTTAACGAAATATCGAGAACTTCAGATGTTATTGTGTAACTATTTTTTATAAAATTTTGGATATTTTAGGTACATTTTACTCAGAATCACGAGCTCTTTTCTAATTTGGAGAAAAAAGTGTCCCATTATTTTTACGTTCCATTTCGTTACCATTTCCATACAACTTAAATACTATAGTGGTAACGGAATGGAAAATATATGAAAATATTGGCACTTTTTTTTACCTCTTAGATCGAAAAGATTGTGATTCTGATAAAAATTACCTAAAATATCCAAGAAAAGTGGGGTGTACAACAAAATAATTAATGGCCAGTTTATACTAACGCGATCTTACAGCTACGCGACCATGGTTGGCAAAAATTAGTATAATATCTGTAGGTACCTTTCTATTTACGATATAGAAGATGCACTTGCCCCAACTGATAGTATGTTAGCTTTAGTTTACTTCAGCACTGCGATCGTCAATTGTCGAAACGCAACACTGAAATTTTATTACATATATCATGTTCTTCTCCCTACTTCACAGATCGACTTCAACTACACACTGGAGATCACAAAACTACTAATACTTATTACTTACTTAACTCCTTATGCCTAGTTTACACTAACTTAGTGCTCGTCAATTATAGTCCATTTGCGTTAAGAAAATAGTGACAACAACTTGAAATCTTATCAACACCAACTGGTCCAAATTAACAGTTTTCTCATTTACTGCGCTCTTATTGGTCGAGGGGCGTGGCTTAATAACGGCGATGTCACTATTTTTTAAGCGTGAATGAATGCACTATCTATACTTTAAGAGTTATTTGGTGGTAAAATATGGAACTACTCAGACCAGCACCAAGGTCAAATAAACTTCACACTACACGTACAGTAAACACTAACAGACAATGTTTCGTTCACAAATTAATATCCAAAGCCAGGGAAAAACGAATTGATGGTCTGAAAACGGTATAGAGAGAAAGAAGAGGTAGTAAGAAACCAAAGAGAAATCACTCAACGACCTTTCTGTACAAAACGCAATATAAGCCAATGTTCGTTTTAGGCGGTTAGCACACTGGGGCCGAATCCCGCTGCAAAGTACGCACGGCAATCGTCCGCATGAAGAAGCTAAATCAATGCTTTATACTTACCTACCATGCGGTTTTTGCATACGAATAAGATTCTACAGAACAAATTTAAAAACCGCAGTTCGCACCACGGGATGCAGCGGCAGTGTGATTCCCGTCTTACCTTATCTGTAGTGACAAAATACGAGTAAATATGGCACCATTCACTAAACTTCAGTTTTACTTAATAGCATAAAAGAATCAGGGTCTAACGTAATATGTTTGGAGGTTAATCTCTCAACACCGACGTAAGCGTGTGTTTTCATTGACTGAGTGATTTTTGACCAATGACATAGTCCCTACTGACGCAAACGCGCGATTTCACGTTGATCGGTAAAACGAATTCCACTTCACCAAGCTCCGCATCAGTGGAAATGCACTAGGTTGCAAGTAGTATATTCTTGATACACGCCGACCCGTGTACTCGTGTTTTTACCACATGTGTTGTGGTCACGAATTATGCAAACCCGCCAAGACACGTACGTTCCCGTGTCCGCGCTCGGAGCCGTATTCAATGTGCCCGTCTACCCATGGAATACACGAAACCCGTACACAATCGCGAGCCTTAGTTACAAGGTATCAGCTTAAAAATCATTAGAAGTAAAAATATTCTAATAAGTGATGAACAGCAATGATTAATACATATGTACGAGTAACACGCGTGATCGGCATTCTAGGGCGTCAATCACTCTAACGCTTGCCTTGATTCGAGCCCCCTGACCCTAAAATAACTATATATTTAATTCATGTTATACTTATAATATTTCAATTGGATAACAGTAACTAAAGATGAGATAATGATGAAACAAAATGTAAAATTGATAAATCATGAATTTATTTTAATTATAGTTTGAATTTATTGTGTTCAAGGTAATATTCTATTTTTCTTAAAAATGAGAGACAGAGTTTTGAAAAAATGTTAGCCATAAGATGGCACTACTATCGTCGGTAAGGTGCCCCAGTGGTCAACAATGTTCCAATAGTTGGCCTTCAAATTTAATGCTAAGCAAAATAGGTGAAACTCTATAAACTTTATATTGTATGTCTCGAGAATACATCGTTTTTCCTCAGCCACTTCGCGGTTTGGTGAGATTATTCTGTGAGCGCCAGGCTAGTGCACTTTACATTATGTTATAGATTACGTATCACTTTGCGTCCATTATCACAATACTGTGTAGCGCCTGAGATTTCAGCGTCACCTGAAAGCAAAGAAAATTAATTTGCTATGAATATAATTTCAGTGCACGTTTCCACAGAATTTATTTATTATGTCCACTGTAGCGTAAACATGAACCAATCAGGCTCCGTCTTTGTGAGGCCCAAAAGTTGTGCATTTAAGTCTGAGGATATGATTAAGACACAGCTGCGCACCGCTTCAATGGGCAGGCAGCCTTATAACTTGTTTTTTATACTCGCGTACTTTAATCTGTCAATTATAATTTCACAGACAAAACCACAATAACGCACTTTTTAATCCTGTACCAAAATTCTACACTCTATGGTACCCACTACAGAACTTTTATATTCATAAGACATCTCTCCACTCAACTCTAATAATTTCAAAACGAGAACATCAGCATATTCGATTTAAAAAAAGCACGCTAACTGTTTACTGATTGGTTGAAATTATTTGTCAAACAATTTAATCACGAGGCACCCGCCATGATCATCGCGATCATGTATTTTTAGGGTTCCGTACCCAAAGGGTAAAAACGGGACCCTATTACTGAGACTTCGCTGTCCGTCCGTCCGTCCGTCTGTCACCAGGCTGTATCTCAAGAACGGCGATAGCTAGACAGTTGAAATTTTCACAGATGATTTATTTCTATTGCCGCTATAACAACAAATACTAAAATAAAATAAAATAAATATTTAAGGGGGCTCCCATACAACAAACGGAATTGGTTGCGTTAACTTTGCACCTCATTTGTATGGAGCGCTATACATACCAGGTGCAAACTTAACTTAAACACTTAAGGATGGAGTGTTTGTACGGAACCCTCGGTGCGCGAGTCTGACTCGCACTTGTTCATTTTTTTTTTAATAAGTCAGTTTTAGTGGAACGAAAAAGTTACATCAAAAATTAAATTTCATAGTGGAAAATGACGATTAAAGTAAAAAAATATTTTCTGTGTTTTGCTCGTATAAAAAGCATTGTATGCAATAGTTATACCATTTGGTCTTAAAATCTCGTACCTTACTTAGGCCACTCGCCAAGCCTCGTGACACTAAACGCGGTACTCGACTTTAAGAACCTTCAGTGTGCAACGATTGCATTACATACTATTTTAAGGTTGCGTAGACAAAATATCAAAAGGAATCCTTATTAGTTTACAGATTAGACTTAGGTACTTCCGTTTGGCAATTTTTATACTACGACGGTGACAAACATGCATGCGGCCCGCCTGATGTTAAGCAGTTACCGCCGTCTATGGACGCTTGCGACGCCAGGAGCATCACGCGCGCGTTGCCGACCCTTTAAGAAACTATTTACTCCCCTCTTGAAGAACCATACTGGAGCCCCCGGGGAAAACCTCGGCAGGGAGCTCATTCCACATGCGGATTTTTTTAAATAATCTACTTACTTAATTCCTTTATGATTAAATTTCAAAATGATAATGTTAACTGATTGTATTAAAAACTGAGCTCATCATAGTAATAATGGTTTAGAATTAGAATAATTTAGCAGTTTGAGGAGAGCAAATGTACCTAATAATGAGTGAATCAAATAGATTTTGAGTAAAATAATGCACCTATCGTTTATTGGTATTGTCGGAATTACAAACGATATTGTTTGAGTGTGACTAATTTATTAGATACCTACGATACAATTTCCTTAATAGTAATGATTAGTAATTTAATCTTACTGTTCTTCAACAAGCTTATTATTGCTGTATTGAGTTATGTATTAGGCCTAACAAGTTGCGGTTTAGCCTTGGGGTAGCGGCGTTAGACACAGCTTTCATATGGCAATAAAGTGCTACGTCATAATATAATAATGGCATAGATGTGTTTACGTCAAAATTCAAAAATATAACTGTAAATATGTCTTTTGGTTCGTGCGTAATTTTGACTCGAGATCATTTATTCCCTTGTTAACATCTGCAATGCAAGATAAGAGTAACTATCAAAAAAACTAGGTTAGGAGACAGCTAGAGAAACGTCCTTTTGATATGTTACGTAGTTTGACGAGCTGATTGCAATAAAAATACAATATTAGCTACAGTCCGACTAAAAAGAGTAGAAATAAAAAAGAGGCAATATTGTAGTGTCGTCCCCGTTTTCTTATATTGATTAGAAAGGGAGGACACTACAGTATTGCCACTTTTTAATTTCTACTCTTTTTGGTCAGACTGTAAAACACAAGTCTTATTAGGAAAAAGGATGTCAGAATGAAACGTATCCAAGTTTTTCAAGCTTTTTATTTTTGTACACTGTTATTTTACGCAACAATTAGTAAATACATCATTAAAACTCGATTAAACTGGTAAGCTGCAGTTAGGCACTTATGCAGGAGCAATCTGTTATAACATTACATTTACGATATTTTTTCGAAATTATTATCCGCTTCAGTTTCTTCTAAGTACAAACGCAAGAGGTAGTGTTCTACTAGCCCAAGTAGTAAACAAGCTGCAGATACGCTTATACAGCCTTTATTCAGCTTGAATTAGCAGTATAAGGGTTGTATAATCGCTTCTTCAGCTAGTTTTGCTACTTGGGAGTGAATATTAAAATACTATACTGTGGGGCTACCCTTGTCGAGTTTATCATACGACAAACTCAGTCAGCGGCTCTAGCACAAATGTGACACGTGACTCTTTCTCGCACGAGAAATATTACCTATCTCTTTCTTCGCAGTACTGTAAGAGAGTGATGGGTGATGCTATGTCGCGCGACAAGAGTCGCGAAGCATAGTTGTGCTAGACAGGCTGGGCAAGTGTGCCAGCATTAACGCCCATATCGAAATATCGAAAAGTATAAATGGGTACTATTAATGCCAAATAACTTTTTCCAACTTATTCAGAGTCATCAATCCAAATGGGTCAGTAGTGAAAACTCACTAACTATAAGATATATGGAAATCTGTTCTTGGAAACCGTGGGGTCGATTTTAGATTTATAATAGCTGGATAATATCAATATTACACTTTAGGAATAAGGGGATCAATTCGAGACATAGTAGGTAAATTGTAAACATGTAAGTTTAAAATACTTAAGAATACATAAATACTTAACAGCCATTAAGTAAATGCGCTATACATACAGAAGTACTATTTACATATATTTTCCTTATAAATAACAGAGTAAAACTCTTTGATAGTGAAATTGGCATAAATAGAAACATTTCATAAGCACTAACATTACTATACCAAATATGAAATTGGAATTGTTCTTTCATTTGAAATAATAGGTTTACATAATTAATAACAAAAATAAAGAAAGTTCTTGCATAGAAAATAATTAACTTTCCATGGTAAAATAAATAAAAAATACTAGTTTCTTACTCAAAATCATAGCCTAAGTTGTAGGTACATTGTACAATATGTTGAGTACTTTCCAAGGTGTAACTTTACCACCTACTGTACTAAATAAAAGTCAAACGAAAACCTAATATAGCATTTTATATTACAAAATATTTAATTTTAACAGGTATTAATACTACTATGTATACAATTTCAATTAATAGGCCAATATAGTAATACGTTTAGTTAGATATAGTCAGAAGAAGTTCTGCACATAATTATCAAACAGAATACGTGCCGTACTTACAATTTAATAGAAATCACAAAACAAACAGGACATTATGAACAGTATACGGAAAGAAGCTTTTTAGTCACTTTCTATTGAAAATTGCATTTTGATCTCAAATATAGGCCACTCAATGGACAACCTACCACTCAGTTACATGATCACTATGTATTTTTTTTTTACGCTAGTAAAAAAGTACAATATGCTGCAGAATTGCGTGGTCCATTTATGAATGAATTTATTCATAAATGGGCCACGCAATTCTGTACCTTTACGAAAATTATATGGATTACATCGTTCCAAACTTTCAACTTGCGAAACGCTGACCAAATATGCTGTTTCTGTTTATTATTCATATATCAAGAAAGAAAATAGTAAACTGGAATCTTCAAGACACGAGTGCATAGGCTGTTACTGAACCAGCGGGCTACATCTTAGACCCCGTCAATTACCATCAGGTGTTACTAAGGTAAATCACTGGTCAGTTTATGAATAAACAATAATAATAGTTAATGTGGTTGCCATAATGTATTTCAATTCAGATTAGATTAAACTTTCTGACTTTAAGGTTCGTCAGGGCAAGTGCTTGTGTTGCGAACCTATCATAAAAATATCGAAAATGTTACACTTGCAAAGAAGTAGAGCGTATAGTCCGAAATGACGTTATTGGGATGACCCAAATGATTGCTACATTTTAAACCAGTCATACATTTCTTTTTTCGTCCTTTCTTCTGCTAGCTACATAGTCATTGCTATATACCTTACGGACGGCCACAGTCTAGTCTACACTGTATAAGTTAACTGTTAACTGTAAATTTACCTACGCCATCGTACAACCGCGCAGTTAGTTGTATAACATCTGTATGGCATTAGTAATTTACCATCTGTATTTTTCGATATTTTTATGGTAGTCTGCACTTACCTCGAGTAGCGCGCTTGCCCCGCTTTACCTAGCCGGTGGCCACAACTTTTGTGGCTCGCAAGAATCCAATATAGGAAAACCATATCGAGCCACTAAAGTTGTCCCAAGTGATGTAAGATCTTTTATTCTAGCCAACATTTACATTAGTGATAGACCTAGTCTAGTTACAATTTGCGTCTATACATTACTTATCTAAGCAAGTATTTATAAGTGCCGAACTCATATAAACGAAGTGCATTATTACAAAGTAGTTATTATTCTAAGGTTAACATACTAATAAGGTCAAATTGGCTAAGTGCGCCAACGGGTCAAGTGCATCACCTTAACGAAATATCGAGAACTTCAGATGTTATTGTGTAACTATTTTTTATAAAATTTTGGATATTTTAGGTACATTTTACTCAGAATCACGAGCTCTTTTCTAATTTGGAGAAAAAAGTGTCCCATTATTTTTACGTTCCATTTCGTTACCATTTCCATACAACTTAAATACTATAGTGGTAACGGAATGGAAAATATATGAAAATATTGGCACTTTTTTTTACCTCTTAGATCGAAAAGATTGTGATTCTGATAAAAATTACCTAAAATATCCAAGAAAAGTGGGGTGTACAACAAAATAATTAATGGCCAGTTTATACTAACGCGATCTTACAGCTACGCGACCATGGTTGGCAAAAATTAGTATAATATCTGTAGGTACCTTTCTATTTACGATATAGAAGATGCACTTGCCCCAACTGATAGTATGTTAGCTTTAGTTTACTTCAGCACTGCGATCGTCAATTGTCGAAACGCAACACTGAAATTTTATTACATATATCATGTTCTTCTCCCTACTTCACAGATCGACTTCAACTACACACTGGAGATCACAAAACTACTAATACTTATTACTTACTTAACTCCTTATGCCTAGTTTACACTAACTTAGTGCTCGTCAATTATAGTCCATTTGCGTTAAGAAAATAGTGACAACAACTTGAAATCTTATCAACACCAACTGGTCCAAATTAACAGTTTTCTCATTTACTGCGCTCTTATTGGTCGAGGGGCGTGGCTTAATAACGGCGATGTCACTATTTTTTAAGCGTGAATGAATGCACTATCTATACTTTAAGAGTTATTTGGTGGTAAAATATGGAACTACTCAGACCAGCACCAAGGTCAAATAAACTTCACACTACACGTACAGTAAACACTAACAGACAATGTTTCGTTCACAAATTAATATCCAAAGCCAGGGAAAAACGAATTGATGGTCTGAAAACGGTATAGAGAGAAAGAAGAGGTAGTAAGAAACCAAAGAGAAATCACTCAACGACCTTTCTGTACAAAACGCAATATAAGCCAATGTTCGTTTTAGGCGGTTAGCACACTGGGGCCGAATCCCGCTGCAAAGTACGCACGGCAATCGTCCGCATGAAGAAGCTAAATCAATGCTTTATACTTACCTACCATGCGGTTTTTGCATACGAATAAGATTCTACAGAACAAATTTAAAAACCGCAGTTCGCACCACGGGATGCAGCGGCAGTGTGATTCCCGTCTTACCTTATCTGTAGTGACAAAATACGAGTAAATATGGCACCATTCACTAAACTTCAGTTTTACTTAATAGCATAAAAGAATCAGGGTCTAACGTAATATGTTTGGAGGTTAATCTCTCAACACCGACGTAAGCGTGTGTTTTCATTGACTGAGTGATTTTTGACCAATGACATAGTCCCTACTGACGCAAACGCGCGATTTCACGTTGATCGGTAAAACGAATTCCACTTCACCAAGCTCCGCATCAGTGGAAATGCACTAGGTTGCAAGTAGTATATTCTTGATACACGCCGACCCGTGTACTCGTGTTTTTACCACATGTGTTGTGGTCACGAATTATGCAAACCCGCCAAGACACGTACGTTCCCGTGTCCGCGCTCGGAGCCGTATTCAATGTGCCCGTCTACCCATGGAATACACGAAACCCGTACACAATCGCGAGCCTTAGTTACAAGGTATCAGCTTAAAAATCATTAGAAGTAAAAATATTCTAATAAGTGATGAACAGCAATGATTAATACATATGTACGAGTAACACGCGTGATCGGCATTCTAGGGCGTCAATCACTCTAACGCTTGCCTTGATTCGAGCCCCCTGACCCTAAAATAACTATATATTTAATTCATGTTATACTTATAATATTTCAATTGGATAACAGTAACTAAAGATGAGATAATGATGAAACAAAATGTAAAATTGATAAATCATGAATTTATTTTAATTATAGTTTGAATTTATTGTGTTCAAGGTAATATTCTATTTTTCTTAAAAATGAGAGACAGAGTTTTGAAAAAATGTTAGCCATAAGATGGCACTACTATCGTCGGTAAGGTGCCCCAGTGGTCAACAATGTTCCAATAGTTGGCCTTCAAATTTAATGCTAAGCAAAATAGGTGAAACTCTATAAACTTTATATTGTATGTCTCGAGAATACATCGTTTTTCCTCAGCCACTTCGCGGTTTGGTGAGATTATTCTGTGAGCGCCAGGCTAGTGCACTTTACATTATGTTATAGATTACGTATCACTTTGCGTCCATTATCACAATACTGTGTAGCGCCTGAGATTTCAGCGTCACCTGAAAGCAAAGAAAATTAATTTGCTATGAATATAATTTCAGTGCACGTTTCCACAGGAAAAAAGCGACGCGTTAATTAGCATTTGTGTACAAATCTCCTTCTACAGATCCAGTTAAATTCTTATTTGTTCAAATTTAAATTTCATAAAGTACTTGTTTCGTCTTCATTATTTATGCGTTGTCTCAAACAACAACTGCTGGAAATAGCATGACATCACGTAGTCGAAGTGGCATAGAACTTGGTCATAATTAAATATAATGGCAGATGTTCAAATGGATTCAATTGGATTTGAAGTGAAAATCTAGAGACCAGATACAGGCCCAGCGCACAGGGAAAAGTGGCGCCTACTAATTATTTTATAAAGAAGTTTAAAATCACTCAAAGATGAAATAAGAGATGTTCCGAGCACCCATTGGATGCAATAGGCGCAGGACCAATTAAGTCGTCCATCTTTTGACGACGCGGTTGGCTCAGTTTCACTTGCCTACTGAGCCAGCGGTCCCGGGTTCGATTCCTGGCCAGGGCAAATATTTTGTGTGATGAACTCGAATATTTGTGCTTGGGTCATGGTTGTTCTATGTATTTAAGTATATATTTATCTATTTAAGTATGTATATCGTCGTCTATAGTACCCATAACAGAAGCCTTCTTGAGCTTAATTTGGGACTAGATCGATTTGTGTGAGGTTGTCTGATAGTTATTTATTTGTGGGAAACTTATATTCAGCAGGCTTATTTTGAGCGTATTATTTGAACTATAATTAGGAACTCACCACGTTTACCGTCCATGGCATGAGCGGCAGCAGTAGTCAGCGTAGTACGGGTAGTGACAGAGCCGCGCCTGTACCGCCAGGGCGCAGTTGCTCAGCTTGTCTATACATTGTCCTGAAACATTCACCAACATCGTTTCATACTCCTAGATATACACACCGCCGAGCTCAGGTGAAATATATTATCGTTTTTTTTCGGTACACTATCTTTACAGAGCGGTCGTCGCCATTTAACTACTTAAGTACATAAGTCGTGCAAAAAGGACAGCATGAGTGACTCGTTCGGGCTCGACGAGCACGTAAAAGTAGTGTGAGAAGTTGAATCGTAGAGAACCACTAACTTATTTCATCACTGAACGGGTTAGCATCAAGATATGACATTGTACTCGTATAACGCGAAGACCAAAGAGTTGGATCACTGAATCCCACTAGGAATTTCAGTTCACGTGGGGTTAAAATGATTCAACTATGATACTGATATGACATATATCTAAAATGTTTGTGGTACTTTTTATATTTACCGTTACTGTGTGGTCTGTCCTGTTGTCTGTTCTGCGTGCTGGGACTTTGGTTTCTCGTTACCCGCTGTTGAGGATCTGAAACTGAAATACAATGGGATTGATTTCTTCAAGTATTATTGTATATTGGCACCAAAAATTTATATGACACAAATGCTTTTTATTTTTGCCTGTTATTACTTCAAAGAAGCACAACAAGTAAATACTTAGGCTCAATTTATGACCATATGAAATGACAAAGTCTCCGTGAAAAAAGATAAAGTACAAAAATGTATTTGCGATTTTATTGTTATCAGATTTTACTAACCTGCAGGTGGAATAACCGCAGGTCTAACTGCAGGCCTTGTGGAACAGCGAGCTGGCACACAAGTCCTCCTAGCCAGTGGCCTCATGCTGTTGCATTCTGCATCTCGCGCAGCTCCCTCCGCGCCGTCGACGCCGCCGCGCGCGCACCACACCGTGCGGGTCTGGATACCGGACTCGCAGGGGCCTTGGCACTGGGAATGTTGAAAATATATTAGATAATTGTACAAAGTAAAGACTTGTAACAAGACGTTAAAGGGTACATCAAATTTCTTCCGGGTGGTTCAGTTTTCAGCCACCTACAAAGGGCGTCTGAAAAGTTTCTGGCCTCACAATGAATAAAACCTTTTTTTTAAAAAAACCTCCTTGGTACTACAACTTTATTCTTTTCTGAAGTTAAATGTCAAAATTGCCGCCATTTTGTTGGTTAGTTTTTCTTTAATTGCCGATTTCGTGAAACAATACCCTCAAAGTTTCTATTTTGGAAAAAGTTGAGTGTCGAGCTATGATTAAGTATTTGTATTTAAAAATATACGCCAACCCAAATTAAAAATGAGATGGATTCTGTTTACGGCAAGTCTGCTCCATCATTTTCCCCCGAAAATTTTTGGGTAGCTGAATTTCAACGCGGTCGTACCAGCTTGAACGACGAAGAACGCCCGGGACGGCCAAAAACTGCAACCAACCACGATATAGTCGAAAAAGTGCACCGATTGGTGCTCGACGATCGCAGAATCAAGGTTAGAGAGTTAGCAGAAACTGTAGGCATTTCAAAAGAACGAGTTTGATACATATTGGCTGAAAAATTGATATGAGAAAGCTATCCGCACGTTGGGTGCCGCGTCTGTAAAACTCGGATCAAAAACAAGTTCGAAAGACCATTTCTGAAGATCTCTTAAAACGATTTAAGCAAAATAAGTCCCATTTTTTGCGTCGCTTGGTAACTGTCGATGAAACGTGGATTCATCACTTCACGCCTGAGACTAAATCACAGTCCAAACAGTGGACTGCAAAGAATGAACCTGCTCCGAAGAAGGCGAAGACAGTTTCACCGTGTTTTGGGATAGCCGCGGTGTAATATTCGTTGACTATTTACAAAAAGGAAAAACAATAACGGGAACTTATTATTCATCGTTATTTGACAAGCTGAAGGAAGAAATAGCGAAAAAACGGCCACATTTGAAAAAAAAGAAAGTACTGTTCCACCAAGACAACGCACCATCTCACAAGTCAGCAGTCGCCATGGCCAAAATTAAGGAGCTTCGATACGAAATCATTGACCATCCACCATATTCACCAGATTTGGCTCCTAGCGACTTTTTCCAGACTCAAAACTTGGCTCGGTGGACAGAGATTTTCAAGTAACGAAGAGATCATTGCCAGCGTGAACGCCTATTTTGAAGAGCAAGACGGCAACTACTACTTGGACGGGTTAAAATCATGGGAGCATCGTTGGGACAAGTGTATAGCCTTACAAGGAGACTATGTTGAAAAGTAAAAAAAAAAAAAAAAAAAAAACACTTGTTTCTATGTCAGGCCAGAAACTTTTCAGACGACCCTCGTACACAGAAGTAAGTATTCCAAACAGTCATGTACAAACATACTTGCATGTCCTCTAGTTTCATAGATAATAACATTCAGATGCTTTATGATGAGTTTGTTAGGTTTTTTTTTCTGTACAGGTGAATTCAAAATATAACATTTACCAACCTACTTACCTTAAATCAGAACTGACCTAGCTCCAGCGTTCAAAAGCTAGCTACAAACTTAACAAATCATGACTAACCTCGCTCCAATCGCTCAGATACCAGCTAGGGGCGCAGGTGCCCCCACAGGCTCGCTCAGTCTCTGGTTTGGGACCGCGGCATGAGCCGTCCCTCAGTCTACGTCCAGTGCCTCCGATGCACACCACTCCTCGGACCTGGCGGCCGCTGCATGACGCGGAACAGGGGGACCATTCGCCTGAAATTCATAATCACAAGATCAGATCACGGGATAATGAGTAGATAAAATTTAATTTTCTTTAACTATAAGTTCTAGAAAGTAACATAGTTATTTATTTCATGCTTTCATTGCGTGTAGTCAAAAATAAGTTGAAAAAAAAAAAACAATCTTTCTGCGTGAATTGTGTCAATTTCGAGTAGTAGAGTTATATACCAATAAATCGCAATGGCTCTGATCATTTGTAGTAACATTGATAATAAGTTATGAAACATGTATGATTATAGAAGAATATACCTAAAACAATCAGAATTTGAACGGTTAAGGAGCCATAACACGCTCTCAAAGGATGTATTATTTCTATCAGGATCAACACAGAACTCACAGAAGGTGTTGCGCAAATAGGAAGATGATCCTATCCGTAAATAACGTTGCCTTACCGGTGAACCATTGCGCGTCGCACTGGTTCCTTAGCGAACAGCTCTGCGACGCCATAGGCATACGGTGGGCGGCGCAACCGCCTGGGTCGGCACACCTCACTCCTCTGGATTGGACACCGCCACCCACACACCAGCCGACGCACTGAAAGGTACAATTATTAGTTAATTAGGTACGTTCGCTTTGTTTAATCGTTGGTGTGGGTCACCTGCATTACGGTGGGCAGTGTCTGACCGTATTTAATAGTGGATAATATTTTGTCTTGTTATAATACTAATAATATCAATGAATACTGGCGTATCAGATGGAAAAATATACACAACTCGTGTAAATTTGTATGGAACAGGTTGTTAACCCGAATGCGATGTCATAGTCATAACTCATGTTTTCTAAACGATGATGATTTTACTGCACTGAATCGTGCAAACGAGAGTACAATCATCACAATTTCGAGATCAACCGGTAGAACGAAACATTAGCCTTTAGAGCGCAGCTGGGTTGGCTGCCAATACGTCAGCGTAGAGACCTGCATGTCCTGTCATTGCTTTTTAATGTTCTCTACAACCCTGCTTCACCTCCTTACCTCAGTGAAAGGTTTAAATATATGGCCGATGGCAGTGGTCACCGCTTGCGGTCGTCTGCCAATCTCACTCTGGCTGTACCGTCTAACAAGACGCGTACGTACGCCAAATCTTTCACAGTAAGCGCTGTGAAGCTGTGGAACGAATTGCCACTGTCCCTTAGGAAGTCTCCATCTGTAGCATCACTCAAGACGAATCTTAAGAAGTTATGGCTTTCCAATGACTTGTGAATTGGATCTACAATGTATTTATATTTATGTGTATATTTATATTACATTATATATATGTATGTATGTATGTATATATGTATGTATGTATTAATAGTTTATATGTGTAATTATTAGTAGTCTTATTATTTTTAATACCTTTTTGTACACGGTGTTAGTTTGTCTATCTTCTTCTCGTACTCACTCAACTGCTCAAAGGTTAACTGGAAGAGATCCCTTATAGGGATAAGTTCGCCTTTGTACCTATATGTTAATTGTAATAGATGTATTTTTTAACTGTTTTTGTGTACAATAAAGCGTTTACTTACTTACTTAAATCGATCATAACAAAAACATAAGCTCATCAAGAAACTGATATTATGAAACCGTGATTAAAAGGTCACCACTAACCTCAGACCACTCAGTATACAGCCACCCTCCAGCACCAGAGTGACTAAATGCCTGTTGGCTCAATGTTGGTCCGATCTCATTCTCTGATGTGTTTCGAGCTAGCGATATGATTGGGCCGTCGTGGAAAGTGTCAGTTCTGTCTCTTGGTCGGACTTGACGCCTGGCATCGGGCCTTGGAGCCTCAGTAGTGACAGTTCCGTCACAGTTGGGAATGTCGCAGAGCTCGCTATTTGGTGGCATGGGTAGAGGACATTTCTGGTCACTGATCTAAAAAAAAATATGAATCACAGTTTAAAATGTGGTTAATTTAGATATACTTGAAGGAAAATAATTATTTAAGTAATTTTTCTTTCAATGCAAAAATATGAATGTACCTTTGTGATTCCTCGAGCATGATCCTGAACGCATCCAACGATTCTTGTCCGATGAGCTGGACCACAAACGGGGCAGGGTCCCCATGGAGCCGCTCTCCAACGAGGGGGACACGGGGCGAGACCACATCGTCGCCGGCGTGCTGGCGGAGGGCTCCCAGAGCAGTGCACGGATGAAACCTCCCTATCTCCCTTCGGGTCCACTTCAACGCATCGGAACTTCCCAATCTGAAGACCTCCACCACAAGTTCGCGAGCATTGAGTGAACGATAAAATTTTCCATGTGAACCTTCTTTCCCCGACCCCGTTGGAGTCAGCGGGCGTTTGATTTTCTAATGAATTCTGATGGTGCATGGGCTGACGGGCCAGAGAAGGTTCTGGAGAATGATCTAGAGCCCTAGTATGAGATTCGGCACTATTGTAATGCCTGTGATGCCGCTGAGGGTAGTGTGGTTCTGGAGGATTGGCTGTAGGTATGTCGTTTGTTTCATCAGGTTCTGTGTCGGTCAAGTATTCATATTTTATGTTCGGGTTCGGTTGAGTATACAGGATCTGGAAATAATGGTTTACGTTAGCAAATATATTTAAGAAAGATTGTGTGAATGACATCTATTTCATAGACTGGTTTGAATATCTGGACGTAGGCGTTGAAATGACTCTAGTGCTTTTAGGGACTTTGCATTTATCAGATAGTCCGTTACAAGTATCATTAGGGCTCATCTAGATTTTACTTACTATTTATTTATTTATTTAATCTTTATTGCACAAAAGAAAACTTATCGTACAAAAGGCGGACTTAATGCCATGAGGCATTCTCTACCAGTCAACCTTTGGGCAAAGCAGATAAATTGTGAGCGGTGCAACTAACTCAGGCAAGTTTTGATAAATAAATACTTAGATAAATACATATATTCATATAATATATACACATATATATTATTAAATACAGATGAAATATCCTAATCAGATACTTAGCTAAGAATTCACAACTCTGCTAGCGTAGAGGTCACGCAAACCTTTTTTGAAAGCGAATTTGTTCGGTGCTTGCTTGATCTTGAGGGGAAGGCGGTTCCAGAGGCGGGACACTTGGACGGTGAACGATTTGGACATAAAACCAGTACGGTGACGAGGGATGGACAGAGATAGATTGCCAGTGGAGCGAAATTGACGGTCACGGGTTACACCATAATAGTGAAAGAAGTTTTTGAGATATTCGGGAGATATTGGGTTTTTGAGAATAGAAAACAGAGTGCACAGCATTCGAATTTCACGTCGTTCGCGGATAGCAAACCAGCCAAGCTGAGAGCGGTAAGAAGACACATGGTCATACTTACGAAGACAGAAGATGAACCGAATGCAGTTGTTAAGAAGTCTCTCCAATTTATTCATAAGCTCTTCAGTTAAGTCTGGATAACACACATCACCGTACTCAATTATGGGTAAAATTAACGCCTGAACTAATAAGATCTTAGTTTTAATGGGTAAAAAGTTTTTGAGTTTGTTAAGAGCATGTAAAGAACCCATAACTTTCCTGCTAACTTCGGCAACCTGCGCCTTCCAACTCAAAGTACTGTCCAAGACAATCCCTAAATCTTTGACGCTGGAGCTGTAGGGGATAGTGGTGCCGTTGAAGCGTACAGGCGTGACAGAGTCTAGGTTAATCTTAGCAAGCTGGCGGGAGCTACCGATGACAATGGCCTGACACTTCGAAGGGTTAACAAATAGCCCAAACTTTTCTTTTACTATGACTCCTCAATATATCTACTAACCGTCCGACATAAGTTTAATAATTTTCGAAGACGTAAGAGGATTTTGCAAGACCTGAACTGCGCAGGAACCCTGACTTAAGCATTCTTTGTTTGGGCCTTCTTTCCTGTAGTTTATGTCGTTTAGAAAAAAACACGAAAATCCGGGTCGTGCAAACCCTTATATTCCCTATATTTCTATAGAGACGTGGATGCTTCGAAAAATTGAGAAGAAAAGGATACCTTTAGAACAATATCTGCATCTAATAGTACTTGCAGTTGATCATGACCGCTTTGTAAAAAGTGAAACGACTAAGAAGAAGAAGAAGAAGATGTTGTAGCTGATGATAACTCACCATAATATCGATGGGATGATGTATGGGTCCGTGCGCGAAGACGGCATCGAGGCCTGCTGCGCGCGAGTACATGAACCTCGCGCCAGCAGCCTCGTACATGCCGGGCGCGCTCACAGCGAACTCTCCATTCATTATGTATGAGCCGTTCGTTACTTTCAGGGCTGGAATAAAGTTTCAGATAGTTAGATATAAATGTAAATCAATATTAGGAGCCAATCTTAAACAAATCGAAAAATGTATAATTATATAAAACAGCTTTCGGTTAATGCGAGTGTTGTTCTGTTGCCAGCGAGGGGTAAAGATAAAGTTATAAAATCTTCTTCTTCTTCACTAATGAAGATGAGAAATGTTTTGAACTGCGTAGAGATTGAAGCTACGCGGAAGTTTTGCCTTCGACCTCGTGATGATTCGACGTGTCACCAGCTTAAAATGCAGAATGGATATTTCAATTGTAATGCTTTGAGGAGAAAAAGAAATAAAATGATTAAAAAAGCGAAGAAGTGCAAAAAGCTAATTTTGCTATCCTTAACCTATTTCAGTTTGGTAGCTATTCGAGAATCAGGTTCTGTATGTATTTGAAGAGCAAATCAAGATGATGTCAAGACAACCTGAAATGGGAAGTAAAACGCAACAATCCTTAAATGAATCGTCCAACGCAGTCGGCTGCGTCATGCAAATAATTAGCCACCAATTGTGAAGGCGACTTCCATTTATTTCACCATTCGCGTAGGCGCGTCTATTGAAGCGGTGCCTTGCAATTTCGACTAATCGATTCGACATCGATCTTTGCACCAACAAACACTTCATCTGTCGATTAAGATCTCCTTGTGACCCACTATTTATTTTGCAATAAAATATTGATCAATGTGAATAAAAAATCAATAGCGTCTAATAATTTTGTCCTTTTTCATTTCAGGTTTTATAGTCGGGATTTTACGAGCGTTTGATTTTATTGCTTGTGCAATGGTTGGCTATTAACAATAAATTAAGTAGGTATAATAAGCACGTGTGCTCCTTATTTCTTGGTACCTATAACTACAAAATTATAAGTAAGTAGGTCATCCTAAGGATTTTAACGGATAATTACAATCTATCAGTTCCTCTGTGGTATTGTAACTTCTAAAACGATAATGCGATTTGTTATTGTGGGAAATGCCCTTTAATCCTCTAATGTAACAATGGCGTGTATCGTATTATTTGGTATTTACGTGTTAGTTTTTGTGTGAAAAGAAAAGAAGGCGGTGAGTAATAATTATCATTCGCAGATGCGACTTGTTCGAAAAGCGTAGTGTGTCTCTAATAAAATCATTATTTTTCACATTTATTAATCGTTTGCCATTATTTTTACAAGCTTTTTTTTAACTTGCATTGTATGTAAGTATGTTTGTTCGGGTGGAATCTTGCAACTCAAATTTGAAACAGATATCGTCAACCGATTGAGCTGAAATTTTGCATACTTATTTAACTTTGATGGCAATATAATAATAGTGCGCGGGAAGGTGACCATAGGAACTCTACAATAAAAAAAGCAATACTACCGAGTTTGGGCTCTTTAGAATCGTCTCAGTGAGCATTTGATGGATATTCAAAGAAAATTACTTTAATTGAAATTTTTGACAGAAACTTATTTCATTTATTTAATGTATTTGTTATACTCAACTTTTTCTTACGGAGTTTAAAAACAAAAGCTAGAGAAAACTGGCTCATCAACGCCCATATACTAATGATCTACATAATATTTACTATTAACATCATCACTGTGGCAAACCAGTTGAATTTTAATTAACCATAATATCGTCTGCGGTTTCCGCGGTTTGTAATTAACCTTAGTATTGGGTCCGTTACCGCAAATAGCGTGTTTAGTGAAAATGTTGCATAGAACATAGTAAAGGTAGTTTTATGATGCAGAAGAGAAATTACAGGATACGCGGGATCTGTAAAGCGTGAGGAATTTCCAGTTTCTATTCGAACTACGTCAATAATGTGAATTTTGAAAACGTTATTTCTATGGTCAGTCAATGGGTTTATCCACAATTTGGACTGATGAGCTAGCAAAATCGAGAGAAAGGTTCACTTCATGGGATTGAAATAGGCCGTTTATCACGAATACTAAGATGCTCTTTGGGAAGGGTTATGTCTAAAATTTGTAGAATCTACGATTATTTGAGAGCTTAGGTCGAGCGTCGGTAGAGCAATTTCCAAGTATCTCGTTCTTGCGCCTTCTCCTTGACAGCCTGGTACATGACTGAAGGGAGGAGGAGAGGAAGACCGAGGAGAGCTTACATGAACCAAAATAAAGGAGCAAGTTAATTTACGATATTTAACTAAAATATGTGATTACTAAAGCAAAAAGTAAAAATGCTTCAACCATCCAATTTTGAACTCGTCTGAAACAATTTTTCGGGTCAAAGTTTTTGTAACTTTCTATACTGAAAACGTAATCGTTTTAATTTTAGTAAAGAGTTACGGGACAAAGGAGTCCCGTGCGGTACAGAACCTGGCTGATGATCAAGATGAATATTTACCAATATAGTTGTCGCTGGAGACGATCTCAGAGATGTTGAGGCGGCAGGCGCCGCGAGGTACAGTCGTCACGTACGAGTACCCGAGGGGTAACCGCGGACGGGAGAACAGCCCCGACACCAGCCGGCGGCCGCATCGCACTTCGCGCGTCGCTGAAGATCCTAGGACTCCTTCTCGGCCCACAATCTAGAGCAATAGGAAACAATTTAATAAGGATTGTTCCGATCTGTAAAATGTTTCTCGTTTTGTATAGTGCGAAGTGCGAATATGTACTGGAAAACACAATAAGTTATAGTTTCCAAGAGTTCTTGGGAACGGAATATTCTTTAATGTGTCTTTCGCATGTAGTTAGTCCCTTTAACAGAGAGTCCCTTTATCCTCGATACATCTTTAGAACACTGCAGTGCTAATTTAATTTCAACTACCTAAACACCGAAACGAAATCAGTGCAAAACCCACACGTCATCAGCAAGGAGCTGGCATACCTAAGGATAAGCTTTCCTTCCTACTGAACCACATTTTGCCAGCCAGTTTCAAAAGACGAGCTGATGATGATGTGGTCTTGAATAGGAGGCTGCCTGCACCTCTAGCATAACTGGCATATGCGACTTTTTCTCGCGCGAGATATTTACCTGTCTCTTTCTGTGCAGTAATGTGAGAGAACGACGGGTAGCGCTATGTCGCGCGACAAGAGTCGCGAAGCATGTTATGCTAGACGGGCTGTTTGCGTCTTTGGGGCGAGATGGTGTCGCAGATATATGACGATTAAATCTACATAACTATTAAAGGGTCATCTCCAAGATTTTGATCCATTTTGATGCAAGGCTCCTTGCGCAGTGATGAACATTAAAAAAGTAGCGGTGTAGCTTAAGTGTTTATCCCAACGTGCACAACGTACACATACAATAACGACTGTCTTGCTCAGAGTTTTACTGATAACTTACAAATGACTCAAAAAGTCTAAAACCTTTTGAATAAATTAACCTTTAGAATTAAAAATGTAACATAAGTGTTTTATTTTCACACGCCAGATTATATCATAAAACAAGAAATTATACATCAACCGTCGGTAAAGGCTCTAGGAAATTCATAAGTGTTTAAATAATCGCTGCTCACGTCCAAGCCGAGGATTAAGTTGTCAGCGCATTTCACGGATGCGTCTGCGCAGATTCTGGGCGGTCGGAATGTCATGAAGGAATGCTATCCGTACTGGGAGAAATATGTGAAATGTAATGCGGTATAAGTTACACGGTAAGATAAAATATTTAAGAATGGACCCGATTATGTCCTTAAACTACGCCCAAGACTACCGTACGATGGGTAGTTGGGTAGCAGCATCCTTGTTTTTAATTTTTTTTCGGTGTAAATTACTGCGACCGCCAACCCGCATGCCAAGCGTGGCGATTATGGCGAAACCCCCCACGTAAAAAAAAGTTAAGAATGTGGCCTCATAAATTTGACGTTTAACATTAAGACATCCGAGATGCCAGTTGGTGATAAAGCCCGCCCGTCGAATTAGCGGTCTAATTAACGTTACTCCTATGTTCGAAATTCGACAATCGTAAAGAGCCATCCTGCTCAATTTCCTGTCAAACAATGACAGAACGGCACTCTACGACGGTCGAATTTCGAAAATCGGAGTAGCACTGCTGTCCCCTTATTTTCCGTATATTGTATAAGAAACGAATGACGATATGTCAAGCAAAAAAAGTAGCCGTAGATTGTCTAATTACTACTTATCTATTCAATTAAATTATTAGAGTTTCGAACTCAAGGGTAAGCAAGTAGGATCCTATTTATTATTACTCAGTCTGTCTGTCACAGATAGAGCCTTGTACAGCTTGATGTCTAAAAATACAAGTCGCCGGACCAAATGCATACCGATTGAAGCGTAGCAAATCATACCTTTATTATAATCACTCATAATTGTGAAATACTGACTCAATCCCGTAGTAAATACCGCACTTTATTTCAA
Source organism: Apotomis turbidana (assembly GCA_905147355.2). Classification (NCBI taxonomy): domain Eukaryota; kingdom Metazoa; phylum Arthropoda; class Insecta; order Lepidoptera; family Tortricidae; genus Apotomis; species Apotomis turbidana. The sequence goes on along the minus strand of LR990297.1, from coordinate 7,378,409 downwards.
GCGGATAATCGCGTAGTTTCGCTGTCAGCCCGACGAGACTATGGCCCCGTACCTTATAAATATCTGAGTCATCGGCCATAATTGTTATCTTTCTAAACTATAAAGATATCGGATTTTCATTGAAAGGTTTGATGGCATGAGTGATTAATTTGACGGAGGAAAGTTCACATTTACCGTAACAGATGTGTTAATTACTGCGAAATTCTAAATAGTTTGTGATAACAGTTATGTATTTTTATATACGCATCGGTGCTTGCAATAACTTTACGACAAAATAACTCGACAGATTTTCTGCGTTTGGTGTAGGGACATCGTAATGATTATTCATAAATAATGTCGTGAAGTAAAGAATAAAATAAATAAATATCAGACAACCGGACACAAATCGATCTAGTCCCAAATTAAGCTCAAGAAGGCTTGTGTTATGGGTGCTAGACGACTATTGACATACTTATATAGATAAATATATACTTAAATGCATAGAACAACCATGACTCAAGCACAAATATTCGAGTTCATCACACAAATATTTGCCCTGGCCAGGGCTCGAATCCGGGATCGCCGGCTCAGTAGGCAGAAAGAAAGAAAAAACACATTAAAACAAAGAACATATAAACATATTAAAAGAAAGAAGATAACATAAAGTAGGATCAAAGTCACTGTAGAAATTGGAGGCAACTTCTAGGCACAATCAATTAATATTAATAATTAAGGCCATAGAACTTCTATAAAATCCCTTTGAAACTACTCATTTTTATTAAACATACTTATACCTGTCTGAAAATCTTTCTTAAGTTTTCAATTCCTTAAATATACCTAAACTAAATGAAGACAAATATTTAAAAAACTAATCACTTAATTACAACACGTTTGTTTATGGCCAAAATTATGATTCAAACCGCAATAAATTCAACATAACTACAAAAGGAAGTGTAAAACGACAACATAGAAATCAATTAAAAGGTACAGTCACCAAGTTTTATCTCATTTTATATATTGAACATTTTAACTAAAATCACACCATATTTAATGTTTGTACGTTTTTTGCACTCACATATACACCTAAATGAGTGACCTTAACTCTCGAGAGAAACCGAGAACGATTTTTGACAATCTCTAACGCCCTTTTTAAGTCTGTAAAATGATAAAATATCTAGTCCAATGACCCAGGAATAAATATTCGAGTTTATCACACAAAATGTTCGTGTGTCGTTGTCGGGATTCGAACTCAGGACCGCTGCCTCGGCAGCCTGTTGCGCTACCACTGCGCGAACAGTGTCGTCAAATGAAGGGTACACGGAAAAAACATATGTCAATCAACTTTTTTTTAAACAAGATTACAACCTCAAAGTATAGAGTACTCAATGGACTATAATTAACCTCTGTTACAGATTCAAATATTTACCGAACTCGTCTTTTTTATCACTTAAAAATGGTAATCCATCACTTTATCGAAAAACGTTTCATCGATTATCGTTTCCCATAACACTATTCGCAGAATTTTGTTACAACTTAGGAATCATTCATCGAACTTCGTTACATCGCTTGTACATTTGCTCGAATTACCTTTCACACCAGAATCAATTCATCGAATTTCACTTCATTATTTTATTTGTTCATCGACGTAGTCGTTCATCAAAACGTGTTTTTTTTTTTTTTTTAGTCATTCGTCCTTCCGGACAGGCTAAGCCCATAGGCCATACTGGCAACCCGACTTGGCTAGATCCGACCTGGTTGGGTTAGGTTTAGGTTATTTTTTTTATGACCTGATACCCGACTTGGCTAGATCCGACCTGGTTGGGTTAGGTTTAGGTTATTTTTTTTGTATAAATGGGACGTGCCATCTGTGAATCATGTTTCGATGAAAGGTAAATTCGATGAATAGTTAAGCTACGATTTGAGACAAATTCGAAACAATTTACGTTGAATAGTTGATCGATGATTTGAAAAGCAATGAATTGATGATTATGTGATTCGAAAAAAAAATTAAAAGACATTCGTGGAATAGTTTTCGATGAAATGAAAATCGATGTAAGAAATTTCGATAAAATGATAGACACCCCTTAAAAATATATATACAACAGCTATATTAATGTTTTATATGGATTATATTATATAACATCGTTCCAAACTTTCAAATAGTTGCTATTGTGACTATTAGACCTGTTATTTCCGCGCATCCTTCAAATAGTGCACTCAATTGTTTTCACAGTCGCTAGCGAGTATTGTCATTGTCACTGTCACTGTTTTGCAATTTTATTCAATACCATACTTTTGTTACCGACTGTACAATTCAGAGTTATAGCACATGGGCTCATTAAGAACCTCAATCTCCGGCCTGAGACAACACAAACTGTAACCTCAATGAAACAGTCGTAAAAATGATTGAGGTATTCATTTTAACAATTTCGCTGTTAATTGTTCTTCGGAATAGTAATGGTGCTAATGACAGCTTTTGAACGATAAAAAATAACAAGTCAGGAATGTGATTAGGCGTTCTAGTAATTGGAGCAAATTTTTGGTATGATCTTCATGTATTCCAATCAATGAGAGCGATTTCATAAGTTTAATTTTTTTAATGTTTACAATGAAGCGAAAAAAATTAAAAATTACACCGGGTGGCGATACGATTTTTGGCGAGGGATGGGTTTTTGTTAACCAATGGAATAACTTGAATTACTTATCTCAGCGTAGCTGATTGTATTGGTTAACAAATACACGTCCCTCGCTACACATCTCTGGTTTAAACGCAGCCTAAGGCACGAACGAAGCAACTGGTTGAAAAAAACAATGGATCTCGCATCAGGTTCAGTGGTCCAATAGGTAGGACGCCCGTGTTGGTCCGGAAAGCCGTTGGAAACGCAGGTTCGAACCCTGCCAGGATCATACAATTTTTAAATTTCTATATGCTTTTTATGATAGCAAACGTTAATGCTTTAATAAATATAATTAGTTTTATTGTTTGATTAAAATTTCTGAAAATACTAAATCTCAGGTTTTTTTTTTGTTCCCACTTATCTAAAATCCGATTTTTATAACCATTAACAATTTGGACAGTTTCTGTAGAGTTACAAATATAGTGCTAAATGTGAATTCTTTGTGTGTAAAATATGCTAACAGCAAAAAATTACTCATAGGAAACATATTGCGATAAACTTCACCCATTGACTGGACTATCTCTTCAAGAATCTCTTACAGGAATTTGTTTTGAGTGACTTTAACGATGAAAAATGAAATAAGTGATTCGTGAAATATGATTGAGACAAATTCTAACAGATTGACACAGATTTTAACCAGTTTTGGTACAAGGATAGTTGGTCAAAGGTTATTTTTGTACTTATACATTTTATCCAATAACGGTAAAGGAAAAAGGGTTATTATCCGGATGAAATTGCGAGTTCCTTCTAGTAAAAAGTACTTAAAAACCACCAGTATCGTAACAAGTAACGTTCTCTTCTTTCACTGAGCCAAAGGTAGCTACTTCACAATAATATCATGTGCTAAGTCCATCACTATTGTAGGATCTCCCCATTAAATATGTCTTAGTTCTATTAATCTAAATGAGTGTTAAAAACCGGCCAAGTGTGCATGCACCAAGGGTTCCCATCTTAATTGGCCGGGTTAAGTTAAGTTTGCAACTGGTATGCATGGCGCCGAATACAAAAGACCTCACACTCACAGTCAAAGTTAACGCAACCGATCACGTTTGTTGTATGGGAGCCCCACTTAAATATTTATTTTAATCTGTTTTTAGTATTTGTTGTTATAGTCGCAACAGAAATACATCATCTGTGAAAATTTCAACTGTCTAGCTATCACGGTTCACGAGACTCAGCCTGGTGACAGATAGACAGACAGACAGACAACAGACGGTCGGACAGCGGAGTCTTATTAATACGGTCCCGTTTTTTACACTTTAGGTACGAAACCTTAAAAACTATAATGTAAGAAGGTACATCAAAACGTGTTGAATGTGACCTTAAGCTGACCATTAATGAACCCTACAAATATGTCTAATCAATAAAAAATATTTCATATTACTCGACAGTTTGTTAACTAGTTACCCATAAACCGTGTAACATTAGTGTAATAATTTGATTTTATAGCTTTTATAGCCATAACTAATAGACGAATTATACGAAATAGTCGTAACGAGACTTAATTATTGCACGGTTTTATTTCTATTAATTTTGATGTTCCAATGGATATTTTGCTTCAAATCGTTACTGCATATGCTGTAAAGTGCAAAATTGTGGTCGTAAATCTTAAAATAATCGCTGTCCTCCTAATTAGTAATTGAATTATCAATTTCTAGATGTTTTTAAAATGCAGATATTATTAAATCTTATAATGAAATTCCAAAATCGTCTTGGCAGTCTATTTTCTAAGTGGATATTTTTGGTAAAATCGTGTCTTTGTTTGCATGGGCCTGCGGCGCCAGTACCACGTCATCCTGTTGGTCGGAATTACGTCCAAACAGCTGATCGGATATTAACAAATTTTTGAATAAGGATTGTATAGGGTAGCGCTGGTTAAAAGGCAAAAAAAAAGAAGTTTGGAGCACCTTCTTCTAGTTTAAAAGTAATATTTTTTTTAAAATCTGCGCCCTTAAATTCATATAGTGATGTCCACTTAGAGATGTGCCGTTATCGAGAACGTTCCCCGATTTGTATGGGGGACAATGTTCTTGAAAACATTTCTCATACAAAATAAGAATGGTTTCTGGAAATTCCCGGAAACGGCACATCACTAGCTACTATACCATACTATCATCGACAAAGTCATTAATACATTTTTAAGTCTTATGTACTATTAAAATACCACTTCCGATGATGTCAAATTGTGATGGTGTACCAGTTGTTTGTAATGAAACATTGCTGCGGTTAGATTTTATGAGTATGATTCACGTTAGAGGCGCCATTAAAGGCGCCACAAAGTTGTAACACAATAAGTAGTTCTTTAAAATTAACTACTTTTTTTTTAAACATGGTTTGAACTCTATCAGGTCTGTTTATCCCTCACTATCAGTGAGGCGCACTTTGTGTGGGAGTATAACCCGCTAATGGGATTATCTCCGCGCTAGAGATGTGTAGCTCGCGAGTGAGTTAATCAAACGAGCTATGTCATTTGGTTTAGCTCACTAGCTCTTTTGCTCACTGAAGATTCAAGTAGCTCAGTATCTCATCTATCATCTCAGTATTACTCACTCGCTCTCGCGTTTTTCTCGTCGTTTCGTCTTTTAAATCTAGATTGTCTCTAGTTCTCTACTCACTCGTGAACGATGTAGTGTAAAGATCTACTGAGCTAAATGAGTGATACATATTTCGGTGAACTAGACACATATCACTCTTTTGACTTTAGTGACATATTCTACGCATCTCTATTCTGCGCCACAGGAGAGGAAAAAAAATTACTACGTTTTTTTCTCATGTAAAGGGCTATGGGGAAAAACTGGATTACATTTTTACCAACAAATGACGCTGTACGGCCTTTATAGAAAACTAATTAAAGAAAACTAATTTATAGACTAACCAATAGCGTTTATTCCGTAGGTAGGTTGTAAATTTTGTTGATCTACTCCGCTACCTAAAGGTTGTCTGGAAGAGATCGCTATTTAGCGATAAGACCGCCTGTTGTTAACCTCTCTTTTTTACGTATATCTTTCATGTATTGTATCCCTGTGTTTGAGGTGTGCAATAAACTGGATTTGTATTGTATTGTAGGTACTTGTAAGTGTAATGCTCTCGACTTACTAATTATTACTTCTGTGGCGCCAAGACTAGTGTGAAGTATGAATCATATTCGCTCATATTTTTTTGTAGGTACGCACTCGTGTTTTTGCGGTCGATAGCGTAACCCATTAACTCGTTTATTAGAGGTTTTATCGGAGCTATAAAGTTAGTTAATCGATAGTAACACTACCTACCGAAGATATTTTGATCACTTTTTTTGTTCCTATAACGATGTTAAGTGATGTTTTTGATGCTTTAGCTTTTAATTATTATGCCATATTTTTATTCAGTTTGTTTTTTCATTTAGATTATTTTCATTAGTAACTTTGTAACATAGTGTTGAAACGAATATGCTAATTTTATAGTTTTAACTATTAAACTTTCATTGCAAAATTTATTATGAAACATTTCTATTTGCGTAATTAATAGAGCAGATTTTCGCATAGATTCAAATACAAAATCTTACAATTATATTTTTTTAACTAACGAGAGAGTGAAATAAAAAGTAAGGATCAAAATAGCTCAGATCAAACATAGGACGGTGCGACGTTTTGATTTCTAACAATTATTGCAATTCCGATTAGGTACTTTGTAAATTTAAGGATACAGTATAATGAAAATTGATTTCAAAAACCATCGAAAACAGTAAAACCAATACGTTGCGACATGTGCGTGAAGAGCCTGATTTGAAAAATAAACTACAACTGTCGAACCTTTCGTCAACACCAAACTGATTCAAAACAAAGTCGTTCTAATGAATGACGGCGCGGTGTGGTCTCTAATTACAGAATGCAGTTAACGAAGGTCAATTTCACTAAAACCGTAACCGGTCCAGCACAGGAGCATTATACGCCCCCTTCGAAGCCCACTCCTTATTGTTCCATTCGATCCAGTTAAATGTTTAAAATATGAGCCTTGTCAGATTGTTTTATAACAAGCCCCGACCGCCACCAACATAAATTCTTCATTACCAATTTAGGTAACAAACTAAATTCATTTAATTCCTCAGACTGTTTACTCTGAATTCGATGTGTCAATAAAATTCGACGCGTCACATATTTTGTATAAAAGCTCCGTATTGATCGGTGTCAGTGAAGATTTACATTGAATATATGCAAATTATGATCATATAGCTGAATCAGATATTTACACAGAATGACACACTTACATAGATGACAATAATGTATTTGCTTAAGCTAATTAGTAAAGCAAAAACATGCAATAACAACATCTAGAGTAGCAGTGGCTGGTAGTGCTTTATTTTGGTTTAACAATATTTTGCATCCTACTTCTACGAAGTCTGTCACAAGAACAATTTGTATTCGTTCTTTGACAAGCATGTTATGTGTAATATGATTAAACTTAATATGTAGCCAGTACATAATACGACCTCCAATAATTAGAATACTGAAACATTTTAAACAGTATGTAAGAAAATGTATCATGATGATCTCGAAGGCAGATATGCATTTATGGAACAAAATTGACAATGTACAAGGTCGCGATGTAGACGATGTAGAATATTATGATACAAGGTTACCATTTGCACGTATGGTCAGTAATTACTCTTGCTTACAATATCGCTATCTTCATGTTACACCTAGAATAAGTATCAACGTATATGTATGTTACTTTATTACTTTCAATTGTTTGTCATTTATGGAACTAGCCTCAGAGACAAGGCTGAAACATTTAGGGTATGCAATTCGTTGCATACGGTTGGAACAAGGACATTGTCTCAAATTTAAACTCAGAGAAATTTAGCCTTTTCACGCAAATCCTTTGCATAATAATTCTTAATACAAAACTGTTACGGTTATTACAAATGGAGACGGCTTCATTATTCTAACTAGACCAGTCGAGTTTTCATTATCATACGCGATGAGTGTCGTTGGAAATTATACATTTATTAGCTCATTCCACTGCGCCGCAGGCATTTCACTCTGGCCTGCTTCTAAGCAAAGCTTGCGGTTTTCATTAACATGCCAGTACAGAGATTTTGGTTTATTTTGCGAATTCAACAGTCTGGGTCGTCTCCATTTAAACGAAACTGCTAAGCATCGCTATTAATATAACTTAAGTCGCTGCCAATGTCATCTATCAGTTCTGGTTGAGATCGTTTAATCTCTTATTTGCAGTCATCAATATCTGATTCACCGATAGCGTCAGGCAAGGACAATGCGGTACTTAGTTATGACGTGGATTCGAAATTTATGAAGCCGAAAATTCAGGTCGACTGAACAACTGAATCAGATAAGTGGGATTCTAAATTAGCTATTCAGAGTGAGTAAAACAAAGCTGGTCGGGGACGAGTATGCAAACACCCATGTGCACGCCAAACTGGGTCACTTTGTATTTATCCTGCGGATTATAATACCCGTTCAACGCATTCATAAACATAGCCTATCGATATGAAATATTATTGTCATTGATTTACATTTCCTTTTGAATATATAAAACATCAGTTCCTTTGAGCGTTCATTGTCCACTGTTATATCAATATTTGATTGTTTGCTGGTCGCTAATAGACGAAGGCAAACGTAAAAATCGTGAGTTTACACAAAGCCTACGCTCGAGCGAATCTCTGAGGATGGCGCCAAGATTCTTTAGGTATTTGTTTGGAAACGTCAAGTGTATATTTTACGTCCGTACGAAAGATCCGTGTGTGTTCATTCAATTCTTTGCCAAAATTAGTCATGGACTTGAAATTCATTATTTGTATTTTATTAATAGCTTGCTTTGTTTGAGTTAGATGTAACTGAGTCCAACAGTCAGTTATCAAGAAATCATCTCTTTATACTAGTGACTTATATAAACATGATGACAGAAGGTACTCTCATAAAATCCCTAGCAGACAGATATATATTCTCTGGATCGATCTGAGGACCTATTAATACTGCTGATTCATCAGGCTGCAGTCAGCTGGTCATCAAGCGGCATAACTGGCTTGAAATCGCCCATCCCTGATCAACATTATACAGTGTCTGACATAACGTAATGTTGGGGACCATTTAATCACTTGTCAATTTTAATTTACTCTATATACGGTAAGTTTCCTTAGTTGGTTGCATAAAGAAAACATTTCAACCCACTCTTATTCGGTTTCGTCGGTCCAGTAACTAAAGAGAGGTTTAATTAGCGTCCTCTCTTCCAATCCTCACATATGCCGTTGTAAGAATCGTGATGAGTTAAGAGGTAATTTTATTAGCAGGCGTGCACTGCTGGACTATTTCAAGCAGTTCAAACATTTAGGGGCTGTTCCACCTTAGCCACGACTACACTCAATTCGAGTGTACTACATCAATTCGGCCATTCATAATAAACAAAAGGTACATGTGCCACCGCAGAATGCACGTAGGCGACATACGTGAGTCGTATCTTTATATCTATTGTACGCTTTGTCATTACAAGGATTTGCTACGCCTCTGCTTGCTTGTGTCTTGCTCCTTTTGCCAGTCTACAAATGTTGAATAACAACATCGACGAGAAACAACCTATAATATTAGCCTGAATCACGGATATAATGTAGAAATTTAACAATGAAATATTAAACTAAATTATATTATCAAAGAAGAAAGGAAGAAAAAATACTATCTGAGCAACGATTTTAAGACACAGATCACTGGATATAGGCATTATCAGTTGTTAAACTCTCCTGGTGCCAACCAGGAGAGTGCCCAGGAGGCTGGCCACATTACCACGCTGAATAGCTTCTTTAGCAAATTAGCCAGCCCTCTTATCACTCGGACGCATCAACAGGTCTCTTTTTCACTTCTTTAAATATTTTGTTGGGCTTTTTGTCCCCATAGCCTGAGCGTTTCTATCCCAAAAACGGCACAAACATGTACCCACTGTCAATGACTAATGTTTGAACGTTGGCCATACTCAAAACCGCATTCGCTAAAACCAAGAACATCACCATGCCATGACATTGAGGAACCCCAAATAAATAGACAACCACATTCCTCTACAAATCGTAAAATAATTATTTGCGACGTAGACCCGTCGGGAGACGACGGTTTCCGGGCTGTAAAACTGTACCAACAGTCCCAATGTCAGGTTTTATGATCAAGTGAAGCAACCGCGGTAATTTTAGTTTTTGAGGAGAAGATCGGATATTTTAAACTAATATAAACATCAGTGAACTTTAAAAATAGTTTTAATACTCGGCGTTACTTAACAACTATGACGCTTGTAGTGGAGAGGCGGCATGAAATCCGTCATGAGGACCTTGTCGAAATGGCAGATCGACATATCAGAGGACCCCAGCTTTCTGTGACCCCAGCGCATCTAGCATTGCTCTGATACGCGATAAATCCTGTCGCTTTCCTTTCAAAACCGTGCGAGGAAGACAGATGATGCTGAGTTATATTCTGGCTCTGCAGGGCTGATAGTTACATATTTCTGCTAAAGGAGCACCCACACGATACGGGAGATGAAAAGGCCCCACTACATCTGCCTTTTTGTGCTGTTTTTATTTAGTTTTATCATGTTGTAGGTACATGAATACAAAAGTTAGCTGGCCAAATAACAGCCGTAACCGATTATTTGCGTACAATTTCAGGGAGACCTTTCTCCAATCAAGGACCTCCTGAACGACTAGTTGTGGAAGACCCTCTCCCAATGGTTTCCCGCGATCTTGAACAGATTGTCAATCCACCTTACTGGGGTCCCCCACGGGTCGCACCCAATAGTCTTGTCAACAGTCGCTATCTAGTAAAGAATACTTTACTAAGCACCAAAAATCAGCTGTCATCTTTTCCTATCAGGTATCTGCAGTGGCAGTTCTAAACAGCACTATAACGATAAAAATCGATAAGTAACCGCAATAAATGGTATGTTAGTGACCTGAATTGATGCGTAGATTTCGCAATCAAGGCCCGTGGCCACAATTTTTAGAATTGAGTGTCTAGACACAGTCATTTGCATTGACACCTAAGTCAATGATTGTTTATGACTTTTAGTTCTAACCGCATAAGAACAGGAGTTGGCAACTGCGGACACCACTGGTACAAATGGGGCTGGAGCTCCTCTCCTGCCTGTAACTGTGGGCATCCAGACCAGACCATCAATCACACCATTCTGGAATGCCCCTTTACTAAGTACCAGTATTATATAATCTGTGCTAAGTACACAGGCCATGTAGAGGATTTTAAGATCCTATCAAAAGAAGCAGTCGCGTACCTGGGAAGGGCGAAATTCTAACTATAATTTGTTTTTATATGTAATCCAGTGATTTTATACATGCCATACGATAAACAAGTTCTATTGGGAATTCGTTTTTTTTTTGTGTACAGATGTTATCATTACACTTAGGGTGCGTTTTCATTAACGCGGAGCGGAATCAAGCATATTGGGACGTGATTGATCATAGTCCAGTGTAATTAGTCAAAATACAATCCACTTTCGCCTTGTTGTCAGTGAAAACCCAAACAAAAGTGTTTGTGTTTTCGGAGTAGAAAACAGTTGTTGCTTCGTGTTTATTGATTTTTTCAGCATTAGGTCAATTTCACACTCTGAACACGTTTAAAATACATTAATTTCCTAGACCTATCCTACAGTCCCTTACTAAATAGTTCCTAACTCATTATGCCACATCAAGACAGTGGTGAATGTGACTGCAACTATTAAGAATACTGTTTTATTGGCAAATTGTCAATGTCTTAAAGTTGCTCATTTGCCATAATATATATCGCGATTTCAAGATTATATTTTGATACTTATCGAATGCCTGGTGGCGATTTTATATTACGTGATATAGATAAGTGATTTTTGTGATTTTCCCCAACACAAAATTACATTTACGCGGTTAGAAACACTATTATAATGACACCCACGCCCATTGGTTAGGACAAAATGTTGAACCATAAAAAATTAGACATAATTCACCAAACCACAGACTTCGTGACAGAAAGTACGGCAATTACAGAAACCGCACTAAAAGGTTATTTCCATTTTTATGAATTGCTATATTTTTTAAGACTATTTTTGACAATTGGTGGATGACTCACGGAACGACTGAAAACAAAAGATTAGTCATGCAAGTCTTTTCTAAAGTTAAAGACAGTGAGTGTGGTTTTGCTTTTGGGCTTACGAAAACATAATAAATATATAAATAATAAAAAAACCTGTTACATGTTTAATGTTGTTCAACAATTCATGTTGATTAAGAACAATAAGCTAAATTAAAAAATTAAAACAACTCCACCACAAGTAGCTGTTCATCATGAAGTCCTCATTTAATATATAGAAAATGCTACTAAAAGTGAACATAACTAGAAAATTTGGAATTCTTAGTTTCAATATTGGCTGAGATTTTGTCACTTGTTACAATCAAAGTTGAATATCTTGGAAACTACTGGTCCTATCTCCAGCAAACATAGCTAAGAAGCATCTCGACGGACAAGAATTTCGATTAAATAAAACCACACCCAAATTGGTTTATCTGTTTCGGAACTACGATGCCACAGACAGATACACAAATAAACAGAAACACAGATACACAGATACGCACGTTAAACTCCTAAGCTCATAACACCCCTCTTTTTTTGTCAGGGGTTAAAAAATATATTTTTGAGTCTAAATACGTCAAGAAAAATCATAGTGCAGGAGTGTCTTACTGTGGTGTAGGATAAAATATTCCCATCGTGTACGAACATGAAAACCAGTAGAAAAAGTTAGTAGTTAGTAAAATGCCAAATTTTCTCTTTTTTTATATGAAAATATTGTTTTACTTACCATGAGAAGAACACAAAAAATTACTGGAAACCACGCCATAACCACTTCGAAAAACTTCACTTCTTACACTAAACAAACTATTATTTGTCAGTAAAGAACTGTTCTTGTCGTCTAGTATTTTATCTATGCTATCCTTCTCAAGACAAAAGATAAAAATGTTTATATTATCACAATCAATTCTGATCTAGAAGTATTACGGTTCATTGATTGATTGATACCTGAATGATATGTGATGTAATTTAATATTATAATTTTGTTAAACAATAACTTTTGCGCATAATATTTAATTCAATTCAATCCTTTAATACCAGACATCAAGGCCCATAATAACATACACGTAAGTACTTAGTACCTTTTAATTTTAAATACTATATTGAACTTAAACCATTGGTACAAAGATCAAAGAAAAATTGAATTGCGTAACGTGGTGGTCTTCCACCGGGAAAGTAATCTCTGAATTACCGGTCCAGCGTGTTAACCTTTCCACCACCCTAACGCCAGATAGTATTTCGATTTTTTCCTTACGCTTTGTATGTCGATCTTTGCATTGTTTATTTGAAAAGTGTAAAGCCAGGAATGAAAGGTGTACACCATGCGTAAGTCTGATCTCCGCTCCGCTCCCCTCCACTCCAGTGGACAGGCATCCTTAGAATATAAAGCAGGTAAGTACCTATCTTGTTGTGCGATTCCAAAGAAATACCTGTCCAAGTCGGAGAATTGGGTTACTTCTTCTCAAAGAGAAATAGAGAATGACGCTCACACGCTGTATAATAAATAGGCCAGCCGTTGGGAATCGGCAGTTTTATGGCCGCCACGCCGCTAGTAGCTAAATACTTTGTTTATTTTCTATCCGAATTTGTCAAAGAATAATAAAGATAAGTGTGTTTATGATTTAATAGAGCATGATAACCTAGTTTCGAGCATGTTTGATCACTGCTAATATCGTTTTCACCAGATATGTATGCGATTATGGCAGGTATAACCAAACCATACGCGGTAGATGGGTCACTTTTGAAAGAGTTCTTAGAACGTTCCTTGTTCCAACAAAAGGGGAAGGCGGTGCTGGTGATCTAATGCCTTGCTGTATGCGACAAGCTACCATATTTGAAAATATATTAGAAGGGGTTAGGATCTTATGCCATGGCTCAAAAACAGAGGTTATAAAAATATTCAAAGTCAAAAGTTTAGCCATTAAATTTAAGCGACTCCATGGATTTTAGAACCATATACGCTACCACAAGTCCCTAGTTCTTATAAGAGGGCTAAGGCTAAACCTATTTACAATAATAATTATAATTGTAAATAATACAGCATCACCTTAACAGATTTGATTACCACTGTTATCAAATGTTATTAAACGAGCCTATTTAATTATAAGTTGCAAAAGCCATCTATTAAAATTGATTTCATGTTTTATGTTTAGTACCTATGCATATTTTTCTATCTAGGTCAATTTTAATAACATGTTGATTATAAAATAAATTAGTAATTATTACTTTATACACAACCTCTTATAAAATAATCCGTGATTCGATGAGTTTATTCACTTAAATAAACTAACTACAAATACGTATTAACTCATTAACTTATAGCTACCGCAACAATAGCAACATGCTTAAGGCAGAAACATCAAATCGTACCAAGGGAGGATGGAGGAGCAACTCCGAAAGGACTGATGAATAATGATATAAAATTCATTCATTTATTATACGTGCTATATATTTATGACAATAAGTAGGGTTCTTCCGCCAAATCCCACCGGAAGATCAGCGCTGGCTCTTGGGCTAGCATCGTTCTGAGACTGGACCTTTTCCTGGCACTTTTATAGTAGTACAGATATGACCTACAATGTGTAGTAAGTACTATTCTTCATGCAAATTCCAAAGCAGGTCAATGGGAATTTCTTGATAAAACTGCTAGTTACAATACACTGTGTTGTTATCGTTCAATCTGGTAAACGCAAGGCCAGTGCATCGGCATTGCCCGATAAAGATTATACATTGCAGTTCAATGATGACGCAACAGAGGTTCTCAAACTTTTCCGGCTGACAACGCATTGACAGGGCTACCATAGTTGAGCTTGTCACGCGGTAAATAAATGACAAAGCATGCGTCACTTTCCCACAAGCAGCGTCAATGTAAAGTGATGGGTGCTTTGACTTGTATTTATCGTGTGTCGTGTGATATCCTGTATTTGTGTGTCTAAAAACGTTAGAGGCTGTGTGGAGGTGGAGGAAGATCTCAAGAAGGTTGGGAAATTTACCAGAACGTCGCCAAACACTGAAAACTGGAAGAAGATTTAAGAGAAGGCCAAGACCCACAAAGGGTTGTAGCGCCAGGATTAGTATTTTGTCTCGGAGCCAGAGCTAGTTGAAATAGGAACAATTGAAAGCTTTATTTTTCGGAGTACAGAACAGAATCGCCCTCACAGCACCTGATCATACTGTCTACGGCACAACAGGAGCGCTAATTCTAATTATTTTGACGTTTCGCCAAATAAGCAATCTCTCAGTTATACAAGGTGGAACAGATCGAGGGACTTTTAAGCAAACAGGGAATTGCCCAGACTGAGTACTTCATTTTACATTAATGAACTATGTAAATATTTCTATCCATTTTTGAGATACAGTTTGTTAAACATTAGTGTAAAAATCTGCCATATCAACCCTAGCATATTTTGAACATCGCTTAAGTTAAAGACAGGTGTCATTTAAAATGAAAATAAAACCTTTGAATTAGTAGGGTTGTCACTGATACAAAAATATTTTATTTTGGTGACTTTTTTTACTTTTAAATCCAGCTTCACAATTATAATAGTTTGATTGTAGATCACTCAGACACTATCCTGTCAGCCCAGTCTTTAGAAATGTTCCACCCTGTATATCGAATATTGCTCTTTTCTGTTATTAAATCGCAATGTTTTTTTATTCGAGGTGATGACGTTGGTCGCTCTTGTTATTTATACTTTGACAACATAATTCGCCACTTTGAGTTTAGCGCATATCAAAATTTAGTATTTATTTTAGTAAGTCACAAAAAAATATATTTACTAGTAAATCACAAAAAATATATTTACGGAAAGGTCAACAGCACAGTTTGAGAACCCTGTTACCACTTTGGCAGAGTTCTCCTCGATGACACTTATTGATTAAATCACTAATTGGCCCGCCCATGATATTAATTTCTGGATATCATCCAATCTATAGAGTTACGAAACAAAATATCTGTGAACATCTTAGGCAAAAAAATATACGCAGTAGGCTCGGAGAAATATTTAAATAGTTCGCAAAATGACGTTTGCATTGTACAAAGGAAATTTACGCTGAAACTTTCGCAAAACCGTTACCTATTTAACATTATATTGAGATATAAAACAAATGCGCGTAATTATTATTTGCCTGTTGTCTCCCACTGCTGGATAAAGGCCTCTCCTCTCTTTATCCATCCCTCGAGGTCTTGAACGGTATCTAGCCAGTTCTTAAAAAAAATAGTCTAAGTCATAGTCTTAGTAGGTATACTTAGATTTTTTATAGTGAGCACTATGTGAAAATTGGTAGAGAAACTTTTACGTTTTATCATTGTTTGTTCATTATGGAAAAATATTATTATTCGAGAGGTCTGGCGTAGAAGTGGTGGAATAGTTGACACGTTGGAGCGGGTAATATAGAGGTATTGGGTTCGAGACCTGACCTCTGCACTCTGATCTTATTATCAATTCACTTTAAAAAATAACGAAACAAAATGAAATGAAATAAAGTGAAATCGTTTACTTAGTAGGCCTCAATGGCACAGCAATTACAAGTCAGATTGTGAATCTACCGGCATTTTCCCAAGAGCGGTCTCGCTGTTGAGAAGAAAGCCTAGAGAAATTCAAACGTAAGTAATTTATACACAAATCATACTTAAAATTAAAATTATAAAACGTTCGCTGTCGATCTGCCTACTCTACAAATATGTGTTCTTATCATCTTATCAGGACTATTTAAACAAAGACAAAACAGCAAAGGATTCAAACTAGTAGAAACATTCCTTTAGATTTGTGTATTTATTACGTAACACGTATTGCCATCACTTGATTTATTTGTTAATATTAATATATTTACTCACTTATTGTACGTATGTTGCGATTTACTGTTTGTCTACGGATACTACGTTTGTGAAGTCCAAGTTAATAGTTTCTGCAGTTTCCGCGACTGTCACACATTTAAATAAAACGATTTAAACGGATTATATCGCGTCACAGACAACTTTTCTCTGTCTGGTTGTCTGTGTATCGCGTATATTAATTATTTGAGCCTCCCTGACGTGTCGGTAACTTTCAAGTTTTCGTTGTCAAAGGATGACTGAGAAAAACACAATGTTCTGTGTCAAAATTAAATTTTTGCAAACTACCCTTTTTATAAATAGGAATTCAAATAAAGGTGTACATACAATATGCCAGATGGGCCTAATGTGTAGACAGTTACACGTCATGTAGTTTACAAGTTTAAGTTGTGAACCGAATAAATTATTACTTTTTAAATATATTTTAAGTACATCTCACGGTCACAGCATGTATATTGTAACAGTCATGTTCTTTGAATATTTTATAACCGAATCATTGTCGTATTGCAAAATACTTTCTTTTTGTATAGGTTAATTTTGCAATATCAATGCAAACCCGTCAATGAGATTTTAGTTATTACCTATTCATAATATGGACTTTGCCTATTATTATAGGACTTGTGCATTTCTTCATATTTATCATATCAGCCGATAGACACCTACTGCTGGACAAAGGCCTCCCCCAAAGTTCTCCACAACGATTCGTCTTGCACCGCTCTCATCCGATTTCTGCCCGCGATCCTAACCAGGTCGTCGGTCCACCCTTTTGGGGGCCACCACGCTGCGTCTTCCAGTCCGCGGTCGCCACTCAAGAGCCTTTCTGCGCCAATGGCCATCGGTTCTTACAAGCAATGTGTCCAGCCCACTGCCACTTAAGTTTGGCGAATGTCTGACCTATATCTACAACCTTGGTTCTCTTGCGTATCTCATCATTTCTGATTTGATCCTGCAAGGAAACTCCGACTATAGCTCGCTCCATTGCCCTTTAAGTAGCTTTGAGCCCTCTTATGAGGTCCATTGTCAGCGACCACGTTTCAGTGCCGCATGTCATCACTGGCAACACACATTTTTTACTTTTAAATGGCACCACATTTTATCACACGCAAGAGAAGGAGTACTTTCCGTTGACATGGTTTCTCTCTCTTTGCTCAAGAGATTAAAAAGAGAATAACGGAATTGTAATTTGAAAGCAATGACGTTAGCGATTCTATTAATACAATTAAGCAGCAGTAACAATCGTACCGCTACGGTAAACACAAGAGATAATAGTAACAACTCCTCACTCGTCCCTGTACTACTTTCGCGAATTAAAAACAGTTTTACGCTCATTGAGACCAAAAATAACGGACATCCATCAAACCGTGACTTCTTATTGGCCACAAATCAAACTGCTACATTTTCGTAAACGTAGGTATGAAATCGTAAATAATTTACGATTATCTTGCATGGGCTAAACCTTCCCAAGGGCGAAAGTTAAAAGCAAACAAGTTTTATAACATCTGGAAATAGATGTATTGGTTTCATCTTTATGAACTTCATTGAGACGTCGCGCAGATAGCAATAAAACAGCCCAAGTCGAGGCGCATTGCGGTTGAAATCGATTCTTAATGAAATTGGAATACGATTGTATTTTAAATGGAGACTATTTTGAAATCAGACATTCTATTATTAGGTTTGTAGTGACGTCAAAGGGTTCGTATTAATGTATTTGAACTACTTCACGTGTTATTGCTTAACATTGCTCTTAATATTTGTGTAAACAATTGAACTATTTGGAGCGACTGTCCCTTTAGGGTTGTCAAGTACGTTTGAGTTAATTTAGTTCAATTTCAAAAGTGAATTGAGAGAAATTTGTTGAGAAAATCTGAAGCGATTTGTTGGTCGTCGCTTTCTCAAAACATTTAAGACGTGATACTAGAATAATTAGTTCAAAAATTTGAATATATTTCTTCAATTACTAATAAATATTGTGGTAGTACGTCCACACAAATCACAAAAAAATCCAGAGGTTTTTTTTTACATACGAAACCGCTATACTTACACAAAAATTATTAATTATAAAGCTTCAACACGGGTGCAACAAATAGGTCTGTATGCTGAAAGCACTTTTTATAAATACAGTGAAGATAAATGTTGAATCAAACAAAATGTACATTTTACTTCTAGGTAAAGTAATCTTGCATTTCTATTTTCTATCCTAATAGAGATAACCGCTATGAAACGGTTACAAAAAGAGGCTTTGCTTTTTTAATCCTCTATTCCAACCTATAGCATGAATGACGGCTCTCATTGAGAGCTCGAGGCATGGCTCGCTGCCAACAAAGCTAACTGACCACAAAACGTCGTAAAAGCCAAGAATTTCCTATCAACATAGATCTTTTTAAACCAACAAAACAGATCAGTGATCACTTTGTTCTATACTTTACTACCCTATTAGTAAATCTCTTTGTTTTTACGCGGATTCTTTCAGAAAACCATAAATCAGCCCGTTAAAATGTTTGTAACTTCGTCGGTTTAACGCGGTCATCATGAAGAATAATGCGGTAGTAAACAGATATTTTTGTGGGCGCTTAAAATGCTTTCTTTCACTATTATGATGGGAAATGGGAGCCCTTTGACTGCTAGAAACTTTTAACGCTTTATACTCTCGCGGTTTGTACACATATTAAAGCTTATTGCACCGGGTCTATCGCGATATTTTTGATGTTCCTTCATTCCGTGACGTTTCAACACGGTTTCACGTGCCGTGGTCTCAGACGTACTTATGAAACAGCGAGTCGGTTTCACGTAAAAAAAGTTCGATTACCACACGTAACACACGATTTACGTGAAACCGACTCGCTGTTGTCTGTTTTTGTTTAAAAAAAGTTCGATTACCACACATTTGTTAATATTTTTATAAATATTAACAAATGTGTGGTAATCGAACTTTTTTTACGTGAAACCGTAACGATCGAAACGTCAGGCAATGAAGGTAAATCAAAAATATCCTAGAAATTCATTTCGCAAAAAAAAAATCATTTCGCTGAATTTTTATTCCTCTGATAATAATTAGTCATATTTTTTTCATAATTCTTGCAAATATCATCCTATTTAATGGGGTTAGGTTAGGTTTGTTTTATAATATAAAATCTCAAACAGTTAAAGGTTGCAAAGAAAAAAATTGCTTTCTAAGAAATTATTGTTCGGTAAAATGAAACATTCGAAGAAAAATAATTGTAGGAGTGATTATCAACTATCTGGGAAATATTCTTGTGAAGGAATTTCCTGGTGCACGTAGGGTATACGACCTATTGACGGAACTCAGCACCGGGTCCAATCCAAAATTGTTGTAATGAATTTCAAGTTTTTGTGTAAGTAATTCTATAAACGACAGCAGGCGGTTTTTTTTTTGGTATTATGTAGGGCATTAGTAAGTCGATCGACATTGAATTAAAAAAAGTCGTATTTAGTGGACATAATTTCAATTGCTGCTAAAAGTCGCCACATTGCTCAAGTAGACACAGGGCTCTCACAGAAACGTGTATTTAGAAACGTCAAATTTTATTCAGCTCTGTTTAAATGACAAAAACCTTCTATTATTCCTTTTATCGTGCTCTTGTTTTTTGTTACAGGGAAAACGCGCGTAAAAACAACAAATAATTGTTATCGGAAAGATTGCTTTATTTTGTTTGGGTTTGTTTGATAAAGTGCCAGTATTGATTAGTAGACTAAATGTTTACAAATGAAGCGAAAATTGAAAAATTAAATGATTCGGACAGGATTCGAACCTGCGTTTCCAACGGCTTTCCGGGCCAACACGGGCGTCCCAATTGGATATTTTTTTTATTTTTATAATGAAAGCACTAGCTCCTTAGGTTAGTTTATGTTAGGTTAGGTAAAGTTATTTTTCCAAAAAAAAAAACAATCAGACATTGGTTATTTATTCATGAAATAAAAAATATGAATACCTATTTGGCTCAAAAACAATATTATTATTTTTATTACATTTTCTATAAACCGGCAAAATTTGAGCCCCCTAATCTGTGTTGCTATATTCTAAGTTTCGTTTTAAACGGCCCAGCCTAGTGGCCAACATAAAAATGGAAACTTTTCTACAACTACCGATGTTGAAGAATTCAATTACGTTTTTCTGAATGTAATGAATATGTCAACAATGCCACTAAAATCTGGGTCAAGAACGGCAAAGAGAGAAAGATTTCGACGGCGGAAGCAAATGATTGCTTTGATAAGAAACAGTATCTATACAATTATAATGTTGTATACTATCATATTTATTCGATTGTACGAACATTCGAGATAATATATACGAGTATATTCATGAATAAGAAAAGTTAACAGTTTCTAAGAAAAATAATAATTGTGTCGAACACTAATGAATAGGCTTTGGACTTTTCGCAGCACAGTAGGACGTTAGAAAGCTATGGAGCCAACAGCCGACACCAAATATAAATAATTCATATTCATACTCATTCTCATGTCTTTAGAATTCGCATATTTAACAACTACGGCGTAGTTAGAATACAATGAAAAATATAACGTAATAAACATAAATCTGAGTTCCTCTTCTTTGATAGACAAATACTTCACCGAATGCTTAATTTCATAGAATTTTCATTTCATAGACAATTTTTCCCCGGAAAGCATTTTTTTTTCAGAAATCTGCTGATTATAACCAGATCAAATTATGGCAATATAGAGACCCAATACATTTTCATATACATTATATATAATCCCAGAGTATAGTACCAATTAAACTATTTACACCTGCTCATTTTAGGTTATTTTTGCATTTTCCTTTATTTTCAGAGCCATAAAAAACATACTTGTAATGTTATACCTTATTTCAGTTATTTCCCAGTTTGTAAAGTAATATGTAATTCAGAGAGCCAAAATATGGGTACGGAAATAGCCAGCTAACAGAAAATGACGATTTTATTCCCAAAATAGCAAAGGAAATAGATATTACAAGGTTAATAAGCCTAAAATAGTTCAGTATAAATGGAAATGACGGTTCGGTGCTTTTTTTGGGCGGTCAGTTTGTGGTATCTTAATTACCTCATCAACGATTTATTGACTTTGAGAGACATGTCGGTCACATTGTTATTAGTTTTTTTTAATATATATTGATTACTTTTTGTGTTCAACATTGTCATCATATGGCAAAAAAATATTTGCGCTGGCTTCCAATATAAGTATATAAGCTGCGGCGTAATCCCGTCAAAATTGCCTTAGATAATATAGCCATCAGAGCGATGTATCGGGCATATAATCGACATATCGCCGGTATATATAACACATATTATTTGTATCCGCGAGTTGCATTCAAATAACAAGACATCTCTCTGAAATGTCATAAGAAATGTATTATTTAGCTCCACGGCTTGTATAATAATGAGAGTTTTATAATGACCCGGCGACCAATGATTTGCAGTCAATTTTAGGACTGTGTCACAACAACACGATTTATGGCTAAGCTTTCGTTTTGGCACATTCCACAGTTTGTTTTCAGACCTTCAAATGTTGCAGCCGATTGGATTTCTAGCGATCCGATTGGTTCTAAATTTAGCGGGCATGTGTAAGTCCAATGTCGCTGGAATCGTCAACATTACTCGTTTTCGCGTCGGGGTTACAGATTATAACACCACAGAAAGTTCAGTACCTATCGTCGCAAAAACCGCCAGAGAATCAAATTTTATTTGTTGTTTATGTTTAAATGTGATGCGATTGGTTGTGAGGCGTGGTAACGTGATCAGCCGATGCGTGCGATTGGCTGAGAAGAAGCGCCAAATTGTCCAAACAATAGCGAAAGGTGGAGCAGTGCTCTTACGTTCCACACACTACAAAGCGACCAGTTGTTATGCGGAGTATTGTTTTAGACTACGGCGGTGACAAACTAGCATGCGGCCCGATCGAAAGCAGTTACCGCAGCTTATGGACGTTTACAGCGCCAGGAGCATTCCTGGCACTTCCTCCCTCGAAGAACCACATACAGTAGCCCCCGGAAAAACATCAACATAGAGCTTTTTCGACATGCGGAACGTTCGCGATAGGAAATTCTTCTGAAACCGCACCGTTCTCGACCATTTAGGATAAAGACCTTGCCGATTCCGAGCAACGTGATGAGAGTTTAGAGGCTGTTTGGACCCCCTGATCCCCAAGTGCTCGCAACTCCTTCAAGATAGTTTGACACGTCATTTTCTAAAGTGCCGCTAAATAATCATTGATTTTAATAAAAATTTAAACGATAATATGGAATTTTGTTGCCATTTTCTTTCCCTGCGTTCGCGCCGGGATGCACGTCAAGCGTCGGCGAAACAATAGAACATCACATCTCGGGCTAAGGCCATTGCAAATGTATGGAAATTCATTACAAGCAACTGCATTTATTATCAAGGAAAATGCAATATTTTGCAATGTTGTAGATAATAACCATATGTTTACTAGTTTTTTATGTGAGTCACACAACACAATACAAAACGAATATTTAATTGCATACTTGAAATACAGATAGCGAAAACTTTACATTATTGGGATGGATCCAGCATAGTTTCGATAGCCTATTGGTCAAAGTGGTCTCCGTGTTGGATTGATGAGCCGTTGGGACGCGGGTTCGAATCCTGCTTGAAGTAGCTTTAATTTCAGCTTTAGTAAAAATATTCGTGATTTTATTTGAAGGAAGGAACATACTCTCTGTATAGTAAGTTTAGAGTACCAGCGTTATCATTACACTACAAAAAAGGCTAAGTATCATCTATTACTTAACGGTACAGCAATTTGTCTATTAACAGCATCCTAGAACCATCGGAATTGACATAGGGCGATAAAATCAGGTGCCGTCGCCATTTAGGGCGAGCAAACTGTTATGTTAGGGCGTCAAGGTAGACACACACGAGATACGCGATACGACATATGCAATATTTATAATATTTTGTAAGTGGCCCAATTTAAGCGCTATCTGAGTTGCGACAGAGCGTATCTTTAACACCTCGTCGCTTATTCAAATTAACGTGACGATCGGAATTGTGCGACAATAGCTATCTTTCTTTGACGCTGTATTTAAGCAGTGATAGATTGCTTGACGTAAAAATAGAGTGTTGTTGTAGTGTATGGAATTATACTAGAATTTCATCTGTGAAAAACGATCTTTTCACGAACTGATGTAAGACTCATTTTGATATTTCGGGAACCCTATTTAATTATAGAATTATATATATTTCTGTGTTTACTCGACTACGTCAGAAAATAAAGTTGTTAGGTTTGTATGCTGCATCATCGTCATCTTAATTTTCAATATTTATTTTGAATGGGAGTGACGGATCGGGATAAACAACAGAAAAACTAACTTAGGTTGTAAGAAATTAGGTAGAAAGAAAATTTGCTATAACTTGTCGAAATTATGTAAAAAATGGCTAAGTCAGCAAGTTATTCTCAACATATAGGAGATACGAGATACTTTCGGTACCCTAAAAGTTGCGCTACTTCTAAAAGAACAACAAAAATTATGCAAATACTCTTTCATTTAAGTCACATTTGCGGACTTCTCCATAACCCTTCACGCACTCGTATGGCCTACATACGACACTGCTTACACACAAAAAGTCTTAACTCACGACACGTTCCTATTCACATACTACCTTTCGCGCACAAACCAGCTGATAAGCAATAGGAGATAAGTGATAAGAACCTTACCTACGATGACATTGGGCTCCAACGGCCTTGGGCGACATTTTTTCTAAATCTTACTACGTTTTTAATTTATGACGATTACGCGTTTGTTAATGTGAAGGCAAATAGATTATCGCCATGAGATAGCGATAGGAAGCGTGAATTTGACACTGTTTTTTTTGTACTAGGATGAGGGTTTAGCATAAGGCTTGATAGTAAGCAATCAACGCGGCCAGGACGTACATGTTACAAGTCTTTAACCCTACCTCTACACTACTCGCGAAATTGAGCGAAGTTGGCCGAGGTGAGGTTGCCCGAAGTATGGGCTTCCGCAGCGAAGTGCCCCTCCACACTATCATGTTCGGCCAACTTCGCGAGTAGTGTGGAGCCGCAATAAGAACCAGTTTAAATTCCTCTCTTGAAAACGTCCTTTCTATGTTCAAAATAAATACAACAAACGGAATGACGGAAATGCAATACAAGAAAGGAAGATATTAGGAAATGATGTAAACCATTGGTCCCAATAGTTTCGATTTATGTTTCATTTAAATAATTAAAACATTTCCAGAATTATATCTTAATTATACTACAAAACCGCTCAAGCGCAAGCTGGACTCGCGCACCGAGGGTTCCTGATTTGTTTCCTGAGGTTTTATGAAAGCGAAAACATAAACTGTAGAGGTACTAGCGACAAACTCAACTTTACTTTGGAAAACAGTTTTACGTGTTTTAAATAAAGACTAGAATATTTTTTTATTTAATAACAATATAGAAACTTTCAGATTTTGCCATAAAAAGTTGCATTTTGTATTATGAATGTAGAAATTCATACCTGCCAAACAGTAGTTAGGAACTTAGGATTAGGTTAAATACTCGCTCAAGATTTATGAATGAACGTTCATATCAATGACGCAGTCCACCCGAGAGATGTAATAAACTATTTTCCGCACCAATAAACATTGCTCGCTAATACCGGCCATTAATATTGTTATTGTTGAAATCTGTCGGCGTTTTTCCATTAAACCAGTTGTGCGATCTCTATAGAATGCGAATGCGGGCTATTTTTGTATAGGCTCGACGGCATTTCTCCGCGGTGGTGAAATTGACGACTGACGCAACAAACGAGAGGAGATATGCGGGATAGAGGCGGCAAGGGAAAGGTGGAACTATTGCACAAATAATAAAATCTAAATGTTTATATAGAAGCGAATTTTAAAAAAGATGCTTTGAGCCTAAGGCATGTAGAAATGAAGCAACTGGTTGAAAAGTTAGTCAAATTTCGCTCCTAGCATACAATTTTTAAATTTTTCGCTTCTATATAAACATTTAGTTTAACGCTACCAGACGTTGCTGCTCTAATCTAATAAGAATGGAATAACAAATCTATACTATTAGGGTATGACCGTAATTTTGAGTTGTGAGTTGCGTAAAATTGAACGTGTAACGCTATCCAATTCTGATTCAAAATAAAAATTATCTGTAGGTACATAATTAATTATACAAATAATAAGTGCAACAAGCCGTCGCTTATTTTCCCGGCTCTTAAAAGGAAGAATTCATCGAAAAATATGTTATTTTTACATTGATGGGCCGCAGTTTTATTTTGTTGACGATTTTTTTCTCAGATTGTAATCAAGTTTTTGAGTTGGTAAAGTTGCTTATTCTGAACAAAGCAAGCCCTTTCACGCTATGTCCTACAAAATTTTCCACTGAGTTACAAAAAACGTATGGAATTTTTGTACTTGTTACTAAAATTTAGTACAAAATGAGGAGGTCGAAATGAAAAATAAATAAATCGACAGCAAAATAAAAATAGGCTCTTGGGCCAATTTCTTTAATACATTTTGTGTAACTAATGGACAAATTTTGTAGGACATATCGTGAAATTGGGCTTATCATGGTCAGAATAAACAACTTTAACAACTCACAAAATTTTATTGAAATAAGAGAAAAAAATTAAATCGACGATAAAATAAAAATTGTCCCTGATAACCAGTATTTTCCATACAAACTAAATAAAGTTACTAGTAATAACAATGTCGCATTTTTTATATTATCTTATAGTTATATAGGTAATAGATTAAGATCATAATTATATTGTTTCTATGAAATTAAGTGGTTATTAACAATTTAGAGGCCTATTAGATCTCCAAAAAAAGTGATAAAGCATGTCAGATCCTCCTCTAAAACAATTATATTTTATTAAGAAAAATTAAAGATAAGCATAATAAATCTATCTTGTTGTTATTATTATAAAACAAAAATGCAAAATTTAAACTCATCGCCTTGGCTCATACATAATGCATATATTATAGATGGAAAGATTTACGTTCCAAATATATTAATATGTTATAAGCCTAATCGTCATACATATTTAAGTAGGCATACGTCGCAATTCAACCAAATCATTTCCTAAATTGAGTTAAATCCTTACTAAATTATAATATTTTATGTACCTATTTATAGAAATGTGAGTTCGTTTTGTTTTTGATCATCGTCAAAAAAGGAACTAGTCCTCAATTCGTGTTGACTTATTTCTTTTTTTATGTATGTGCCACAGTTACTTGAAGACGACTTGACTGATTTGTTTTTTTTTAAAGGGCACACGTAGTAATTCCCTTTGTCATGAGGATATCACTACATAGTATAAAACAAAGTCGCTTCCTGTCTGTCCGTCCTTATGTATGCTTAGATCTTTAAAACGGATTTTGATGCTTTTTTTTATTGATAGAGTGATTCAAGGGGAAGGTTTATATGTATAATACATGCATTGCACCCGTGCGAAGCCGCGGCGGGTCGCTAGTGATCTGATAATAGAATCCAGGAGTCTTCAAAAATTATATTATAATTATGCACACATCGAGTTTTGGGTTTTTTTTTGTAACTCGAACGGTTGTTTTCTAAAGCATCATGCATTAACGTTGTTTTTTTTTGTTAAAACGTGATTATCGTATTGTAAGTGGCCCGTGAATTAATAAATCACAGTGCTCAATAAGTCCAGGTTTAGATTATGGTCAGAAAATAATAGTTTTTGTATTGCAACCTAGTTACTTTAATCTTTGATAACTAAACCATCAAAGTAAATAGAGAAAATCTTTAAAAAATATCATTTAAAACTCTTTGAATGACAAAAAAATATATCCAATCGTAGGCTTTACGAATTATCGTATCTGGTTAAGATTATCTAAAGTGTTGCGTCTTTTCTTGACCAGCAAGTGAGATTCTACCCGCTACTCGGAGACTTACGGTTTACTTACTAAAGATGGATTATAATTAAAAGTATTATTTTTTATATATAATTTTACAGTATACCTATACGTTTTATTTATTTATAGCAATATCAAATTTATTTACGTTACAAAATTACGCGAACACTTTGGAAACGCACTCTTCATTCACTCATTTTTTAATCCATAAATCGCTACCTATTTTATAGACTGCAAAAAAAAAAAATTAACGCAAAACTGCGGGTGTTTACTAGTTACTTCGTTGGATTTTTAAATCATTCAAATATGAGACATAAAAAGCCATAATCGTAAAGGAGTATATTATTAACTTATGTCACTTATCTACATCATCTCAAGATGCCATTTATATTCAATTTTATTCATTTTGAGTATTCAAGTAGCTCCATAAAATTAAGTTCGTGAGTATTTGAACTCTTTGGTAGATGTAGGTAAACGTTGTTTACGGGTTTTAGAATAGTTAAACTGCTTAAAAGTATCGAGAAAGTGAACATGAGCATTTTAGTATGAAGATAATGTGAGTGTATTTTGAATTACCATAAACAATTTAATGAGACGTGGTCGGTCACAACGGGCCTCATAAAAAAGTTTTAAGTTACAGATGTGTTGATTGAGTTTTTTTTAAACAGTTCTTGCAGTTTACTAAATATATCCTTCAATTATTTCTGCTTGTCAAAAAGCGAGCTATGCTCGGAGTTTCCTAAAGTTTTGTGATAAGAATAAATGTATAAGGTAATTTATCTACTTGTTGATACCCTGCTTGTCATCTCTATGACCTTGAATTAAGGTTGAAGGAAGGTGCCATCTATTGAGACAGTGAAGACACTAGAACATTACCTTAACACTCCTATATTATTTTGTATTTTTGCAAAACTACAGTTAAAGAAGCACAATCAAGACAAATAATTTCACATTTATAATTTTGGTAAAGATACACTTGAATAGTCATAAATGATATTTGTTTTATTATAATATGAAAAATTCTAACATTATAATAAAGTCGTAATCAACGAAACTTTACGACATGACAGATTTGAACTGCTGTATCATGTTCTATTATAATATTCGCGTTGAGTGGTTTGTTATACCTACAGGGTGCAAGTTAAGTCGTGGGGAAAACTATTTATTTCTAACTCCTGAACTATTAAGCTACAACCTTTACTATCGAGAACAGAAACGGCATGTTTTTTAATTTCAAATTAATCAGATTAAAAAATTATATGGAGAAAAACCAATTAAATAAGCTGTTTAATTTTGAAATCAAAAACCATGACAAAAGCTATGTTAAGATATTAAGATAAGAGTATGTTCTCACATGAAGTTAAGAGTAGGATTGGGTTAATGATAGTCCTAATAAAAAGATGGGCTTCTGTACTCACCTTTTTTTAGTGTTTTCTAGCCAAATGTGATATCTACCTATACCAAACCAGACGTCACGAATACCAGATGATTTTTACTATAAAGTACCATTCTTTTTAAAAATAAAGCATATTAGAACTATCATCTAATACCATCATCATAAGAGCATTTCTCAACAAGTTTGTACAAAATTAAGACTTAAATTAAAGTTTTGATTTTTGTTAAGAGTTAACAATTATTGTAGTCAATTTGTATCAATGTTATGGCTGTGTTTGGTAATTATGGTTATGTTATGCTTATACTGTTTTAATTATATATAATCTGAAATCAAAGTATTGGAAATCACAAATAAAATATATAACAAAATAGGAAAAATATATTGAACTATAATTGACGACTTAATTTTGTACAAAATTTCTGAGAATTGCTCATAATAGCTGACAATATGCAGAAATGTAAAATGCGTTCAGAAACACGCCTGACTTGGCACCCTGTATAATCTTATAATGTGATAAAATGCTTCTCAAAACATCGCGCCTCTAGCGACGAGCACTAAATTAAGATGATAAAAATTGTAAATTTATTACGAGAACACGAGATCAAGTGACAGAAAGCAATTATAAAGTTTTACAATGCTCTAACAGCCTGGTATCATTTATAGTGTTAGGATGCTCCAAGTTGTAGAAATCTGACCCATTTATTATCCATACTAATATTATAAATGCGAAAGTGTGTCTGTCTGTCTGTTACCTCTTCACGCTTAGACCGCTGAGTCGATTTTGATGAAATTTGCCATAGAGATAGTTTAAGATCCTATGTCCTTAGGATAGTTTTAATCCTGGAAATTATACCTAAAAAGATTGAAAAGTGAGTGGACTTTTCTGTTGGGGTGCGGTGACCCTGTAGGAAATGTAATTATTATACCCAAAGCACAATTGCTCTTACATTTGTTTAGGCGCTTTTAATAATCCCTTTTATCAAGTTCCACGCCTACGTAGTCGCGGGAAAAAGCTAGTATAATGTATGGGTTGAGATGGATACTATATAATATATATGGTATCCTATCTCAACTCCGAAACAATGTTTCCCATCCGTAACGTTTCCCCAAATTTTAATTTGTCCGTAAGTGATTTACTGCTGAAACCCGTAATATTTTCAGGATTTTATAAACATCGTCTTAAAGAATCCATTAGGTTAGGTTAGGTTTGTTTTATGATTAGAATGCTCGCGACCCCATGGCACCCCCCTAACGGCAGTGATGGTGCGCCGGAGTGGGTTTAGTGGGTAGTCTCCTTCTCCTCCTCTTCCTAAGAGGGGCCAGAAGGAGGAGCCCCACATAACCCCCCAAAGGCTTCCCTAAGCCGGGGGGTATGCGTAAAGGCATTCCCACTCCGATGATAAAAAAAAGGTTTGTTACATGACACTTCTGAAAA
The DNA here is from genome assembly GCA_905147355.2 of Apotomis turbidana. Classification (NCBI taxonomy): domain Eukaryota; kingdom Metazoa; phylum Arthropoda; class Insecta; order Lepidoptera; family Tortricidae; genus Apotomis; species Apotomis turbidana. The sequence continues at coordinate 7,348,130 of LR990297.1, read as the reverse complement.
ATCAACAGTTTTGAAAAAAAGAATGGCTTTCGGACAAATGAAAATTTGGTGAAACATTACAGATGGGAAACAAAAATTAGTGTTTCAGATAGGTATATTTAATCAATCATCGAGTCAGTTCTACTATTTAGTACTACTTTAATTTGTGGTGTCAATCATCGAGTCAGTTCTACTATAATAATATAATAACTATAATAATTATAGGTACTAATTTAATTCGTGGTGCCATTGGGTAGCACGTTCAGTTAAATTTGGTTACATCCTGCAGCAATCCCGGCCCAAATATAGTATTTAGCGTTCTGAAGGGAAAATGTTTTTTTGATGGTTACCGTCTAACCAATGAGCGATGGTTGCCAACGCATAAAAAGATCAAAAACATGGGCATTTGAATTCAGTGACCAAAAAATTTAATTACGTAATAACTATCAGGCAAAAAAGTGACATGAATAAATGCTAATTTTGAACAGTATCCAGTAGTATAATATTTAATGTGTTTACACTAACATTGCTAAATTAAGAACTATTAGTGGCACTATAAAAGGGTTGGCGGGGATACGGCATAATTTTGACTGACAAATTATTGTCATTGTGAAATAATTCTTATGGAAACTTTTATTTTAACAACAAATTATTAAATTAACTAATATGTACATTTGCCTTAAGATCAAATGAACACAACCATTAATATAAATATCAAAGCATAAAAAAATAATCCGTAAATTTGGCGTAAGATACCACCCGGTTCGATCGATTGGTGTGGTGGAGTGGTTGAGATGTTATACCGGTAATCCAGCGGTACCGGGAGCGATTCCTGGTCTCTTCCGCCAGGTTATTTTGCAACTTTATTTGCATTTTGATCTTTATATCAATAGTTCAATAAAAATTATGATGTTTCACTTTAAATAAATAACATTCAATGTTTTAAAAATATATGAGTACAATAAGACTAGAAAAATAATTAGTGGTATTAGAGTTAAGAAATAGGGCGGTAATAAAATTGTTGGAATTTTTGTTGGGAACGCGGAATATCTTGTAGGTAGGTATTTTAGGACGTAATTATTTGCGTTGAAGGACAGAGGCGCGAAACGGAAGCCAAATCTGAAAAGTAAATTTAACCTATTGGTCATAATGTTAATCTATCTTACATTTGTACCACGGTTGAGTTGAAAACAGTATTAAGTTCCTACGTAAATAAAATGCGTTTAGATAGATGCCAAAGTGAGTTCAGAAAAAAATTACCACACTGAGGCATGGCTCGGAAATGTAGTCATAGATGGTCTAAATCCAGTACTCAAGCGCTTAGAGAGAGAGAAAGCTCAGGACATTTGAAAAGTGCCTAGCAATCACGACAACAATGTTTTGCGCTACGGTAACGAATTATAGTAAGATACAACTTTTTAGAATGCATTTCATACTAATGTTTGTCCTGATTTAACAATTGGACAATGCTTAATTCATATTACAAACATTAAATCTCCGAAACTTTTATGTCAGAACTACTGAATACACTCCCTGGTATGGCCACAAAAACCTAAACCATCCTTTCAACATTATAACTGTTGGATAAAGGTTCTGTATATATATACATACTAACTAGTGCCTCTGTGAGCTGCAGACCTTATGAGTTTGTTTCGAAATTGCTAAAAGTCTGTCCGTCTGTCACCAGACTATATCTCATGAACTAACTATCAAGTTATAGACAGTTGAAATTTCAAACAAAAAGGAAATGGGTGCCTGGGCGTTAGGGTGGCGGAAAGGTTAACGCGCTGGGCCGGCAATCCAGAGATACCGGGTTCGATTCCCGGTCTCTTCCACCAGTTTAAGCATTTAAATTTTTCTTTGAGATCAAAATCTTTGTATCTTTGGTTCAAATTTTTAATAACTGAATCGATAAAAAAATCACATACTTATCGAACCTACTCACAAAATTTCAGGGGTTGAAAAATGAGATCTATAGGCGAGAACAGCCGGAAAGCGTCTGGACATACAAACACAATTTTGGGCCAAGCTGGAACGGAGATGCTTCGCTCGCTTCTCTCACTCATGTAATGTAATATAAAAATAATTGAAATTTTCAGTGATAGCCTCTAATTTAACACTATCTTATCTCAATTTTTGTCTCAACGGTCCCATGAAAAAAACTACATTTTGCAAAACACCACTTAAAATACCACGTTGATTTCCTAAAAGTTTACATCGCATTGGAATTAATTTACATCACAAAAGATAAATGGGTTACATTAATACCTTACGCACGGAAATAAATTAGCTAATATTTCATAACACTGATATTATTCACTGTTATAAAACGGTGACAGAGTGGAACTGACAAAAATGTTAGTCCAAACATAATGATATTAGTTTGTCTTTCTATATTTTGTCAAGTTTGTTTGACATAACACTAATCGTTTCGTAAATTGGATTACTTACATTAAAATATAAATAATATACTTTATGTTCAACAAATGTTTTAGTTGCGAAAAAAAATAAGCTAAAATCTTCAAAGAAAGGAAAAACATTTTCAAAGACATCCGTATTTATAAAAAAAAAATACAAATCCTATAAAACAGCTTTTAATCAATCCCACCGTAGCCTTACCTATTTATTTATTTCACGAAAAATAAAAAAAAAATAGTTGTCAAATTTTTCCTTCCAAAAAAAAAACAAAAACATCATTCAGGTAACAAAACACAAATCAACCTTCGTATTATCCGTTACACTTCACAATTTAAAACTTCAAAAAAAGAACGATCGTCGATTCGTCATTTTCGCGCCAAATTTCCCGACTCGGAGTACGGTCGCGCGGGCGCGCTCTCACTACGATACTGTGCCGCGAACCACCTTACTATGTACGATATGCCATCCTCAATTTACCATAGGGCTTATCAGACATGAATTTTCCACTAATATAGAACCTTTTGTGCGAGCTAGGTGTGCGTGACGCAAAAATGTACGCATCTGGTATCACATGGTAGATTATGGACATTCCGCTGATATGTTTTACAGTTGCCTTCGTCGTTTGGCTGAGTGGTATGGGAAGCTGTAGGTCTCAAGGATTTTGATGAGATCTATGAATATTTCGACCATGACTCGACTCATCGTATCTCTAAAGTAGTCCAGAGGTTTACAAAAAGGGGAATAGGTATTTGGTTGATGAGTTTTTTCGGAACGAACTTTTAATTTTGTTTACAGGAAACATTCTTGTGTTGGTTGAACTGCTCGTAGTATGCTTGGAGGTAAAATATTTTCCTAAACTTTGGTTCATTCGTTTTGAAATGCTATTTATGAAGTGAAAGTAAAAAAAAACACAATGAGAAAATCGATTTTGTATGATTAAAATGCAGGCAGGTCCTTGGCAGGTTTTTCTGCGAACGAAAAAATATGCTGTTCGATAAAAACTAAAAACTAAGCGTATTTGAAAAAAAAGCAACGTATGTAATTGTTTTCTGTAGGTTCATCTACAGAGAAGGTGATGGTTAAGGTTAATTATATCTCTTAATTTAAGAAAGGTAGGTACTGATATGTATTGTGTACGTAAATATGTTTAAATATAATACTTATATGGTTTCTGCATTTAGAATCACATTTAGTAAAAAGTCGGCAATGAAAATAGTATTTTTAATATGACACTTTAATATACTCTCACGGTTCAGTACATCTTGAGACCACGGCGTGTGCAACCACGCCGAAACGTTAGATTATGAAGGTAAATAAGGAATGTCGCGATAGGCCCGTTATAATTCGTGTTAATAAGTATTTTTAATAACGCCCAAAACATGGGTTTAAATGCCTTAAGTACCTATTGTTTATCCAAATAAAAGCATCCTTCAATCAAGATCTTTTGGTTCAGAAACGATTAGAGAATAAAGAATTTAAATTAAATAAGTGTTATAATGGTCTATAGTAATTCCCTTTTAATTTTGTAAGCACTATTATTCTTTCCATATCGTTGATTATCATGATTCAGTTTTTCAAAGATTGTTGCTTTGGCACAATAGATAGATGCAAACGACACTGGCCTCTTTACTCATTATGATATTTGTACCTCATTACCAACAAAACATGGTCAAACAGAATCGAAGGCGATACATCTAAAGCGAGCTATCCACGGGCAAGATATCGCCGTGACACACAGGTGTAATTAGCGATAGAAGATAGTGTATCGTAGGGCCGCCATACTGCCTGCCTTCAATTAGGGCCGGCCCAACATGGACTTGATTGAGTCGAAATAACGGCTCCATGCTAAAATGTGTGACGGAGGTGTATTAACTACCCTGTTACATCAATTTTGAGAAATGCTAAATGCAAAGCAACGTTTTTGTTTTGAGTATATAATTTTCATAAATGCTATTATAGTTGCCATGGAGTCACGATGTTAAATAAATAATTACTAAAATATCATTTTAGGTTTAAAAATAATAAAAGGTTGTCCGGAAGAGATCGCTTTTTGTCTACCGTTATTTATAAATTGTATATGTCTTGTTAATTTTTCGAAACTTATATTGGTGTGCTATAAAGTATTGTTGTATTGTATTATTTAAGAACTGCTTTGTATTTTGTAGCGTTTGTGGTCAGATAAAATGACGAACAACACAATGACCAACGAGGAAACACCCAACAGAAGAAAATGTTTTCAGAGATAACATAAAACTTTTTTTTATATTTAAATGGAATTTGCCGTATATTTATCATCTATGCCTGATGATGCTTCGAATATGCAGCATATGATATTATAGCGCGACGGAAAGGTATGATTGGAGGTAGATAGCAGAAGCATATACCTAGTGGGTATGGTAGGGAAAAGCCGATCCGCCCTTGTCAATTAGGACCGGTCGAGCGGTCTAGAAACAAGTTCACTACACTAATACTATAAAGGCGAAAGCTTATGATATGTTTGTTACTTCTTCGCGCTCAAACGGCTGTATCAATTTTGATAAAATTTGGTATGAAGCTAGCTCATACCCTGGATTAACACATATACTACTTTTTATCTCGAAAACTTTAGTGTTCCCGTGGGATGAGCGAGTAAGGCTGCGGAGTGCAGCTAGTACTTAATAATTCGTCCGCGAAACAGTGACTTTTCAAGTTGTCCTCAGAACCGTGTGTACTTTCGAACTTAATACGAGAAAACATGTAACCCAAATGTTTCATTCCTGATCATTATAGTTTGAATGAATGATTTATTAATTTCCATTAACGTGAAAGTAAAGCCGCTATATGGTGCGAATATACAAAAAAAACGTGACGCACTTTGAATTCTGAAAAAGATAAGTCTATAAACCCAAAAAAAATGCTTAAAAAAATTGTTACTTAACAAGGAATCGATATGTAATTACCAGGTATCGTAAAATGCGAGCATAATTTATAGAAATGACGTAATGACAACCAGTGACGACACACTTCAACGAATTTTACAAACCCTGGTAATTACATCGTTCACTGTGCTAGTCCCGCGTAAATAAACGTCAAACTAAGTGGCAATAGTTGATTCAGTCTGACCGATCCTAATGCACACAAGTCACACAACTGATATTGATACACCGATCTAATTGCAATATTCAGCGCGAGCGATGATAGTAACTATAATATGTAAATTATGTATGGCCTACTCCTTCGCGCTCCATGGTGGTTGATTTCGCCTTCTACTTTTGCTAATACGCATGCAGTTGAGCATACTCATCAGATGGTCGCGTGTCTACTACTACCAGTTGCTCTGCATTGTGTACAAACAATCAATAAAATAAAAGTCCTCAGTCGGCTATAAGTAGATAAGAAGGAAAACCTTCTGTAGTCTTTCTGCTAACACGTAATGAATATAAGTGTATCGCTACCATGCTAGTGCTACAGATACGTCAAACTAAGTGGGCTGGCAATAGTTGACTCAGTCTGACCGATCCTAATGCACACAAGTCACACAATTGATATTGATACACCGCAGTAGCAAGTGCCGGTGCGTTAGATCTAATTGCACTATTCAGCGCGAGCCATGCTAGTATATGTATAGCCAGGGCCATCTCTAAATTCGCCAAACCCGGACAAAGAAACGAACTTAAAGAAACCCGGAACTTTAGCGTGAATCACATGTTTCCCGGAAAGTGTCCGAAAATAGTGTTATATAAAAAATAATCGCTTTATTTTTCTTCAACCTAAAGTGTTCGGGTTTTCCACAGACAGTTTGAAAACCCCCCAGACGGCCCCTGGATGGATGGCAGCCCTAAGCCTACTCTTTCGCGGTCCATGGTGGTTGATTCCGCCTTCTACTTTTGCTAATACGCATGCAGTTGAGCACACTCATCATATGGCCGCGTCGCTGCGCTCCGCTACCAGTTGCTCCGCATTGTGTACAAACAATCAATAAAATAAAGTTCTCAGTCGGCTGTAAGTAGGTCAAGTGTGAGTCGGACTCGCGCACCGAGGGTTCCGTACAAGCACTTTCCATCCTTAAGTGGTTAAGTCAAGTTTGCACCTGGTATGTATAGCGCCCCATTTATTTATTTATTTAAATAAATACATGGCAGGCTTACAGTTTTTACCAAGCGCCTACAATGCTAGACTTCACAATACATAAACTTTTAAACGGTAAGCACTACAAACTAATGACATAACATTTTTTTTAGAAGGTATAAACATAACATTTTTTTAGAAGTAAGAGTTGCACATTGCACTTATTTTAGCGAGCAGCGCATGCCAGCTGTCGGCAAACAGGTCGGCATCTTGCTCCAGTGCCAGCTCGTTGAGCAGCGCGGGCGCTCGTGCGCCGGGCGCGTTGTTAGCTCGGCCCATACAAATGAGGTGCAAAGTTAACGCAACCAATGCTGTTTGTTGTATGGGAGCCCCCTTAAATATTTATTTTATTTTATTTTTTGTGTTTGTTGTTATAGCGACAATAGAAATAAATCATCTGTGAACATTTCAACTGCCTAGCTATCACCGTTCTTGAGATACAGCCTGGTGACAGACGGACGGACAGCGAAGTCTCAGTAATAGGGTCCCGTTTTTACCTTTTGGGTACGGAACCCTAAAAATGGAAACCTTCTGCTAACACAAAAACGAATATAAGTGTATCGCTACCATGCTAGTCCCATGGATACTCCAAGCTAAGTGGGCTGGCAATTGTTGATTCAGTCTGACCGATCCTAATGCACACAAGTCACACAATTTATTGCGTTAGATCTAATTGCACTGTTGAGCGCGAGCGATGCTAGTAACTAACTATACATAAATTATGTATGGCCTACTCCTTCGCGCCCCATGGTGGTAGATTCCGCCTTCTACTTAAACACGCATTGCAGTTAAGCACACTCATCAGATGGTCGCGTCGCTACGCCCCCAGTTGCTCCACATTGTGTACAAACAATCAATAAAATAAACTCTGTCCGCTCTAAGTAGATAAAAAGGAAAACCTTCTGTAGTCTTTCTGCTAACACATAATGAATATAAGTGTGTCGGTACCATGCTAGTCCTACGGATACGTCAAGCTAAGTGGGCTGGCAATAGTTGATTCAGTCTGACCGATCCTAATGCACACAAGTCACACAATTGATATTGATACGCAGTAGCAAGCGCCGGTGCGTTAGATCTCAACGTCTCGATGCTGAGATTGACTTGTTTAGCTTTAGGGATTGGTTTGGGTTGCATCTTAAACAGCATACGGATAATGTTGATAGCACCACAGAATATAACACGGCTTTATTATAACAAATCGGGACTTGAAGCTTTCAAAAAGTGTTTATTTAATTACCTCAACGTTTCGAATGTGATGTTCATAGTATCGAAGGGACTGAAGAGACAAACGTCTTTATGTCGGGCGGGTATTTCAATTTTAATAATGTGTAAATATCGTGTAAGTTTCAATCAATACACTATAGAAGGCTCTCTCTTTTGATACTGCAAAAGTCGCCTCAGAACTGGAATTTATTAGTTGTTTCATAAAATGAGATCTCAACGTTTAAATGTTGGGATTGACTTGTGTAAATCATTTTTGGCCTAATTAGATTGTTATGTTTTGAATTCCTCTAATTAAATAATGGGAGAAACTTGATCAAGCCCACCTTCACGGGGCTTCTATTTCCGCTTTTCGGAACAAAAATTAATTAACGAACCTACCTATGCAAATTTGTTGCGGTTTAAAGGGTTTATGGCTCTTTAGCACGTAACTCATATATTTTGTTCGAGATTGTTTGAAAATTATCTAAATAGTAGTTTCTAGAATTGTTACATAACGAGGGGTCTTATAACATGAGTCAATATAAGTATCGTTATGATGATAAAATATTTTGTTAATTCTGATTTCATCACTAAGTTCCTACTTCATAATTTATAATCATAACGTACAGGTGTCAATGGGACAGTGTGCGTACAAACGTAATATAATGTAAATCAATCTGTGCCCTAATTCCATACGTATCTCTCTGATATCTCGGAGTGATCTCCGAAGTGGCGATAAACCTAGTATATCGCACCAACCAGGCCACGTACGGTTGCGCGGTGCACTTCAATTATATGCGACGCCATAAATATCAGGCGCAAACTTAACTTGACCGTAGTAACATGAAATGCAGCAAACATCAAGTTTTAAAGACAGTTAAAGGCGATATACCTAAGACTTCGGTTATTTGGCGATATCTTAAAGTACATTCGAATTAGCGCCCTGATTAGCTAAAATAATCATAAAATATCGGCATCTCTTGTATTGGCACGCAATATTTCACACTAAAATGCCAACAAACTACTTAATTAGAACGGCAAAAAGTTGCGTCACTACAACCTACTAGTATCCTTTATATCACATCTTTACTATTAGAAGTAGGGATCGTAAAATGCAAGCAATATCGATTGCAATGACGTGTGACAACCAGTGGCAAACCATTGATAGAAAGATCAAAAGCTCAAAGAAAAAATTGAAATGTGTAACCTGGTAGAAGAGACCGGGAATAGAACCCGGTACCTCTGAAACACTGAATATTATAGATTTTAGTTTTATACATAGTTTTAGTTGATTACAAAAGTGTCTTACCTTTAAAGAAATTTAAATGTTAAGTGAGCAGTGTCGTTATTATTGACATTGTAATGTTGTATCATACGTATAATAGCTGTATATATATTTGCCCACTTGAAGCAGCTGATATTTTAAATGTGATACCGCTCAATATATCAAATTTAACTCAACCAATGAAAATTACATTAAAAATTAAAAGTTATGCTAATTAATTATACGAGCAAGGTTTTGATTAAATTTGGCTATCGAGTAAGGAATTCGCGAATGTTTTCGCGTCGCATTATGCAATGTTGAGTTAACCGATAAGTATGTTTGTCGAGTGCATTCCGAGACGATACTTGTGGGCATTAGATGCGAATGAAACTGAAAACGGGGCGAAAATATTTGCATTTCATTTTCGTTTTTTTGTTGATAATGAATAACGGTGTATTTGGTAAGGTTGTCCTTGGGCGATGATTGTAGTTTATGCCTGACTAGCGACCCGCCCCTGCTTCGCACGGGTGTAATGCTGATAAATTATGCATGTATTATACATATAAATCTTCCTCTTGAATCACTCTATCTATTAAAAGAACCATATCAAAATCCGTTGCGTAGTTTTAAAGATCTAAGCATACATAGGGGCAGACAACAGGACGCGACTTCGTATTATACTATGTAGTGATGATTTTACGCCAAAATACAATAATCAACTATGTTAGTTGATGGCACAGTAAATATGAAGAGATAACGAAAATTAAACATTTAATACACCCTCGACACAAGCGGCTGGTCATCGTGAGACCCTCATTCAATGAGTGATATAGAAAATGCTAGTAAAACTGAACATGACTAAACAATTTGGAATTCTTAGCTTAATGGCTGAGATCTTGTCAGTTGTTCCAATTAAAGCTGCATATTTTGAAAACTACTGGTCCCATTTCCAGCAAACATTAGTTAAGAACCATCTCGACGGACAAGTCTATCGATTAAAAAAAGTTCATCCGTTAGGGAGCCACGATGCCACAGGCAGACACACAAATATACATATACACATGTTAAACTTATAACACACCTCTTTTTTCCTCGGGGGTTGAAAACTCAAGAAGTGAAGTGAAAAGACAAATAAATACCTTCACAAAACTATGTCATACTTACATTTTTCATAGCGTTTTATGCTTCTGATGTAGCTACTACGAAAAGCGTGAGTACCTACTATTTATTTTCAAAATAGGGATAGTTCAACTAACTAATAGCACAAATCGATATTCGATTACATTGATACATATTTCAAATAAATAATAAGCTATGTCCACACTGTGCCCTTTTCACGTTCAACTTGCGCTTTCGTCTATTGCGATCTCGCTCGCATCGTACAAAAATGAGCAAAATAGCAATAGACGAAAGTGCAAGTTGAACGTGAAAAGGGCACAGTGTCGACATAGCTATAGGGGTTCTCTCTATTTAAGTGATTTTAATATTTTTTGTACTACTTAATGATTCTGTTTAATAAACGAAAATAAATTATATTTACATATTTTAAAACGAATCTACGTAGCTTAGCACGAACATTACGTAATTATTTGAGATTTACGCCAAGTACATGTAATGGCAATTAATTTTGACATAGAAAATTCGTAATGTAAATATTTTTCCATCAAATGACTAATTTTTCTTCGCTATCCAAGAATTTTCGTACAAAAGGTGACATGAAAATAATTGATCACCGGATACCCGCGATAAAGAGCCTCAGATTACTCGACATGTTTTTGCGCTTAGTAATATTTGTTTTCTTATAAAACATTCAAAGAATAATAAGCCTATAAAGTTGTATAAATAGGAGTTCATACTCGTACCTTTAAAACACCTATTATGGATTCGGAGTACAATTTTGATATTTTTTCTTAAACGGACATTATCATATTATCTAAATTTTAAAATTCTAAAATTCCAGGGATAGTTCCATATCCAAAATGGTATATATGAAAGATAGGATACTTTTTTACCCGCCTACGTAAGTTAGTCAGTTACCATGTTGGGTTTCTTTCGGCATTTCTTCTCAACAGTGGTTTCCTCTTGTGAAAATCCGTCCGAAAATGGATTCAAACATGTAAAAGTTCTGGCTTACTCACAGACCAAATTTCATTATTTAATTTCATGTAACCACAAACCAAGATCAACACATCTATGACTAACACTGATTACGTCAAAAATAATAATAGACGCCATTTATCCTAGCTTCAAATAATTTATTGAAGTAATTATGTGATTAGCATCCAGCAGGAATGTTAAGTAAGCCCGCATGCGCGATTTAGGGACGCGAAACAAGTATTTTTACCTGGTTTGAGATACCTACTAAGTATCTTGTGAAATGCTTACTTTGTCTATTTTTTTTGCCGTAAGTGTACGTAGTAGTGTGTAAGATATTATCAATGGTTAAAGCGTTTATTGGGATCACACCTGGAACAGATAGTAAAAAGTAGGTACCTATGAAAGAATGCATTTCCAGTAAATGTATAGAAATAATGGATCCCTAGGGGATGTCATGCCGCGTCAAATGATGACACGAACCTGACACCTTCTAACTTGCTGAATAAAGTATACTTAATATACTAATTCAGGAACGCTGAATTGTATAATTTACACGTAAGTTATGTTTTCTGTAGTGTTTGCACGTCTGGTCATTAAACTGCTTCTCGTAAACCACAAACAACGCCGCTAAAAAAAGTTATCACTGACTCGTCTCAAAAGCTTAATTTTATTTGTTGTTTGTATAAAATGTGACACTATTGATCGTGGAGCGTGTTACAAATGATCGAAGCATGTCTGCCGCTACGACTAGCTACAAACGCGCGCGTATTTGGCCCGAACAAAGGCGGTAGGGTCATATCTGTCGTAAAGCCGAGTCCACGAATCGGTAAACGTAGTGTAGGGCGTCTTGTAATAAGGTGGAGCGACGACATTCATAGGACCAGGGGCAGTAACTGGAGGAGGAGAGCTGAAAATCGAGCTCAGTGGCGTGCATGGGAGAGGCCTTAGTCCAGCAGTGGACTGATACGGACTGATGATGATGAAGATTATAGGTGGTAGGCGCGGTCCGTGGTGCTTAGTGAGGCCAACTTGACGATACTTTGACAGTATTTGTGGGGCTAGCATATCTTACCGCGACTTGGCTTGTCCGCACTTATCATCACCTGTCTTGCTCGCACGGTATTGACAGAAAGGAGACAGATATTGTTTCTCACGTGTCACAGTTATGCTAGACGTGCTGGTCATAACAGCTACGCGTGATATGATGTGGGCGCGTCTCTAGAATGGCATGAATCACCGATCATCTCGGCCGATTCTATTCGGTCAGTGCGCTAACACTTGGCGCCGATTGCTACTAGTACATACTCTGCTTCAGAACTTATGGAGTCGACGACTCAATTCATTACGTAGTTGGATAAAAAGTATCCTATAACCATCTTTGTATCAAAATTTGTAAAAATCTGTCTAGCCGTTTCGGTGTGATGAGCGGTTTTTTTAACAACAGATGGCGCTATAGTGTTAAATTTAGCATCACGTTATTTATATTTTTTCCTCAAATAATTACCCGTGTCCATAGTTAAGAGTTTGTATAGTTTGAGTGCATATTTTATGCATAGAAATAATTGAAGTTGTTTTAAAGCAGTGTTGTTGTTATTTTTTGTTTAGTTTTAAGTTTTTGATTAAGCCCGATATGGGCAAACTGTTGGACTTTTTCAAAACCATGACGTCTAAATGTACACAATTTTGATAATTTATATATCTATCTATCTAACAAACATAATCTCGCAATTTTAAAATAGTTATAGACGATATTTTTTAGAGGAAACGCCTCGGGAATCTTCAAGTGAGTTTGAACCGTTTTTATATGTAACTAGGAAAAGCCTAATTCGATTGACTTTATTATATAGCGATTTGACCGATATGTCGGCTTAGTGTCAGTAATTTGTCTGTGAAAGTTCATTATTTTATAAAGGCTAATATGAGAATTAAGTTTATCCAACGTTGCTTGGCAAGCTGACAAATTTATCGGAGCTGGAACGAAAAAAATCTTACGTCTTAACCACATCTTTCAGCTTTTGTTTATGTAAATTACGGTTTTGCGATTCACTTAGTCATGATGGGATTAGTATAGTTTGCGGTTAAATAGTTTAAAATTAGTTATTTTCTACTATGATTAATGTATTTGTTGTTCATTTGCTCTACATGACTCAAAATAAAGTTAAAGGAGACTTGAAACATGAATTTACAATTAATTACTCAATAGAATTGAAATACAAACATTTGAATGAATAACGATATGTCGAGCGATATTAAGTAAGTAAAAACTTGATTGTACACAATAACAGTTACAAATAACATAGGTACAAAGGCGAACGTATCCCTATAAGAGATCTCTTCCATTGAGTGAGTGATATTGATATACTACTTGAACGACGGACACTCATGGGAGATTTTTATATGAAATTTGTCATACTACTGATCGTACAATATTACAACAATATCATAAACGGTAATAAGCCGCTGGTTAATTCAATTTATGCATAAGCAAAACATACAAGATCAGATTTTACCTGCTTAGTGCTTACACATACCTATTTCTCTTTATAGTGCAATAAAACATGCATAGCAAATTCCATCCCGAACAGCTGATTTCTGTCTACTATTTCCACATTCCGACCAAAGGAATGTCGGATAATTTTCCTATCTTTTGTCCGGAGAAAAACGAGGCATTGTGCGCAAGAGCAGGAAGCGATAAGCTCTAAACAAATTTTGTTCGTCACGTGTAAATTTGGTTAAATTCGTTAGGCTATTTTCGACCAAGGTTGGGTTCATTGCGCCGCCGTATAGGGCCGATATTGATATGAATAGATCACTAGATGTGGCATGCGTTGAATTTTATTTTCAATCAGATAATGGATTCACCACTAGAGTAAGCTACAGTTTAACATAGTGATAATCTAATAATTAGAGAAGTGTTACCTTACGTTGTCAACGTTGCGTTACTTTGAAACGCGTATATTTTTGACCCTTATTGTCATTGTGACAAAAGCGAAAAGGGTACGTGTTTAAATTTCCTTGACTGTACATACTTATTTAGTATAAAATTAATAATTAAGAAATAATTTATTTTATTTTGCCACGAGTGGGGTGCTAACTCACCCTCGATACAATTTGTTATAATTATAATTTGTTTTTAAAGTATATTCATTCTATACTATAGACACAATAATTTATGGACTATAATAGGCTAATTAGGCATAGCTGAGTGTCATTTATGAAAACGTTTTCTATATATCTTACCAGAATTACATTACTGCTTTTAATACATTTAATACATGACACATGAATTCAATTTCTTTTTGCGTTACTGCTGAAGTAACGCAAAAAGAACAACAAACAAAGTGTACATTATTTCGCAATTTTAAACTACTTACTGAAAATGTTGACAAAGTGTACATTATTTCGCAATTTCAAACTACTGAAAATGTTGTGCCTACTTAATTTCGTAATAAAATAACACGTGCCACATCCAGCATCGATACATCTGTAACGCTACGAAAACGCTCAAATCACGTTGACAGTGAGATGATTTATGGCTGGAACCGACATCCATTTACGGCAAATCTACGCTCTGTGAGCAAGTTTACGGTAACAATAAGCCGCCATTGTCACAAACGTGGGTACGTGGTATTAAGACATCACACCTCGATATGGGTGCTCTCGTGATGTGAACTCGATAAGCAACAGAGTTGAGCAACTTATTGTTCGAGCAAATAAGTCTACATTGTCAAAATCTCTGAACATCATGATTTATTTTCCAAATTAAAAATTAAGATATTTACCACTCGAAAAAAACTTAACAAGCATTATATTTAATAATGCTTTTAATGTAGTACGTGACACTAATTTGAATTCAAAATCGTTTGCGTTACTTAAGGACCACAAAGTACATTACTTACCTAACTAAAAACGTCGCAATTTTAACCTATTAAAAATGTTGTGCCTAGTAATATTGTAATGTGTAATGTGAAATGATTTATGGCTAGAACATCAATTTACGGCAATTCTACGCTCTGTGAGTAAGTTTACGATAGCAATAAGTTTTAACCATTGTCACAAACGTGGGTATAGTTGCCGGCAAACTTTTAGAACAAAAATGGCGGATTTGCGCATGTACTACATTTGCACGTAAATCGGCTACTGCGCAGTCAAGGTTATACTCTAAAAGTTTGCCGGCAGCTGTACGTGGTATTAAGACATCACACCTCGATATGGGTGCTCATGTGATGAGAACTCGATGAGCAACACTTGACGACGCGGTTGGCGCTGTCTGTAGCGCATCTATTCTGCCTACTGAGCCGGCGGTCCTGGGTTCGAATCCCGGCCGGGGCAAATATTTGTGTGATGAACTCGAAATTTGTGCCTGGGTCATGGATGTTATTTGTACTTAAGTACCTATGTATTATCGTCGTGCAGTGTCCATAACACAAGCCTATACTGTGGGACTACATCGATTTGTGTAAGGTTGTCCGATTTATTAATTTCTTATAATCCTAAAATGTATTTTAAAATAAATTCCAGACGGAACCTACGGAAATAATAAAATTAATTGCTATATACCTAAACAAAAACGGCATTGTTGCAAATAATTAGTCATCGTCGCAGTATGTTTACTGTCGCGTTACTCAAACAATGACAACTACAGAAATATCTAAAAAATAAACTTAGCTGGTTACCTACCTAGTAAATAATTGAAAAATGCAGCTGCTAGGCAGACTGTCACAGAAGCGGAGCTGTATAAATTTTTTTAACAAAAAGTAGAACCGACTTCAGTAAAACTAAAAAGCCAACAATAACTCGTTCAAGTACAGATTACATTTGACTCACCCTTGAAGTCGATCCCAAACCACTCAGTTCTTATATTTATATATTATAGTTTACGCGAGGTTTGGCACCGACTTCGAAGGGTGAGTCAAATGTAATCTGTACTTGAACGGGTTATTATTGGCTTTTTAGTTTTACTGAAGTCGGTTCTTTTTTTTGTTAAAATTTTTTTTTTTGCTTTTTAGTCCACCAAATCCTATTTACTGAATGTAAATTCTTGACTTTATCAATAAATTACCAAAAGCGCCGTACATGTCCCTATAACATTTGAAGAGTTCCCTCGATTTCTCCAAGATTCCATCATCAGATCCCGACTTAGAGCCAACGGGACCAACTCGGAGTTATACCCTTTCGATTAAAAAAAAAAATTGAAAATCGGTTCACGATTCTCGGAGATATCGAGTAACATACATAGAAAAAAAAAAAAATTAGTTCGAATTGAGAACCTCCTCCTTTTTTGAAGTCGGTTAAAAATGGACCAATCACATTCCTCAGATTGAAATGCACTTCTTTTGAAATTCAAAAGGACGCAGCCTGATTGGTTCATTGT
The DNA here is from genome assembly GCA_905147355.2 of Apotomis turbidana. Classification (NCBI taxonomy): domain Eukaryota; kingdom Metazoa; phylum Arthropoda; class Insecta; order Lepidoptera; family Tortricidae; genus Apotomis; species Apotomis turbidana. Next base: position 7,331,688 of record LR990297.1, on the reverse strand, counting down.
TTCCACCGCTTCTGTGGACAGACAACCTTAATGGTGCACCGCCACTGAAGGAGCAGTGGAGACGGTGCGCAATCCACCTATCGCAAAAGTGAAACGGAGCTGATATACAGATTTTAACTCAAGCGATCGGTCATTACGTACGTATACCTTGGGGCTTTAAGCTAAGCGTCCACAGGCCGGCATCGCACGCATCAGACGCATCGCACGTATCGGATTTTGGTATGCTTTGTATAGAAACTCATACAAGGGCGTCCACTGATCCGCGCCGTACGCATCACTCATCGGCAATACCGACACCCATGCTCCGAGAGGCAACTTTTGCGATGCGTGCCGATGACGTCGTGCGATCTCTTCTTGCATATGTTGTGGATCCAGAAATTATGTTTCCTTTTTCTAGATTTTTTTCTTCATGTTCTTCCTCTTCTGCTAACAAGCAATAACGACAAATTGTTCTTCATCGCTTTCCTCCATTGTGGCATCACCAATCCGAGCGCGGTACTTGCGTCGGCAAATCCGTAAGCTACCGATACAGTGGACGCTCTATGAAAAATTAATCCGCTTGATGCGATACGTCCGCTGCGTGCGATGCGGGCCTGTGGACGCTTAGCTTTAATCTCAAATAACGGCGGCTGTGTGGATGAAGTGAAGCGACGTATGGCCATAACCAGAACTGCAATGGAGAAGTTGAAGAAAGTCTGGAGAAATCGCAACATCACCAAAGCTACCAAGGTCAGGCTCGTGAGGACACTTATATTCCCGATTTTTCTATACGCGGCAGAGACAGTGGGCGAGTTGGAAAAGGGGAAGATATATGCTCTGGAAATGTGGTGCTGGAGAAAGTTACTCGGAATGTCATGAACGGAGTTCCGCACCAACGTTTCCATACTCCAAGAACTCGGCATCACGCAGCGTCTATTGGCTGTAGTACAGTCGCGCCGCGTACTTTGGCCATGTCTCTAGGCGGGATAATAACTCCATAGAGCGGCTGGTTGTGTAGGGAAAAGTGGATGGAACCAGATCGCGTGGCAGGTCACCTATGCGTTGGACTGACCAAATAAAATCAGCAGTAGGAAACTGCGTATCTGACTGCGCCAGACAGTCTGCCAACAGGGAGAGATGGTGGGAGATCGTGCGGAGAGCTGTGTCCGCCTCTACCACCGATGTGGGCGCCTCAACGTGACCACGACCGCTCTGCCAAGAGCGAAACGACAGAGAAGAAGAAGATCGGTCATTCCGCAGGTCTCCGATCCGCCTCGCTTCAACGGAGAGGTACCCTGCCTTTGATTTTATTACATCGACTGTATCCACGATTACTTTAATCTTATTGGAATGGCCAATCTGTTTTAATTCAATGAAGTCTGAAATCTGAGCACAAAATAAAACACGACAGAAGGTTCTCCTTTGTACTTCACAAAAGCCACATGTTAATTATATTTTACTGGTTGTTTGTGTAAACTGCGATGTAAGTAATCAGTAGTGGGGCGTGGTGATCCGAATGGGACCGACTTTCCTCACCCACGACCGTGTTTAGTTTAACGAAAATAAATGTAGTTCTAGTATTTTGTTCCATAATAAAATGTCTAGTTTACCTTGTCAGACATCCTACTCTCGCGTTTATGATTATAACCAACAAAGTGCTAACTATGTCGTCATACTTTTACTTTTAATTCCACATCTAGATTGTAGTGCACAGCTGAAGTGAGACTGACTTGTTCGTTATCTAATCGTTGCAAGTTGTTGGGCAAATAGCAGATGGAGCGAATTGCTCTCCAAAACAATGGGAGCGACCTAGTCTACGTACAGGTAAAATGAAATGACTTATAGTTATTCTTTTCTGTAATTGTAGGTACCTGCCACGTTATATAGGTTATAAGTTATCGCGGGCTGGTTTTCCGCAACTCGACGTCTTGACAATGCGCCTATTTTGCGTGGAGGGTTGATGGCACTAGGTACTCTTGCGAACCCAACCCTACCAAAAAGCCTAGCAGATGACTTCTGGGAGTGACTTCGGAGATCCGAGGTGTTGTGCCCGGTATTTGGTCACACCAAGACATTCGAGATTGACGTGAGCGGCTGTCTCTTTGGCCTCCATGCAGGCTCTGCACATAGGACTGTCAGGAACCCCTAGAGTGAATAAGTGCTTGTTTAGTAGAGCACGTCCAGTTATCGCTCCAGTTAGAAGTCGGAGCTGAGGCCTCTTCAGCCTTGCGTGAGAACCCGGAGTAAACAGTCGGAAGGGTTTCTTTGCTCTGCCTGCAGGTACCACGTTATATCCGTTCATCATATTCATAAACATTTCAATATAAAAAAAGACTATAGATAATAAAACTTAACTAAAAGGAATCCCCCAGTAAAAATTATGAATTCGCGGCACTGGCGGTCGAAACATTTGGCCCGTGGTCGTCCGATGCAAAAAAATATAAAAGAAATTTCACAAAAACTTATCGGAATATCAGGTAATATCAGAGCGGGCTCCTTTTTCGCTCAAAGACTGAGCCTCGCGATTCAAAGGGGAAATGGCGAGCGTGCTGGAGACGATGCCTCAGACGGCCTCAATACTGGGGGATTCCTTTTACCATATTTGTGTAAATAAAGTTCAGTTATTCATTCATTCATTGGAAAAACACTATTTTGTTAGTTTATTAACATAATCATCGGTACTTCACGTTAACATAAACGTTAGTTATAATGTATAAAACACCCATAAAATAAATGCTATATTCACAGGGTGTTGAAAACCAGTAGCTCTCAGTTTATGCTCTCTAAACGCCGGGAGCGAGTTAAATAAGAATAAACCAAAGTTAAGAGGCCGTATTCCTTATTGTACGACGACAGATATATTGATATTATTGATACTTCCAGCCAAATTTTTGAAGTGAATAGTTTTCCTTGAGTTCTAGAAAGTTACAAAACTATTACATGCTTTCATTGCGTGATTTGCGTGTAGTCGAAAATAAGTTGAAAAAAAAACAAATTTCGAGCCAGTCGAGTAGTTTTTGAAACAAAAGTATATTCAATGAATAATTAAAACTGTATGTTTCAAATATGTACCAATAAATCGCAATAGCCCTATTCTGATCATAGAGAAGGCCTTATTTCCTTTTAAAATCAGCATTTCAAAAGGAATAAGGCCTCTTAAGAGGTATTTACGCCGAAGGCTACGATGAAAGCCGGGTTTATGAATGCTTGTTAAACAACGTTGAAACTTTTGTATTGTGGACTTGCTAAGATATGGTATTAAGTTATGCCTGATCTACTCAAAGTTATAAATAAATATCAGATCTCACATAAATCGACAAATCAAAATAACGCTAAAATAGGGTTGTGTGATGGGTACTAATTTAACGACGATAAACCCTGATATGTGATGCTAAAATCTAGTATAAATATAATTTGTTCCTGGGTCTTGGATGTTATTATGTTTTCTATATATAATGTATATCGTCGTCTAATAGCCACAGTACAAGCTATGCTTAGTTTTTTAGGGTTCCGTAGTCAACTAGGAACCCTTATAGTTTCGCCATGTCCGTCTGTCCGTCCGTCCGTCCGTCCGCGGCTTAGCTCCGTGAGCATTAGTACTAGAAAGCTGAAATTTGGTATGAGTATGTGTATGTATAACGCTGACAGAACGGTAAAATAAAATTAAAAAGAAATTTTTTTTCGGGTACCTCTCGAGCACCTAAAGTGGGGGTGATTTTTTTTTTCTTTTCAACACTGGTGTGTGGGGTGTCGTTGAATAGGTCTTGTAAAAATAATAGGGGTCTTCTAATATTATTTTTTGATAAAGTCAGCAGTTTTGTAAATATTCGCTCCAAAAACAAAAAAAATGTGTCCCCCCCCTCTAACTTTTCAACCACTGGTCAAAAAAAATCGGAAAAATTCATGTTAATGAGGCCTTATAAGTACTTTTTCAACGAAAACTATATTGAACAACATCGGTCGAGCCGTTTTTGAGTTATCGTCAAATTTCATATTTTTTAAAAGGTCGTAAGTCGACTTCCAGAAGGTAATAAGTGAATACAGTTTCTAGGGCGTTTACGACCTTTTTATAGAGAATCTTTCTTAACGTAAACCTCGGGCTTAAAACAGCAGTTTATTGTGAAGGATGAGCAACTACGGAACCCTACACTGAGCGTGGCCCGACATGCTCTTGGCCGGTTTTACTAGGTCGATTTGTGTAAGTCGTCCCTTAATCTTTTGATATTTATTTTATTTATTTTTTTAAAATACGGGCATGATCCAGGAACAAATTATTGAGCTATTTTTTTCAAAAAAAATCCGTAGCCCGTATCCAAATCCAGAACTGCCGATGAACCACCTCAGCCTCAGACTGCCGATAAGCCAAACGCATTATCAATGTATTACTAACTCATATTAGTAACGAAGCTCATATTAGTAGGTAACCTTTTTTTTAAATACCTATACATAAATACTTAATTGCCTGTTTCTAGGCAAGGTATATCCGAGCTAAATGAATATTAGACTTCAATTCAAAGCCTTCCGATAACTGACATGGACAAATTAAATCAAAATGTAGGTAAAGCCAGGAGCGATTTACCGCAATTAAATAGGTAAATGTTGATTTTCGTAAGCGAGTTGTAGACTGTAATAATTATTACCCAACCCTGGGTATTCCCTTCAGCTAAATTACATCATGACAACGGATCACACTAACAACGGATTCCGGAATAATAATGCATAGGATAGGCACTACTTTTAAGATGAACGAAAACGAGGGCGGGCAATACCTTTTCTCAAACCGTTTCGTTGTATTTTCAAAACATCATAGCTTCGTTTTAGATATTTACATTTACAGGATAGGATGTGGTTAGAGAACGGATGAAATAAATTAAGTATTAATTGATTTAGCTTTTACAATTTAGATTTTATCGATACTTAAGTATCCAAAATCAACGATTTGGCCACTTACTCACTCACCTTTCAAAACTTCTAAGGACTTACCTTAAGATAAGATTAGGATAAAGATAATGAAAGAAATTAAATAGTCTGTAACTAATACCTTCCCTAATAACTAACATATATTAGAATTAATTTTAAATTTAATATTTGAAAGACTTTATGCTTACCAAGTAAATTACAGAGAAACTAAAACCATGCCCTAGGTACAGTCAATAGAGATTACAATTTACCGTTTTTTTCGATACTCTATTCAAGTAATAAAATTACTTTCATAAATCTCTATTTAATATTTAAAATTATACTTATTTTGTTTAATATTTATTTTATTATAACATTTTTTTTTTGTTTATTTTATATTTTTTTTCCTTTTCTTCTTATTATATTATTGTTATTTTAATATTTTATCTTTTCCATAAAATTTCAGTTTTTTATTATTTTTTGCTTCATGTTTATTTTAATGTTCAATTTTTTTTTCAATGAATTTCGATTATTTTTATATAATGTTAAATCGTAGATAAGTATTGTATGCAACGTTGAACTGTTTTTTGACCCGTTTTATACAACTGTTGCATATAATACTATTATAGATTCTAAGTAAAACTGGAACCGATTTATTAAATAAAATAAAAACTTAAATCTAGTTTGATTTAGGCGACGTAACAGCGTGGCTCCGTTGCGTCGTCTGATCTGGTGCAGGATTCGGCAGATTGCCCCGGAACTGCCGAAACACAACACCCTTCGGCCAGAAGTCTGCACTTGCGATTGTGTCCTGCAGCGGCCGCGGATAATAATATACAATTAAGGATTTCCAAGTGAATTAAGGCAATTTTGTTTGTTTAGAGAAACCAGGCCACGCTATAAATACAGTCTGTAAGAGTTCAAAAGGACCTGGCCGTTTTTTAAAGACTCGACTCGATTTTTGATCCTTACGCCACCAACCAATCTTTGAAATTATTTCATAGAGCCAGCTCGAAAAGTAACTCAGAGCTTTAATAACATACTAAAAGGCTCAGCAAAAAGTAAAGAACGCCGGTCAGTAGAATACATATACAATTTTTAATTAAAATACTAAAAATCTATATATAAATAAGTAGGTGTAGGGATATTTACATTACAATAGTGAATTGTGTTTTCCGTTTGAAATATGTGTCATCCGCATGTACCATGATTCTAGCCAATAAAAGAACTTTGACTTTGATTTCGACTTTGACTATATCACGGCCATTATGTCAATAAATTTCAATTAAACCTCTAGCACGAATCGAGTAACATTAAAATCGTATTGCCAATTTTTTAGATAAAACGTTTTATTTATTTGGTAAGCCAACAGCTCAGAAGATTAACACGACACATAATTTCGACAAATACAAGCAAGTATTTAATATCCATTATAAATTTTGCGATGTAACATTAACGCTACACAAAGACACTATTACTGCCCATGAGAAGAAACGAAACTGTCTGTCCGGGGTGATAATGTCGATGTTTGACAGCTTATTACAATGATTGATCGTTTCGTCTAGGATACGGCTAAACGGTTGTCAATAGTTTTGCATTTGCAAATCTTTTTGCTGTTTGAATGGTGATCAACAAAGATCAGAGATCAGTGGGTAGGCCAGCTTACCTAAGGTTCTAGTATATTTTCAATCGAGATCTAGGTATTCCAGTATAAATGGGTTCTTTGTTATTATTCTATGAGTAGGTATGGTGTAACTATTATGATATGCTTTTAAATTGTGAACATTTCATTTAACGCAATATTTCGCTTAATTTTCAACAAGTTATCGGTAATAACAGTTATTATAGTATTATAGAAAATTAGATCTTGATACATTTGCCGAGTTTTTATTGCGGTTTTATGGTATCACGAGAGCGATAATGTCGCACTTTGCGCCCTAATAACAGGCCTGGGCCGATTTAGGGCTCGTTCGCGTGCTCTTTAATAATGTTGTGTCGACAAGAGGATAGACGAGAGATTTCAGATACAACATTTCAAAACAGCATTTTGATTCTCATTTTCAAATACAAAGATATTTTTATCATCATTATCATATCAGCCGATAGACGTCCACTGCTCTCTCTGTTTCTGCAAAGGCCTCCTACAAAGTTCTCCGCAACATTAATTTGTGCGCTACCCTCATCGAACTACTTCCTGTGATCCCAACCAAGTCGTGAGTCCACCTTATTTGGGGCCTTTTCACGCTAAAAATATCTAACAATTGTGTAACAAGGCACTGGTTTCAATCAGCTTCAAAAAAGAGTAAGTTTCTCAAACCTTTTAAGTTGTTGCCTCAAAACTACGTTTTAATTTGTTATATAAAAAAAGATATGGGCCAATTTTGAATATACTTTCTTTTTCTATGCAAGCGCGCCTCCATCATGTCATCTTTCGGGTGATGAGATGTGAGGTAATGAAGGGATGCATATTTTTTTTCATATAAACACACTCTAATGTGTAGAAAATTTAGTTCCGTCGTTATACATAAAAATGTAGCATCAAAACTAGCTTTCAATTTGACTACTAGCTTATGTCAAATTGCATACTAAAATTGTCAGCGATGCGGACTGTACTTATTTTCGAAAAAGTCGTGCATTGAATCCCAAAATTAAGACTTATTCTCGAAAAAGCCTTTTGTTAAAAAGTTAGTACCTAGTGTTAGTAGTGACTTCTGTTTCTAAACGTCAAAGTAAAACCAAAATAACTTTTACTCAAGAATGCATGCATGATTTCACGAACATATTGCACACTTATCACGGCGAGATAGGTACAATCAGAATCAAAATTAACTGGCAATTTTGGTATTCAATTGGACATAAAACAGTAATAAAATTGTCAGTTAGACTGTACCATCCTAGTTGTCATAATGAATTGATCCCAAGTACAGTTGCCATTTAACCTGTACAATAAGTACTAACCCATAAACATGATAAATTACCGACATAATACTACAGGAGAGGGATCATAACTGTCATGTCATCTTTTACTGCACTAAGTTGCGTCGACATTTATTACGTCATTTGCAAGAGGACACCTATGGTACCAACACATTGTATGGTAATTCCTTGTGTTTTAGATAACACTAACTGTAATCTAGCTTATGTATGGGAGATCCCTGACATTTCTAAATAATGACAAATGAGTAACATCTACTGAGTATATTTGTATAGTTTGTAAAACATAGGCTCATTGTCCGCTCAAAAATGCTGACTGTTTTAGACATTTTTCTCTATGATCAAACAGGTTTTCAATATATTATTTGAGAACAGGACTATTGCAATTTAATGGTATATATGTATACCTATAGTTTGAATTATGCATTGATAATTTTTTGTTTCAAACACTACTCGAAATTGGCAAAATTTACGCAAAAAACTGGTCTTTTTTTCAACTTATTTTCGATTGCACGCAGTGAAAAGCATGAAATATCGATGTTACTATCTAGAAATCAGAGAAAAGTAGTATGAACTTTAAAAAGTTGTTTGAAATTATCAATATATCTGTTATAATATGATTAAAATAAATTTTGTAATGTATAAGGCCTTTTAATTGATTTAATAATCTTGCTTTTATTCAGTATAATTTAACGGTTATTTACGTCATATAATTAAAACGAATTTCAATTTATATCATATTATTAAATCGTATATTACTTTTATATTTTACTCTTTTTTTGTCGGGGGTTAAAAATGCAAAAAATGAATTTGATGACAGCACAAAACTGCTACTCTTTATGAAATGTCAAAAACGATCTGTTAGTCTGAAGTGTCTATGAAGATACTGGCTTGTGACGTCATCAAATTCAATAGTCTTATATTTTCTGTCCAATTACTTAAAAATAGTATAATGTCCAAAAGTTAGTGGTAGTTTATTTGGTTCCATGTATTTTTAAAATGTATGTTTAGTGGTTTCAATGATAAAATTTATTTTTACCAAAACCAAATACTGTATTCAGATCAAACAATAAACAATTCAGCGTCGCATCAAATACAAGATGGCTAAGTGGCGGTAATGTAAATCGTTATATCAAAATGTCGGGAATGAATACTTGAGACTTTCTGCTATTTACGTGAGTACTGCTGGCGGCGTGTGTGCGGCAGATAACGCAACAACTATGTAGATCTACAGTAGGTGCGGTATTGTCGATAAATTTCTATACAATCGATAAAAACTTGACATACTTTGACAAGTGTCTGTCATTTTCCTATGCATAGTCAGAAAGCTTTTCTCTTTTAGTTTTCGCAAAAGTCGCCTGGGAACTGCATTTTAAAGGTTGTTCTTGTAAAATGTATCGCAACTAGTCGGGGGTTTATGACACGACCAACCGATGCGTGAGTAACGTGAGACTGTCTATGAACGCACTGTCAAATGTCTGGAACGAACGCTTGAGAGTTTTCTGTTTTTTGCGCGAGTATTGCTGGCGGCGTGCGTGAGGAAGAAACTCAACAACTATATGTATTTAGTTCTACAGTAGGTGCGCTATTGTCAATACATTTCGATACAATCAATATAAACTTGTCATAATTTGACAAGTTTTTATATTTTTTTATGCAGTATCAGAAGAACCGGTCAGCCTCCTGAAGAGCATTTTAATAACCAAAACTAGGGCGTCTAGGACGCCAGAGAGCACAATTAATGGCAATAAATTCATATAGAGCGGCGAATAACGCTCATAGCAATCCCAATCACGATGTTCTCCTGCTGTCATCTACCCACTGTGGCAGGGCCCGGAATGGAAGAAAATTGGACTCGCTGCAATTTGCCAATTAGTCACTCTGATAGAACAATCACGCGCCCTTTAACAGGCTCCGATGGTTCAGACTTACGTATTTATACTAAGTTGGTTTTAATTTCGGTGACTAGAAAATGTACTCTAAAATTCTAAAATAACATAGGGTAAACCGAGGTATAACTGGCCACTTGCAGTAACTGGCCACTTAATACTTCATACGGCATAAATAAGCATTTTACGCATAGCCCGCCATCTATGATAATCTATTGTCATTGCTAGGCTTGTTGTCTTTCATTTTAGTACACTTTTTATCCAGTATTGACACTAGCGCCAAAAATGGTCGACAAATTTTGACACTCGGCGTGCGTGTCTCGACTTGACAGGTTAACTGTTAAGAAAACGTTAACAGAACTCTTTGATGAAAAAAATAAATTTCAGGTAAAGTGATGTAGTCTACCTATAACATTGGTGTTATTCCAACAGTAGAAAGGGTAAGTAAGACTTATCAAATATTGTATTTAGGTAGAACCTGTAATTTACTGAGATTTAGGGGGGTGGCCAGTTAAAGATTGTGATTAAACCGAATTTTTAGTTATTGGCCACCTATGCCAGTAACTAGTCAAATGTCTATCTTTGTTATTCCGGCGAAATTGAACCCTATTTATATAATGTGTAAGGTAAGCTATCCAATACAAAAATATTCATCACTTTACATGCTTTTGTTCAGATACTGGCATAGGTGGCCAATTGAGTGGCCAGTTACTGATAATTTAATTTTATTTAACAGATACTTCTTTTATAAACAACAAAATGCCCAAAAAGAAACAGCACATTAAATAAGCCATTGGTAATGCACTGAGGTTAAACCGAAATATAGAAAGGTTTATTTGAAAAGTGTCTAAACAATTTGGTGGACCGCGAAGCAGCCTTCAATTTAAAATTCAAAATCCTAACGCAAAATTTGAGTCCGGGCCAGATCCTGTACTGATTGCAGGTTTGAAAAGGAAACATTACAGTTTTAATCTCTTTTTTCTGCTGCTGGTCTTGTTTGCAATCTTCTTATCATCTACCCTTACAAAAGAGTACCGATCAGTGTGACTGAGTGTTCCCTCCGGTTGGTATAACGGAATGTAGCGATTCAGGTAATTGCAGGAGTTTTTGGTGATGTCTCTAATTGACAATTGTATTTATCCGCCATTTTAGGCAAATAATTTTCTATTGACAGCTGTTATTCTTGCTTGTAGTTTGATATTAAACACATCTGACCCTTGAAGTGTTTAACCTATGCCGAATCCTAAGCGTACCTATATATCTAATCGCGCTAATACTCGAACTCGACACGTATATTCCAACCTGCAGGTGTTGCCGTATTTCGTCTCATAAAGGATTTACCTATCTCAAAGGTTTCATTATCAGATCAACTCAAAACAAGAAGGTTACCAAAACCTCCTAAGCGAATAATGAAGAGACAGTCTAACAAAGCCCTATTTGTCCTAACGTCTGATCGATAGTTATGCCGAAATGATAAAAGCTAAACAGCTTAAAAAGCAAGAAGCTTTAGCAAACCAGGAAAGAAAGAAATTTCGGGAAGCAAAAAATAACTAGGTAGGGTAAACCGAGGTATAACTGGCCACTTGCAGTAACTGGCCACTTAATACTTCATACGGCATAAATAAGCATTTTACGCATAGCCCGCCATCTATGATAATCTATTGTCATTGCTAGGCTTGTTGTCTTTCATTTTAGTACACTTTTTATCCAGTATTGACACTAGCGCCAAAAATGGTCGACAAATTTTGACACTCGGCGTGCGTGTCTCGACTTGACAGGTTAACTGTTAAGAAAACGTTAACAGAACTCTTTGATGAAAAAAATAAATTTCAGGTAAAGTGATGTAGTCTACCTATAACATTGGTGTTATTCCAACAGTAGAAAGGGTAAGTAAGACTTATCAAATATTGTATTTAGGTAGAACCTGTAATTTACTGAGATTTAGGGGGGTGGCCAGTTAAAGATTGTGATTAAACCGAATTTTTAGTTATTGGCCACCTATGCCAGTAACTAGTCAAATGTCTATCTTTGTTATTCCGGCGAAATTGAACCCTATTTATATAATGTGTAAGGTAAGCTATCCAATACAAAAATATTCATCACTTTACATGCTTTTGTTCAGATACTGGCATAGGTGGCCAATTGAGTGGCCAGTTACTGATAATTTAATTTTATTTAACAGATACTTCTTTTATAAACAACAAAATGCCCAAAAAGAAACAGCACATTAAATAAGCCATTGGTAATGCACTGAGGTTAAACCGAAATATAGAAAGGTTTATTTGAAAAGTGTCTAAACAATTTGGTGGACCGCGAAGCAGCCTTCAATTTAAAATTCAAAATCCTAACGCAAAATTTGAGTCCGGGCCAGATCCTGTACTGATTGCAGGTTTGAAAAGGAAACATTACAGTTTTAATCTCTTTTTTCTGCTGCTGGTCTTGTTTGCAATCTTCTTATCATCTACCCTTACAAAAGAGTACCGATCAGTGTGACTGAGTGTTCCCTCCGGTTGGTATAACGGAATGTAGCGATTCAGGTAATTGCAGGAGTTTTTGGTGATGTCTCTAATTGACAATTGTATTTATCCGCCATTTTAGGCAAATAATTTTCTATTGACAGCTGTTATTCTTGCTTGTAGTTTGATATTAAACACATCTGACCCTTGAAGTGTTTAACCTATGCCGAATCCTAAGCGTACCTATATATCTAATCGCGCTAATACTCGAACTCGACACGTATATTCCAACCTGCAGGTGTTGCCGTATTTCGTCTCATAAAGGATTTACCTATCTCAAAGGTTTCATTATCAGATCAACTCAAAACAAGAAGGTTACCAAAACCTCCTAAGCGAATAATGAAGAGACAGTCTAACAAAGCCCTATTTGTCCTAACGTCTGATCGATAGTTATGCCGAAATGATAAAAGCTAAACAGCTTAAAAAGCAAGAAGCTTTAGCAAACCAGGAAAGAAAGAAATTTCGGGAAGCAAAAAATAACTAGGTACAACAATAAAAAAGTTAAAAAGAAAAGTAACAAAGATATTAATGAGAGAAGGAAAGGTACTACAGATAAGTTAGTCACTAGAGAAGAAAAATTTGATACACATTTGAATGACGTGTCTAATAAGACTATGAAATTTTCTACCAGCTGATTAACCACATGCTGTGATTCGATTGTGCTTATGATTTAAGTCATATAATAAGGAAAATTATAGAAATCTCTTGCATTCCGCTAAGCCAAAGAGTCCACGTCCCCGATGAAGACGAAGGCTCCGTTTTTATGTCATATTTGATACCGGGAGAGTAGCCCAGATTCATCAGATGAAAATGCAGTGTCATTTTCATCTAGAATATGATTAAAAGAAGCTTAAAACCAAGGGTATAAATTAATATTTTCTGGTTATGGTAATAAGTGAACAAAGTATTAACCTATGTTGCAATTAATGTAATCTCATCATCATTATGTTTAAGTATTGTATTGAATGACGTTACAGATGTTCCTATTTTTGTCCTAAGGTAATCTAATTGCATTAATAATGATTTAATTGCTAAATAACAGTTGTTTTGTTCATGTGGCCAGTTACTAGACCTGTACTTGCCAATTTCTAAATTTTGCGGCCAATTATTGGTAAAAAATGTCTGTTTTTATTATTAATAAATTAAAAATATTAAAACATGTTTGATTCTACTAAACGGCTAAACATAATAAGAAAAGAGGATATTCTTTATCTGTAGGTGTAAAAATTTAACAATATTTAATGATACTTCCTTAAAAAAAATGATCCTGAACTGGCCAAAGAGCTTAAGTGGCCAGTTACTGGTAAGTTTACCCTACAACAATAAAAAAGTTAAAAAGAAAAGTAACAAAGATATTAATGAGAGAAGGAAAGGTACTACAGATAAGTTAGTCACTAGAGAAGAAAAATTTGATACACATTTGAATGACGTGTCTAATAAGACTATGAAATTTTCTACCAGCTGATTAACCACATGCTGTGATTCGATTGTGCTTATGATTTAAGTCATATAATAAGGAAAATTATAGAAATCTCTTGCATTCCGCTAAGCCAAAGAGTCCACGTCCCCGATGAAGACGAAGGCTCCGTTTTTATGTCATATTTGATACCGGGAGAGTAGCCCAGATTCATCAGATGAAAATGCAGTGTCATTTTCATCTAGAATATGATTAAAAGAAGCTTAAAACCAAGGGTATAAATTAATATTTTCTGGTTATGGTAATAAGTGAACAAAGTATTAACCTATGTTGCAATTAATGTAATCTCATCATCATTATGTTTAAGTATTGTATTGAATGACGTTACAGATGTTCCTATTTTTGTCCTAAGGTAATCTAATTGCATTAATAATGATTTAATTGCTAAATAACAGTTGTTTTGTTCATGTGGCCAGTTACTAGACCTGTACTTGCCAATTTCTAAATTTTGCGGCCAATTATTGGTAAAAAATGTCTGTTTTTATTATTAATAAATTAAAAATATTAAAACATGTTTGATTCTACTAAACGGCTAAACATAATAAGAAAAGAGGATATTCTTTATCTGTAGGTGTAAAAATTTAACAATATTTAATGATACTTCCTTAAAAAAAATGATCCTGAACTGGCCAAAGAGCTTAAGTGGCCAGTTACTGGTAAGTTTACCCTACGACAATAGGCGTGATGAAAAAAAAATTAAGGATGTCAAACGGTGCTATTTTTTATTGGGTTCAAATGTCTGTATGGGACTAACTACACTTAGCTGCTCCAGAAATGACTGTCAAAGTTCAACATTCCTACGGAGTGCTAAAAACGCTCCATACAAATGGCCACCAAATCGTGACATCATTATATGTCTTGGTTAGTAGTTGCCATTACCGTGGAAAAGTGCGTTTAAGTTCGTGATTATTGTACAATTATTGTTTTGTTAAATTATGAAAAGTCTGAAAACTATGTCAAAATCTCTTTTCGACTTGAAAAAAATTATAAAATTTGCGTACAGTATTTTTTTTTCTTTGTTTCATGAAATATTGAGCTAATTTTATTAATATAACTACAGTATGCTGTACATAGAATTCAACATCAGGTGTTATCCCTATTAGTTAAAATTAAAAGTGACTGGAGCTCATGTTATAAACTACATGTTTGGGCTGGTTCTCTTATTTTTCGCAGAAAATTGTTACGCCGATTATCACTTCCCAACTCCCGTTTCGCGGAATTTTATTTCGCCGACCTTTCATTTCCCAACTTATCAATTGCTAACTTATTAATTGCCAACCTCACCGTTAGCAACTTAACTTTTGGTCTGTGTTTTATTACGTAAATTTTTAAAACGCCACCTTTCATGTAGCAGAATGTTTTAGTTGGCATAATATACACTTAGTTGTTTATTGTTTACCAAATGTTTTGTTGAGTAGCGTTTCGTTTAGCAACTCCGTTTTATTATTACATCGTGGGTAAGCGCTACCTAACAGAATTCTTGAACATAAATCTACATACTCAGAAGAAAAATTATTGATGTGCATTGCTTCCAATTTGAAAGTGTAGTGGTATTATTAGTAAATTCTTGCTAATTTAATTTAAAACTAAAAATTAAAAACTATTCTAAAAGTAAATTATAAATATATGTATAATATGTTTTTTTTTGTAATACTTGCAAGCAGTTTAATATTACCTTCATGTAAGCAAGCGATATGACGCTCCGCTCGCTTCGCTCGCTCCGCTATCCATGGTCATAAAACAAACCTAACCTAACCTACAGTTTTTGGGTTTTGACCCATATTCCATTTTGTCGCAGTTACTCTTGCTTGCCAGAGTTTCGGCCAACCAAAAAATATGTAAGCATTGGTATGTATCTTTTTCTTATTTGTAACTTGCCTAATGTATGAAAAGGGAACGTTAATTCCATCAACGAAACGTTAATCGTCCAAAAGTTGTTCGACCAAGTGAAAGATTTGACTAATGATTAGTCTGCCAAAAGTTTAGAGGCATAATAATAATCTGCTTTTCAATAATTCTGCCAAGTGAAAAGTTGTCATACAAAAATTTGGTAATCGTTAGTTGTCAAAGTGAAAAGTCGGCGAAACGTTAGTTGGCAAATGAAATTCGGCCAAAAATAGTTCTGCGAAAAGGCAGGATACCGTTTGGGCTTTCCGCTTTGTAGAGCCAAGCAAATATAAAGTAATTCAGACTCAGGATTCAGTACTTACTTATTCCATGGCACATGCTGTGTTCTTGTGGCTAATTATAATAGATAATAATTATATAGACAAACCACACCATTTGAACGTAAATGATGAGAGTTACATTCCAATTATGATATTTTTTTAGATTAAAAAATATCTATAGCTTTAATTTGCCAAATCAGTAAAAAACTAGTAGTAGACAAAAATTTACTTTATTATGTGTTCAGTAAAACTAGGTATTCTCTTCTACTCAGAAGAAAGCAATAAGAAATAATCAGCATTAGACAGTAGTAATAACTTACTTTAATAGACCCGTCAAAATGTTCGCCACTTTGATATTGCATTTAAAATATGAAAGTGCGGCTATCTGAATGAACAGATGTAATCTCGACACTTGGGCAGAAAGGAATAATTTTGTTATAACTCTGAGGTTAATAGCTTCCTTCATCATTTTACAGTAATATGTCAGGAGCCAACATTTCATATTTTGTGAAAGTCCTAAATCGAAATCCATTTGCAGAAAAGTGAGTAAATAAGACAAAAAAAATATTTTCAGATTTTTTATGCGTATATTTTTGGAAAAAATCTGCTGAAATTGCTAAACCGGAAGTTGACGTCACATAGTGGATTGAGGACCTTTGCCTCGAAATTAAATAAAAAAAAAAAAGTATTTTCCGCTTATCAGTTACTTCAAATTCGACAATTGACGGAACAATTGTCATTGTCATCCCTTTGTCTTTGTTCAATTTTCGCTCGTCCTAAATTTTCTCAATTATAATTATTATCACCCTATCTACGACTCGGCTTTCTCACGGATGATTCGCAACTTTCTTACGACTTGGCTCTCTCACGGACATTGATTCGCATCTTTACTAAGACTCGGTTTTGCCACGGATATGCATATGCACTATTATCTACGACCTGGCTTTTCCGCGGGCTTGTAAAATGAAGAACTCGGAC
Organism: Apotomis turbidana; assembly: GCA_905147355.2. Classification (NCBI taxonomy): domain Eukaryota; kingdom Metazoa; phylum Arthropoda; class Insecta; order Lepidoptera; family Tortricidae; genus Apotomis; species Apotomis turbidana. The sequence continues at coordinate 7,314,848 of LR990297.1, read as the reverse complement.
GGATTATCGCAAGCTGATAGAAGGTGCAAATAAGTTCTGGGAGCAGTATATTTTCCCTAAAGTATATAAATGTGTTAAATAAACATACATATATATAATAGCTTACAGTGTGTTTCATTTCATTGCATAGGTAAATGCATATACTAATTTGTCCCAATATTTACACGCCCATGGTCCAAGTATATATATGATCATTAAAACACGACCAGGTACCGACTCTGATTATTACAATATATATTATAGAATGATGTGGCTATAGTGGATGATCCTGGGTTTGAATCCCAGCAAGGGCATTTATTTGTGTCATGAGCACAGATATTTGTTCCTGTACTTATAATTATCCTATTTATTTGAATGCGTACCTGGTCTGTGAATCATATGCGGGGCTCGGACTTGTGTTGATAGTTCCTCGGACTTGTGGAGATAGTTCCTCATGATCCAAGTTAGTGCACTGCTAATCACATAGCATCACCGGTCTTGCTCGCGTTGTATTGAACGGAAAGAGCTCAGAACTCTTTGCCGCGCGACAAACAAGGTGAATAAAGTAAGCACTAGGTATTGAGAGGTATGCTCATTAACTTTCGACTAAATTAAACAAGATTGTGAGTTATGAACACATTGCTTTATTGCAACTATAACTGTTTTTTTTTATTATCTTTGCATCCTCATTTCCCACTGGCTGTAACGTACCAGGTTCATTTTAAGTTGTAGATGAAATGGATGTTTGAACACTGGCAATCTGGGCTTCAATTTTGGGCGGACGTGCATCGTTTTCCAGTACATAAAATCTTCCTCCAACTGTAAGAAATGGATGGATAATTAATACCGATTGAAAAAAATAACTTTATAAGTATAATACTATTAATATAGTACTGTGATTAAGTAATTTACTACTCACATTTAGATGATCTTCACAAATAAACAATCCATAGTTGGGCACATAAGCCCATCAACCCGCACGACACTGTTATTTTTATTTCCCAGAGGAACAGTAAAAAATTACTTTTTCGGGCATGTAGTACTATTATTTCCACAGTTTTTCATAAAACAATACTTCGTTTTAACGAAAGACATTTCGTTGAACTTACGATAACATATTTTAAATTGAACGGGCATGACAACGTCAATTAAATACCATAGATATTCCATTGATGCGTTCACGTTCAATGTTAAGGCTGTCACACGCGACGGATTTTTGTAATTATTTATCTAAGTAGAATATAGAAGTTGTATTTACTTCCTAGGCGTTATTTGTCAAGCATACATACGATAAATGTACAAAATTTAGTCTGCGTAGCTTTAACTATAGTTACGAGAATCGTATGCGTGTAGGGCAGTTTTAAATAAACTTTACAACCTCCATGAAAAGACTGAACTGCCACGTAATTTTTTTTTCGTTGGCAACATTTCTCCACTAAATGATGTCATTTTGGCGGTTACGTTTCTTTAGAATGAGTAAATTGAATTCTTCGCTTCGTACCGAAGGCTTTCGAGGAAAATAAAAAATAAGTGTAACTTAAAATTTTGCCCTCTTTAGAACTGCATAATAAAAGATATTGGTGTGAAATATGAAATGTTGTCAATTTTCCCGTTTGACTTTTTCTTAAGGGTGAAACCAGAGGAGCGTAATTTGTCGCATAATTTCGGTCGCGTCATACATCATGTCACGTCAAGTCACGTGATCACGTCACACTTAGTAAGGCGCGACCTAAATTGCGCGACTCAAATTGCGCTCGTCTGGCTTAACCCTAATATACTTATTTTAGGGAAAGAGTATTCGATGCCGAAAAATAGTTATCGGCCATTTAGATATTAGTTTGGGTTTCTGTCACAAATAGCACTAAACAAAATGCATAAAAATAGGGAATGGAACTTGCTGGAAACCAAGTATTTCCGTCATCCTTTTTGGATGTAAAGACAAATCTGCAAAATAGTGTATTAATTTACACGGCAAGGCAAAGTTTAAACTAATTAGCAAATATAATTTTATTCAGAGATATCCAAATTGTAGTTCATATATTATCCAAACACGCTCGGGTGAAATGAATATTCAATCCAAGATTAGAGAACTAAATCACTCCTTTTACTAAGTACACATGTAACCAAGTTTAGTACTCGTACAAGTACGGACGTGACAAATACCCGTCTTTTAAGGATTGATTGCACTGACACTAGCGCGAATACTTATCTTCCCAAAGCCAAAACGTCACAAGAAACGGTGGCTTTGAACTGAGAACTGTCTTTTTGAGTATAAAGAGTAATAATACCGGATACAATTTAAGTTGTCGGTCGATTTCAATTATGCACGAAGCAACTTGGAACCACTTTTATCTGGCCGGTTGGTGATCTGGCAAATTATATACTTAGTATATTTAGTACTCGTAATACCAACGTAACAATATAGTTTCTAAGGCAAACTAACTCTTTTTTCGAAGATATACGCACTTCAATGAGTGAGTTGCTAATGTAGTTCTGTTTTACTGGATTTCTACGGACAACTAATTGGGAGTGAATTACTTTCACAGGGAAGTTTGTTTAGTATATTATGGAAGGACTACTATTAGCTGCCAGTATGGCTGTTTGCCGATGATTGGTAGTTGAGCTTAGGAAGTGTTTTAGTTCTCTTAGGTAATACCCGTAATTCTAATATTGAGCGTTTATTTTCTTAGAGTTATTATTTAACGTAATAATAATATAAGTAAACTACCTTATCTATGAAATTTTCATATCAATGTATATTTGCAGGTGGGCCGAATATAAATTGGCGTAGACAAAATTTACCATAGATAACAGATTTGTTTATGGACCACATTGGTCCTCTGGAAGCTATTGGCACTAAATTATTATGGACAGACGTAAGTTCACCCAAGTAGGCTGTATTAGCGCTTATATAGCCCTTACATAGCTGTAATAAGCCGAAGGGTTGAATAAACTTTTATGCAGCATGTGTGAACGCGTCACGGGTTAAAGTAACGTGAAGTTACTATCGCTGTGGAACGTGCTCAGTGGCGATAAATTGGAAAGATCTTTAAAATCCATTAATTACCCACATCAGATTCTGATGATAGTGTAATTTGATGGTGATGAAATGTAGAGTTTGGTCAAACGACACACGACAAGTCAAACGACATTGACTAGCGTAGTCGAACGTTAATTAAATTAAATCATGCGTTTCAGGCAACAAAGGCCCATCACTAGACCTTCTAATCCTCTATATAATATATAATGGTCCTCCTTGCGTTGTATTCCTTAGAGTTCAAGGTCGTGACCTCCCTTTACGTACTTCCCTCCCGTACGACCTTCCTCCATCTGTTTCTGTCTACGGCGGTACAACTACTGTGACGGAACAACAGTGTATGGTAAAATTCTGCCGTGCTATGGTAAAAGGTCGCCTTTTAGCTTTTAGCAGAATTACCAAGGAGACGCATACACATTAGGCGTGACCTTTTTAAACTCTAAATGTAAGCCAGAAACACAACCGTCTTCATTGAATTGAAACGGAAAGTATTCATATCACAATAAACATTTACTTTGCAATTGCCACCAGCTTTGCAAATACGAAATTATGTCAGTAGCAAAATATGTAATATAATCTCATCGTTTAAAGAACGTCGTATGTGACTCTAGATTGTATTATAATAACACATTCGTCTTTTGGTACCGTTCTACTGCGTGTACGAATTGAGAAGGTGATGACTGTATTTAATTTAGAGCAATGAGTCTTAACGGCTTCTTTTAGAAACTAGTTTTGTTTGGCAGGTTCGAGGAAACATTCCTTTTTTGTGTGTCTTTTGCATTTTTGCATAATGTATACATATTATTGAAAATATCCTGACTGACTCATCCACCCGCGTCGAATTACTTCGACTACTCGATAGTCACTCGATTTTAAATGAAATCCTTACTCAAAGAGTCTTTCAAGTTTTCTCCAAAAGACGACGTCATCATCATCATCATCATATCAGCCTATAGACGTCCACTGCTTGACAAAAGCCTCCCCAAAGTTCTCCACAACGATCGATCTTGCGCGCCGCCCTCATCCAATTTCTACCCGCGATCTTAACCAGGTCGTCGGTCCACATTGTTGGAGGCCTTCCATCGCTGCGTCTTCCGGTCAGGGGGAAGGACGACTTAGTTTAACTAAACTAAACTTTAACTAACTTTACGTTATCCTAGGTCAAAAGTGAGATATTCTGCCCGCCACGTGGGGAGAAAATCTCACTACTTGGTCATGGCAAGACGTACAACTTTAGACAATCACCGGCGACCTGGGACATTTACAAATTTACCGAATGGGTATTTTCCGCATATCGACATCCATTGCGCCTATTTGCTTGAAACCCAACAGAGGAGATGACAGTTTGTATGAAATTACCACACAGATGGCTCAATCTATATGGTAGTTAATAAAACATATCTCACGTGATATAAAATAATAAAATTGTTTTGACATAAAGTATTCTAAGATTTATAATCAGTACAATGTAACATGCTTACAGCAGGCAGGTTATAAAGAAATTGCCAGGATATTATGCAAGTACCAGATATTGCGCTAGAATTTTATAGAAATTATAGGAAACATATTTTGATGACGGCGCATTAAGATTCTAGACATATAATAAGAAGGCAATGCAACCAGGAAAACGGCGATAGCACCAGTTTGCAAAATTATGGCAATTTTAACATTCTTTCGTGTTATCGCGTATTGGAAAAAGCACAGCTTCATATGAAGAAGTAAAGCATAAATCTTGATTTACGTAGCACAGTAAGCAATCAAAACTAGCTGTCAATTTTTGTTTGCAATTTGAAATAGCGAGTAGTAAAATTGCCAGCTATTTTTGAGGCTGTCCGTACCTAAGGCCTTCTCTGTTGGCAAACAGGCTTTATATATAAGTTTATACAGCCATTATAACTCTAATTCAAGCTGTATAAAGGTTGTATAAGTGGTTACTTTCCTTTTACCTGCGTGCTACTTGTTTGCATGTTCAACTATTCCTGTATAAAAAAAAAAATAGGCAAGTACACGCGGTTGTATAGTCTCTGCCTTTTGTGTACAAATAAACTATACTGGCAATAAGAAGCCAATATGTGACCTAATAACTGACTTACATAGCACCAGGAAACAACACGAGAGGGCCACGCGAAAACGATTCTCAACGTCCCGATATAAAGACTAACAGAAATCGGTAGAATATTCAGCCTGTCATTATAGCCAATTAATTTGTCATAGAATGAACACTTGAGTATCTAACGACTGGTTGACGATATCGATAGTGTCAATGGTAATAAATTAATCGATAGACTGCTGTTACGGCGTGCGAAATGAAAGCAGTGGCCTGGGGCTACTCCAATGTTCGATATTCAACTATCGTTTAGTGCCGTCTTGCTCATCCAAATATTGTTTGACAGAGACGGCACTGTACGTCGATCGAGTTTCAAACATCGGAGTAGCCCTTCTGACACTTGCATCATAAATGTGTCTCGCGGCTAGACCGTTTCGTTTATGTCCAAAGATCGGAATTGGCACAGGGAAGTCGTGAGACTTCGATAATTCATATAACTATTGGGGAACGGAGATAAATACAAACAAAATGCGCTACTAAAATTACAAGTTATTAAATATTTGTATAGAATCTTTTTATCGATTCATATTTTTTTATGTGGTAACACCACATTTTTAATACACACATATAAATTAAGAAAGAAAAATTGAATCCGATCCACTACAATCCAAGCGGGATTTGAACCCGCGATCTCTGCGTTTCCGGCGCATTGCTCTTCCAACTGAGCTATTTGATCGCTACGTCAATCACACCAAATCTTTCATCCCTTAATTCTTTACGCTACTGGAGCGCCCTCTGCGTCACATGTTTTTGAAATGCTTATGCGCATTAGCCATACCCATTAAGGGATGAAAGATTTGGTGTGATTGACGTAGCGATCAAATAGCGCCGGAAACGCAGAGGTCGCGGGTTCAAATCCCGCTTGGATTGTAGTGGATCGCATTCAATTTTTCTTTCTTAATTTACGTTTGTGTCATTATTTATAGTTACAAGTTATTAGTTTTATTATTAATATATTAGATTTTTTTTTCAGATATAGTCCCCTCATCGATTTCTATGACGGCGACCCCAAGCATACAAAACGTTATGGACTTCGCCTATTATGAGCTCTAATATGGCTGGCTAGACCAAACTTAGTTTTAAATACTCTCTTACACGTGTGACAGTAGAGCTGGCCTGTCGAGTTGTACGTGTACGTGTAAGAGGGCCTCGGTCTTTCTTTACGAAGCTGGCTTCTTTTTTCAAATGACATGTATAAAGACGTATTTCAGGCATTTTTAGAAAAATCCTCACTAGCTCTACTGCTCACAGACCACTGGTCCTGTAGGTAGGACAAAAGGGCACTGTTACAATTCCGAGTCTACCAGCGTTTCACTATCACCTAGATATTTCTGGACGTCTGTGAATACGCAACCTAAGGGTTCTAAAATAGGATTTACCATAATATCTAAACCAAGAAGTGCTAAAGCTTTTATGAGTATTTAAAGATGCAGTTTCGTTGTCAACTGGTCGTTGCAGCTAATCAAACTCGTTAAGGCGGATAAGTTAGATAGTTATTGTCACATTATATCACCGGTGAAAAATGTTAAAATACATCGTCCGAGAACGTTCAAAAAGCAGTGAAAACTAATTAAAAAATATGTGTTATTAAATTGTTTTATTTTTCTTTATTTATTTACTTATACTTATATACCTAGTGCCTGTGTGAGTTGATGACCTCGCAAGTCTCAAATTATACCTCTTATTATATTTATATTTTCATCGAATACATAACTCAGTCGTTTGAATAAATTCTAATATATGAATTGACAAAAATAAAGTATTTATTGGACCTGCTCACAAAATTGGGGAATACGACTTGTAGATGAAGAATATATGAAAATCTGGACATACAAAAGTATTTTTTCCAAAGAAGGAGAAACGGAGACGCGTCCCTCGCAGGGTCAGATATTATTACATTGCTTATTTTTACTTCGCACTACGAAGTTGAATTTTTTTTTACTGTAATATAATGCAGAATTCAAAACTCGTATATTTTTATAATTTGAAGTTTTGATCGGGTCTATTGTACCACCCGCAACTTCGTACGCGTACTTTGTTTTACCGTAGTCGGGTATAAAGTATGCTATAACCATCTTTGGATGTCCAACTAGCGCTGTACCGTAATTGGTTAAAAGATTTGTCCAACCGTTTTTGCGTGATGCGAGCACAAAGTAATTATGCTCAACAGATTGTGCCAGATTGACATGACGACGCGCGCCCATAGAATAGAATAGAATAGAATAGAATTCATTTATTTGTAAATCACAGGTACTACAATAAGATCTTATTGAGTAATGTAAAAACATTCAGAACTCTGTGTTTTGCCGTTTGGCGTACAAATTTTATTCCTCATTACGTAATAATAAGGAATTGTTTATAACATAAAACAGTTAATACGCTTATAATAAAAAATTAAAACTGCACTTCATTTCGTTTATAAGATAAATATTAACATCATACAATACGCTCATAATTAAATTTAAAAAAATAACATTACATTAAAGTTTATAAAATTTAAAATATGTTATGTCAATATAGTATAAAAAAAGATAAAATAAAAAATAAAAACAGTTCAAGCGTATTATGTCAGTATCAATATTGTATAAAAAATATTCTACATATCGGAATTATTATACAAAACAAAAGATGATTCTGTATCACGCTATTAAGATTTTTAATCGCATTTATGACCCATCACCATAGAAATCTTTAAGTAGGTATAATTCCTTCAAAAAGTTCATAAAGTCGTTCGTGCTTGTTTAATTTCGATCCACTTATACTTATCCCATAAACTCCTTGTTATTAAGTCATCAAGCCAGCTGTGTTGTTTTGCAAATGTTATCTTAATTTAGTGATTAATAATGTCGATACACACGTAGAAGCACTCGTGTTTGGGTCCTGGTCGTGAGTCAGCCACTTCATCCAACCATATGCTGCGGATTCTTTGTTTTGGTTTTGTTATGGACAAATTAAATGAGGACTACTACTATTGAAAAGCTTTTTTTAGGCATGACTTGAATTGTATCGGGGCTGTTTAGCCCTCACTACCAGTAGTCGGTCTTCGTGTGGGAGTATAACCTGTTAATGGGATTATCTCGGCGCCACAGGAGTAATTTGAAGACGTTGACGAGAGCACACTGGACGCAAGGACTGCGTCGTGAGTGAACTGAATCGAATCAATCTGCTTTAGGGCGGGAGAGGGGAAAGAGAATCGGACTATGAGAGAGTAAATGTTATGACAGAGTACAGAGAGAGTATTGTATTGAAAAGCGTCCGCCAACGAACGCGAACCCTGTCGGAGGAATGCAAACTATGAACAGAAGATTTATGTTTGGAAGTAGAGCGCCGTTTATTTGCAGTGAGCAAAGCAGAGACGATGCAAAATAATAACCTTTAGTAGTCCTTATATCATCCGTCCATGATTTTGTTTACTTTTAATACGTTTTTATGAGAAAAATATGTTAACGGAAACCGTTTTTTCTCTCGAATGTACAGCTGAAAAATCACGAACATACTTAGGTGTTATAGTGACCCAGATATGACTCATTTTAAATAATTCAGTTTTTTTAAGACATAAGAGGCAAATGAGCATACGTTAATTTGATGGTAATTATTATAATGTAGTGTTAGTAGATCTACTAAATGTTATTTAATATTTCAGTTCATCCAAATGACGAAGTATTTTTTACCTAACTGTAAAATAAAATTTATGTTAATTGCCTATTATTTTTGTAAAATTGGGTAGTATAGTCATGTAAAGTAAACAGGTAATTACAATAAAATTATTTTAAATTAAGTCCGCCTGCATGGAACTCAACACTGACGCCGAATTGTAGGTAGGTACAATAGCATCCGAATATCCCATCCCTGACTATAAAGCCGGCAGTCTAAAACATATCACAATATTCAGAATCAGTGTAATGTGCCGTTGCCACGATCCAGACCTGTTTAAGCCTAGATTATACCCGTTATTCTACCGAACCAACATCACAGATAATAAACTCGTACTACTACGTGTAGGGCCCGCACAACCGGGAGATTTTAGTATGACAGTACCGTAAATATTACTTCAAACAATTCCATCACATTAGTGTTATAATTATATTACATGCGTACACGTAAAGGAGATATGTAGATACTCCAAATCAATGCTGGGTAGGAATTTTAAAATATTTCTTTTAACGATCAATTTAAAATATTAAATGTACCCAGAGATGTATAAAGTCTCTAGGTGTCTCATCATGCAAAAAAGTACAATTAATTAATTGAAATTAATGAATAGATCAGCCATCTGAGTTTAAATCTGTATCTCAGCTCCGGTTCTCTTTGTGATTAGTATATTCCGCATGTCTCCGCTCAGCTGCGCTTCAGTGGAGACGCACCCTAAGACGACATGCTGGTAGTGCAGCTGGCTACGATTACGAAGCCGGCGATCCTGGGTTCGAAACCTAGCAAGAGCAAATATTTTCGTAACGAGCTATTTTTATATTTTTTCCTGGGTCGTGGACGATTTTCATGTGTAGGTTACCCACCTATTTATTTGTAAAATAAATGTAAAGGGATCTTACACAAATCTAACTAGTCCCAAACTAGGCAAATCTCGTATTATGAGTACTAAACGACGACGATATACGTATACATAATACATAGTTAACATCCATGACCCAGGAACAAATATTCGTGTACATCATCATCATCATCATCAGCCCGGAGTCGTCCACTGCTGGACATAGGCCTTCCCCAGTTGGCGCCACCATACCCGGTCCTCAGCTTTCCGCATCCAACCACTTCCCGCCACTCTTTTCAGGTCGTTGGTCCACCTGGCGGGAGGCCGTCCTACAGGGCGTGTCGTTCGTGGTATCCACTCTAGAACTCTTCTGCCCCATCGACCATCGGCTCTACGGCAAATATCCACGGCCCACTGCCACTTCAACTTGCATATCTTTAGGACTAAGTCGGTCACTTTGGTTCTCCGTCGGATCTCCTGGTTCCGGATTTTGTCCTTCAGAGAATCTGTCCGGATTCTGTCCATAGCTCGCTGAGCAACGTGGAATTTGTGGACGAGGCCTTTTGTTAGTGTCCACGTCTCGGCCCCCTAAATTCGAGTACATCGCATAAATATTTGCCCTGGCCGGGATTCCAACCCAAGACAGCTGGCTCAGTAGGCAGAGTGCACTAAGAACTGCCCCAACCGCGTCGTCAATAACACAAGTCTATTAGGGCTGAACTACTAGGTCGATTTGTCTGATATTAATGTCTGGAACATAGGGGTATGTAGTTACAACCGAGAAAATGAACCTCAAACCTCCATGGAACTAAGAACGACATAAAAGAGTAAAAATTAAAAAGTGGCAATGCTATAGAGTCGTCCCTTTGTAATCAATCTAAGAAAACGACCCTACAGTATTGGCGCGTTTAGTTAAATTATCAAAGAAAAATTAAATGCGATCCACTGCAATGCAAGCAGGACTTGAACCCGTGGCCCACGCCTCCGGCGCAGTGCTCTCCCACCTGAGCTATCACATCCTTACGTCAATCACTCTAAATTCTTGACTCCATAATTCCGCGCCACTGGAGCGCCCTCTGCGTCATATACGTGTTTAACAATTAGAACACAATACATGAAAATATACTTGCATTCTATCTAAGTATAATTTGCTGTAATACAATTTAGATAACACTTACGAACCGTGTATATTTACAGCATTTCCAGTTACACATATCACCGGTATTGATCAATTTGAAATGCAAAACTAATATTCTGACAGAAACAGTTGGCCACACTTGCCCCTGCGGGCGGTAACGGCATCAGATCGGTTGCTATTGTTTGACAGTAATTGTTGTCGATCGCTGAACGCCAATACTTGACCTACCTATACTTCTGATATATAAGCACGTGTACAATGTTAAACGTTTCCAGATCTTAAAGTAACTTTAGGGATATAATTGACAACATTTCAACACACAACATAGTTTTGGAATTACTACATTGTAGAACGAGTACATTTTAATATATTAATAACTAGCTGTGCCCCGCGGTGTTACCCGCTCATCCCACGGGAACACTAATTTTTTTCGGGATGAAAAGTATCCTATGTCCTTTCCCGGGTCTCAAACTATCTCCATACCGAATTTCATCTAAATCGGTTCAGCGGTTTAAGCGTGAAGAGGTAACAGACAGACAGACAGACAGACAGACAGACACACTTTCGCATTTATAATATTAGTATGGATTAAAATAATTAATAATCTCAGAATAAAATATAAAAACAGTGATTACATCCTTTTTCTAAGCGGAAATAAATATAAAATGTTGTCAAATGCATAAAAACCTGGATACACGTCGGTGCGTCAGACTGACGCACCGACGGTTTCGTATCATACACAAACAACATACACAATATTTGCCTGATAAGCTTTGAAATAATTATCTCCTTCACTCTAGCAATATCTCTATTACGGAAAATATATCAATTCTTGCTGTTTGTTTCATAAGTAACATTTATAATTGTTATTTAAAAACGGGGTTTAGCTAAACCGTATTTTTTGTCAGTCGCATAATTTTGATAAAATTATATAATTATGGTGCTTGCGGTTTCTTTTCGATTGTGTGGTGGCCACCACATTTGTTCAATTTTAGTAGGGTTTTTGGTAGGGGAAGTAGTGGTTGAAAGCTCTATCCATGCCTACATTTTTTTATATGTACTTGTACAAACTTAACATTCCCTACACACAAAGACTTCCACTTTGTTACTAAGGTTCTAACACGGTACACGATCACTATCAGTTTCTAACAAACGACCAACATAACTTAAACCCTGAAACATTCGCCACATGATACAATCGATGGTTCATTTAATCCTGGTAACGTTAGGGTCACTATCATTACCATTGTATGCGGCAAGTGATGGATCAGCCCTCCAGGGTCCAAAACAACTGACGGTCGCATGTCATTACAAAAAGACGTAAACGCCGTATAATTTCTATTTAGAATTGCCCTTTTGTGTCGAGGGCTGTGTTTGAGAGAAATCTCGCAATTGGCACTGCCTAAAGCGTAGTATGTGATAAAGATATTGGATACTAGGGTTAACTTAAATGGAAGCGGGTATCTACTTGGGTAACCTACAATAGTGAGCGGAGACACATTACGAAAAGTTAGAAAGGATTCCAAAAACTCATATACAGAGATGAATTACTTTGGTTTTTTTTTTCTCATAAACGAATCGCCTCGAATTGCGTCATTTCAAAGGATTCCTTTTGATTTATAACAAATCGTAGAATAAATTGGCCTAGAAACCTAGCTACTGACATTTTATAGTGCAAATATAAATACGTATGCACATTATTGTCATTTAAAGGCTATTTGTAGGGCCATCGCCACTATCCCAGGTAAAAAAGGCAACTTGTAAGGCTATAGCTATAGCTAATACGTGCCTTCAGAATAACGAGTGTACTGAAGATACAAACGACATCTATTAATGTATGTGGTTTTTCTAAAGCCTTCGTTAGACCATGTCATTATTTTTACTTCCATAATAATTCTCTGGTAAAAAATAATAATACCTAATGTGTTGAAAATGAACATTGAACGCACCTTACCTTAATGTTACATAAAAAAAAATGTTCTCATTACTACTAAAATAAACTAATGTTATACTCATTGAACCATTAGTAAACATGTAAATATTTTTTTATTGTTATTAATACATATTGTAAGTTGTTGTAGTTTATTAAAACTTATAGTAGTTTATCAATTTATAAATTTATGAAACATGTAATGTCTCATTTTTTAATGTGGGTAGGTAAACCACACAGAACAGAAAAAACAGTAGAAGTGTTATGGGGGCGTGGCGCGTGTGCCAACGTTAAGAGCCGTTGCTCACAACCTGGTTCAGTTAAGCGCAGTGACTTTAGAGAAACGGTTGTGCCGATCACATCGAAAAAAATATGTAAACAATTGTAAACATGCCGTATTGCTCCATTTTGGAATACAAAAACCAGAGCCGTACCAAAAATATCACCCTTGGTGGCATTTCGTATCATCGGCAAGTTGTATTTAATTAGATTTTAATATATTTCTTGTTATTTTAAAAACGTGAAATAATTTGATACAAAAATGAACTTAATAGGAATGCAATAAGGTCGTTTTCATCCAATGTCACTAAATCGTACCCTTCCAGAACGTTCGCTACTCGTTCGTCCATTGACCCCGCAAGAATAGTGAGAGATGTTATCGATAAAATTATCGATATTTTTTTCCTGTATTATTAGAGTTTATTTTTTGTTTCGTAAACATCGACTTTAAAAATCATAACGAAGATTATAAGTTTAGTATTCATAACAAGGCTGTATTTAATTTAAATTACGATATTAGTATTTATGTATGTTTGTCAAATCTTGCAAACGATTTTTAAACCATGTACCGTGGCTGGGGTATATTGGTAAATTTCAAAATTAAAACGTCTGTATCTTCCTGAACTATCGACTATATCCACCTACCAACTAAATTGACATTCATTAGTAAAGGAGTAAAATCTTATAAATATTATCATATGATAAGCTGGGAAATAAGTCAATTACAGGTATTATTAGGCCATGCGATGAAATACATAACGTTATAATTATTTTTAATCTCATTTTAGTATAATAAATTATGAAATATTAAAACATAATATTATTTATAACGTTGACAGTGTAAGTTTTATCGATATTCTGAGCTACGCAATACGCACATCACTTGTTAGTGTAGAGTGCTGCCACCTAGAGTCAAGTAGCCAAATTATTATCGTTTGTTGATGCTTCATGGGTCGACTACTCGCCGCTAGGTGGCAGAACTACCTTTGAAACTTTTGGATTTGTATCTTTACGTCGTAAGTAACAAACATACGCCATGTAATTTATACAGTATTACTAAGAGATGAGGTTCAAAATACATTTCCTGACAGTGGTTTATAATCTCATTCGTAATGGAATGCTATAGCGAATCACGTTCAAGATTTCTTTGTAGTTAACTATTTCAATGTGTGTTTTTTGGCTACAACCGATCACTTAGAGACCGAGGCGTATGCCACTTCCACTGTTTTCTATTCCGTGGTAAACCACAATTTAATTTAAGCCTTAAGCTTTGATCTTTGTATTTAAGGCTTATACGTATGTTTGATCTATGGTATAGTTTATCAATTTGTTTATTAAAACTTATTGTAGTGTATCATCTCCACAAAGGTACTACTAGCGCCATCTATTGCTGAGTAGCAGTACTAGACGAAATTAACGCGCTTGGTCGGTGTTTTACACAATCGTCTTATTAAATAAATAATGTAAGCATAAATATGTAAGGTGCAACAGTAGGTACCGTCGGCTGCAGAAATATTAAATCGAGCGTCAGAAATGTGCGCGATTATCAATTGAAATCTGCACAAACAGACAGCTTATTCTGAGATTTATGAGGATGTTATTTTTGCTGTAGAATGTGCCGTACCTGTCTAATGTTAAGTTTAGTATAATTAATCATTTCTACAATTTTATTATTTTGCTTTTCTGAATATTGTTGCACTATTATAACTATTAAGAAGTCATATTCGAAAAATAACTATCATTAGTCCAACCAATTAAAGGAGTAACCTTATCGGTAAAGTACCGACAAAAAAGTTCTAAATTGACTCGTTCCTTTTTTCTGCGGCAACCACAATCGGATACAATCGGGAGAGCTATTATAAAAGGACGCATTGGCATGGGAACTGGATGATGCTTATGTCCTTTTGTGAAAATTTGGACGAGCATAAAAGGATGTTTGTACATAGGGATTGTACGGCTGTTACGTCGTTTTGTAAAAGATCGGAAAGGGCCACCTGTGGCGCGACGCGTCCTGTCTATTGAGGCTAATTTGTCAAATCGACGCCATCGACAGCGATTGGTTTTGATTTGTGGGATTTTATCCATGGGGTTGTCACAGTCTTTTTCTGTAGGTAACAATAACTTTATCAAGCAAAATGGCTCGGGGAAGGAGGGTTTAGTAGTGAGAAGCTAGTTTGAACCAATACGAGTGCTACTAATCATTTCGGTATTAATGAAAATTTTGTATTTTGCGTATGCACGTATGGTCATAAAGATACTCCGGGGTTTTCGGTGCACCAATGATTTGACGCCTACTCTATGATTATAAATCAATTATAAAAATTTAATCTGTCATTATAACATTCTCAGATTTTTGTCCCTTTTGCCAATCCAACATTGCGTCTTCTACTTATTTTAGGAACATGGTGTTCACTATAATAAAGGTAGAATTCGCCTTTAGGTAATGCAGTTTTTTAAGGTCAGCACATATTCTGGCTAGAAATTTCCAATTTTACAGCTCAGCCAAGAACGTTTTTATTGGCATGGATTATGTTAACTAGCACGCAAATGCCTTTTGTGTCAAAATGTAATGTAAACTTACCTTGCAAGATCCTTGGACGCATATGGCTCTGTACCCGGGTTTGGTGCAAGGAGTACCATCTGTCACGAGTGCCAAGGATGCGTAGAACTGCTGCCCGCGCGGCCGGCAGTTCAGGGTGCAGGGTGAGTCGCCTGGAATAGAGATTTGTAAAAGGTTAGAGACGAAGACATCTTGGCTCAAAAACATCAGCAAATAATTCTGGCTGAACACACGATTGTTATTTAAAAAAGCGCTATTCTCAATGGCTATTGTACTTAAATAGCGATGGTAGCGATATTTAAAAAGCCGTTAACAAACTCCGCATTGCAAGGATCGCCAACCGAAGGTGGAAGTTAGCCTCCGGTATAAGATGGCATCTAAAGAAGAACTAGGTGGACTGAATGCTTGCTGAAGGTCGAAGGTATTGTGCAAGTTTAACTTACCATCAACATACGGCACCCAAGTGTAGAACCTGCCCCTGAAGGGCCGCCGATCATAAACGGCGCATTGCTCGGCACGTGAGTCTCGGAGTGGACCGGGACACGGCTGGAAAAGTAAAAGAAAACATTCGTAAGTCTTACAAATATACAAGGATATGATTCGGTCCGTATAAAAACCACCTCGAACCTGATCGCTTCGATGTTCCTGAAGACGAAAGAACGCCATACGGATTCGAAACATGTCGAGCCGTTCCTGACACATCCGTGAGTGAGGTCTTAATCATGATGTTATTAAGTTTGGTAATAGCATACCTTCCTAGATTATTGCCTGTGTAAGTATGTGTATCTGAACACATAAACATGGGCTTATGGGTTTAGTGAAAACGGCCTAGCTTTTGCTAATTTTGCCTTTTCTATGTCACAGGGGGCAAACGAGCAAACGAATCGCCTGATGGAAAGCGATTACCGTCGCCCATAGACACCTTCAACACCAGAGGAGTCACAAGTGCGTTGCCGGCCTTTCAGGTGGGAAAACGCTCATTCTGATCTAGGTAAGTATATCAGAACAGGAAGATCTACATCGAAGCAGAAGTTGAGCAGAGGCGCCCACTACCTTTGCTAAATTTTTTGTTAAACTTTGAAACTGGTTAGCCCACTTATTGGCTGACTGGTTGATTGACTCAGCAATGGCCAGAGCAAAGTCCAAGAATCAGGCTAATTTACTTTTATCTTGCCGGCCAATTAGTAAAATTAGTAACTAACTGACTTTTAGCTAGCAAACTCTTCAGTCTTCTTGTAAGGGCACATACTGCATAGAGGACTATCTTACCTCAGTATTGCACTCGTGGTACCGCCGCGCCAGGCCGGGGCAGTCGGGATCCCCGCTTGGAATCTCACGAGCCCTCCTCAACCGTTCTGCACCCCGCGACAACTTCCTTCTCTTTCTACTACGGCGCATTCTGGAAATCAATAAGGAATTATTTGAGTATAATAATTATTTTAATTTACTTCAGTGGACATGAATTTTTAAACTTTCAGTCTCAATTCGATTATCTATTTTAGGGATATCCAACAAAAATGTTGTTTTATTATAAAATTACATGTTATAACTTAAAAATGTGATAGGGACTGATACAACAGAAATTAATGAAGTTAAAATAATCGAGACTAAGAATAGTCTTATACAATTTTTACCAGATAATAATACATTTAGTCAATGGCAAGTTTAATGGCAAACAAGTATATAATTATAGTTCTCCTATAGTGACCCTATGCAAAACTATTCTAGTCTATTTTGTGCACTTAAATGGCGAGCTAGGTCAATTATTATAAAAATTAAATCTGTCCAGCCTGTGTAGCATACCATCGAAGATAAATATCACGTTGAAAATGTGCTGTACAAGAAAGCGCTTTTCATAATCATTTCACAAATTGGTTGAAGATGGCCAGTGGTGAGAAGTTTAATTGTTTCTGGTTAACCACTAAAACCTCTTAACATTGATATTCATACAAAACCGGTAGCAAAAGCACGTTTTATGAAGATCTTAGCCCCATCTTAGTCAAGCTCTTTGCTCGCTTAAAACAACGATACAAGATGAAGTCTAAAGTATCTGAAATATATCTGAAACATCGCTTATTTGGTAATATTCTAAAGTACACTTAAATTAGCGCCCAGCTAACACTAGGTGAGTTCATTACACCACCATAGCAAATATCCCTGTGAATGAGTATGTGTCGAAGATTGGAAACAATATGACAGTTTTAAATTTGGTCCTTATATTATTGACCACCAAATGAACAATAAAATATTCTCAGATGAATAGATTTCTCATATGAGGAAGTGCCTAATGTGAAGGTTGTGCTTCACAGTTGGTGCTAATTGGCTACCGACATAAAAGTAAAGTTGTTTTATATTTAGAATAAGACGCGTGACATCCGTCAATGAAATAAAATGTAGTAGTTAGTCTTTCCTTGGCCTCCGGGCAATAAAGATATTAATTAACGTACCTCTGCTCTTTTAATAATCCATCTGACTTAGCCCCCTAACATGTGGTGGAGGTGCGGGCTATAGAATACATGAGCAAATTTGCCATTTGTAAAGCAGTACCTAGAGTCACAGCGGAGATTATCGCACAGTTTATTGTCGAGAACATATTCTGCACCTTCGGGGGCATCGAATCAATAATCACTGATCGAGGTACAGTCTTCACTTCAAAACTGGTGCAAAATACAGTAGAAGAGTTTGGTGGTCGACTTCTTCATACGACGGCATACCATCCACAGGCGAATGGCTTAATAGAAAGATTCTTCAAGACATTGACAACAGCCATGTCAAAATGTATACAAGAAGATCAGAAGGACTGGTCGTCAGCATTACCAAGAATTGTCTTCTCATACAATACTTCAGTTCAAGCATCTACAGGCGTCGCGCCATATCATATAGTTTTTGGAAGGGAGCCATATTTTAATCAAGATTTGAAGCTAAGAATTCATGAGGAAGAACAAACTACATTAAAGAAGAAAATGAACTACATACAAGATTTATCAGAGAAAGCAATGAAAAATATTGAAAAGGCTCAGCGTTCACAAAAACTACAATATGACAAGAAGACAAAATCAGTTCAATATGAGCCTGATGATTTGGTCATGATTATAAAACCAAGACGGTTGACTGGAAGAAGTTTAAAACTTTGTAGATTATTTGTAGGACCATATAAGATTGTTCACCGATTGTCTTCATTGAATTATGTGGTACAAAAACTCACTCCTAATGGTCGTGCCAAGAACGTGATAATTCATGTTAACAGATTAAAGAAATTCTTTAATCGTTAATTCTAATTAATATAAACAATTCTATACTTCTAGGGTGTAAATAATAAAACTATTATTTTTCAGAAATTTTTAATTCAGGTTGACTGTACATGTGGATGCAA
Source organism: Apotomis turbidana (assembly GCA_905147355.2). NCBI lineage: Eukaryota > Metazoa > Arthropoda > Insecta > Lepidoptera > Tortricidae > Apotomis > Apotomis turbidana. The sequence continues at coordinate 7,295,956 of LR990297.1, read as the reverse complement.
TGCAATGCAATGTACAAGGATGCAGTTATGTTTGTTGCATTTGCAAGTGTCACTGTTGTAACTATAATTTAATTTCTTTCCACTATATATTGGCTGCTTTTCTAGGATATTACAATAGGAAGTTCAATTTTTAATTTCTTGCACTATAAATTTATTGCACTTTAAGTTTATTGCACTTACAATACCTTTCCTTGTAATAATAATAACTTATAACTTTCACAGAATTCCAATAATTAATTATAACACTTTTTTTCCAGCATTTTAATTTGTGTATACTAATATGTTTTTCTTTTTCATGTAATCCAACACTGCAAGGGCCATAGCTGTCCCAGTTCCTCGGGATTTCAGCTACTGGGATGACTGAATGCGACTCGCATTCTACATCCAGGAGGCGGCAGGAGCGTGGGATCTTGGCATGACGAGCCAAGGATCGCACAGCACCCTGCATCAGGCCAATGCAGTCTGAAGATCTTATTTTATGTTCATGTCTGTAATATAATAAATTTTATTAATTTTAATTAAGTGATAGGTAGGATTTTTAATAAAAATAACTTTCGTTTCGTGTTTTAATAATTAATTTCTCGACAGTGACATAACATTTGACATGTCAATATGACGTGTCATGCCATCGTCTATGGTCGTGAAATTAATTATGAGGTAATGGTTTATTTTATGGTACAGAATCTTGAACCATAGTCCATATGATTCAGGATTCTAATGTAAAGGTATTAGTTTGACGGTACAGATTTCTGGGGCATATTTAATATATATGTGCCAGGATTCTAATATAAAGATAGTGATAAACGGTTGTCACTATTTGTTAGTTCTGTATGGATGTTTGAGACAAGTGTCATAGACAATGTGTCAGGCATCTAATATAAGGGCAGTGACATATCGTGGTACAATTGTTTGGAGCATGCGACGTGTGTCATATGTCATACTCCAGGCAGTTAAGGTGGGAACATTCGATACGATTTAATCGGGTTAGCCGGTTTTACACTAGGCGATTAAATTGTTGAAGCTTGATGTATCGAATGGTCTATGCTTTATTAATTAGTCGAATAACATTCGGGATAAGTTGGTGCCTTGCCTTTTTAGCAGGTTTTTTGTCAAGGCAAAGCCAATGTCAGACAACATGTCAGATTACGTAACATGCCATAGGCTAGTGTCTGTTCATGTCCTGACCCTGGTTATCTCTTAGCAAGAGACCATCTGGGTATGAATGTATGGGTATTCCTGCATAGGCAGGGACCTCTAATATGTTAGGCAGGAGTAGTTTTGTCTAGCGTTTATATAGTAAGACGAATGTCCCTCGTTTATCCCGAGACGGCGGGAAATGTGAAGGTTGTGCTTCACAGTTGGTGCTAATTGGCTACCGACATAAAAGTAAAGTTGTTTTATATTTAGAATAAGACGCGTGACATCCGTCAATGAAATAAAATGTAGTAGTTAGTCTTTCCTTGGCCTCCGGGCAATAAAGATATTAATTAACGTACCTCTGCTCTTTTAATAATCCATCTGACTTAGCCCCCTAACACTACATTAATTTTGTATTGCCTACAAGAGAGTATTAGATAAATACATCAAAAAACCAGTTTACCTGCTTTAAAACCAAATCCTTTTTTGTACAAAATCGCAGGTATTTTCTAGATAAAACGATAACTAGTTTTTTCGGGGACAACATCTTGAATGATCGTATTTATTAGACATGTTTATCTGGTGGTCTACAATGGCGTTTGACCGCATGACCGTGTTCCCTTCATCCGATTGTGGTCAGGGATTTCTCCGGCCCTACGGTAGTACCTGATTGGCGTTTGTTCCGTAAACCTTAAGGTATCGGATGTACGACCTTTGGTTGTTCCCATTGTCGACGCAGACCACACGTGCTATCGAAGTAAAGATAACGGGATGGGGATAAAATGGAGAACCTTTGATAGGTTTTACGATAGGTTGCGATTGCGACTACGGAAGATTTTTGCGGGCTTTTTTCTCTTTCGATGCATATTTTCTAAAGTCCTGGTAGATTTATATTAGAGGGTAAAGTTTTTGATTTAGATTTTGTATTTTTGGTAGTGATGCCTAAACTAAAGTTTTCATCATTGCGCACTTATGTAAAAGTATACAATTAGGGTTTCATACATAGGGTTCTTCAAGACAACTACTTTGAGACATGGATGTAAGTCAGAATCATTCCCTGCATGCGAAGCAAAGGGACAAACTTTAATGCATTTTCCGTTATGCAGTCTCAGTGGTCTTAAATAAACAGTAAGCTATCAATGTTATCCTATCCATCAAATGAGCTAATTGATGGAATGCAAATAGCTCAAGGGAAAGGGTTTAGATTTAAATGATTGGAGCCCTGATAACATTGTAAGATAAAGGTTCCATAAAATAAATTCGCTGTCAGTTGCTGTAATTACAATCAAAGAACAGTTGTATTCAATTCAAAATGAAAACAAGGCGTAAGAATGCAATAGTTGTAAGTAGTAACGATGCCTTGTGGGTGCAGTGTTTCAATTTTTTTTTTCATTTATTAATTACACAGAAAATAAAAACACATTTAATAATAATGCAACGAGCAAAACCATACTAAGGTTTAACTGCCGTAATATAAATGACTCTACGCCTTTCCTATTGATAGTTAATATTGCCTTACGATCAAACATTCCTGCCCCTAATACAGACTCATTATTATCATGATATAGCACAAAAACGTTCACTGCTGGTAGATTAAGGCTTCTCATCGGATCTCTATCATCACGCTGTCTTTTCCAACGGCTTCGCATAGTCCTGATCAGATCATTGGTCGACATTATTGGATGCCCTCGTACGCTGTTTCTTCTAGTGCCATGTCGCCATTCCAAAACCTGTAGTTTAAACTTTAGGATTGAAATATTGCCATTTGAGCGATGTACCGGTCATACATTATCTAGTCATATGTGCGGTGATTCGAATTGGCTATTTGAGTGACAGAGAAAAATGGAACCAATCGCTAAACTAGTCGCAATCAATCGCATACAGTGCTGATATCTTAGTAATTAAAAACAACGAATTTAGGCCTTTGCCTACTATACTTGCCGAGTCTATACTCGCAATGGATATTTTAGTGGTAGGTACCAGACTTGAAACATGCCGTTGATAATTGCTGGTGACTGTACTCGATGGGTAAGCGCATCTATAGTATAGATTCTATACAATGCAAACGCATTGTTTCAGTCCACTATGACGCTGCGGGGGTTTACATATTACTTTTGTGGAGTAATTAAAATTATGAAACGAGACGTGTTGTCTATAGCCGCCTTCAAATAATTGGTTTTGATATCGATCTTCGGTGTCATGATACTTTATTATTGCTATTGAGAAGGATTTACTTTTTTTAATCAAGTCCACTTGAAAACTAATTAAGCTTATCTTCTTTATTCTGAACCGACCGTCGCTAGGGCTGACAATTCCTTAGGCAAAGGAAAGAGCGGCATGGGTGAGCCACAAGGTGGACGGATGATCTAGGGAAGATCGCTGGAGTCATCTCTAGATACGATGCTATCGTGGTGGCCTTCTTTGAGGGAGGACTATTTCCGGCAGTGGACGTCTTTTGGCTGACGATAACTTTATAGGGTTCCGTACCCAAAGGGTAAAAACGGGACCCTATTACTAAACCTCCGCTGTCCATCCGTCTGTCTGTCTGTCACCAGCCTGTATCTTATGAACCGTGATAGCTACATAGGTAAAATTTCTAAACCAGACTGCTTTGTGTCGTCTAAGAACGTAAAAAAAATATCCAATATACCATTCTTTTGTTTTCAGAATTAAAATGAAACATGAAATGATAGTGACTGTACTCAATATTGTGTTTCATCTTTTACGATCCGTTTATCAATATCGCCACGACACAGCGCGTCAAAGGCGAAACGCATTGAAAATTGACCCGACCTTTTATCGAACATGCCAAATTAAGGTAATATTGAAGATTACAAGATGGAACAAGCTCGTCCGAACGCGGAATTAGGTCAGACAGATTGACGTACAATTTGGAACTCTTTGGCGTATGGATTGTTATCATTATGGTTAACATGGTTTTTAATCTTGTGTTCACGCTTTCAGTTAAGTATATTGTTTTAAGAAATATTTAGTGAAACGTATAATTTTGCTAGATCCTATAAGTATCGGGTTGGTATTAAGACAGCTGCGTTAAGTTGTTGAATGTCGTGTGCATTTCAAGTTATATATTATTTAAAACAGATAATATTAGGTAGGTTGCAGAAAAAAAATGCGACTCAATGCCTTAGAGTGCGCTTATTTTACTTCGCTGTTGGGGCGTGTCAGGAGGAGTCACAACAGTATTCTGAAGGTGATTGCTGACAGATTTCACTGCACAATATTGAAGCACTGGATTAATCAGATTAGGACCACGCACATTAAGATATCAATATTAAGTAGACCGGACGTACCTGTTAAGCTGAAGTGTAAAAATTATTTTCTAATTTGTAATTTCTTTTTTTAACCTAAAATACTCGTAGTTTCTAAGCATATAGGTACTAACATATGTTACTAACAAGATATGGACTTAGTCTGAAATAAAAATATAATTGCTTGTTTACGTTACGGGTCGATATCCTTCTTGCCAAATCTACCAGGAGATCGTGCAGATCTTAGCGCTTCTCTTACAACTTCTTCTACACTTCTCTACTTGAATGGAAAATCAGTTTCAGACGGAAATGCGATTATTATTTCAGGAAAATTCTTAATATCATGATGCAGCTCGTCCAGAATAACCACGCTTCAAGACTTGTCGCGTGACATAGCATCGTCCTTCACTCTCTGTACACTCACAGTACAGCGAAGAAAGTCAAGAGACAGTTAATAATTCTCGCGCGAGAAATAGTCGCGGACACAGTTGTGCTAGAGGTACTGTATTTGTATAGGCTTGACGGGTTTTAACCAATTTTAGTGAAGGTATAGTATCCAAAGATAGATACCTAGATACTTTTTACCCAACTAAGGTAAAGAAGAAACAAATACGCGAACGAATGAAGTAGCGGGCTCCTTATACTTCTTAATATATATTAGAATCATAACATTCTACTCATTCTACTGTAGGTATTTAACCCTTATCCTTGTAAGTCCCTGTGCACTCCATAGCACAAATTGGCATCGAGTTGTACTGTGAACTTTTATCAAATTGAAGAAGAATTTAAATTCAGAAATGCGGAAATTTCTCTGAGACTCGCGAGTTGGAGAATTTCTCAAAACGAAACATATCCGACTTTCAACAATGAGCTTAAATATCGTGTGAAAAATATTTTTCTAACGGCGCGAAACGCCAAGTCACCGTGTACCTGAGCGTTTTTCAAAAAAAGTGTACACGTGACGAACCGGAAAACGGTTTTTTTTATAACACCGATTTAAAATTTTCTTGGCTTATTTAATTCCCCATAAGTTATAGTGTATTATTTGAGCAAATGGCATTAAAATATTAAAAAATATAGAAAATATCGACATTTTAAACTCAGATTGTGGTGAAACTAGTTCCGGATAGTCACTAATATAAAATTCAGTATAAATTGATTGAAATATTTTTTGGACCAGTTTTAGTTTACACATTTAAAATACAAACAATAAACTATTTAAAACGGGTTTAATTTATAGAATTAATGGAACGAGCAAGGTTTGAGGATAAAATAAAGGTCCTGTTCGTCACAATCGCCACCAAATGACTGCTAAAACATGTATTTTTTTGCATTAAAATGCGACAAATCAACGAATAATATTTTTTATTACATTAAGGAATATTCATTTAGTAATGTTAACGCTTAAATATGTGAATTGTTGCACTGCAGCAGCCAGAAATAATTATTTTCAACATCCCAAATCTTGGGACAGTAACTAAACGGAATCTCATGTGACTAACTGGAAAATGTAAGGAATAGTGTACATAGATTGAATATATTGAAATAAAATCACAAAAATATTATGTCATGAATCGTATTTATTGCAACGGAATCAAAATGGTATAATATATATTATTACTAGTTTATATATGTAATAATAAAACATGTATTAAACTAGTAATAATAAATATTTACCATGTATATTATTATGTATTACATAAAAATCTTTCATGAGTAAATGACAATCTTAATATTGAAAGTTTTATTAGTGTTATTTATCTATTTTTATAGATTATTAATAATGTTTTATTAAAAATGTTTAAAATAAAACATACAATGTTACGATTACCTTTAGCAAGTAATAGCAACATGAACATTTCAAAATATAGAATAACAGTCTTAATTCTCATTAATAAAAAATTGGGCAAGTGCGAGTCCGACTCGCGCATGAAGGGTTCCGTACCATAATCTATAACAAGTTTGTTGTATGGGAGCCCCCCTTAAATATTTATTTTATTTTTAGTATTTGTTGTTCTAGCGGCAATAGAAATACATCATCTGTAAAAATTTCAGCTGCCTAGCTATCACCGTTCTTGAGATACAGCCTGGTGACAGACGGACGGACGGACAGCGAAGTCTCAGTAATAGGGTCCCGTTTTTACCCTTTGGGTACGGAACCCTAAAAACGGTTGTAATTAAAATACATCAAGTACATGTAATCGAACGAACTTTATTTTAGGACATCGCTTAGAACGCTGTCTGCCTTTTGTTTTCTTGACAGTTATAAACAAATATAAACCTTATTGCAATATTTTAAGGTTTATGGGTGTACTTAAGGTTATATCGACATAAACCAATCACAATTTTTTTTCTTCATTTCTGACAACACTTTCAGCTGTCAAGTTAGTTCGCCTAATTAAAAACTCGACTGTAAGCGTGGCCCGACATGCTCTTAGCCGGTTTTTATAAATGTTTTAATTGTTATTTTGCTTTTTAGTCATTTCTTCCGGAGATAACAAATACTTTTCTGAAAACCGCATCAAAATCGGTTCTGACAAATGCGAGATAATGGCGGATAAACATGCATGTATAACAAACATATGGGTCAAACTAAGTAACTCCTTATTTAGAAGTCGGTTAAAACATCGGTCACATTTCGATTGTGTACTAAGCTTTATAGTTCCAATTCGTCACAAAATCGTTCCGGTAGTATATCACGTCACGAATCGGACGTGACGAATTCTACCTCGACAACTTAAAATCAAAATTTCAACGTGTTCTGAACCAATTCAATGTGATTTTGGTTTAGTTTCGGATACTACGATAGATTCTTCTATGTCTAATTGTGTTTAAAAAGTTAATTATAATCTACTTACCGAAAAAACTGTTACTAACTCGAAATCATATTTTTAGCGCACTGACACAGCGTCCACCTTTCGTCACCGTTTTCACGGAACTGACGTTATATTTGCAATGAAATCCGATGCCTATAGCATTAAAATGTTGCCAGGATTGAAAAATTAACGCTTTTTGGGGAATATCGATTGCACAAGTATGTTAAAATCGCTTGTGACTATAACCGGAAGTTCCGGTCTGTCGATTTCTTTGGACAGTGGAAAAAGTAGTTTTTCGGCATTATAAACCGTGTTTGTTTATAAATAAAGCACACGACTAAAATCTAGACTCATTACTTTATCTGTGTGACCACATTCAATATTCATACAAATTTATTTCGAGTTTCTGCAAGCCTCTGAACATGACTGAGTCGACGTGGGACATACCCATTTTAGCACTTTTCATATCTTTATTTTGCAATAAATCTAGTAATAAATATAATATAATCGTTTTATAAATATAAAATGAATGCCCCACATCTACAGAATCAAATGATACCACTCATATACCCAAATACTAAAGGTAAAGTAAAAAAAAAACACCTTGAACGTGTGGGACATTCAAATATTGCCATTGTACACTTTTTTTGAAAAACGCTCACCTAAAAGTCGAATACCGTGTTAACATCGAGACTTGTGTAAGAATAAATTGCACATCTAGAGGTACTTGGAGCTAATTCGAGTGTAGTTTGAGTTATTACCAAATATTCTATGTCTCAGGTGAATCGCCTTTAAATGTCATTTAACGCGATATTTTTTATTGGAGCTGCATAAAGTGTAATTTCACGTTACTACGTATACCTGTTCAAGTGACGTTTGCGCTTGATAACTACGGCGTCGCATATGATACTTTTATTTTATATTATTGTTTTATCTTATGTGTATTTAAGTTTCTATCTATGGGTTCAGTTCCTAAAAATAAATGCTTTGATATTGATATAAATGAGGCGATCTCCAGAAGAGATCTCCAAAGTAGCCATATACCTGATATACCTAGTATATTGCCACTTCGTCAGCCTGATCGCGTTTGCACCTCATTTATATGCAGCGCCATAGATATAAGGCGCAAATTCAACTCACGCGAGACGTGTAATGTCACTATAAGCAGCTCGAATCCCAAACATCAAAAGTTAAAAGTGATATACCTGAGACACCGCATATTTGGTGATATCTTAAAGTACACTCGAATCAGTGCCCAGGTTCTATTATGCATTATTAGTGTTTGAAACTGTTCGATGGTTTACGTGCGTTTTATGAGTTTGGCAAACGGGTAAAGAGGAATAGCGGATTAATAGGACGGAATATGATTTGTGCAAAAGCAATCCAAATGGAATAATGTGTTTAGTTATTTGGGTCGAATATTTATAAGTAATAGGTCTTGGAAATCATTAATCCTGAATAACCATCATTATATGATTGATGGGGAGCTCCACTTTGATAATAAGTAATAACTGCACACACGTCGGTCAGTCGCGATGACCAATATTGTCGCATTTTTTTACAAGCGACCAATAAAGCGACTCTCAGACAGCTTTTGCACCTTTGCAAAAAAAATGTCTAAAAATGAAAACCGTCTCTAGTGTTTTATTTCGTAGAGCGGGTGCTACGTACGTACCTATGAAAATGCTATACAGTATGTTACATTGCTTAAATTACTATGATTATAAACTAGAAGGCACCAGGAAGCCTGTGATGGTTGCGTTTATCACGCCATAAATAAGTGACAAAGCATCCGTCACGTTTTGACAAAACGCGAGTGTAAGTGACAGATACTTTGTCTTATTTAACAAAAGAAGAAACACGTTCGTATAATGATGAGGAAAAAAAACGGGATCCTATCGGCTGAAATTATTAATTTCATAGGAGTTTAGAAAGTAAAAGCCATCAGCTTTAGTTAGATTAGGTTCGTTTTATAAATTCTGAAAGTTATTTTTTTCAGAAAAAAGTAAAAATTATGCCAAATGACCATTCCCACGTAGCACACAGGCTGCAGAAGTAATTATACAGCCCTAACGCGACTTATTTCAGCTTCGGTTATGACTTAAGACTTTATACAACTCAATTAAAGAACCATAACCACTTATAACGACACAATGCATATGTAAACAACATTTACGAAACCACAATGATTGTTATATTTTTTCGAGTCCGTGAAATGAAAGTGTCTCAGAGCAGGCGAGACAGTCGTGTCGAATCCTGCGTCTCACTCGACGTCCGTGGATAAAATATTGGCATCCTCGTTGATTGTGTTGATGGCTGGACGGTGTCAGTTTTTTATGACCAAATTTTTGTAACACGTTTGGGCTATGTTAGTCCATCCGTCCGTTTGTCTACAGCTTACATTGTTTAGGTAAAGTGGTGGAAAGCTTTTGAAGAAATATTAATATTTAGTAGGTATCACACGTCGGAATTAGGTAAAGATGTAAATTAGGACAAACATACGTAATACATAAATGCTTTAATACATCATTTAAAGTTAAAAAGTAATCTGTATTTACTTAAATATTTAAAGAAAAACGTATGTATAAAACCATACTCTAAATAGCCTATAATACAATAGTAAAAAAGGCGTCATAAAAAGAATACCCCATGCAAAAGGTCCGCCAGCGGTATGGTCCCCAGTATGCTGGCGGCGTTACCTCTTTGTATGGCCACTATGGCCAGAGAGATTCTCTGGCAGAGGTAGGCGCCAGCTCTAGGGTTTCACGAAGCGTCGATCAACCATTTCGAGTTCGACGTGAAATAAGAACTTAACGGAAATATATTTACATAAATACATACTTACAGGTCAAACAGAGAACCTCCTTTTTTTTGGTTAAAAAGTCGGTTAATAAATACTTTATTTTTCACTTAGTAAGCAGTATATTTTCTAGGAAGAGATTACTCAGCCGCTACCATTAATATTGTTGTCTCAAGTTGGTAATGATTTGCAAACCATTAGAGGAACTGAACATTTCTCATTTATGTAGCTTAATAGCTTAAGCATAAACCTTGATAGTTTAAGCACAAACTACCTATGGGAACTAACATCACGGGCGAGATAACAGGTAAATATTTTTTTAAATAAAGTCTCTCAGAATTAATATTTTTAGGTCTTATTGTCAAATAAATGACATTCTCTTAATTAATTTGTTTAATCAGGAAGTCTCAATTTTCTTTTACCCGACTTATTAACTGACATAAACAAATACAAAATATAATATCAGTCAAATTTACACATAACAATACCGCATAATGTTCTTTTTTTTTTATTTATCGGGCAAGCATGTTTTTATATTTCTATCGCAACTTATTCACCGAAGTTGATATAGAAAGCGTGCTAAAACGAACAAAAAATATGGAAAGACATTACGCTAATATTTTCTGAAAATTGTATTTGTTTTATTTTCTCTTGTAAACTCTTATTGGTGTGCAGTAAAGTTTTATTGCATTGTATTGTGTTGTATATCTGTAACAGTTTTGTCAACAGGCTAAAACCCAATCGAACTAATTTGAACAAGTGAACATTAAAATCGCATAAGTTTTGATTACACGCAATAAAAGTGTAAAAACGTGTTGATTGCTGCGGGTCAATTTGTCAAACGATTCCATACATACAAAATGTACATTCAAATTATATTATTGTAAATTATGATATCGAGAAGATGACGCGATACCGTTCAGAGACCTAGAAAGTGGCTTGGGACCTTATTTCTTTATTGTACCTTTTTTTTTCGACGACACGGTTGGCGCAGTTTGAAGTGCACCAACATACTGAGCCGACGGTCCTGGGTTCGAACCCCGGCCAGGGCACAGACACAAATATGTGTGTGAATAGTTGTGGTCTGTAAGGATCCACGAGTTTACAGTGACAGTACTTGCTAGCGACTCCGTAAACTATTTGTATTTCTAGAAACTAGAATTGTAGTTCTAGAAACTAGAATTGTAGTTCTAGAAACTAACCGCTGGGGGCTCTGTGTTATTCACCGTACAAATCGTTTACGCTTCACGCTGTCGCTAGCGAGTCACGTCAACTCATCGTAAGGGTACCGTGGTAGGGCTGTCGACGTTCGTCGGCGCGAGCGCAGGGCTCTCCCGCGGTGGCCGGGCTCCTTTATCGATCACGCGCCGTATCATTAGATATCATTGTGATCTATGATCGGGCGGACAAACGGGGTTAGGGTTGCCCCTAAAAATAAGTAATTATAAATTAAATAAATAGCGTTGTTACAGCTCTCGTTTTGGAGGCCAAGATCGTTTTTGATGATAAGTAAAGACTAAGCCGACCAAGGACTCGTTAGGGTTGTCGACGCGCTTTCGCGGTAAGTAACTGGACTTCTTTATCGATCACGCGTCGTATCATAATAATTATGATCGTGCGACCAAACGGGCTTAGGGTTGCCACAAATTTTGTGTGTATCATGTTTTAATTCTTAAGAGTGTTTGAAAAAGTACCGCAATCATTTTTACATAGTATATAAGTATATGTATAACCCCTTTTTAAATGAGCTGAATGCCAATAAGAGCCTTAACAAATTGAAAACGGATTTAACTCTACAGAAACAATACAACTTCAATCTATTTCTACCCAATATTAGGTACTAACTTTATTTCCTTCCCGGGATAATTCTAAAAGTGCGATGAACTATTTACGTAAAATAAAAACAATCATAAAGGTTACCATCATTAACGCCATAATATATCATCACGCCATAATGGTTGGACACATTTTTATACGCACAGGACAAAACCTTGAGACCTACCTAAGTAATGTTTTAATATTATATATCTTTACACAACAACGCTCAAACAAAAAAGAGGCTTGTGTTTTCCTACTCCATGAACGAACAGGCGCCTCGTTTTATTTTAATGGTATTTTCTTAAAAACTTACAAACGGTGTATAAAAATTTAGTTTATGATATCTTTAACTAGTAAAACGGCATTCTTCATAAATTGCCATTACTTAGTTACATCGTGTTTCAACCCTTAAAACGAAATAATTAAGACAATACCACACGAACAAAAGAACAAATAAAATCAAAAAGCCTCAATTAATCATCCTCACGCGTCTGTATGTTTGTCTGTTACAAGCATTTGGTTTCTAAATACAAAAATATTATACAAGGATGTGATAATTCTGTCTTATCGAGAACTTCGTCCATTTGGGTAAATGTTACAGGCAGTTTGGGGAAATAATGTTGTTTCCGAGTTCATTATCAGCTGTTAAGATTGTTTCGTTGATACTGAGATTTTATCAGTGTGACTTTTTGATTTACTCATTTCAAACACGAGTACATAGTTAAACCTTACTCATATTCTTTTTACAACATAAACAAATTAAAATGGAAACCTTGCTGTGATCTAGCTAGGTTTACATTTTCATCTGTATATGCCGTAGAATGATTATTGATTATGATAAATCGAATTCACACGAAATTTAGTTTAAAGGGTTTGACGGATTTTAACCAATTTTGGTACAGAGATAGGACATGCTAAGATTAAAGGATACTTTTACCAGACTACGGTAAAGAACATTTTTTACACAGACAAAATGGCAGGCTACTTTTATTAAAGAATATACATACAACTGTGCGAATGTTGAATGTTGCTAAGTAATTTAATTCAAACCATAACTAATTTATATGGAGCTGAACTAATTCGAACCAGACCGTTACCCCACTATTAGACAATACATCTCCTTGTCCCACACAAAACAAGACTCTTGTCCCTAAAGTTATACATAATGTTAAAATGCTCAATGCTCTGAGGCATATTGTTTGTGCAAAAAAGCTTTAAGAGGCCTTATTCCTTTTAAAAAAATTTTTTTTTATGTTATGACAAATACACGATGATTTTTAATCGGTGATCAGGTACCAACTGTTCTAACTCAGTAATTGATGGCGGTCACGTTGAAGTCGTAATTACACGAAAACAAACTTTTATTATTCAATGATAATTATTATGTTGAAAGCAAATTTTGTTTTAAATTCCTTGTCACCCTACTAATCTGTATCTGTGAGCTTACAACCTCGTTAATAATTTAATGGTAATGTCAATTTATGAGTAATAACTTAAACAGTCTTAGAAAATTTCTTCAAATTTCCCGCCAAACCGATGGCACTTGACGTCGGTATCGTACTTCAATAATCTATGTAGGATGACCATGTATCTAGTGATTATTAGTTTTAATTATGTTTTAACTTTTAATTAATTAAACAGTGACTTAATTGCGTGAGGCCTCGCCTAATAGTTTAATTTTAGCTGGATATTAATATTTTTCTACTCCTGATCACCGATTACGAATCATCGTGTATATTGGTAATTTCAACCAACTTTTTGAAGTGAATAATACTTTTTCCCAAGTTCTAGGTAGTAACATAGCTATTTTATGCTTTCATTGCGTACAGTCAAAAATAAGTTGAAAAAATTGGGCAAGTGCGAGTCCGACTCGCGCATGTAGGGTGCCGTACCATAATCTATAACAAGTTTGTTGTATGGGAGCCCCCCATAAATATTTATTTTATTTTATTTTTAGTATTTGTTGTTATAGCGGCAATAAAAATACATCATCTGTGAAAATTTAAATTTTCTAGCTTTCACCGTTCTTGAGATACAGCCTTGTGACAGACGGACGGACGGACGGACGGACGGACAGCGAAGTCTCAACTAGTAATAGGGTCCCGCTTTTACCCTTTGGGTACGGAACCCTAAAAACTAATTTTCCGCGTGAATTTTAACAATTTCGAGTAGTTCAAATATAAACTATTAAATCCCAATAGCCTTGTTCTAGGAAGATATGTTGAGAAAAATGTTTGATCATAGAGAAAAATGTCTAAATCTTCGCATTTTAAAAGGAATAAGGCCTCTAAGAGGGCATACCACTGCTTTATTTCCCATACTATCAGTTTAAGTTAGGTTTGCACCAGCCCGTCTAGCACAACCATTGGCGTATCTAACATTATTTTTCAGGGGGGGGCCTGGGGGGGGGGCCCGTGGGTGGGCCTGGCCATGGCCTATGAGATGAAACCATGAATTTCTATCGGTAACCCAAAATCCTGGGGTGGGCACTAGACCATACTGGGGTGGGCACGGCCCACCCGGCCACCCCCCTATATACGCCAATGAGCACAACTATGATTCTCAACTCTTGTCGTGCGACATAGTACCACCCGTCACTCTCTTACAGTACTGTACAGAAAGAGATATATACTATATCTCGTGCAAGAAAAAGCCGCGTGTCACAGTTGTGCTAGAGCTGCTGGTAACCATGACGTCGGATACAATCTACTTAAAACTTCATATAACCGGGTTAACAAATCGAGGTTTCATTCTTGGCTGTTTCTTCCTCTAAAACGTAACCAATCGTAACAAAATTTTGGCAACTTAATATAAAGGACATATTTTGTGTCGTAATGTTTCGATTTTTGCGCTTCTATCTATCAAACACAGACGTCCACGGCTGAACATAGGCCTCCCCCATAGCTCGCCACAAGGTGCGATCCTGTGCAGACCGCATGCATCGACTCCTTGCAACCTTGCTGTCCATCTAGTCGGGGGCCGTACTACGCTGTGTTTTCCTATTAATACACGGTTGCCACTCCAGGACTTAGCCACCCCTACGGCCATCCGTTCTCCGGGCTATATGGCCCGACCATTGCCACTTCAACCGTGCAATCCTGTCAGCTACAGTCTAACCAAAAAGAGTATAGAAATTAAAAAGTGGCACTGTAGTGCCGTCATTATTGCCACTTCCACTTCCTTTCATTTCCACTCTTTTTGGTCAGACTGTACATCGGTTACTTTGGTTCTTCTGTGAATATCCTTTTTTCTGATTCTATCACGCAGAGAAACTGAGCATAGCCCTTTCCATTGCACATTGCGTGACTCTAAGCCGCATTATACGATGTCCCATTGTGTGTGTACGATTTTGGCGCTTATTATCATAGTGTACTAGGAGTCTGTTTTCGGCCAAAATTTCGCCGTAAATCTTTACGTTAAGTTCTCATGTGTATGCAACGCTTTACCAGGTGCAAAATTAACGTAAACTGATAGTATGGAAAAATTTGCAGTCGTATGGCCTTAACTCCATTCTTTGATTTGAAGTAGCCTGTCAGGAATGCGACGGCGCCATCAGCTTTCCTCGAAGCTGGTGAGAATCGGGCTATCGGCAATCAACACGACGCACGAGTAATAAATACATTCCAAGTTCAATTAACGCATTCCCCATTTTACACCAGTCTCCTGATTGAAAGAGGGAGATATACTTAACAACAGTTTTTGTTCCCAATAAACAAAGCCAATTCAGAGGTTGCAGAAATATGACGTTGAAAATACAGTGTAAACTCTATGTAACGTCACTCGATTTAACGACAAACTCCCTAAAGCGTCGAAATCACTCTGCTTTGGTTGGTTTAGCTTGTCTTCCATACAATGATACACTCTATATAGCATTACACCCACTCTCAATAACGACAAGAATGAAATAATAAAAAGGACTTTTTTAGTTGCCAAAATTAGTAAAAACTGCGCAGCTGTGTACCTTCTTTTGTCCCTTTATTATCCTAGCCTGTAGTAAATTGGACTGTCGGCATCATACATATCGAACTTTCTAAGAAATCTGTTCTTTTGTTTACAAATTGGGATTGCTTGCACGTGTAGAGTTGTAGACTGTTGTTAGTAGGAGTCATGGATCATCTATACGTTATCATAGTTTTTAGTTGCTCGCAAACTTTCAAACTGTAAACATGGCAAGTAAGAGAAAATCACTGTGTATTGACGAAAAAGTTCTACTGATACGCGCAATAGAGGCAGGAGAGAAGATAAGTGATGTTGGCAGACGCTTTGGATTTAGTCGCTCTACCGTGTCCACAATATGGAAAAATAAAGAAAAAAAATTACAAGCAGAGGTGGATGGAAAATCTTCCAAAAAATTAAAGAAACCTAAATACGAAGATTTGGATCAAGCTGTGCTATCATGGCTTCACCGACAGGGCCCGAATAATATGCCTATCTCTAGAATTGTTTTTTATGTACATAATAACTAACACTAGTCTGAAATAAACTTTTTTTTTTAATGCACTTTTCTTCACCCCATTTAACGACAACTCTCTATAACGTCAAAATATACGCAGTCCCTTGAGTGCCGTTATATAGAGTTTACACTGTATAATCCTATTCCATATTCATCGATTTGTAGAATAGCAAAATTAAATCTTGTGACGGCCGGGATGAATTAGGAATGTTAGAAATCTGTTGGTTATTAGACCAGCTGGGTCGTAATTTTGAGAGCGCATTGCTCTTCGGAGTTTAGAAATAAATTAATAAACGCCTCTCTTCTTCAACCGACTTCTCAATAGTAGGTACACGTTTTGTCTAGGATTGTCGATCAATAAACGCAACATTTTTAAAGTTTATTCGCATCATGTCAAGTTGTTGTCGTCAAGGCGTGCAGTTATATAATTATAAACATTTACTTTTAATGACTTTGTCACAGTATATAACTGTGTTGAGTCTTATATAGCATGTTTGCAACTTATGTAGTTATTTATCACCCACCACACCACTTAGTTACCATGATTAAATAGGTTTCTGTCTAAAAAACATTTTTGTGGCAAGCTTCGAGACGACCGTACTTTTCTTTGACCATCCATCGATTGCTTGCTGAAACGATTCTAAAGACCCCAAACTTGGTAGGATTGCTTTATCTTTTACACCTTCCGGCTCTATTATCAGGCCAGCCCCATAGTACTATATTAAGTAATGTCTAGTTTGTAGATTGACATTGAGATACGTGCTTTGTTTTAAGTAGGTATTTATTACTTAGTGAGTTTGGTTGTCAACAAACGATACATAGTTACATACATAGTATTCATTGCAAGTTAAATAAATGACTGACTGTTGAGTTTCTTTCGACGTTTCTTCTCGACAGTGGTCTCCTCTTGTGAAGTGCCGCTAGACTGAGACATACAAGTTGTGGCCGACTTGCAGAATAAAGTTCATTATTTTATTATTTCAGTAAAAGCTTGTAAATTGGCACATACCTGGAAGGATCCCTGGGCAGGCAGTGTCGTTCCTGCACAGATACGCCGCCCCCACACGTTCTAGAGCACTTGCTCCACGATCCCCACGCGCTCCAGGCGAACGTCGTGCCGTTCGATCGAGTCGGTTCTGTCGTTCGGGACACCTGGAATTTGATGTGCAAAGTCAAAGTCAAAGTTCGACGCAGTTGGCGCAGTATTTAGTGCGGCTACTGAGCCGGCGGTCCTGGGTTCGAATCTCGGCTGGGGCAAATATTTGTGTGATGACTGCGGGTTGTTTTTGGAATACTTGACTTTACTTGGTCGACCAATGCTAATGTACTATGAGCTGCAGAATTGCATGGCCCAATTGTGCAGCCCAATATAGTACCTACTACCTACCATACCCTAGATCTAGATAAGTACAACCAATCAGGGAAAGTGAACAGTTAGATACTTTTTACCCGGCCACGGTGAAGAAAAACAGATTAATGCGGACGAAGTGGCGGGCACCACGGAAGTATTTCCGTATAACCCACGCTTAAACAATACCAGTGAAAAGATTGTTGTACTGCTACAACGCATAAATATTGTATTTCAACAGCTAAACAATATTTTACATTTAAATTTTTACAATGTTATGTATACAGAACAACAAAGTAACCCTGATTGACTTTATAATACAACACAATGATATCGTTAGACCGTATTTATAATTTTAAAGTCATAACAACCTCGACAAAATGTCTAAGAATTAACACTTTAAAAATGCCAAATTAACAAATACATACCTATTTCTCTTTACAACTAGAAGCCATTTTCTATTGATCATGTTTATTGATTGACGTATGACGTTTGTTCTAAATATTCCGCTTGTAATTGAATCCCGATCGTTGTCAACGAGCCATACAATTTGTAGAAGTGGGGCGTTGTATTTATACTTCATGATATCAGATTACAAGTGAAATGACCAACCAGTCTCTTCGGGTATGTCGTTACAATGTTGCAATGATCGTGAGTTTTTTTGGTATTTTACAATTACAAAGTTCTGGGTAAAATATATTTAGGGATTAAAAGTTTGGTAAGTGGGATCACCCACTATTCAGCTACTCTAAACTACTATGTCCGCAATATTGGCCAATTCATAAAAGCATCATTTTAAGGAGAATCGTAAAATGCCGAGACTTTTACAAGACAACCGAAAATGGCGCTATTTTATACGCTTTTCTTCAATATTGAAGGCAGAATAGTGAGACGGTTTTACCGTCTTAAATAATCACCTTAGTATGTAATTTATTAGTACAAGTGGTATTAATGAGAAGCCCTGTCTCTTAAACTCAAATTTCAGACCAAACCCCGAATCTATAACAAGGAGCTAACATAATGTGAAAAATTAAGATCCTAGATAAGAGCTTTTTAATTAATTTGGCTGTACGGAAAATAGTATGTTTCAGGACATAGTTACTATAAAACAGTTTAATTCGATTATATATAGTGTGATTATATTTTGTTCCTAAAGGAAAAGGGGGAATCTGAAAAAGAAACGACATTTACATAACTTTTCGACATTCATAAAAAAAGAAAACCTTACTTAGTACACGCTTCTTCCAAGTTGATCCAATTCAGAATACTACATTATTTAAGCAACGTGTAAAATTAATCTGTAATCCTGCTTGTAAAGCTTAATAACATTCAATAACACCCAATAATCCGTTCAGAATTATTTCCGAACCGAATTAAATACTACTACAATTACACGGGTTATTTGATTTGTAAACTTTGCTTTTAGTCATCTGCTTATTATAACCCAGATTGAAAACAAACTTTACATGGCACTGATTCAATGACGCATTAAACTATCTCCAATTTAATTAAAAGTATAGAAGCAAGCTATTTTTTTAAAGGTGGAAATGGATCAATATATGTATTATCAACAAAAAATTGATTGTATTTTAGCTATAAGGCTCGCTGTCTTGACTTTTTCACCTATCAAAATAGAGTAGGTATACATCTCAATAAAAAACAGAATATTGTAATGATTACTTAAATTAAATCACATCGCTAAAGTAGACACAGTGACGAATTCTAGGACAAATATACGTCACCTGAAACTACATGTAGCATGTTTATCGCAATAGTTCTTATTACAATTTTTTTCAACGTTTCGAGTGCAGTTGTGCATCCGTGGTTACGGATGGACTGTTGGTGTTAGATACAATACAATACAAACTTTATTGGCTTTATTTCACATCAATAAACGTTAAATATAATTTTAGGTAAGTAATGTATTTCCATTTTTTTTGGCGGAAATGTTCGTTTCAGCAAACTTTCACTATCAACTTCGGTGAACAAGTTGAGATGGAAATATAAAAAATTAAGGTACATAAGAAATATTGCGATAGACCCATTATCATTATTTTATGCATATTTGATGCAATTTGAAATGTCGAATTTGGCCCCAGGATAAACTTACCGGCCTTACGAGTTCGGTGCTCGTTAACTGCGCCTGCGCAAACCTCTGACAGACTGCAAGGGATCTGAAACAACAACACATTCATCAACCCTTTGTGCGATGTCGGATGACTTACGGAACGCTGACGATGGACTCACACTATGTTTGCAAGCGGGACAAAGGATGTTTGGGATTGATGTAAACAGTGAAAGTGCTTTTCAGGGATCTATAAGTGAGTTCATACAATATATTATATTCAGAATATCAGAAATCGTAAATATTAAATATTGTTTTCCATCACACACAAACAATCTAAAGTCGTCCTATATACATACAATAAAAAAGATGAGATTCATTGCACGTCTTGCAACAGAACCATAAAAGATTCTCCAATTTAAATCTATATCAAACTTTAATGCAAGATAGATAAACATGAAAATATTATAAATGAATAAAACATGTAGTACATGCAATAAAAGAAGGAAAGATTGAAGGGGGGGAGACAAAGAGGAAGGCCAAGGAGAGCTTACATGGACCAAATGAAGGAGAAGGTGAACGTCATGTCGTACCAGGCTGTCAAGTCAAGGAGAAGGCGCAAGAAGGTGATGCATGGAAATTGCTCCACCGACAAGAGCGTTCTTATCTTAAATTTATGATGATGATGATGCCTTTCAGGCTTTTAAGTGGCGACCACTTCCCAAAATAAGAATCGTAAGAAGTCCCTCAATTCGGTGGACTAAAGATCTAGATGGATCATGAGAATTCGTTGGATGAATGTGGCGCAAAACCGCTTATGTGGAGATGCTTTCAGGCTGCCTTTGTCTACTACACGTCTTTGTCTTAATATGATGATGCCAATAAATGACAACAGCAGAGAACTCCCCATTCTCCAATTTAAACGTCTATCAACTTGAAAATAAGGGATATGGTGTGTAATAAAAAAAATAATGTACTTAATTAGTGTATAAGCAAACAATCAAACAAACAAGACTTTGCCTTTCAATAGACAGATTCACTTTACATACCTGGCTGTAATACTCATATCAATGGAATACTCTTAGAACGTGACTATTGAAAGAGAAACACAACTAATCTCAAAGAATTAAATACATATTGCAAATTCATCATTGTTTTGTTAGTGTCAAATACGTGAAATGATTAGCATTTCCGCCTTAGGCAGCGCCTTGGGTAGCCCTTTGAATACAAACTAGCCGAAGGGCTACTCCGGAGTTCCAAATTCGATTTGTATCATACCGTCCCTCCAGCTTTCTTGTGGAAATGTGTGTGGTTGAGCGAGACAAAAAATACGAACCTAGAATTTCAAACTTCGGAGTAGCCCTTCAGATAACATCGTGAGCCTCGTAGGGCTCTAATGCTTTTATGAAATATTAATTGACTCCGTGATACTTTAATGAAATACCGCCCGCCATTGATAAATGAAATCTTTGGAGGCGATCTACAATAATTATGAAAGTGATTCGTGTTTGATTTTATGTTGACGTGGATGTTCCACAGTTATTTGCTTGTTAAAAGATGCAGGTATTTGGTTTGACTAAAGAAACTAGTATGTTTACATTCCATTAATAGTTTAATGGCCTAGGCCAAGAAAGTATTAACTATGAAAATTCATTATTCGAGCTGCTCAAAATTATATTTTAATGTGTACATATGCCCAATGGCACCACATAGTAGTACAATATATCTTGTAACATCAAACTTTACCTATATTGGACAGTAAATATTTTGATTTTGATTTTCAAAAGCCTCAAAACTTTTGAACTTGCATTTTCGAACTTGCTTACTCAGTTAAACAAGCTATGGCAAAATTAGTCTACAATATCTCTTATTTTCAAGAATATTGTTTGTTCTCCGTAATATAAATATGGCACAATGAATACTTTACATCTACTTCTGTTTCGTTTACAATTTCAACAGTTTTAAGTATTCCTATCAATTTAAATAATGCCCGCAATTTTCAGAAAAACAGGGTTTCCAGGACTCGTTTTAGACGACCTCGTCTACGACTCACTCAGCCATCGCAAACTCATCCAGTAATCATTAATTTCATCATTCGTATCAAACACGAGAGTATAATTGATCATTAACCAAGTTGCGATTCCCGATAACTAATTCTAAAGCTTGATACTTTATGCGATCGTTCTAGATAATTCGATCATTCATTACCGCTAACGTGCCTATTACTGATTATTATTCATCTAGTGAACTGCGACGTCCTTTGTTACCCTCTTTTGTATCATTAAATTTGTGGTTATGGATATTTAATGTTCGCATTTAAATATGAGAATAAGCTTCCGCGTCCATTCAGTGGATAGCGGATTCCTTCTGAGATTAGATAAACATTATTACCATAGCTGTGCAGTATGTAAAGTCCCTGATTGTTGACCGTTGTCTCTGTATTTATCTTTATCGATAACTGCAGTGCTATTGTAATACGATATTGAATCAAAAGCAATGTGGACTCCGTTCTTTAGGCTTTCCATAATGCGATATGTTAGAGTATTGTACCAGCCAAAGAACTTAAATGATTAGGACATACATTACAAGGAACAACGGCAATGCTATGATGTTAAATAATGATGTTAAGGATTGTTTTCCACTGAATGTCATAATTAAGTATTGCGTCTTTGCACAAACTTCGCCCGCGATTTTTATCTCTTTGCGATAATCAGGTAAAATACTTTTTACCTGATTGATGATTATATGATACTTCCTATAACCATCTTTGGATGTCCAGCTATTTCTGTAAACTGTCTAAATCAGTCCAGCTGTTTCGGTGTAATGAGAGGATGAAGAAAATTTTGCCAACAGATAGCACTGTACGGCGGGTGCCATGCTTATTTCATCGCGCTGTTAAGGTTTACGTAGAAAACAGATTTTCAATACAATTTTAGAATCAGCAGGAGCGAAAGAGGCTACAACTATGAACAAAAAAAATGAGTTTCCGAAGGATAAGAAAATACCATTACCAAGCGAATAATACTTTGAGTTAAATCAAGACAGAGACAGAAAATTAATGACACAGAATTAGGTCTATTGTTAATAAAATAATTGAAACAATCTGCAACTTAATAATCTATACCTAAATCGGCTTACCGTTTCACATTGCTGGCGCTAAATGGAACAGAACCATTAAACCTACTTCACTTATTAGGGCACGCATTCCTTGAAATGAAATGACGTTTAATAACTTTGTTTTTTTTAAGGCATGTTGTCATTCCAAGTAAGAGAGAATATTTGTGACTTTTCTTAGCTCGCATACTCGTGAATCCAAATCGTAACAATGTAGTGTAGGTAAGAACAGCAAATTAGGTGCTTGCCTGACAAATAAAATCGGTAATTTCTCATTAATTGTCAAAACGTTGATCACGCATTATAAAGCGAGAATAGAAACGTGATGAAGTCATTAAACTCTCTCCTAAATCTCGTTACTTTTAGTTTTTGATAGCATAAATAGTTAGTAATTCACAGATATACACTGTTAATTTAGTGTCTCCTAAATACACACATTTTAATAATAGTTTCATCAGTTACAATGCTCCCAGTAATTATCCAGGGCACATGAACAAATAGCCCTTAAATAAACAAACTTAGTAGGCCACTTGGAAATGGGTTGATAAACACAAGATTACGTGATGAAACTCGCTGAGAGACAAATCGCGCAGTGACAAGATGTCGACGGCATTCTTCACTCCATTTCAGCAGAACATAAAGCACATTTGACAATGTTCATGTTTATTACAATATATTTCGGGTTCCGTTAAATTTATACGTTTTAGGGTGAAACCAGACAAGCGTAATTTGAGTCGCGTAATTTCGGTCGCGCCATACTTAGTGTGACGTGATCACGTGACTTAATGTATATTGTTAATAATATATCAAACTTATTGACTTTTGTCTCGTTTTATGTTTTTAGACACGGCTTTTTATGATCCTGCACCAACTGCTAGTTTCTGTTTGGCCCTATGGTTGACTGGTAGAGAATGCCTTATGGCATTAAGTCCGCCATTTGTACTTTTACTTTTGTATTTTATTTATCCATCTTAATTATGAGTAAAACGCTTAGGGACGGCTTCCAGCCATATTTATATATCAATACTGACCTTAGAGTGACTTTTAGCCTTGCGTTGCGTTATAAGGTTTATATCACAATTCACGAGAATCTCCTATTTAAAAGTTGGTAAAAAATGGCATGCTGATAATATTAACACTCTCCAATTGTGCTGTATAGTTTATCAAGAAGTTTTTCAATTTCAACATTTTTTGTAATTTTTATTGAAATCCATCATAGTGCAATAGTTTATTTTACAAGGTTTTATTTAACTTGCATTGTATATTTAATGTAGGTATGTTTGTTCGGGTGAAATCTTGCAACTCAATTTTGAAGCAGATATCGTCAACCGATTGAGCTGAAATTTTGCATACTTACTTAACTTTGATGACAATACAATAATATGGTACCATGGGGCTGATCTGATGATGGAGCCGGAAGGTGGCCATAGGAACTCTATAATAGAAAAAGCAATCCTATCGAGCTTGGGTTCTTTAGAATCGTCTCAGTGAGCATTTGATGGATATCTAAAGAAAAGTACAGTTGGCTATAAAAGCTTGCCAATAAAATGTCATTTTTGACAGAAACTTATTTTGTTCTAACCTTGCAATGCTAAAAACGAGTCACTGAAAAATTGCCCACGTAGAAATTATGCAGCCAAGCCTAAAAGTAAAAATGGTAGGTATATGTTTAATCCCATCTTTCGATGAACGTAAAATCTTTCTTCTTAAATCTTTCAGCAGAACATAAAAAACATTTGACAATGTTCATGTTTATTACAATATGTTGTAGATAGTAACCTTAGTTGTGTCTAGACTTTTTAATAATTAAGTTTTTTATAGTTATGTCATATTTTAAATTTACTGTTACACTTTCGAATATACATTTTAACCGTCAACATCTTTTTCTAATTTCTATTTACCAAAATCCTTAAATAAATATACTCTTCAAGGCTCTATATCCCGCGTATTACAACACGTTATCAGCACGAAGACGTAGAAGAGTAAAAGGTTTGTGTAAAAATTGTGAAAAAGTTGTGGTTTTCATTGTGACTGAAAATAGTAGTAATCGAAATGTCACATGAAACTGGAGACTCCTCGAGTGTCAATAAGTCGAATTCCCCTATGAGTTCATCTTCGATTCCATCTTTTTGTATAAGAAATAAGGATGGATATCCTACCTGGAAATTCAAGATGAGGAATTATCTTTTACATGAAGACCTGTGGGCAACAATATGTGGTTATCCGGAAGATGACACAACCCCCGCTTCGACAAAGGTACGAAACGATGCAAAAGCGCTAGCAAAAATTTGCTTAACAGTTGACGGTGCAGCTATCACGCACGTCAGATGTGCCAAAACTGCAGCCGAAGCATGGAATTCTTTGCAGAAAGCTTTTGAGGATAAGGGAATAGGTAGAAGACTAGCTTTAGAACGAAAATTGTACAGATTAAGCTTGTCGGACTTTGAAAACATCGAACTGTACATTAATGCAGTTATGTCAACCGCACAGGATCTTGCGGATATAGACAAGGTTATAGAGGACACATCGCTTGCAGCCATACTTTTAGGAGGACTCACCCCAAAATATGATCCTCTCATTATGGCACTAGAAAATTGTAATGTCGACGTGACCACTGACTTGGTGAAGACAAAACTGCTGAACGAAATGTCTAAGGACGCAGCTGTACCTGGAGATTCGGTTTTACTTACTAAGAAGATGCCTAAGTCAAAGAAGAAGGAAGTTATATGCTACGAATGTAAAGTGCCTGGCCATAAGAGACCAGACTGTCCGTTAAGGAAGAATAAAGAGAAGGTTAATGTAGTAAAAGTAGACGACGCCACATTTACCGCTCTTAACACTTCTGGAAGCTCAAACAAGGACCAATGGTACGTAGATTCGGGTTGTACAAAACATATGACGTCACGACGTGATTGGTTCCAAGATATTACGGCTCTCAATAATGGTAGCGTTACAGTGGCTAATGGTGAACGAATTAAATGCTGCGGAATTGGAGACATTTCACTAAACACACCCAAAAATGTTATCAACAAGATAAGTGATGTTGCTTTTGTACCAGATTTAAAAGCGAACTTGATTTCTGTAAAGAAAACTGTTGATAAAGGTTTTATTTGTGTTTTTGATACTACTGGTTGTAATTTTTATAAATCTAATACTTTTCGTTTTACAGGTGATTCCGTTTTACATGCCTCGCCCTGTGGTGGATTGTACGTTTTAGATGGTACTGTTAATGTTCCCGAGAATGTGGCGAATAATAATTTGACACAAGATGTGCACTCTGGCTGTCAGGACAATAGTTATAAGCTCTGGCACAAGAGGTTAGGACATTTGTGTCGTATAGGCATGAATCAACTGAAGAATCACGAGGTAGGCGTAAAGTTTAGTAAAGTAGACAAAAGTAGTTGCATTGCTTGCGTGGAAGGTAAACAAGCACGAAAACCTTTCAAGAAAGTAGCGCATAATAGAGCTACTTCCCCTCTTGAGCTGATCCACATGGATTTGCTAGGACCGGTCTCTACAACCTCCTTTCAAGGAAATAGGTATATGTTGACTATTGTAGACGATTTTACGAGAAAGGTGTTTGCTTATTTTGTCCCTTCCAAAACTGAAGTTAAAAATAAATTCTGTCTGTTTCAAACATTTGTTGAAAATCAATTAGACAAGAAAATTAAAGCGGTTAGGACTGACGGCGGAAAAGAGTTCGTGAATAAAGAGTTTGTTGATTATCTTGCTTCAAAAGGTATCGAACATCAAACGACGACGCCGTACAGCCCTCAACAAGTTGGAGTCGCAGAACGTACTCACCGTTCCATTACTGAGAAGGCGAGGACGTTGTTGGCTGAAAGCTCACTGCCAAAAGCTTTCTGGGAAGATGCTTTCCAAACTGCCGTATACCTAAAGAACAGGTCACCTCATCGAGCTTTAGGTGGACACATTCCATATGACAGATGGTGTGGTCGTAGAAGTGATCTTGAACATCTGAGAGTGTTCGGATGTAGAGCACTTGTCCATGTGCCTTCGTGTCACCGGAAGAAATTGGATGTCAAGGCAAAGGAAGCGATTTTCGTCGGTTATTCTGAGAATCCAAATACATACATGTTTAGGGATCCAGCTAATCCTCGAAAAGTTATTACTTCCAGAGATGCAACCTTTTTTGAAAATAGTTTTACAACGTTGAAGCAGAGGCAGAATGAGCCTGTGGCACAGTCCGACTCCGTACTGATCTTTGAAGAAAATGAGCTCCGTACTGAGCACGAAGATCCTCAATTCTTCGACTGTATTGGGAATACCGAACCTGAGGCTGGACCATCTTCACGGGTAAATCCGGAGAGCACTGTAGAATCAGCAGATATGGAAGATAGCGAGTGCGAGTCTCTCCATGAGTTACCTCATAGTGTCGATGTGGAGCCAGCAGATGTGGAAGAGGAACAATATATTCCTGAGCACAGGTACCCCTCAAGAAGTAGGAAACCACCTGTTTTCCTTTCATATAATGTGTCGATTGATGATTCCGACCCTATGACTTATTATGAAGCTACTCATGCCGATGATGCCGAAAAGTGGCACCATGCAATGGCTGACGAGTATAAGTCGTTATTGAAACTCCATACATGGAACCTGGTGGATAGACCGAACAAGAAGGTTATACCATGTAAATGGGTTTATAAGAAGAAACGGGACGCTCATGGAAACGTCATCAAATATAAGGCTAGACTGGTTGTCAAAGGTTTCAATCAAGTCCAAGGTGTGGACTATACAGAGACGTTCGCTCCAGTTCTTCGTCATTCTTCCCTCCGCACGTTGTTTGCCTTAGCTGCAGAAAAGGGCTTAAAAATGAGGCACTTAGACGTGGATACGGCGTTCCTGAATGGGGACTTGGATGAAGAGGTTTTTATGGAGCAACCTGTTGGTTACAGAGAAAAGGGCAAGGAAAACAAGGTTTGTTTGCTGAAGAAATCTCTTTATGGCCTTAAACAGGCGCCCCGTGCTTGGTATAAAAAGTTGAACGAAACGCTTTTAGAAATTGGTTTTACAGGAACTCCTTCCGAGCCTTGCGTTTATACGAAACTTTTTAGAAATGAACTTATTATTTTGGGTATTTTTGGCGATGACATAATTGTCTTTTATAAATCAGATTTGACTTTTGACAATGTCAAGAAAGATTTGTCTACATATTTTTCTCTGAAAGATCTCGGACTATTAAAATGCTATTTAGGTTTAGAAGTGGAAAGCAATTCCGAGTATATAAAAATAAATCAGAAGAATTATATTCTATCTTTGCTGGAAAAGTTTAATATGAAGGATTGCAAGACTGTGGACACTCCTTTAGTAAAAAAGACTATGGAACGACGAACTGATTGTCAAGTTGGTGAGTCTTATCCTTATCAGAACTTAATAGGATGCCTCATGTATTTGACGGTAAACTCACGACCCGATATTGCATACGCAACAAGTTATTTAAGTCAGTTTAATACGTGTTTTACAAAGGAACACTGGAATGCTGCAAAGCGAGTTCTGCAGTACCTGAAAGGTACTTTAAACTATTCTTTGGTTTATAGGAGAACAGGAGAACCTTTACGAGGTTACTGTGATGCAGATTGGGCGAACTGTGTAATTGACAGAAGGTCATACACTGGTTACACTTTTAAGTTAAGTGGCGGTCCAGTATCCTGGGAGTCAAAGAAGCAACCGACAGTTGCGTTGTCGTCCGCGGAAGCCGAATACATGGCACTAGCGTCTGCTACAAAGGAAGCTTGTTACTTACGTCGCTTTATTTATGAAATAACGGGTAAGTTTTCTTCAATTAACTTAGCTTCTGATAGCCAGAGTGCCATGAATCTCGTTCGAAATCCTGTACACCACAACAGGACGAAACATATAGATACGAGATTTCATTTTATTAGGGAAAAAGTATCTAGTAATATTGTTAATTTAGAATATGTGCAAAGCAGTGATATGCCTGCAGATGTCTTAACAAAGCCACTTGGGCCAATTGTACATAAGCGATGTATAGTTAAGTTAGGACTAGGAACTTAATTTTGTTTTAGTCTTTTTGGCACAACTTCGATTAAGGGCGGCTGTTGTAGATAGTAACCTTAGTTGTGTCTAGACTTTTTAATAATTAAGTTTTTTATAGTTATGTCATATTTTAAATTTACTGTTACACTTTCGAATATACATTTTAACCGTCAACATCTTTTTCTAATTTCTATTTACCAAAATCCTTAAATAAATATACTCTTCAAGGCTCTATATCCCGCGTATTACAACACAATATATTTCGGGTTCCGTTAAAGTTACACGTTTTAGGGTGAAGCCAGACGAGCGTAATTTGAGTCGCGTAATTTCGGTCGCGCCATACTTAGTGTGGCGTGATCACGTGACGTAATGTATATTGTTAATATATATATATATATATATATATATATATCAAACTTATTGACTTTTGTCTCGTTTTATGTTTTTAGACACGGTTTTTTTATGATCCTGCACCAACTGCTAGTTTATGTTTGGTCCTATGGTTGATTGGTAGAGAATGCCTATGGCATTAAGTCCGCCATTTGTACTTTTACTTTTGTATTTTGTGCAATAAAGTTTAAATAAATAATGTATGGCGCGACCAAATTACGCGACTCAAATTACGCTCGTCTGGCTTCATTCTGAGATTGCTTTTATGGTTGGCTTGTTAATGTTAATTTTCAAATATAACTACAAATCGTACTCTAAATCAAGGATTATAATTGATTATTTGCTTACTGTATAATATAGAATCGTTAGTGACAGTAATTGGTCTACACAAATAGAATTGAAGGCTCCAAACAATTGAAACATGACTAATATAGATCTGGTGTACCTCACTTCTTCCAAATGAAGCCGTAACAGTGTCAATCAGGGGAACCCTAACAAAAATAGGGCATTGGTACCAGGCGTATATAAGTCAACAAGGAGTGTTCGGCCGTCACGGACGGCTGCCTACACTGGATTTAAAAGGTTATAAGTGCAGTAATTTCAATGACATATACGTCGTTTTTTAATATAAAGATAGCGCTTGCGTCACCATCGACATAGACTGACGATAAATCACCGGCTTTCTGGATCGGAATGAGATCACGACCCAATCGGACCGGGATGATCGAGCTAATTGGGCTAATTTGATCGTTCGGACCGATTCGAGTTATGCGGTAGCTGGCTAGTGCTGTACGGTAAATGAAACAAATGAACTATTACCAAGACAGGCTCACTAAGCCACGCTGATAGCCTACGCGCCCGCAATTCCGTGGTGCACGGGTCCTCCTTCCGCTTGTATTCAGGCGATTCGACACGCGTTCACAACCAGTCACACTCTTTGATCATTATCGTTGTCCGCCACATCCCACGGCCAGGCGCAGCATTGTACACAAACAACCAACAAAATACATTTGTCAGGTGGATTTTGTGAAGATGAAATAGAGAACTTGCTTTAAAAAAGGTAAAAGAATAGAAGAAGAGAGAATATGTATTTAAAATTTACGATAAACTTGCGAGAGAGCTAAATTAGCTTCAAAGATGAAACGCAAGTGTAATGTTTGGGCATGTAGATAATTTGTATTGAAGAGTTGATTCAAGTTTTTGTGGGATTTGTTCCCGTGTTTCGTAATTGCCTGATAATATTGGCATAATGGTGGCGCCTTTGCAGGGTTCCTTAAATAAATGTGCCACTGATACTATTTATTATTATTATTTTCGCTTGGGCCTTTTGTGTGCCGCATCGACCAAAATTGATCTATTGTGGCAAAGCCACTGATACTAACTAATAACGTCTAAATAATTGATAACGCTAGTACAACGCAAGCTTATGGGCGACTTCCACCAACCATGAACGATGTACTGATGCCAGAGTAGCTTTTAGCCGTTCGTTGTATTAATAACAAATTTCACGAAAACCTCCTATTTAGAAGTTGGTGAAAAGTGACATACTGATAACGACGAGTGTCTTCCTAGAATTATTTCAATATTTTTTGTCATCCTAACCACGTCGTCGGTCTACCATATCGGTCCACAACGTGCCCCGCCCACTGCTACATAAGTTTGGCGACACTGTCTAAGCTATATCTACAACCTTGGTTCTATTGCGTACTCATCATTTCGGATTAGACCCCGCAAGGAAACTCCGAGCATAGCTCGCTCCATTGCCCTTTGAGTACTGTGAGCCCATTGTAAGCGATCAAGTTTCAGTACCGTATGTCATCAGTCATCACTGGCAACACACATTGGTTAAAAACCTTCGTCTTAAAGGTAGGACCGCACTGGACGTAACTACGCGGCACCGGAGCGAGGCGAGGCGACATACAATTCTATACAAAATTATTGTTTTAATTTTTCTGTATGACCAAACATGTTTCTTAAAATATTATCAATGTTACTACTATATATTTGAAACCTACAGTTTGAATTTTTCATAAAAAAATTGAATCATAAACTACTCAAAATTGACAAAATTCACATAGAAAGCTGTTTTTTTTTTCACTTATTTTCGACTGCACGCCATGAAAGCCAGCTATGTTATTTGTCATAATGTAAAAAAAAAGGAATAAGGCCCCTTAAGATACTGCGATATAAATAAACAAATTTTACACGGACCAAGCTGCGGGCAAAGGTTAGTTACAAGTACGAGTATTACAACATGTAAACTATCATTGTACGGAACTCACGTGCCATCTCACCTTACGCTCGACCAGATTTTTTCGCATCCGATCCGCTTGATTTGACAGCTGTGATGTTTGAACACAACGCATTTGATACGTGTTTGTACTGGAAATATTTTCCCAAGCGCGTATTGTTACAGACCGCTATTTAAAGTGAAAGGTCATATGTGTTTGGAAATGCGAAGCACTTGCGGCGTTTTTGAAATGATCGTGCGTTAAATACCTATTGTCGAATGTTTACGTTGGAGTTGTCTTATTATTGTACAAAGGAATATCGCTGAAAAGTAATGCGTGTTTTCTGGGTTCAATTTTATTTATTTCATTGTCTCTTAAGTAACTTGAGGTATGCTATAGATAAAACTGAACTAATGCAATACAATGCAATGCAATGCAACACGGGACTCATTAACGCGCGACAAATACTACCTGTAGCCCCACTTTTTTAGCCACACCTTATTTATTTACGAGAAAATTACAATTTTAGCCAAATAAATTACTAAATTAAACAAGCGTGCACAATTAGTTCTCATACTTTTGCCAAAAACATTTAACAAAAGTATAGGTACTTATAATTTCAAAAGTTTCAAATGAAAATGAAATGGGTTTTACAAGTTTTGTAATATAGCCACTGATCTTTTCAGCACTATTCTGATGGAAAGATATTGTAGATCAAAGACTAGTTTGTTTACGTATATGAAGTTCTTATTTCCAATGGACCGATACTTCACATTATGATTTCATAATCTTTTCGCTCTGAATTTCGCTTACGAAAATAACACTTCAATCGCTTAGGAATTATTTATAAGGTCATAGTTACATCATACATTATGGGATGTTAGTTTCTAGCAGCAAAAGTGAGGTATGAAATGAGACTTGTATTAGAATAGTATGAGTTTTCTATAATCGATAATGTGTCAATTTCAACAAATTTCTACGGGAAAGGTGATGATTTCAGAAAAAGTCTTAATAGTGCGATGTAGGTTTTATTTTTTATGAGTAATGATTGCAATTCCATCTCTTACCGATTTTTGTATCAGCATTCCACACGACTGCACAACGCTAAAACCGATTTTAAACATTTTTTTTTTTAATCAAAATAGCCATTCATTTAACCTCGATTGCACCTGATGTTAAGTGACAATAAGGCCTAAGATGGATCATGCTTGGCTAGAAGATGCCTATTCACTCTCGACTTGAAGAGATCCAAGTTATATTTTTCAGGGAACAGGTGCGCAGGAAGAGAGTTCCATTCCTTAGCTGTCCTCATAAGGAAAGTAGGCGCAAAGCGTTTCGTACGAATCAGTGGTATATCGACAACATAAGGGTGGAATCCAAGTCCGCGCCGAGTATTGTATTGTCTGAACGGAGACGGTGGAATTAATTCATGCAGTCCTAGTGCACACTCACCAAAGTGAGTGCACCAAAGTGAAACCAATTTTTGAACAACATCTCAAGACGGTTATAGGATCTTAAGCCCGACAACGGTAATTATCTACTATTATAGAATTCGCGTAACTACAGCGCTATCTGTTGGAAAAAATATCTTTGACCGCTCATCACGCCGAAACGGGCTGGGCATCCAAAGATGGTTATAGGCTGATTTTTTTTTAGGGTAAATAAAAAAACGCGACGAAATTGCGGAAAACATCTTGACGGGATGTGAAAGGAATTGTGCATCTCCTAGTCTATACGTGTATAAAACTTTAAATTTGTATTGACGATCATTTTTTTATGGAGAGGCGAAGAATAATGACCACTATTTCAGATTTTTATTATGTAACAGCGCGGTGCCGCCTCTCATTACACTGAACTGAAACGTCTGGTCGGATTTTAACCAATTTTAGTACATGGAGAGCTGAATATCTAAGAATAATTATAGTATACTTCTAACGCGATCATTATAGTAAAGTATTTTAAAAAACTACGTGGCTGAAGTTGCGGGTTCCTTCAAGTATACACCGTGTATATTTGATACAACCGCATATTGTAGCCAGACGGAGATTTTAGTGCTATAATCTGATATTTATAACAATTATTAACTTAGCGTTAACTACCATAGCGTAATTAATTTTTGAAAATTTTCTGAGCTGCAATGTATGGCGTAGTTATTACTAGTGACAGTTGTGACATCACGATGTTATGTGTCAACAAACAACAACAAACAAGTACATTGCTGGCTGATTTATTTATATGGAAAAAAATGATCGATTTTTTATGTAATTTACCTATGGATAAATATAATTATGTAGGTACCTATTAATAAGTGCCTATACTAAGCCCCCGTAAAGTATGCGGTTATATCAAATATACACACTGTATACTCATTGAACTTTCCGTAGAAATAGCTGTATACCCATAAACGTTGTAGATAGGAGTTGACACGCACCATACAAACCGGAGACCAATATTTGTATTTCATTATCTGTCACTACTAGAAATTAATAACATCGTTAACTTTTATGATGGCAAAAAGTTACGTTGCCAGCCTACATAAAAGTCCAACCCAACGAAATATAGTCCATACCTTATGGATAACATTAGCAATCCGTTTTGGAATCGCCGCTATCCAATATGTCAACATGATTGCTGTAAACACCCGTCCCTTTCGCACTGGTAAAGTCCTAGATTGCAGTGACAAAGACGGCACGAAATAAGAAATAATAGAACGGTATCAGAACATTTGCATTAAACATTCACAAGCGAACCAAATGCGAAAGTCTTGTAGGAAATATTGGAAGTTCAAGTTCAAATGATCTAGTTCAAAGGTAAACGCTCGGCGCCGGCGCTAACGAGCGATAAACAGCGCACTGGCAGCACGCTCAATGTTACATGGTTCTATATTATAATGACTGTGTTCTAATTTGGAACCCTGTCATATTGGGCGAAGAACAGATGGCGGCTTTATTGATCAGTTAGTTCTCTATAACACTGTTTATGATACGTTGGCGTTCGTAGTGAAAGTGGAATTTCTATTTAAATATTCCGTTTTTATTGTTACAGAAATGGCTGAAATCTACGATGATAGTATGTGATTAAGAACAAAACTGCATTTACAATGTTGTCTTTCCGAAAACTATAAAAATGTTTGTTACAGATGGTAGTTTGAATCAGCATAATATAAAAATGTCTTCAACATATTATTACGGGACAATCTTGTAATCAATCCACAAACTCTTGAGTATTTACCTACTACGATTATTATTACTACCTATACTTATCACAGACATTAATGAATCTATATTATTATTGATATTTGCTAATTGAGTTGCATTGATAGGTTTTGACAAGTTGTCATTTAAAGGTTAGTAGAACACATCGCTAAAGTAGACGTATAATAGTGATAAGATTTAGGATAGGTGTCATTAGGAGTAGGTAATGTCACCAAGATGCCCGACTACTGTTTCCGCTTTTGTTGTGTACACCAACAAACAACCAATAAAATACAATTCTCAGGCGGTCAGCAATGATCAAAGCAGAGAACCTTCTGTAGTATTTTATTCAAGTGACAAAGCAGTAAGTAGGTTCATATTAATATTAGTTTAATGAACTAGAACCAGAAGTGTACCAATCTTTGTAGGTTGTGGTGGCTACACCGTTCATGTTTCACGTTAATACGATGAAAGTGTCTAGTCCTTAAGTTCTGCACGTTTTTCTTACAATACAAATACTCTTTATTGCACACCACAAACATCATGGAAAAGAAAATACAACATGAGATACATTTAAACAACGGGCAGAGGAAAACAACGGGCGATCTTATCGCTAAATAGCGATCTCTTCCAGACAAGTTTTAGGTACCTAGCGGAGTAGTGAATATTAATGTTTGAAATTAGGTGGTGCAAAATAGTGATAAATAAATAAACCAAATAAACGACCACCACAACCCACACAAAAATTTAAAACATACATAAATAAGAATTCAAATAGACCTACGTGAATACATAGACATAATAAATACATTTTGACGACGCGGTTGGCGCAGTGGTTAAGCAACTGCCTACTGAGCCGACGGTCCTGGGTTCGAATCCCGGTCAGGACAAATATTTGTGTGATGAACTACTTGGTCATGGCTGTTATTTGTATTTATCTATATAAGTATGTTTATAAATCGTCGTCTAGTGTCCATAACATAAGCCTACTAGACCTGACTGTGGGACTAGATTGATTTGTGTGAGATTGTCCGATATTTATTATTAAACATATCTTAAAGTAATAAATAAAACAAAACAGTATGAGCCACAAACTTAAAGAACCGATTATTTTTACAATGTACTAAGACAGAGATAAATAACTTTTTTTTTTTTTTTTATATTTCTTGGCTTGCGGGCCCGAAGGGCCCTTTGCACTGCTGGGACAGACGCGACCCGCCCTTGTGGACGGGTCGCCGAAATAGACTTAACTAACTTAAAAACTAAAGAGATAATTATAACGTTTTTTGACGAAGGTTTTAAATGTAGCAAGAGATTGGGCACGCCTTATATCCAGAGGTAGCGAATTTCACAGTAATGTAGCCTGGAATGAATACTTAATTCAATGTCACCAAAACTGTCGCTTATCTCATTTCACGTTTCAAGTGTCGATATTAATATCGATTCAGTGGTGAAATGGAACCACAAGTGTACCAAGCTTTATAGGTTGTGGTGGCCACACCGATCTCCGTGATTTAACAGTATCGCGTCCATTTATTTATGGAAACCGACACCGGCTCTACGGAATGCATAGTAACTTTAATTAGAATCCACATTGTTAGTAAATATTTATACGATCATTGTTGTATTGGAATGTACATTAAAAGAACCGTTCTTTAAAAAATCTAAGCAACATCCGTAGATATCCGGGTTAACCCCTCGTATGCTTAGACGCGGTTCGGTGCGGGTTTGAACCTTACGTTAAAATATCAGTTAATTTCAATTAGATTTGCAAATTTTTGACATCGCATACGAGTGAAACCTCGTGAGGGTAGCATGGAATCAATGGATGCGGTCTGCATGGGATCCCACTCTGTGGTGAGTCATGGGGGAGGCCTATGTTCAGCAGTGGACGTATGTGGCTGATAGATAGATATCTCAATTGAAGAGATCGCCCACCACACGTACATTTTGACGACGCGTTTGGCTCGGTTGGTAGACACCTGCCTACTGAGTCGGCGGTCCCGGGTTCGAATCCCGGCCGGGGCAAATATTTGTGCAAATATTTGTTCTTGGGTCATGGATGTTATCTATATATGTATTTATATATTATGTATATCGTCGTCTAGTACCCATAGTACAAGCTTTGCTTAGTTTGGGACTAGGTCGATTTGTGTAAGATTGTCCCTTAATATTTATTTATTTATTTATTTATTTATCCGCTTATTAATAACAAAAACATTAATCGAAATAACAAAAAATCTAAAAAGACATTGACAAACTCCCGTAATACTCGTAACACTATTTAACATAAAATCAGGAAGCTCAAATGTAACCAAACACCAAGCATTTAGAATTAATTGCACAGATAAAACATCCTGTTCACAACCGTGACCCGGATCCAATAAACGTCGTATCGGACTTACAGCAGAAACGAACTTAACCCCCTTCTCCCCAGGATTAATAGGAAAATGCAAATGCCGAACCAGTTTCCAGTAAATTAATAATTTGTTTACAAACCAGATAAGCCCTTTGTGAGGGCAATAAAAGTAATTGGTGTAATTCGTCTCAATCGGTTATGTTGTAAATTGGGGTTAGAAGCATCAAGGCGTGCATTAAATTGTTAGGCTATTACGCGGTTAACAGTTGGGAGTTTGGTGCACCTGGAATTATGTTGGTTCAGTGTTTTGTGAATTGGATAATTGGTACGTGCCCTAGCCAAAAGTTTAATATATCGCCATATGGGAATTAGCTTTACGAGGGAATACGGATGACGCCAGTTAATATCTAGGATTTAATCATAGCCTATGTCAATGTTATTATTGTGTTTAGCAACGAATGACATTTTCGATTTGTTTATATTTGTGGAACGTGAGTTGTTGTAAGGGTGTTGTCATAAGCTGTGTGGACCGCGTACCGCGTTATGCATGCTTCCATCAATGATCTTCATTACCAAGTCAGACCATCTTGCTAATATACTATCCAGAACATTCTTGCCAATAATTTGGCTTTAAGAAAATCTTCTCCAGATCATGCTTCAAAATGGCATAGTATGTTCCTTGAAGTCTTCAAGGACACTCAAAAGATCAGGAAATAGCCAGGGTGCAAGTTACATGCCTCAGTAGTCCTTCTACTTACTACTTTGTCGTAAGATTTATAACCGCTGCGTAATGTCAACCTAGCGTAATAACAGGTCCAGGAACAGTCAATGGGTAAATAAATCGCCAACTAAGCGGCTGAGGCGAGAAGCGCATTTGTAATATTCTCACGCAATCCTGAACGCGAGCCCTCAGGCAATGAGCAATTTTTCATAAAAGCTTATGTCTATTTCAGTCACTGTATTGCTTAGAACCTTATTCGCAGCATTTAAGGTTAAAACTAAAAGATAAGCTTGGGAAGAAATATGCACTTCAACAAGAACACTAATCATTTACTCTAGTTTCGATACAAGTAGCGTAATTATAACAACAACTTACTATTGGGTGTACCCGGTAGTTCTTGTGGAGCATCATAAGATTGTTAGTTGTTTGATATCTTGTTTCTACTCTTCCTAAATGGAGCAAATGCTTCAAATATAATTATTATGCGGCAAGCTTCACAGTCGGAATGATCATGAGCAAATATAAAATACAGCGGATGAGCTGATGATAATTATCAATATTGCGAAACGAGGAGCAGTGATGAAGTTGAGTGAAGTTGGCAAATATATCGTTTTGGGCCTGATAGTACCTATCCTTCAAAGCAGGCAGTTCAATGACATCAATCTTACATTGAATCCGCCTGGAAAAGCAGCTGTTTTTGAGTGTTCAAAAATTACCATCATATTCCTCTTTTTCAATAGCTGCCCTCTTATCGGTGTAGCAATCGCCACCCGTTTCTTTCTTGGGCTTTCTCCTTCACTTCTTGTTAAGACATGGCCATCATATTAATGCATCAGAAATACCGTCCTGCTCTGCAGAACTGGTATCGCTAACATGAGAACTTTATGGGCCCAGCAGACCAGCACCAAAAGCAAATGCACGCTGACGCAACAGGGTGTGCCATCAAGTGTCACCGCGAATAAAGACCACACCTATACAGAATAATAACACAGTGGAAATCGGTCAGTGCGGCCGTTTGCCATTGTCTCTGTATAATTGCTGTTATTGAGATATGCTTTTGTGAAGGGTGATTGTGTGTATTGAGCTGTTGCATCCTAATTAAATGAATTGCTTTGAATATAGGTTCCTTGAATTACACAGGATAGGCCGGCCTGTCATACGCATTTTGGAGAGTGTGTCGCGAAACCGGACGAACTGATTTCACCTTTTAAATTTCATCATTATGGAACTGGCCATAAATTTGAGTGATACTTTAAAGTAAGTTACTCTGACCCACACATTTAAGTTTCCCGTTGAAAAAATCCGTCCTTTTCTCGAAACAATCCCAGATTCAAAACGGGAATTAACATGCACTATCTTTGTTTTCAAAGACTATTCGTGAAATCAGTAGAATGCGTACAAAATGTAGATTTCGACATAAAAAAAAATAGGAACAACATTCCGAAACCGTTATGAACTAATTGCTTAATTAAACGTTTTAACAAAATATCAAGCTTTGATATAGCAACTAGCAACTATAACACTGTTCTCAATTCTTTGAAGTCTATACCTAAATAGTCATCCGTCTGTCTAGACTTCTATACTTATTTTATGTTTAATAGTTTTTCTAATGTCTGTTTTGATGTTTACAACTAGATCTTTAAATTAAAATGGTTAAGTAAACAAACGGATGATAAAATACGTACTTACAGTTTTTTATGTCTAAATAAATTTCACTTTTAAATAGTAGCTGTACATACTGTTTTAAATAGTATTTAATCTAGGCTGGCATCATATTACGCGAAACAAATAATTTAATCAGCATATAAAAGAAATTGTAGACTTCACCATCGTTTAATAACATACTTTATTCAAAATGACGCTTATCCGATCAGAAGCCGATCTAGAACCTGAACTGCGAGAGATTACCTACGGAATCACTTGATCCAGCCATCGCATGCGGATAAATATAGGTACTTACTTTATAATAAAGTATATATTTGTATATATCTCGTCCCATTCTGGACCAGATCTTGTTAATTGCGAGGCCTGCTCACCGTTACCCACTTAGTGAGAGGGAACGCACTGTTAGAAAACGTGTTACGGTTTTCTGGAGCGGTTTTGTAACCACTTTTTGGAGCAGAAATATCTGCTAGCGAAATTCTACTAAAGTGAAGAGATGCTTCGAGTGGGATTCAAACCTACGTCTCCTCGGCTTTCCAGGCTAGTCTCCGGTTTATACTTAAAATACAAAACATTAAATACAACGAAGCCTTTCTAGTTCATCACTACAACAAAACTTATCAAAATTGGTTCAGCTGTTTGAGGGTGAAAAAGTAACAAACATACTCATAAATACACTCACAAACTTTCGCCTTTATAATATCAGTGTGATTGATTGGATTTGAACTCAGGACCGCCGGATAAATATTCGTTATCTCCAGCAAATATCCAATAGAGTTCTTAAGGAGAGCCGTTCAGATTTGGGTTAAAATCACCCTTGAAGCATAAAAGTTCTCAATTTTCGCTTCGATAAAAACCATTTAAAAACAGACATTTCTGTAAAATGGCGTAAAGCCATTGAAACTGAAGTGGGCTTTACTCAGCAGTGAGTGGATGTAGGGGATTATAAACTTCTGCTTCATACATTTTTTTAGGACCTTACTAGCGTTCCATTACCAGACCAATGGCAAGCAGTTGAAAACTTAAAGCGTAGGAACAATGAGAAGAAGAAGAATACAATCTTAAAGAAAGAAAAACTTTGTAATAAAACCGCTGCAAGTATCCGGGAGATAGCAGGCTAGCAGCGCTAATCGGACATCCATGTTGTTATTCTGGAATTACATAGTTGCCACTGGGTCACCCATTACGGTGATGGAGTTGTAAAATATAGCAAAATACGTCACTCGTAGATTGTTTAATTTAGGCTTTAATGGGCCGCCTGAGTTACGGTTATTGGGAATTTATGGAAGGATGTCGATTAATTGCTTATCGATGGAGAAGAGATCTATATCGCTTGATTTGGCGCCAGTTCGCATATTAAAGCATATTGAACAGAAGGTTGAGAAGTGAGAACTGTATTTATTGGTTGTTGAAGTAATTGGTCGTGGGGCGTGGCGATACAAATCAACCGACGCGTGTGCACTGCTGCGATTGGCTACGAATGCACGACGATTTGCTAGGAAATAGCAGAAGGCAACTCGAACACCGTCTTTCCAAAGGTCTTAATTAGTATCAGACCTGTCTTTACCCACATAATATAGTTCATTTCATAAACCAAGGCCTGATTTCACTCTATACTATACACGATGAGAAACATTATTATGATTTTTTGTTGACTAGCATGATCTTGACTTTTTAAATTAACACGTGTCGTTACTACCAAACAATAAAATTGTCATACTTATTTTTATCGTTATCTTTTGTTCCATTGTTACCGCCTAATGACGTGGTATATGAAACGAATTATATGTACTCGTTCTGGATACTACGTGTGCAGTTTCACGTCTCACTATCGTCCAATACAATAAATCAATTACTATTGCACTCATGGATGCATTTATGGTGGCGCCAGCACTTCATCAAGCCCGTTGCATCGTAAGATCTGCATAGGTAGCCTTACAAATGGTGTAGAAATCGGCTTAGTATTCCACTAGAGTTATATGCAAGTTAGCAAATTGCCTATATTGTTAATCATTTAAATAATAAATCTATGGTTCTTTATGACTTGCATTCAAACGGCGGTTTTAGCGGCTTCATAATGGTTTTATAACTTTTATGACACTACGTGCTAACTGGTGACGCAGTGCGAAAAAGTGATATGTTTCAATGAGTGCAAACGGGACATAGGCTGTTTTTATTCTGATGTAGATGTTTAGAAGGGACTCTATGTAGGATATAGTAAAGGTGATACTACTTTATAGCAATGTCCGTTTTACGCACGAGTCAGGAACGTGCGATCAATGTGTTTCACTTTCCTTACTTCCTAAGATGATGTCAGCTAAAAAGCTAAAAGAACTATGGTCAGTAGGGGTTGGCCTTTTGTTATATCGGCAGAAGCTGGCCTGTAAGTGTGGGCCAATATATACGGTAAGGCCAAAATTACCCTCGCTTATTTTTACTTGCTTTATATTTTATTATTAATATTATTATGCTTAATTAAATAAATAAACATCTGGGACAATGTTACATCAAACTAGTAAGTCAAGTTTTTATGACCCTTTTTAGGGTTTCGTACGAAAAGGTAAAAACGGGACCCTATTACTGAGACTTCGCTGTCCGTCCGTCAGTCCGTCCGGGGGGCTCCCATACAACAAACTTTGTATATATTATATGCTTGTATAACGTATGCATAAAACCTTACTCTAAATAACGTATAATACAATCAAAAAAAAATTGGGCAAGTGCGAGTCCGACTCGCGCATGAAGGGTTCCGTACCTATATTTATATATATATATATATTAAATTGTATTATACGTTATTTAGAGTAAGGTTTTATGCATACGTTTTTCTTGTATGTAATTAATAGTTATTTGTGCAACAAGAGAGCAAAGTTGTTTTTTGTTGCGAGTGCTGATTTTGAGTCCCGAGCAAGCGAAGGATTCTAATTTAGAATCCTGAGTGTAGCGAGGGACTCAACAGCACGAGATGCAAAAAACTTTGCTCTCGTGTAGCACACAACTTTTCACCTCGACAGCGAGAACATAATAGGTTCGACTTTTTGTACTGTTTCTTCCAACCATTCAGGTGTAGGTATGTGTATTGTCTTTGTTGCTGATTTCAATGACATTATTAATTAGAAAATAGATACCCGCTGCTTGAAATGAAATACAAATCTAAATAAATTGAAATAATACGTTCCAACACTGTACCTACCAGTCCCTCACGACCATCAGTCCATCATGGTTGTCTTATTTGATCAAATTAGAAGATTGAACAGATACATTATGTGTTTATTTATTTTATTTATACGAGATTTTGTTTATAGTTTAGTTAATTAATATTTTACTCGTAAAGCACTAAACAAAATGAATACAAAAGAAAATAACAATTTGAACTCGATATTTTTTTAAATATGATTTGATACTGCGTCGTCTATGATAAATTGGTGAAGTCATAAATTATTTGTACAGGTATTTACAGTATAAAGTTGAAAATCTTATCTTATTAATAATTTTGTGATAAAATCTTCTTCGGGTATTTTTTTTAATTTTTTTGGTGCAACGCGTCGATGGGAACGTGTTCTTATTCGAAGTCGGACTCGAGAATCGAATTTCGAGTCGATTTCTTTTATCACTCTCTTTTTCATATAGATATGAAAGAGACAGAGTGCATCAAAATTCGAATCATTCAAATTTTATAGTTAACCTATGGCTGAGAAATGACAATTCGTCGTCGAAATCTAAAAAAAATAAAAAGCTACTATCTACTCACGCTCGAAACAAAATCGCATTTTGTTCACTGTTATCTCGCAGCAAAGCCGCCATGTTTGGGCTGGTGAGGTGAAAATAATACTGCTTCTAGCAAAAAGTTTGTACTTACTAAGCATATTTTACTTCTGTCGCGGCAGCTCCTTATGGCGCGCCGTAACGTAAAAGTTAATCGTTTTTTTTCTTTCTTTTCTGTTGTATTAAACTCGATTCCACTAAAATATGTAAAGCCTTGA
Organism: Apotomis turbidana; assembly: GCA_905147355.2. NCBI lineage: Eukaryota > Metazoa > Arthropoda > Insecta > Lepidoptera > Tortricidae > Apotomis > Apotomis turbidana. The sequence continues at coordinate 7,252,578 of LR990297.1, read as the reverse complement.
TAAAAATTGTGGTGTTTCACAAATTTAAAATAATAATATGTAAGTTATGTGTCCTATATAAAGCGGCAGTATAGTAAAAAATACTTAATTAAAATAATAGTATGTAGAAGATATCCAAAACCCATTATTGCGAACCGTTTATTATTTGTTTCCCTACGGTTGACTGGTAGACAATGCCTCAAGGCATTAGGTCCGGCCGTATAATAGTGCATTTTTAATTTTTAAATGTTATTATATGTTTTTCTCAATTATCCGTTTGGCCGATTACGTAGTGGTATCTAAGTTTAATTTGCTAGTTTATGATCACAAATTAAACACATCTAGTACTGTTAACTTGTCAAGCCATAAACTTAATGTGCAAAAGACATGCAAGTTTTAGTAATTGTTTCACAACTACTGCTGAATAAGCTTTTCATAGTTCCTACTATGATCTTGCCAATAATACATTCATTCATTAATTCACAGTGACTTGTTATTTTCAAAATCGAGTAATAAATTGCACAATACAGTAAAGAACATGCAACTAATGCAAATGTTAGAATATTACCCAATGCAAGACGGTTGCAAACAATAGTCGAGGCATATCTCGTACTATCTCCAGATAGTGTAGATAAACTTAGATAACTTCTAAAAAATAGATCACGGGGTAAATGACTGCACTAGCTTTTGTAAGACTTAGAATTGGGTTATTATGCACGTTGCTTATTTTTTAGGAGACCTTATTCCTTTTAAAAAATATATTTTTTCATATCATGACAAATTTATTGATGATTTTAACCAACTTTTTGACTACTTTTCACCGAGTTCTAGGTAGTAACATACCTATTTCATGCTTTAATTGCGTGCAGTCGAAAATAAGTTGAAAAAACAAATTTTCCGCGTGAATTTTGTCAATTTCGAGTAGTTTTTGAAACAAAAATTATCTATGAAAAGTTCAAACAGTAGGTTTCAAATATACACCAATAAATCTCAATAGCCCTGTTCTAGGTAGTAACATCAATAATATGTTAAGAAACATGTTTGATCATAGAGAAAAATCTAAATCAATCAGCATTTTAAAAGGAACAAGGCCTCTTAATGTTCGTTGGTCGTTGGTGATGTTCTTTTAGTTAGCATACCTACGTAAGTACGTAAAATTTATGCTTTGGCACCAAAAGCAGAAGCTTCTACATAAATAATACGATCGCCTATTGTTCTCAACAATTAATTAACTTATATTATATTATTTTAGTAATTATAGCCCCAAAGTTCGTTTCATGAAGAGGCCCAGCACCATACAGCAGATATTTTCTGTTTAGTCCAATGGTTTACTGGAAGAGAATACCTTAAGAGTCCAAGTTTGCCTTTTGTAGTGTTCGGTTGGCCGCCGCCGCGACTGATCGTCTCTCCTGATGATGAATCGCGTACCGATACGAAACATATCGAGCGTTATTCGACTTCTACGACGTGAGTAAACCCGTTTAAGTATTTTAATATGTTTGAGACTCACGATAGTTTTCTATGTAAAATTGCCTTTTGTACTTTTATATCTAAGTATGTTATGCAATAAAACTTAAATAAATAAACAATACTACTTTATATGTATGTTTTATTATTTCTTTTTGAGGTTTACGATTACCTGCAGTGCAATCTAATTTGGATTAAATGAATGCTCGCAATAAGCATACTCACAGGAAGAAGCAATAAACACACTTAAGTATTCACGCAAATAAACAATCCCGATAATCAATACAGTATCCCATTCCTTTAGCAAAACAATTGTGAAAATAGAAACCATCATCATGATTCATTTTCGTGCGAGAATTCCAAAGTTTACGTTACGGAAGCGTTCAAATTCTCATCTTATAAGGAAGTCGTTTGTATCTTCCTGTAAAAATAGAAAGGAGAAATGAAAAAATCACACTGACCGGTCGTCTAAAATCACTGTGACTTTCACGAAGGAAAAACCTTAAAAAATCACGTAGCTCGTAGCTCTGTTCTTACGTTCTTAGTATCTGTATATAGCGAATCTGTGTTTCCTACTGCAGTTTCAGTCTTCAGTGTACATTTTAAGAAAAAGTATGAAATTATTTTATGTACGGTCAGCAGCAAAAGTAGCTGACAATTTAATTTTACTTCTCCTTCTTCGTGTGAAGGGATCAAATTTCTTAGACTAATTTCATTTTACTGCTGGCATAATGTCAAATTGCATACTAAAATTGTCAACTACTTTTGATGCTAACTATCCTGAAACGCAAAAACATTTGCAATAAGCATGATCAAATTGGGATAATATCCTTCCGTATATTATGAGGATCTGATCGTAATAGGCATAACAAAGTCATAGTGTTTTCTTTGAATCTGGAACGAAAGTCACAGCGATCGTAATTTAGTGCTTTTCCGTATCTCTTCTTTTATTTTATTACATAAACAATGTGCTCGTATGTCCGTCTGGCCGGTCATTTGATCTTAATAACTGCGCAAACATTTCGAGTGTGCTCACTGCTTAGGAATTCGGTTATTTTTTTCATTACGATGTGATGTGACAAACAAGCATCCGGTCTGACCGATGACAAGTTAGGGTCACTACACCACGAGCCATACTAATGGTCTACATGCACGCAACTTTGCACCAGCTTTACGCTTTTGGCACCCTGTTGCTTGCGGATGCATTGGTTATTTCAACGCCGCTCGCGCCGAGTAGCGAGGGGGTCTGCCAGGTTACCTATCTGAAACACTAATTCGACACATTCGACTAATCGAAGACGCGTTTGGCTCGGTTTGTAGACACCTGCCTACTGAGCCGGCGGTCCCGGGTTCGAATCCCGGCCAGGGCAAATATTTGTGTGATGAACTCGAATATTTGTGCTTGGGTCATGGTTGTTCTATGTATTTAAGTATATATTTATCTATATAAGTACGTATACGTCGTCTAGTACCCATAACACAAGCCTTCTTGAGCTTAATTTGGGATTAGATCGATTTGTGTGAGGTTGTCCGATATCTATTTATATTTATTTATTTATATAAAAAAAAAATTGTTTGACAAATGGAAATTAGGCAAAACGTTACAGATGCGAAACAATGCTTTGGAGTTGCGATGGGATACCGAGCGCACGAGCTCCACCTTCCACTTTTCTTCGGCTGAAGTCGTACAAGTCTTTAACTATACACTACATCTTGCACGGCGACGATATTTTCCCCACGCTCGAGAAATCGCTGTACAAATGTACTCGGCGAGACAAGTACTAAGAAAATCGTGTATTGGCACATCGAGACGTTTGCGGATGTACAGAACTGAGGAACATTTCCGACATGCGACCCTGTTTACTTCAATATATTTCAGTTAAATAAAGGCTGGTAAAGAATTTCTCTTAGGAAGCTCTTAGGCTAGGCGCTAATTCGGCGGAGATTTGCGGTATCTTCATTTCAACTAGGTATGTGTCTTTTTACTACAGTGAAGCAATAAAGCGAAATTACGAAATTGTAAAAGGTTGGCTCATACTCATACCTATATGCCAAAGCATGCAAAGCATTTGTGTACGTAGCTACCGATGTACAATTTTTTTTAATTTTTTCTTGTAAATCATAGATACTAACGCCGAAATCAATTCCAATAAAACAACAGTAGCCGTAAGAATGATGCAAATGTAACCACGTGGTGTTGGGTCACGCCGTCGCACGTGAATGAACCGCGTAAGTAATGCAGCACGTAATGGCCAACTTTACCTCCAGGCGCATAATGTGTTATTATTAAAACATCCCGACAAGCTGAGAACCTCCTCATTATTCAAAGTCAGTGATTGAAACCGCAAAACGTTATCATTATCAACAACAAAAATGGTATGTACCTATACGAGCGTTTTTAATTTTTTTAGAGACTCCAATATATCCTATAGAAGAGTACAAGGTCCTGGTGAATGATTATGGCTCCTTGCTCATGGTTTTGCAAGCATTTACCGTTTGCAGATGAGAACAACCAGAAATAATATGCCTGGAAAGTGAAAAGTGACTTACAGGGATGGCGACATGCCCAACAGATGTCGACCTTACCGTCTATCAGGATCAGGATACATCTCCGGTAGTTGTTCGTCATCACCACACCTTGGCAATGAGCCTGATATAGGCACCTTACATTGAATGTAAACATTTCCAAAGTCTAAACTCAGTAAAACGTCTAAATACGTCTTATTGTATAAGAAAGCACTAGGGCGGCAAAGCAAACATTTCCGCATTGATACGCTCGGATGTACAGAGACTAAACAGAATGCAGCGCTTGATGTAAACATGCCTGGATTCGTAAACCTGTGTTTATGGTGACGCTGAACTCGACTGACGTTTTACTATTAAAGTGATAGTAAATAATATTACCTATACTTACCCGGACGGCGAATGAAGATCCCTGGTGGTACTTCTTTGACATTTCAAATAAATCACCTTTACATGGCATCGATGTCACATCAACATTTTTGTAAGCCTGATAAAAATAAAAAATCATTTTTTTTAAGAACCAGAATAGATACTATTTTTGTGAAGTCTCCTATCATCATTTGCCGACCGGGGTATAGGAATTATACGCAGTTATCCAAATATATTTCACCAGTTACCGATAAAGTACCTATGCATTAGTTTGATGCACTATATGCATCTATACTACAATGATTGAGTAATTTAGCCAATCGGGCCTCACTACGCGCCGGGAATCGCGCAAATAGCCGCTTTGCCAGAGTCTAAAAAGAGAACCTTCTGTGGCCTTTTAACCTTAAATAGAAATAAGGTATAGGTATCATAATAGTGATGTAACGGTTTAGAAAAAATATTTTAGGTTACCCGACCTAACATGAACTTTACTTTGTAGTGAAACAAAGAAAGAGTGAAGCATAAAATAGGCCATTAATGAAGTAGTATAAACTAACAGCGGGCGGTAAAGTAAACCATTACATGGTTCATTCATGTGTGACGCGGTGAGGTCACCGTGTGGTTCCAATTTGCATTAATTTCATACTCATTGTAACATTACGCACTAGGGCAGTAAAATGAATAACCACAAATAATCCATAGACGCAGCGTTGCATTGATTTTAGGGTTGAGTACTTATATGATGCATTACACATTAAGTTTTGTTCATTTTGTACGCTTGTAAGCGCTTATACAGCCCTTATACAGCTAATTTGAGATGTATTAGCGCTCCATAGTCCGCAGTAACCGCCTACTAACAGGCGGACGGGGCATGCTTGTTTCCCATAACGTGGCATAAAAAAAATACACCAATCAAATAAACAAACTAACAAACGACCGCAAGACTTAACACGTACTCAATCGCAATTAGTCAAGTAATCCTCTTAGCGATATAGACGTCAGATTAGGATAAACCGTGACAGATTGTTGACAGCTCGACATTGTCATTGGCTCGTGTTAATGGAAAATGACGCTTAAAGCGATGTGCCGATATAAGACATAGGATTAAAAAAAACTGTTTTCTCTCCAACTTGTTTGGGAATGTTCCCATTAATGTAGTAAAACTGGACCGCGAAATCGTTCGTTATTTTTATAAGGCGTTAATACAAATAAAAAAAAATATATTTATATGATTGGCCTCGGTCGGGAAATCAATATTATTTAAACAAGACGATTAAGTAAAAAACACACCTTCCGTTTATGACGTCTCATACAAATGGGGGTACTCTTAATTTGGCCGGTTACTGCATTTTTACTTTTAATTTTTTCAAACTTTGATAATTCACCATACAGCCAATTGTCCACTAAATTTAAAAAATCAAAACTTTGCGTTTAGTTCTTACACTGAACATTTTTCTGCTCTGCTACCGTCAATGTTTTTTAAATGTCGACAAATTTCGAATACCGGACAAACAATTTAAATAATAATCTCATATGCGGTTAATTTATTTTCATGATTCTTAGTTTTTATTAGAGATTTCTCACGAAAGTTTTAATTTTAATAATATGATGGTATTTAATGAGTGATTTGAAAATGAATAAGTAACGTAAACAAATAAAAAATAAAACAGAAATGATTGTGTCCAAATCAATATAAAAGTTTTTTGAATCTCCGAATGACACCTAAATATGGTACCTATGGTTTCTAAAAAAACAGTGTGTTTAGAAGTTGTCGATTAAACTAAAATGTATAATTATGTGCATATTTTTTATTATTGTGTTTTCATATAATTTTAATTCTTATCAATATATTTTGTTTTAAATCAAACATATGATTCGGACCCGATGTTTTATTCCTATTCCTAATAAAATAAGAACCAAAATAACTTCATGGCACTGATAAATTTAATTAAAATGTAGATTGGTGATTATTTTCAAGCATATTTGGAGAAAAGCACTATACAAGCCTCGGCGGGAATGTCAGTTCGCAGATTCGTATTATTGAAGGATTCGGCTACGCCTCGAAATCATACTCATCCACGAACTGACTTTTCCCTGCCTCGGCACTCTCGGCAGTAATGTACTATTCCTGTGGAAAATCCATTTAAGGTTTAAAATACTAAGATCTCGGCGCCTAGTAAAAGGTTAATAAAAACTACTGGGGACCGAAGAACTGGCAGCTTCCTCGCACAACGCCTTAGCATTGCGATTCAGCGAGGCTGCCAGCGTCTTCGGGACCATGCCGCGGGGGCACAGTTTTTTGCATCTTTTCTAATTTACTTTACGTATGGTTCATAATTCATTTATAACTTAGTTTATTTTTTTTTACTGTGTTGTACTTATGATTTATGTACATAAATCATAAGTCCCTATTGAATAAAACATTTACAGTACTAACTTAATACCTTAAAAGGAATGTTAATACGATTGTAAGTACTAACGTACCTATTACAGGCCAGCAGTGGTATAGCCCCCTATTATGAGGTAAAGCCCTTCCTCTCAAATCCCAATAAAAATATAAGTGCTCGATGGTTGACACTTAACATTCTTATTTTCATTGGAGCTGTATATTTATTTAGAAAAAACCCTTTAACCGTCTCTTTTTTTCCCAATATCAACATCTCAGATAACTCCGCTCGTCGTTTGCGCTCTAGAGTTACACAAGCGGACACGAAAACACACTGAACTAGATAAGCGCCGTCGGACTTGTTCCGATGTGAACTTTGCTCTTACGGTGACGTTAAATCTGAGGTCGTCAATTGTAAAATTGATTAAGTATTCTAGTAATGAATAAAATACATTTATTGAAAACGTAAACTAAAAGCGACAATTTTTCAGCGTAAAAGTTTTTATTTTCAGTCTGATAAAAAGTATTCTACTCGTATAACCATCTTCGGATGTCCAGCTATCCCTGTACCATAATTAGTAAAAATCGTCTAGCCATTTCGGCTTGATTAAGCGGACAAATACAATTTTACCAACAGCTGGCACCTCGTGCCCATACTAATCGTTAGTATTTTTGTTGAAATAATGACCCCCTGGAAAACTGATTTTCAACAGACTACATTTTATGACGAATTTACAGCGCCGCTGTACGGGTAGTAGCCCCTGATGAAGAACTCCATACGAGTTCGAAACATGTCAGGCCGTTCCTGATAATGCCACGTGAGTGTAAACCGCTTAGTGTAGGTCATGGAGCCAGGGGGGGTATTCGACCAATTTTAGAGATATAATGGAGATCTCTCCTTTTCATCGCCATCCGTCACTTTTGACGTGTGCCTACTTGACAAGTGGCGATATCCCTAGAACATCGCAACTTCGTCAATTCGGACGCGCAAAATTTTCGCTTTCTTTGTATGTGACGGCATAAATAACAGGCGCATACTTTAAATTGACCACGTAGTACGTGAAATTAGTCCGTTACGTTTCGTTCAAAACAGAAATTTATATACATGAATAGCATTTTTGACAATTGTTATCGCCTTCGTATTTCCAAAACTGAGATGAGATATGTCACATGTGTCATTAAAACGCGATGAGCTTCATCATCGCGTTTTAATGACAGTTCAAAGGCGAGATCACGGAGAGATGACTGTTATCTAACGGTGATCTGACGTTTGGCGATCGACACTCGAATTAGGCCCCAGGTTCGCCATTGACGGACACCTCAAGGAGGACTATATAATTTCAGAATATTATAATAGAATCGATTTGAAGTTGCAGGCAACTTCGTCCACCTAATCCTACTTATTTCCTAAACCGTAATCGGGTGATAATGTAGTGTTCTATAATGTATTTGGTGTCTCCAAAATATCTCTGGAGTATTTGGTTAAAATTCAGCGAGCCGTTTTGCCGTGATAAGCTTCCAATATCTAAAGAGTCGTGTTAGTGTATTATTCGTAGTAAAATTTATTAGTTACATGCAAATAAGAAGCTATTTAGTTTCCTACCTATTTACTGCACAAAAACTACAATTACAACGATTACTTTACGCTATATTGCTGCTATTAATACGGATACTGCTAGATCAATTATTGTAATAGTAAACTTTGAGTCACAGTTGTTAGAAACAGTATTTTGACTCAGAAATATAAAGTTATAAGTTATAGTTAATATACGTTTAGATACAGTCAGCAGGATACAAAAATCGATAGTGGTAAAGACGCTACTTGTTACCTCTTTAAAATCTAACAGTGCCTAAAGGGCGATTATTTGAGCGTTTTAACCGTCTTATTAATAAGGTCCTTGTCGAAATGCATATATTATGATCTAAGACGCCATTTTCTGTTTTCTTGTAAAAGTCGTATATTTACATACACTTCCTATCAAAATTATGTTGATTGCTTTTATGACTTGGCTAATATTGTGGACACATGAATGATTTTATTAATGGTGTCGCGTGGACACCATTAGTCAAGTGTGCGTAATGTCTATTGATGACAAAGGTGACGTTGGAGTGCTGGACGGACAAGTTGCGGGCTTTCAAGCACCCCGCGCCCCCGCGCCATCGGCGCGCGCGCTCAGAGCGGAACGTCGATCAAAGTATCAGCAGTGATGAGGTTGCCGCGGCGGTGTACGGGCTGCCGTCCCTGATAAAGAGCTCCGAGTTCGAAACATGTCAGGCCGTTCCTGACAATTTCACGTGAGTGTAAACCGCTTAATACAATAATTAGACACATGAATGAGCCAGTTAAAACGGTCAAATAATCACCCTAAATATCTTAGGCAGGGAGGGTAGTAGCAAAAGATAGTTTTGAAGTGTTTATAACATCATAAAAATAAAGCAATTTCGTCCAAAGATGCGCGTCATACAAGTCAAGCTACTGAATTGGATAAATTCACTGCGGCTGTGCTTTCGATTACAACCTCAACAGTCGTATAATTAAATGTCCAACCTGAAACTTATTGCCCATATCTGATCACAGTAATAGGCATAGTATGAGGATATTGCTATGCTAATAGTAGTAATAACTCGCACATCTTCTAATCGAAGTAGGTATGCAGTGAGGAGCTTTATCCGTTCACACCGTTTAACAGACTTTATATTTCTTGAAAACAATTATCTAGTACATAGGCAATCAGAAAAACTACTTCATGAAAGTTGACTAAGAAGTCTTTAAAAATATGAGACGGGTTTTCGACGTTTTCCCTCGATGCGAATGACCCAAGCCAGCGAGAACAACACTACCAATGTAGAAGAACATGACCAGTCAAATGAATATCAAACAATATTTAAATATAATAACTAAATATAATAATTAAATATAATAATTAAATATTTAATTGACCAACCGAACGATGCGAGCGAAGTGGCTCTGATTCAACTTGGCCAAAATCCGTATGTCCCAATCTTGAATTCCGGATGCGATCTCCTATCTAACCTACAGGTCACACTAGGTAACTTACTAAAAATGCTACTTATAAAAAAAATAAAGAATAACAATAACGGCAACGATGCGTAAACATAATTATGCTATGGTAAAAAGTTTGGTTATTCGGTTATTTGTTATCAAATTCCGAACGAAACGGACAAATTCCCCGTACCGCGCGTGGATTTATGAATGGAATCGAAATTCAAATTTCGAATGCGTCGATCGAATCGTAGTGTGAATACGATGGCCCATTTCGGTGGGCGGTGACCCGTTGCGTCGTGCCCGTGTTGCGACAGTCGCTACTCGCATTGTGCGTTTGTCGCTGTGTAATTGCGATTGGCAGATCTTTTAGTGCTGTGACGTATTGATGCTGGATCGATTGGAATGATCGATTCGAAGAAGATACACTGAAAAAAAAAGCTCAACTAGTTCAACCAAGTGGAAAAAATGAATAGCTCTCTGAACTAGTTTAACTACTTGAGAAGCCAAATTGTGCTTAGTAGTAACCAAAACTATGCTAATTTTACAAAACTCATTTTGTTGTAGCCCTCAGATTATTAGTCCTCCGATTTATGTAACTAACAGCTAACATTTTGGGCTATTGTTATTTTTTTTTTCAGTGTATATTTTCATCAAGGATCGGTACGCGTTGCTAGAGACTGCTGTGACTGCTATAAGGGGGCCTATTTGATAGACAACGACAAATAACTGTTTGAGACATAGGTATATCGCCCATATCAGAAATGTGGCTGTTTGTATGGGTTACCAATATTTGATACTTATTGATTTGAAAAAAAAAGTTAAATACCAATGGTTGAATTAAGTGGGTTTCAAACTCAAAGGAAATAAGAAGATGCAAGGCGCTGAAATTATGTATTAATTATAAATTAATTATTAATTATAAATTATGTGACGTATTTTACTACACGTACTTTCGAATCGAGTTCACGTTAGCGAGCTCATACGACTCATGGTGCCGACCGCTTCTGGTAGTTCTATAAGGATCCGCTAGAGGCGCCGTAAAAGTTTTCCATACAAATCCGTCACGCATTCGCAAGCGAGTACGGTATTTGTAAACTCATGGTAGAGCTACTGTTTGAGTTACCTATGCATTTTTGACCGAGCGAGCGAAAACATTTTTCGTATGTCCGGATGTCCGGATTTTCAGGTGTTCTCGCCTACAGGCCGCATTTCCCAAGCGATTCTGGTGAAATTCCGTGAGCGGGTTCAATAATTATATAGAATTCTAATGCGCTTTCACACATGACTGGCATAAAGTGTATCTTTAGGGCTCCCATACAACAAACGTAATTTTTTTGCCGTGTTTTGCTCGATACTGTCACCAGGCTTGAAATATTCACAGATTATGTATTTCTTCTTTCCCTATAACAACCAATGCAGAAAACAAAATAAGTAAAGCATTATTTAATTGAACGGAACCCTCAGTGCGCGAGTCCTACTTGCACTTGGCCGGGTTTTTTATGTCATATGCAAACGAGCAAACGCATCGCCTGATGAAAAGCGAACACCCGCAACACCAGAGGATATGTGTACGTGTGTATGTTGGGGCTAACGGATATTTATTTCAGGAGTTCACGCCTATTACCCGCCTGTTCGGATGGTGACATCGATGGCTGCCGAATTTCCTCATCGCCTCTAAATTGGTATTCAATTACGATTTTATACTAGTTTTGCCCGTGGCTCTAGCCACGTTTAGAAGTATCCTCTGTAAGTCTGAGCTGGTAGGTACCCATTTCAATGTTTCCTTGTGCTTTGATATTTGTATTAATGTTTCAATAAAAACCGGCCAAGAGCATGTCGGGCCACGCTCAGTGTTGGGTTCCGTAGTTGCCTATCCTTCACAATAGACGGGCTTAAAACAGCGGTATTAAGCCCGAGGTTTAAATTACGAGAAAGATTTCAAACTCTATAAAAAGGTTGTAAACGCCAAAGTAATTGTAATTACTTATTACCTTCTGGAAGTTATCGATTATACGCGCCAGATTGAGCGAAATGTTTTAATACAGTAGGCACTTAACTAATATTTGTAACGTTCGAAGTATAAGGACTCCGCGCGGCACTTACGTCATTTAAAAAATATATATGAATTTTTGCGATAATTCAGAAACGGCTCGACCGATTTTGTTCAATATAGTTTTCGTTGAAAGTACTTATAAGGCCTCATATTCACGATTTTTTCTATAATTTTTTGACCCGTGGTTGAAAAGTTAGAGGGGGGGAGGCTTATCAAGAAATAAAGTTTGGAGACCCCTATTATTTTTAAAATACCTATTCAACGACACCCCACACACTAGTGTTGAAACGAAAAAAAATTCACCCACACTTTAGGTGTTCGAGAGGTACCCGAAAAAAAAATTATTCTTTAGTTTTTATTTTACCGTTTCGTCGGCGTGATACATATACATACTCATACCAAATTTCAGCTTTCTAGTACTAATGATCACGGAGCTAAGCCGCGGACGGACAGACAGACGGACAGACGGACATGGCGAAACTATAAGGGTTCCTAGTTGACTACGGAACCCTAAAAAATGTGGTGACTCACATTAAAATAATGTGACTATACATTGTTTTATTACTACATAGTATAAAACAAAGTGGCTTCCTGCTGTCTATCTCACTCTCTGTCCTAATAGATAGAGTGATTAAAGAGGAAGGTTTATATGTATAATAGGTACATGCATTGCACCCATGCGAAACCGGGGCAGGTAGCTAGTTTCATATAATCGTAAAAAGTAACTAGTTATGAAGTGAACAGTTTGAGCCCCATGTAATGGAGCAACGCCTGACGAAGTTCAAGTTTAACCCGAATTCGTGAACAAACATTCTTTGTGACGGATTCGTTCCTTCACCGCGTTTATAACGTGACGGATTGGCGTAGGGGACACGCGGGTAAAGTGACTTGTTCATACTTTAATGTTCTGCCGTACCATATCGTTGGTGCGCGCGGGTCGCCTTACATGCTCCGTCTAGTGGAGGTTGTCTGTGTTTCGAGGCCATTATGCTTGGCTATATGATTTTCAAGTAGATGAAATTTAATTTTTTACAGCGAGGCGCAGATAGCGGTACGGCGTGGTGACACTAACGACCGATGCATGTGTCGTGCTCTGCAACTGGTTACGAACACGCGTCGAGTTTACCTAAAAAAAGAGGAAAGTGGAGCGGAGAATCTAAATGTGTGAAGTCGATCTTTCCCTTTACATACAATTTTAATTTAACTCACTTGTAACCACTTACTAGGGATCGGAAATTCGGGTAGATATTTACCTAAAGTTGACAAAATCCTATTTCTATCTCACTCATACCTCAAACAAAGCCTCCTATACCTACAACTGAACAACAAAGCCGCCGCCAAAGTTTAGGTATAAAAGCATCCGATTATCGGATGCCTACTACTTACACTGAAAAAAAAAATGTACTAGTTTAACTACTTGAGAAATAGCCAAATTACGGGTTATTACCCTAGAGCAATATCACCATAGTCTAGTAGTGGGAGCAAGAGAGATCTGGCAAGAGTGATCTTGATGGAAATTGGCAGAAAGTTCTGCAGGCGCCTTAAAGAGTGGAGAGATGCAAAGAGCTTCTTGCTAACTTGCGCTATGTGCGGTGCCCACGAAAGCGTCTGGTCCATGTGGTCCATTTCTAACTGTAGAGGAAAGGGGGATAGGAATCCCACCAAAAAGAATATCAGGTACCACCATTTCAGATACTTTATTTACAAAATGAGGACTACCAATAACAATTGCTTGCGACTTTTTTGCGTTTATGTTTAACCCGAAGTTATTTGCCCAGCTGTAAATAGACTCCAAATCCGCATTGATCATATTAATAAGCAACGGCATATCCTCGATATTAGCCGCTGCATAGATCTGCAGGTCATCTGCATAAAGATGGAACGAGGATCTTAAACACTCGGTGATCCCACCAATAAATATTGAGAAGAGAAGTGGAGAGAGGACGCCCCCCTGAGGGACACCAGCGGAAATTTCACGCCATTCCGACAGTTTGTCGTCGACCCTAACCCGCTGGCGTCGACCAAAGAGGTAGTCGTGAAACCAAGATAGGGATGAGTGAGACACATTAAGTGTACGAAGGATACCGAGGAGGATGTCAAAATCTACGGTATTGAAAGCACTACTAAAATCGAGAAGGACAAGTACGGTGAGTTTTTTGTGTTCTATATTAAGACGGATGTCATCAGTGACCTTAACCAGAGCAGTAACTGTGCTATGCCCGGGGCGGAATCCGGATTGAAATGGGTTAAACAATGAATACCTATTAAGATGTGAAAGGAGTCGGCGATTTACAAAATGTTCAATAATTTTAGACAAAACTGGGAGTATGGAAATGGGGCGATATTGTGAAAAATCAGTAGGATTAGGTTTTTTGGGAAGGGGAATTACATGGGCAAGTTTCCAACATGAAGGAAATGTGCCCGAGGAAAATGAGAAATTTAATATACTAGAAAGGATCGGAGCAATGGATTCCGCGACGAGCATAAGCATGTCTTTACTAAGGCTATCTTCACCAATGGCCTTCGTCTTAATAGATTTCAGATAGGCAAGTGTCTCTTGCGGAGAAATGCTACCAAGCTCAAAGGGAGGTGAATCGGGGTGTGGCGTATTAGCAAGAAGAGATAATGTAGATTGTTTAATAGAAGGGTGGAGAGTAACCGGAGAAGAACTAAAGTGAATATTGATGGCGTCAAGATCAAGAACGCAAGAGGAACTTTGTTGAGCTTTGCCCACACCCAATGACCTGAGAAATTTCCACAGCTTAGTCGGGGGACAATCCTCGATGCAGTTGTGGATATGGCGGCGTCTGGCATCTCTACAGATCTTATTACAGCGGTTTCGTAAAGAGATATATGCCTGTTGGTAGTCACTGTTTTGCCGAGCTTTGACGCGTGCTCGGTCCCTTTTAGCCATAAGCGACTTAATATCCGGTGTAAGCCACGGAGCAGGGTAATGCTTCACACGCGTCGGTTTCAGTGGAGCATGTTTATCATAAATCGCAAGCAATATGCCATTGAAAGCCTGCACCTTAAGGTCGACGTCATCCAGGAGCGCAATGCTATGCCAATCTGCACTTGCAACATCGTTATAAAGCGCCTGCATATCTACATCATGTAGATTTCTGCGCATAATTACTTTATGCTTTCTTTTCCGGGGACGAATATTAAATGAAGCATAAATAAGGTCATGATTGGAGAAACCTGCAGCATTAAATTGACCATGAAATGAGACCAAGTCTGGAGAAGAAGTTAAAATAAGATCTAAAAGCGAGGGGGGGCCGTTATGCGGAAAATGGGTGGGACTAAGAGATAATAAACTAAGGTTAAGAGAAGTTGCTAGTGACTGAAGTTTCGAGGTACGAAGATCGTTTTTGAGAAGACAAGTGTTGAAATCGCCCATGATAATACTATGGTCAAACTGTGGGCCTAAATCAGAAATTGTGCTGTACAGGGTATCAAAGTAATTAATATTCGAGGATGGGCTGTAAAAGACGCCAAGAAGGACTTTGGAATGATGCAAAGTAACATCTAAGAAAAGATACTCGGGAGAGTTATTTGAGTAAACTGTCGGTGACTGAGCAACTACTTGACAAGCAATATTACTCTTGATGTAAATGGCAACACCGCCGCCACGAACGGTTTCCGTCCCGCCATCTTTTGTGCCTGTCCTGTCATTGCGAATTAGACGGTAGCCGGGTAAAAGTGGATTAAGTAAACTTTACGTAGTAGAATGTAAGAGCGGTTCGAGGAGCAGTGTTAGGTATCTTGCCGCCGCGGGGCAACAGCTACTAAATTTTTTATCACAACAATTGTAATGCATAAGTTAGGTCCTGATTCCACCTTAGGGCAGGTCCGAATTGGATTAGGTTAGGTACGACGACGAGCGAAGCGAGGAGGAGTGTTAGGTTGAACTGAGACCCTAACGAGCGAGCGAGCCGCGCGGCATCGGTCGGCTACCATACCACTCCATGGACAAAATGTGTAATCACAGCAATTTGTAATGCATAAATTAGGTACTGATTGCACCTTAGGGCAGGTCCGACTTGGATTAGGTTAGGTGCGACGACGAGCGAAGCGAGGAGGAGTGTTAGGTTGAACTGAGACCCTAACGAGCGAGCCGCGCGGCAGCGGCCGGCTACCATACCACTCCATGGACAAAATGTGTAATCACAACAATTTGTAATGCATAAATTAGGTACTGATTGCACCTTAGGGCAGGTCCGACTTGGATTAGGTTAGGTACGACGACGAGCGAAGCGAGGAGGAGTGTTAGGTTGAACTGAGGCCCTAACGAGCGAGCCTCTTAACTGCACATTCTTATGAGCAATTCATCCAATTCCACATATGTCCTGTACAACAAGATACGACAATGAAGTCTATCATGGAATCAAATGGTATTCGGCAACTTTATGCCGCCTAAAATATTCTGCAGAAAAAATATCTGCGAAAGTACTATTCGTTTAGAAGACTGTTATGTTCATCAACATTATGCCGATATAAGATTCGGTATTATAAAAATCTGCGAAATGATTTATGCCAAAGCATACTCTGCGTAAGATGTTTCTGCCAAACGTTACTTCTGCCAATTATCATTATGCAAAACAAATATATGTCAAAAAAGTTTCTGCAAGATAATAGTGAACCCCAAATTACGCTTAGAAGTAACCAAAATGATGCTTATTTTACACAACTTATGTCGGTAACTGGTAGCCCTCAGTTTGTCAGTCCTCCAATTTATGTAACTAGCAGCTAACTTTTCGGCTGCAGTCAACATTTTTTTTTTTCAGTGTAGTTCCGACCAATCCCCTTTCTCCCCTAGTGCATAATGCATGCCAGACCTCCTGGCCGCGTAACTGGCGCGACTAATCCATTGTGCCACGTGCCGCTGTAGTGTCATCGATCTTTTAACTTGTATGACTTGTATGAAGATGAAAAATTCTTAAAAGTTAAGTAATGGGGAAAGTCGCTAGGCCTTCCTGTCCTATGTATTGAATTCCATTAACAGCCATTTTAATCTGGATTTTTTCCTGAAAACAAGTTAACTTACAGAATAGTTGGAAACCTCAGCTCTTTTTTTCGGGATAGTTAATCATTGCAACGCGGAAAAGTTGATTATTTCAGTAACATGTCAAATAAGTTTAACGATTTATTCCAGACACTTCATTATGACTGTTTCATAACCCAGCATGATTTAAGGAGCAGAGGCACACCGAAAAGAAGATGGCGGAATGAACTGGACGCATTTATCATATCTGAATCCTGCACCAGATCAGACGACGCAACGGAGCCACGCTGTTACGTCGCCTAAATCAAATTAGATTTAAGTTTTTTTTTGTAATGTCATTTTGTAGTTCAAAGTGCCTTGGTTTATTTACTGTTATGCTGCGTAACGTTAAATAAATAATAAATTTAGTAACGAGTGGAGGGAGCATGCACCCAATAGAGACGAGTGGCGCAAGAGAGCACTTTGCCCAGCAGTGGGACACAATTATTAGGCTAGTAAAAGAAAAGGCAAACCCTAGCTGCCAAATTTTGCCCCGTATATTCCAAGGTTTGCATCACAAAGGGACCTTGAAGAAGCTCACAGGTCTGACAAAATCCCGACCGCCCAAGCATCAAGCATCAATTCACAAGCCAATAAGGAAGAATCATCGATCTGTGTCCCAGACTATTGTATAATATACTAAACTGGCAGCCAGCAATGAGGCGTGCGAGTATTGCTTCTAGATTGTTTTTATCGTTTGTTTGTTGCTACAGGCCGTAGTGGAAGGAACATCTCAGACATTTGTAACTATATCGCTTTTTTATAATAAACGTACTTGCTACTAGAGGTCATGTAGCAGATGAACCGACTGTGAGAATAACAAAACTAAATCTAACACGTTTTTGCTCATAAATGCTAAGTTTTAAGATTTTGCAATACCCTTGCAGGGTCCATGTGATACATATGTCATCATCCTCCTAGCCTTTGTCCCATTTTTTGAGAATGAATCCTCAATCGGGGTCGGCTACCTAAGGGCTCCCCCACATCTAGCGTCTCCCGAACGTCGACGCCTCACCAACGCCCGCGCGGCGTCGACGCCGCGCTCCCGCAGCGCCGACGCGACGCTGCGGCGCCTCCCGAACGTCGACGTCGCAGTGACGTCAACGCGGCGTCGGCGCCGCGTTAGCGCCGCGCCTCCTCGACGTCAGTGTCGACTGTCGAGCGTCGGAGCGTCTTGTCGGCGCCCACGCAGCGTCACTGCGACGGACAGAGCACGCAACCCACCGCGTCCAGGGTTGCCAGACGTACGATAATTATCGTACATGTACGATAATTTGGCGTCCGGTACGATGTACAATACAATGAGTACAATCGTGCGCAAAAGTAGGTACGATAATTTGCAGGTCGTCGAAGGTTGTGTTAAATTGTTCGATTATCAAATAAAAGTCATGGATTCCGACGAAGAAACACTGCTGATAACGTTACTGTTGAAACGGAAATTACGTAAAAAGAAGAGAAAATATTGTCGTCGATATTGGCAAGATCCTCTATGGAGTTCTGGAATTCATGAAAGTGACTATTTTGTGTTGTATAAACGAGTGAAAAAAAAATGAAAAACACTTTTTTGAGTATTTAACAATGCCAAGAGAAACATTTGAGGAACTTCTGCTTATAATCCAAAGCGATTAAAGACATCGCAATACAAAATTCAGAATGTCAATTTCACCTGAAGAGAGACTAGTATAGCATAGACAACATGACGCGAGCTGTGAGAACAACCTAAAAATAGCTCACGAGGATTGTTAATTGTTTAGCACAAATGATTCACAAATTACTTAATTGTAATTTTCATTCATAAAACACTGACATTGGCATCCTTGCCAATGGCGACCAAACAGTGAAAAATTTTGACGATCTGATCAGGTTGGCAGTCATTTCTGACCGTTTGGACGTTTATTTCGATTCAAGGTCACTCCAGTGAGTGCGTTTTCATATAATGTTATTAAAAAACCCTAGAATTTAACCCAACCTTCGTAGTAGTAGGGGTATATAAGTACTCATTGTATCGTACATCGTACCGGAGGCCAAATTACCGTACATGTACGATAATTATCGTACGTCTGGCAACCCTGGACGGGGTGGGTTGCGTGCTCTGTCCGTCACAGTGACGCTGCGTGGGCGCCGACAAGACGCTCTGACGCTCGACAGTCGACACTGACGTCGTGGAGGCGCGGCGTTAACGCGGCGCCGACGCGGCGTGGACGTCACTGCGACGTCGACGTTCGAGAGACGCCGCAGCAGCGTTGGTGAGGCGTCGCCGCGCGGGCGTTGGTGAGGCGTCGACGTTCGGGAGACGCTAGATGTGGGGGAGCCCTAAATCCCAAGATGTGGCGTAGGCACTAGTTTTTACGCAAGCGACTGCCATCTGACCTTCCAATCCAGAGGGGAAACTAGGCCTTATTGGGCTTAGGTGGTTTCCTCACGATGTTTTCCTTCACCGAAAAGCGAGTGGTAAATATCAAATGACATTCCGTACATAAGTTCCGAAAAACTCATTGGTGAATTTAAGAACTCGTAGGTGCAGACGATGATATTTTTGTAAATTGACTTTCGAATTAACAATGCGTTTTTAGGGCTTTAAATATTCCCGACAGTGTTTACCCGACTAAAACAAATAAGGGGGATAAAACTATAATTTTTCTCCACCACATGTGCAAAGCCCACTAAGAAGCACTCATAGCAAAAAACCGACCGGAAACATTTAAAACAATAAACTAAACATATAAATCAACGTCGGGATTTATTAGTGACAAAACAAATGCGAATTTAAAAGGCACTCAAATGAATACGTTTTCTCCAAATACCTACATCCGTACATTAACGACTTCGTAAAAAATAGAAATGTGTCAAATTAATCAAGACGTGTTGGCGGGTGTGTCAACTTGACATACGCCGGGGCCACTGACCTATTATGACGTCTTCGCAAAACATTCAATGGTAGGTATCTTGCAAATAAAAGTAAGTGTTGACTTTGTATTGAGTTATTTACTGCTTTTGTTTTGGCCCAAGCGTTTTATTTGTTATGTGGCATCATTTGTAATGAAGTAATGAAATAAATAGAAGTGTTGAGTTTTTACTTGAATGAAGCTAATAACTAATAAATAACTTATTTGTCGTATTGTCGGGT
This sequence comes from Apotomis turbidana, assembly GCA_905147355.2. Taxonomy (NCBI): domain Eukaryota; kingdom Metazoa; phylum Arthropoda; class Insecta; order Lepidoptera; family Tortricidae; genus Apotomis; species Apotomis turbidana. The sequence continues at coordinate 7,232,623 of LR990297.1, read as the reverse complement.
CTTCACTATGCAAATATTTTAGACGTGAGTTATACCTGTTTGAGACTAACAAGGTGGACCGACAACCTGATTAGGGTCGCGGGCAGAAATTGGATGAGGACGTCGCAAGACCCATCGTTGGTGAGCACTTTGGGGCGGCCTTTGTCCAGCAGTGGACGTCCATCGGCTATGATGTTGTTGAGTTATACCTACGGTACTTACAACTTTTTCAACCTATTCCAAAAAAAGAAAGTACAAATCGCCCCCTGCCTGCTATACGGCCACATCTCAAAAAAACATTTTTTCGAGAAATCGCTTGTTAAAGTTTTGGCAGCGTAGTGCGTGGTAGTAAAACGGGGATTACTCCTTGAGTTTTGGGTCAATTCATTTTAAATTTTGCTCTTTTTACTCGACATGATATAATGCTTCTTATAAATACGTTCTTTTTTATAAAACTTGTATATTTTTTAAGATACGAGGCCTTTCAGACAGGTACTTAGAGTTGTGGCCGTATTGCAGAAACATTTTGTTGAAATTTTGAGATGCGCCTAAAACCGAACAAGTATTATTGCAAAATGGTAACATGAAAATGTATGAAAATATAGTAATAATATATATATAAATATATGTACATACACTAAAATATTTAAAATACCTTTACTAATCAACTTTTGTTACAGTAACAACATCACTGTAAGCGATAATAAGTGCATGCAGCTTTAATACCAACTTTCTAGATGCAGATAATCTTGCATATAGAAAATGATTATCTGGTACCTTTATCGTCTCTTTAATGCACTTGTATGCTTAATTAAATTATCGTGTTAACATGTACCATATTATATGGTATAATACCATATTATATGGACATGTGCAATGTAAGAGTACTATAGGTTTTGCTTGAACTAGGTTCCCGTTGATATTAGTGTACTGTTTCCCAGAATTCTTCAACTTCTTTACATTTTCGTAGTGCATTACCTTTTCATAGTGCAGGATAAGCTTTTCGTTTTCCACTTTTAGGTTTAGCAATACTGGATAAAGACTGGTTCGAATCAAAATCCCAATTTTTGTGAGTCGGTATTTACAATGAATTTTTTGAACACCTTGAACCAAGGTGTAGGACGTGGCTTTCACAGTTTTAATTAGACAGTCTCGAATAATACAATTCCACCTAAGTCCAACTTTTAAAAAATAATAGCCAAACTGAATCCGGGTAAGCCAGGCGACGACCCAAAGAGTTACCGACCCATTGCTCTACTTAGTTCCGTCTACAAACTTTTGGAGAGGCTAATCTAAAATCAAATCGAACCTATTTATTGTTGAAAAAATAATTCCTGTGAAGCAGGCTGCATTCCGTAGTGGTCTGAACTGCGTGGATCGGGTAATGTCACTCACAACACACGCAGAGGCTGGGTTTCAAAGGAAAGACAAAACCGTGGTAGTCTTTATCGACCTCTCAGCTATAAGCTGTATCTAATCAACTCTATGCTCAGCAATAGAGTATTTATCGTCCACCTCGGTAGCACTCCAAGCAAAGTCAGAAAGCTGAACAATGGACTACCGCAGGGATCGGTCCAATTATATCGTGTGTGTATAGGTTGAACAGGAGTGGGGTCAGGACCGATTCCGAAAACAGAGAGTCGGAAATTAATGTATGCTGATGACATCGCCATCACTCACCAGCATGGCAAATTTAAACCCTCAAAGGAAGCCCTCGCGATGGAATGTCTTGAGAAATACTTAAAAAAATGGCTACTGCAGCCCCATGCTAGTAAAGCAGAAGTTGCGACATTCTATCTCTGCAACAAAGAAACTATTATGAGCCAAATATCTGCTTCAGAGAGACGGTGCTTAAATTAAATCCTATACCGAAGTACTTGGATGTCACTCTAGACCGCTGTTTTACCTATATGCGCCACACATTAGTAAGTTAGGGAAGAAGCTACAGACGCGGAATAACATACTCCACAGACTAAGGGGAACTATACTTGGGCAGCAACAGCTGATGTGCTACCGATCTTAGCCTAGTTTACTCCCACGGCAGAATACTGCGCGCCAGTTTGCATCGGATAGACGTGCTAAACCAAACCATGCGATGCATATCGGGAACCATCAAATGTACTACTCTGGTTTGGCTGCCTGTGTTGAGTCATACAGCTCCCAAAGTCCACGAAACACAAAAATTCGTGAATCGTTCCGATTTTCCCATCCACGCAGAGTTCACCAACCTACCACCGTACAATATAAAATAAAAAAAACATTGAAATTAACTTATAATTGTATACCTATGAATGACTGTACTTACTGTTGTGACAAAATCAAATGATGTTTACTTCGATTATATTTAAAGGGATTCATCGTAATAACACTAGAATATAGGTTCTCCTATAGGACGCAACTCAAAAAAAATATTATAAATTTATGCTATACAGCCACAACTGGCAAGTGGCTGTCTTCCAGGGAGTCAACTGACAATTTTTGGTCAGATCCATGAGGCCACTTGTGGAAAAAAGGCTTTTTAGGACACTTTTTCTTATGGCTCTCGAAATACGGTCGTAAATTAAACTATTCTGACTACGAATCTGCAATAATCCGAAAAAAAATTTTTTTTGAGATGTGGCCGTATAGCAGGCAGGGGGCGAAATATTCAGTCCCCCCCGTTTTCTTAGATTGATTAGAAAGGGACGACACTACAGTATTTCCACTTTTTAATTTCTACTATTTTTGGTGGGATATATTAAATTTATATGATTACACATTTTCATTGTAATGCGGGTAACACTTCTATTGGGAAAATGGGTTTATCATCATTTGCTAAACAACTTTTTACAAATAATCACTTAACAAACAACGATTTACAAACGATTCATTTCACAAACCTATCATTCCTTAAAATGCTCATTTTACAAAAAAATACTCGACAAATATACATTTAATAACTTAGACGCTTTATAAAAATATTGAATGACAAAGTTTCATTTTAAAAATGTTCCTTCACGAATAAATCGTTTTACAAATCAGTTATTTTGCAAAACATTATTTGATAAACTATTGTTTCATGAAAATATTAAAAATAACTCTCTATGTAACGAAACGCAGGACGGTATGAAGTTAAATACTGGAAACACTTGGGCCAAATATTAAACAGGCATATACTTATTTCGGTCAGATTGTACCAAAGAGGGGCCGTTTCTGGGACTTAATTTTTTTGTACACTTTTTTTTTTTTGCTGTTTTTGGACTTAAATTAGATTGAATCTTGTAGATTACACTAAAATAAGCATGCTTTGTTTTTTAAAATTTTCTCTCAGAGCGATATTTACCGAAATATAGGGGTTCAAAAAAATTTTTTTTCAATATTTGCCATTTATAGGCTAAATTAGATTGAGTGATGTTCCATTTTTTAAGCAAGCATTTTGACGCTCCGCTATACATGTCATAAAACAAACCTAACCTAACCTACAGTTTTCGGTTTTCGAGCCATGCTACCTAAAAAACCTCAATAACCTGAACACTAAGACGTCTGTTATGCTCATCAGAACAATTATACTTTGTTAAAAATTAAGTATGTTAATATTTGTACTCGTAGAAAACTACAAATATGAATGGCGTTCACACCATGATGATTTATTAAACGAAATGTTTACCAAACAATGCATTTTATTAACGTTGTTTTATCATTCGCTATTTTGTTATTTAAATAAATAATAATAAATGAATAATTTGCGAAATAATGTTTTGTGATATGATGTTTTGTCCAATAAATAATTTGTATTATGATCTATTTGTAAAACTATATTTTATGCAACGTCTAATTTGTGAATCGTTCATTTGCCTAACGTTGTTTGTAAAATGAATATTTATGAAACGTTGTTTAGCAAGTGATTGGCTACCGGGAAAATGATGAGGCTAAAAATAAGTTACTAAAACTTCTGTAACTGTCTAGACCTCAGCCTAAGAGCCTTATGGAACAGTTGAACTAATAGGAGTTGCTTAACATAAACTATCTAAGCCCATATTTTGCGATATATTGACCTTACATTGATTTTACCGACTTTTATTGTTATTACAAGATTTATACTTAATCCCTTATACGAAAGGACGTAACTGACAGTATTTCTCATACAGAATTACACCTTTTTGTACGCTAAGCTTGAACTTAAATGCCAGGGTAGGTAATTATGCTAGAGTAATGCTTCGGAGCACAGCGTGGTACGAAAATTATGTGACTTTATTGATAGCGTATCGAATCTTCTTTATTCTGACATCGAGACTGGCAAATGTTAGTGCAGCGGTTCTCAAACTTTATCAGTTTACGGCGCACTTACTCATTTAGAGCTCTTATCCACAGGGAGACTGGGATGCTACGGTAGTATCAACAGCTACATATCCCATAAAAAATGCGTTAGTGCAGCGTCGCCAAATACAAATATCTTTATTTTAATATAATACCTACATAAGATGGTCTAGCAATATTATAGCACAATATATATTTCACCAGCATCTGTGTGACATAGTTACATTAAGTGACATAGTCTCCATATTTTATTTACTAATTATGACTTTTTGATATTCGTCTATTTTTATCACGGCTTTCAATAATCCTGCATTAACTGCTACTTTCTGTTTGGCCATATGATTGACAGGTAGAGAATGCCTTATGGCCTTGAGTCCGCCATTTGTAAATTTCCTATTTTGTGTTGTGCAATAAAGTTTAAATATATAAATTAATAAACTATTATGAGCCTGTTATGTCCCACTGCTGGGCAAAGGCCTCCCCCCTCTTCTTCCATCTGTCGCGGTTTTGAACTGTATCTGGCCAGTCTTTCGAAAATGAGTCCAAAGTCATCCCGCCATCGCCTACGGGGTCTGCCACGTCTCCGTTTCGAGTTGTGGGGCTTCCACTCTGTGGTTTTTTTGGCCCACAAGTCGTCGGGCATGCGACAGACGTGATCAGCCCAGTCCCACTTCAACTTAACCGCCTTCCAAGCTACATCAACTATCCTGGTTTGTGACCGCAGCGTGGTGTTCCGGATTCGATCGATAAATTAATACATTCCAATATTTGTTTGGATACGTTATACTGACGATGAGGCAATTAGTATTTTGTATCAGTAACGAGAAAAAACAAACAGGAGCGGCTTACGGCGCCTCTCTTAACTTCAACTCTACGCTCCAGGTTTACAGTTTGGGAGCCCTTGGTTTAGTGCATAATTTTGTTTATGATTTATTTGTGTGTAACGGTTGTCTTTAAATTGATGATTGCAAGGATCGTGATGCGGATTGACATGGGTTTTTAGATATTTAAAAGCAATGTCATAGGTTAATTGCAAATTAGCAATGATATGCGTACCCAAGTTTTCTTTCTTTTACAAGTAGCTTTGGAAGTTAGGACAGAAAACGATATCATCATCAGCAAAAAAGACCGTCCATTACTCCCGTCGTCGTGAACTGTCCACATAAGCCTCCCCCAAATCTCTGGGCGTCACCACCATGACCAGTCCTGCGAAACCAGTGGTCCCCAACAACCTTCACCAGGTAATCAGTCCACCTTGAAAGACCTACCCACGCTGCGTCTTCCAATGCATGGTTGCCAGTCAGTAGAACCAGGACGGTAGGTGTCAGTGACATGGCGTCCATAGAACATAATTCCCACCAGCTTGTCCCTTTTTGGAAAAGTTGTCTATTAATCTATTATTAATTTTATGAAATATGTAATGTCTTTTTTTTTTATCATCATCATCATCATCACTTCAGCCACAGGACGTCCACTGCTAAAAATAGGCCTCCCCCAGTGACTGCCAGATCAGCCGGTTGGAAGCGGCCTGCATCCAGCGGCTTCCTGCAACCTTTACCAGGTCGTCTGTCCACCTTGTGGGTGGACGTCCCACGCTGCGCTTGCCGGTGCGTGGCCTCCATTTGAGAACCTTTTTGCCCCATCGGCCGTCAGTTCTACGTTTATTTTTTTTTATATTAAACCATTAATACAAAGATCAAAGCTTAAAGAAAGATTCGATCTGGGAATCGATTCGGATTCGATTCCCGGTCACTTCCACCAGGTAACTCATTTCAATTTTTCTTTAAGCTTTGATCTTTGTATTAATGGTTTAATTGTCTATTACTATTAAAAAAGAGTCATGAAACTATAAATTAACTTTTTATCATATTCCTTCAAGAAACCGACCCGTAACATATGGTACACTGAACCCAGCTACATTACTGTAGCTGGGTTTTGCAGTGACTCATTCGAGACTACTTTGGCACACTTTGGCAACATGACAACATCCCATTATGGTCATAAACATAAAACAATCTATGGTTTATTTTTAAAGACAACAGATGAGTCCTAGTGAAACAATTCGGAAGTCGTAAATTGATTAAGCCTACTGTTATTAAAGTCATGGCCCCATCACACATTAAACCTTTGCACACTACAGTAATCATATCACGACATAGGGAATTTGCGCCACTGACACCGACGTCGCCAGGACACGTCAAAATTTGACCATTGACCAAAAACTTAGAAAGGAATTAAAACGGGTACCTACAAGTATTTTTCTCTATCTTAAGTATCTCGCTGGATCCGGGTCGCTGCTTTCCGGCCCATGTGGAAGTCTATTGAGGAGGCCTGTGTCCAGCGAGGACGTCATATGGCTGAAATGATGATGATGAAGTATTTTTCAATCCCTGTTGATTTTGAAGACCTTATATTTTTTGCTATGGCGTCAGGGGCACGGTGGTTAGGGATGACGAATGATCTTAAATTCTACAGCATAGTACAGTAGGTATACTTATGAATAAAATTAGCTCAATATATTGTCATGAAACTACCCACGCAAAATTTACTTTTTTTTATTCATACACAATAACAAAATGAACTTAAACGCACTTTTTCACGGTGAAAATGGAAAATTACTTATTGTCTACATACAAATACATATTGGTTCCCGTAACCTATTACGTCACGATTAGGAGGCCATTTGTATGGAGCGTTTTTAGCGCTCCGTAGGAATGTTGAACTTTGACGGTAATTTTTGAGTTTTAGATTATTGTGTGTAGTCCCCTATAGCTATTTGATGAGAACGCGATGTAGTATCGATGCAAATGCGACACGTTTACCTACTTAGGAAAATGAGTCTGTCAAACTGTTCTAACACGCGCGTATTATCTGTTTAATGTATGTAAAATACTAGATCTCGTTAAGGTATCTATTTCGATGCACATATAAATATGTCAGTTCTGGTCAAACAGGAAAGCCAATAAAATCGGCAGCTAATGACTAATAACCATCAGACAGCGAACGAGACAATCATTGATTTCGCATTGATTAAGCGGTCATTAAAACGATGCCTGGGCGCCGGTTGAATAGGTGATAAAATTATTAATTATAATTATTAAAGCTGAAGTGTAAGACTTGATTAATAGTTCCTCGATAACGCGGCGAGTTAACTCGCCGAGGTGGATGGTGTTGTTCGAGAAAGAGCCAGGGGACGCTGATTCAGATGATTGTATAACAGGTATAGTCATTTTATATGAGAACATTGGTTCTACATTGCGTAATCCCTAGTAAAACGATCTGTGAATGATAATATTTACGTCAAAAAAAAAATACTTTACAATTTCTATCTGCGTTGTTAGATTTTGACATAAGAAGCTACACTTTTAAATGGAAGGCTAATATTTGTGACGTTTTCAACCAAAAGGGTCCACTTAGTCGCTTGTTAATAGAGTAATTTAATAACATCTTTAGGTATTATTGCGCCTTTGTAGGTAAGCAAGAAACACCTTTCGTTTGAAAACGTCTCATTTTAAAGGGCAAACCCATTTTATGTTCTGCTATGCTAAGGTTCTGTAGCAAAAAATGCAATGCTTCCGTAACAGCTTGTTAAGATTTAAATTAAATATCACATAGGTATTCGTAGATAAATCTGTTACTTAATGGAATTTCATAATGAATGCTAATCTTTTATCGGTTACTTCCTTTGATAATTAGTTACCAATTAAGATAAAACATCACCCAGTGAGGTTTGCGTTTTTTATGGTTATATTTTTAAACGTAGGAACTATATCAACAAGTAATCAAATACCTTATTAGAAGTCTAAGATTGGCTATTCATAAAAAACAGTAGAAAAGCATAAGTCGTTGAACCACTCTCGAATAAAGCGATCCCCGACTCGGAAGAAGATAATAGTGTTAATTTCGTAAACAGCAGCGTTGTTTAATGGCCACAAAAGGTTCTGTGAGCGTCTTTAACGTTTCCTCAACACTGCTTTCTATGGACGATATGCTGTAATTCTCCGCTAACACATGTCGAGGCTTGTTAACTGAACCAAACCTTTAAAAAGCCTTTTATATATACCTTGACAATGAAAACGCACCTTCTTGATCCACACTTAAGGTTTAACTGAGTTGTATAGAAGAGTATAAGTTTGAAGAGCTTATGAGTCAATGTTGATGGGAGTGAATTAGCCAATAATGTGGAATTTCGTATTGTCCAGAAAGCGATAGTCACTTATTTTAGTGAAGCTCACAATAAAATTATGACGAGTGAATTCAATCGATCTTATAAGTTGCTTAAGCAGCAGTTTACGTGTGTGTGTTTATCTGACTTTTTGATGTAATAACCAGTGTTAAAACTTTTTAGCATACCGGCGTGGTTTTAAAAACAATGAAGACAATAGTTTTTAAGTCTTTCCAAGTGAAGCTAATAGAAACATGTTATTAAACACCAAGCTTCAAAACCGTCAATCAGAAATGCAAATAAGCTTGGGAATTACACACTAAATACCGTCGAAGATCAATAACTTATCGACTCGGGTTGATCGATGATCACGGTTTGACTTAAACGTATCGTTGTGTCTCGATAGTCAGGACTAGAAGTAGGTAATTAATTGTCATGATAAAAAAATCACAGTGATTGGCCGTCTCACAATCACTGTGATTCGTTGTAACGAGGGAAGAGTTATACAATCATGAAAAATCCATTGTTAGTACGTGTTAAACCTCAGCCAGTCACGTCACTATAATCAATTCTTTCCAAAAGAGTCCTCTTCATCGCCTTTATCATAGGACGCATTAACAGATTATTGACAAGGATCATAAAATGCGAGCAAAATAGATTGAAATGACATATGACGTACGTAACAACTAGCGCTTTGAAAATCCTGGTTATGGGTATACAAACAAATTACCACTCTTTGGACTCAGTGGATCCTTTTCGTTGAAGCTCATTCACTGATTTTCTAAATAAAAGAGCCGCATTAAATACTCCGACAGAAACGTAAAAAACATGTCAATAAATGGCAATATTATTGTGATCATATCTCAAAAGCGCAGTGATATTTCACAGTGATTTCTTGGAACAGGTACAATAATCACAGTGATACAAATGTTACATTTCTCAATCACTAGTCAGAACCGGAACGCAAACCACTGTATAGACAAATTGAGGAATATAATACTGAAACGAACAATTATAGACTTTCCACCATTGATTTAAAAGCTTTCCTATAGGCTTAAGTCTTCAGTCACAGTTCTGCTATACATTTTTCTGTGTCGTTAATTACTTTATCTTGGCGTCGAATGATTTATCTAAAGCTGATACGATCTTTTGGTGTGCCGTCTCAATTGGCTGTTGAAATTAAAACAATTATTTTTGTAAATTATCAATGCGACCGCAAGCTTGTTGTTTGATTCACCCAAAATGGATGCAGTCTGAAATATTTTGTGGCTCAAATTTATTGTAGATTACTTTTTTTTCAGGTTTCAATCTTTGGTGAGTTGGTAAAGTTGCACAAAATAGGTATTAAATTACATAAATTGACCCAGTATTAATGACATAAGTACATACCATTTATTTTCTATTTATTTGACTTTCATTGGAAAGGAGCTTTTTAACATTACACGATAGTACGTCGAGAGACGTCAATTAGTTCCCTAGTGATACCACGTTTGTGGACGCCGACTTTTATCTTCGTAAAACTGCCACTTCTTCTTCATAGTTTTTACATTCTTGTGTCGTTTTTTGACACCTGCTACGACATGACGATTACATAAGAACCACTATTGAAGGGGAGATTGAGGGAAGGAGGAAGAGAGGAAGACCTAGGAGATCTTATATACATAGACCAAATCAAGGAGAAAGTGGACGGCGTGTCGTATCAGGACATCAAAAAGAAAGTTGAAGATAGAGAAACATGGAAGTTACTCCACCGACAAGAGCTAAGCTCTTAAATTTCTGATGATGATGTGTCGTTTTTAGGTAGAACTTTTTTGTATGAGTTTTGCAAAAGAGTCCTGTTTTGTGAACGTGTTAAATAATGGTGGCCAAATATGCTTATAGTTCTGTTATGTTTGCCTTATTTTCAAACCCACATTTTCATGTTGCGTAAATAGCTAGCAATAACAATAGGTACCATCTGAATAGATATATCACAATGGACCGAACTTGAGCCAATTCGGACCACACATGTCGAAGTGATAGTTATACTGTTTATTTACCGAGCGAGCGTGAAGAGCGAGCAAAACGTTTCCGTTTTAGCTTGCGCAAAAATGATTTCGTATGTCCGGACATCCGGCTGATGTCCTCTACAGTGCACATTTCTCAACCGATTGTCTTGAAATTATGTGAACAGGTTTGATAATATTTTTTAAATGTTTGATCCACTTTTTCGTAATAATTCAAAATAGCAAAGATATAGGGTATAGGAGTAAAGCACTAAAAATATATATAATACCCTCTATTATACACCTCGACAAGAAATAAATGAAAACACAGACAAATTTAAAATTACAATAAAGGCAGACAACAGGCTGTCTTATTGCTAAAGAGCGATCTCATCCAGACAACGTCTCGGTAGCAGGTATTTTAAATGAACGTTGAAATATTATATTAAATAGTTGAAAGCTATTTAAAAAAAAGTGCTTGTTAAATCGCAAGGTACACAACAGCTAAGGGCCATTAGCAATAGCAATGTACCATCTGAATAGTCACACATATCACAATGGATCGAACTTGAGCCAATTTGGACCACAGACGTCGAAGAGATAACAACATTACACTCTATAAATATTTCTACGAATATTGCTTCGACTGCTCTCTTTAACGGCTGGCCAACAATGACATTATTCCGGGATCACGCTACTATATTTCTATTTTAGGTACCGATATGTACTATTTCAGTGATTCCGCAATCATTTTGTCTTTGGGGTACACCTAGGTAATCGGTTAATCTACAAACAACTTTCATATGGTAATAATGTGCAATTGTGCATAAGTCATATATTTGAATAGGTAATGAAACGTCAAGCGATTGGTCAATGATTTGTCATGAACCAAATTCAAAACATTGTTTACCGGAATGCCTTCTTGCAAAATAAATACTGGATTTTATTAAAAAAACTTGACTTTTATCACTGCGGATAGTTTTGGCTTTATAATACAAAAAATTACTGGAAATTTGTGGAATATTTAGTCTTAAACTATTGATACAAAGATATCAAAGATCAAAGAAAAATTACCAATAATTGGTCGTTGCCAGTAAAATTAATTAGTATCACTAAAAATCCGCAATATGACGTGGGTTGAAAACCTGCTGGGCTATACCTACTAGCCCTGCTCTTTAAGGAATGGGTATAGATTATAATATGCACGTAAGTGTAATCTGCAGCGTTTGTTCGGAATAGTGTTACATTTTCTGTGCAACAAAAGCACAATAGGGATCGTTACACTGTTTTCCTGTGGTTAGAGTAACTTTGTCAAAATGTCAACCTTTGCGACAAGTCACAGTTAGTCATGCATCATGCATAATACTCCAAGATATACAATATACAGAATGCATTTAGTTTAACATCTGAATTCAGAATACTTATAGTCAGGGCGCTTGTATGTTTCGTTATAATTGATGGCAACTGTACATAAACTACTGCTGCCGGAGACAAATCCGATTTCAACAATAACCGCACATGAATGGAACCAAATGTACAGGAAATGTAATCAATTACTGCTCCGTACGAGTCACTGGAACAAGTCATTTGTCAAGTCATTGTGCTGTTTGGGAATTGCGATTCAATTTGCCAAGTACCTGGACTAGTAAATCTGATGACAATAGCTATCGTTTTGGGTGCGGTTGGTTAAAATTACTAAATTTTATCAATTGGTCGCTTTTACTTACAATTTATCGTTTATGATGTGAGTGTTGTCCCGACATACGGGCATTCCACCAGCACATCTAGCACAACTGTGACACGCGACGTTTTCTCACGCGAGAAATACTACCTCTCTTTCTTCGCAGTACAGTGAGAGAGTGACGGGCGGTGCTATGTCCCGCGACAAGAGTTGCGAAGCCAAGTTGTACTAGACGGGCAGAACGTCTGCTTTGTCGCACGTGTACGGCTATGACAGGTGCCTTTAAAACATGGTGATGATAATGCTGGTGATGGGGATGCTGGTGAGGATGGTAGCAGGGATGGTGACGTTGGTGTTGGTGGTGGTGGTGGTGATAATGATGATATTGATGATGAGAAAATCCAAAAATTCACTACCAACACAAAAGCTATGTTATGAAATACTGACATACCTAGTTACTAAACATTGACTTCCTAACTTTCTTAAAATGAAAAAAAAAATGTTGTTTAGTACGTGCCCGACATTTTGGTGGAATGCCTGGGGACATCCACTAACGGGGGACCAAAATATATGAAATTGTTTGCAGTCACGTTTTACGTCATTATGATTATTAAGAAGGGAGTAATGACACACTTCTCATGATGCCATATATTTTACAACACATCTCTTGGTGTGTTAAATAACAGATTGCGTAAATTGGTAAAAAATGGTACTTAATCGATTGACCGTCATATTCAATGGAAGCAAAGAGTACGGAATTTGAGTAGAGTGGTTCACTTTATAGAAACCTCGCGCCAAGAAGAGCTCACGGCACGTCATGCGTCACCCGCACGGCTTCTTCGGTTTTCTTCGGACAGTCGGCAGTCAGTCGCAACACCGTGGACCAAATGTGCCGCATTTTACCCAAACAATTAATACAATACACTTCTCAAGCTCAAATGGACTTTCTTATAATTTTTATTAGAATATTTTCCTTCTCTGTTGTTGTACTCGTAAAATTAACCATTTTAGAATTTAATAAAAATCTATTGGGGACGCTCAGCGTGTATAACGATCGAGGTTCTCCCATGACATTCCATACTTTTAGAGGTAGAGGAGTGTAAACCTGTTCTCTAATGTTCGGTTTTGAAAAAAAATACAGGCTTCAGTAACGTCTTATCCTTAAAATTAATACGACGAATAGTTAAAATCGACGACGCGTTTGGCTCGGTTGGTAGACACCTGCCTACTGAGTCGGCGGTCCCGGGTTCGAATCCCGGCCGGGGCAAATATTTGTGCAAAATATTTGTTCTTGGGTCATGGATGTTATCTATATATGTAATTATATATAATGTATATCGTCATCTAGTACCCATAGTACAAGCTTTGCTTAGTTTGGGACTAGGTCGATTTGTGTAAGATTGTCCCTTAATATTTATTATTATTTATTATTTATTTAAAATAAATAAATAAATATCAGACAACCTCACACAAATCAACCTTAGTCCCAAATTAAGCTCAAGAAGGCTTGTGTTATGGGTACTAGGCGACGATATACATACTTATATAGATAAATAAATACTTAAATACATAGAACATCCATGACCCAGGCACAAATCTTCGTGTTCATCACACAAATATTTGCCCTTGCCGGGATTCGAACCCGGGACCGTCGGCTCAGTAGGCAGTTGCTTAACCACTGCGCCAACCGCGTCGTCAATAGTTGAATAGAATACGAAAGTTGACCACTCTGTTTCTGCTAAATGCTCTATTGATGCAACCTTGTAAAGGAATTATCACCTGCTCAATCTTTATCTAGTTTAGCAAAGTAACGATTATCTAAATGGTTGATAATTTATGCGTTCGGCTTTAACGTTACACAATAAATTTAAACGGCCAATAAATATATTTGAGCAATGTGTTGGCAACTTGGCACCCTTCATGGTAATGAGCGTAAAAGTTGGGAAAGTGGTGAATGGGACGTGGAGTTAGTAATGGAATGGAGTAGATTTTAAGTCATGAGTGAGTAGAGCAACATGTAACTCATATTTAGAAACACACAATTATGTTTATAAGTCTTTTAATGTAGAATGGGATAGTTAACATCTTTTTTTTTGCGGAATCGCGATCGCGAAGTTTGTCGCTCAGTACAGTAGTATCTTTCATGTGAGCAATATACAGGGCTTTCATAGTTTGTATCGATCCCTCGGTGTGCGAGTCCGACTCGCACTTGATCGAGTTTTTTATATTGGCTCATAATAGTGACTCCACTTCACCAACATTGAGGGCATTATTCTAAAACTATCATATTATCTTTAACTCCATCAGTTCAGGTCTCGGTGTTGACATAGAATTCGCCGGACCCGCTGATCCGGGCCGCCTACGGTGACACGGTCCGAGCCATTCATAAATATCACCACGCAATTATGCAATATAAATTAACTGCTCTAAACACTTAGAAATTAAAACGTTGATACGTAAATAAGGATTTGCAGTAAATGTCGTAAATTGGAGCAGTTTGTTGGATCTGGGAACTCTAGCGGTTTGACCTACGTATGAAAGCCGTGTTTCTTATGCTGTTTCTTATAGACCAGTTTTTCTGACACCGTGTTGCGCATACTCAGGTTAGAGGCCTAGACTCGCTAAGGGTCGTTCAGCCATTACATGTAAGTTGTAGTCGTAGTAGTAGTAGTACTAGTCATGATGTGTACTTTAAGGATATACTGTATTTCAAATTAGAACTTCTAAACTGCATGCTCATTTGCCTACTCCGACCGCAAATAAAATTACTACTCTAACTTATTAATCACGTTTTATGATGTGATAAACACCATACAAACATATCATAAGGACTGCCTATAAAATAAATCTTAGATAATATAATTACGGACACATTTTCAAACATGGCCATATGTTGTAGATACAATTGTCGGAGACGCCCTTAATACTATCACGATACATCGGCGCCATTAATCATAATTTAATTTAAAACTCGGTTAGTTTAACAAGCATTCAATTTGAATTTCATCACTCAACATTTAATTCATTCTTTTGTATGAGTAAAATATTTGGGGTTTAGTGCTCGTAAAAATTTAATGAAACGGTTTATTTATTTGTCATTTGTGGTTAAAGTTTGATGGCGGTATAAGGGCCGATTTCGATGAAGCATGGCGATATTCCTAGTTAAGCAATAGGCATCTCGGTTTTATTACAGCTGTATTTAAGAAGTCGTACTAAATGAGATAGGTAATAATTATTGTATTAAAATTAGACAAGTTGAATTCTTAGTGTTCAATTGTTATTATGAATTGATGCATTATGAAAACTTGCCTAATTCATCCCTAAGTCCATAACATATACGTAGGTACTCGTACATTTCTATGAGGCACTGAACAGAAAGAAGAAGGAGATTTTGTTTTATGCAGACCTATTACATTTTAGATTTAAATAAGTAATAGTACATTACATCAGAGGCCGGGAAAATGAGGATTTCCGGCCAAGTAGGTATATACGGCCGAGCGAGCGTGCGAGCGAGGCCGGATAGTGATACGAGGCCGGGAATCCGTTTTCACGACGAGGCATGTATAGTGCTTTTCTCAAACATACAATGAAATAAAAAAATATACTTCAAAGAATAACACTTAATATTGTTTGTCCGATATTTTCCGAATTTGACCGAATTTTAAAAATCCGATTTCAGATTCTGACTCAGGAGCCCCAAAAACCCCCGGATACCGAATTTCAGCCTCCTAGGACCAATTTGAAATTTTCTCCATACAAATCGTTTTTTTTTTTCGATATTTTCCGAATTTGACCGAATTTTCGGACAAGATTTCAGATTCATATTTTTGAGCCCCGAGAGCCCCCCGATACCGAATTTGACCGAATTTAAAAAATCCGATTTCAGATTCTGACTCAGGAGCCCCAAAAACCCCCGGATACCGAATTTCAGCCTCCTAGGACCAATTTGAAATTTTCTCCATACAAATCGTTTTTTTTCGACATTTTCCGAATTTGACCGAATTTTCGGACAAGATTTCAGATTCATATTTTTGAGCCCCGAGAGCCCCCCGATACCGAAATTGACCGAATTTAAAAAATCCGATTTCAGATTCTGACTCAGGAGCCCCAAAAACCCCCGGATACCGAATTTCAGCCTCCTAGGACCAATTTGAAATTTTCTCCATACAAATCGTTTTTTTTTTCGATATTTTCCGAATTTGACCGAATTTTCGGACAAGATTTCAGATTCATATTTTTGAGCCCCGAGAGCCCCCCGATACCGAGTTTTAGCCGCCTAGCACCAATTTGAAATTTTGAAAACAAAAAGTCGCCATCTTCATTTTTTTTTCCACAAGTGTCTAACAGCCAACCTTTAAAAACAAAACCTGTTTTTTGTCAAACCAGCCAGCTGTGTGAATGACCTTGTTGTTGAAACAAAAAAAAAAGTTACTTTGCAGGCCTAGGCCTGAAAAGCAGTATGAAATCCCTTTACAGTCCTCTCGAGTTGTTGCGCCCAAAAACCGATACTTCCGAGCCTATTTTAAGGAACGTAAAGACAATATTTCATTGGATGTTTGAGAAAATTATATTTCTTCAGTGAAATCTTACTTAAACCCTACAGGAAGTAATTCTATAAGCTAAACGGTGTCCAGGAGGTCTGTGATGGTTGCGTTTAGCACGGGATAAATAAGTGACAAGGCTCTGTCACTCACACTCGTATTTTGTCAAAACGTGACGGATGCTTTGTCACTTATTTATTGCGTGATAAAAGCAACCATCCAAGGCCTGCTGGTTGGAAAAATGAAGTCCACTCAGCATTTCGTCAGCCCAGGCGCTGGTTACATTTTCAGACTTGTTAAAATTAGACTTTACGGCAAAGTTCAAATTTGAACTCGTCAGAAGTGAAATATACTGAGCCAGCGATGTCGTAGCACCCGTGAGCACCACGGCGCTGATGTTCCGTGGGTGGATGTCCAGATTGAATTGAATATCATAATGATAACCTAAAATAGGCCATTTAAAAAGTAAGTAGACATAATAGTATCGAGATCTCGGACATTTTTATATAGAAACGTCGAATTTAGCTCAAGTGGTAGAAAGAAGGACCTAAAGGAAAGATAATATAAACTGAAAACACATTCCTTATTCAAAAGTTACCATTATCGTAAATGAGAAATTGATTTAAATCTACATTTACGTCCAAGCCTTGAATAGGGAACTAGCCAAAAATCACGATAGCCGTTTTAAAATAACATGCGTTCGGATACTTACATTACAAAGACGCAGAACAGACGGGCCCCTTGACAAGGCATGTTGGCAGGGTTTCACAAAAGTATCACCATAACAGTGTATCACTATTTCAATGGCACGGCTAAAAAACACTGAGTCACACACCGACTTAGCATGCTAGTTAATTGAACTTTGGTCAATTGTAGGTTGAGTTTTTATGAACTGTCAATATTGTAATAGGCGAAACTATTGATAGGAAAAACATTTAATGAAGTACTTTTGGGTGCGCACAAAAAATTGAGTCAGTTCTGAATGGGCTGTTATTAAAATACGAATCACGACACTTGAATCACGGAAAACTGTATAAAATCAAGTCATTCTTATGTTTTTTTTAAACTGATATCACTAAAAAACTTTTTGTTTTCTTCACAAAGGTCCAGATCCATATTAAAAGGTGTTTTCATATTCATCTCCATCTTCATGCGATGCCATTTTAGTGGTTTTTTCGTTTAGTATTCGCCCAGGAACGATCTGTAAGGAAAGAAAATGGGAAAATTATTCATGGGATATAGATTTGATGCAAATTAAAA
Source organism: Apotomis turbidana (assembly GCA_905147355.2). Lineage (NCBI taxonomy): Eukaryota > Metazoa > Arthropoda > Insecta > Lepidoptera > Tortricidae > Apotomis > Apotomis turbidana. The sequence goes on along the minus strand of LR990297.1, from coordinate 7,214,716 downwards.
ACGATTAGAGCTATTTTTATTACTTCTCCAGTAAACAAGTGGTGTAGTTACATAACAATGATTGGGTATACATAATTATATAGGTATACTAATGGCGTGGCGTCCAAAAAAGCCGAGTCCCACTGGCTTGCCCATTTTAGAGAATGTTTCCAATTATTTTTGGGAAGAAATTAAGCTAAATCGGTCCTAGCTTGCCCAGAGATTTTGTTTGTGATAAATTTTATCACTCAACGAAAACGGGAGCTGAAGTCGCAATGGCCATGGTAGTGTCAACTGACAAGGCACCTTTGGTTTCTTGTCAGTTGACACTACCATACTGGCCCGAATGATGCCTATTCACGCTTCGTTTGAAGGGCCCCATGTTGTAAGAAGGACAACACATGTGCTGGCAAAGAGTTCCAATTTTTTATAGTACAGCAGATGAAGGAATTGCCGAACTTCTTGGTAGGCGTGGGAATATTTTCCACGCCTAGTTAGAGGATTTTTAATCCCAAATTCCCGGACCCCGTAGCAATTTATGAGCGTCTTTTATCGTTAGAATACAGTAAATAAAAATAAATACAAATCTAGCACTATCAAATTATAAAATTTTAGCATTACATCAAGAAGACCAACGGTAAAAACAATATACGCTAGACAGTCTCCGGCCGTATCGAGATAACCGAGATATGGACATCACTCCGCCTAATCAGACTGAATCTGATATCGTATCGTCAGGAAATTCCTATGTTAATTTTAGTTTATCGGGAAAATATTGAAGGATCATACACCATAAAAGTGTTTTACACTTGCAAATCTTTAAATGTGTGTCTGTGACGTCCAGGGTTTCAGGGGTCAAGGGGAATAGATTTAATAAAAGACTTAAATGGGTTTACTGTGGAGACCTGCCCGATCCCGTTGACGTCTCTCATAGCAATGCCGCAGGGGGCAAGGTGATGGGGACACTTTATTATTATAAAGGTGTCTATATACCACCGTGCCCCAAATGTGATCTTCATAGCAAAATAGATTTCAATTTCTTCACCATAATATCTAGATGTTCTACGTCCAGTTCTAATAAAGGCAAACACTTCAAACGGCTGGCTGGACGTGCGCGCGCCGCGTCTAAAAATATAAAAAAATCTCAAGAACTGCCAATGATCGATCAAATCCTGACATGAAACAAATAACACAGTTTATAAATCGTGCGCGGATGTAACTGGCCGGTATCGGTACTGTCAGCACGGCGATCTTTATCGACAGGAAGATGGAGATAGGATACGGTCAGTATGAAAGGCTCGTGAACTTTTTGACCGATAGGGCTTTTTTGAATGACTATATATATTAGCTCACACACATGGGTCACATCTGTCGCAGATGCGATGATCGGTGGAGTAGACGGGTTCTCGAGTGGAGACCACGACTCGGCAAGCGTAGTGTAGGACGCCCTCCGGCCAGATGGACCGACGACCTGAAAAAAGTGGCTGGTGGTGACTGGATGGCGAAAACGGGAGATCGGGCCATGTGGCGAACCCTGGGGGAGGCTTACGTCCAGCAGTGGACTGCAATAGGCTGAAATGATGATGATGATATATAGCTCATTCTCTTCGGCGAGAACCTGACTATAGACGACCTTCACAAGCGTCGATCATGTTCCCGAATGTGGCTTGCAAAACCAAATTTAGTTTTGGAGTTCTGGTTGCAGGGCGCACAATGCAACTCACTTTTGGCATTATATGTACAGGTTTAGGAAGGCTTTTGACGGGATTTTTTGTATTTTAAGGAGTTAATCAAGGTATTACACGTGATGCCACTCAAAATCAGTCAGGCAGGGCCTTATGAACTGAGCAGCGCCTGTTCGTTCTGAATCGCTTCAATTAACTGGTCGCCCAAGATGCCTTCCGGAGCCGGAGAAGACCAGAAAGGAGATAACGTGACGATTTTGACGTAAAATACGTCAAAATCGTTAGGGCTGTGGGATACCTTCAATTTCCCGAAATTTAGTTGCCATAAACGCATCACTTGCCATCATTTTTATTTGCCATAAACTTTATATTTCATAAACCGTACATTCTTCGGGATTTCTTTAATACTATGTATTTTTTAACAATCCAGAAAAGGTTAAGGTTACAGAGAAGAATAGATTTGTGGCAAATGAATATTAAAACATATAAAATTCGGGCACACGATACAGAACCGGATGGTGTATGTGCTCTATAGAGATGAATATTATTGATTTTAGCTCCTGTCGTGAAAGGCTTTGGTTACGTCTGCCACCACATAACTCCTGTACTGCCCCTTGCTTTTTTCATAGCAGAGAGCGAAACCTGGTCCGCCCATTGGCTAAGAGATCGACTACAAGACCGTTGGCTCTCCATTTTGCCGAAGACCACTAGCTTTACCAGGTTATCCGGACTGCGAGTGGTATATAATATAGTCGACCCTGGGTAAAAAGTTGTTTGAGACGATAATCGGTCTGCCTCCAAGACCACATCTCAAAATCTTTATTTTCTGGCGTCTGCAGATCGGATTGCCCAGGATACAGAGTCATAGAGACACAGTGTAATGCTTATAAAAAACAGTATTAAAGTCAAGGCAATTAAAGTCAAGTTTTCAATTCAGTTATATAATTTCCGACTACTAGGAAATATTTATTTTACTACCGTGTAATTCTGTTTATTTACCTTCCACAGTCATTACACGGTAAAAAAAAGTTTGTACTTACAGTTTATATATGTCGTTGCAAAGCTCTTAACTTTATTATTTTTCTTTCTCATTATGCGCGGTTAGTGGTAGCTCATTTAAATATGTGATTAAATACTCGTAAGTTAGTGAAATTATGACTTACAAGTGAATAAACTGACATATGCATACACCTACGAGAATATTTTCTTCGAACCGTTTCGTAATTATTACAAGGAGTACAGAATATAAATCTTTATAAAAGGTTCTCTATGGATCCAGTATTTTGTTGGTTGTTTGAGTAAAATGTAACGCAATAAGCGTGGGGCGTGGCGATATCAACGTGTGCGCACCGCCAAGACTGACTAAGAATCAGAGCTGCCCTGGCGCGTCTTGGCAGAACTCAATTTTAGCTTTTTTTTTTTTTTTTTCAGTGACTAAACTACTCTGAGCTTGTATCTTGGCCAGTGGTTTCCTTAGTTGGTTGCCTAAAATTACAAAATTTGACCCAAAAATCTAATTGCAGGATTGTACCATTTCTCAGAATTGTGACTAATTACATTGATTGGTAGTACCTATATCGTATATATAGTTCAAATGGTTTGCGACCGGAAGTCTTTACTACGGAAACATTAAACTAATCCGTGACTAGAGCATTCTATTTTATTCTATTACCAACTGCTTTATTGCTTTTGGAACGATGCTATTCGCTTGTTTCAATTATGCTCGGACTATATCGTCATATATGTGATGAAAAATGCTAATTAAATCGTTGAAATACATTCATAACTAAGCACTGAGTAAGTAGGCGTTCAAAAGTCCGTGTGTCTGTCAACCTTTTGTACAATAAGTTTTCTATTGACCATATCATAAATAGATAAATAAATAAAGAAGCACAAAATAAAATATTATAGAAGGGTATCAACCGTATCATGTGATGTTCGCAACAGCCGACTAAAAACTATTTTTTTAGTCGGTTGTGTTAAAACTGTTAAAAGGTCGTAGGGTGTGGTGACCCGACCAACCGCCGAGTATGCACCGCTTTTGTTAATGAACGCGCATGCATTTTGGCTGAAAAGAGTGGAAGGCAGTGTGCACTGGTGCGTCTCCATTGAAGACGTGCGGAACTGACCAATCACCTGAGTTGAAATCTGTATTTCAACTCCGTTTCACTTTGTGATTGGTCGATTCCACACGTCTCTGTTCCGCTCCGCTTCAGTCACAGGCGTGACACCGCCCTATCGGTGTAACTCGGGCTTCGGTGACCTTGTAATGCCAAATCCTTCGACTGGGCATTCACGTGAATGCCCTTCACTACCGCGCGCTCGCCCGCGCTCGCCCCTCGACACGCACACATAGCCGCGAGTTCTGTTACTGCACACAAGTGTCACTGTCGTTTCTTTTTACGTTAGTATATATATATTCTTTGCTTCAGTGGAGACGCACCCTTAGCTCGCGGTTGTGTGTGTGTAAGTCTTCTTGACCGAGCGAGCGAAGTTTCCCCATTACGGCTTGGAGAAAAAAAAAATATCTCCAAATTTCGGATTTCTAGTTGTCCCGATTGCAAGTTGTTGTCATTCGTGAAATTTTGTGAGCTGGTTCGATAACTATTATAGTTTTTGTCGGGTCAATATTTCGTTTTCTTTTGAATTGATGAAGAAGACGTAAACAAAACTCACAGAGCTCACAGAGCAACACTTGTAGCATAAATCATATAACATAATATACTGATTGGTATCTAGTTTTACGAGTAGCAGTTAATTTGCAGTAGCGTAGCTATTAGAGTCTCATTTAACATAAAGCAAAAAACGCAAAACAATTTATTACTTCGACTGCACAAAAAATAAACAATTGACTGCTGCAATGAATCATGGAGGACGTTATATTATAATGATAGTGAATAATTTGACTAGACTATTCTACATTAAAATTTAACGATTTAAACTGATCATCACTGTCATGTGACATTCGCGGAAACTGTAGAAAATATTATCTACAATACAATAACTACTTTCTGATTTATATTCTATTATAAAGTGAAAAATAAATGTCTGTACTTTAAAAAAGAAATAAGGAATTCGAAGGACGTGAATGGATTTTTAGGTAGTTATTAGGTATATGATTATTGATTAAGTACTGTACTGAATAGTTAAAATAACTGCATGGCAAATCAAAATACTTAGTTCCTAAATTAGGTAGCTTCTTAAATTAATCTGAAATGCAAAAATTCCATGTAATATATGCAAACCACAAAAAGGTGATTGAACCCAATACTCGCTTTATTTCAACAAAGAAATAAAAAAATTACATAATTATTAAAATGATGTGTAGACTGACAGCCTTGACCTTATAGAAAGCATCGTCGACAAAATAAAAAACAAAACAAACCCACAAAATTCAATTACATAATCTCCTAATTCAAACTAATTCGATATATGTAATAAATTATACGTCACTGATACACTCGTCAAAGTAAAAAACAACGCAAGATTTATGGTTTAACAGTAACCCGTGTTATCTTAGGGTGTTCAAAACTATGAAAGAAATTTATTAAGACAAATCCTCAAGTGCTTCCGAACACATAAACAATGTGGGAAGATTAAAAACGTGTCAATATACAAATTGAAACGTCAGTTATGTTGATTTGTTGTCTTGCCCCGAGCTCGGTTAAAGTACCTAGTTAAATGCATGTAAATAAATTGAACTAGATATCTTTCATGGCGTCTAGTGTATTTGAATTCTTGTAGTGTGAGAAATATCTCAATTCTGTTGCTTAATAAATTAAATTACTATAACAATTGCATTGATTGGTCTTTTGTGTATTTATTATTTTCTGTTTAAAACGTTGTGATATAAAATAATAAATAAATCAATATTAAAGGACCATCTTACATAAATCTACCTAGTCCCAAACTAATCAAAGTTTATACTATCATACTATGGGTGCTAGACGACGATATACATAATATATTATATTATAAATACATTTGACGACGCGTTTGGCTCGGTTGGTAGACACCTGCCTACTGAGTCGGCGGTCCCGGGTTCGAATCCCGGCCGGGGCAAATATTTGTGCAAAATATTTGTTCTTGGGTCATGGATGTTATCTATATATGTATTTATATATTATGTATATCGTCGTCTAGTACCCATAGTACAAGCTTTGCTTAGTTTGGGACTAGGTCGATTTGTGTAAGATTGTCCCTTAATATTTATTTATTTTATCAATATAACATCGATGACCCAGGAACAAATATTCGAGTTCATCACACAAATATTTGCCCTAGCCGGGATTCGAATCCAGGGCCACCAGCTTAGTTAGTAGGTGCACTACAAACAGCCTCAAACGAGTCGTCATAAATTAGTAATATGGCACCTAGTTTTATCTATCATTGTAGCTGTAAGAAAATAATTAATTACCATTTATTTTGTAAAGTTCTATCAGCGTTTTGTTGTTGAATTTTATTCACTTAGTTCATGCAATTTCCAGATTTATATCATAATGTTTCTTTTAATACATTAGGTACATTATGTTTACATAATTTGTTTATTTTTTAGTTAGGTAATAAAAACCTTTTAAATAAGCTTATAATAGAGTAATCCATTCTAATGATACGTTCTCTAAGATTAATAAGTTTTTGGAATAGACTAGTAGGTATGAAATAACAGCTAGATTGTTTCATACTAGACCGCAACCCAAAACCACAGTCAAGTGTGTCAGTAGAGTCGTCGATATTCGGGCGTCCATATACATTAAATTTATTGTCTTTCTTTTATAATTTTACGATACGTGAGTATTTAAACGAGTTTGTAATTTTCATTATTAAAAATAGGCTTTATAAATCAACGTAGGTAAATCATATTAGTTCTGTTATATTTGGTGATGTGTCGTAAATAATTTAAGCGAATCCTAGTCGAATTATTTTTTGACAATGGATTATCAATATTATCATAACTGCTTCTGCCCATATATTTTAATCTATTCTTATTATTCTCTGTATTGTCATGCTAATGAGACATGTTTAATCCGTTTAGAGTTTGTAAATTAGTTTGAATTTATGATGGTTTAAGAATAATCATCATAATTTGTTCAAAGGTCAACTACAATCAGGGCACAGATAAATATTTATTTGAGCTGAGCTAAAAATAAATCTTTCAGTAATCTTTCGTGATAGTTTAATTAGTTATTGATTACACATATACCATATTAAATCTTTAGAGTGTACTGTTTAATATTTTATTACATTCCAAAACTAAATTACTGTAAAACTAAAATAAATAATAAGTAAAACTAGTTATTAAGCTAGAAGGGAACTATGAACAGTTCCGGAAGGTGCCTGGCTCGAAAGTCCCTAGAATACTAGCGGAGTTGCCGCGCACTATAGCCAGGGAGATCCTTTGAGCCAAGTACTCGCCGGAACGGGGGTCCACGCCTCGGTCTTTCAGCCTTCGCGCCAAAGCCGCGACAAACTCTTTAGCCTCAGCGCACCATGGCCCACCAGTCTCTACGGCAACCGGGACGAACTCATACACTGGTTCCAGGTTACTGTACTTCACGTGCTTTAGTTTAGCGGCGGTTTCGGCAGCCCCACCGGCGGCACGTGTCGTATCGGCGAGGTGAGAGGGAGCAAAGGTGCTGACGCAGGTTGCGTCCCATATAAGGCTGCGACCTCTCACCCATGGGACCAGTGTTAGCCCGTCCGGTCTTTTGCCATCGGTACGACTTAAGCCCTGGGGTTCTAGGGTACATGGGATGTTTGCCGCGACCATTGCTCGACGGATGATATCATTCAAGGCGTGATGCCTTGAGAAACGCCCAGCAGCGCGTTGGCAACTTAGGCCGTGATGGCCATTGGCCTCAACTGTCGCTCCACAAACACAGCGGTGTGGTTCGCACACTTGGCATCCGAGTCTGAGGGCTGCGCCTATTCTTAGGGAGTCGTTATCAAGGAGGGTTCCCAGGTGGGGAGAGGGTAGTGCGTGTAGCCATGCTCCAGACTCGGATGACATGGCGGCTTTCAGGCGGGCCACATCGCTGCCCATTGCGACATTCAGCAATTCATTTCTTCTTGTTTTGCATAAGATCTCGTCCCACTGGCGTTGGCATTTAGTATTTTCAGGTACGTCAGCGCTGGGGAGTCGGACTAACCACAGTTCAAGCGCCTCGTCTTTGAATGCGATTGCAGCGTTGTCACCATTAAAAGGTAGGATCTGAGTGACAAGTTGTTGAGTGGCATGTACAGAGGCGATAAAACCGATCAGTCCGATGTCTTCAGCGCGACGGATACCCAAACCACCGTGCCGAATGGGAAGCGACGCTTGTGTCCATTGTGTCGTGTTGCAATTTATATTTAAAATGCCCTCTAGAGCCCCTTGAAGTGTACGGTCAAACATTATGATATCAGGGTACGACTTCCAGGTGGGAGATGTTCTAAGGGTGTATGTTAGGCGGGGCATGGCAAAGCAATTTCTTAACAACACTAGAGAAACGTGTATTATTATATTAAATGTATCAAAATTTATTTTTGAATAAATCATCATTCGCTTGCCCTTATCCCATTTATTTATATCTTGTAAATATTGCGACTTACATAAAACAATGGGGTTTGATAAATTTACATTAGGTATAGGAAAATACACTTACACAACAAATATACGAAATTTACTCACGTCGTGCCTATAAGTCCAAAATCGTTACACACGCTTCGAATCGGTTCGCGTTTCATTCTCAGGAGCACCGATTAGTCGCGGCGGCCACAAATCGTTCCCGTTTTAATTGCATTTTTAAAACTTTTCGATTCACGGGAGTTAGTTATGAATAGGGAATGCAATCGGTTATTTTTAGTACAAAAAAACCGGTTACTATAACCGAAACCGCGGTTATATTCATACAAATTCGGTTAACCGTTGCATTCCCTAGTTATGAGATAATACGACTTTATCTACTAGGGCAAAACATTTAGGGTCCATCGTGCTAGGGGTAACTACAGTAGCAACTTAAGTATTGTGTAATAAGTTATTTCTTATGGGCTATTGTGTATTTATTGTATTGTCGTGAAGGTAATTTTAGGATTCATCACTTTTGTCACCCATAATGTGGCACTTTACTGTCCATTCTTGCTAAACTAGCCAATCATTTAGCTCGGTGAATAACTTGCTTTACATAATTTAGCTGTAATGTCTGTATGTAATACAATGCCTAACTATTAAACTATAATTCTCTATGCATGCATACTTATGACTGAGCAGAATAAGTAGTGTAATAACTTATAAAGTGACCACTTCCCGGGCACCGATTAAGTTGAAATTTTGAATAAATACAATAATAATGATGGCACAATGGAGATGGTCTGATGAAGTTAAATTAAATTTCTTTATTTCATCACATATAAGCTTACAGTCACAATACCAAGACGCTTACACGGTAGACAGTAGACACAAGGGAACACAATAATATCATAATAATCACTAAGTACATAAAGTCAAACACAAGAGAAAAAATAATAATAATAGCATTAAAATTGTACAATAAATCATAATAATTAATAATATACCTAAGTTATCTAATTTGAGGCAGAATTCAGAAAAGATACAGTGGCTTTGATTAGCCTGCCCAATGAGTCAGCAAAAATGTCAACCTCCGGGACCTGGGTCGCTAAGTTATTTACGAGAGAGATAGCTCGAGCGGTGGGCGCGTTTGCAACACGCACTGTGCGCGTCGCAAATGGTAGTGAACTTAGTAGGTTCAGTTTTCGTCTGAGTTCCAGGGTGTCAAGGCCGACCATACCCAAGACAAAGCCAGAAGGGAAGAGATATGGGTAATATCCGTATGTCCTTTTATAAAGAAATCTGGCGAATTTGCGCTGCACTCTTTAGAACATAAGGATGTATTTCGCCTCGTGCGGATTCCACACGACGGCTGCATACTCTAAACGGCTCCGAACGTAAGCAAAATAGAGTGTCACCGCTATTCTAGGAGTATCAAATCGTGATGAAATCCTCATAATGAAACCTAAAATTTTGCAGGCATTTTTACAAGCCATGGTTATGTGCTGTCTAAAGTCAAGCTCAGCATCCACAGTCAGTCCAAGCTCTCGTATGTCATACACCCTTTCCAGCTCTGCACCACCAATGTGATACTTCACAAGAATAGGGTGCTTTGTTCTAGTGAAGGTGATCACCTTGCATTTGGAAGTATTAAAATGACTTCACTCCATTCAGTTACAGCGTTAATGTCTTGTTGCAAACGCTCACAGTCGACACTACTTCCGATATCCAAGCATAGTTTTGAATCGTCAGCAAACATAAGACATTTAGCAGCACTAACAACCCTCGGCAAGTCGTTGATCATTATCAGAAACTGCGTTGGGCCCAATGTACTCCCCTGGCTAACTCCTGATCGAGTAAAATAAGGCGGCGAATCATAGCCTGCTAATCGAACAAACTGACGGCGATTACTCAAATAGCTCGCGAAAAAACGCAACAGATTTGGAGAAAACCGCGAATTTTTGGAGCAATATGTCATTGTCCACTACGTCAAACGCCTTTTTAAAGTCAAAATACGCCGCGTCTACCTGGCGTCGCTCGTCCATCGGTGTTGAGACGTAGTCGACAAAATCGACAGGGTTTGTAGTGGTGGAGCGGCCTCTACGAAAACCGTGCTGACTGACGTCTAGTTGGCCTTCAATTTGACGACTGATTTGGTAATCAATGATTGTTTCAAACAACTTGCCGAAGACTGAAAGCACCGCTATTGGCCTATACCCCGTGACATCTGTTCCAGACCCACCTTTAGGCACTGGCGTGACCCTAGACTGTTTTCAGCACTCCGGATAGGTCGCCGTCTTCAGTGACTGGTTGTATATATGCAATAATGGGTCTTCTAAAGCCGACATGCAATCTTCGGCCAAAAACGGAGGTATCGCGTCAGGGCCTGCCGAGGAGTGCGGTTTAAGCCTGCACGCCGCACGATGTAGGTCTGAGACATCAGCACTTTCCACCGTGACGCAAGAAGCATCTGCCTCGCACTTGCGAGTCGCCTCGACGGGATCCAACCTCGGCTCCTCAGCCTGGAAGACGCTGCTAAAATATTCCGCGAATGCGTCAGCGGCGTCCTGTCCCGACACTGCAACGTTTTGGTAAGTGTATTCATTCAGACTTCGTTGGTCATTTCGCTTGCTTTTGACGTGGTCCCAGAACTTTCGGGGGTCGCTAATGGTATCCCGCTCTATGTTATTTTTGTACTGCTGGTATGCCTGGAATATTAAATTTTTTACACGCCCTCTACATAGTACTTAAAAAGTTCATGATTGAATTCGGAGCCGGTTGCCTTATAGTTTTTTAAGTGAGCATATTTAATTTGTATGAGTTGTATTATTTCCTTAGTGAACCACTTTGGATAATAATATTTACGTACCTAGTGATTATATCGGCTGCTTTTTTTTGGCACATGATAAGAAATGCAACCGTTTAATTTTTCATAGAAAATAGTACAGCTAGCAATGCTCTGCTGGTTACACACTTCACTCCAATCCATGTTTCCTATTGCTTCGTAAAGTGCACCGAGATCTGCTTTGCGAAAATCCCATTCGACATGACGTGTGGGATTCCGTGTCGGAGACTGCGGCTCGGGTTCCTCACCTCGCGATAGCGCGACCATGGCCAGTAACGCAGGGTGATACGCATCAGCATCAGCAGGCACTAGCGCGCCAACGTCATCAGACACACCCACCCCCTCGGGGTCTAACCCACACAGGTCCAGGATGCCTCCATGTTCATTTTGTACGGAATTGTGTTGAACAAATTTAGTAAAGTTAAGAAACAAGTCAAATTGCGTTTTTACAGATGCGCTACAAGAATTTAGATTGAAATCTCCGAAAACTAAAACATTTAAAGTGGTATATTTACAAACAACATTTTCGAGGCAGTTTAACACTTTTACATACTGGGTATCACTAATTTTAGGAGGTAAATACACAACACAACAAACAAATTTTATACAGTTTTTCCCCTTAATTAGGGTTATTAAAAGTTCCATGTCCTCAGTAAGTCCATCCACATCCATAACAAGTTGTACGCTGTAGCAGTCTGTAAATACCTCCTAGCCCTTTGGTCCTCCGTGGAGTCGATCAGTCTTTTTGAAATATGCTTAATTAGTTGTCGAGGTGCCCAGTCCCCACGGACCTATTAGGGTCTTAACCCCGAACGGAACAAAATCGTATTCAGAGCTGAGACTCCTGTATTTATGTGCTTTTAATTTTTCGGCCGCACGCCGCGCCCGGTTTATGGTTTCATGAAGATGGGAAGGATCCAAAGTGTCCACACAGGTAATTGTGTCCCACAATGGCACAATGGAGCTGGTCTGATGATGGAGACGGATAATATTCATAGGAGTTTTGAAGAATGGAACTACGGAAAACCGAGTTTGGGCTCTTTAGATCGTCTTGCTGAGTTAATAGACGTTCAAAGAAAAGTCTGCAATTGAAGCTAAAGTCTCAAAAATTAAATTTTTGACAGAAACATTTTATAGAACCGTTCCTTCGCACAACAGACTTGTATCTTCAGGAATAATATTACACGTGTCAGACCTATATTTTTGCACAATTTCTTCGAGTGTGTAACCAGTCTCGAGTAGCGGTGGTCGCCGTCAGCTGACGCCGTCCAGACGATGTGACATGACACGCGACATCTTGATGGCGATCGGAAAATGCTATTCCTGGACATGACCGCTTTAGTACTCTATTATATTGGGCCATTTCTAAATCGTCATCGGTTCTGAAGGAATCGAAATTTACGTACTGTGTGGTTACAAATTAAAAAAACGAGACTTAGATTGGTATTAACAGTTTCATATGTAATTCACTTCGAAAAATTCGCATCAAATATTGACATTTGATTCGAATGTTTCGAACTCAATTCATCACTAAGAAAACTCAATAATAACTTTCTATAAGATAACTTGTTTTTGAGTTTTCATCGCAATAACCTAAAACATTTATACGCATATAACTGGAAAGAAAAGTCAAATCATTCGTTTGTAAAGCAAATGAGAAAAAAATACTAATAAGGTTTGTATAACTTTATCCGTCAACTCCGATATAGAAGATGGTTACTTTTTTCTTTACCGTGCACACAAATTAGCCTTTTAATAGTGATTAAAGTATGATTTGTATTGAAATTGAAACATAACTCGATATTTTTTCGACCAATTCACCATGACCGGAATTAGAAGAATGGTGTCGTATGGCTATTGTACCACAACCAGTGTTCCAAACGATGATATTTGCTTTAGAGCAACTGGATAAACATATGCTACCCTGAACCAATTTATATGTTAAATATTCAGTATGCGACAAGATTATTACCTTTCTAATGTTATTAGACAGATAGAGATTCAATAGTTTTAGTTATAGCCAACTAAGTTGCTTTTGAACCCTCGATATATTGCGGATTTAGTGGCACTGATTTATTTTACTGTAGCTGGCAAATTCATTTCTAGTTTTTGTGTACAATAAAATGTTTACATACATACGAATTCCTAATCAACAATAAAAACTTCCTATAATACGTAGAAAATCCAGTCTGAACCAATTTCCTGTATTTATAAAGCATATAATCGTACTGCATTTAATTTTGCGTTCCTCTTTACCTGATTATCAGAGAAATAAACAACGTGTTCGCGCGCATGCGCCATTCATTTCATAACACTACAAAACTCACTTACAAAAAGTCCTAACTACTTTGAAATTTCAACGGCACATACTTCTGTTTTTCATGAGCTGTGATGGTTATTTGAAAGTTTGGAAAGGTTGTACGTACATGAGATTATCATGATACATAAGTCTTTCTTTATTAAAGAGCAGTAGAGTGAGTCAGTCGGTATCAGTGACCGATTATAGCATAGATCGATATCCTTATCGAGAAATGAAACATTTAAATTGATGTGTGTAGTATGGCTTTGCGTGAATGTGTTTTGTTGTAATCTATACCTATTATAACATCCTAAATTGTACTAAGAATCCGTTTCCTATTGAGAGGGGTCATTAATCATTATATGTGACGACGCGTTTGGCTCGGTTTCTAGACACCTGCCTACTGAGCCGGCGGTCCCGGGTTCGAATCCCGGCCGGAGCAAATATTTGTGTGATGAACTCAAATATTTGTGCTTGGGTCATGGTTGTTCTATGTATTTAAGTATATATTTATATATTTAAGTACGTATATCGTTGTCTAGTACCCATAACACAAGCCTTCTTGAGCTTAATTTGGGACTAGATCGATTTGTGTGAGGTTGTCCGATATTTATTTATTTATATGTATTAGGAAAAATCTTCACAGCGCGATGCAGGATTTGTTTGAGCGCGGCGGCCATACAGAGCAATTTGCTAACAAAAATATCTTTGCTGTCTCATCATATAGCGCGGGGTTTTCGATGCCTAAATGATTAGACACTAGGGCGATAGATCATCACGCTGAAATGGCTAAACGTATTTTAAACAATTTTGGTACAGGAATAGCTGAATATCCAACGATGGTCATAGGATACTTGTCGTTTTTGGTAAAGAAAAAAAATACGCAGATATTGATTGTCTAGGTGTTAAATCAATGTAGCTTTGCGATATTTTTATTTAGCAATATTTCGACTTTATTATAGCATTATGTTATTGGGCATAATATATTTTTATTCGAGCTGTTGTGATGTGACAAACGAGAACAATTTATGAGAGAGCCATTTACAAGAGCCATGCTTGTCATTTGCACTTTTGCAATATAACTCATTTTGAAAAGTTGAATCGCGCATATCGTTAAAGTAGACATACATATAGTGTCCAGATGATACATAGAAGTTATTTCGAAACAGCAAATGGGAAATGGTTTTTTTTTCTTAAGGCATGTTTTATTTTATACCCTCATACTTAAAAAAAAAGTTACAGACTTTTTCGTAGCTTTAAAGAAATAAAAAAACAAAAAAGTTTTTATATTGCTTCGTATAATCCCGGTAGGTATCCGTATACAGCTACACTTAAGTAATGGATTTCATATAGGAATAAGTAAAATTAAAACAACCGACTAAAAAAAAATATTTGAAAATTTTCATATGACGTTTATCTGACATCTCGTTACTACATTTTTGTACTTAAATTTTATTTTATTTTTCTATGAATTAAGGTACATACAAAAAAATCTAGTTTTTTGATAAAAATCATCCATTACTCCATTGAGGCCTATAAATCGGAAGACAAAGTTCTAAAGAAACACGTTAACGCGTAACCATGTCCGAAGTTAAATTTAGAAACGTATTTACACATTACAGTAAATAATAAACAGGCCACACATTGCTCTGTCATGTTAAACTAAAACGGACTGTACTAAATTGTGTTAGAGGTTTTTGCCTCCATTCATGACGTTCATTCACAAGCTGTCGTAATCACGGCGTGGTGAAGACAATATCTTATACAATTCCAGTGATAACGGGATGTAATTAGGTTATCTACTATAAGTAGGTTTGTAAATAGATCCGACTGAAAAATAGCAATGCGACTTATCATTATTTTTTTTTACTATTTTTAAGATGCGCTCACTACCTATAATATTATCAATAAATTCAACATTTATAGCGTGATACAGAAACATAATTTGCACAACATTATTTATTTTTATGTTACGACACTTGTACGGCACCCTCTTGCACCACCCTGAACCAAGATGCACTTATGATAACAGATTAGCGACAGGTTTACATAGAAGTGGGTAGGTACTTATCGCTAACTAATTTCGTCATCGGGATGAAAGTGTGGTCATTAGCCGCTATTGCCAAGTTATGCGGCGTCGAGTATATGCGCTGCAAGATGCTCTTTTAGCCTACGCATCCTGAATGCTCCGTTTTAGTTCGCAAGAAATAGGCACGCGTTCGTTGGGCAATTTTTATCGATCACTTAGCACCAATGAAAACTGAATTGAATAACAAACTGGAAAAGAAAAGATGCTGATGAACCAAAACCAGTACCAGGACTTCTTAAAGGAGATAAAGCTTATCAAAGAAAACTCTTACAAGAATTACGAAGGCTACATGATGTGAGCGAAATTTTAAATTAGGAATGCAATTAACGTAGAATGTAAAAAATATATATATGCCACAAAAAAAGTATTTCGACACTCAGGGATTAAGAGTAAATGCCATGGGAGAGGCTTATGTCCAGCAGTGGACTGAAACAGGCTGATGATGAATATGATTCATCTCTATGAGGAAGAAAATGTCAGCAAACAGTCGAATAGCAGGGAGAAGTAATATAGTGGATGAGAACTCGGATAGACGTCAGTGTCAAAGCCGTGTAACACAAGTGTATTGAACGCCTACGTGACTCTGTTTTTTTTTTAATTGCAGTCGCTACTGTCCAATTGCTGTCAATAGGCTGCTACCTTTATAAAACCACCCATTAAAAGCATCCACGATCTTTAGTTTAAAGTTTTCTCATCGATACAACTAATACTGTCTAAAACGGAACCAATGAGTATACCACCGAATAATTTGAAACTAAGCCAACAGTAGCGATCGAATCATTTGTGCACGAAAAGCCCCGGGAATGCCAATGAGTGACCACACATGAAGAACAATACCAGTTGTTTTGTAGCTTGTTAAATGTAAATAAGAATATAAATGAGGGAAACTTGAATTATATTTACAGTTGAATGGAGTTAGTTGTGTTACTGTGTTAGGTATTTAGTGAACTAGGTTTTTAGACAAGCTGTTTCAGACTGTCATTTGCATGAGTACTAGATATGTAGACTATATATATTTATGCGAGGAATACCTAAAAATAGACAATTGACTGCACACTAACCAGTCCATTCTTCAAGAACTGAACGTAAAACAGCACCTATCCTCCATAGTGAATTCTCGAATCCTCACCGTTTTCGGACATGTGTCAAAACGTGGCGTGACATTAAGTTAAGTGCCTGGTAGTTCAGGGCATAGTAGACGGTACTAGACTGTGCAGTAGGTTTCCCAGGTGGACTGACTAAATCAAATCGGCCACAAATTGGCCCCTGCACGAGAGCACCAGACGCGTGGTTGTGAGAGAAGAATGTCGCCGTGTGGGTGAGAGCCTACCTACTAGACCGTGCAGTAGGTTTCCCAGGTGGACTGACCAAATCGAATCGGCCACAAATTGCCCCCTGCACGAGAGCACCAGACGCGTGGTTGTGAGAGAAGAATGTCGCCGTGTGGGTGAGAGCCTACCTACTAGACCGTGCAGTAGGTTTCCCAGGTGGACTGACCAAATCGAATCGGCCACAAATTGCCCCCTGCACGAGAGCACCAGACGCGTGGTTGTGAGAGAAGAATGTCGCCGTGTGGGTGAGAGCCTACCTACTAGACCGTGCAGTAGGTTTCCCAGGTGGACTGACCAAATCGAATCGGCCACAAATTGCCCCCTGCACGAGAGCACTAGACGCGTGGTTGTGAGAGAAGAATGGCGCCGTGTGGGTGAGAGCCTACCTACTAGACCGTGCAGTAGGTTTCCCAGGTGGACTGACCAAATCGAATCGGCCACAAATTGCCCCCTGCACGAGAGCACTAGACGCGTGGTTGTGAGAGAAGAATGGCGCCGTGTGGGTGAGAGCCTACCTACTAGACCGTGCAGTAGGTTTCCCAGGTGGACTGACCAAATCGAATCGGCCACAAATTGCCCCCTGCACGAGAGCACTAGACGCATGGTTGTGAGAGAAGAATGGCGCCGTGTGGGTGAGAGCCTACCTACTAGACCGTGCAGTAGGTTTCCCAGGTGGACTGACCAAATCGAATCGGCCACAAATTGCCCCCTGCACGAGAGCACTAGACGCGTGGTTGTGAGAGAAGAATGTCGCCGTGTGGGTGAGAGCCTACCTACTAGACCGTGCAGTAGGTTTCCCAGGTGGACTGACCAAATCGAATCGGCCACAAATTGCCCCCTGCACGAGGGCACCAGACGCGTGGTTGTGAGAGAAGAATGGTGTCGTGTGGGTGAGAGCCTACCTACTAGACCGTGCAGTAGGTTTCCCAGGTGGACTCACCAAATCAAATCGGCCACAAATTGCCCCCTGCACGAGGGCACCAGACGCGTGGTTGTAAGAGAAGAATGGCGCCGTGTGGGTGAGAGCCTACCTACTAGACCGTGCAGTAGGTTTCCCAGGTGGACTCACCAAATCAAATTGGCCACAAATTGCCCCCTGCACGAGAGCACTAGACGCGTGGTTGTGAGAGAAGAATGTCGCCGTGTGGGTGAGAGCCTACCTACTAGACCCTGCAGTAGGTTTCCTCTAGTGTTGCAGGTGCCTACGGGCGACGGTAATAGCTTGCCATTAGGCGATCCGATTGCTCGTTTGCCCCCTATGACATAATAATAAAATAAAAAAAATATTCTTTGTATGAATAGTAAAAATCTTAACAGCGCGATGCAGGATTCGTATGGGCGAGTAGCGCCAGCTGTACAGCACCATCTGTTGGTAATGTGAAAACAATTTGTACACTCATCTGTCGAAACGGCTGGGCGGATTTTAATTTAACGCATTCACTGCTAGGCGGCGCGCGTGGCATAGGAACAAACTTGTAGATGGTGAAAGCATATATGCGATGCTGAAAGTGAATGCGTTAACTAGTTTTGATACCATTTAAGAGTTGCACGGTCCGAAAATGCCAAATTAAGACATCAGAATCCCTCGCCGGATCGGGGCTGAAATTCACCTAAACCCAACGGTACCTTCGCAAGCCAAAGGCAACAATAAAACGCTATAAAATATCTATGACCAGAATAGTTAAGGTTACAATCTTTGCACCTAGTTAACAGAGCCGTGCAATATATGACTCGGTAATTACTGATTTATGATAAATACGAGTCTGAAGCCCGTTTATAGCTCTTGTGGCACAAAGTTGCCAGTTCCGTGGCTAATAAAGCGGTCTGCACACTGGCGCGCTACCACGCAGAGGGCGGGTGACAGGTTTAAAATAAGCAAAATTGTGTATCTCCATACGAGTATGTACCTATAAAAAAAGACGCGCAGTACATCACACTGCACCGCTTAGTTTTCACAT
The DNA here is from genome assembly GCA_905147355.2 of Apotomis turbidana. Classification (NCBI taxonomy): domain Eukaryota; kingdom Metazoa; phylum Arthropoda; class Insecta; order Lepidoptera; family Tortricidae; genus Apotomis; species Apotomis turbidana. The sequence goes on along the minus strand of LR990297.1, from coordinate 7,195,986 downwards.
TGGCGCCGCACCCCGCTGCGAAGTGCGGACGGGGTGTTTTGCCTTTTCGTAGAATTTTTCATTGCACCGAATTTTCACTTCGCAGAATTTTTAGTCTCCTGTAGTTAGGCTATCTACGGAAGGACACTTCTGCGAAATGAAACATTCAACGAAAAATAATTCAGTGAAAAGGCAGAGAACCGCCGACGGCGACGGCAATAGAAAATCATCCACACGAGATGCGTTTTTTGTCAGTATACAAATCAAGATTCTAAGCACAAAATATAAAAAAAAACCGCTGTTCGCACTTAGCTGTGGGATGCGGCGGCAGCGTGATAACCGCCTAACCCCCGACGAATAAAAAAGGGGTGGTATGACTTTAACTCTGTGTGTGTGTCTAAGTGTGTATATCTGTGATCTGTGTAGCTGTGTGTGGCATCGTAACTTTCCAACAGCTGAACCAAACTGACTGGGTTTTTTTAATCAAAAGTCTTGTCTGTCGATATGTTTTTAACATATGTTTAGTAGAAATTAAAGCGGTCTCCTCGAACATACAACTTTCATTGCAACTAGTAACAGAATTTTGAACACTGTTTCTCACCCATTCAATGAGGATCTCATGAAATCAGTGTTGGGAGTGTTACAATTTTTTTTAGTTTCCGCGGACGTGGGTCTGTGTAGTGTGTAGACCGCCTTAAGCAGAGAAACTACGATGTTGCCAGTCCCGCGCCGTATTTAGACAGGGCTAGTGGACTCACAATTAAATGTACGTCGTGTGAAGGCATCTTAACAGCTAATTGGCCTTTCCCTATACGTCTTTAAAGGTATGTTCGTTTTTCTTAAGTTGCGATTCATTCACGCCTATAGGATAGGTACGTGTTATTTTTATAGTTCCGTACTCAAAGGGTAATGACGGGACTTATTACTAAGCTTCAGATGTACGTCCGTGTGTTTGTCTGTCTGTCTATCACCAGGCTGTATCTCGTGAATCATGATAGTTAAAATTTTCACAGGTGATGTATTTCTGTTGCCGCTATAATAGAAATCGATTGCCGCTTTAATAGCAAATACTAAAAACAGAATAAATATTTAAGTGGAGCTATAGCTCCACTCTTCGCTCTTTTGTTATAACAAAAGTGGATTTCATGCCGTTTTTTGCTTGATACGGTCACCAGGCTGTATCTCATGAACTGTGTATAACAAGACAGTTGAAATTTTCACAGATGATTTATTTCTGTTGCCGCTATAACAACAAATACAGAAAACAAAAAAGTTAAAAATTATGGAACCCTCGGTGCACGAGTCCGACTCGCACTTCGCTTTTTGCTATCCTTTTCTTTAGTTTATAGGTACGTACGAGTTTGATGTGGCGTAACGTAGGCGATCCCATAAATAAAGACCAGTAGGTACAATACACTCTTATCTATGATGCGAAGCTTTTTTTTTTTGGATTGGTGACGTCACTATCAAAAGTGAAAATGGCGGACAGCGTTTTAAGCATTTCAAAATATATGTAGAATAAAAATCATACTTTCAATCTCAATTTCTTCAGCCATCTTCTACTTTTATTAACTGAAAAATCGATATTTAGGTTTCCTATGTCATATACTATACGAAATTAACATTAGTTTAATACAATTTAAGATGAGTCAACTAGCCTTTTAATTGAATATCGAACAACCTCACACAAATCAATCTAGTCCCACAGTAAGCTCTAGTAGGCTTGTGTTATGGACACTAGACGACGATAAACATACTTATATAGATAAATACATACTTAAATACAAATAACATCCGTGACCCGCGCACCAATATTCGAGCTCATCACACAAATATTTGCCCTTCCGGGATCCGAACCCAGGGCCGTCGACTCAGTAGGCAGTTGCTTAACCACTGCGCCAACCGCGTCGTCAAGTCCTATTATAGGTACCTATGTAAGTAACACCATTGGACGGATAAATGCGGGTTGTTCGTTTTTTTTTAATGGCGGAGATAATGGGGTTTGATATCATAAAAAAAATTAATTTCAGTGATATCAAAACAAGCACACGAGGTATAGTGAGACACTATCTCCACAGGCCTAGTCATTATGCAGTTTTATCACACAGCAACAGGTCGTTCAGAATTACGCACGCCAATAAAACTGCAGTTTTCATTGCACTATCGTCGCCGACCTAAATGCACGTCCAATGGAAAAGTCACACGATTGGACCTGTTAAACCAAAGAATATGGAGTATCAGAGTGGTTTCATAGACAAAACTATGACCGTCACAGAATAATAAAACACTAGAGATGGTTCTTTCTTTTGATCTTTGCAAAAGCCGCGTAAAGACGGAATGTTACTGGTTGTTTGTGTAAAATATGATGTAACGGGGCGTGGTAACCGACGAGCGCTAAGAATATTGGTACGAATGTGTGCTGATTTTGGCGGAAGGTGGAACCAGTTACCGTCTTTACAGTTAATAGGCTGTAGTCGGTTGTTATTTTTTAACCCCCGACGAAAAAAGAGGTTTAACATTATGTATCTGTGCGTCTATCTATATCTATATCTATATCTATATCTATAGGTGGACTTGAGCAATTTTGGCCCAGAGGTGGAGAAGAGGATATCGAGTGCGCCTTTTGAAAACGCAAAAGACCCCAATACCAAATGGGAGCTTCTGAAGACCACAGTTATTCAGACAGCAGGAGAACATATCCTTAGGAAACCGGGCATGAAGGACTTCATCACACCAGCTACCTGTCAGATCATCCTGGAGCGCCGTGAATTGAAAGAGAGAGGAACGAGCTCGGCTGTAGATCAAGAGCGCTATTCAAAACTGAGCCGGGAGGTCCAGAGAAGATGCCGTCAAGACTACGATACTTACATTAACAACATCTGCCTAGAGCTTGAACAGAACTCTCTAAGGCAGGAAACTAAACAGCTATTTCAAAAAGTTAAGGAACTCACGAACTCTCGTAGCATCAAACCCTGCGCCATCGAGGATGAAGAAAAGCGCCTTCTGGTAGATATGACGCAAATACTGGAGCGTTGGAAAAGTTACTGTCAGTCTTTATACGATACTGGTGAACCGACGAGCGGACTAGTCGAATGGATAGCAGACGAGCCCAACATTCTGCGTTCGGAAGTCGAACATGCCCTGAGATCGCTCAAACGTGAGAAGTCCCCGGGCAAAGACGGCATCCCGGCAGAATTACTGAAGAACTTGGGTTGCACAGGGGTATCGATTCTTCTCGACATATGTAACGGCGTCTGGAAAACAGGAAAATGGCCTGTGGATTGGACAGAGTCGCTCTATATCCCCCTTCACAAGAAAGGTTCCACCAAGGATTGCAGTAACTACAGGACAATCGCTTTAATATCTCATGCAAGTAAGATCCTTCTGCATATTATAAATCAGCGACTCTGTCACTATCTACGGCGCCAGATTCCTGAAGAACAGGCAGGTTTCGTCAAGGGCAAGGGCACGAGGGAGCAGATACTCAATGTGAGGCAAGTCATCGAGAAAAGCAGGGAGTTCAATAGCCCAGTTATCTTGTGCTTTATTGACTACACCAAGGCTTTCGATTGTGTGCAGTGGGACAGGCTATGGATTGTACTGCACGAGATGGGAGTCCCAAAACACCTGCTCAATCTCATTCGAGTTCTGTACAGCGATAATCGCTCTTACGTCAGAATCGGCACCGAATGTTCTAATGTGTTCGAAATCAGAAAAGGAGTACGACAGGGTTGCATACTGTCCCCGGCTTTGTTCAATATATACGAAGAGCACATTATTCGTAGGACCCTTGAAGATTGGGAGAAAGGGTTTCCGATCGGTGGAAAAAGAATCTCGAATTTAAGATATGCCGATGACACTGTGCTCCTCTCTACCTCTGTGGAAGACATGCGAGAACTGTTTCGGAGGCTCGAAACGGAAAGTAACGAAATGGGCCTCGCAGTAAATAGGCGCAAGACTAAGGTTATGGTGGTTGATCGCGCTGGACATTTAAATAACCCGACAAACATCATACCAGGTGTCGACACAGTGGAGCAATATATTTATCTGGGCGCTCAAGTGAACAGAGATGGGAGCTGTGTACCCGAAATAAAGAGACGCATTGGTATGACCAAGGACGCTATGACCCGCCTGAACAACATATGGAAAAAGAGAGGAATATCCATTAATACTAAGACCCGATTGATACGAGCTTTAATATTCCCCATTTTTCTATATGGAGTTGAAACGTGGACGATACGAGCTCGAGAGAGGCAGAGGATCGATGCTTTGGAGATGTGGTGCTGGAGGCGCATGATGAGGATACCCTGGACTGCCAAGCGCACCAATAAATCGATTCTCTCCCAGCTCAATATTAAAACCCGCTTATCTACAATATGCCATCAACGAATTCTATCGTATTTCGGTCATATAGTGCGAAGAGGAGATGACAGTCTAGAAAAGTTGATCGTAGTTGGGAACACAGAGGGTAAACGAGCTCGTGGACGATCCCCAACCAGATGGACCGATCAAGTGAAGGACACGTCTTCCTCCAAGTTTTGCTCGGTTGTAAGGGACGCAATGGACAGGACTCGATGGAGACAAATCATTCACACCAAGTGTAAGCCATCCAGTGATGACCACGATCCTCAGTCATGAGGGAGCGACAAGAGAGAGTGTCTATCTATGGCATCGTGGCTCCCCTACGGACGGACCGATCTAAATGTATGTTTTAATTTTATGAAACGCCTTGTCTTTCGATATAGTTCTTTATCTATGTTGTTAGCTAGGTTGTCTGGAAGAGATCGCTTTTTAGCGATCAGATCGCTTATTGTTTACCTCTATTTGTAATGATGTTGATCTGTATTTGTATTTATTTCTTTTTGAGGTGTGCAATAAAGAGTATTCTATTCTATTCTATGTTTGGTGAAAATAAAAGCATTCATTTTTAAGATGTTCAGCTTTGATTAGAACTAATAGTTCCAAATGTTATGGTAATGTTCAATTTTTATTTTAGTACCATTTTCATCCGATTCATTAATTGCCGGTCTCATGGCTATTAACTAACCCCTGTATAATATCAATAAATTTCAATTTTATTAGCTAATTTTTGTCATTGCACACAAGAGGGAGGGGTTAAGTCCTTAGTAGTGAAAGTTAAAAAGGGAGTACTTCTTACGGTTCCGTACCCAGAGAGTAAAAAACGGGACTCTATTACTAAGACTCCGCTGTCCGCCCGTCTGTCCGTCTGTCACTAGGCTGTATCTCATGAACCGTGATAGTTAGACAGTTGAAATTTTCACTGATGTTGTATTACTGATGCTGCTATAACAACAAATACTAAAAAACAGAATAAAATAAAAAAAATAAAAGGCTCCCATACAACAAACATGATTGTTTTGCCGTTTTTTGATCGGTACTGTCACCAGGCTGTATCTTGTGAACCGTGATAGCTAGACTGTTGAAATGTTCACAGATTATGTATTTCTGTTTCCACTATAACAACAAATACAGAAAAAAAATAGTTCTACGGAACCCTGGGTGCGTGAGTCCGACTCGCACATGGCCGTTTTTTTTTTTGTTTTTTCTATTTGAACACTCTATTATTCTATACTCTCTGGTTTACTCATCCGATAGTGAATAGCTTATCACGCAGGACACTCTGGGCCCCAGACTTTTATGGCGATGTCTGCCCAGTTGCGTCATAAAGTCGTAAAATTAATTATTTGGTAACTTCATCTCATTTGGTGCACGAAAATGTGGGTTACGCGTATTCTGCGTGTATTTCCTTTTGGCATAACGTTTTTCCCAGTTATTTTATTTAATAACTGTGCCATTCCCCAATTTTTCGATACTATTAACTTTCCATGTCGTATTCCAATTAGGTTAGGTTAAGTTTATTATAAATGTTCTGAAAAGTATATGATTTTAGAGAAAAACCTAGTGAAATTAAACAGTGGCCACATAAAGCAGTTTGAGAAACATAACGCATTTTTCTACCAGATTTTTTTTTACATTTAATACATAAAAACCCCCTTTGTTTCTGGGAAAAAGTTCTCCGGTTCTGTAGAAGAAAGTATCCGGATAAAACTCATACAGTACAAGGCGGGAAAAAAAAATACATCGTCTTTATAAAAAACACAAAAAAATACAAGTTACAGAAATATCTGTAACTTTTTTGTAGAAAAGAAGGGTAATACGAACTAAAAACAATCAATCTCATTGAAAAATTAATCCATTCCCCACTGACACATTTGTCAGTAAATCACGAAATTTGGTACCGCCAAGAAATGCCGCAGGCAGCTACTTACTAAGAATAAAAGTTCTCAAAAATAGACTCTCCACGATCCTGAGCCAGCTCTCGCCAGTTAAGGATGCCTAGGTCCCTGAGATCTTTTTGGACTTCATCACTCCAGCGATATCTAGGCCGTCCTACGGGTCTGCGACCACTCGGTTGTCCCAAATAAGCGGTTTTTGCGGCGCGATCCTCTCCCATTCTCTCAACGTGCCCGAGCCAGCGGAGTCTGGACGCCTTGGTCTTTCCTATAATATTAGGCTCCCGCACTAGATCTTCGATCTCTTTATACTTCTTCAGTCTCTAGCTTCCATCTTCTCTTCGGGTTGGGCCCAGAATCTTCCACAAGATCCTCCTTTCCGCCACTAATAGCTTACTTTCTTCCTTCAAGGTCAGAGTTCAAGCTTCGCAAAAAATACCAAAATAATACTAGGCAAAAAAAAACAAAGAATTTTTTTGAGAACATCCACATGTTTGTCTACGCTCTATACATAAATATGTTTTTTTTTTTTTCTTCACTCTACCAAAACAAAAAACATTTTTTTTCCTTCAAACATTGTTTTCATAATAAATCGGAACAATCTAAAACAGTTCAGAAGGCATTTGCGTAATTGCCTGTCTTCATTAAATCCGAGCGTGGGCCTAAACGACGTTAATCCATTAAATAAAAAAAAAACTCACAAAAACTTAATCCTCACTTCGACACAAATGGAACCATTATCCGTCAACGCAAAAGACTTTTCATATTTAATTACCTTGTTAACACAGGTCATTCACCCCGCTACCATCTGAATGGTTTGATTACATAAGAATTTCATTGTTTACAAACCGAAATACTATTGGTAACAAGGGAGAAAATACGTCTTAATGCAAATTACAGACTTGCTACTTGAACTTAGACCGGGTTAATGAAATTGGGTTAAGTATTTGTTATTTAAACTTCAACTCTTTTCAGTACACGTTTTCCGTAGTATCTTTATATTAGAGATATTTGGGCGCTAATGATTCAATATAATTTGTTACTATTAAAAGAATTTATGAATGTTGTTAGTTCATGGTAACAAAAACTATTACATATAAGTATACAAAGGTTAAGTTCATGGTCACATCTCTATAAACCGGGTAAATTTTATTTGATGATGCTAAATTGAAGTGCAAAAACTTAGGTACCTACATGTTAGATTCTCCTAACTACGTTATTAAATCACGCTTTCGCGCCAAACTTAAAAAAAAAAACATCTAAACCACAAAAAAAACAAACCTCATAAATCCCAGCTCACTAAAAATCATTCACCATAACACGTCAAATTCATGAAACTGTTTAGTCTATGGTTCTAACTTTTTAAAAAGTTTTCCGTCAACGGTCACGATGTTTTCCCGCGTTCGCGACACACGTCCTTGCGTGGACGCGTCGTTCTGAACACTGTACCTATGCCGGCGCGACCTCTACTAGATTTTTACTGAACACCGTTTGAAATACGAGAATTGTTGGCGTACAAGATGAAAATGATGTGCTTAATGTGCTTCATTTCAATTGATCTTGTTCTATATTTGAAATTTTGTGTGGGTTGAATATGGTGTGTAAATCTTTTATGGGAATACTGTGCACTGTGCCATAGAGTATGCAATTTCGTATAATTTTCTTTGGCTTTCAGTTTGCTATGAATGTTTGTTCCCGGTCTCTATCTACTGCCAGTTACCTACACATTTAAATTTTTCTATGTGTACCTATCCACGTTAAAAATAATGAGACATTACAGCCATGTTTCACCAAATTCTTGTTTGTAAAGCTGTAATTTATTAATCAAGGAGTCACTAGCAAGGCCTGTCGATCCTGGATTTTTTGCATGACTAATTTCGAGATACCGTATTTTTTGTATGTTCACTTGTGTTACAAATAGAAACACAACTAATAGCTGATGAATAAAATGACCTCTGATGGTACAGCCCGACACAATAGAGTAGAAAAGGGATGAAAAAGGAACTAAAATTTTTCATACAAAATTGTTACCATATTCAAGCACTTTACATCAAAAATGTGACAGTTGCGAAGGAAGTGGCGCCCTCATTTATTTTCTACTCTTTTGTGTCGCACTATAAGTGACTACGAAGTGGTCGAGGATGGAACTCGCTGCTTCAGTAACAGCAGATAAGCAAAGGATAACTTTTAAAGGGGATCCCCCTTTTCACAGACAATCGAATGTTTCATTTCATTGAATCATTTCATCGACAAATTTTTTTCACTGTACACATAATTTTTTTATAAATCGTGAAAAGTTGGAAATGACATCCTATAGACTAGATTGCTTTAGGTAAAGGTAAATTAACAATCCGAAATATGGTTTAAGAGATAAATTTAACGCTTTCAATGATTTATGTCCATGAATTGAAACTGTTGTCCATAAGAGAAGGGTGAACCCTTTAAAGATACCTTTTGGACTACCAGTAAATAGACTGCCACTGTTTTATTCATTGTAGTTTCGCATTAGTAATAAAACATAAATAAAAACGAATACAAATATTCTGCATTTATGACAGATTTCACAAACTTCAATTTAAAATCTATTAATTTACCTCTATTTATCTTAAATTCAGGCATCTGAATTTCCACGGCTAAAAGAAATATTTGGTACACATATATATTATGTCATGATTATATTTATTTCTGAATACATTATTTTGTTCAAAAAGACACGGGAAACAAATTCGTTAAGGCTGCTTTTCCACCAGAGATGTGTAGCTAAAAAAGTGTTTTTAGGGTTCTGTACCCAAAAGGGTAAAAACGGGACCCTATTACTGAGACTTCGCTGTCCGTCCGTCCGTCCGTCCGTCCGTCGCCGTCGCCGTGCGAGTGGGACTCGCGTATGGGATGCCCTTAAATATTTATTTAATTTTATTTTTAGTATATGTTGTTATAGCGGCAATAGAAGTACATCATCTGTGAAAATTTCAACTGTCAACTGTCTGACAGACAGACGGACGGACGGACGGAAAGCGAAGTCTCAGTAATAAGGTCCCGTTTTTACCCTTTGGGTACGGAACCCTGAAAATCAATCGCACCAAGATTGGATGATAAAAGCAATATGAGCTTAAAGCATCGACCTGGTAGCTAAGCAGATTATATTTTAGGATGCTGTATTATCCGTATAAAAATATGGCGCCTAGAGCGATTGAAGTTCACTTCCGTCGATCTATCAAAGTCACACGTCATTTCCGAAACGCGACGAGATCCCATTCTGCCATAAAAATATTCGCTATTTATGACGAAGTTTACGTCGTGGCCTAAATTCAATAAAAGGAAGTTGCCCGGAAGAGACCACTGTTGAGCGGTAAGTCTGGCTGTTGTTTATCTGCATGGTAATCGTTCGTGTTATCTGTATTTGTATTACTTTCTTGTCGAGGTGGGCAATGAAGATCGTTTACTTCCGACAAAAAGAGGGGTGTTGTAAGTTATAAGTTTGGCATGTGTGTCGGTCTGTGGCATCGTAGCTCCCAAACCCAGGACCGTAAGCAGCTGCACAAACTGCGGCAACCGCATCCTAGATTTTTTCAGATCGGGGTTTTTTTTTAATTTTGAATTTAGGTTATTGTATAGTATTTTATTCGAATGTCATCTCTGTCATCAACTCATCACCCACTATGCCTATGTCTATTTACTATGGACATTTCCTTTCTCATTGAGATGAATTTACTTACCCTACTTCGTGTGTCAAATGGGCTAAAGACCAAAATTGCGTAATTTGAATCACTACATACCAAGTATAAAACAAAATCGCTCCCTGCTGTCTGGTCCCTATGTATGTTTAGATCTTTAAAACTACACGGATTTCGATGCTTAATATAGCATTGCGCCCGTGCAAAACCGGGGCGGGTCGCTAGTAATATTATGTTGATAAGAGTGGAAGGCAAAGTCGAGATCCTTGGTGCTCTCTGGCGCGTAGGTTATTACCGCTCACGATGAGTAACGTGTGGTGTAATAGTATTTTATGCAATCGTTGCACAATGGAGGTTCTTAAAATCGAGTACCGCGTTTAGGTCACGACGAGGCTTGCCGAGCCCGACCCTAGAGCCCCACTTACCCGCCACTTCACTGAAGATCTCCCAGACGTAGATGTCGACGAAATCGAGGCGGCTCTCAAACAGCTTAGTAATGGGAAGGCTCCCGGTGAAGATGGAGTAGCCTCTGAGCTCCTCAAGGCTGGGGGTAAACCTGTTCTTGGGGAGTTGAAGAGGCTCTTCAACTCTGTAATAACCAATGGGACTACCCCGAAGGCGTGGAGCAGAGGTGTAGTGGCATTGTTTTTCAAGAAAGGAGACAAAACGCTCCTTAAAAACTATAGGCCGATCACGCTTCTGAGCCACGTCTATAAGCTGTTCTCGAGAGTCGTCACGAATCGTCTGGCATCAAGATTTGACGCCTTTCAGCCACCGGAACAGGCTGGGTTTCGTAAAAGCTATAGCACCGTGGACCACATCCATACTGTTCGGCAGGTTATACAGAAGTCCGAGGAGTATAACCAACCGCTGTGTATGGCGTTTGTGGACTACGAGAAGGCCTTTGACTCCATCGAGACCTGGGCCGTTCTGGAGTCTTTGCAGCGATGCCAAGTCGACTGGCGGTACGTGGAGGTGTTGAGAAGTCTCTACCAAATAGCGACTATGTCCGTCCAAGTGCAGAACCACCAAACAAGACCCATCCAGTTGCTCAGAGGTGTAAGACAGGGAGACGTTATTTCCCCGAAACTCTTCACCAATGCTCTGGAGGATGTCTTCAAGACCCTGCGGTGGAATGGAATGGGCATCAATGTCAATGGTGAATATCTCACACACCTCCGCTTTGCTGACGACATAGTTATAATGGCAGAATCGCTGCAAGACCTGCAGGAAATGCTGTCCGGTCTTAATGCTGCCTCGAGACGCGTTGGGCTAGGGATGAACTTGGACAAGACTAAGGTCATGTTCAACGAGCACATCGTCCCTGTGCCCGTTTCCGTCGAAGGTGTAGCCATTGAAGTTGTCCAGGAGTACGTCTACCTAGGACAAAAGTTACAGCTGGGTAGAGACAACTTTGAAAGTGAAATCACCAGAAGAGTGCAGCTTGGCTGGGCAGCATTTGGAAAGCTGCGTCACATCTTCGAGTCACCCTTGCCACAATGCCTGAAGACCAAGGTATTCAATCAGTGCGTCCTGCCGGTCATGACATACGGAGCCGAGACGTGGAACCTGACAGTGAAACTAGCCCACCGACTACACGTCACACAGCGAGCTATGGAAAGGGGTATTCTCGGAATCTCGTTAAGGGACAAAGTCCGGAACGAGATTATCCGACAAAAAACCAAAGTCACTGACGTAGTTCAGAAGTGTAGCAGACTGAAGTGGCAGTGGGCTGGTCACATCTGTCGCAGAACCGATGATCGGTGGAGTAGACGGGTTCTCGAGTGGAGACCACGACTCGGCAAGCGTAGTGTAGGACGCCCTCCGGCCAGATGGACCGACGACCTGAAAAAAGTGGCTGGTGGTGACTGGATGGCGAAAACGGGAGATCGGGCCATGTGGCGAACCCTGGGGGAGGCTTACGTCCAGCAGTGGACTGCAATAGGCTGAAATGATGATGATGATGATGAGGCTTGCCGAGTGGCCTAAGTAAGGTACGAGTTTTAAGACCTAATTGTGTAACAATAGTTAATAAGTATTGTATGCAATAGCATACAATACTTTTTATACGAGCAAAACACAGAAAAACATTCTTTCTTCTTGATGTAACCTTTTTCGTTGAACTAAAACTGACCTTATTTAATAAAACTGACCTATTAAAAAAAACATGATTGCAATGGTCATGGCGGATGCCTCGTACTTGGTTAAATTTGGTGACAAATAATTTTAACCAATCAGTGAACAGTAGCGTGCTTTTTTTTTTAAATCAAATATGCTGATGTTCTCTTTTTGAAATTATTAGATTTGAGTTATGCTTATTGAGTTGAGAGATGTCTTATGAATATTAAAGTTCTGTAGCGGGTACCATAGAGTGTAGAATTTTGGTGCAGGATTAAAAAGTGAAGCGGTTGGATGCGGAAAGCTGAGTAGGTACCGGGTATGGTACGGCGAACTGGGGAAGGCCTATATCCAGCATTGGACGACTCCGGGCTGATGATGATGATGATGATGATGATGATGATGATGATTTAAAAGTGCGTTATTGTAATTTTGTCTGTGAAATTATAATTGACAGATAAAAGTACGCGAGTATAAAAAAGTGGTTTTATATGGTTATACCTACATCAGCGGACCTCTGATCCTCTGAAAGTTGCCGCCACGTTTTGGAAAAAATGCGAGTGTGAGTAACATAACAGATGCTATGTCACTTATTTATCATGTGATAAACGCAACCATCATAGGCCCTGATCAAAACCATGATAGGTATTACGATGTGAAACCACTCAATATCCTAATGTCACACTTGGATGTGATATGATAATGTCAAACAGTCCATCAAGTATTTAGGCTAATTAATACCTGCGATAGCGTTACCCTCACATATGCCAAAAAGAAAAAACATAATAATTAATTCAGTGACGTACGTAATGATAATAATATCTGGTTAGTTATAATATAAGAAGCGGAATCCGCAATTTTGGGAAAATTATTTAACCATCAAATATATAGGTATACTGTTACGTGTTCATTTAGGATTATTAATAAAACCTCTACAGTAATAAACAAAGCATATAATACCAGTGAACTTAAAATTAACGACTCAAATGAATCTTAGAACTAAATACTTATGGTTAAGGTTTTTTGACGCCAAGAGAATGTCTACAGAGGAATAAAAAAATCTGTGAAATGATTTATCGGTGAAATTAAATATTCGACGAAATAATGTCTCTAGGAGTCAAAAGGCTCCCCTCAAAAACCGCTCCAAAAAAGGTTCAATAGTACTTCATGTTCATAACATAAAATAAAGTATATTTACAAGATTTTTGTATAAGAGGACAACAGAAATCCGCAATTACTATACTTACTTTAGCACCAGGGTTACTCTGAAGTTCAAAATCGAAGTTCATGTCATCCCATCCCTCTCGCTCTTCTGTCAGACTATATTTTACTGAAGGAGACAGCGTGATTTTGAAAGTTGTCCCCCAAGACTATATTTTGTCTACTTTGCCTGTTGCGAAAACGATAAAAAAGCACTCAAGAAACCTCAGCAGGTGATATTCGGCAAATGACCTATAAACAAGGGGAGGTTGGGGCGAGTAAACAGGGGCGGATCGACTTGGACGGTAATGGTTTGTTGTGAGCGATTTATCGTTATCCTTCACAATTAGCTGTCACCACTTCTCACTTTGCGTGTCGGCATTAGGGTGGCATGGAGACGGTTTGAGGAAGAAAGATTTTTATTTTGAAGTGAGCACAGGATAAAAAATTGCGAAGGTTTATTTTTTGATCTTTGTGAAAATCTCCTGAACGCTGTATTTTATTGACTGCTTGACTGCCGTGTCATACCTATGTCCGTTATCTTAACATACATGAGATACGCGTAACAGCTCTAAATCGTATTTTTTCGGGTACCTTAAGTAGAACTCGTGAAATGTGGAACTATGGAAAATGGATGAAAAATTTCAAAATTATAGATTTTATTGTAAGTAGGAATACCTAAGACGTTCCAACAAAGTTTCTTTTTGTAGTTATGATATTATTTTTTTTTACTGCTGTCGTTTATGGAGCCCTGCCGGTAAGTACGTAGTTAATTCTGACGCCTGTAATATTAATACATTTTATAATCTGAAATGTCGGAATGGACTGTTTACCAGCGAGGCACTATAGTTCCCATAACATACGAGTATAAGCCTACTAGACCTACCGTTGCGACTAGGTCGATTTAGGTGAGTTGTCAAGTCTAGCCTAGTTGGTAACCCAGTATTTCTTTTTCCATTTAAAACTAGCTAGAAATAGGTACCTATTGCTTACGTCCAAAAGCTTTCGTACCGCAACTGTTATAAATCAACATTATATTAGTCGTCTCCATGCGTCCTCTGTCCAGCAAAATGCACATTGTCGGCGTCATGTCGGCGGCTCCTCTTACTCTGTCAGCCCTGCTTCAAACAATAACTTTAGGTATTATCACCATGAGTCGCAACATACACGGAACAACGCAAACAACGAACCGAGAATATCTCCAATGTCACTCGTTACTTAGCAGGGTGATGTGTTAATTACTTTTCTAGTGCGACAAAGTTGTAACTTATTTGAGCTTCATAGTTCGATAGGACTTTGGTTCAGCAGAAGATGCGAATTAGTTGATTGTTATGTTAATAGTTTGATGGAGAGTAAACGGGATAATAAGTACAAGGTATATCTGGGTCTGGTTGCGTAAGGGATATCTTTATCTAGATAATTTAGGTCTTGAAGATTGATTGAATTACCTTGTTCTTGATATTAAACACAATAAAACGATACAGATGGTTTTCTTTTTTGCTCTCCGTAACAGCCGCTTGCGGACTGTCTTTATTGGTTTTTTGTGTAAGATGCGACGTAATTGATCTTGAGCCGTGGAGACATCGTGAGTTGGTGACAGACGTGTGCGCCTTAAGTAGTGGCACAGAAAAAGAGCCGAAATCAAACATTAAAAAAGATAATCAAGTTTTGATTGAAAGATAAATAAATATAGAATAATGGTAAAATAGATAGTGTTGCGATCATTAGAATTTAAGCCACCTGTTCAAAGACACAGCCTGATTCGCTCTGTTTCTGTGGACAGCCTTAGAACTTCAAATTTTGAATTTTTAATGAGCGTCAGTTTTTACCTGTCACTGTCAGCACACTCAACTAATCCATACATGTATAGAGCTACGTTTGGTGAGTTTTCGGTGGCGTGATAAATGATATCGGGGGTTTGGTTACTGGCGTGAGAATTGCAGCGGCGCGGACACATTATTGGGTTACTTGCTCGTGTTGAACAGTTTGTTCCACTTGTGAACCACTTCTCTTTTGGTATTGGTTAGATAGAAAACACGTAAATGAAAAATGAAATGAAAATTTAAAAATGATTTTTTATTACAAGGTGCTCATCTTATGCTTAAATACTTATAATAACATGCATGATATTGGCGGGCCCCACCTTCGGCAAGTCTGTATCGCAGGGGACAACATAGTACTACTATAACTTTGAAAAAAAACTGGTGTGGACACTAACCCGTGTGATAGCGCCTCGTATTCGTTGAGACAGTCAGCCACAGTAACCTCGAGGATGATTGATATTGGCGGAGATATTACGCTGGTCGTCCGGAGAGGGTTAAAGAACCAGCAAGCTAATACTCGCAAATTTCTTTGGCCCCACGATACTGAAGACTATAAATTTACAACGTATGTACATACTTATTAAAATACTCAAACGGGTTTACTCACGTCGTAGAAGTCGAATAACGCTCGACATGTTTCGAATCGGTACGCGATTCATCATCAGGAGAGACGATCAGTCGCGGCGGCGGCCAATCGAACACTGCGGGCATGCGCCCTGTCCGCGCGGCTACTCGACGCGGGTGTCACCGGCGGAGGCGCAAAACTACCCTCATCATCACGCACAATGCCAATTGTCGGGTTGCACACAACACTCACTACGTCATTCGCTAAGGTCTCGTCCACACTAACCACCGATGTAGTATTCAAAACCGTCCTCCAACTAGGGGGCACTGACCATCCACAATCTCCGGCCGGAACATTTCCACAAGAGTGACTGAACACATACGTAGTATGAAAAATCAGGATACCCGGGGTTCGGCAGTGACGGAACATTCACTGAATTCGGATACGTCTCACTATATTCGGTTCGATAAGGTAACTGTGCTGGACTGCTGGCGAGAGAAAAGTTTTCCATTCCGCGGAAAGTACGGGAGGCTATCGAAATTAGTCGTCATCCGAATTTTAACCGAGATTGTGGATGGTCAGTGCCCCCTAGTTGAAAGACGGTTTTGAATACTACATCGGTGGTTAGTGTGGACGAGACCTTAGCGAATGACGTAGTGAGTGTTGTGTGCAACCCGACAATTGGCATTGTGCGTGATGATGAGGGTAGTTTTGCGCCTCCGCCGGTGACACCCGCGTCGAGCAGCCGCGCGGACAGGGCGCATGCCCGCAGTGTTCGATTGGCCGCCGCCGCGACTGATCGTCTCTCCTGATGATGAATCGCGTACCGATTCGAAACATGTCGAGCGTTATTTGACTTCTACGACGTCAGTAAACCCGTTTGAGTATTTTAATATGTCTGAGACTCACGATAGTTTTCTATGTAAAATATGTACATACTACAAAAAACCGTTCCAGAGTACAAAACGTAGGTACGTTGTACTGTACAGTCAGTATAAAAAGTTATGCAGTGCAACGCAAAAAGCGTTCGTCGACCCGCGGCTTTTCCAGGCGGTCGTTGACCATTTTGTAAATGAAAGTTTTGTAAATGTTGGTCTAAGCTCCTTAATTAAAAGAAAAATAGGTAAGTACCTGGAAGAGATCGCGAGAAGGTTGTCTGGAAGAGATCGCTCTTTAGCGATAAGACCGCCTATTGTCTACCATTTATAAATTAAGGTTTCGATTGTAATATTTTTCTTGTTGGCGTGCAATAAAGAATTGTTGTATTGTATTGTACCTATTCAAAAATGCTTCACTATAGTGCGGTCCGCCGCTCCCACGTTATTTTCACTTAACGCTATAATGCGGCCCTTTTAAACTAAAAAGTTGAAATAATGAAATACTTACTTATTTAATTATTTTTACAAGGGCACTTTGACATGTCTGATTACTAACTACTGTTGAAAAGAAGCGCCGAAAGTCTTGCGGGGCGCACAAAGCTCAACGGTCGGTTTTTTTTGCTGACCGCTGGTCTAAATAGACAAGTCACAAGTGAATCAAACCGTCGGCAGAGATGGGCATTCGCGTATCAAATGACAATCAATTATTTAGCTACGACGAAATGTACTGAAGTGACAACTTCGTCACACTAGGCTGCGGAAGTTATGTCTTTTTATTTTTAACAACTCTCATATCTATGTCTTACTTCCGTCATTTGGTACGGCAGTTAGTGAATGTTTTGAGTAATGCTTTTTGTTGATTTTTCTTTGAAATAGATTATTGATAGTTTTTGCTGTAAGTAAACACTAATTATTAACCCAAAACAAACAAAGTGACAAAGCATCTGTCACTCATACTCGCATCTTGTCAAAACGTGACGGATGCTTTGTCACTTATTTATCGCGTGATAAAAGCAACCATCATTGCCCCGCAGATCGCCCATAGATAATAAATATTCTTTTGATTATTTACGTATTCTGTCATTAAAAGCCCGGTTCCTAGTGCTTTACATGCAATGCATATTAGATACATTTCTATTTGACTTTTTTTTTAACTGTGCCCAATGATACATTTTAAATTGCGTCGATTACAAGTCAATAATTTGTATTCAAAAACACAAGTTTGACTTGGAATCGATATGTATTAACCTCATGACCGCCCTGCTCGTTGATGGGAAACTGTGTCCCAGACGCCAAGCTGAGAGCAGATTAGCATTGTATAGTGGCAATGACGTCGTGGCGCCTACGACCTTTCCGACGAAGTGATTTGGCTTCTTTGGCGCTCAAAAGGTTAATGTCAATAGAATCAGGCGCCGGGATGGTGGTTACTGTATGTTAACAACGTGAAAGTTCGTTAAGGCTATGCCTAAGGGTGAGACATTCCTGGATTTCTTTACGACGTGTCACCCTATTGTGGGAGGTGTGAGATGTGTCGATATCGAATTAGGTCGAATTGTGTCGAAAACAGTAGAAGGTTACAGTAGGGAAAGTTCAAACCTGTAATTTTTAATAAAGTCGTAAATTAATACTCAAAAGGCAATGGAACGAGGTATGCTTGGAGTTTCTTAGCGTGAACGAATCGGAAATGAGGAGAACCGCATCAGACCCAAGATCAAGAGATCCAGAGAGTTATGTACAAGGGGTACCCGGGTCGTTCTTCTTTTTTACCTACAATAGTCCGTCCTTCGTCTTATTATGGCATCTCAGAGTAATCATATTCGGTTTTATAATGTTCGAAAAATCATCCATATTTTTCTATCTATCAATATTATGTAATCTGTCAGTTTCTCTAACCAGTTTTTTTTTTTTCAAACGTTTGTTTATTATTTCGTAAAATGGCGTGACAGAGTGGTAAGCTAAAACGCGGTCTCCCCTTAAAAGGACCACTCTGTCACGGTATAAAAAAAAAAACACAATAAAAAAACTGAATGGGCTGTAAAATAAGTTTTAATTAGGTAATAGTCCTAATAATAAAACAAATGCATTTTTTTTTAATTCTACTCTGAAACCTCAATTGTCGATAGTTCAAAGGCCCAAAAAACGGAAAACCTTCGATTTAATGTAGATAAAAAAGAAGAACGACCCACCCCTTATCTTGCACAATCTCTATTTTCCGAAATTCACTTCGCATAATCGTTTTAGCACAATCATTTTTAGCCGAATGATACTATCGCATAATTATATACTTACCACAATTGTTATGTCGCATAATATTCATTTGGCACAAATTTGAATAGCAGAATACTAATATCGCCAACTTTTATTTCGCAGAATTTTATGTAGCACAATATAAGTTCCGCCGACTTTATTGCGGCATAATTGTACCATAGAATACCGAAGCGCTGCAAGAAAACTAGATTAGGTTAGGTTGAAACTGCGTCCCTACAGAAACGAATCGCTGCCAGAAAACTAGGTTAGGTTAGGTTGAAACTGCGTCCCTCACAGAAACGAATCGCTGCCAGAAAACTAGGTTAGGTTAGGTTGAAACTGCATCCTTCACAGAAACGAATCGCTGCCAGAAAACTAGGTTAGGTTAGGTTGAAACTGCGTCCCTCACAGAAACGAATCGCTGCCAGAAAACAAGGTTAGGTTAGGTTGAAACTGCATCCCTCACAGAAACGAATCGCTGCCAGAAAACTACGTTAGGTTAGGTTGAAACTGCGGCCCTCACAGAAACGAATCGCTGCCAGAAAACTAGGTTAGGTTAGGTTGAAACTGCGTCCCTCACAAAACCGAAACGCTACCCGAAAACTGATGGAGTAGGACAGTTAAAAAAACACAGAACTTGTCATTTTTGTTTTATATAAAAAGACATGCAAAATAGTAAAGAAAAATAGGATTATTTCTTAAATAACCATGCTAATCTTAAATTAGCAACTGCACAAAATAATTACAATCAAGGACTTAAAATAATCATGAAAACGGAATATTATGCCATGTAAATTTCGGCGACACAATTATTCGACCATAGGAGTATTGTTCTAATCAACATTATGCCAATGTACCTACTATTCTGCCGAAGAAACGTGTACGAAATGATAGTATGCCAAGAAATTTAGGCAAAAAGCAATTGTGCCAATGGTTGCTATGCGAAACGAAAATATGCCAATCAATTTTGTGCAACACATTAGTAACCCGTTTCACAGATGTGTTTTATATAGTGATTACTTAAAATTATTTGTAAATGACGCGTGTACCTACGTGATATGACTGGCTACAATTGTGCGCAAAGCAAAAGTGGAAGGCGGAACTGCTGCATTGGTGCGCACTGTTTATTAGGTTATTAGCGCAGCTCACGGCGCTTAGGCAGCTAATAATATTAGCTATTATAAGGAAGTGAACTTATGTTTCAGACATGGTTTCATTGGTGATCTCACTCCAGCCGCATTATATTTGGACAATTGATCGTTTAGTATGTAACTGGGAACGGATGACTAAACATCGAATAAATGCCTCGCGACGAACATAGGTTGATACTAATTTAAATTTGGACATGGCTAGTTTGAGAACTTTGAAGTTTGAACTTGCACGTATATCTGTGGCTTAGGGCGTTGATTCGAGTCTACTTTGAGATGACGCCAAATAATCGATGTTTCAGGTATATCACAGCTGGTATCGTGTTTAACTATCAATGGAATGCGATGTTTTCGATTCGAGCTGGATAAAGTGACTGGTAGAGAATGCCCAATGGCATAAAGTCCTCCTTTTGTATGATCTGTTTTTCATTTGTGAAATAAAAATTAAAAAACTAAATAAATAAAGCGTCATTTTCACGTTAGGTACTACCCGGTCATGATGTGTGCTTGAAATATATGACATCGCATGTAAATGAGGCGCAAAATTAACGCGACTGGGTTGGCGCACTATCCATATACAAGGAATATCGCCACTCCGGTGATCTCTCCGAGATATCATAGAGATATGTATTAGGATTTATTTGTTGCAACAGACAAAAGCTGTGGGCACTTTTTACAGGGATATATCTCTCCAGGCGAGATGTAAATTGGCAAAGAAGTCTGTAGAGGTGTCGTTGTATTTGGTGAGCAGACAAATGATCTGCCGACTTCTTGTACTGGCGGCTCCACATTCATTTCGCCGCCGGCGTGTCTCTCCACTCCAGCCAGTAAAGGTGATACCAAAGACTGTAGATGAAGTCGTTCCGAGACATTTATTTTTCTCGTAAGAGAAACAGCAATCACAACAACAACAACCCATGTCAACTAAAACTACACATAACCACTGGTCGGTACTTAAAAGCATATTGCTTTTAAGTACCGACCTCAAGAAGACCCCTATCTACCGTTTACATAATCAAATTCTCGTAAGAGAAACAGCAATCACAACAACAACGAGAACAACCCATGTCACCATAACTGCGCCTAACCACTAATATTGCTTTTAAGCTTTTATCTACCATTTACGGAATCCAAGTAGAATTCCCGTCCGCATCGAGCACTTTATTGCAATAAAGTCCACGATGACATCCAAGCAGAAAATATAGAAGTTAGAAAATAATATGTCCCGTTGCTTGGACATCTAAGTCAATATTGAAGGCAGATCCTATTGTTCTTGCGCCGCGAGCGATCGTGCACATTGTCCATTGTTGGGAAAATGTCGGGACGCTTGGAAATATTTATCGATATATCATAAGCACCGAATTGTTTTACGGTTACTGTCGATCGTGGTTTCCGTGACGCTGGGTTGAGGAGTTTAGACATACCTTTACGTCTGTCTTAGTCCTACGAGTTGGTAAGGGTTTGGGATGTTCAGATTTAGATAGAACTTAATGCACTGAATTCCTTCGCCCTTATCTCATGTACTTGGTTGGCATAGAATTGAACGACATTTCTGCTTGCTGCGGGGCGAGAAAATCTCACTTCCTGGCCAAAGCAAGCCGTAAAACATTAGATTAACCACGGGCGGTAATTCGTAAAGCTCTAGATCGCATATTTAAGGCTCTCATCTTCGGTTTGGGCCACAAATGACTGCGATCTAGAGCATTCATGAATTTCACCGCCCTAGTGTACTATTGTACTATTAAAACTCCTGCTACACGTACTAAAATGGTTTGGCAGCAGCCGTCTGTTTGACATCAACCATCCATCCATCAGTGTATTAATAGTTGATTTAGCTAATTTGCCCTTAGTAGCCTTTTATGACACAAAGCCATTATGAGCTCGCGCGTTTACCATACAAATGGCTACAACTATTGGCTAAATGAGTCTCAAATTGAACATCTAAGCTGTTTTTGTCCCTGCCATACGATTAAATAAATAAACCACATTACATTTCAATTGAGTTGAGTTTCTTTCGGCGTTTCTTCTCAACAGTTGTCTCCTCTTGTGAAATGCCGGTAGACTCAGACATGTAAAAGTGCCTTTGTGGCCTACTTGCAGAATAAAGTTCATTGTTTCATTATTCTCATCTCGTTTAATTTCGTCTTCCCTTACCCGGTGGCAAAGCTCATTTGACCACGTCAACCGTAATATTTATTACTGCAACTAAGTAATTAATCGACCCATTATGATGCAAAACAGCAAATTAATTGGTGTATTGGTAAGATCGATAATCTTATCAGCCGTCTCATTTGGCAGCCTCATAAACATTCTATATCGCGATACGATACGGCTGACCACAGGAGTCGCTTCGCCTGTCATTGATAAAATTAGAAAAGCAGTTAAGAAGGAGTTAATTATAGAAGTTTGCGTTTTATGAGAGCACTATTGCACCAATCGACTTCACTTGTTTTGCTGAGTAAGAGATAATCTGCTCCAAAGCACCCAAAGTACTAAAGTTGTTGAGTTTTTTTTTTTTTTTTTTTTTTTTATTTATTTAAAACAAGGAACTTAATATCTATTACATAATATACGGTGGGCGAAAACCGCGCACGGTTTATCTGCCACCGCGTTATCTCTCGCTTACAGCCTATCTCAATATTTTATACTTAAACTATTTATCATTATCATGCAAACCGTACACCCGACTTTATCGCCTTACAAATAAGGTTGATTTGAGCAAAATGGACCAAGATATACTCTTAGGATTAATGTAAAATTTTTAGTAAGATAGATAGTAAAGATGCCATTTGGATCTTGGCGACCGCGACAAGAGATCACGACTGTTTTCTATGGATTACTGTGAATTGAAATCCAAATGGGTCAGTAGGGAGTAAACATGAACTATAAGAGATATGGAAATCTGTTGTTAGGAACAACAATGGTGTCGATTTTAGATTTAATAAAAGCTGCATTATTTTTTTATAAATCTCATACAATAATCCGGTCAAAACTGATGTAAACAATGTTACGATACAGCATTTGTGATTGCTTACAGCATTTTAACCAGGTTCAATTCCCGGTTATGTATGAAATTAATAAAAAGAAAACATGCAGTTTCTATTAAATGTAATATCGACGCCAGGGTTGCTACTGACCCATTTGGATTGATCATCCTGTATACAAGTACTCGTAACTGCATCATGCGACCAGAGCGTAAATCAAAAGAAAGCAGTAGGGCACAGCTGCTGGTCGCAGTTTCCGTAACTTATCTCAAGATTGCCAAATGGCAATCTTGAGATAAGTTTCGGAAACTAGAAAGTTCTAGTAAGTATCGTAAACTGAGTCCACATTTCGGATATTGCGTATCCAATATCATACATACATTCATCAATTATATAGCTTGAGGTACTTGTGTGGAAACAGCCGATTTTTCTATTAAGTAGGTATTCCTTATCCATCTACAATATTCAAATGTTGGTCAACCTTGCGCTTTATATGTAAGTATGACAAATACAGAGTAACTGATTTATTTGGAACGTTTTCAAATATTATACGTTCACTTAGTATAGATCCCACTCAAAAACTTTGTACGGCCACCAATTTCGCGTAACAAAATAGTTCTCATCGGTTTACTAGTGCCTGAGTGCGGGCACTTAAAGCACTATTCAAGCTAGTTTACTAAATAGCGTAGCGTCATTTTAGCCACCACTAAATTTAGACACTGAGCCTGTGCGGTCTATTTTCTTAAACAATTTATGCGTTCGGCGCCTTTACTGTATCGGTACGAGACACGCTAACCAAATCAGTGATAATGTAAGTAATGGTAGTTGATAATTTACGCGGACTATTTGCGACGATGATCTGAACACTGCGTTTAATTGGTAATTTGATTTGATGCGATCGTCTCCTTGAAGTGATTTGTGCACCTGTGTGGTTTTATTTAAGAAAGCGTTGCTTTATGAATTGGTCATGTGTAATTCGTTTTTGTACCGGGTATGGTCTGTAACAGGAGCACTAAATGAAAACATTGATTGTATTCTTTAAACTATACAACATGTCTGTCATGTTTAGCAATTTTGAAAATAGCTTATATTATTTAATATCCTGTAAAATTTGTTTATTCAAAGAAGCGATTGCGAAATATTTGATAATTAGTAGCGTCACAGCCAGGGTGGATATTTATCCATCCAGCCATTTGGCTGGCATCGAAAAAACTATTTAATTTGTTAGAAATAATGATCATCTAGAAACTGCCTTTTTTAAGTTGGTGAAACTTTGAAATTGGAAATTTCATAATTGTATGAACATTTTTTAAATGTTGGTACACACCACAATCTGATATATTAAACCATTGATACATTAAATCATTGATACATTGATCGATCAAAGCTCAAAGAAAAATTTAAATGACCTGAAATAATAAAAATTGCCCAAAAAATTAAACCTGGTGGAAGAGACTGGGACGGGAACATAAATTGTTCAGTTTGAAAAGTATTTTTTTTTTATGTATTACTCCTGCTACAGGCGACACCCTGTATAAAAGAGACAAACGATAGAATTCAACACAAGTGTGTGCAACTAATTCACTGTAAACGAACCCGCTATGAATCAAAATATTATTATTTCTAAGTATGTAATGTTATTGAGACATCCGTTGTTGATAAAAATATCTATTCATGTCATATACCAATATTTTAGTGAACACTCGTAAATAACTCGAATTCTGTCTGATTTATCGCCTGCATCGACTATTGTTGCAGCTTTAAAATTCGCTCGTGCGTTTTGCAGAAAGGTAGCATCTGCGGCAAATTGTTCTCGCTGATTTATGACTTAGATAAACTTTGTTCGACGATCTGTCTCCGGATACTCTGTCTCTGACAACTAATTTTGGAACACATGTGTGAAAGAGATACATTACTGTTTTTTTATTTGATCGACCAATTTGTATTTATTCGCTATGTGCGCGACTACAACGCCACCTCGCAGGTAGAGCGATCAATGTATTCACGAAGAAATTACAAAGTAGTTCTATTACTAATTTATTTATTTATTTATTGGCAACCACATCGGCGCGCCACAAGGGCACCCGTGGGTGTATTGACCTCAAAATTCAGAGCCCACAAACTTACAAAACCAGCCAAGTGCGAGTCGGACTCGCGCACCGAGGGTTCCGTACAAACACTCCATCCCTAAGTGGTTAAGTTAAGTTTGCACCTGGTATGTATAGCGCCCCATATAAATTAGGTGCAATTTTTTTTTTTTTTTTTTCGGGTAACCTTGACCCATATTTGTTAGTATACAATAATTAACTTATTTTCTAATGTTAGTAGGTTCTTATCGGGTAAGGAGACTTAAAACTTATACTCTAAATTTGACTTGACAAGTCCATATAAACTTATAATTATAGGGCAGTCAAATTTGTTGCTGTTATATTTTTAGGATGCTGTTGGAGCTGCCTCGCACTCTTCCCAAAAGTGATGCTACTTTTTTCCGCCGAATGGCATGGAAATCATCCGTGCGAGCTTCTGCGAACATAGTCGAGGCGCTGCAGTAGCGAGGCAACCCCATCAGCGCCCTGAACCCATTATTAAATTGGACCCGCAGAGCATTGTACGATTTTTGGGTATACTTTACCCATAGATTGCTCGCGTACATAGATGTACAATACGCTTTAAAAAGTGTTATCTTTACCGCGTCTGAGCACTTAGCAAACCTACGAGCCACCATATTAGCCTTAATCGACAATGCTCTGCGTTCCCTCTCGATGTCCACATCATCTCTAAGGTCCTCAGTAACATAGTGCCCCAGGTACTTGAACTGCTTGACTCTCCTTATTACAGTCCCGTTCAAAATCACGGGCGGGACTTCATATGGACATTTACTGCCGGCCCTAAAGATTTATTTATTTATTTATTTATATATTTATTTATTTATTTATTTATTTATTTATTTATTTATTTATTTATTTATTTATTTATTTATTTATTTATTTATTTATTTATTTATTTATTTATTTATTTATTTATTTATTTATTTATTTATTTATTTATTTATTTATTTATTTATTTATTTATTTATTTATTTATTTATTTATTTATTTATTTATTTATTTATTTATTTATTTATTTATTTATTTATTTATTTATTTGTTGAAAAACAGGTTCCATAACATTACAGTTTACACCAATGCGTTATGAACCGAACAATGTTTATTTTGACGGCGAAACGACGTGGCCCCGTTGTTCCGACATCTCGGGTGATAAGGAGCTCACTTTTATTACAATTATACACTAATCCATGCTCACTCGCGTAAGATTCGCATATCGAAAGAAGCTGTCTGAGTGCGTCCACAGATGGAGACAGCAGCACCATGTCGTCCGCGTAGCTTATGTTGTTGACACTGATACCGCCAACGTGACAACCGGCATGTGTGCTACTGAGCTCCTCTATGAGTGCATTTATGTATAGGTTAAAGAGGCTGGGAGACGTTAATCCTCCCTGCCTCACTCCATACTCTAAACTGTATGGCTCAGACAACTCCCCACCCCATTTAACTACATTCACCTGATTGCCATACCAGAACCTGAGGATGTTTATCAGATCAGGCGGCATACCAGTATCTTCCAACTTACTCCATAAGATGTCGTACGAGACAAGATCAAAAGCCTTGGACAGATCCAAAAAGCATGCATACACCGGCGTCCTCCTGTCCGTAATCAATCCGTGTAATACCTGACTGTGTGCTTAAGACTCAGGATAGCGCTTTCTGTAGAAAGTCCCGCTCGGAAACCGAATTGGGCATCGCGCAAGTTTATATATTTATCTAACTGAGAGTTAAGCACACTGTCAAATACTTTAGCCAGGATAGTAGCCAATGATATAGGCCTATAGTTGGACCCGTCCGAGACGTTGCCTGTTCGATTTTTTAAGTTAGGTATTAAAAAAAAACTACTTACTAGATCTCGTTCAAAACAATTTTCGTTGGTAGTTTTTATAGTAGTGTACATCATATGCTTTTTTGGAAGAAGAAGTTAGGGGGGGGCAACTTTTTTCCACTTTGGAAGCGTGTGTCACGCAAACCATGCGGTTTAGAAAAAAAAAATCTAGAAACCTCTATATCATTTTTGAAGACCTATCCATAGATAACCCACACGTATGTGTTTGATGAAAAAAAAATTGAGTTTCAGTTCTAACTATGGGGAGCCCCCAATATTTATTATTATTTTTTTTTATTTTTGCATCAAAATCTTAATGCGGTTTACAGAATACATCTACCTACAAAGTTTCAAAAGTATAGCTCTTATAGTTTCGGAAAAAAATGGCTGTGACATACGGACCGACAGACGGACAGACAGACGGACAGACAGACATGACGAATCTATAATGGTTCCGTTTTTTGCCATTTGGCTACGGAACGCTAAAAAACGCTTAGCGGGGTTGACATACACCTAGCGAAAATCCGATAGCAATAAATTTAGATAAAAATGATTAATATCATAAATTAGTGTAATAGATGCATCACATTGAATTTAATCTTTGAGGTAGGTACCTACCTATTTTACGTAAGAAATTATTTTTATTTCAAAATGAATTGTGAATCGACTAAAATTAAGAAATTAACGTTGATACAACTCCACCTTAATTAAGCCTCGAGGTAAATAGTTTTAGCAATCAATTTGTTTTTTTGAAGTGCTATTTCTTTGTAACACACATGTAAAATATTCTACCGAGTAACGACAACACCATTTTATTCTTGTTAGGCTTGTGGCTAGAATATATTATAATAAGCTAGCAATATTTTTGAACTTACAATGCCATTATATTGACACAGAGTTTTGCAAGGTAACAAGATAGCTGTGACAGTGAATATCAAACCTAACAGTTATTTCGCACAACATGATATTCTACTATTTAGGAAATGCTGCCAGTATCTCGGCACTGAGGCTCGATATTTTACGTATCTATAATATAATATTTAGTTTCGATCCAATTTTGAACTATTCAAAATCCGCTATCCACAAACTGACAAAAGGTTTCCCGGTTCCATCCGATTAAAGTGATAGCGAATAGCTGACGTTGATACACACCTATCGCCCGCGAGATCATATTATCATGATCTTAAGAGAAAAACGACGCATGTGACTGGGAACTCGGAACTACATAGGACTTTTAGCTTCAAATGCATTGCGGTCTCAGGATAAAAATGGCTCATGTGACTAGGAACTCGAACCTGCATACGACTTTTAGCTTTGATGGCTGGTTATTGTGGTCTTAGGAGCAAAATGACTTATATAACTAAGACCAAGGAGCCACATAGGGCTTTTATCTATTAAGGCATATCGACCTATCGATATCGATACACATCATGAATATAACCCGAAACGTCAATCGATTGCGTTTTGTTTGGCGTATTTGAGATACTTACGATGAACTTTTAATCTTTTTGAAGTGAAAACTTCTTTAGCGGCGCTTGGCACTTTTTTAGATGGGTAAAAAATGTTAAACTCGCGTCAGACAATGTCAATCGTCAGATCCGGGGCTAGTACAACATGGCGCGACTTTGCATGTCGCGCGACTTAGCGTCGCCTGTCTTTTTTACACAGTATTGACAGGAAAGTGACAGGTATAGTATGTGTCGGGCGAAAAAGAGTCGCGTGTCAAAGTTGTGATAGACGTGCTGATCGAAAAGCTTAGCTCGTAGGACGGATAGAGATGGGGTAATATACTTAGCGCCTGCGCGTGTGTGTTGACTGCTCATGTGTCAATCGTTTATATACTTGAGAAATTCGTGTATATAAATAAAGTGCTTCAAAGATGAAAAAAGGGACGAAGAATTCAAAGATGGAAATGGAAGAAAGTCCATTTATTAACGAAGAAGTAGCGGAAGAAAATAAGTGAGTAATTTATCTATATATATAAAACTCAAAGGTGACTGACTGACTGACTGACTGACATAGTGATCTATCAACGCACAGCCCAAACCACTGGACGGATCGGGCTGAAATTTGGCATGCAGGTAGATGTTATGACGTAAGCATCCGCTAAGAAAGGATTTTTCAAAACTCACCCCCTAAAGGGGTGAAATGGGGTTCCAAAGTTTGTATGGGCAAACAAGATTAGTTAGACTATTTTATTCGAAACTTCACAGGAGTATTACTAAAGATAAATGAGTAAACACGTGTTTCAGGTTTTTTGAAAATTCAACCCCTAAAAGGAAGAAATGTGGTGACAAAGTCTGAAAATCAGCATGGGTATTGTTTTTATGGTTTATCGGGTCGCTGATTACGAAAACCGCAACGATTTTAAAATCCAACGTGGCGGAGTTGAGTTACCATCTCCCCTGTTGGGGTGAAATGGGGTTGAAATGTCTAAATACTAAACCGCGGTTCTAGAGAGTTCAAATTTGGCACGTAGGTTCCTTATAAGGTGTAGGGGTGCACTAAGAAAGGATTTTTCAAAATTTACCCCCTAAAGGGGTGAAATGGGGGTCCAAAGTTTGTATGGGGAAACAAGATTAGTTAGACTATTTTATTCGAAACTTTACAGGAGTATTTCTAACGATGAATGAGTAAACACGTGTTTCAGGTTTTTTGAAAATTCAACCCCTATAAGGGAGAAATGTGGTAACAAAGTCTGAAAATCAGCATGGGTATTGTTTTTATGGTTTATCGGGTCGCTGATTACGAAAACCACAACGATTTTAAAATCCAACGTGGCGGACGTGAGTTACCAACTCCCCTGTTGGGGTGAAATGGGATTGAAATGTCTAAATACTAAACCGCTGGTTCTAGAGAGTTCTAATTTGGCACGTAGGTTCCTTATAAGGTGTAGGGGTGCACTAAGAAAGGATTTTTCAAAACTCACCCCCTAAAGGGGTGAAATGGGGTTCCAGAGTTTGTATGGGGAAACAAGATTAGTTAGACTATTTTATTCGAAACTTTACAGGAGTATTTTTAACGATAAATGAGTAAGCACGTGTTTCATGTTTTTTTGAGAATTCAACCCCTAAAGGAGGAGAATATATAACAAAGTCTGAAAATCAACAAGGGTAATGTTTCTATGGTCTATCGGGTCGCTGATTACCAAAACAACGACGATTTAAAAAAACAAACGTGGTGGACGTGAAATACCGTCTCGCCTGTTGGGGTGCGATGGGGTTGAAATGACTAAATATGAGTATGGGTGTAATTTTTATGGTTTGTTGGAACGTTAATTACGAAAATGCCACCGATTTTGAAATTTTATTTGTGGTCATGAAAATTCTTGAATGCATTTGCGCCAAATTGCAATTTAATCGGTCCAGTAGTTTTGCAGCAAATCGGTTGTAACAGACGGACTGACAGACAGCTACACGTGATCCTATAAGGGGGTTCTGTTTTTGCTTTTGAGGTTTGGATAGAGACCCGCGTTATCCTAATAGATTAAAAAATAGTATTTGGTGGCATCTCGATCGTCGTCAATCGGTACCTATAAGCGGGCGGCGCATTGGGACGGGAGGAGTAATGATCGGGAAACGTCCTGCATCCGTAATAAATACATTCAAGCTTTTCAATAATTATGTTAAGTCATTTCAGAATTCTGAATTACGTTTATCTGGCTCAGAATAATACATTTTTCATTCATCAACGAAGAGAACCTCAATATCTTACAATAGAACATGACGTAACTTAGAACATGGCTTAGAATTATTAAACCAATCTCGAATATCCCAAGTCGATAAGCGGAGGCTCGGGACGGGACATTATAAAAGCTTTATACAAATAAAATGCACACATATCCCGGTGTCTTAGCTTCACTTCGAGTTATGAATTTTGAAGTGACCTTTATTTGGTACAGTAAAAGCTGAGATCGCTTGATTTGTGAGAGCTTGAGTTTTCGGTTTGATTTGATAAAGTGGAGTTATGATAAAATAAAAAGTATTTCCCAGTAATATTAGAAAAGCGAAAGTTTGTGTATGTTTTGTTACTTCTTCACGCGAAAATGGCTGGACGGATATGCATGAGGGAAATGCAGATTGCAGATTATACCCTAACTTAAGAAATAGCCTACTTTTAATCCTGAAAATAAAGAGCATTGTTCCCGTAGGAAGATGTATATTATATAGGCACGCGAGCGAAGCCGCGGGTTAATGCTATAAAAATATACATATGTACCTACACATAATACATGTAATACAAATATATTACAATACGTGAATGTTTGTATGTAAAGTCGCTACATTTGCAATTTCAATTGACGGTGACTTTACGTTCCACTATTGCGCAAAAACTACACAAAAGATTTGCGTAAAATTCTGCAGTAATGTAGCTTAGATATCCGAATAGGACATAGGCTACAAATTTTGAGGGCATTCATTCATAAAAGGCTGTATTTAACAATAAATGGAAAACCATACAAAACACCACTTTTTATTCATTGTGACATTTTAATTTCTAAAGAAATGAATATATTTATTAAAAAAAACATGCGGATTAAGTGGTAAAACAATTTAAAAACCTAAAACCTACACTAACCTAACTAGCCAAGGTCGCTCATTGGCGGAAATGATCCCAAGATGCTGGCGGCATTTCCCCGCTGCACAGCAATACTGAGCCTTTGCCCGAGAAACGCGCCAGCTCTGGGATCACAGGTAGTTCGTATTAGCTTTTTTTTAAGGGAATCAAACAAATTATGAGCGGCTGGGCCCCATGGGCCTAGAGTCTCTACCGCAAACGGCACGAAAATATAGTTGTCACCCAAACACATATATTTTCGGCGTTTAGCCGCCTCCGCGTTTGTGGCCGCCCCACCTGGATTTTGGCACGTTGTTGCAATGTGTGAAGGTGCCAAAGTGTCCACACAGGTGGAGTCCCACACTAAGGGCCGCCCCAACCGCCACGGTACTAACGTCATGCCGTCGGGTCTCTTGCCATCATCTCGTGCGAGGCCATTTGGTTCGAGTACCGCAGGCACGTTGACGCTGACAAGAGCCCGACGTATGATATCATTTAGACAAGCGTGGCGGGAGAGTCTGCCGGCGCTTTTGGGGCAGCTAAGGCCGTGGTGACCTAAACGATCTACCTGGTATCCGCAACGACATTGGTGTGGAACAACGATGTCTAGGCCTAGACGAAGGCCAACAGCCACCCTGAAAGAATTATCATCTAATAAAGTGCCGAAATTAACTGAGGGAAGTGCGTGAAGCCAGTATCCGGACTCGCGAGCAGAAACAGCAAGGAGCCTGGCCTTGTCTCTCGGGGTGGGACTTGTGTCAGTAAGGTGGTTGTGTACTCTTAGATTTATCGGCATGTCCCACAATTTCTGGATCTCTGTACTCGTCGGAAAGTCTGTACCGGGGCAGGCCTCTTTCCAAGCGTCCTTGGCCTCTGACAAACAGGCCACCTCAGAATCGGAAAGTAAAGGGGATAATATTTTTCCGATAAGAGGTAGCGAGCTATGTGTCGAGGACAAGAACGCTGGAAGGGCGACACCTGAGATTTGCCTTACGCCGAGGCCACCGAACCGTACAGGTAGCGTAGCCTGTAAAAATTGACGATCGTCAAATTTCGCATTAATGATTTTTTCTAAGTGAGCGTGAATAATGTTGTCAATGTTTTCACACAGTAATTTAAATTTCCAAAAGGGGCAGCATCGCAGGGCATACGTGAACTTAGGTACAAAAAGGCATGAACGTAGTATGAAAACGGCCATGTGGGCATGAATTTCTAATAGACGATCTGCGGATTCTTCAAACTTGCTTATCTTATTCTCTACAAAACTAGGAATCCCTTCGGCAAAGATGGGAACACCAAGAAGGTGAAGTGTGTCTTTTGATAAAAACTTGATTCCTGGACTAGCGGACTCAAAAGCTTGTTTGACCGATAAAGTGTCGAAGTTGCCATCTAAAAATACTTCGCATTTGTCAAAATTCAATTGTAGACCGATCGAATCAAATTTATTTTTGATTAAGCTAAGGTCGTTTAGGACAGAATCCGCATCTCCCCCGAGAGTACCATCATCGAGATACCAAACATTAAATTTAGAGGTTAAATCTGAAATGATTGGATGTATTGCTAGGCTAAAAATGGCCGGACCGAGAGGGTCACCTTGCTGACATCCGACAGATGAGAGCAAAGTGTTATTTTCAAAAACAAGATTGGATGCAGAACCATAACATTGCCAAAGATAGTGATAAATATCAGGGACTACTTTTTGAATTTCAGATAACATAGTGTATCGATTGATGGAATTAAATGCGTTCTTAACGTCGAGTTTCAGGAGGGCTTTTGATGAGGAAGTATTAAGAAAGGTGCGACAGGCATGTACTGCCGCTTCACAGCCGCCTTTACAACCGAAACCCAGCTGAACCGGTTGAAACTTTGGCTGCAGCAGCGGGAGAATATGCCTGCAACAGATTTTGGAAGCAATTCTCCTAAAAGTAGACCCAACCGCAATGGGGCGAATCCCACCATCTTTTTTTAAAAGAGCACAGAGGTTGGCACCATATAGAGTATCAGTGACAAGTGAGTGTACCTTTCCGGCTAGCATGAGGTTTATGAGATTGGTTAGGGCTGTGAGAAGTGCATTATTACGTCCACCAGGGACTGTCAGGAGATCCTTCAGATGTTGCGGTGAAATCCCATCGAGACCACCGGCTGAGCCGTTCTTGAATGACATGACTGCAGCAAAAACTCTATCTTCCGATGCAAGAAGGCAAGGTAAAGTTGGATCAGGAGGGGTGGGTAGCTGTGAAGATGGAGAAGCTGGAGGATGTTTGCTAGAGAGCGCAGCTAGGGTCGTGGCTGAATTTGGGGCACACGAGTCGTTTGAAAATAGTAAACGGGCTGCTCCTCTCAGATCTCCGTCATTAAATTTAGTTTCTACCTTTTTAAATAATGGCTGAGATGGTCTTTGATGGGATGTTACTGATGAAAATTGCTGAAAAGAAACGGCTCGAGAGCAATTATCTTTTAGTTTCTGAGTTAGAGAAACCTCGGGGTGTCCTTTGCTGACATGTAAAGTGTTATAGGAGAACGACAATAATCGTAGCCAGCTACTTTCCGAATTTTCAGCAGTGCAGTCGTCAATGGTTTTGATCAATCTATTAGCAACGGTGTGCCTCGCCCCACGAGGTATTCTTTTCAGAATAGGCGTTGATCTTTTCAAGGAGCTTAATAGGGTTGATAAGGAGCAGTGTTGGGGAGGTGAAGAAAGTTGAGCGGATGATTGTTGTGGAATGGATAAATTCAAATGGGCTTTGTGTGTTTTACTGATATGGATATTAAGACCTCGCTGACCTCGGAAAACTTTAGTTGTTGAACAATGTGGGCACTCGACAAAACCTTCTGCAGGTTGACTGTTGGCAGGCATGACGTTTTACCAACAAAATAAACATTTATAAACTACGTTGATTAAGGAAACTTAAAAAATCACTATTTACACAAAATATTTACAAAAACCACAAGAACATCACACAGACGAATGTCAAAGTCACTGACACGGAGGCTGCGCCCTGGCGAGAGAGCGACACGTAGGTTGTAAATATTCTTGATGGGCTATGTAAACAAAGTATATAAATAGTATGAAAAACACGGCACTGACACGGCGTAGATAGTATAGACCTGGATGGTTCACTGGATAACTGGAGTAGGTAGAAGCAAGCCTAAAGCCTGCTGAGGCATTGGTGGAAATAACAACGCCGTAAATTCATGAAGATTGGTAACTTTCTTCAGAAAAACGTAACTTATTTGATTGTAAACAATTTTAGTGTCTACTATGACATCTGTCGCGTCGACCGGGGCGCTGCGTCGTTGCACGTAGGCCCGCAGTGTCGTCTCCGTGTTGAAAAAGGATGCTTTCGAGTTGTCTATATCCGCTATTTAATTTTGCGACACTCGCACGGACATAAATTGATATCCATAAATAATTATATATCATTTCTAAATAATGTATAAACAATTGGTAACCTAGCAACCGTGTCTGTTTCAAAGAAAGGGGGCCTTCGAACAACAAAATGTTGTAAGTGACAGATGGTGAAGCGTAATCATAAACTTACATTAGTAAGAATTAAATACAGATTAAAATAGAATAATCAAGTGTCAGTGAGATAGAATAAAATCGGATAGTTCAAACTCACACAAGGCGGACTTAATGCCATTGGGCATCAATACCAGTCAACCTTTGAGCAAAGCAGATAAGTTGTAGGCGGTGAAAAAACAGGTTTTAATTATCTCACTAATATTATATAGACGAAAGTTTGTGAGTGTGTGTGGGTGTGTGTGAGTGTATGTTTGTTATTTCTTCGCTCTCAAACGGCTGGACCAATTTTCATGAAATGCTGTATGGAGGTAGCTGACACCCTGGATTAACACATAGGCTACTTTTTAACAGCGGGTAGCACCGCGGGGCACAGCTAGCACTTGTAATATGTTTCATACTTTATAGCGTTAATCTATATATACGCGCGACAAATTTTAGCGACATACAATACAATACAAGAATACTTTATTGCACACCAATAAAAGTTTACAAAAGGAAACAAGACAAATACAATTTATAAATAACGGTAGACAACAGGCGGTCTTATCGCTGAAAAGCGATCTCTTCCAGACAACCTTTGGGTAGTGAAATTGATGAAAATTTTAACTTAATACAGAGTAGGTGCAGCAGAAGTGCGACATATTCGAGGGAAATCGTTTATTTTTCAATAATACATTAAAGAAATGCGCGCGTGACTCATTGGTTCTTGATATTAGGAGTATCATTGTGATACATCCACATTATAACATGTATTAATATTTTAAATATGTAATTATTAGTAGTCTTATTATTTTTTTAATACCTTTTTGTACACGGTGTTAGTTTGTCTATCTTCTTCTCGTACTCACTCTGCTCAAAGGTTAAAAGGTTAGGATAAGTTCGCCTTTGTACAATACAATACAACAATACTTTAGTGCACACCAACAAGAAAAATATTACATGAGAAATCTTAAATTAAACAATAGGCGGTCTTATCGCTAAAGAGCGATCTCTTCCAGACAACCTTTGGGTAGCGGAGAAAACAAATTTAAACAGAAAATAGTAGGTGGTGAGAGTTTGTACCATGTTATTTGTAATAGATATATTTTTTAACTGTTTTTGTGTACAATAAAGTGTTTACTTACTTACTTACTTACAAGTTCGCCTTTGTACCTATATGTTATTTGTTATAGATGTATTTTTAACTGTTTTTGTGTACAATAAAGTGTTTACTTACTTACTTACAATTTGTGCGAGATTATTCCCTAAACATTCCAAAATATTGAAAAATGCACAACGTTGATGTTTAGGTTTTCACTTCTGTCGGCACTCCCGGAGTGCAACCCGTCCTTTTTTTTTTGTTATGTAGCGTTTACGAGCAAATGATAAGCATTTTTTCTGAAATATTTTACAACGGAAGCGGAATCCATTCTTAATACATAGCAACGCAAAGTATAGGCGGTATAGCGAATCTCTTCGGAGAATTTTGATTTAACTGCTTAAGATTTAATATCATTCATGTAAAAAACATCATTCGGTCTTTGCTGTCGTTCAGCCAGGTAAAAAGAACATAGCGATTTTTTTATTCGCATCTACGTCATACCATTGTATTAATGTTATATTAATATGCCATTTATCATAAGAATCCCACACTACGCCGGAAAAATTGATGCGCAACATTTAAGGTTTTTTTTTTATGCGGTTTTAGTCGCCCAAAAATAATACAGTTGATGTCTAGAAGAAAATATAATGAATATTTTTACTGTGTGCAGTTTGTAAGCAGTGAAGCTTTGACTGCATACATACAATGTTGCTACTTGCAACATTCTTTCAACTCATATATCATTTCAAGTGCATTGTAGTAATGTTGTCGAGGCACGCTGCCCGATCGAGATTATCTAAGATATGTCTATTCATCCATAATATTTCTATCGAGGATCAAATACTAACGCCGACTATAATTATAAATGGGTCAAAAATAAATCAACACAAATAAATTCTGAAACGTGAGATACTATTATGTCCTAGACAGGCATAGAATAATGGCTATTGTTATAAATCCACGCCTAGCTGTTTAGCATCATCGAATGATATGGATGAGGACAGCACAATAAGGGTAACACATTGCTCCATACGATCGATAATCGATATACTATTCAACCATTCAGATTCTATCGATACCGGCGACTATTGTGACTAAAGTCATATACATTACAGAATTGTCACAATACGTTTTAAATATTGGCCGCGCTGGCCATTACAAGCCATTATTCCAATTTTAAACGCAAGCGTTTTATAATGAATGTCCGTTTGAGAGATTTATAAATCGGTCTTCGAAATTCGAATGTAATAATGTCCTTTGGGCTTCGGTGCTCGCAGGATAACAAATGACGGTTGAATTGAGATGTCCACGAGCCAAAGTAGTTCCCCAGGTTTTTACGATCATGTGTGATAAGTTTTTATTACGATTCGTAACGGACAATTTACATTTTGTTTCTGTTTAATAACAGGGTGGTGACAGCGTATGTTTTCATTAATAACTGGCTGGAAATTGTGGTTAATGACGATAACTGCGTGCAGCGGAAGAAACTAAGCATAACTCATTCGATTAAAGAGTTCACCGTGAGCCTGCGGGTCCATTTTAATTTTGACTTTAGAACAGACATAACCTAACCGACCAGTTCGGAGAGACACCTCAACTCCAGACCTTTCTCTGTAATTTTGCTTGAAGACACGGTTACTTAAAATTTCTTGTTAAATTGGCCACGTTAATCAGTTTAACTGGATCTTTAGCCGCGAGGGAGCAGTCAGAGACACCAAGAAAGTGTTAATCACATTTTAATACGGCTAATTGCTACATTATAATTAGAGAGAAGCTCGTACATTGAGATATTGTGATCACAATAGTTAACGTAACAATGTAAGAATTCGTATTTTTTTTCTGACATTCTATTTTTTGCTAGTAAACTGAAAGTTAAAACTCTTGAAAATCGTGTATAAAGGCGAAGTCTTGGCGAAGGTGCTTCCAACTGGTGCGGCCAATATAATTCTTTCACCTAATAATTGCTAATAAATTGACATTTACAGCGCTGCCACCTATAGTTCGTGCACGGAGTTATATAATAATCTATTAGTCAGTTTCTCTCTTGATCTCTCCTCCTTGTGAGGACTGTATTTCAGGTTATTTTGAGTGAAATTCGAAGCAAATGGTAGTGAATCGTGGCGATCCGGCCGGTGTGTGTCGCTATGACTGGGTACAAATCGCGTACGAAAGTTACCTGACCAAAGGCGTTAAGGCATCCGAGCGTCCTGGTGTGCAGTGCTGGTTTGTCGGCTATGCTAAGCTCTGCGCGCAGTGAGCTCGGTTTGGTGTTAGGGAAGGGAGCATTTCACTTCCCCGAATTTCATTTGTCATAAATGTATCACTTGCCATAATTTTCATTTGACATAAACTTTTTATTTCATAAATCATACTCTTCAGGATTTTATAAATTTATGAAACATGTAAATGTCTCATTTATTT
Organism: Apotomis turbidana; assembly: GCA_905147355.2. Lineage (NCBI taxonomy): Eukaryota > Metazoa > Arthropoda > Insecta > Lepidoptera > Tortricidae > Apotomis > Apotomis turbidana. The sequence continues at coordinate 7,157,598 of LR990297.1, read as the reverse complement.
TAATGTGTAGGTATACCTACACCACAATTTTTTATTTAAGCCTTTAATACAAAGATCATAGTAGTACATTATTCAACTGTAGATCAAAGCTTAAAGAAAAATTTAAAAAGGAGCTACCTTGTGGGAGAGACCGGGAATCGAACCCGGTACCTCTGGTACGGTACCTCATACTAAAAAAACTAACAGCGCCCTCTCTCGCTTGCTCGTTCACCACCATGTGAAGGTATTCACATAAAGGTCGCTAAGGTGCAAAAAACCTTTAAAATAAAACAATGCAAAGATCGACACACAAAGCATAAGGAAAAATTCGTCAGGTCTTCCTGGAGCTAGGGTAGCGAAATGGTTACCGCGCTGGACCGGCAATCCAGAGGTACCGCGTTCGATTCCCGGTCTCTTCCCCCAGGTAGCTCCTTTTTCAATTTTTCTTCTGGATTTCTTGAATACTATTCACGGAGAAATCATTAGGTTAGGTTAGGTTTGTTTTATGAAAATCCCAAAAAGTTTCAGCTCACAGAGACAAATAGATTTATGGCAAATGAATATTATGGCAAGTGATAAATTATGCCATATTAAATTCGGGCAAACGATAGAGAACTGTTAGGGGAGACCAAGGAGTTTTGTAACAGATGTGAGTTAAAACAACACCCATTTCTCGATATACTTGATAAATAATGAAATAATGAACTTTATTCTGCATGTAGGCCACAAGGGCACTTTTACATGTCTGAGTCTACCGGAATTTCACAAGAGGAGACCACTGTTGAGAAGAAACGCCGAAAGAAACTCAACAGTAAGTCAACATTTTCAACATTTTTTTAGAAAGCATAAGTACTTAACTATTACAATGATATGAACTTAACTATACGTAGTTCTACAAGAAAACATATTAAAAGTGTATTTTAAGATATAGGTAAGTGAGGAAAAGTGTAAGAATAAAATAGAAACTACAAGAAAGCCTGACGGTTTACCACAATTAATGTACGTTTGATATGCTTTCTTATTAGAACTGTGTCCCTTAAACTAGTTAGGTACAAACTAAGAAGGAGTCAGCTACGCGGTTTCTGGTTCAGGCTATGCATTTTTGTCTGTCAGATAATCCTCTACTGTATAATATGCTTTTGGCATTAGAGATAATTTTAAATATTTTTTGAGAGATGTAAAGGCTAATACTTAGTATCCGTTAGCGACCCGGCTACAATGACGTTTAAGCCGGCGGATCTACACTAAGGGGCCCTTAGTGTACATCCGAGAAATTGACGTTAAAACTCACCACTGTTTCAAAACCCCTAGGTCTCCTCCACGTGTAAGTATGGATTAAAGACGCCGACAACATTCGGCTGTCATAGCGGCTGCCGTCGGGTCGGCGTCGATGCTCAGCAGGGTACCAACCGTCATTACTACCGAACATGAGGGGGTTATTCTGAAGCTCCAAAAATTCGAAGTTCGTGTCGCACTGCACCGTTCATTGTTCATGGTTCATAAGACCTATGCACATTCAGTATTAAAGTTGTGCAAGTGTGAGTCCGACTCGCGCATGAAGGGTTCAGTACCATAATCTATAACAAGTTTGTTGTATGGGAGCCGCCCATAAATATATTTTTATTTTTAGTATTTGTTGTTATAGCGGCAATAGAAATACATCATCTGTGAAAATTTCAACTGTCTAGCTATCACCGTTCTTGAGATACAGCCTGGTAAAAGACGGACGGACAGACAGCGAAGTCTCAGTAATAGGGTCCAGTTTTTACCCTTTGGGTACGGAACCCTAAAAAGTAGCTGTAAATTTTAGTACTAATACAATTCGACATGATAAGTAAACCTGTAGTAGAACCATATTAATCACTCCTATAATAAACAAATAATATTAAGAAACAATCTTACACGACGATATACCTACATAATATATAAATACATACATAGATAACATCCATGACCCAGTAACAAATATTCGAGTTCATCACACAAATATTTGCCCTGGCCGGGATTCGAACCCAGGACCGCCGGCTCAATAGGCCAACCGAGCCAACTACGTCGTCAAATTATTTCATGAACTAAATTTTGTAACATTTTGGCGATGGAGGTAAATAAATGCTGCCACTATTTGATAACGATATAACTATTATCTTTTATCCAAGTATAAACTCATAATTATTTTTGTTATAGGTTGTTATCATGGGAGTTAATGGTGCCTGCGACGACGAATATCACAATGTGTAATAATAAAAATGGGATATAACAAAAATATTCATTGGAAAATGGCCGAATATGAATGTCACCTATAAAATATAATTTTAATCTAATTTTCTTGTTTAATTTTTGAGAAAAGCACTATACTTGCTTCGACCGTAAGAGCCATCCTGGCCTCGTATTATATCCGGACCTCGCCTACGGCTCGGTCCGTCTAATTCCTACTCGGCCAGTATGGCTTACTTACTGGTCTCTGCCGTAATGTACTATTGTTTTAGCCTTTTATTTTAGTTAGTTAAGTTCTTAGTTTATAGTTAGTATTTTAATTTCTTTAGTATTATATATTATGTGTGTTATTAAATTAATGAATAATAGCCCTAATAGCATTTATTGTTGGCATTTGGGTGGGCCACGGGCTCGTCGTTGGTTGGGCAACGGTTAGATTTGGCCATCATTCCGAGGTAGGGCCCACCACAATGGGCCATTGTAAATTCCCTACCGAAGGGCCATTAGTTGTTTTGCGTTGTAGGGCCTTCGTGTACTATATTGACAGTTTCCCAACTGTCGGGCATTGGTTGTTTTGCATTGTAGGGCCTTCAGGTACTAAATTGACAGTTACCCAACTGTCGGGCATTGGTTGTTTTGCATTGTAGGGCCTTCAGATACTAAATTGACATTTACCCAACTGTTGGGCGTTGGTTGTTTTGCATTGTAGGGCCTTCGGATACTAAATTGTCAGTTACCCAACTGTTGGGCATTGGTTACAATATATACTATTACCCTACGGTTGGGTAGGGGTTGGGCAGAGTTACTCGAATACCACACTAAACCAAACGGTTTAATGTAGTATTCCAGCAACCCTGCTGTGGGACACAATAATTAGAAAATAAAAAATATATACAACTAAAACTCTTTTATTGAACCAAAATTATACACACAAATGTTTCAAAAATTTGGAAAGAAGTTTACGTCACCCTGGGCCGTAAGTGGGATTTTCTGCTCGCTACTCGTACGCGGGGAGAAAATCTCACTTCCTGGTCAAAGCAAGACGTAAAACTTTAGACAAACTACGGGCGACGGGCGGTAATTCGTAAAGCCCCGGATTGCATATTTATGGCCCTCAACTTCGGCTCGGGGCACAACACCTGCTATCTGAGACATTCACGAATTCACCGCCCTACGTATGTAACAATGTAGGTACTATAACAATACGCTAAATGTACAGATAGTACATTTTACATACCTAGGGTGGTGAATTCGAATAACCGCCCGTAGTTTGTCAACAGTTTTACGTCTTGCCTTGGCCAGGAAGTGAGATTTTCGCCCAGCGTTCGCGTAGCGAGCAGTAAATCCCACTTACAGCCTAAGGTGACGTAAAAAAGATTTGTAATAAAGACTAATAAGTTATCAACTAATCAACCTTAATAGAGAGTCTTAGGTTATGACGATGACGCCTCTTTGTTCTTGCAGATAGTCCAGAATATAGTCGTGGAGAGCTCCTGTTATTAATCTGATCTTGTTCGTCTGTTCTCTCGTCCGCCATTTCGGTCTCTGGCAAACCTAAACCCGCTTGTTATGACACCTGTGATTTCAGATTCCGTTGCTGTCTCTGCCACCCTGTTTCTGCGCACTGCAGCTGTAAACATAATTGTACTTTAGAAATTGATTTAGAATACCATAGTCGTTTTTTTTTATCTATCCAAATATCATAAACCCTCCATGATGCGTTCAAATACCGTACATTATGACCACCATAAAAATAGACTGTTTTGTTATAGTAAATTTCTTATCTTTAAAAATGTTATTATTGTTAAATAATAACATCGATTTGGATAATTTTTGACAGCTGCCAGAAAACTTCATTACCGCCATTACAGGTTAAAATTTGTTTTGTTACATAAAATTCATCGATTTGTTGAATTTAAACCATAAAATGAGCGATCAAAATGTATTTCGGCGACGCCTCCTGATACTGATATGATATATGAAATTTGTTCTAACAAAACAGTATTTTTATGGTGGTCATAATGTGCGACTCCTGAATGCATCATGGAGGCTTGTGATATGTGTGTAGAATATAAAGTAGTGTATGTAACTGTACATAATTAGGCTTTAACACACTCGTGTTTCACCCTTCATTATGTACAGTCACATAAACTACTATAATATATACCTCTACCATATAATAATTTATTTACGATAAAATACAAATTTATATTATAAAAACATTATTTCCTTTGTATTTGCTTGTATTTTATGGTTTTGATATATAGATACTTTATTTTTCAATTCTTAATAAAAATATATCTATGAGAACATTAATCTGAATATAACATTAGTATGGATGTGTGTAATTTTCATACATACCTATAATGACTTTAATCAGATGTAAATTTTTCAAACAGAACTTATTATTCTTTCCAGTCCAGTTACACTGAATTGCCAAAGAGTTGGTGAAAACACGTTCCAGAAGCTTGGCTTGCAGTTCGCTCTTCTGGTAATTGTGCCAGTTCCCTTGCCACCAATATAGCTCAAATTATGTATCTGCAACAAAAGTAAATAACTAGTCAATAAACAATCTAAGTATCACTACATAGTATAAAACAAAGTCGGTTCCTGTCTGTCTGTCCCTATGTATGCTTAGATCTTTAAAACTACGCAACGGATTTTGATGCAGTTTTTTTAATAGAAAGAGTGATACAAGAGGATGGTTTATATGTATAATACATGCATAATTTATTAGCATTGCACTCGTGCGAAGCCAGAACGAGTCGCTAGTATCAATATAAAAATTAATTACACGTATAACTACCGGACGACTCGACTGCACCAAAATGGGATATATTTTCTTATTTGGGACAGCAGAGCTAGTTTTTAATAAAAGCTAAAATTATGTATACTGTTTGCGATATTATTAAATTTTACATAGTAGTATTATAACACTACATACTAGTAAGTATACTATATATCATCAGTGTGCCCAGTAGTCTTGCTTGCTTGTAAAGCTTGTATATCTCTAATAAAATAAATATTTACCAATTGTTCTTTGTGGTCCTCTTCTTGAAGCCAATTTTGAGTATTTATTAGATCGTCAAATGAGTTCAATGGCATGTCTATCTCTATCGGTAAAGCGGCTACTGCAGTTGAAGAGGATGCTATTCTCAATAAAATATCATTTTGAGTTTGCTTCATTTCCTCAATTTCGCTTTTCATGTGTCCAAGGCATTCAGCAATGACATCTTAAAAAATAATAATATAATCAATTTTTCTTATTACAATAGTAGATTCCAAAACCATATAAATAAAATCTATAAGTACAATTAATTGGTGTCCTATCGTTTGACAAAAGTCATTTTACTTTTGAGTCCATCTCCATACAACTCCAGCAACTTCAGCGCCTACACCAAAGTTTAGGTATAAAAGCATCCGAATATCCGATGCCTGTTAATTATCCATCCATAGTCATCTCATTGTTTTAAGTATCACCAGACCATTACAAACTATGTTTCCTAAGGGACAAGAAAATATATGACTTGATTTGTAAAGTTGTAAAAAATAACTATGTATTCTTAAAAATTTTACCTGGAGTAGAATTAATTTTTTCGATGATTGATTGATCCATGACACGATTTCCTGTTTTTTGTGCATGTTTTGATCGCAATGTCGTTGGTGTGGATTCTTCATAAGTCGGAGTTGGGTTATTTGAAGATAACGGAGAATCTGAAAATAAGCAATATTATTATTATGATAATTACACTGAACACTTGAATTTTTGTGACAAGCTTTTATAGCCGACTGTTCTTTTCTTTGAACAACCATTAATTGCTTACTAAAATGATTCTAGACCCAAAATTCGGCAAGATTGCTTTACCACATTATTGTATTATCATAAAATTTAAGTAGGCATGCAAAACTTCAGCTCAATCAGTTGAAAGTTCTGCTTCAAAATCTAGAGGCAAGATTCCACCCGAACAAACATAATAACAAACATATTTACATTGCAAGTAAAATAAAAGCTTGTAAAAAAACTAGCATATCTTATTTAGATTACCCTAAATATGTATATTAAAATCCAACCAGTTCCAAAAGTTCTTCACAGCTCCATCAAACCATTTAAAAAAAAATATTAAGAGACAAGAAACTATGACTTCAATGTAAAAATAAAGCATTTGTATTTGTTTAATACTTGCCAAAAGAAGAGTTTATTTTTTCCAAGAATGTTTTTTGGGTAAGTTTTGACCGCAATGTTGTAGGTGTGGTTTTCTCATTCCCTGGTGTTGGGTTATTTGAAGATACTGGAGAATCTGTAAGATGAGCAATATTATGAAGTATTATGATAATTATAAGTTTCTGTCAAAATTTAAATTTTTAGGACAAGCTTAAGCTTATATGCGACTGAACTTCTCTTTGAACATCGATTAGTAGCTCACTGAGATGAATCTAAACAATAAAAATATAATTCTATTGTCATCAAAGATAAGTACGTACATGCATAATTTCAGCTCAATCGGTTGAAGATATCTTGAAAATTAAGTTGAAAGATTCCACCCGAAGAAAATAGTCATATCATCATTTTAAAAGTTCGACCGTACCATTTAAAACATTTTTTTAAAGAGTAAAGATGTAAAAAGAAAATGTATTCTTGAAACTAATACTCACCTACAGAGGAGTTTATTTTTTCCAAGAAAGTTTTTTGGGTAAGTTTTGATTTTGACCGCAATGTTGTAGGTGTTAGTTTTTCATTCGTTGGTGTTGGGTTATTTGAAGATATCGGAGAATCTGTAAAATGGGCAATATTATTATTTAGATAATTACATAACAAATAAAATTATGAAGATTTGAGTTTTATTATGTTTCATATATTTTATAAAATAAATTTAAATAGTTCCAAACAGCGTATGTCTATTTATGTATAGATACTACCACATAGGTATACTACAAATACCGTAGCCCAACCAACTTAGTGGTACTCATCTAACTAAATACATATAACCACTAACCACCAAAATTTTTCGTGATTCGCACAAAAGCTGAGAAATTTCTACCTACCATAAAGTCCGCTTTTATGTTAATACAACTACCATACAAATCCTCTTTATTGCACACTTATGACATTGACGGGCCTGACGCCTGGCGTGGCCTGTCTTTATACAAGCCTTAGGACCCCGCCTAACTAAATAATCAAGGATAACTACTTACCTGTTTCATACATAACACGCTTAATGGTATACAGCGGCCAATTTTCTTCAGGTAGGTCTTGTAATAACAAGCATTTATTAAATTTATAGCCTACTTTATGCGGCGGACACAAACACTCTTTCTTTCGTGGCGTAAACCAAGTGTTTCTTATTATGCCTAAAGCATTGTCCTCGAACTCGATTACTTTATACATTGCTTAGGTACTTACTTGAAAATATCAAATACTTAAATACTTGTATTTAACAGTAACACGCACGATCACTCGAAGTCGCGAAACGTTTGTAAGTAAACAAAATGGCGGACCGCGAAGCGGAATGCTTGGCAAGGCTTGGGAAGTGTTGCCAGGTAACTTCACTTAAAAATTACCTCGCTAGTTTTTTTTATCGAGTTCAAAAAGGAGGTTCTTAGTTTGACCTGTAAGTATGTATGTATGTATGTATTCCTGTAGACAAACTGTCATAACAGTTTCGCAGGGCTTTAGATTATATGTAATCTTTGTTGTAAAATTAATAAAGAAATAAATAATAATAATAATAATGTATGTTTGTCCGCGATTATCTCGCGTTTGTTTTTTTTTGTTTTATTATTTTAACCAACTTCAAAAAAGAGGTTCTCACAGTTGAACCAGCATATGTGGTTGTCCGCGATTATAAAGTTGTTCATGAACACCTTATAAAGGTGTTCATTTTGCATAACTTATCTTGAACAACTTTTTAATTTGTGTTTGATAGTTAACAAAAACAAGAACCGACTTCAAAAAAAACTGAAAATAATCCTGTTCATATACAGATTTAAATTGAATCACTTTTTGAAATCGGTGCCAAACCTCACGTAAAGTATAATATATAAATATACCAAACGGTAATCATTAAAGGCTTTATGTGCGGCATCTCGCGTCCGCGGCTTAGCTCCGTGATTATTAGTATTAGAAAGCTGAAATTTGGTATAAGTATGTGTATGTATAACGCCGACAGAACGGTAAAATAAAAATTCAAAAATTTTATCTTCTTTCGGGTACCTCTCTAACACCTAAAGTGGGGGCGTAACGATGGGAGGAGTGCCCCTATGGTGTGGGCTTCATAGTGGGAGTCCTCCAGGTCGTTTCTCCACCGGTCCCTCACCCAGCGCTGCACCTGTCGGCGCTCCTCACGCAGCTCTTCGGAAGCGGGGAACTCATTAAGGGCTCTGCTCTCACCCGCTCCCTGTGCGCCTCCGCGAGCCCCTGGACATCCAGCTCCCAGGGCGTGGTGCCCGCCAAGGCGCCCGCTGCCACAGCACTTTGGGTGGGCATAGGTTAGCCTGCTTTGCTAGTCTTTGTTTTAGTCCACTTTTGTGGCCGATGATGGGATGCGGATAGGCAGAGGGCCGGTGAACGGCATTTGGAGGCTAGCCTTTCCACCCAAAGGGTGCCTCAGCGTGTCTCTGCAGCAGCAGAGTTCAAGTCTGAGTTCGGGACGGGTTAGTGGTAGCACGTAAAAGTGATTACTATCAACATTAAGAAATGTCGGTTCTTGTTTAAAAATAGCTGTTTTTTTCTCGGCGCTAGTTTTCCTAGAGTATCCTACCATTTTGGAATCTTGGTTAGTTGCGTCAACTTTTTAAAACACTTGCCATAGTAGTGTCAATACTTTTTTTATGTACCATGATGAGTCAAAGTGGACTAAAAGAAAAATTCATTCAAAATTTTTGGGGTAAAAATAAATTTGATTATTTTTTGTGTTAAAACTACATGTATTCTGATATTTTTAAGGGCTGTGGTGGCTAGCAGTGCTACTTAGGTTGCCGATACAAAAAAAATATCTGAAATATTCCAAAAATTCTAGACATGGTCGTTAAAAATACCATTAGGGGTGTCGATATTTTAAGAATTTCATTTCTTTTTAATAATTTCTAAAGGGATTGAGATATATTTTAAATCATTACGGGCTGCGATAGATGTAGTTTCATTGTGTAACACACAGAAAAAGCACCCCCACACTCCAGAATGGAAAGTGTGTGATGACACGTACTATTGAACGGCTGATGATAACTCGGTCATATTCTTACATATTTTTTTTATTAATTATAGCTACCGTATTCCCGTTTTCCTATTAAATTATATCCACAGATATAAACAGGTAAGTACCTGGTAAATTGAGTAAATACCGTAACTAGGTACCTATGTAAGGTATTTCCCTACCGCACATTCCTAGACCCTGGAGACTATCCTAGAACAGAGGTACTTGTCAAGACATTCCGAAAACCCGAACACGATGGGATTCTGTTAAATAATTGAGATTTTTATTTCTTTCTCAATCGATTTCTCAATCAAGTACCGGGAAGAGTGAAATTGAACTAACAAGATTTGACAATAGGCATACAGACAAGCATACAGCCTAATACCTCATACAAAGATGACGTTAGTGGTGATAATAGCTATTTTGTAACATTTCTACACACCCCTAATTTAATATTTTTAATAAATATAGTACAAATAGTTTATACCTACCAAATCGGGTAGAAACGGGTAAATACCCGGTAGATTGAGTAAATACCGGGTAAATACCCGATAAACACCTTGGGTATTTACCCATCTCTAATGATTCCGCGTAATTAGAACAATTTAGCCGAAAATAAAACTAAAAAGAGGCCAAGAGCGAGTCGAACTAGCGTACGAAGTTCGGTACCATACGTATAAAATGGCAAAAAAAAAACACGTTTGTTGTATGGAAGCAGCACTTCAATATTTATTATTATTTATTATTTGTTGAATAGGCTAGTAGACCCAGTTTTGAAATATATTTCAAATGGTTAATAATTATCTTACTAGCTCTAAAAAAATGTGTTGTATTTTTGTGAAAGCTAGAAAGCTAAATTTTATCAATTGAAAATTAGAAATTTCATGATCAGTCAAAAACGCCGTCCGCCATTTTTGCCTTTTGCTAATCTGTGGCGTGACGTACAATTACCTGTAAATATTTGAAATTCGACCGTCGTATAGTGCAATTCCGCTCACTCCAATATACTTTGAGAGGAGATCGAGAGGGACGGCACTATTCGAAGTCGTCACAGTAGACTTTCAGTTTTGTTTACATGACCGATGACGTCACTATCATAAGCGAAAATGGCGGACAGCGTTTTAAGCATTTCAAAATACAGATTAAAAACCATATTTACAAATTCAAATTTTTCAGCCATCTTTCACTTTTATGAATTGAAAAATATATATGTAGGTTTCCTTTGCTAAATACTATACGGAATAAACATTAGTTTATTACAATTTGACATGAGTCAACTAGCCTATTACAGTAACCAACATCAAAATCAACTTGACTTAAATCTCATAAAACTGGCAAAAAAAGGAAAGTAATTTCAACATTGCTTCGATCTGAAAATAATATAATAAAGATGTAAAATGTTCAAGATAAGATACCACGCGGACGAAGTCCCGGGCAACACAGTTATCTATATACATATAAAAGAAGAAGTCCTGACTGACTCATCAACGCACAGCCGAAACTACTAATGTTAGAGTTGATTTTTGCACAGTAGGTTACTTTTATAACGTGGGCTAGGGGTAAGAAGGGATTTTTGAAAATACCTCCCCTAAGAGGGTTAAATAGGGGAGCAAAAGTGTGTATGGGGGAAACTGTTTTTTTTTAGCTAGAGACTACTTATTAAAAAACACAGAAAGTGCTTTCAGCGTTTTAGAAAATTCTACCCCTAAGGGGGTTAAATAGGGGTGCAATATTTATATAGGAGAAACTTTATTTTTTGAACTAGAGACTTTAAACTTTGTAGAAAGCTTACTTAATCAAATACCAAAAAAAGTAAATTTAGTGTTTTAAAAAATTCCGCCCTTGCAGGCGGAATTTATTCGGAGGGTGAAATAGGGGTGCAAAGTTTGTATGGGGGAACTTTTTTTTGAGCTAGAGACCTAAATCTTTGTAAAAAGATTACTTATTAAAATACAAAGTACTTTCAGTGTTTTGGAAAATTTCACCTCTAAGGGGGTTAAAAAGGGGTGCAAATTTCGTATTGGGAAAATTTCATTTTTTTTTAGCTAGAGACTTGAAAATTTGTAGAAAGAATTATTATATTATATTATTATATTGAGCCTGTCATATCCCACAGCTGGGCAAAGGCCTCCCCCCTTTTCTGCCAGTGATCTCGGCTTAAGGCAATTTCTGACCAATCCTTCAAGAAGAAATCCAAGTCGTCCCGCCACCGCCGGCGAGGTCTGCCACGTTTCCGTTTTGAGTTTTTAGGCTTCCACTCTGTAGTGGTCTTGGCCCACAACTCATCCGGCATACGGCAAACGTGACCAGCCCATTCCCACTTGGCCGCTTTCCGAGCTACGTCAACAATTTGGGTCTGGGAGCGTAGAGTGGTAGAGTGGTATTACTACTACCTACTGTGCGAAGAAAGAATAACTTATTAAAATACAAAAAGTAATTTCAGCGTTTAAGAAAATTCTATCCCTACGGGGGTAAAAAAGGTTGAAGGATTTAGTAGTAGGGTAGTAATTTTGTATGTCAACAGGTGGCGTTAGTGTACGGATTGAATGGTTTTTTCAAGTCATTATTTATGAAAAAAGGTCATTATTTATTATTATTAAAAGAGATACTCTTCATTAAACTGCCTCGAACTCTCGATTTCCAGTGCTGAGTTTAAGATTATTTTAACAGCCTTACGATATTTAACTTCTTTTTTAATCTCACTCATAATAACTAAGATCCCCAGTTTCTAACTCCAAATCCATGCGTCGCTCTTTATCTTGCAAAGTCATTTTTACCAAACATTAAAAGCATCAGCTAACTGACGGAATAAATATTAAGCATCCTGCAAACAATTTCATCACCATCTAAAATGTCAGATTCGTTGTCTGCTTTTAACATAGATATAGTATAGTAGTTATAGATTTGCCACAGAGAGACCAGGCGTAAGAGAAAGACATATAATGACGTCAAAATGTGGGGTTGCCATGGTCGCAAAAAAAAGCCCCATAAAAAGTGGTTAGAGAGAAACGTTCCAAGTACGCAAATTCACATTTTTTTTTTACTCATTTTCTAATAACATCAAATAAAGGATAAAAAATTATGTATTCCATTTTGTATATTTTTGAAAATATTCCAATTAACGATTAAAAATCTGTTTGTTCCTCATTTTAAAAGACCATAGGCGAAAGGTAATTAATTGGTCACAGCGCAGTAAATCATAAGTCGGACTATTACTAAGGCGGATTTAGTATAAAAATTGTAGCGCTGTTCTTTTATAGGCTACGACCACATATCTGTGGCTACGACTGTCAATTTTCCACAAGGTGTCATTTGAGTGCTGATTGATTTGAGTCTTAGATGACGCTGCTTTCACCTTTATATTTAGTATTTTCAAAACTAGTCCGTATAATCAAATAAAAATAATATACTTGGGTTCTCTGATAATAAAAATAATGAAATTAGTTTAAACTTTAAATAATATGTATTTACAACAATTGTTTCTAAACAAAATTTTTGATTTGCTCTTGAGTACTGTAGAATTTTTCTAGCCAGTACTAAAAAAATATGGTGAAACTTCTTCTTTTTCTTCTATTCTACTCAGGATACTTTTAATCCATCGTGACAGTCCACGTTCATGGACGCACCGCCTTATTGGGACATTCTGTAACAAAGCAAAATTAAATAGTAAAATTGTAAACGACATAAGTAGATAGGATATCACCAATACTAGTTGCGACAATTAAATTTTTCTCAGGCCTTGCTATTCATTTTTTACACGGTTCTTTCTCTGTCGGAATCGGAGAACTGAAAATTTTAAAGGTTGAATCAAAGGGCCTTGGCAATTTTAACTGTTTAATCTCACGCACAACACATTAATATAATAATATTCTAAAATACAATAGACATGTCAACTACAATACGATGTTTACGTTTCAGCAGCTGTCAACGGAGTAAATCAAAATCAACATTCAATCTGATATCTGTCACTAGATTTGAATAGAATCAAATCTAGAACCTTAAATTGTCGATTGCCAGTCTCTCATGACAGAAAATATCAATTTGCTATAGATTCCCCAAATATGGGGGTAATTTTTATTTTATATCTAGGCATCCCCAAATTGGATTATAAACCGACTGATTTATTTAGACGTCTATGTTAGCTGGCTTCTATCGTAGATTTATGCTACGCAATTTGACCGACTTGCAATATTTACAGGTCAAAATGCTCAGAGTTAATAATTTATAGATTTTTCCTATTTTATCAAGTTTTTTCACGATATAACTAATGATTTAAAACTTTGTAACTTGATTCTTGTGAGATTTGAGAAAGAAATAGGTGATCAAAACACAAAGAAACTTGTACTTACGCATGAAATGTAAAATCAGCTTATTTTCGTTAACTGTTGCTTTTCTAACCAAACACTGAACACCCCACCATTTTTGAGGCTACACACAAACACTCCACATCCGTTAATATGTCAATTATCTGGTAATAATAATTATTTCATACACAAATCTTCTATTTTTATACCGCTTTTGATACTACCTGATTGTTTTGCTTCGAATTTGAAGTGTGCCAATAACCCGACCATGAAAAAATGCTCGGTCGCTGATAAAGACAAAACATGGCACTCTTTTCTATTTCTTCTTTTAGGAATCGCAATAAGGCTATCTTTATCTATCAAAGCGTGTCAGACCCTTGGCTTTTAAGATATTCAAATTTAATTTTAAAATACAATCTGAGATACAGTCCACATTTTAGATTGTATTTTAAGAAGTTGAGTGTGGACTGTGTGATCTAAAATGTGGGCTGTATCTTAGATTGTATTTTAAAATTAAATTTGAATATCTTTAAAAGCAGACAACGAATATGAAATTTTAGATGGTGGATAATTAGTAAAAAAAAAATACTAAAAGTTGAACTACTTTATAGTTTCCTAGATACTACGAATATTAAGATATTTACATTTTTAACTTACGAATAATGTGTGGACTGAGTGAGCACTTACAAACATTTATTATCCAAAAATCTGCCACGTTAGCGGTTTTTTTTTGTATTTTACAAATTCCCTTATGAGTTTTACTAAACTATACACATATATAGAAGTTTCAATCTGCAGTTTTTCTATCAGAAATTGGGTTTACGAAAGTGTGCGGATTGAGTGAGCATAAGAAATTATTTGTAAAACTTTAAATACGTAACCAGTGGATCTACAAATTATTATACCTACCTTAAGCATAGTTTTTACTAAAAATTAGGATATAAATATTATATGTTAAATAAATACATTCACAGATTTCGTTGGTTGTTTGTGAGAACTGAGTGAGCACACGTTAATTAATGTAATTTTTTTATTTATCGTTTTACAAATTCATCAATTAGTTTTACAATTGTTTTAGAACTTTTACTAAATGATCAGCACATTTTTTTTTCATTTTTGAAAGGTGCTCACTCAATCCACACGCACACGCTTGACACCACTGAGAGTCGTCGAAACTGATGTTGAGGATAACCTCCAAAGTGTATGTTACACGTGGCATTGAAAACCAATGATAGGTATATGCACCGACAAATTTTGCAGATGTTCTATGAATCTCGCCATTGCAGCTGCCTGGTATTGAACCATACTACTAACCGCTAACTATTATAGCGTTACTCGATTTCTCACGCGCTTTTGATACTATAGATCATACTTTGTTACTTTCCAAGCTGTCCTATTACGGTTTTGAGACTAGTAGTGTAAAATGGTTTGCTAGCTATTTTTTAAGCGGACGCACTCAACGTGTTGAACTGAGCAATTCTGACAGTACTTTTACAGTTTCTGTCACTCAACCTGTCACTAGAGGAGCAACTCAAGGATCTATTCTTGGTCCTATAATTTTTATTTTATACAGTGCTGATATCATTGACAGTGTCAGAAACTGTAAATGTCATTTGTACGCTGATGACCTACAAATATCTCAAGCCAGATGACACGGAAGGAGATGTCTCCAAACTAAATTAAGATCTGAGCCGAGTGGCGCGTTGGTCAGAACAAAGTGGCCTTGTTCTGAACCCTTTAAAATCGAAGTTTCTTGTGATGGGTACAAAGCAGAGTGTCGCTAATGTAATGGCCCTTAACCCCCAGGTTTCTATAGACGATGAACCTTTAGAATGTGTCTCTAAAGCTAGAAATCCCGGTGTTATCATGGATATCTGTAGACATACGAATAAAACTTTGCGACTCTCTAATTCTCTTCCAAGCTTAATTACGCTGATACGGTGTTTGGCCCATGTTTGCTTTCTCGTTCTAAAAAGTTGATTCAGCGCTTACAAAATGCGTGCGCAAGATTCTGTTATCCCATTTCAACTCGAGCACACGTTACTCCCTTCTATAACAAAGGTAAGCTTCTCAAGATGGAGGCCCGCCGTACTATGCATTTAGCCACGCTCCTTTTCGGAATTATTAATTTTAAAGAGCCTTCGTACCTTTTTCAAAACCTTCGTTTCACCAAGCCAAAACCTAGACGTGCCCTTCGCCTTATCTGTCCTCGACACGGAAGCGCTTCCTTTCGTGGCAGTTTTAGTTACTCTGCCACGAAATGCTGGAACAATATCCCACCTCCAGTCCAAAATGCTTCTTGTATATCTATTTTCAAGAAGCGTTTAAAATTATTTTTGTTAGACCAGCAAAGCAGCTTGATCCAGCACAGTAAGCCTTTCGTGTTCCAGGTCGGATTATATTCTGTCACAGTTTGATTGCCATTTTGAAAAGTTTCAATGTGTTAGTTTTAGTCACGGTTTTGTGAGATGAACATTAATTGCCTACTTATCGTAATTACATAAATGTATTATAATCTGTTTGTTCACTTAGTTTTGGATCAATGGGAATATGAGTGTATAACGTGCAGTCCTGTTTCGCTCAACATGTGGATCCACATAATACCAGACGTCAAATCACCCCGTGGTTTGGCAATTTGCTGAGTGGACGCCTTTTTCGCATAATACTTATGATTTTTTTTTCATGTTTATAGTATGTAATCCTAATTGCAGCAAAATAAACCTTTCTTTCTTCTTTCTAATCGCCTCAAAAGAAATTGAAATCTGATATCGAGTCCATATGTTAACGGTTAGGACGAGTTTCAGGATTAGTAATTTCTATCGCCAGGTCATCAACATGAGATGTAGGATGACTGTTATACTCAAATAGTATGAATAGCTTTATTAAATTTACGAGACAAAACAAAAATACGTGCTTATCAAATTTAAGGGTTGCTCTCGATTTTCCAGGGATTCCATTATCAGATCCTGATTTGGCGAACAGGAGGACAACTCTGAAAGACACTTTCGATAAAAAAAAATTGAAAAGTTATCGACACCTGTGAAAGACACACCTATAATAAAAAAATGATTTTGAAATTTTTTAAATGTTATCGACAACTAGGTATATGTTTACCATTTTTTTACCTTCTATGTGCATTCAACAACCATTTCTGGGCTCATATAATCTAAATAAACAATTCGATTGTGACGATACGAGCTGTGAAGTAATTAATAATTATTTTTTAACAAATGGTGTCTTTGTTTTTAGATGTATCCCAATTGACAGAGAAATCGGTGAATATAGATTTAAATAAAAATACAACTTGAAACTTCCTCTTTTTGAAATCGTAAAATGTTTTTCATTACTATTAGGGCGATTCTCTGTAAGGTCGTAATTGGCTGTCCCGACCGATTATTTCAAAACGTGATATAATTATTTAAAGAAAAAGCACGTCTTATGTAACTTTAACCCCGAAACTTTATGGTCCATTATTTATAGCACTATAACTATTTTCAGCGTTTTTTCTAGACGTGATAGAAGCTCTAAAAAAACAGTCCCCTGGCTGTCCCCATCACTGTATTCCCACCTAAAAGGGAAATTTACAAAAAAGTTATTAAAACTAAATGCAATTGGCAATGAATATCATACAGTAAAACAATTACATTATGTTATTGCCGTAAAACAAACTTTGATTACAGTTTGCATTTATTCAGTAGTCCTGTAAATTTTGTCCTTAGAATTTGTATACAGTCCCCTGCTAAAAAAATAATCAATAATAAAACAAAACCATTATGGTTACAAACATTCTTTTAAAGTGAAACGGAGTGCGATTATACTGCGATGCTGGCAACCATGCCGAATGCGGCAGTGAGACGCTATTTTGTTTAGTGTCAGAGCGTCATTTGTGCGGTAAACACGCGTTTTTACCGCTACCGCACACAGTCCTCTGGTAAGTAATAACATTTACGTTAATTAATTTAATTATGTTTAATAATAAATAATTGGTCTTTTATTTATGTCTAAAGTGATCGGTAGGATTTGAAAAAACTATTTTACATCAGTTTTGCAAATATTGTGAAATTTGACCGAAATACACAGTCCCCTACCAGAAAATGAAGCAGGGGACTGTTCTTCACTGCACGGGACTGTAGATTTTGCGTATTGGTTATTATGTATATGTATTGTCTAAGTCAATTTATCTGCTATTCTGTGATATAAATGTAATCTAGAATAATCAAAGTGTCATTGCTTCGCATTACTTCTTTTATAAACTCAATTATTTTGCACAGGCTGATCAAACACACATGATATGGCTCCTAAAAAGAAAAAGTTATTCCGAGAGGAATTGCTACAGAAAAAAGAGAGAAGCAGAGCGACTAAGATACCAAAAAAGAAAAAAATACCCTCAAAAGAGGGATGAAATGAGAGGTAAGGAGAATTTAAAATACCAAAAGAAGAAATAAACGGCTTTGCGGAAGTTAGTTAAGGATATGACACCTCGTGAACATAGAACTGTCTTAAAGAAGTGGAAAGAATTTTTTGTTATGAATGTTTAAAGAAAGTTATGTTTTCTGTTGATATTTTCTTAAAGAAACTTTTGTTGATTATTGATATGCAAATATGCCATAGTAAAAATAAATGATTGATTAACGTAAAATTACTTTTATCTAAGTGCAAAAGTCCCCTTTCTCACGAAACAGCCCCCTGTCCCGTTTAAAACAGTCCCCTCACGCCAGAAACAGTCCCCTCTTACGATTTTTTTGAAAATCGTTAATAACTTTGAAAATACGTATAATTTCAGTGGGCTACTAAAGGTGGGTCCTTACTAAAATAATAGTTAATTTTCTTAACTAAAATAATAGTTAATTTTCTTCTAAATAGAATTCAGATTTTTGGAAATAGGTAAAAAAACATACCAGGACAGCATTTGTATGGGACCAATACGAGCTTACAGAGAATAAGCCATTAATAGAAAAATAGCTCCTATTTTAATATATTTTTAAAATGCCTTTAAAATTTATTTTCGCATAATATATTATTTTTAAAACCGGGACCATAAAAGTAACAAAAAAATGTCTTAAAACCAGTTTCTTTCTAGTTCCGCGAGGGTGTCAAAAATTCCGAAAAACGGAACAAACGGAACTAAACGGCAACACTGAGTCGCGCGGGCGCGAGCGAGCGCCACGCCATCACAAAATGGCCGCCACCCTACCGCCGCTCTCGGCCCTTGCTACTGCGTCTCTCTCTTCTCCTGTTCTGCGTTCATAACCGCGTCGTGCATCTTAATGCTGCTATTACACTTTCCTAAAGAGTTATCTCCATACATGTCTCACATATTTTGACGACGCGTTTGGCTCGGTTGGTAGACACCTGCCTACTGAGTCAGCGGTCCCGGGTTCGAATCCCGGCCGGGGCAAATATTTGTGCAAAATATTTGTTCTTGGGTCATGGATGTTATCTATATATGTATTTATATATTATGTATATCGTCGTCTAGTACCCATAGTACAAGCTTTGCTTAGTTTGGGACTAGGTCGATTTGTGTATGATTGTCCCTTAATATTTATTTATTTATTTTACATATTGCTGCATCCCTCTCGTCAGTGACTATTTAGGAAAGTGTGATTGCCGTATAATACTCAAAGGCGCGCACACATTCATTTACCTACTGTACTTATTGCATTAAATAATTAAAGAAATTTGGTATTAGGTATATAAGACTAATTAAAAAAAAAAACATTTTCTTAATAAATATAACTAATGATCGTTGTCTAAACTGTTGCATTGGCCCAACGCTGGTAAATGCTTGGGCGAAATGATAATATCTTACGGTCTTGGGCCAATGTTAGTTGATACCTAATAGGTGCTAATAGGGCCTACTATAAATACACTAGTATAGGCCCAACGTTGGTAAATGGTTGGATATAATGATAATAATTTACTGTATTGGGCCAATGTTAGTTGATACCTAATAGGGCCTACGATAAATACACTGCAGAAATGCCAACAGGTATTGCCTAACGGTTGGCAGTAGTGGTATAGGCCCAACGTTGGTAAATGGTTGGATGTAATTATAATGTTTTACTGTATTGGGCCAATATTGGTTCTACGAAGGCAATCTAACGACAAAATCCCAACGTATTCCCCACCGTTGGCCAATGGATGCCAACCAGAAATGCTACTAGGGAGGTGAATGCATCACATGTAATTATACGATGATGACATGAACATAAATAAGTTTCAGTCAAACATTCAACTTTTGTGGCAATCTTTTATTGCTGACTCTATCTGTCAACTTGCTCACCAATTAGACTCTAAAAAGCTCAAACTCAGCTCAGTCGGTTTTCGATAGTCGATACTTTATTAATAGAATTCTTATGTCCCGCATCTGACTCCATCCTCCATCATCAGACCAGCTCATGCGTCGTGCCATATTTCTGAAATCATCTGTGAAATGTCTATATTGTGTTTCGAAATAAAAATATCATTTTTCTTAATATTTAGAATAGGTAAGTATTTTTTACAGATCTGCTGTAAAGGGATAAAATAAATAAATAAATAAAATAAATAAATATTAAGGGACAATCATACACAAATCGACCTAGTCCCAAACTAAGCAAAAAAAAATAAGTTCTTCACTACATGATCAAAACGAACATAAAAAACTATTTTACTTGGCCTATTGTTAATAGTTGTGCCCTCTACCGTAGAATAGATTAAACTTTTCTTAGCGTGCTTTAAGCGCCATCTGTTGTGGAGTAGCTAAAGCAGTTGTTTTATGGGCGTCTTTAACCATGTCTCAAACAGTACAGAATTATTTGTTTATGGTTGATTAAGTGTCATTGGCACGTCAACGTCAACTTGACAATCATGACGTTTACTCTTCTGTGTTGTGTTGTCTATGTCCTATTTTCGTATTATTTTCTTCTAGTCAGTAGTCTTTACTGAACTTTTTATAATTTACCGACTTTACTGTGAATAGAATCATTTAATGTGTTAAGAAGATGGGTGAAATACTTATGCAATAATAAGATAATGTCAAAAGAAGGTACGTCGATTTCGGTTCCGATTATAAATAACCTTACTTGCGCCTTTGAAGTTCAACAACAATCTAATTTTAGTTGTTTACGTTTTCAGGATACATCCAGGTCAATCACCGTGCAACTAAGAATCATATTTGCAATGCAGCTATCGAAAAATCCACTAAACAGCATCCGATTCATCTTAAATGTCCAAAAAATCGTACAAAGATGCGTCCTCACAGCTCCTTATACCACATCAGTTGATGCTCTTGATCTGTTTACTACAGAATTGTTAAATAGACACCGAAGTCGGTCGAAAAATAGCTTTTCATTCAACCTCAATATAAGACATTTTACAGAGGTTGAAAACCATGACGTGTCTCAGATGACTACAGAAAGATTAGAATTGACGCTCAATGAGTTAGTATCAAAGAATAAAGACAAACAAATTCAGCAGATGGTTCAAGATTGCTTGTATTACCGCAAACATATTCCGTTAATAACATTAAAGAAACTGTTCCGTAACTATAGTGTAAGTGGTAAACCAGAGTTCATTATAATCTTACAGCAATATGCTGCTAAAGTCGATCCGATAATATACAAACGTAACGGAGAGTATTTGCACTACATGGCCAAAGCACAATGCATGAAAGGCAATTCTGACAAAGGCCTTGCAATATTAAAAGATGCATATACTAAGCATTCAAGTTTACGGAGCTTGTATAGAATCATCTTCAATGAGCTAATAAGAGACTCGGTGCTTCACAGATCGGAAGCTAGCTTAGTTATTTTTAAGAAGTATGTTTTGATGTTTAGTGTTGATTTTGATGATTTTTATCCATTGGTATGCTTCTGGCACATGAGCTGGTCTAGCTCTTGGTTTTCTGATCACATGCTGTCCAATGAACTGCTAGAAGTCTCTGAAGGCCTTCGAGAAATTATAAAGGACAAGTAAGTATTCTTGGTAATAATTTGGCTTTCCTTAAATATGGTACTTACTGATTAATAGCAATGTATTTAAGTAAGTCAATATAGAATTAATTACAGCAAAATTGAATGCCGTCATAGAAATCTTGCAACTAAAGGGTTAAATAGAATACTAACATTTAACAATATGGATCGCTTTCAATAATTCTATTGTTTTACTAACAATTATATGGACCATGTCTGAAATAAATAAATTTATTTATAGGTTTTGAGTAATATGCTGCCTATGCCCCTTTAAATATTTTTTTATTTTTTGATTGCACCATTTACACTGCTTTTGAAAGATAGTTTCATCCAAAGGTGGTTATAGGGTACTTTTCATCAGTTCATCTATGGTAAAGAAAAATAAAATATGCATATGAAATTGTGGTTAGCTTCTTAGTAAAAGAATAAATTTATATTCAATTTATTTAATAGGAAAACATTTATTTTATACCTTACTACAAATTCTAGTAGGTTCTTCCCAAGTTTTTAAAATAATATTAACGAGTACAACAATGTTTACCTTTTCCAATGACATTCCAGGGCCACAGCATTTACAATCTGCATCCTTCGAGACGAGTACAACGAAGATGCAGTGGTCAGACTCCTGCAGAGCCTTCTGAAGTATAAGATGATGTCAGAGTATTTGAAAGTGCTACAAATATTGTTTAATTACAAGTGTAAGTATCTATTCATGTTTGTCTTACATTATCTATCAGCCTGGATCAGGAAAGCCATTAATAGAAATGAATGGAAACAGCTGAGAGAGGCCTATGTGTCAGAAGACACGCCGAACACTAATCCGCACAATTCGATTCGTTTTTACGATTATGATTATGATCTATCAGCCACATACGTCCACTGCTGAACATAGGCCTTCCCCATAGCTCGCTAATATGTGCGATCCTGTGCAGATTGACTGCTGATCGAGTTGCTGCAACTGCAATGCTGCGCCTTATATCTGGTCAACATAACACTTTATACTCTCATGGTTTGAACACATAATTAAAACTTATTGAACCGGGTCTATCGCGATATTTTGATTTACCTTCATTGCCTGACGTTTCAACACGGTTTCACGTGCCGTGGTCTCAGACGTACAGTACGTTTAATAAGTTTTTATTATATTGTGGTCAACACTCAAATTAATACACCTAGGGCCTAAAATCGATTTAGGTTATAAAATGTTGTCATGAACTGTCATGAGATAGATTGGCTTGTTTTCTCCGGCGGGATACTATACGATTGTGCGTGCTATCATTCTCATCACATAAATGTGAACTGCGTCGCATTTTGCACAAACAACTGATTGAATACTGGGCCCTATTCAATAAAACTTACAATTTACAATTTGTAATTACAATTACAATTTACATTTTTTTGTATATCCTGTTCAATAAAAAATACAAGTTACAATTTTGTAATGGTGAAAAAACTACAAAATTGTCGGATTGTAACGACAATTTTACTTATCTCTGTTCAATAAAGATTTTCACTTGACAGGCAATAATTTACAATTTTGTCAGAAAAACGAGTTTATTAAACGCATACTTGTAGTTACAAGTTTACATATTTGTAGAATTGTAACAAAATTCTGACAGGCGCACTCACCCGGTGTAAAAATTGTTGAATACAGTTTAGACATACCTACTCGTAGCTTTTCGAAACCTAATATGATGCTCACGTGATCATCAAGTACTGAAAGTGACGAAAAATATGCAGTGGTGTGCGACGCAGGCGAATATTTCGAAGAAGGAGGAATTTCAATCTTGATGTTACCGATTTCACATTTAATGATAAATTCAGAGTAAGCAAAACTACCGTCGAATATTTTATAAATGCAATGAGCAACGAGCTTGCTCACGAAAGTAACAGAAACGCATCTCTTACACCCACCGAGCAAATTTTGTGCGCTTTGCATTGGATGGGTTCTGGCTCACAATACCTACCATATAATAGCAGATAGGTACGCATGGAATTTCTAAAGCGACTGTACACAACTGTCTGACACGCGTGACAAATTTAATTGTTAACAGATTCTTCGGTGATGAGGTCCGCTGGCCTGAAAACTGTCATGAGATTTCTAGATTATTTATGACTCATAATATACCTAGAAGCTGGTATTGTATATATGGTTCTCTAATTCAAATGGATGCTCCTTGGCAGAATGAACCAGCATTCGTAGATAGAGATTTGTATCATTCTATGAACGACATGGTGGTATGTGGTCCAAATTTAGATGTAGGTTTGTTTTTTCTAATAATATGTAGTTACCAAGTAAGATAAAAAAAGGTATGAAATAAATAGTGCTTAACTTAAAATAATATATTATTTATGTCCAAGTACCGACATATGGTAGGAATAATAACTGCGATTTAATCGTGAACGTACTCTGAAATGCAATTTGTCGAACAAGTTAGCAATTGAATTTTATTCTACCGTCATTGTTAGTCATTAAAAAACATAATATTACACTTAATTGTGAATTGTAACTTACCATGACATATTTGTAAATTACAATTGTCATCGAAAGCGACAGGCGTTTTTTGCAATTGTAAAGTTTTATTGAACAGGGTTTACAAGTGTGACATTTTAACATTTTTTAGCAGTGGTACAATTACAAATTTGTACTTTTATTGAACAAGTTTTTACCTTACAATTTTACAATTATCTCCCTTTTTTACAAATTTGTCGGATTGTAATGTTTATTGAATAGGGCCCTGTTCTTACACACCTTTATTTATTTAAACTTCTTTGTGCTTTACTAATATGCACCAATGGCGGACTTAATGCCAAATCATGATATAGCAAAATTTATTTTATTTTATTTATTTATAGCCTTTTATCAGATACATATTAGGTATAGTTCATTATAAATACATATATTTTAATTCATTTTAATCTGTATGCCCTTTGGCAAAGGCCTCCTCCAACACTTTCCAATCTTCTCTTTTCCTTGCCAGTCTAGTCCAGGTTTTACCAGCTGTCTTAGTCAAATCATCTTCCCATCTCCTGAAAGGTTTTCCTTTCTTTCTCTTGCCTTCTCTTGGATACCATAGTGTTACTACTTTGTTCCACTTATCCCCTCCTCTAATAACATGGCCAGCCCATTTCCACTTCAGTGCTCTTAGCTTTGACACCACATCTTGGGTCCTTGTAGATTTTCTAATTATGTTATGATTGATTTTGTCTATTTTCCTTGTTCCCATCATACTTCGTTCCATGCTTCGCGGACAGGTACGAAGCTTGGTTTGTTGTGAGCGCCCATGTCTGACATCCATATGATATAGCAAAAGTGTACGTGTAAATTGTGTATGAATTTCGCAAAGATCAAAAGAAAAAACCTGTAGTTTTATCATGTGACGATACCCGTGTTTTGAACCTCATATCATAAGCCATTTGTGGTTGTGTATTTATATCTTTTCTTTCTCTTAATTTCAGTAAGAAACAAAGACATGCGCGGCTGCGCGGAAATCATTCGGAACTGCGAAGCCCTAGGGCTGAGACTGCCTCCGACCCATCAAGAGAAGTACATACAGTTGCTAATACATGGCAAGACTAGGCCCGCGGGCAAACCTCCTAAAGACTTCAAACTGAAGTTCTAGTTTCATGTAAATATAGTTCGTAAATATAGATGAGAAATATAATCGTATAGTTCCTAGTAGTTATTTTATTTGTACCTATCTATCGTTGTTTTAATCGATTTTGTAACAAACGCAAGACATTTTAGACAAAAATTCTTCTTTGGAAATACTATTGGAAAAAAAAGTTTGTCTTGCGCCGCCGTCATCCAATTTTTGCCCGCATCCTAACCAGGTCGTCGAGCCACCTCGGGGGCCTACCTACGCTGTGTCTTCCGGTCCGCGGTCGCCACTCAAGAACCTTTCTGCCCCAACTGTCATCAACTCATCACTTCTACGAGCAATGTACCCCGCTCACTGCCACTTAAGTTTGGCGACTGCCTAAGCTACGAGGGGCGTCTGAAAAGTTCTAAGCCTAAGGTATTTCGAGGTTATATATGCGTTTATGATACTGGCCACTAGAAAGGCCATTTAAAAACAAATTATTAAAAAATAACATGTCACGTTTTTATTATTCTGTTTCGAGATATTCAACGGAAAAGTACATCATGTGTGAATTACCAACGAATATTACGAAAATTGAGCACCGTGCTGTAATTAAATTCCTTACAAAAAGTGAAAATCACCGCAGTGTATTTTTGAGGAAATGGCTATTATTTACGGTGATTCTGGGCCTTCTTATGCCACAGTCAAAAAGTGGAGTCGCTTATTTAAACTCGGACGGGAATCGATCGAAGACGACCCCCGCTCAGGGCGGCCAATATCGGTAGTGACCGAAGAAAACGTAGAAAAAGTCAAAAAGCTGGTATTAGAAGATAGAAGAATTAAGGTTTGGCAAATAGCTGAGGTCTTAGGTATTAGTAAAGAAAGAGTCGGAGAAATTTTACACGAACATTTGTACATGAGTAAAGTCAGTGCTCGTTGGGTACCGAAAATGCTAACGGCCTTCGATAAAGTACGTCGTGTGGAAACTTCTCGGGCGTTTTTAGAATTGTGCGAAGATGATTTAGATGAAGTTTGTTCCCGAATAGTAACTGTTGATGAAACATGGATCAGACAGTATGATCCGGAGTGTAAGTCTGAGTCAATGCAGTGGATTGAAAAGGGTGAAAGGCCGCCGAAGAAATTTAAAGTGCAAAAGTCGGCCTCTAAGTTAATGGCTACGGTATTTTGGGATTGTGATGGCATTCTTTTAATCGATTATTTAGAAAAAGGCTCTACGATAAACGGAACTTATTATGCAAATCTAATAAGACAGGTGCGACAAGCCATAGTTGAGAAAAGGCGGGGTAAACTAAGGAAAGGCATTTTGTTTTTGCAAGACAACGCACCCGTTCACACCGCTAATGTTGCGAGGCGTGCTCTGAAGGAAGTTGGTTTTGACGAAATTGACCACCCACCCTACAGCCCAGATCTAGCCCCAAGCGATTATTTTCTATTCAATAATTTGAAGAAAGAGTTGAGGGGAAAGCGATTTAGAAGTGACGAAGAGATGAAGGCGGCTGTACAGGAGCATTTTGAAGGGCAAAATGAAGATTATTTTTTTAATGGCCTAAAAGCACTGTATAAAAAATGTAAAAAATGCATTGATTTAGGAGGAGACTATATTGAAAAATAAACACGAGTTCATTTGTGTAAATTGTTTTTTTCTATCTTAGGCTTAGAACTTTTCAGACGCCCCTCGTATATCTACAATCTAGGTAGATTCGTTAATTGTATTTTTTTTGAGAATTACATTTATCGAAATTTTGAAAAATCAAGACATGGGGGTTGAAAACCTAATAAAATGCAAATTTCAACCTCTGAAACTAACTCGCGACGTCTAAAGCTTATAGAACCACTAATAATAATAATAGTCATAGCCAAAATGGCACCTGGGTTAAAATCAACTGTTGCTATGTTGACAAAATATTAGATTTATCATAGCAGTGATGCCCACATTGCCCAGACTCGATAATAGGCGTATTAATGTCACAGAGAAACTGACAGTAATTGGTGTCCACGTAATTTTGCGTAATGACTTCCATGCGTTGTTACATGAAGCAAGAATCGTGTAGGAGTTAGTCTAACAATATGAGCTACGTAAATTCGCGGCCTATCTATTTGTCAGCCACGGACGTCCACTGCTGAACATAGGCCTCCCCATGACTCGCCACAAAGTGCGATCCCGTGCAGACCGCATCCTTTGATACCCACTACCCTCACGAGGTCAACCGTCCGTTTAGTCGGCGGCCGATCCACGCTGCGCTTCCCTATACGTGGTCGCCACTCTAGGATTTTGCTGCCCCAACGGCCGTCCATTCTCCGGGCTACATGGCCTGCTCATTGCCACTTCAACCGTGCAATCCTGTGAGCTATGTCGGTTACCTACCTTGGTTCTTCTGCGGATATCATTTCTGATTCTATCGCGCAAAGAAACCGAGCATAGCCCTTTCCATTGCACGTTGCGTGACTCTTAGCTGCGTTATGAGTTCCACTGTGAACGACCATGTCTCAGTTCCGTAAGTCATCACTGGCAACACGCACTTTTCGAAGATTTTCGTCTTCAGGCACTGGGGAATTTTCGATGTGAATATATAACGCAGCTTGCCGAAACGCACTCGCAAATTAATCTCATTTTACTACCCTTCTCCCTATTCCCTTTGGACTTCTTAAAACAATTACTGCATCGCTACGAGAAGATAACTTTAGAGACGCGTGAAGCATACGCAAACGTAAAACCTACCGTGACGCGAATTATTTAGGAACACAGAGATTGTGTCGTTTTAGAGCGTTTTCTAAATAAACTCGAGTCCCTGTAGCTCCAGAACTTAAATGTGAAGAATAAAAAAAGAATACCCAAAATTTGTACGGGAATTTTAGTTTCCACTAGTAACGCTCGTGCAAATAAAAAAGTTCATATTCAAACGTGACGTGATGGAACGGACAAATTTAGGACACTTGAACGACAAAGACGGCTGTGGCCGACTGCGGAAGATTGCTACACTGACGCCAACGTCCACCACAGCCGTCAAAATTTAATGATCAAAAACTATATATTTTACATTATACAAGTATTTTTCAATCCCTGCGGAGCAACTCTTTTTAGAGTTCCGTACCCAAAGGGTAAAAAACGGGACCCTATACTTACTAAGACTGCGCTGCCTGTCTGTTCTCATTAACCGTGATAGTTAGACAGTTGAAATTTTCACGGATGATGTATTTCTGTTGCCGCTATAACAACAAATATGTATATAATACGCTAAAAACAATAAAATAAATATTTAAGGGGCTCCCATGCCACAAACGTGATCGGTAGCCTTAACTTTGCACCTCATGTGTATGCGGTACTATACTTACCATGTACAAACCTTAACTTAACCCGGCTAGTTAAGATAGAAGTGTTTGTACGGAACCCTGGGTGCGCGAGTCAAACTCGCACTTAACCGTTTTTTTTGTGGCGTGGGGGGCCCGCTTGGCGTTGAAAAGGCTAGAGAAGGTCGATGATGAGTATATATATATATCACCCTCACTTCATTGCAACATCCAACGTTACAAATTCGTATCGCCCAAATCAGGTCAAAAACCATTTCGCTCAAAGTTTGCTCCCACAGATATTGTCCGTACATTAGCACAGTTCCTTGCTTGATAATGATAAACTTAACACATGTATAAATAAAACATTATAATGGCCTCATTATTCACCGCTAATTGAGTTTGTATACTCAGCCACAATAATCGTATTTACTTAGGCTCTTGATATTCGTAAAGTAGGTAGGATAAAGGTAAATAAGGATGCTTAAGATAAACAGTGATTGGGTTACCAGACCGAACGTTTGCAGAAAAGATATATTTTAATTTTGTTTGTTTGCCCTCCTCAATTGATATTTTCCGGAATAAATTCTTGGCCCAAGTTAATTGCTGGACCTAACCAAAATGACAAAGTTTCCATCATTCTCGCAAATAAGTATGTGAACGATTTTTCAGTCACAATCTGCTACCGCTGCTAATGATGGACATAAGAACGTTTCATATAATTTTACTAAATATAACGACATTCGATATCATATTTCATTTGATATAATAACCTGATATCGATACCTCCTACGTATACTGATACAACTGACATTTTTACGATTTTCGTTTTTTTACATATAATACTTATATCTACATGCTATAAAATTTTCATGACAAAATTACTGCTAGTTTTCGAAATAAAGTGACGTATACTGATACAACTAACACCGTTTTTTTAATTTAGAACATCGTATACTGAGCTAAGTCACTTGTACCACTGTACGCAGTACACCTATCAAGTACAAGTGGCAGTTATCTCAGTATGCTTGCTCGTCATCGTTGCGGACGTAAGATGTCCCACTATGCGCGACGGACAGTCGATGCGGCCTACGTCTTTTCTACCTACTACGTATCAAATTAGGCTTACTTTTGGGTATGATACAGTTTTTTCCAATCAGTACCGCTGGTTGTTTGGAGTACAATAATAGCCATATGTCGCCATTACCTACAGTAAACCAGAGTCACCACTAGGGCTGCCATCCGACCGGGTCACCCCGGATTTGTCCTAGTTTGAAGCCGTCCAGGGGCGGTCCGGGGTTTAATGTCAATAAAAAATAAAGCAATTATTTTTGTAATTTTATAAATGGGGGAAATGCAAGTTACGCCATATGTCCGGGTTTTTAAGTCTTTGTCCGTACCTATTCGGCGAATTTAGAGATGGCAGCTGCTTAGTTGGCACGACAGGCAATTGTAAAATAAAAAAGCAAAAAAGATGTCGATAACTTACGTGTAATTTAAAAAATATTTGGATCAACGAACAAAGAAAGTAAAAATCTAATCATGAGTTTAAATAAAAAAATTAATACGGGAAAAACAAGCCAAGAAAACAAATAATAAACATATAAGACAAAAATTACGTTACATTTTAGTGTCTGAACGGATTATGTTTTTAAATAATAAATAAATTTTAAGGGACCATCTTACACAAATCGACCCAGTTTCCCAAGCAAAGTAAAGCTTGTACTATGGGTACAAGACGATAATATATATACATAATTTATAAAGTACATGTAGAGATAACATCCATGACCAGGAATAAATATTCAAGTTCATCACATACATTTTTGCTGGTGGCTGTTTGAATTTGATTGAAATGTATAATTTGTATAAGGAGTCGTTTAATTCTACCACATACGAAGCGCAAGCTTAGTCTGTTCGACAGTACCGTGATATTTTCAGTCAAAATATTAAGTTGACGCTTGTCACATTTACGAGAATTAGAAAACACCTACTGAAAAACAAACATCCAAACACATTGGCACATGGAGGAAAGAGACTTGAAATAAATAGGAAAAAAAACTCAAACTTAACAAAAAAATGCGACTGCTTTATTCGACCTTCAAAAACCTTGTCATCTCCTCACGGTAATATAAGCATGTTTTATTACAATAAAAACGTAAACTGTATAATTTCACAGCATTTGGTTTGGGAATGCTAGTTGTTAGGTAGTGTTGACATGACTAAATGACAAATTATTTGACTTAATTAAATTAATACTTCAAGATGATGTAGATGAATTCAGGTTTTGGTCTGACAATTGTGATGAACAAAATAGGAACCGGAATATACTAAATATAAATGTTAAAACAGTAATAATTTTGATAATGGTACCGCTGTAACAAAGACAAAAACACCATTCCCTAAATGGGGGCTGTGATTTTAATTACCTTTTAAATAAACGTAATTTTAGTGTAAATTTGCTTTATTTATTGTCTAATTTGCTTAAATATCCTAAATACCAACCTCTGAACTTACTATATTGGAAATAACATACAAAATAACCTTAACAGTATACTGGTACATAACGGAATGATTCAGGCGTATACTGGTACAAGTGACAAATCAGATGAAACTAACCGATCAGATCCATCCAAACACGAGCTTTGAGTTTATTTATATACCTAATAAATGATACATGTCCATAATAGGAATAATTATAATATAATTATCCATATGCATCTAATCATAGTTTACGACGTATACTGGATCAAGTGGTAGTTGTATCAGTATACCAAAAATTTAGAACTAGTAAATTTCACGTATACTGGTATAACTACCTTTTTATTAAAAGTACAATTAATTTTGAAATAGTAAATATGTAGATTTAAGGAAAATATATTAATTAAAAGTATTTGTAATTTTCATTACATTATTTCAACGTATGATAGTTAGTTATGGCACTTCATACCTTTGAACAGCCCTCCTGTAAAATCGTGATTTTGCACTTGTATCAGTATACGTAGGAGGTATCGATGTAACGTTTTTTTGGTAGGTTCACTCTACTCAAAATCAATTGAATTTTCATAATTTTTTGTATGGAATTTTTAGTTTTCACTAGATAACGCTCGTAAGACTAAAATAGTTAGTTGTGCAACAAGAGAGCAAAGTTGTTTTTTGTTACGAGTGCTGATTTTGAGTCCCGAGCAAGCGAAGGAATCCTGAGTGTAGCGAGGGACTCAACAGCACGAGATACAAAAAACTTTGCTCTCGTGTAGCACACACAACTTTTCACCTCATCAGCGAGAACATATTCGACATTTTGTGCTTTTTCTTCCAACGTATGTTTATAAGTCTTTGTTGCTGATTTCAATAATATTGTTAATCAGAAAATAGATAAATGCTGCTTAAAAAGGAATAACAATATAATTTCATTTAAATTATAATCAACCAACCAACACGATTATTGTCATTATTTGATCAAATTGGAAGATTTAGCAGATACATGACGTGTTTATTTATAAATACATATTATATTACGAGAATTTGTTTATAAATTGATTAATATTAGGAGTAAAAACTCCTAAAACATCAAACAAAATAAATGCAAAAGAAAATAACAATTACAATATGAACTCGATATTTTTTAAGGTACGTTTCGAATTTGCATCTATGATAAATGGTGAAATTATAAATTATTATTATATTTACAATAAGTAATAAGTTGATAAATCATATTTTATTTGAGCAATGATCTATTGTTTTATATAAAAGGCACAATAATTTTAATATTCGGTCGTTAAATAAAAATATGATAAAGAAAAATAAAATACGTTGCAATTAAAACTTTTTCGGGTGTTTTTAATGATTTTTTTGGTATAACGCGTATCCGAACTGTTCTCAATCGAGGTCGGATTCGAAAATCAAATTTCAAATTGATAAGTTTCTATCCCTCTCTTTTATATACATATGAAAGAAACAGAGTGCATCGAGATTCAAATGATTAGAATTTTATAATTAACCTTTGGCTGAAGAATGACAATTCGTGGTCAGATATTGAAAAAATTAAAAAGCTACTTTCTACTCACGCTCGACACAAAATCACATTTTGTTCACTGTTATCTGACAGCAAAATCGCCATGTTTGAGCTGGTGAGGTGAAAAAGTTCTTTTTTAAATGTGACGCAATGGAACGGACTTTAGGACACATCTAAAATATAACCGGTACTATACTAACAGGATGAACCTATAATCGCAAAGTTCTGGAGGGAACGAGAATTCCTTTTTTTTTACCCACCCACAAATCTCTGAATTGTGAATCGCGTCTCTCTGTTGAATAAAATACTTAGTGCAATCTCTTCAATGTTATGTCTCAGAGGCTAAACTATTTTACGGAACACTGATTTATTTTGTGGTCAAACATTACTTATCACACATCGAGCTATCGAAGTGTGTGGCTCGCTGACAGATTTGATAATGGTATCACACGTATTATGAACGTGACTTGTCTCATAGCTCTTAAATGGAGACGAGTTGCAAGAGTTAAATGTGATTAGACGAATATATAAAGATAATTGTATTTACAATAAGTGTAAATACCTACTATAGGTTTGATAACACAATGCTAAGAGTTTGAGTGGCCGCAGCACCGTTGAGCTTGAGCTTGACTTTAACGGTCAGATTGATATAGGTAGTAAAAGAAATTGAAACAACACCTATTTCGCTTTTGTCACAATAACAATAAGGGTCATAAAGTAGTAGTACCTAGTAGTAATATTCGTTATTGTGCATCACATGAAAACGAATATAACAAAGAAGTAATTAAACAAATAGTACGGTAACAAAAGGTTTATTTTTATTCATAAACTGACCGGTGGCGATTGACCTCAGTTGATACTGAGGTGAATCGCCCTTACCTATATATTTAGGTGAGACTGATGATAGGTAAAACAAAAGGTGCGCGGTAAAGTTTCCTTTTCTGCACCTATACCTTCGATGGACATGGACGATGGCGCCCCATAGCATCAACGCACGAGCGAGCTCTTTTATAAGTACTCTGTCAGAATAGAATAAGACTATTAAACATTCACGAAGCTTACCATAAGGTGTACAAAAGGCACAGAAGGATCGATTCTTGTTTTGTGTCCTTTTCAATCAGATAGTTAATTTAACAATAATCACTTTTTGATAATGGGCCAGGGAGTTTTGTAACTGACTGTACCTACTCCCCACCAACTGTGTGTCCGGCACAGTATTATTTTTTGGAATGTGTTTTTGATTTTGTAAGAAATGTAGCACAATCGTTATCTCAGTGTAAATGTGTCTGGCACAACATTATTTTTTGGCATGTGTTTTTGATAGTAGTAAATAGTTATAGCACAATCGTTTTTCCAGTTCATTATTATAACCATTTTGTTTATTTATTATTTACTTGTGTCGGGTCTTTTTCAATTTATATTTTTGGTTATTCCAAAGTTTGCTCCCAAGGGTTGAAAATAAGACAATGTTGCCCTGGCTTCCCTGTATAACTTCGCCTCGCAACAACAGACAATAAGTAGGTATCTATCTAAATGTTATTGCCTACTAAATTATCGCCGAGTACAAATACTGGAGGCAACGAACTATAAACCTGGTTCTTATCAACTTAATGTTAATCACGGGTCAGTGCGGACAATATATACTGGTATTTGTATTTATGTACTTCCGTGATGTGTGAAATAAAAAAATAAGCAAACTTTATTTTTTTAATTCAGTAGGCTTCCAGGGCGTGACATCTAAAGGAATGGACTGCATCGGATCGACATTATCATTTGCCTCTCGCTTAAAAGACAATTTAAACGTCTAACAAACCTCCTGGCTTCACTCTGCCCCGAAAAGAGTGGTGCCAGCTCAACAGGCTCAAAACTTATACTACTACTATATTCTTTAGCCCAGAATCAAAGTTTTTGACCGCTTCGTATCGATACGTGGAAAATATTGTTACGACTAGCTCCATAACCGTCTAAGTTTAGTGTTAGCTCCATAAGCATCTAAGTGTTCTGTGATTGTTATTTTCTTTTTGTGCCGACATCTCTATTATAATTATAATTATTGATATTATTAAATTTTGACTAAGTTCTATGTTACCTGCAATAATTTTGTAATAGTTTGACATTCCAATAATAATTATTAGGTATAGGTAGTAATATTATCCAATGTATAAATTCGTTCATCGCACTTTAAGATTAATTTGCCAGTTAGCATGTAAGGTATAGCTGTTAGTGTTAATTAATGTTAGCACTAACAGTGGTATTAAAAAAAAAAAAAAAAAACTTAATCAAGAACTGGGAGTGGGCGATCCCGAGACTTCCTCTACAGATGTGGCTGGAGAGATGCCAGCGTGCGAATGTGGAGCCACAGTCATCATGCGAGACTGATGTCCACTCACCAAGTATAACAGCGACCCTGCAGACCAGTTTGTCCTCGTTTCAGAGGTTGGAGACGCAATTCATTGGATAAAATATCTTAAATGCACGCGTTTACTATGCAATGTTATTCCTATTACTAAGAAAAAGTACCTACCAAATGAACTTCATGGCACTGATATATTCAATTCAAAATGTAGATTGGTAATTATATCCAAGCATATTTGGAAACAAGCACTATACAAGCCTCGGCGGGAATGTCAGTTCGCAGATTCGTATTATTGAACGCTACGGTGGATGGGCAGTGTTGAGGAAATTCTAAGAAACGTAGGGAAAATGTGTTAAACAAGGAGACTCAGACAAAACATATTATAAAAGATCTATAAAGGATTTTAGCACCGTAGAAATAGTGTAACTTTTAACTAGTTCTCCACCTTTAGCACAACTGTAACTCGCGACATTTCACGACTTTCTCGCGCATATGCTACCTATCTCTTTCTGTACAGTCGCGCGAAGACAGTAGCAAAGCACAGTTGTGCTACGGGCTGTGGTCAAAAATAAGTCTGACCTCCGATGCTTATCGTATTTGGCGATTAGTCCTCTCTACTACACTAGATTTCTGTCTGATTGTGACCCTTAAATTTGAAACTGGTAAGAAAACATGACCATTAATTATATAAATACCATTATCTATTTATTTGCCTACTTCTTAAGTAGTTCAATCAATTGATGACACACTTGTATATTATTTAATCTTTAAGTACCTACCTACATACAAACTTTTGTGATAAAAATATTAAATGGGTCATAGTTCAGAAAACGTGCTAAATATTAAAGATAAAAGTGCGCGTATATTTACAATCATAGATGACCCAACTAATATCTATTATATTATTTATGCCAAAGCTCATGTCCGTTGTGTGTGTCCATTTAAACTCTCGAACACTGTTAGAATATGTTACACTGGGTAGTGGATTTCCACAACTTCTTATTTGACATTGCCCAGTCGTATACCTGTGATATGCTACAAAAACTAAAGAAAGGTCCTGAACCCGTAACCATGAGTTAACGTGATCGTACTCGATAGCGACAGCGTAAATGATTTGTATGGAGAATAGTAGGTACGGCGCCCCTAGCGGTTGCATAGTAGAACTACAATCCTCCATACAAATCGTTTACGCAGTCGCTAGCTAGTTCAGTTAGGTACTGTAAACTCATGGTAAGGATATTGAAATCTCGGCTAGCAGTCTTGGCTTCACCAGAGATCGGGAGGCACCATATGAACATAGGGCTCTCGGATGCGGTAATAATTATCAGGGTCGCAAGCGAGCAAAAACGCGCCTGGTCTTCGGGACATAATTTGTGGATGGCTGTGCGTAAAAGATTTGTATGGAGAATTGTATTTCTACAAAATAGCCGCTGTACTATTCTCCATACAAATTGTTTACGCTGTCGATAGCGACTACGGTCACGTTATTAACTTATGGTAACGATACAGTTTATTTTTCCAGTACAGGTGTCGACGCTATTGACTGTGCTATAGCTTTATTATAGCACGCGCAGAATAGGTAAAAGTGCGTCTCCATCGGCGAATTTGACAAAGTGTTAAATGTCAACTAATTTCATTAGTATTGTTACCTCGAAACCATAATTTTTATTTTATTATACTTATTAGTTTTGAAAATATTCAGAAAAGTCGGCTCAAAATCATTACCAAAGATGACGTCACCTTGTGGAAAAGTTGACAATCACAACGCGAAAGACCAACAGTATAATTTCCATACTAAATCTGCCTTAGTAATATTTTTTTCTGCGCTGTGAAGTTCTTTTAGCATGCGGAACTTTGTGAAAACAATATGTTTATCAGAAACTGGGACATTTTCTAAAATTTATTCATCCTTTATTTGGTTTACCAGAAAAAATCCTGGTTAAATAATGAAATAATGATATTTAGATTTCAATTCTTGTCTCGCCTTGCCAATTGGGAAAAGGAATACCCACATCATTCCCAAATCCCAACCGGAATAAAACTAGTTGAATTTGATATAAATCTTACTTTATTGAGATTTTCTAGTTTATAATAGGTAACTTTAGTAAAACTTAACAATAAATACAGTTTAAAATCGAGTAACTTCTGGTTCCTTCGGTTTGGCTTCGACTTTCTTGTTGTCGTCCTTGCGAAGGCTGCACAGCACTCTGAAATAGAAAAAATACATAATTAAATATTTGAAAATAGTAGGTAGATTAAGTACTGCACACGCCGGGAAAGAAGGGCTTCCCGGGTGAGTAGGTATAGACGGTCGACCGTAGAGAGGCCAGATAGTGATACGAAGCTGGCTCTTTTCACGGTTTCTCAAAGATATGCAATGAAATAAAAAAAAAAAACAATATTCTGCTAAAAAAGACCGGCCTTAGGCCTTTAATTTTGAATGAAATTCTTTTACAGTTCTCTCGAGTTGTTCCGCCCGAAACGTGATACTTCGAAGCCTGTTTTAAAGCATGTTATGGCGTCATTTCATTGCATGTTTGAGAAAAGACTAACAGGAAGAGAGATGGCTCGCTTTCTCTACTAGACACTTTGTGTAGGAGCACAAACCCACTTACGCGAGTGGACAACCCCGTCTAACTCCTTGTTTTATATTTGCTTTTCAGCGTTATTCTTCGATTTCTATTGTGGTGTATTGATTTTATAGAGTTCATAAATTATTTTCCTGTCTCTACAGTCCAGCTCCTTCCAAAAAGGCCATCATAGTTTTCCAATTCACTTTATCGAATGCCTTCTTCTTGAGTTACGATATAGGTACTTTCATATTTTCATGTATTACATTACATAATTATATATTTGAAAACAAATGTCAGCAATAAGAACGTGCACGTGCGGATTGCATACATTATCAATAATTTATTGTAATTTGAATAGATTAAATTTAAACGTGCGACCCATACGAGTACAATCGGAATTCGATTCGAAATCAATTTAAACTATATTGTTTACTAATCAAGTTTTTCCATTCCATCCATCCATCTCGTATTTATAGTATAATTAAGTCGTATTATTGTAACTATAATGTAGAGATAGAATACATAGCTACTCGTATAAACTTTCCTATCCTTCGGTTTACAATGTCACTAGTTAGTTTATAAACTAGCAGTAGTAGTAACAATAATTAAACGGTGATATACTTATATCTCAATTTTTTAAGCATTTATTATGTAGGTAAAGTAACAGAGATGCATGTCAAAATAGACTTGACTGTACAGACTTGTCAATTGAACAATCACAGACGCATAGTGTACAATGTGTTTGACTTATTATCGTATATATCGTATCGTATCGTATATAGCTCAGTCAGACAGTCTCCAAACTTAAGTGGCAGTGAGCAGTTGGACATTGCTCGTAGAATCGATGGCCGTTGGGGCAGAAAGGTTCTTGAATGGCGACCGCGGACCGGAAGACGCAGCGTTGGAAGGCCTCCAACAAGGTGGACCGACGACCTGGCTAAGATCGCGGGAAGAAATTGAATGAGGGTGGCGCAAGATCGATCGTTGTGGAGAACTTTGGGAAGGCCTTTGCCCAGCAGTGGACGTCTATCGGCTGATATGATGATGATGGTATCGTATCGTAAATTATGGCTTACTCGGTAGCCTTACGGTTGTAACCGACATTGTGCCGCTAGTATGTGCTGGCCTGCTTGGGCACATGAACCAGTAGACGTGTACCTAGCTTGACAACGTCGTCTTGAGATCAGTCTGTTAGTATTTGTCATCTAGGTGGAATTTAAATCGTGTGGTACGGAAAGTGTGATCATCGTGGTGGCTGTCCCCGCTCTGACTTATTAGCAACATCTAGAGAGAACGTGTACAATACATAATAGATGGCAGCACTGTACATGTCAATTTCAAGTAATAATAAGGTAAAAGATACAGATTGGCGGCACGAGTTGGCAGCACCTTTGTTGTGCAAGAAAATTTCCACATTTTAGGTGGCAGCACTGTACAAGTCATTTTCAAGAAATGATAAGGTGATAAAAGTCCCAGTGTTTCATCCTAGGTAATCATTACGGGTTTTTGAGTAATTTTGTATTGACCATCACCTAGGATTTTCCATGACACATAGGCAACAAGTATTACCTAATCATAATAATTACCTACTATTATTTACGTACGATATCGTCCTTAGAAACGATGTAGCCATAATTGGTATTGAGTAGGTGCGTAACGGATTGGTACAGGCAATTAATAACGTGCTTTAATAAAATTGAATACTAGAAATTTCCTGCCACTTTAATCGCGGAGAAGGAAAAAGGTATAACAGAACAATAATCCTCTTTTTAGGGTTCCGTAGTCAACTAGTTCCGTAGTAACAATTTTTTTTCGGTTACCTCTCGAACACCTATTTATTTATTAACACTATTGTGTGGGTGTCATTGAATAGGTCTTTTAAAAATAATAGGGGTCTCCAAACATTATTTTTTGATAAAGTCAGCAGTTTTGTAAATATACGCTCCGAAAATAAAAAATATAGCGTTCCCCCCTCTAACTTTTCAACCACGGGTTAAAAAATTATGGAAAAATTCATGAACATGAGGCCTTATAAGTACTTTCAATGAAATCTATATTGAACAAAATCGGTCGAGCCGTTTTTGAGTTATCGCAAAATTTCATAATTTTCTTAAATGGACGCAAGTTGACTTCCAGAAGGTAAGTAATTACAGTTACTTTGGCGTTTATTTATTTATTTAAACTTTATTGCACAATACAAAAAAAAGTACAAATGGCGGACTTAATGCCTTTAGGCATTCTCTACCAGTCAACCACTGGGTTAAACAGAAATATGTAGTCGGTGCAGGATCAGAGTTACAGAGTTTATGACCTTTTTATAGAGCTTGAAATCTTTCTGGTAACTTAAGTCTATTGTGAAGGATGAGCAACAACGGAACCCTACACTGAGCGTGGCCCGACATGCTCTTGGCCGGTTTTTCTAGTAAAAGTCATCCTACAACCTAAGCTTTATCAGCGCTGTAAATTCGTCACACTTGTAGGGATAGTAAATTACAATGAATAGAATCTCTGTCTATCTGGAAAACCTAACAAGTGTCGGTCAGGTCCAGGGATAGTGGCGCTACAAACAGCTTTCATGACGCAATAATGTGCATACGTCATTATTTTCATTATTAAACGTGAATAGCGATCTTTCATTAACCAAATTCACAACACAACATTGTTTACCGGAATGATTTTCAATCCTTAGTACTTGCGAAATAAGTCAAAGTCAAAGTCAAAATATTCTTTATTCAAGTAGGCCTAGCTACAAGCACTTTCGAATCGTCAGTTACAGAGAGTAGAGCAATTTATTCATAAACTTATACTAAAAATAAAATAAAAAAACATAAAAAACAACATTATAGAAATAAAAAAAAAATCCTAAAAAGGATCGTCAACACATAAAAAAATTATATAAATAAAAAACTAGAGTCTAGAATATATCTAGAATAAAATTCTAAATGTCAAAAATTATATTAAAAATTGTTAAAATTAAAATAAGCAGCAGCAGTCCCTGATGAAGAGCTCTATACGAGTTCGAAACATGCTAGGCCGGTCCTAACAATTTCACGTGAGTATACCTAAACCGCTTGATAAAATAATTAAATATGTCTCACGAAAGTTTAATACGATCATAATCTATATTGTTCTTATAAACACTATTCAAATTAAGTAACATAGCAAAAACCCTGTCACGCTCTGAAAGGCAAAAATATCACCAACAAAAACACATTGGTAATAAATTTGCAACATATAATTGCATTGTAGGGCCAATAAACGCCATAAGGCCATAAGGTACATACGCACAAATAGAAAATGGCGGTTCAAGGTTTTGGCTAGAAATCGTATTTGCCACTGGTAAGGGCGATTGACCACAACCACAAGGCTACTTTTTGTCAGATGTCTAAACAGCTGATTTATGCAATGAAGTTCTGTGTCCGATTAGATTATCTGTCTAATGTCTACGGCTAGGGACCAATTCGACGTTGGACACTGCCATCGATATTCGAGATATCGCCGCAAGATTACTACTTTAGCAATATGCGCTTTGCGACCGTTATGGCCGTGTTACCTGTTTTATTTCATATTTAAATAGTTCTCTATTTTGATTGGCGTTTAATTAAAATCGTTCAGACATATGTCTGTTAGGTATATAGCTAACGTGAGACCTAGATCAAAAATGTACCTGTATATTTCTAACATTTCTGTGATACCACCCTAAGGCATATTAACAAATAACGACGCGTTTGGCTCGGTTGGTAGACAGTGTAGACACCTGCCTACTGAGTCGGCGGTCCCGGGTTCGAATCCCGGCCGGGGCAAATATTTGTTCTTGGGTCATGGATGTTATCTATATATGTATTTATATATTATGTATATGGTCGTCTAGTACCCATAGTACAAGCTTTGCTTAGTTTGGGACTAGGTCGATTTGTGTATGATTGTCCCTTAATATTTATTTATTATTATTTATTATAAAGCAACTGGTTGAAAATTTCGATGTTTTAAAGCTATTGGTGCCTTCGAGAACAAATTGGAAGTTTACTCGTCTTCGCCCAGAAAGCCGTAGAGAGGTAGGTTCGAGTTCCGTTCGACGCATACAATTTTTCATTTCAACATTAAACTATTAAATATATATCAACTTTTTTTTCATTTTCCATTCAATATTGTTTAACCCTATCAGACGTTACTGCTTTACTAAAGATGTATACCTATTACTGATATAATGTAAGTCGTCGTGCTAAAGCCTACTGAATGTATCGCTAAATTCGAGGAATCGCAAAGCCCCGTTGAATTGACCTAGGTTAGAAAGTGTTTAAGATGTGCTACAACACAATGCTATTGCAACTGGAGGGTTCAATGAATCGTGGCGACTGACGACGACGCGACGTGATGACCGACTTGGGTTTGGTTTTTTAGGCGTCCTTAAAACGAATAAAACTTACAAACTCAACCCACATTCAACTTTTTGGTGCTGAAACAGTGCTAATGTTTCTCAGTGGTACTCAGTGATTATTACACCTACATTATTTTATAATTTTACGACAGAACACACAATAATGGTGAATTAAACTAAAAAAACAACTATGTACAAAATCTAAGTAACTGTCTTCACACATTAGGCCCATCTGGCATGTATGAACACCTTTATTTTGAATTAATATTTATAAAATGGGTAGTTTGACAGAGAAAAAGTGTGTTTTTCTCAGTCAACCTTTGACAACGGTATCTGTAAAGGTACCGAAATGTCAGGGAGGGTCAAATAATTAATATACGCGATATAATCCGTTTAAATTGTTTTATTAGCAACAGATGTATTAATAGCAACAGAATTTGAAAACTTTTTCACCGATATACCAGTGTCCACTACAAAGTTTTTAAACTCATCACCCTCATCAGCCGTTACTTTGTTAAAAGATAACGTCCCAGAATGTAGTAGAGACCTTAATTTTGAACATATCAGTACCTCATATGTAGTAAAGGCGTTTAAATCGATTAATGTCAAAAAAACTAGTGACCTCTGGGGGGTCTCCGTCCATGCTGTCAAATCCCTCATAGATATCATAGCGCCTGACTTAGTAGTTATATTCAATAACAGTGTAGATTGCGGTGAGTTTCCTGATCTGATGAAACATAGTAAAATAACTCCTTTATTTAAATCAGGTAGTACTTCTGACCCCAATAACTTTAGACCAATATCTGTACTACCAACATTTAGTAAAATTTTTGAAAGGTTAATTTTGTCTCAATTATTAAGACACTTTAATTTGAACAATTTAATGCATAACAAGCAATTTGGTTTTACGCGGGGTCGCTCGACATCCGACGCTGGAGTCGAGCTAGTAAAATGTATTTTCGATGCCTGGGAGGAATCACGAGATGCTTTA
Source organism: Apotomis turbidana (assembly GCA_905147355.2). Taxonomy (NCBI): domain Eukaryota; kingdom Metazoa; phylum Arthropoda; class Insecta; order Lepidoptera; family Tortricidae; genus Apotomis; species Apotomis turbidana. Next base: position 7,114,750 of record LR990297.1, on the reverse strand, counting down.
GGTATCTTCTGTGATTTATCTAAGGCCTTCGACTGCGTTAATCATGAGACACTGATCAGGAAACTACACCACTATGGAGTTAGAGGATCGGCACTGATATTGTTAGAATCTTATTTAAATGGTAGAATACAGAGGGTTGACGTGAATGGAAAGCGATCACCGGGGTCATTAGTCTCTATGGGTGTGCCGCAAGGATCAATATTGGGACCCTTCTTGTTCCTTATCTACATTAACGACTTGCCACAGCTCATAAAGACCCACCATGATATAGTTTTGTTTGCGGATGATACTTCACTTATTTTCAAAGTCGCACGAAACCAACAATCTTATAATGACGTAAACAATGCTATATGTAAAGTAGTGAATTGGTTTAATGTAAATAATTTATTGTTAAATGAGAAAAAGACTAAATGTGTTAAGTTTGTCACGAGTAACGTTATACACGAGCAACCAAGTGTTATTGTTAAAGATGAGGAACTGGAACTAGTTGATAGCACAGTTTTTCTCGGTATTACATTAGATTCTAAGCTCCAATGGGGTCCCCATATTGCTAATCTCTCGAATAGACTGAGTTCTGCAGCTTTTGCAGTTAGTAAGATTCGTCAATTAACAGACGTGAAAACAGCTCGATTAGTATATTTTAGTTATTTCCATAGCATTATGTCGTATTGCATATTACTTTGGGGCAGTGCGTCAGATATTAATATAATTTTTGTTCTCCAGAAACGGGCTATTCATGCGATATATAAAATGCACCATAGAGACTCGCTTAGAGATAAGTTTAAGGACATTAATATAATGACAGTGCATTGTCAATACATTTATGAGAATCTTATGTATGTACATAAGAACATTGCCAATTTTAAGAAGAACTGTGATATACATAATATTAATACTAGAAATAAGCATAAGCTCGCAGTGCCTGCCACTAGGCTCCATAAAATAAGAAAATCATTCATGAGTAACTGTGTAAGATTTTATAATAAACTTCCTAGAAGCGTAACTGTCTTGTCTGTTGGTAAATTCAAGAACTATGTAAAACGTAAACTTATTTCTAAAGCTTATTATAGCACTCAAGACTACATGAATGATAACGTGTGGTGGGATTAGTGAAAATGTTATGTGTAATTATTGTAACGAGTAGGTACCCATCAGGGTACTGATATTTTAATTTTAACAATTTTTAATATAATTTTTGACATTTAGAATTTTATTCTAGATATATTCTAGACTCTAGTTTTTTATTTATATAATTTTTTTATGTGTTGACGATCCTTTTTAGGATTTTTCTTTTATTTCTATAATGTTGTTTTTGGTTGTACCTTGTTTTGCCTAACCACTTTTTGCCTAATTTCAGTTTGCCTAATTTCATTTAAACTAATATTATTTAGCATAACTATTCACTTTGCCTAATTTTCATTTGAGTGAAAGTCGTTTCGTATAATACTCATTTCACATAATCTTATTTCGTCTAATTTTATTTGGCCTAATTTTTAATTCGTATAAACATATTTTGCCTATCAATTTTTGGCCTAATTTCGTTTTGCCGAATTTTTGTTTAGACTAATATTCGTTTCGTATTATACTTTTTTACATAATCTTATTTCGTCTAATTTAATTATTGCGTCTTCTGACGCTCCGCTTGCTTCGCTCGCTCCGCTATCCATGGTCATAAAACAAACCTAACCTAACCTACAGTTTTCGGTGTTTAGCCTAACCTACTAACTGCTAAATTTTAATATACTTCCATGCAAGCAAGCATTCTGACGCTCCACTCGCTTCGCTCGCTCCGCTATCCATGGTCATAAAACAAACCTAACCTAACCTACAGTTTTCGGTGTTTAGCCTAACCTACTAACTGCTAAATTTTAATATCCTTCCATGCAAGCAAGCATTCTGACGCTCCGCTCGCTTCGCTCGCTCCGCTATCCATGGTCATAAAACAAACCTAACCTAACCTACCTTTCACCTACCTTACCTAATTTTCAGCTATGTCCAATCAATACATAATAAAAATCGACAAGGTAAATATTATGATAATTCAGAATTAGACAAAAACTTTTTAGTTAAAACGTTATTCGGCTATGTAATGATTAGTTAAAATAAGAATCGACAAAGTCAGTTTTAGATAAAATAATATTCGACAAAACAAAAGTTATGAAAATGATCATTTACGCAAAACGAGTTTCGACAAAATAATAATTATGAGAAATGATATTATACATAATGACTTTAGATAAAATGTTCATTATGGTAAAAGTTGTTAGACAAACTGAAATTAGACAAAAAAAAATTAGACAAATCAAGGGAATACCGTTGTTTTTTATGTTTTTTTATTTTATTTTTAGTATAAGTTTATGAATATTGCTCTACTCTCTGTAACTGACGATTCGAAAGTGCTTGTAGCTAGGCCTACTTGAATAAAGAATATTTTGACTTTGACTTTGACTTTGACTATTTAAACAAATTGATGGATATTCAAAGAAAAGTACAGTCGGCTATAAAATTGTCACAAAAATGTTTTTTTTTGACAGAAACTTATTTATTTTGTTATAATAAGCAAAAAATGATCAAAAAATTTATGAACGACTAGCTGTGCCCCGCGGTGTTACCCGCTCATCCCACGGGAACACTACATTTATTCGGAATGAAAAGTATCCTATGTCCTTCCCCGGGACTGAAACTATCTATATACCAAATTTCATCTAAATCGGTTCAGCGGTTTAAGCGTGAAGAGGTAACAGACAGACAGACAGACAGACAGACAGACACACTTTCGCATTTATAATATTAGTATGGATAGTATGGATAAGGGGTTTAATGTCTAGGTAACAAAATTGATTCAAATTCTCTTGCAACTTTTTTAAAACACGGTGTCTTGTTTTGTTCGATTAAATACACATCATCAACACAATATTATGTAACATTAAGACATTTTTGAAAGTAAACATACATGGCTTTATATGCAGATTTTCGACGTAATAAGTAGTAAATATAAATATGTAGTAGCATTGTAATTACAATGCTTACCGCTGTACTAAAAGAAGTTATAGGTAGAATTTCTTTTGGTTAGCATTACCTACTTTGTTTGTAATAATAATATAGCTCCCGTCATTTTTTTAAATCACACTTTGAGACTATATTTTACAAATACGGGAAACAAAAACGTGACCCACACATTATTTTGAAAAAAAAAAATACAGTTTTTTTTCAGAAAATTGATGATGAGCTATCATCTTACTCAGAATCGTTTGTATATTCGAACTTCATACAAAAAAGTGTCCCAGGGGTTTCAGGCTTTGTCCATAGGCTAAGGTCACTCAGTATTAGAGCTTCCAATACAGGGATATTTGTATGGGTATGGGCAAGTAGCGGGATTGGAAGCCCTACTTAGTATATCCGTACCTGATGGGAAGCATAGCACTTCACGTATTTAAGACGCCTTATTCCTTTTAAAATGCTGATTGCTAGACATTTTCTCTATGATCAAACATGTTTCTTATCATATTATTGATGTTACTACCTAGAACAGGGCTATTGGGATGTATTGGTATATACTCGTATTTGAAACCTACAGTTTTTCATTGATAATTTTTGTTTGAAAAACTACTCGCAATTGTCAAAATTCACACGGAAAATTAGTTTTTTCAACTTATTTTCGACTGCACGCAATAAAAGCAGGAAATAGCTATGTTACTACCTAGAACTCGGGGAAAAGTATTATTTACTTCAAAAAGTTGGTTGAAATTATCAATACATTTGTCATAATATGAAAAAATAATTTTTTTAAAGGAATAAGGCCTATATACTTCACAGAAGTGGATATAATCTGATATAATCAAGAAGACGGAAAGAGTTACGCAATCGTGACGAAAGAAACTGCTGAATATTAAATGAATAAATATCGGACAACCTCCCGCAAATAGATCTAGTCCCAAATTAAGCTCAAGAAGGCTTGTGTTATGGCTACTAGATGACGATATACCTACGTACTTATATAGATAAATATATACTTAAATACATAGAACAACCATGACCCAAGCACAAATATCCGAGTTCATCACACAAATATTTGCCCTGGCCGGGATTCGGACCCGGGACCGCCGGCTCAGTAGGCAGGTGTCTACAAACCGAGCCAAACGCGTCGTCAATATTGAATGAAGGAATGTTTGTCTACTAATACATTTTAACAATCTTAGTTCGAACCAATTATATTCGAATCAATTATTTGAGGCGTATGTAACATTTTATGTCAACAAGCATCAAACTAAATCTGCCTGGCTTATAATGAGACAACCTGACTGATACATAATAAATATTTATGCTTCATACTAGTTGTATATGGTTTAGCATAATATCATTGGGTAAACCGAGAGGACTACTCCGAAGTTCATATTTTGCCGTTCCTATGCCTGCGAGTTATGAAATATATACCTTGTGGCTCTGGTTTCGCGAGTTGGTTTCGAGAATTTTGTAATTTTTTTATTTTTAATTTCTCCGCCATAAAAAAATCATATATAGGTATTATTGAATCCACAAAAAAATCCTATTCGCTCGATAAGCTGAATAGAAATTCACAAAGTCAAAGTCAAATTCAAATTCAATTGTAGCATACAAGCACTTTCAAATCGTCAGTTACAGAGAGTAATTTATTGATAGAATTATTAAATACCTACTAAAAATAAAATAAAAAATAAAAGAAAAATCCCAAAAAGATCGTCATAAAATTAAGAATCGATAAAAAAATGCCAATCGTTTTGCAAAGGAATATCTGGACACACAAAATAAGACACAAGGACACACGAAACAGAGACGTTTCACTGGCTCGGTCAATAAGCGTGAAGGCACGAAGTTCATTTTGTGGAATATAATGTGTGTAAGTACTTACAAGTTATAAATAGTTATAACTACCGACGTCATTAAGATGTGCGTACCGTATCGGTTTCATAAGGAATTTCCTACCTGAGTACATCTAAATAAGGAAAGTTGAGATTTCCCTGTGATAATATTCCATTTATTTTGGAATATAATAACCAAATACTATCCCTGCTAATAATGTCAAGGACTCGTTAGTTATACGAAAACCGTTTTGTATAAAGAACATTATATACACAAGTGCCCTTATTATTTGACCGTGGAGACTTTGCTTATAGTGACAAATCGCTGACATAGTTCTTCGTTTATCAACTTCTTTGTTAAAACTGTGCACTCGTGTTTCTTTTTTTTTTAAGCCACATCTTTTTACTATGGAGTAGAGTAGAGACCTTGTAGAATGTAGAGTTAGGGCGTATAGAGTCAGAAGCTTGGCTCTACGTGAGATCTCATAACTTTTTGACAGTGCGAGTCACTTTTTTTTGGGATCCTCATTTCTAATTCTATCACGCAGAGAAACTACAGCTAGGTAAGTCCAACTTCGAAAAGGAGGTTAATCGATGAATCCAACTCGGCTGGGCAGCGTGATGCACCGATATCTTCTCCATATCTTTTCGTCATATCTTCTCGTCGAAAATTCCCCAGTGCCTAAAGACGTCTTCGAACAATTAGGTGTTGCCAGTGATAACTGCCAGTCATAAGGCGGCTAAGAGTCACGCAAGGTACAGTGGAAAGGGTTATGCTCGGAGTTTCTCAGTTTTTTTTTTATGTCATAGGGGGTAAACGAGCAAACAGATCGCCTGATGGAACGCGATTACCGTCGCCCATAGACACCTGCAACACCAGAGGGGTCACAAGTACGTTGCCGGCCTTTCAGGCGGGAGTACGCTCTTTTCTTTCGGAGTTTGAACCTATCTACTTATAAAATATCATTGGCATGATGACTATACTTACAATAATATAGCTATAGCAGGAACAGCCAGCGCCGCGCTGATGAGGTAGAAAGCGCCGGCGAAGGAGGTCAGCGTGTTGAGATACACCTTGCTGTACAGCGGCGAATATATCACAGGCACCAGTGCTTCTGATATACTTATTAGAGAGCTTGTTTTACCTGTGAACAAATCATACAGGTCAATCATTCGTTCGTAATCGAAGAACATGTCGGCGGATCAATCGTGACTAGGGTTAGGATTTGGTAGCATACCGTGGTTCTAAAATGCATGGAGTCGCTAGTTGTATTGTTTTCAAAGTCAAAGTCGTATCTCAGAATATATATTTTATTTTATTTAACGGATATCAAACAGAAACAAGTAGGATAGGCTTACAATCTATATTCAATTAAACAGTAACCATGCATTTATTTCCTCGACATACATATAGCGATATTAGATACCATGATGTGTGCTGTATTATATCATAAATCATGGTATCTAGTATATCGCCATATATTTTTTGACTTCGACTTTGACTTTGAAAATAATTACAATTAGCGACTCCATGGATTTCAGAACCATCAAATATGCTACTAAATGTCCTAACGCTAATCATACCGCTCCAAGAGGCAAATTAAGATCAATTTATCAAGATTAACTTAATTTAATTAAGGAAAAAGTAGGCACTGTTTCCTATCAGGAGACCAAAAAACTAACAGAGAATAGAGTAAAGGTAAGTCATGGAAATAAAAATAAAACAATCGACAACAGTCTGAGAGTGACTCGAACCCGCGTTCTTTATTTTTTGGAGTAATGTTCTACTAACCTAGCCATCGCTACATAAGTAAGTTGGGTTCAAGTCCTTATTTTGATCTTCTCAGAAGCCGCTTAAGAGCTATAATGTGTTGTTTTCTTTTTTGTGTTAAATCAGATGCAATTCACGCAATTGATTATCCCTACATCATCGATCGATGTGGTCGCGCCTCGAAGTTTCTTCGAACGCGCGCCTATTTTGATTGACAAAATCGGAAGGCCGATTCGGGCACCCTGGAGCACGCTGTGGCGTAGGCTATTTAGCGCGACTCGAGTACGTAGAAAACCTTTTACGATTTTTTTTATGTCACTCTGATGGGGAATTTTATCTATTTGCTATTATTATCCTTGACTAAGATTAACATGTCGTTAAACATGTAATTATTTTTATGACCTACAATCTCTAAATGTCCTCATTAAAATATCAAAACAATAAAAAATATGACAAAATGATTCAGTAACATCTGCAATGTCTCACGTTTTTTCGTTTAATATGTGAATCATCTGTGTCATCTAGATAACTAGTAAATATATAGCTTTAACTTATTGTAGGTACATACTTTAAAAACAAGTGTTCTAACAAAGGAAAACTTTATATAAATTAATATCTCTGTATTAACAGAGGTTAAATATAAATACAATAAAGTACGCAATCCACTACATTGCAGGTGGAGCATCGAACCTAAGACTTCTGCTAATCAAGAGTAGTGCTCTGATACTTGAGCTACTGCGATGTTATGTGAAATTAAACAATATATACCGCCAAAGCGCCCTCTACTTTTTTTTACAAACTAACTTTGAATACCAAGGCTGTAACTAATATCGTTTTACTGTACTTTAAAAATAGGTCTTAAAGATTTTTTTCTTCGTTAACGATGTTTTTTTTGTTTTGTTAACAAAGAAAAACATTACAAAAACACGGAACGTGTGTATTCAGTTTCATATTAAAAAGATTAAAATAAAAAAAATATGGTGGATTTTTAGACCTGAAAGACCAAATTAGCCTTTTGTTTACAAGCAAAGAGTGTAAACAACAACGGCAGTCACCAATGACAACTTATATCTTATCTTTTTTCACACAAACTGACATAACTGACACCGTCACAGTGTAATGATAACAGTGCATCACAGATCATGAGTGACGTGCTACTCGTTTGATTAATTCAATAAACACATAAGGTATTCAATGTACGTGGTAACTGCCGCTAATTTATACTTAAGCTCTGCTAGCCGTGGGTTATTTTCCGAGACAATATTTACGTTGTTAGTTTGTGTATGATAGTATCAAGGCTGGGTTTCATTCATGAGTCTTGGAATAATAGATACAGACTTCGCACGGGAGCAATTCTGATAAATTATGCATGTATTATAAATAATATAATATAAACCTTCCTCTTGAATCACTCTAAAAATCCGCATCAATCTGTTACGTAGTTTTAAAGATCTAAACATACGTAGGGACAGACAGAAAGACAGACATCAGGAAGTGACTTTGTTTTACTTATACTATGTAGGGATGTTGAAACTCGATTAGTATTTTATTTTAGGTCACCCTAAATCTCACGGGGAGAAAATCTCACTACGTGGCCAAGACTTATGACAACCACGGGTGGTAATTCGTAATATACGATTCCCACTGACCGGGCGGAGTCGGCGCGCGCTCAAGCGCATCTAAATAATTGCCAAAGGAATGTAGAGCTTATGTGCAACAGTCAGATTCCGTATTCGAATGTTATTGGCGCCGCTGCTTATATCGCTTGCAGACGCGGACGGAGGTGCTCGGCTGTTGTCGTCGCGCGTAAGCGGCTCCGTTCGGTCACCGCCGCGCGCCATCGGCTCCATTCGGTTACCGCCGCACGCCATCGGCTCCGTTCGGCTACCGCCGCGCGGCATCAGCTCCGTTCACCCTAGAATTTAATCGCTCGGACGGACGCAGTCGGCTGCCGCCGGGCGCTCCAGCGTCCGCTGGAACGTGGCGGCAGCCAAACCCGCCCGACCTGGTCACTGGACCCGGCCCGGCCCGGTCAATGTGAATCGTACATAAAGCCCCATATCGCATATTTATGGCCTTAACACGTTCGCTGCGATATAAGGTTAAAAGACCCGATGCATGTGCTCCCACTCTGTGCGGAGGTGAGAAACGGTGAATTTGCTCTGGTGCGGCGGCTGTACTATGAGTATTTCTGCATGTACAAAAGAGACAAGTATAGGTTTGAGTTTAGGACCTTAAGGACAATTCAATAAAGCATTAAGATTGTGCTAAGGTTTTTCGGCCCGATAACGCACTGGCTGATATATTTTTCGATTCCTTGCGGGTACCGGGTCGAAAGGCCCATCATAGATTACAAGGTCTTTCCGCCCCCTCCCGCACTGTTGTAGATGATTGCATTGTTTACTTCCGATTAGTGTTGTGACTATGACGTTATTATAACGTATATTACGATAGTACATAATTCAATATCTCCTAGTGTCTGTGTACGTTTTTATGTGGCTTAAAGCCGTTAATAACGTCTCGACCAAATAAATGATGTAAGCGATGCTAAAGCTGCGTGGGGCACTCACCAGCCGAGAAGCAAATAAAAATGTAAAAAATAACCTTTCTGTGTGGAATGGCAGAAACGATTAATGCTTATTATATTTCTATAAGGCCCATATCTATTTCTTATTAAACGATATTATAAATAATATGTCGATAAGTTGTTGCCCATCACTAATAACTCTCTATTTTTTCCTGTTATTCAGTGCGGTTTCGGGTTGTAAGACCTTACACCTTTACATATTTATTCCTCTTAAGTAAATAGCAGGAACCCGGGGCGAGGCGAACACTGAGATAACCAACTCGTCTACTAATGATATTGATAGGTAGTTATCGAACATTTTAAGTTTTCGCATAGTTACAGTCTTTAATATCCGTCAATAGCTTACTAGGCCTATGAGCCCTACAACGCACTGCTGGATAGTTTAAGTAACAGGCCAATCGGCCTTTTAACGCACCATACGAAATAACGTCAGTTTCGGTCCCGCAGCGAACGTGTTAACATTCGGTTCGGGCCACAAACTCCTGCGATTGGGAACATTTACGAATTCACCCCAGATATGTAATATACTGTTTAAGCATCATAAAAAGAAGGGTGCTATGTTAAACATAAATTAAATATAAATTATTGTCTGTGGAGATCGTTCTTGGCAACGTATGGTGAAAATATCACTATCAGTCATGAATGAGTGTTTCATGAGAACAGCTCCAAGATACCAAATTATATTATTAACTTTTTATTTCGATATGACAATTAGAAGTAGGTTAAAATTAACTTCCAAGATTTGAGTACTAAGTTTGTTACAAAGTAACTAACAAACTTAGTTACGAGTACAAGTAGTGGAGTAGTAGGGCCTCGTGCAGGGTCCGTCCAGATTGTTACTACCGTATTGCCTGCTAACCCACCGCCAAACAGCAATGTTCACATTGTTGTGTTCCGGTGTGGGGGTAAGATAGCCGGTGAAATTACTAGCATAGAGGCATTCTATCTTCGTCCTCCGGGTAGGCAAGCACTTGTGACTCCTCTGGTGTTGCAGGTGTTTATGGGCGACGGTAATCGCTTTCCATCAGGCGATACGTTTGCTCGTTTGCCGCCTGACATAAAAAAAAAAAGTGAACCTAATAAAAGCGTGTTAAAAAAACTTAAAAACAATTGCAGCAATATCCAAAATACAACTTTTCACCGATTGATACAATTTGCTCGACGCACGAACGTCGTGAACTAACAGTGAACCGCCTTGGTAATTCTAGGCCAAAAAAATATTTGCTGTGTCCGATTATTTAAGATTGCATTGTTGCCAAGGACGGAACAGATTTCATTCATAATTTATACTTACCACTTGTTCCTACATTAGAAGCTGGTTTTCGCGAGGGTAACAAATGTGCAAATTTTGTGTCTATATTGGCTCCTAGAAATATTTTAAAATTCATTTCGTAGAAAGCTTTTTTAGGGTTCCGTACCCAAAAGGTAAATACGGGACCCTATTACTGAGACTTCGCTGTCCGTCCGTCCGTCCGTCCGTCACCAGGCTGTATCTCAAGAACGGTGATAGCTAGACAGTTGAAATTTTCACAGATTATGTATTTCTATTGCCGCTATAACAACAAATACTAAAAATAAAATAAAATAAATATTTAAGGGGGGCTCCCATACAACAAACTTGTTATAGATTATGGTACGGAACCCTTCATGCGCGAGTCGGACTCGCACTTGCCCAATTTTCTTTGCAACTGTAAACAATTTGAGATTATTTTAAAACAAACCTAACCGAACCCAATCAATAGGATGATATTTGCAGGAATAAAAATTCTGCGAAATGAAACGACGAAATAATTTTCTGGGAGTCAAATGGCTCCCGCAAATTTTAGTTGAAAAATAAACAACTTACGTTGGGATTTACGCTACAATGTGCCCAGAAACCTGGCTATATTCTTACGCTCATATTATTATGCTCATTCAGCGAAATAGTGGCCAGCTCTGGTGACTGGTTAAGCGCTAACCAAGAGAGGGGTAATGGGCGCAAAGGGTGTCCTTTTAACAGGCTTAACTTTACGATACGTTCACGGACCGAGAACCATTTTGTAAACTGCGTGCTGACAAAACTCATAAAAAACGTTCTAGCCAATAACAGCAGAACGAATTTTCCTTTATATCACTATACAGTATAAAACAAAGTCGCTTCATGTCTGTCTGTCCCTATGTAAATTATGACATGTAAAATGTATTAATTTTACCAATAAAAATCTGTATCTGTATCTGTATGTATGCTTAGATCTTAAAAACTACGCAACGGTTGTTTTTAATAGATAGAGTGATTCAAGAGGAAGGTTTATATGTATAATACATGCATAATTTATCAGCATTGCACCCGTGCGAAGCCGGGCCGGGTCGCTAGTAAGAACTATGAGAAATGTTCGGCTAATGACGGAGTAGTAGTTTAGCGCGCCAATAGGGCGGAGCGTCGATAAAAAAAACAGTGACAAAGTTACCGTGCCGCTGTACGGGTAGCAGTCTCTTCAAGAGCTCCATGCGAGTTGGGAACATGTCGGGTCGTTCCTGGCAATTTCACATGAGTGTAAACTGCATTACAATAACTGAGTAGCAGTTTTGCGAAGATAAATCGATGTCCACAGACTGGGTGGCATATCAGGAGGGTCATAAAAAGAGACTAATAATAACACTTGGCCCTCATGGTATCAGTGTTTCTACCTCCAATATATCAAATATGTAGCGATTGTGTTGGGATTTTAATGTTTCATATATAGATTTTTATGACGTTAGTATCATTCCACAGGCTGATAGGTACATTCTGGTTTGGAAAATTATAAATTAAAAAAATTATAAATATGATAAATTTATTGTCTTTAAATAAATTATAAATTATTATTAGCAACAAAATTAATTCTTCCATTCATATCTACTTAGGTCCCATTGAACTCGTTGGGTCAGGGACCTAGTTGGGAGATTTATCTGTATTCCGATATCAAAAGAAGAAGGCAATATGTGTCAATGATTTTAAATAATCTTCTCGTCTTATTTGAGATAGGTGTATCATTCTCGTAGAATCGTTTAGTAACAATGCTTATTATTATCAAAACAATATTAAGCTCCGTTGCTTTAATTAATAGGTATTTTTAATGATAAAGTTACGTATTTAAGCATTTTTTTGTTGTTATTTTCCTTACATTAATTCAAATGGCACTTCACTATTCCGTGATTCGTTTTGTTTTTGTTTCGTTTTGATTTGAGCTCTTTAATGTAGTAAAACTTTAAATTTGAAGTATTTATGCAAAAGGGAACCAACCCACATTAAACGTTTGTACTGAATGCTATAGTTAGAGGGTTCAATGTAAACGGTTTTGATATGTGGGCTGGTTCCCTTTTGCATAAATACGTCAAATTATGGTATAATTAGTGTTACTAGCTGCGCCCCTCGGTGTTACTCGCTCATTCCACGGGAACACAAAAAATTTCGGGATGAAAAGTAGCCTATGTATTTTATAATCCAGGGTGGCTACTCCATAGGTAATATTATCAAAAATGGTCCAGCAGTTTGAGCGTGAAGAAGTAACAAACATACAAACACAATCACTTTCGCGCTTATAATAATAGTGTGATAAACAGAATCATGAACATTCTTAACATTGATCATATCAATGCAAATCTCAAACCACGGTCCAACCATACCATTTTAAAGTTGAATATATCTTGGAAACTACCAGTCCTACTTCCACTAAACATAGTTAAGAACCAAATCTGTCCATCCGTTTGCGAGCTGCGATGCCACAGATAGACACACAGCTACACATTTGGACTTATAATGAAAATTGCTTTATGGAAATTCGATAAAATACATGGTTCGGAGAAAAACTTGCTATCGGAAAAACTAGGAAACACGTTAAGTCCCTAAGTCTTAAGAATTTCGAGAGTCTATTTTAAGCACGTACGCTGCAAAATGCTAACTATTTCAAAGACTCAATGAACTGATAATCATTCTGAGAACTTGTATCTGCAAAGGCAATGGATGTGTTGATGTTGACGAACGTTTACGTGTGGTGTGATGCTGCAAAGTTTGCTTTGTGATATTAATTTGAACGTAATTCGCATGTTATTGCGTAGTTCGTCAGTTAAGTGTTACAAATTTATTACTAAATAGATGTTAGTCACGATAAGATTCATATTCTTTGTACTTTTGCTTGATATTTGTTTCTTTGTGTATCTGTATGTAGATCTCACTTTTTAAAATTGACTAAGGAATTCACACACGTTATTATTTTCATCAATAGGCAATCCGTGTCTGTTCTTTTTATGTATGGTGCAAATGCAAGTGTCAATTTATCTTGGGATAAACGTTACTTTTTCTCATATGTATTGACGCTTAAATGCGTGACCAATAAATAAAAAGACCAAATCAACAGGTAACTCGCGTTTCTCTGTTTTTCGTTTCATTGTAAACATTTACTCTCTGTCATGGAATTGTCCAATACGAACCCGAAGATTAAAAACTACAGAGCTGGGCTTATTTAATTTATTCTTCACACCGTGACTAATATCCTACAGACAGGCCCGGACTTAGAGGGCCACGGCCCCTAGGCACTTGGCATTTGGGGCCCCTCCCCTATCTCAAAATGCTTTCCAGCAAATTAAATTCTACTAAGTATTGTAAGTGAGCAATAAGGAGAACATAAGTATCGTGCATCTTACTTCTGGGAGCCCTATACTGGCTGGACCCCTAGGCCCGGGTTTGCCAGGGGGTAAATACGGCACTGCCTACTACTAATAATCACAACACTCACCAACTTCATCCGCATGCACTAGCTTCGTAGCTATACTTCTGAGCGACGTGGCGCCCGCTGAACTGAACATGTCCAGAAGGGGTCCCAGGAAGTACACGGTACGAGTGGGCGCCATCGCGTACACGACGCTAGCAGCTATCCTGCTCAGACACGCCACGACGCCGATAACGCTGTCTTCTATCTTCCATCGCTTGCTGAAGAGGTATATCGTAAGGAATGAGCCTGGGAAAAAGAAATATAAGTTAAAACAATCTATGCGTTAAGTGAATATGACGACATTTAGAGATTTCCTTAAATAAAAACGTATATACATTCCTACGGTTTCTTGAAAAAAAAAAAAACAATTTAAACGGATTACATTTCGTATCTTCATTACTTGCAGCCTTCCTGACGTTTCAATAACTTTACAGCTACCGTTTGTCAAAGGTTGACTCACCAATCAGCAAAACCTGACGTCAGTGAGGCCACAGGTGATGCTTAAGTAATGAATATACGCGAAAAAATCCACTTAAATTGTCTTATTTAAACAGTATGGTGAGTATTCTCTTACTAGGTGGTAAACTCTTATAACGGGAGATGATAATTTGTAGGGCTTCTATTGGCCACAAAATTCGGCATTGGAATTCATTTGATTTTATTTTGTTTTGTTAATACGCCGTCTAAGGGACATGTCACGACTTCGGCGGCAAGCGGCGCGGCGGGCGGTTTTGCGTCGATTAGAGCGAGACGGCTATATCAGTGAGCGAGACACGTACCGTTTACCGCAGCCGCTGTAGTTGTCGCAAGTCGTGGCAGCCCGTATAGTACAACTACGCTTCGCGATTCTTGTCACGCGACATAGCGTCACCTGTCACTCTTTGTCAATTATTTGTATGGAGAATTGTAGTTCGGCTTCCGGTCCGTGACTCAAGATGGCCGCATGCGTTTAAGTTTCGTTGTTCGTTATTTATTCATTTTTGTTGTTCAATGTGTAGTATTGAAAGCGTATTGTGCAGTGGTCTAACGAATAAGTGTATAACTAATGTAGAATTCAACTTGAAGCGTACATAGCCCTTCCTGGGTCAAGGCCCGATAGTCCGTGTGGTTTTCTGTAAATCGCTATCACTTTACAAAAAGCACGATTTTCTCAACTCACCGTACAACGTGGTATCAATCCTCTATCTTGTCGCGGTGTGCGATTGGCAACGAGACATTGGCAGTAATGGTCGCTTAACAGTGACCGGTTGGCATTTTTTTTAATAGAAAAGAATTGTAGTTCTACAACGTAACCGCTAGGGCGCTGTATATTATCTATACAAATCGTTTACGCTGCCGCTAGCGAGTACGGTCACGTTAACATGGTAAGGGTACACAGACCCTGTATTTGCGTGCCTTTAATCTTTAATAATCGTTCGTTCGCTATATCCATCTCTTGTTTGCTTGGTACCCAATAAACTACGTTACATGAGCGATAAGGTTACATTCATCAGATTGTGCATAATTTCACGTGTATGAAAAAACACGTGATTATTTTACAATCATAAATGCTAGAACAGGAAATACTTCTGCAGTGACGACCAATTTTTTATGAGCAAAAGGTTATTCAGGAAAATCATAATATAACACTACGTCAAAAGGACTATTTTGAAAAGAGGGGATGCGACTGATGTTGAATTGAAGGAAATTTTTATGATTTTTCTTTTTAACCCAAAATAAATTTTGAAATTGTTTTTAGAATCCTCATAATTTAAAAAAACAATAATTGTATGACAACCATGAACCTAAACGCACTTTTTCACGGTGAAAATGGCAAATTACTTATATACGAGACGGAAAAAATTATAACATCCCCACCCATATAACACCCACCCCCCTCACGTACCTACACACACACACACACACACACTCTCTAATACACACACATACACTTGTACTTGAGCGTACCTTTCTGCTTGGAACACCCCGGGTTCTTTAGTCTTTAAGTTTTATTACTTCATTATTTGGTAATTGGCATGTTTTAGATTAAGTTAATACTAGCTTAGTTACATTCAATTAATTAATAATTGCTACACATAAAGTAAATAATTAATAACTTCTTGTCAAAACTGTGTAATTCTTTAGCGCCAGATAAACTGAAATTGCCAAACGTAAAATTGTGTCAACCTACGAGACAGGCTGAGCCTAGTGTAGGGGACACGGGTACTTCTGCTGAGGTGTAAACATTACCAAACAGTGTTCATTGAGTTCTTATTTCCTAAATGTATGGTAATTCATCTGTAAAAATGACACTGTATCCTAATAAACTATTTGTATTTGTATTTGTATTCTCCATACAAATACTGGTACCCAATTCACAGATGAGGTCATCTGTGGGTACGCCAAATATATGGAGCATATTTAGTCCTCTGTAGTAATTGAACTTTCACGGTCATTTCTGACTTTTAGAGCAGTCTAGTAGGTATAGGTAGTCCCACATAGACATTTGATCCGCTGCTGCGGCACAGAGAAAACTCAAAAAATAATTACTAGTAAAAAACGGCTCAGGCACTTGCCTTTATATACAGCTATATATTATAGGCGAAGTGTCAGTTTTGTGAAGATACAAGTCGCCGTCCGGAGACGTGGTGCCGTATCACGAGGGTCCTAATCCTAATCCTAATCTACGTCTCTCGACTACAGTACTGTCTGTGGAAGTGTTAATAGCAGTACGCACTATGGCATTTGTTTCGCATAAACTTTGATAATAACGCGTCGGAAAATCTTTGTGCGCTGATCAGGTCAAAAACGGTCCGACGGAGCTAACCAAATCTTAGTACCGGGACAGCTGGACGTCTATCTAGATGTCCGATGACATTATAGAATTATTATAACAAAATGGGCGCTAATCGTGTACCTACCTACATTTATTATCTCGACGTTCCGGACGTGATGTTTTGTCCATGGTTTCGAAGGGACCATGATTTCAAATCAGTTTATGGTTATAAAATACTTTTTACTCCATTACGGTTAACACGAACAAAATTGCGGGCAATGAAAATAAAATGTACCTTCATAAAAATAGAAGATAGGTATTTTACAAAAAAAAATGTCATATGTCCACTGCTGGACTGCTGCGCCGCCCTTATCCAATCTCTGCCCGCGATCCTTACCAGCAACCAGTCCTCCTTATTGGGGGCCTTCCCACGCTGCGTCTTCCGATCCGCGATCACTCAAGAACCTTTCTGCCCCAACGGCCATCGGCTCTACGAGCAAAGTGCCCCACTCACGGTTTCGAGTTAACAGCTGCTTACTAATACCTACAGATGATATGCGAAGATCAATAATGCGTCAGTCGATTTTTTACATCATAACCCAAATCGAGCGTTTGTTAGAATCATATATTATGTCAGGCAAATACGGAATTCCGCGAACATCTATATTCAGAACCTTATTCACACGCTGTCACAGTCAAGTATTCAAGTGTGACTGAAAAAAGCTGAAAGCATACGCAATGTTTAACTTTCCATGAGTAAAGTAAACCTTCCGATTTTATTGTTCTTATCAGAACAATGCAGATGAAAACATATTTTGGGAAGTAATTACAGTTTATCGTTCTACAAACATTATGGCGGATGTATACAGTATAATATTTGACTAGCCTCTCTCTATTTGACAGGTATTTCTTATGTTTGACTCTAATGGACATTAGACAATAGAGCTAGGGACATTGACATATGATTAGGCATCGAACTTCTGATAGCGCGGTAGGACTTTAGCGAGCTATGGAGCCGATTTAACATTTAAATACAATTCAGCCTCATTCATTTATTTCATTCCAAACTGCCTTTTTGGTTATTGAGTTTAAAGATCCCAAGCATTAAATGACTAAAATTATAAATTAAATATTTTTTTACCCAATATTAAACTATTCTATTATAAATTGACATCAAAAAATAAGTCATATTCGGTCAGTCGCAAATGTTTGCGTATTTTATCATCAATCAATATTATACAGTATGTATACCTAAATATCAGTGAGTCTCATAATCATAAAAGATATTTTGGAATCGATCAATTATCAATTTCTTGAAAATTTTACTAGCACTGATATGAAAAATAATTGTGAAGGTTTTTTCGCTATGTGACCCACATAGTAAAAAAAATCTCTACTTCTCGTTTTATTTGTGTTGTTCAACTGAATACAGAGCCTTAACACACTAGCCGCGATACAATATGGCGCATCGCTGGGAATTCGCTACGCGCTTGCCTAGCTTTCAAACTCGCTCACAAATCACCTATGTGATAAGGTTCATAAAGTCAATTGTTTTAAAATGTGTCAAAAGAAAAGGTGTCACCATAACAGTCTATTTCCGATCTTTCGAGCAAACCTCGACGATTTCAGTTGTTTCTCCAACGACCTATGAAGTAACTGACCGTGTCGGGTTTCCGAAACACAACTAACGGTCAATGTCATATAACGTAATACTCGTAGCGTACTGCACATTCATATACTGGAAGCCTTTGCGCGTGGAACAAAAGTCATAACCCTATTTTTGCTATACCGTAATCGCGTAATAAGTATTCTATAAATTTTGAATAAATATTATAAATATTTAATAAAATAAAAAAAATATTAAAGGACAAGCATATACACAAATCAACCTAGTCCTAAACTAAGCAAAGCTTGTACCTACTATAGGTATACTAGACGACGATATAAATAATATACAAATACACATAGATACCCAGGAACAAATATTCGAGTTCATCACACAAATATTTGCCCCGGCCGGGATTCGAACCTAGGACCGCCGGCTCAGTAGGCAGGTGTCTACAAACTGCGCCAAGCGCGTCGTCACAACTACAACATTCTAAGTATCATCATAAGTCAGTGGTTGAAACCAATTCTGTAATTTTGATTTGAGGAAGCCGCCAAGATATTAGTAAAATATAAATGTAAAAATATATGTTTTGACTACCTGCACTCCGCGGTATTTCCCGCGTAGCTTTTTTTAAAGTACCTTGGATATACATTACTATGTGTTAATATAGGCTTGCAGCTATCCATGCCAAAATTTATCAATATTGGCCCAGCCGTTTGAAGATGTAACATACATTCAAACACACTCACTAACTTTTGCCTTTATAATTTTGTGTGTGATTCGGAGACCTCTAAATAGCCAAAAAATTGTATTAATTAACAAAACTTAGATATCAGCATGTAAAGCGTAATAATAAGTGTAATATAAATATAACTGTATGCATGTACGACTTTTTTGTTTAGCATCGTATTCTTTTGTTTGATTTTGTCGAGTGCGCATTGTTTTAGCCTTCGTGCGAATGTTTTGATGACTGAGCTAATATTGGTAGCAGGTGGTTTCGCAATTTTGCTATTCACTCAGTTTACACCTTATATCCGTGGCAGTCTCACAATACGACAGATCAAATCAGCTACTCTTTATGAAATGTCAAAACAGTTTAAAGTTTCTATGAAGATTCTTGCTTGTGATGTCATAAAAATCAGCAGACAAAACACGTCTTCTTTTTAGCTTTTGTCTAATTAAAAAGAGTAAATTGTCCAAAGGTTAGTTGTAGTTTATTTTGTTCCGTGTATTTTAGAGTGTGTGTTTAGTGGATGGATGGCACAATTATTTTTTATTATAGACAAATACCGTATTTGTGACGTTGCTTCGACACGATGCTTAATTAACCAGGAGGGTTCCGATATTCCAAATTTGAACTTCATATTTTCTTTTTTTTTATGTCATAGGAGGCAAAGGAGCAAGCGTATCGCCTGATGGAAAGCGATTACCGTCGCCCATAAACACCTGCAACACCAGAGGAGTCACAAGTGTTTGCCTACCCGGAGGACGAAGATAGAATGCCTCTATGCTAGTAATTTCACCGGCTATCTTTCCTCCACACCGGAACACAACAATGCGAACATTGCTGTTTGGCGGTGGGTTAGTAGGCAAAACGGTAGTAACAATCCGGACGGACCCTGCACGAGGCCCTACTACTCCCATATCGTGCTGTCCCGTTCATTCCGATATTCTTCAACAGGAGGTTGAGAGGGTACTTTTGACTTAGCAAATGCTTGGTAATAGGGTTCCATTTTTTGTTATCCTGTTCTTGTTTTACGTGGCTTGAAATGTATCAGGTCTGGTTAGACTAGAGAGTCGGACTTTGTGTGGAAGTATAAATAAATAATAAATATTAAGGGACAATCATACACAAATCGACCTAGTCCCAAACTAAGCAAAGCTTGTACTATGGGTACTAGACGACGATATACATAATATATACATACATATATAGATAACATCCATGACCCAAGGACAAATATTTGCACAAATATTTGCCCCAGCCGGGATTCGAACCCGGGACCGCCGACTCAGTAGGCAGGTGTCTACAAACCGAGCCAAACGCGTCGTTAACTCGCTAATAGGATTATCTCTGCGCCACAGGAGTGATCTTTAGCCTGTATAAGTGACCATCTATTGAGCAAAAGCCCATGGTCTCCACGACTCCCGATCAGTTGTTTCCTCCGGCCAGCCGTTGAGGAACTTGTCTAGGTCGTCTTATCGTTTCTGCCTAGGGCTGCCTCGCCTGCGCTGCTAATATTATGGCAACCACACAGTGGCCAAGCTAGTCCAGCTTTCCGGGTACATGCGATAGATGTGGCCGCCCAGTCACAGGGTTACGATAGCAACCATAAAAACTGGCCATGTGCGAGTCGGACTCGCGCACCGAAAGTTACAAACACTTTCCATCTTAACTGGACGGGGTTAAGTTTCCACCTGCTATGTATGGCGCCGCATACAAAATGAGGTGCAATATCAACGCAACCAATTACGTATGTTGTATGGGAGCCCCATTTAAATATTTATTTCATTCTGTTTTTCGTATTTGTTGTTATAGCGGCAACGGAAATACATCATCTGTGAAAATTTCAACTGTCTAGCTATCACGGTTCATCAGATACAGCTTGGTGACAGACGGACAGATATGTACGGACAGCGGATTCTTAGTAATACGGTCCCGTTTCTTACCGTTTGGGTACGGATACGGATACCCTAAAAAATAAGTAAAAGTAAGCCTTACCCACGCTTCCAACGAGGACAGAGTATGTGAGGAACAGGCTGTAGTCCACCTCCGTGAACTTGAACTTGTAGCGTGTGAACCAGTATGTCATTTGAGCTTCACCTGTGACAAACAAATAAAACATTTGAATTTTGAGTAATAAAACATTATCACTAAGGCTACCTGTCCAAAGAAAGATGTGTGTAAAATGGACCAATGACAGTCCTCAGATTAAATGCACTTATTTTGGGCTTCACAAAGATGCAACCTGATTGGTTCATTTTCTATGCTCCGCTTTTATGGACAGGCATCCACCCCGGCTTCACAGTATCGCAAAGTTGACCTAGGCGAAGTTGGCCGAAGTATAAGTTTCTGCAGCGAAGGTCTCCACACTATCATATTTGCAAGTAGTGTAAGGTTAGGGTAAAACCTGAGTAATGGGTCAAAACTTCAAGAGCAAATCATGCCAGTCTAGTACATGTCAAAAACGATCTCACTGTTTCAATAATCTAAGTTGTATCCTCGAATGACGCGACCCATATAAGAAGATTAAGAAGCCATGACTTAAGAAGTTTGTTTGATAATTTATTAGCATAAGGTTAATTATCCTCTGTGGCTGTTAGATAAAATTTGGAATTTGTGTATCGGATAAACATGACATATTTCATATGACTTGCCGTTTTTTCGTGGAAAAGTTCAGATCATATATAAATAATTTACAAAGGCTTGATATTTGACATGGGAATTCCTAAATCTACGGTGAACATAATAAATAAATGAGCCACAGTGGAATGCGTTATCAAAAAGCTAATGTGACATTCGCTTATTGACAGAATCACAGTCACCTTGTCGGGAGCAATAAAAGGAACTTCACTTTTTAGTGATAATATTTGCTACAAATTATTAGGCATGATAGGGTTGACAGATTGTCAGGCAGAGTATAGGGTGTTAACCTCACACATTAAAACTTATAATGATGACGATGTCCTCCTTGACGAATCCGTTAACGAAGAAGAAGGTACATTCATGCAATGGTTTGCCCAGAGCAGATTTTATCTAGTCAGACCATCGCATGGATGATCTACCAACGTGGTCTCGTGCCATCATAGTATGTTAAGTTAGGTAGTAAAAAGATTACCATGTTGACCATCCGTAGGAAAAAATATGACATAAGCCAATGCAGTGTGGAGGAAGTTATTACTGCGGAAGACAATATATCTGTTTAGTTATCTGAGCAATAAATACAGCTAAAAGTGTCATAATACATAAATAAACATTGTAATTAAAGTAAGTAATATTTTAAGTCACACAACCGGTTTGTGTGTTTGCTTTAGGCAATTAAAGCCTCGTGGAAAAATAGTAATCACTCATCAGCAAATATTATAAAGGCACATTATAAAACAAAGCTGTGTAAAACTATTTCTCGTTTTTTATATATAAAGGCTTGTATCTGTTGCTAATTTTACCAAATATAAGTTGTCAGTGTAAGTTCAGACCGCCAAGCGATACTCGCGGCCGGCGGTCGGAACATACGCCGAGCGAGATACATCTTTGTTGATAGTTCTTGTCTTCGAGAAAATTAGTGACGTAAAAAGTGTAAAGAACTCTCTTTAGGGCGAATGCGTTAAGCCAAATCCTATGGCAATAGGGCGACGGCGGTGGGAATTTCGGACTACGTCGTGTTCGTTTCTTAATCGTCTCCCTGCACATAGGCGGTCAGATGAGTATGGTCGCTCCTCGACTCCAGGGACTGGAGGACGGTTTCAGCAACACATCTGACGACTAAGCAGCCCTATTTAGGATCGCTCTGCTTACCTCTACACAGGGGAGGGGCCTAGAAAAGGTGGCCTAAGAAATAGTAAAGAGAGAGGACTCGCCGGCAGTGTAAAGAGCTAGCGATCAACCATTTATTGACCGAGCGAGCGCCAAACTTTGGCTTTTAGCTTGGCCAAAAAATCTTTCAGTAGTAGGTACGAAGTATCGTACACTCCCAATGAGTCGAACTTTGTGTGGGACTATACATGTGTGACCATATGTGTTTTGTTATTGACACGGGATCTATATGTTTATATTAAAGCGAAAAATTGAAAATGTTAAGCTTTGAGCGGAATTTGAACCCAGTCCACGGTTTTTCGGGCCAGACGGGTGAATTGCCAATTATTATAGCAAAGCCACTAGCTAAAGCATCGATTTTTTCAACCAATTACATCTTTCTTATATGCCTTAGGGAGGCATCGCATGCATGACGGGATCTATATTATCTTTTGTTTGCTTCTTGTCCGCCTAACTGCTAGCGGGCTTCTATTTTGACAAAATGCTAGTATGAGTGACAGATGCTTTGTCACTTCTTTATCGCGTGATAAACGCAACCATCATAGCTCCCCTGGTTGGCGATGAATAAGTGCTTTAGATGGAGTGAGAAGTTATTTACTCAGTTACTCAATGCTTAACTGGAAGAAATCTCTTATGGAAATTAGTTCACCTTTGTACCTACCTACTGTAAGGTCGGGTTACTTTAGCCCGGGGGGGTAACATTGCCCTCCCATTAGAAGCAACTTTATTCAATAAGTAGGTAAATTCTGAAAAACCATATCTTATGACATATCCACTTTTGAGTGATCGCTGTTGCGGGTTTTAAAAGTTTTCTTAATAATAATAGAAATGGATTGAAATGGGTGGACCATGTTACCCCCCCTTACGGTATGTTAGATTTAGACGACCGTAAAATGAGTCGCATAATTTCGGTCGCGCCATACTTAGTGTGACGTGATCACTTGATATGATGTATGGCACGACCGAAATTACGCGACTCAAATTACGCTAGTCTGGCTTCACCCTTAGGGCCTTATCACACTTGCAATTTGCGAGCGAGTTCGCCGCGAGTGCGCAGCAATTTCGCCGCGAGTGCGCAGCGAGTTCGCCGCGAGTGCGCAACGAATTCGCTGCGTACTGACGAATGTACAGTATGGCGTCCCTACTCAAGACGCGGCGAACTCGCTGCACGCTCGCAGCGAACTCGCTGCGCAGTAGCGGCGAACTCGCTGCGCAGTCGCGGCGAACTCGCTGCACGCTCGCTTCGCTTTCAACTCGCTCGCAAATCGCAAGTGTGATAAGGCTCTTAGATGGATTTCAAACTTTTTTTGTGTACAAGGAAGTATTTATATACACGCATTGCTTAAAGAGGTCAATCATTTATTTTGATAAAGGGTGATATGGGTAAGTGAAATAGATAAAGCATTTCCATATCAAGCTAGCTTGACACGCGTGAACGAGTTAAGAAATAGCTCATTTTAAGATAGGTCACGTAGCGGATGACCTAATGAACTATCGATCTCTTAGAATTATTACCTATGTAATTAATGTTATCACCCCACCCCGGGATTTTCGGTGCACGAATGATTTGAGACTAGGCCGACAGTAGACCTGAGCAGTGGTCGGATTAGGATGTGCAATTTCCCGGGACTTCGTAACGTAATATTAATATGGTTATAACTTAATCGATTATAATCGTAAAGCTTAAAAAAATGGATTTCGATCAATACCTAATATTGTTTTTCTACTCCTGTCCTGTATATGTCATAGTGTCAAAAATGTTATTCCTACACAGATCCTGAATCTTATTTGATTGATTTGTTACTAACTTGTTTCAACCAGAGTTGGCAAATTTTTATTTTGAATGAGAATAAGAATGATCGGCCAGACGTCATTTACTCAATTCCATCTTCCTGAAAACAGACTACATTTTTGAAGGATTTATGTAATCAAACAATATTATTTGTAATAATCACTCACAGATTAAATAAAATAAATAAATAATAATAAATTTATTCAAAAAACATATTACAGCTGTGATGACTACGGACTAAACAGACTTATAACTAGACGATAATACTACGCGCCTGAACTAGGATAATCCTGTGTGATTAACTTATTTCAATGACGATTAAATTAGTTTTACTCGCTTTTTTCTGCTTTGATTTATTGTAAAGCTCCCAATTCAAAATAACCTATACTTGAATGATGGTCAGTTGATTTATTCTTACGGTGCGTCATTTAAAATCACGATTTGTTATTGAATGCCCAACTCTGGTTTCAACCAGAATGACAATAAAACAATAAATGGATGAAGACAGGAGAGGTCAACAGAAACAAAGGTCTTACGTTATCGTAAATAAACGAGTTAGACAATAAACAAAGTATTTAATTATATACTAAAGCAGTTACTACGTTGTTAGGATCGTTTGTCTAAGCTTCTTATGTACAAGTGAACTGATAATATTGCGGTTTGTTGCCATGTAAATATAACTTCCTTTATACATTTATTCTACAAAATGTTCTTCGGTTCCCGCAAGGCTCAAATAATGAATACCTACACTGTATAAAAGTTATCCTTTTTTTTTTTTGACTACGAACTTGGTGGTATCCGCAGTGGTAAAGCAGCTGCCTACTGACCCGGCGGTCCTGGGTTCGAATCCTGGCCAGGGCAAATATTTGTTTGATGAACCCGGATATTTGTGCTTGGGCCATGGATGCTACCTATATGTATTTAAGTATAAATGTATCTATATAAGTATGTACATGGTCATCTATACCCATAACACAAGCCTTCTTAAGCTTAATTTGGGATTAGGTCGGTTTGTGTGAGGTTGTCTGATATATATTTATTTATTAACTAGAGGGCGCCCGTAACTTCGAACGCGTATTTTTTTGTACCGTGGTCGGGTAAAAGGTATCGTATAACCATCTTTAGATGTCCAGCTATACTTGTACCAAAATTAGTTAAAATCTGTCCAGCCGTTTCGGCGTGATGCGAGGACAATGGAAATTATGACCAACAGATGGCGACAGGCTATGGCGCCGCGCGCCCAAACAAAACAAATGACAATCCTGCATCAAGCTATCGAGATTTTTCCTGACATCATGACCCCTCTCCATAGAATAGTACATTACATCAGAGGCCGGGAAAATGAGGATTTCCGGCCAAGTAGGTATATACGGATAGTGATACGAGGCCGGGAATCCGTTTTCACGACGAGGCATGTATAGTGCTTTTCTCAAACATACAATGAAATAAAAAATATACTTCAAAGAATAACATTAATTGACAAATATTTTAGTCTAACAACCCACCTTTAAAAACAAAACCTGCTTGTTGTCAAACCAGCCAGCTGTGTGAATGACCTTGTTGTTGAAACCAAAAAAAAGTTACTTCGCAGGCCTAGGCCTGAAAAGCAGTATGAAATCCCTTTACAGTCCTCTCGAGTTGTTGCGCCCAAAAAGCGATACTTCCGAGCCTATTATAAGGAACGTAAAGACAATATTTCATTGCATGTTTGAGAAAAAAATATTTTCAATACCAATTAAATTTAGAATTTTATAATAGTATAGATATTATTTATTAAAATGTGTCGGGTGTGTAACGGTCGGAAGCCGAAAAAAATTGTTGCGATGTTATAAAATGATGTAGAAATTCTTACAGCTATATTTTATAATTCTTGAGCAACCAAGACCGCTACTACATACACCACGAATAATCTACATACAATATTTCATACCACCACTACTCGTAATTCGCAAGTCTTAATGAATTAGCAGTGTTCGGATTAAGCTGTGTAATTTGGGGTGAATGACCTTAAACGTTGTATGCTAAACTAAATATGGATATGCCCCGGGGATTTCCGAAAAGGCCGTTTTTGGCGACATTATTACATCGCTTAGCAGTGCACTTTTAGGCAATAGACTAGAATAAACTAGACTCGGTTTAGCACGAATTTTCAAAACGATATTCCTTGTGCTAGCAACATTAAATGTCAAAATTGGCGGCAATCTTGTATTAAACAGATTAAAGGCTTGTGATGATAGCCCAGTTTCGCTCTAGGCGGAGTTGTGCTAATATCATTAGGGAGGATTATAACATCGTGATGGGCATAACGAAAATGGGTAAATAATTGGTAAATATGTCTAACCATGGACTAGTAATTATTAATAATTATAATAATAATAAATAACGGGAAACCTCGATCGGTCTAGTCCCGCAGTAAGCTTTAGTAGGCTATGGTATGTTATGGGTACTAGACAAAAATGGGTCATTATTCGAGCGTTTGTTCCGAATCACTTTCGTGGTCACATTTTTGTAGAAGTGGCTGCTGATTTCGAATTCGTTTCTGGTTAGGAATCTAAGTTTACCGGACTTCTAACAAATATCCGAAAATGGCATCAAAATCTACGCCCAATTCTTCCAAATATGTCCACGAAAGTGAGGTTGAAACGCTCGAAAAATGACCCAAATATAGACTTACATAAGTAGATAAATATACACTTTACGTAGAAAACATGACCCTGGCGACATTTGCTTTCATATTTTTCTTTATCATCTCATTACGGCGAACGGCTAGACGGATTTTAGCCAATTTTGGTACAGGGATAACTACGGACATCCAAAGATGATAATAGGATACTTTTAGCCCGACTAAGGACCAAAACACAATTAAAAGACGTGACATTGCATCGTCGTATGACGCGACATCGTGCCACGATGCAACGTCGTGAAATTGTAATCTGAATTTTAATTTTGCATCTTGTCACATGAAGATAAAGTTAACTTTGGATATATGCATTTCCACGACACGACGTCGCATCGTGGCACGATGTCGCGTCGTACGACGATGCGATGTCGTGTCTAGTAATTGTGTTTTGGCCTTAAGATATAAAAAAAATACGCTTACAAAGTAGCGGGCACCGTTTAGTAATTACATACATTGCAAGTCAAATAAACGTTTGTAATAAACCTGAGCCAGCAAGTACGTTTCTTTGCAAAATGTTTCCGAACGTCACCATTGAGTAACTGCATATTATATAGCTAGTTTTATAAGTGATTCAATCAAAATAGCATTGAATACGTGACTTTATTATGTATTTTTTGCGGTCATAGATTGCGTAACAAAACAACTGTTATAAGAAAAGGAGGCGTGTAAGAGTGACCTTCAACACAAAAGCTAACCTACTATAGCAAGTCGCCAAAAACTATACTTTTTTTTATAATTGACCCAAAGGATAATTCATCATCATCATCGTCATCATCATCAGCCTATTCTTGTCCACTGCTGGACATAGGCCTCTCCAACTGCACGCCATTTGCAACGCCGAAGGATCGTTCCTCGGCTACTCCAGCTCTTGCCAGCCACCCTGCAAAGGTCACGCTCCACCTAGTCTGAGGGCATCCCACATTACGCTTGCCGATCCGCAGTCTTCACTCAAGGACACGTTAACCCCACCGGTTATCGGTTCTTCGGCTAACATGGCCCGCCCACTGTCATTATAAAAGAAAAAAACCGGTCAAGTGTGAATCGGACTCACGCACCGAGGGTTCCGTACAAACACTCCATCCTTCAGTGGTTGTTAAGTTTGCACCTGGTATGTATAGCGCCCCATACAAATGAGGTGCAAATTAATTATTTTGTTGTATGGGAGCCCCCCTTAAATATTTATTTTATTTTATTTTTAGTATTTGTTGTTATAGCGGCAATAGAAATACATCATCCGTGTAAATGTCAACTGTCTAGCTATCACCTTTCTTGAGATACAGCTTGGTGATAGACAGACGGACGGCCTATAACAAGTTTGTTGTATGGGAGCCCCCCTTAGATATTTAGTTTATTTTATTTTTAGTATTTTTTGTTATAGCGGAAATATAAATACATCATCTGTGAAAATTTCAACTGTCTTGCTATCACCGTTCTTGAGATACAGCCTGGTGACAGACGGGCGGACGGACAGCAAAGTCTCAGTATAATAGGGTCCCGTTTTTACCCTTTGGGTACGGAACCCTAAAAATGTAACGTGATCCACTGCAACGTAAGCGGGACTCGAACCTACGACCCAGTGTTTCCGGCGTTGTGCTTGTGCCCTACAAACTGAGCTATCACGTCGTTACGTCAACCACGCCAAATCCTTGATTTCATAATAAATCACACAGGTTGTTGGTGGTGGTGTTCCTAAAAGGTTCACAGTAAATATTGAAGTGTGTCCGGACCTGGAGGCAAGAGAATTTCAAATGCTGTAAATATTTTGTTCATTTAAAGTCTATTCACAGCATGAAAAAAAAAACAACTGTTTATTTCACTTTAAAAGAAATAATGTAAGTTTTAAGAAGCTTGGGGGAAATATTCAATTAATTAAGATTATATAACTAAGCCTTAGCATAATTACTAAGTAGGTATAGGTCCCTACCTATACTTAGTAATAGAATCCTAAATACAACTAAGTATGTGTATTATTTTATTGTTTATAGTATATATAATTTTTTTGGCCTATTATGATCTTATTTATAAAAAAAATAGCTTTATTTTAAAATAATAATTTGTTTTTTTTTATACAAGAGTGACCCAGCCTGGAAAATACGAACAAAAGCACGATTTGATATAACCTAATTTAAAAATTAATGCAAATTGGTCAATCAACTATTTTCTGCCACTCGTTGCGTGGTGATGCCCTGGGTCACTTTTTAAAACTACAATTTTCCGTGGTTATATTTAGCAAAAGCTTTGTAATTTAAGGAGTTATAAGCTCATTCTTATGTAGACTATCTCCTGACAATACCAGTA
Source organism: Apotomis turbidana (assembly GCA_905147355.2). NCBI lineage: Eukaryota > Metazoa > Arthropoda > Insecta > Lepidoptera > Tortricidae > Apotomis > Apotomis turbidana. The sequence continues at coordinate 7,085,156 of LR990297.1, read as the reverse complement.
ATGTCAATTATCAACACTTTTCTTAGAAATGTAATCACTATTATCCCCTGGGTGACGGACAGAATAACAGCAAGAAAAAGTTGTCCACCCAAATACAATGTGTTCACGTAATTTAAAATAAAAATTCTAAAATATGATGTGCGATTTAACATTAAATACAAGCGATAGGCTAATATTATGTTATTGAATCTTTTAGTTTACTTTACATAGAAAACTACCGTGATTCTCAGACATTTTACATAAAAAAATGTTCAGTATCAGTGTTCGGCTGGCCGCCACGACTGATCGGCGCTCCTGATGATGAATCGCGTATGTCTGAGACTTATTAAAATACATAAACGGGCTTTACTCACGTCGTAGAAGTCGAATAATGCACGACATGTTTCGAATCGGTACGCGATTTATATTTTTTTGTATATCTCTGCACGATACGATAACGTGGCATCGAACGATATCGGATACCAGATTCTGCATATTAACTAACTGTATAACTGAAACCTCCAAGAACTAGGCGGATAAACTTTATTAAGAACGTAAAACAATGCAAACATCATTAGTTGAATTAATATCTTGGTCATATTGTATTACTTTGTGTTTAGATACCTAAGTACACAATACATAAATAACATATTTTTGCGAATCGAATCGTGGGCCTGATAAAGTAGGCCCCCGTGGTCAATGACTTTATCGCTATCGCTACCCAGAAATTCAAAAATGCATCAATTAATTATTTATATTGACAATTTTCAAAACGAGCCAACATTAATCTTGGTGACCCGACAATAACTAAGGCTAAGGCCATACACGAGACATTACATGTTCGGTAACTCCTTACACAGTCCAAAGAGATATGCATTCGCTTGTAATGTAACAAGAGAAAAAAACAAATGAAATGTTCATATAATTTTTTGTCAAAACCAATAGTTAAAAACACGTTAATCTATGCACAATAATCACTCTCCAATCATTATAAAAACGGTTTAAACACACGTAAAAATGCAGGAACGGCCAGAGATGAAGAGCTCCATACGAGTTCGAAACAAGTCGGGCCGTTCCTAACAATTCTTACGTGAGTTTAAACCTTTTTTATACCTAATTATTAAAGATGTTTCACGATAGTTTTAATAATATGAAGTAACACACTCTTTAAATCTACATACCTAATACTTGTAACTGGTCGTACCTTACTGATTTAAGTACAAACTTTCAACACCTATTTCACCTCCTTAAGGGGTGAACTGTAAAATTATCACAATTAACTACTTTTGCTGTGAGTTTAAACCATTTATAATAATTAAAAAATATATCTCACGATGGTTTAATAAGATTATCGTAAAATTATCCTATGTGCACCTATAGTTTTGACATTAATAGGTTACAAACTCGGTGTAAGAGATTGCTTGTTAAAGCATGTTAATAAGTTCAGTGAGACCCCAGCCTTACTTCTTTTTGAAAGTGTATCTGAACGCTCTTTTTTTGCTCAAATTCTTTTGGGGAACTTGGCGCCAGACCTGCTTGTTTCGCTTTAAAAATGTCTTGATAGCATTTAATTTTTTGGGGTTCCGCGCGAAAATTGTGAAGCGGGGTCTGTCTCTTTTAGAGTATCACTACCTGCTTCATACTTGGGAAAATCATCTTTTTGACTAAGTCACCTAAAATAATGGCTTCTGTTTCTTTAACCTTTCAATGTCCCAATTGTTGAACCTAATAAAAAGAAAATATTTATATAAGAAGCCCGATCACTTAAGAGGCATTTCGAGTAGTCGGACCACAAAAATTCGTGGAAGCAAATTAACTGTCAAACACGCAAAAACTAAGTATGGCAATGTTTTGTATTTGACACAGATGTCAAGTTGTTGGCCGGTAAGAATAACCATCAATCTTCGTACTTGCATATTTTTGATAAAATAAACATTTTTATTTGATCATCCTGAAAAATGCAGGCATGTTTTTATTGAATGAATGAATGAATAAAGCTTTATTTCAGCACTCAGGATTCCATAGTTGTTGTTAATTTCAATAAATGCTGAAGTTACTGTTTTGAAATAAATGAAATGAAATAAAGTATGTAAACTTACTAAATTCAAGGCAAGAGCCATCCGAAATATTTTATTTTGTAAATATTTTTATCCAATATTGATCAAAGTATAACTAAACAAAATATTTTTTATTTATATTTAATTTGCTAAAATCTAATACCAATTTAAAGATTAAGATTTGCTAGAATCTAATGCTAGTATAAAGATAAAGGATAATTACACAAGTATCAAGACTGATTAGTGCCCTATCTTCAATGTTGTCATATGCCGATTTACATAATAAATAATAAAAAACTAAAATTGCTGGGGCAAAGACATTTTAGCCAGACTATAACGCCAAAGACAGTCAAAAAGTTGATTCGCCAAATGTATGGCTCCAGTTGTCCGCATTAAAATATAAGAAGAGTTGGCGCAGTTAGGTATACCAAGTACGCGATAAGTCCTACCTGTCTCTCTCGCATTACATTGAAAATAATGAGATAGACAATATTTGCGGTTGTTTTATTGCAGGTCGATAGGAACCTATTTTTACTCATTTAATTTATTTATTTGCTACTGCCTGTATTTCTTCATAATAAAATTGTCTATCATCGACCACAATAATTGCAAAACTAAATTGGACTAACCACATTCTAGCCAGATTCTAAAAGAAATAAAGAAGACTTATTGTTTTAGAATTTAACAGTTACTGCAAATTGGAATATTGTTTGAGTACTGTTGGGCACGGCTGTAAAGGTTTATTAGCATACCCATAAATATAAATACAAAATGTAACGCAATCCAACTGCGCTTCGTAGGAATGTTGAACTTTGACGGTCATCTCTGACTTTTAGCGCAGTCTAAGTGAAGTTAGTCTCGTAAAAACATTTGATCCCAATAAAAATAATAATCGATTGAAATACTCAAAAAAGAAAAATGTCTACACGTCTACTTATTGTATACTAACATAGGCAGGTGCTTTTGATATTGGCTGTACTAACGGTAATAGAATTAGTGTAGTAACTATAACACCGAAGTTCTAAATTACATACACTTTTGAACAAATGAGTTCTTTATGTGCGGAACCCTTTTATAAAAATCGACTTGCTCTTGGTGGGTTTTTGTTGTAACTATTGTAGTCCAAGTTTTCTTAAACATTTTATGAATTTCTCGTTTTGTAAAAGAATATTATAACTTTTACATAAAATAAGAAATGCTTTGGATTTTTGCGTTATTTTATTACTGGATGTTTTGTTTAAAACGCGGTTTATAAATAGCAGCTGATCAAATCGTTGACAATTTTACGGAAATAAAAATCATTATTTATTGTTAAAAAACCAGACAAGTGCGAGTCGGGGTCGCCCACCGAGGGTTCCGTACGAATGAATACCGTTGCTTAACCTCGATGATTGATTACTTAGGTATTTTAGATAAGGACTTAATTTTTTATGAGCTCATTACCAATGGTTTCTGATTTTTCTCTATACTTGTAGTTTTAGACGGCATTGCCAAATTTCATAGTTCTAGGTCAATGAACAATATACCCTATACATTTTGATTCCCTTTGAGTGTCGAAATATACGTTTCTTGCGGCACAAACGGCCGTCTCTTTTTTTACGTTAACTTAAAAGTTTGATTTTTCGACAGCTTTAAGGGAATGTAGATCTGAGTAATATGGTTAAAATTTCAACTAGATACCTCTACCTCTATGCGTTCCCGAGATATAGGGTCTTAAAAGACAGACAGACAAACGTATGGACGGACGGACAACAAAGTGATCCTATCAAGCAGAACTTTTTTGCTTTTGAGGTACAGAACCCTAAAAATAACTCGATCAGTTGACGGAACACCAGTCAACTTTACCGAGTATTGGACACAGGTCCTATCGGTATCAATCCGATTGTTTTCAACTTTTCATGGGAATGACCGATTTCAACAATAGCCAAAGGCCATACAAGTTAAGTACCTGATATCCGTTACGATTGTCTACTCACTTCCTTAACCACTAAAGCCAAGCATATACATTATTTGTATTAACATGCGGCAATAGACTTATATAGAGGAGCCCGAGGGATTTAAAACAGAGGTGAGTTGAAACAATGACAATTTCTCGGTATCTAAGTCCGTTATCGAGCCGGCAACAATTACACGCGCTCACTGCCCGTGGTCAGTGTGCGTCCTTTCTTCGCTAATGGACGTAAATTTGAGAAATTTACATCTGTTTCAAACCCCCTCGGTCTCCCCTATCGAATTCCTGTCAGTAGACTTGTGGAATCAGATTTTCTTATTTTACTTCTTCTAACTCTTCAGCCTCAAACGACATTTGAAGATCGAAAAGATAGCAAATTCAGTCTTGATAATGTAATTGAATGCTAAAAATATGGGAAAAATTGCCGATATTTAATTTGTTTGCAATTTTTGCCATTTAAGCCAAATTATACCAAATGTTATTATATCATTCGCTTATTATTTCCCTTGATCATTATCCTAACCAATATTATACTGATAATAGCATAAGTTGTTAAAGCTACCTTTACGCACCCCTGTAAGCTACCACAATATTTACCAGTAGTGGATACTCTAAAATTAAACTAAACAAGGAACAAAATACAATAAAATAGTGCGTGGAGGCCCTCCGCGCGAAAGAAGTGAAACTTTGTAATGTGGAAATGAAAATAGGAAGGGGTAGAAATTGTAATTTCAAAAGAGAAAACTTAACAATCAATTGATTTTCACAAGAGACGTACCTTGACATAACCTTAAATCCGTTGCATTGTCCGTGGGATTGTTGCGTTGAACGTTTAACGCAACAGTGCTTTCCTACCCCCTCCACGGTAGCGTTAAACGTTTAATGCAAACCTTGTTGGAAGTCGTATTAGAAGTTTCACTTCAAAAAGATAAAGAATGTGCATAGGTAAGTATAAAAATATTTTAACAAGTTGCGATTCTCGACCTTCTCTGTCTTGTTTATTTACATATTTCTAATGTCAAAGTGTAAATATTTTTGCATAGAAGTGTTTCTCGACCTTACCTACTACATTTTAAGAGATGACACCTTACATGAAATGAAAGGCTCTACATTTTATGGGCTTGAATTGGCATATTTTTTTCGATAAGACATGCTAATTATAAAATTTATTTCGCGATGTATTTTTTTTCTACGAATAGCAAGTTCTAAGAATTATATTAATAGAACTTCGACCATTCGGATAAAATCTATAACTTTACAACGTTGAAATACAAATTATTCCTAAGAGGTCTTATTCTTTTTAAAATATATTTTTTCATATTATTATGACACATATATCGATATTGATAATTGCAAACGGTTTTTTGAAGTGAATAATACTTTTCCCTGAGTTCTAGATAGTTAAATTTCATGCTTTCATTGCGTGCAGTCGAAAATAAGTTGAAAAACCCAGTTTTCTGCGTGAATTTAGTCAATTTCGAGTAGTTTTTGAAACAAAAATTATCAATGAAAAATTCAAACTGTAGGTTTCAAATATCTACCAATAAATATCAATGGCCCTTTTTTGGGTAGTAACATGAATGTTAAGAAACATTGATCATAGAGAAAAAGGTCTAAAATAATAAGCATTTCAAAAGGAATAAGGCCTCTTAAGGCCGTATTGAGCCGGAGCCAAATTACTGGTGAGTAGTTTCATCACATAATTTTCAACAGACTTCAAAGAGTTTGAATTTTTCATTGATAATTTTTATTTCAATTACTACTCGAAATTGACAAAATTCACGCGGAAAATTAGATTTTTCTACTTATTTTCGACTGCACGCAATAAAAGCATGAAATAGCTATGTTACTACCTAGAACTCGGGAAAAGTATTATTCTCTTCAAAAAGTTGGTAAAAGTATCAATATATTTGTCACAATATGAAAAAAAAAACTAATTAAAAGGAATAAGGCCTTTGAAGAATTATATCAGTAACATTTTTTTTTGTTACTAGAATGAGCCCTGCAACTTCTTCCGCGTATTTTTTTTTATTTCCCGTAGTCGGGTAAACAATACCCTATAACCAGGACCGCTATTCATAGGCAGGCATAAATTATGAAATAATAGTCAAGGAAGTCGTGATCTTAGTCACAAATAGTCAAACGAAATATGAGACATCAGTCTTCTGCGATGACTCAGATAAATGTCAGGAAACAATAAGATTAATGTGAACTCATATCACCACAGATTTGGGTCATTGTCAGATTTAGGTTCGCGTCTTTTCGGTGGACACGTGCTAAAAACATAACTTCTATGCACATACGCTGTTAACTATTGTCTCTTCTGTGACAACTTTTGTGTTTTGATCTGACAATGACCCATTTATTCCAGAAACGTTTCTACAACCTACAATTTTCCTTCATTCACATCTATTTCAAAATGACCATAATATTTTACTTTTTGTTTTTTAATATAAGTACTGTAAGTTTTTTTGTGAGGCTATTAGAAGCCAAGGGCTTGTTTGGTAATAAGCTTAAACTGCCTTTAACACCCGATTATTATTTTTAAATTTAAACACAGACAAGATCTGTGCTTTGAAATAATAGGAACATACATGTATGTTCTTATGCCTGAAAACACGTATGTTTTCAGGAATAAAAATATTTGTTCCAACTATTGCGATGAGGATGTACAGGGTGTCTCTGACCAATAGGGCTTTAAAAGCAAGGTTTAATTGTGCTCTCAAAACTGAGCATATTCTGTTCTGCAACTTTTCAAAATCATTATCAATTTTTTTTATGCCACTTAAATGTTATTTTCAACGATCGCAATCCAATGCCAAATTGACAGCATGCATGTTTACTGTTTAGCTTTAAGAGACGTCAAATGTCAAATGAATAATCGCAATTTTAAGATACACTGACCTAAAGATTGAACTTTGAGGTCTAATATGTTAATTAAGCATGTTTTTAAAAGACACAAAATAAAGTTAGATCAGTTAAGTGAGTAAAATCGAACTTTACTTTTAAAGCCTTAGTCAGAGTCAGGCTGTATATATTATAGAGATTAAAACGTTCAATGTGCAAGTTACCAAATATCCCTTTGTGTTCCAAATAGCCTCACCTCGCGGTATCAATATTTCATATTTAAGTTTATTTAGTAGACATTCTGGTTATTTCTGAACGGTCCTTAAACGGAATCCAGGCTTAGTTTTTGTGCGAAATCACTCCTGTGGCGCGGAGCCATTCCCGGTAGTGGGTTTGTGTTCTCCCACTCAGAGTCCAATTCACTAGAAGTGACGGCTAATCAGCCCTAATATGGTTCATGTCACTATTATATATATATATATATATATATATTTTTACGCTACAATGCCATCCTCACCCTCAGTCATGCAAGAAGAAAAATTCAATGGCTCTCTCATCAGGTTCAGTGGTCCAATAGGTAGGACGCCCGTGTTGACCCGGAAAGCCGTTGGAGACGCAGGTTCGAACCCTGCCTGAACCCTTCAACATTATTTAGTTCAAAGAGGAGCCCGCTCTGATATCGCCCTAGCTCCTAGGTTTTGGGAAATGAGAAACTCTAATTATAATGTAAATAACTCAATGACATAAAAAATACAATTAACTAATTATTTTTATCTGCATGGAAATTTTTCGTTTACAAAATGTTATCGCCCCAAGTTTTCTTCATCTTGCATTATTTCAAGAATACATGGTATTAGTAGGTAAGATTATTTTGTGCAATCATTGCACTGTGTATATTTTTATTGAAATTATGTTGCATTAACGCATGCACAATTACAACATATTTTATTTTTGCGTTGCTCAAATTTTGTTTTTTTTTTGTTCATCGCTTAGGTATGGTGGATTACGGTTACATAATTTTAATGCGTTATACTATTTTATTTCATTGATAATAAAATACGAACCAATAAAAAATCTGAAGCAGTATTTTATTTATAACTTTATTTTATCTCGAATCCTAATATTAGGATATTTTTTCCAGACAACACCACTAAGTATAATCACGTGTAATGTCTAGATTAATCAATTGGCAGTAGCATATACTTCATATATCGGTAATTTGGTGATATATTCCGATTTTTGCCATTCAAGCTATACTATGTGATATTGACCACTAAAAAGTTTATTTGACAGTATTTAGTAAAAGTTTCCCTTTTGCGGATATGGACAAAATTTGTTTTCATCTTTATACTAATAACCTGAAAAGGCGTCCTTATGGTAATAAAGCCTTCCAATGGAACCTAAGTATTCGTTCAGTGTCACAAATAAAGCACGGTAAAGTAAAGATTAAGTGGTAATTTATTTCCGAAAGATGTGCCTTGAAACCTCTAATTTAGCCCTAGATTGGTTCTAATCACTCTAGCAGCAAATGGGTGGATGCTGACCAGAAGTTTTGAATATAATTAGCTAATATGTAAAAGAATAACTGATTAATAAATACATAACAGAAAGAAATTCCTTCTCTCAGAAATGGTTACTTATAGTTACATCCCAAGCGCGGGAGAAATAAAATTACGATTTGTCGTAAAACGAATAGGTAATAGCAATTCCTCGCATATGCGACCAATTCACTTAATAGCTAAGCGAATATAACAAAGAAATTTTACTAGATAAGGTATAAATATTGATCAAAATTATATTTACCTAAGACTGGTCCAACGATGAACATATACGCAAACATTATTAGTATTATCTGCAGCCGCCGCGTACCCTCGCGCTTCATAAACGCGACGTTCACTGTCGCCACGAAGTCTTTAGCAGAAAAGACAGACAGAATCGTCTCTTCTTTATCACTTTCCACTGTCTTACGCTTCTCCTTCAGTCTTAAAACAATGTAAACAAACCCGATTAAATAAAACACGCACGCAACCACAAACACACCGTAGTAACCGAAACGTTTGGTCATGATCCCGCTGAGTGCAAGGCCTATGGGCCTGCTGAGAGTCAGTATAGCGGTTATGATACCGAGGCGAAAAGTCCGTTCGGTCTCGCTTGTGATATCCGTAATGTAACTATACACTGCCATGGTCATGGCTACTCGCCCGCCTGCCAATGCAGGCGGCAAGCCTTCGAGAAGAGCTGTCTCATTCAACCCAACTTGGAGGAAGAAAACAGTACTCAATATGATACCTATAACCGATATCAGCTTTCCAACAATAGGTAGCACCATGAATGCCTTACGGTTCCCCGTGCGATCACTCCAGGCACCGAGGAACAACGTCAGGATTCCTGGAAGAGCGGTTTGCAGCGGAAAGCTCCACGCGGTCATTTCAGCTACCATCTTTTGCACTTTCTTCTCCTGCTCTGTATAATTTAAGGTCCGTCCCTGCATAATATGCCTGCATGTCCTCTCGTCGTATCCAAGATTCACGAGGCATGATTTCTCTAAACACAGATTCTGCACCGCCAAACCAGCAAGCACACTTGGCAGGACGTAGCATATAACAAAAGGTTCGACGGTTATTTTCGACCTGACGGCCCATGATTTTTTCAGGAACTCTTTTATACTCCTGCTTAGTTTCTTCTCGGTTTTGATCTCGTACGGTTTGCACTTGCACGGTTCTACATTGACAGCCTTATCCCCGGGCACTTCGACCCGCAACGTCATTTTGACAACAGCGTTCAAATTTAAGGTTCATTTGTTTTTAGCATTCGATGTTTGAATTTGTATTTCAAAAAAAGAACAAGGCACGGCTATGTTTATTTTGTTTCGTAACAAAAGACGCAAGCGGGCGGCTGGCGGCGCGTGCGACGAAGGATTGGCGCGGGCGCAGCGCTCGACTTCACCTCGGCTACTGGCTATCAGTTTCACTGGCTGCTGGTACTGTTTAATTTGTAGTTTATCATGTTATCACGTGGCCGGCTGTTCAAACGCTCGTGTGTTCAAACTTCAATTAAAACTTGACCATATACTTATCGGTTAATCTCAATTGTTTGTTTCAAGCTATGTTAATCAACAGTTAACAAGCCCGAACGCCAATAGCAAAAACTTAGAGCTTTACAGTTCGTCTGTGTAACTTTTCAGTGATAGTTCAGCCTTTTCAGTGTACCCAAAGGCAGTATATCTATCTCTGAAACTGAACACACTACTGAATAACAGCTGAAAACGACGTGGTCTCTTGACCCTTGTCAATGTTAGGACAGTATCAATGTTGTCACAGTAATAATGTGTCACGTACAATATGCGTCCTAATTTTTTCCCATAAGTCGGTCAAGACAAAAATTGCGTAATCAGAGTCAGATCTATTAGTGGGCATATTTTGTCCAAGAATAGAGTCTTATAAAGGTAATTACCATTCCAAGGCTCACCTTAACACGTAGCTGGGACATTCGTTAAAAAAACGTTCTAATGTTTTGGAAAGGAATTACCTTACCTACCTATCAGTAAATTTTTGCTATAAAATAAACAATGAATTTTTATGTATGAACGTATTTGGGTAAAAACGACTAAAGAGGACGGTTTAAGATAACAAAAAAAAATGGAGATACATTCATTTAGACATTATATTAGCTGCGCCGCGCCGTGTAACCTGCGCATCCCACGGGAACACTAAATTTTTTCGGGATAAAAAGTAGCCCATGTGTTAATCCAGGGTGTCAGCTACCTTTATACCAAAATTCATCCAGTCGTTTGAGGGTGAAGAAACAACAAACATACACATAAACACACTCAAAAATTTTCGCTTTTATAATGTTTTGTGTAATTGAAACTTTTATTTACCTAGCGAGCGATCCTTTCGTATGTCCGAAAGCTCGGCTGTTCTAGCCTACAAGTTGCATTTCTCAACCGATCATGAAACTTTGTGAGTAGGTTCAAAAAGTACATAACTGACATAAGTATACAAGGTGACTTCAAATGACAAGTGTAGTAATAACATTTAGTGTTTGGCACACATCATCAAGTAAACCCCTGTACTTGATCGTATGCTTCTTAAATAATCAAAGGTATCTTATTTTTAAGTTTTAATCTTACTATCTTTTATCCCTAAAAAAATGTAGTGTTCCCGTGGGATGAGCGGGCGGCGCAGGCGCAGCTAGTCCGTTCATATACCTACGTATTACATTTGAATCACCTTTTGTCATAAAGATGTTGTCAAACCCCATATAATATATTTTTGATTTCTACCATTTTTAAATTGTTGAATGAATACTATTTTGACCAAATGCCATTATAATTGTTAAATTTAAACTACAAGTAAGTTTTGAGTAAAACATAACTTTATTAGAAAGGAAAGCTGAACCTTTGTCTGTTTGGGCGCCTGCGCAAAATATCACAGTATTCGCTGTCTCAGTAATAATAACATAATCAGGCGTTTAACGTGACCGTTATTGACACGTCACGTTAGCGACAGCGTAAACGATTTGTGTGTTGTAGTCACAGACAACCCCCACTAGACGGAGCATGTAAGGCGACCCGCGCGCACCAACGATATGGTACGGCAGAACATTAAAGTATCAACACGGCGGCCACCGTTTAGTTGCGTCCTTGTTTATGATCCATGCGTACATCAACGAGAAAAGAAATTAAATAAATAACATGATAAATTGTAGTGTTAAGTGGTGTATAGAGACCTCATATACATGAACGCAACTGAACGGTGGCCGCCGTGTTGATACTTTAATGTTCTGCCGTACCATATCGTTGGTGCGCGCGGGTCGCCTACGGGTCGCCTTACATGCTCCGTCTAGTGGGGGTGGTCTGTGGTTGTAGTACGGCGCCCCTAGCGGTTACTTTATAGAACTACAATTCTCCATCCAAATCGCTTACGCAGTACTAGCGAGAACCAAGAGAACCAAGGTCGTAGATATAGCTCAGACAGTCGCCAAACTTAAGTGGCAGTGGGCGGGGCACATTGCTCGTAGAATCGATGGCCGTTGGGGCAGAAAGATTCTTGAGTGGCGACCGCGGACCGGAAGACGCAGCGTTGGAAGGCCTCCAACAAGGTGGACCGACGACCTGGTTAATATCGCGGGTAGAAATTGGATGAGGGCGGCGCAAGGTCGATCGTTGTGGAGAACTTTGGGGGAGGCCTTTGTCCAGCAGTGGACGTCTATAGGCTGATATGATGATGATGATGATGAGTACTAGCGAGTACGTTCACTATAACTCATGGTCAGGTTACGAAATGTATTTGGTATACGAAAGAAATGCTCCGTGGCTATACCCACATATATTGTGATCGGTCTCCAAGGAGGCAATCTCTTCTTCTAGCTAGGTTTGCGTATTCTGTGTTAGGTATTCTCAAACATGCAATGAACGTGCGATATAACAGGCTTCGAAGTATCACGTTTCGGACGCAACAAAACTCGAGAAAACTGTAAAGGAATTTCATACTTACAAAATAAAAGGACTAAGCCGGGAAGATTTTTTTTAAACATGGCGTATGTGTTTATTAACATCAGGCTATTTACTGTTTTTGAGTTGTGTTTTTTATTTTATTTGATTATACACATATGTTTGAGAGAAGCACTATACATGCCTTAGCCGCTTGCCGTCGTCATATCACTATCAGCCGTCTATATCTACTCACCCGGCAACCGGCGTCTGCAGTACTATAACGCCTGAAACTATAATCATTGAGCTAGTGAGCGCGCCAGGGGTTTGCTCATCGAATCGGAAGGCGCCGAAACCTCGTATTTTTTTTTACACAGTAGTGATGGTTTAACACTCGGTGACATAAAGTCACTGAACATACTTGCCGCGTACGTTAGCGGAAGAACCAACAGTGGAAATGCTAGGCGGCTATACCACCTTTTGTGTTCGCTTTCCAAGGTGGCAATCAGATTGAAGAAGAGAATTTCTCTTATTCTATAGAATAAGCTATAGCTAGGCTTGCGTATTCCGTATTTTACTTCATGATATTTAACATTATAAGTAGATGGGTTACTAGCGCTTTAAAAGTGAAGCAATTAATATGAGTCAAATGAAGCTTATGCTGTCGATCTCCGGAAAGCGTATGTGTCAAGTTCTCAGTAACGGTCTGATTTTGACGTCAAAATGCCGTCGTTTTTTTCTCGTTGAAGTCTTATGAAAAAGTGATGATCAATATAACTTTTTCATAAAATATTAACCAACTTCAACGAGAAAAGTCGTATTTCCGATAACAACTAAACGAGCTTATTTTTTTTTTAGGAGTTCCTTAGAGAGGGTTATACTCTCACACAAAGTTTGACTACTGATAGTGAGGGCTAATCAGCCGTGAAACAGTTCGTCATGTCTAAAAAAAGACCATTTTGGCTGCTGCTACTAGCGCGGTTTTTGGCGCGTAGTGGGCTCTTCGTGACCAATAGGTCCGTAAACTTTAACAATTTTATTTTCACCTTATTTTGGGAGCCGTGCATATTTTCGAGATACGAAACTAGTCTATCTCCATGCAAAAATATATCATATTATGTCCCTTGCGCGGAATTCACAGTGAAGGTCATATAAAGTCAATGCCTCCTCATGTAAAAGTTGCAGGTTGCACAATGTAAGATACAATTATCACTTCAAGTTGAATAATCATCCTAATTCGACGTTTCATACTATCGTATTATATCCGAGATGTCGCTACCAAATTTCTTCTATTAGGCTGTGCGTTATTTTGACAGTTACCGTAATGATATTTTATTTCTCCTTGAAATAAGTATACTGTTTTGATAGGTGTAACACCCAAAAAGGTGAATCATGTACTGAAATCCTACTCAAAGAAGGAAAGGAGCGACGAAACTGGAAATTAGGATTATGCAAACTTTTCAGGAATAAGACGAAAAAAATAATATCAAGGGACAATCTTACACAAATCGACCTAGTCCCAAACTAAGCAATGCTAGTACTACGAGTACTTGACGACTGTATACCTACATTATACAGGGTGGCTCATTTAGATCGGTCAGTATGGGAAAGTCTGAAACTATAAGACATACGAAGATCTGTTCTTAGGAACCATGTCATCAATTTTAATAACAAGAGAAATTGCATTAATACTATTAAAAAAACCTGTACTCCGCTCGGGAATTTAACCCGGACGTTTTGAAAAAAAACACTAACATTATTTCTACTTAGATATCAATTGTGTAGGTTTTAAGAGAATAGAAGAATCTGAACCCAAATAACGTATATTATCGTAAAAAAAAATTATATGAATATCTTCGTAAAACTTGATGTTCCTAATTGACAAGCCGGAGGGAATCACGAACAGTGATCACGAAGGGATTCAATTACGATTTTAAACCAGTTTTACTATGACAATGAAACCAGTTTTAGATTCCCAGGTGAACACTACTGATAATACGCCAATACTATACATATCGCGGACATATTACTCGTGTCATTAGAAGCATCGAATTTTATCTCAGTTGACTCGCATAACTAGTTTATAACTCGTATATTTTTATTACTAAAAATAACGTAATACTTAGGTACCTACTGCAATATTTCGATGTTATTGTTACTGGGTATTATTTAACTAGTGAACAGTATTTTCTTATTTATTGTTATTATCAAAAATATTTCCAATTCAATACACGGGCGTCATTTGTACTTAAGTAATTAAATTGTAACGACTAAATTATGAATATAACTAGGTAATGAATATTCGACGTTGTTCTTAATGTACTTAAAGAATAATATTATGTGGGAATTTGTGAAGTTTTGCAAATGTTTTGATTTTACTTATGTAAGATTATTTTTTTTTCAACAAAACTCTCAAGTGCTTCAATAAATTAAGTAAAATAATTATACAAGGATGTGGCACAAAATGTTTTGCATATGTAGTGAACTTTAAGATGTTCCTCAGCCGTGACGCCAGATAAAAATAATTCAACTTAGAATAAAAAAGAACTTTAGCATATTTTAAATAGCGCGACCTCAAGCTTTGGTTTTGATATGTAATTACAAGCGAGAACAAGTTTGCTAGATCCTCCTCGCCTCTCGAGCGCCGTCAGTAGCGAACCGTGTTTACAAACATACAGACCTTTCGATCGATTCAGTCATTAATCCGCGATAAATGTTGTAAAAATGAAGAACAGTGATATAGAACTAAGACAAAATGACGTAACTAACGGTGCCAGTGAACCAAAAACAAATGCCAATAATCAGCCAGTGACATGGATTGGAAAAATCAGAGCAGCGATTGCTTTTCTCACCATAGAACCTTTTTTGCTCTGCTACATATTTCCTAACTCGTTATCCAGTATAGCTGTGCAGAGGTTAAACTTGGAGAAAGCGTGCAGAGTAGACTTGAATCATACTCTGGAGAAATGCGATGAGTGGGATGCGAATATAACTGTACAGATCCAGTCAATGGTAGCTGATATGACTACATGGCAGATTCCTTTGCAAAGCAGTATTCCAGCAATTGCTATACTGTTCGTAGGAGCGTGGAGCGATCGTACTGGCAACAGAAAACTACTGATGATGGTACCTATGTTTGGAGAACTGGTGTCATCATTTGGATTGGTGCTGACGACGTATTACTTCGAGGAATGGCCACTTTTCGTCACTGCGCTCATAGAATCCTTGCCGACGGCGTTTTCTGGTGGCATATCCATCGCTTTGATGGGGTCCTATTCTTACCTATCTGATGTCACAACTATAGAATCTCGTACTTTTCGAATTGGTATAGCTGGAGTAATAGTGACTTTAGGAGCACCTTTGGCGATCTCTTTAAGTGGAATTTTATTGGATGCAACTGGCTATTATGGCATATTTGGAGTCACGACTACATTGTACGTGTTTGGACTGATATATACATACTTTAGGGTTCATGATGTGAGGCATACTGAAACCAAAGGCACTTTTAAAGAGAAAGCTATTGCTTTCTTCAATCTGAAAAATCCAATAGATACGCTTGGTATTCTTGTAAAGAAAAGTTCATATAGAACGAAGACGATACTGGTTGTAGCTGCTCATGTTGTTATCATTGGACCTGTTTTTGGTGAGTTCATTTTCTATTTATATAAATTTATTGCATTATTAATTGAAAGTAAAGTTTCTTGACATATATTAGGATTTGATTTTTATTCAATGCTGATAAATTATGCACGTATTATACATAAAAACATTCCTCTTGAATCACTAAATTTATTAAAAAAAAGCCGCATCAAAATCCGTTGCGTAGTTTTAAAGATCTAAGCATACGTAGGGACACACAGAGAAGAAGCGACTTTGTTTACTATGTAGTGATTTTGTTTCCAACCAATCACACATCACACAAAAGGGTCCAACAATTTCACTACACAACTAGAAACAAGATTCTTATCCAACAAGAGGTAACCACGGCCTACAAATGGGGATTTCAAAGAGTAAACAATGAATACCTAATGACGGTAAATTATCTATGCAAGTACCCATAGCACCTAACCTACAGGCATTGTTTAGTATGGTGAATTTATGTTTAATAAGAGACGGCTCTAAGTATTTTTTTTTATTTTTGAAACAAACCTTGTTAAATAATTTTGATCGTCTCAATATTTACATACGATAACAAGACATACAATGTAAGTACTTACAGACGCAAAGTCTCTATTTTAAATTTCAAAATAGAAAATTAAACATGAAGCTTATTTAACACAGATGACAAAATATAGTGTAATTGTGCATAATTATCCATGCAGGAATCAAGTATTCAAAACCAGTCCATATCAAACGGGTAAATTTTGCATTTTTATGACATTTATTAAAGTTTGCTAGCGACTGAATTCCTCGTTCCTAATAAATGTCCACGATTGTATAAGTAGCTTTTTTTATAGACGGTTCATAGAATGTTTTCATAGACATTTATTTCATAGCAAGCGTTTTTGTCTGAAACCATAAAATATTTTCTTCGGTGTTAACTGAATGTAGCTCTTATGTCAAAAATCAATATTAGTCGGATATAATTATCATGGCTTAGCATCCAGACTATAGCCAAGACATCATTTAAAGGCTATAATTACGCCCATGTTAATTTAATTAACCCCCACTATGCCTAACGTTTAAGTAAAAATCTTCAAATTGTCAACTTGAATGTAGCTCAAATAATAGATAGGAAATATCAGAAAATATCAAAAAGTAGCATCCTATTACCGCTTTAGCTCGTGGTTTGTCTCGTTCATTAATTTTTTTATTGAATGAAACCACATTATACTTTCGGTCACAAGCAGAAAAAAATGATTCCAATACAAGTTTTTTATAAATACCGCAACCCGGCAGCCCCGTCGATGGGACAAAGTTAAACCTCTTTTTCAAGGATTAGTCCCACACAGCTCAACCAGGAGTGGTGGAAAACTAGGAAGTTTTTATAAATAAAAGCTTTTAAAAAAGGAATAACGGATGCCAACGAGGCGATATTATGCTTATAGTGCGACCAATTTTTCTGTGAACTGAAGAATGTCGCCACAATCTTCATACACAAGCAAACGAACACCGGGACACTGACAATCGTATGAAATTTCAGCATGTCAGTCCTAGGTGTCAACTAATCGAATTTCTAAAAGATCCCTTACTAGGGTAAGTGTGTCTAGATTTTTTTTCAAGAGCGCCTTGCGTTTCTGTAGGATTCCATATCCGATCTCTCCGACATTATGACTATGGAACCAAATTGAAAGTATACTACTTCAAACAAAAACAAAAAAACGATATTTCGTCCCAATCGGTCCTGTCATCTCCGAGTGATCGAGGAACATACAATAAACGCACCGAGTAATTAAGAAACTGTTCCGTTTATTAAACGTCATCTAACAAAAATTTAATTAACCGTCACTCTAGCTGTTATTTTTTACAGCTCAAGTCATGTCTATGACATGAGCTGTATCAGGACTGGTTAGCCCTCACTACTAGTAGTCGGACTTTGTGTGGGATCATAACCCGCTAATGGGATTATCTTCGCGCCACAGGAGTAATTTCGGGGTTGTGACTTTTTTGCTTTAAATACTTGCTAGTGGGTACTGATGCCTTTGTTCATCAATAAAACGTTCATATTAGGCCTGCTGAATCCACTGATGTTCAGTAAATTTCCTACAAATTATTAAAAGAGAAAACTCCCAAATTCACGTTGTGTTTTTTTGTTGGGTTTAGTTATGCTTTAGTTAAAAGTGATCATTTAGCACATTATCTCGTTTCCAGGTGAAGCAGCTATGCAGTACCAGTATATGCTACTAAAATACAAGATGGACGACGTTGAGATCAGTCTTTACTTCACTTACTCCATCCTGGTGGGGATTTGTGGTAAGTACTTCTACTTGGAGTAGTCCATTTTTCAATAGCGCTAGCATATCTTGCCGTGACTTTGCTTGTCGTACGACTTATCATTACCTGTTTGACTCACACGGTATTGAATGGAAAATGACAGGTACAGTACACAGTACCTACATGTCACAGTTATGCTAGAATTACAGGGTAGTCCTTTTGCGTACTATCCATACTAATATTATAAATGCGAAAGTGTGTCTGTCTGTCTGTCTGTCGTCTGTCTGTTACCTCTTCACGCTAAAACCGCTGAACCGATTTAGATGAAATTTGGTATATACATAGTTTCAGTCCCGGGGAAGGACATAGGATACTTTTCATCCCGAATAAATGTAATGTTCCCGTGGGATGAGCGGGTAACACCGCGGGGCACAGCTAGTTATCTATATGCAAAAGAACCTAAGTAACCGACGTAGCTCGCAGGATAGAATGATTGAATTGATGATGGGCGGGTCATGTGCACGTAACTCGGAGAGCGGATAGCTATTGGAGCAGCTAAGTCCTGGAATGAGGGTCACAGAGTGAGTTGTTGGTCGCGGTTTGCGCAGGATTGCATTTTATAGCGAGCTACATATAGAGATTTATGTTAAGCAGTAGACATTCGTGGCCGATAGATAGATAGATAGACATACGCACTGTGAAAAACTGCGTATGGCACTCCTGCGACGGGTTTTACGCCACCAGGCGCTCCTATACCTACCTACCTACAGACAGGGAGGCCCAACATTATGGCATCTGTATGACTTATTCCGACCCTGCCATTTTCAGTTCGTATGAACGCATTTCTATAGTGCATTTAACAACCGTGCTGCAATCTCAGATATTTATGTGATTTATATCTAACTAGGTTTCACCCGCATGTGAAAAAGACTAGGTTCACATGAACGCGAGTCAACGCTCTGTGGTCTGGTGCCTATTACGATATTTGATTATTGTATATCAAGACGGGGCCACTGCGTGCCGCGAGACATACTAATAGCCGACGTGCTAGCGCGCACCAAGGTGTTCCGCTTTCCGCTTTTATTCGAGAAATTTTAGCATCTCGTCGATGTGAATAAAAAAAAACAAATTTAAGTTCATAGAGATATTTTAGTTCGTACTGACCATTTGTGTCCGTAGTCAGTCGTGTCGCTACATCCGCCACTTGACCAATCACGCCCCATTTTACGCAAACAACCAATAAAATACATCAGGCGTAATGAGCGAAGATCAAAGAAGAGGACCTTCTGCAATGTTTTAGTCTGTGATATAAAATTGTTCCCATAACTGTTACAAGGAAAGTGAAGCGAGACGATGCACTTGATGTGCATGGCATGGATCCAAGCGTGATATGCATCTTTGTATGAAGGAGAGTAGCTACGACATTTTTATCGTTATCAAGTCTAAACTCTGTCACAAAATCTAAGAAAGGCTTCGAACGCGCGTCGATTTTGTCTACACGAAAGTGGAAAGCGGAGCGAGGGGACCTGGTAAACTTTGGCGTGCAGGCTATTTAGCGAAGCTTGTGGTGCATAGAGTCAGTCATTGATAAACCAAAATATCTTTTACTACCTATCTATACCTACTATGTATTCTATAATCTATATAGTACTCTTATAAAATTCTAGTTTTGTATTGAAAATCAGTTTTCTATCGTTAGGAGTCATGACTTGAGAAAAAAAATCTTAATAGCGCGATGCGGGATCGTCTTTTGTTTTGTACGGCAGCTCGGCGCTATGCCAGTCTAGAGCCATCTGTTGGTCATCATAATTTCCTTGTGCTCGCCGAAACGGCTTGACAAACTTTAACCAGTTTTGGTATAGGGATAGCTCATGTATATACGGATAGGGACATCCACAGATGGTTACAGGATACTGTTTTTTCGACTACAGTAAAAAAAGTTTCACACCGACGAAATTGAGGATATCTTCTAGTATATTTGTCTGTTGACAACCAAAACTCACACAGTAACAAATACCTAATTAAAACAAAGCTCGTATCTCAGTGTCCATCTGCTTACTAGATGGGCAAATTTTTATTTTGTTGTCGATTTCTTTTTTTTTTTTTCACAGATTTCAATAAAATTTAGTGAGTTGGTACAGTTGCTTCAATACGTAATTTCGTAAAAAAAAATCCATACATTTTTGTAACTCAATGGAAAATTTTGTAGGACATATCGTGAAATTGGGCTTACCTTGTTCAGAATAAGCAACTTTACCAACTCGCCAAATTTTATTGAAATCTGAGAAAAAAAGAAATCGACAACATAATAAAAATTTGCCTAGATACGACATTTTGAAGAGCCGGCGATTATGTGTCTGTAAAATTCATCTAACTTATCCGATATCCAGTGAAAATTATACAATGACAATGACCTTCTTTGCATGTCCCTATGATGGTTGCGTTTATCACGCAATTGTATATAATCGCTCACTTTCGCACATAAGTAGGAAAGTGACATTTCGTTTTATTTATTGCGCGACAAACCTAGTTATCATAACGTTTATATTGATATATATCGTTTAAAGCTCCTTCGAGATCATGGACGATCATATCCGAATGTAATTAATTTAACGAGATTAAGTACATATATGTGTGAAAATCGTGGAAGAATAAATAAATATTTATATTGAGCGAAGAAATAAACAAAAATGCTTCTGGAGGGGTTGGAACCCGCGTTTCTTAAGGCTTTCCGGGCTAGTGACTTACTTGACTTAATGTCCTATGTCCCCTGGATGGGGCAGAGGGCGTCCACAGTACGTCGCCATCCCGAACGGTCTTGGGCTTCGCGCTTCACTTCGCTCCAGGTCATTCCTATCGCCTTCGCTTCTGCAGTGATCGTCCGCCGCCAGGTCTGTTTAGGGCGACCACGTTTCCGCTTTCCTTGGGGATTCCAGTCTAGGGCTTGCCTTGGAATGTGATCAGGGTCCCTTCGGAGCGTGTGGCCGATCCAGTTCCACTTGCGGCGTTTGATCTGCTGGTCGATCGGAGTCTCACCACAGCGTTCCCACAGGTCTACGTACGTTGGAGATTTTCTCGGGCCAGTATACACCGAGAATTCGGCGAAGACAGCGGTTGATGAAGACCTGGAACCGGTGCGTGATGTCTTTAGTGACCTTCCATGTCTCACATCCGTACAGCAACACGGTTTTCACGCTGGACCGGAATATCTTGAGCTTAACTCTCCTAGTCAGTTTCCGCGATTGCCAGACAGGACGGAGCTGTGCGAAGGTTGCCTTCTCCTTGGCGATTCTCGAAGCGGTGTCCTCTTCGGTCCCTCCTGTTTCCGACACTACACTACCGAGGTAGGTAAATTTGTGGACTCTCTCCACCCCCTCTGTGCCGATGAGCAACGGCAAAGAGCTTGTCACTCCGCACCTCATTTCCTGGGTCTTCTGGGTGTTAATTTTAAGTCCCGTCTCCAGAGCATCTCGTCGTAGGTCGTCCAGTTTAGCTTGCATGTCTGCGCGCGTGTGGCTCAATAGGCATAGGTCATCGGCATAGTCCAAATCTTCCAAGACGTTGGACAGTCCCCACTCTATGCCGCGGCGCCGGTATTTCCGGGCTAGTACGGGGTAGCTTTTAGACCACCGAAACCATGCTTGAGGCTTCATAGATTGATAAAAAATTGAAATGTATTTCCATTAAGTAGCCGTAAATTACATATCCAAAAATCCGAGGGAGCAAAGCGTTCTCCGTTTCAGCATGGCCAAAAAATTATTCGAATATCCGGATGTCCGTTTGTCCGGATATATCAGGCTGTTCTAGTACAGGTCGCATTGCGAGCAGTTTTGATATAATATAGTATTTATTTTGTCAAGTCAATTATTCGAACTTTTTCAAAACGGCGGGGTTTGAATCCGTAATAAAAGTCGTAAACTCACAATTTCTAAAAATGATCGCGAGCAAACAGAAGCGCTAGTATGATTGTTTGTGTTTAGCAAATATTATAAAAATAACCAAATAACATTTTATCTTTATAAATAATGACACAAAGGTAAATTAAGAAAGAAAAATTGAATGCGATCTACTACAATCGAAGCGGAGTTTGAACCCGCGACCTCTGCGTTTCCGGCGCATTGCTCTTCCAAATGAGCTATCAGATCGCTACGTCAATCACACCAAATCTTTCATCCCTTAATTCTTTACGCTACTGGAGCGCCCTCTGCGTCATATATGTTTTTGAAATGCTTATACGCATTAGCCATACCCTAGGATGTGCGTTTTACACGCACGATCCCCAATCCCCATTGCTTTACAGCAAGTGTGAAGACTGCGAGAGAGATGGCGCTGTTCTAAATATTTGTATAAAATCTTTTTTATCGATTCATATTTTTTATGTGGTAATACCACATTTTTATTTTTATAAATAATGACACAAAGGTAAATTAAGAAAGAAAAATTGAATGCGATCTACTACAATCGAAGCAAATGTGGTATTATCACATAAAAAATACGAATCGATAAAAAAGATTCTATACAAACATTTTATCGCCATAATTATGATAACTTTAATAATATTGTTCAAGACATGGGATGCCTTCCCCCAAAAAGTATAAGAATCAAATCACATGATTACGTAGGACTCGTTTTTTTGCTCATCATAAAATTATAGCTACATCCTTGATTCGAAGCTCAAGACGATCTTAAAAAACTGACAGTTTCACATTATGAATATACAATTATTCACCTTACGACATTAAGAGGCCTTATTCCTTTTAAAATGCTGATTGTTTAGACATTTTTCTCTATGATCAAACATGTTTCTTAACATATTATTGATGTTACTACCTAGAACAGGGCTATTGGGATTTATTGGTATATATTTGAAACCTACAGTTTGAATTTTTCATTGATAATTTTTGTTCGAAAAACTACTCGAAATTGACATAATTCACGTGGAAAATTAGTTTTTTCAACTTATTTTCGACTGCACGCATTGAAAGCATGAAATAGCTACGTTACTACCTAGAACTCGGGAAAAAGTATTATTCACTTCAAAAAGTTGGTTGAAATTATCAATATATTCGTCATAATATGAAAAAAATAAATTTTAAAAGGAATAAGGCCTCTTAATATACGGTTAAAAATGTATACATGTTTTTCAATCAATTTAACCACAAAGTTACATCAGACATAATTATATTGTTATTTAGATATTGATTGCTTTAAAATTCCTTGGATGATTACTACAAATGAAGAGATCCGCAGGAGCATGAAGGTCAACGTCATATGTAGCTCATGAGAAGATGACAATGGGTCGGGCATAGCGTTGCCAGGCGTCCGGATAAAGCCGGACATAGTCAGGCTTTTTGATTGCGTGTCCGGCCAAAATAAACGCTGTCCGACTTTTCCGGCTAATTATAGGCTTTTTACATTTTGCAAACGACCGAGCGCAGAGCGTGGCGTGATTATACTTTTTTTTTAGTCGTGCCGATTAATACGGCCACACAAAATCCTTAATAATGTAGGGTGTCCGGCCTTTTTACTCAAATGTCCGACCAAATTGGCTGGTCTGTCCGGCTATTAGGTTTGGCGAACTCGAGCACGGTTCTCTGCCTTTTCGCAGAATTATTTTTCGTGCTGTTTTTAATGCTATTTTGACGAGTTTTGTGTTGAAATTACGAATATCCCTTCTTATGCTTCTTTTTACGTCTCTATCCATGATTTGTTATAAAAAAAAAACTTAACGTAGCCTATGTAATCTTTAGGATGATATGGTTATGGGCTCCGTTTTCCGCACTTAGCCCGTGTATATTCGGGCCGTTGTGCGTGCATGTTTGCCAGCTAATAGTCTAGCCAGCCTAACTCCGTCCAGAAGCGCAGGATTCTCCTGGTGTCTCCACAGGCTTCACGAAGTGACCTCGGTGCTTTGAGGATTTCAGCCCGTTGCTTAGCTACGGCGGCGCATTCCAGGATCACGTGGGTAGCTGTTTCTTCGGCCGACAGGCATCCCCTACATAGGGGGCTATCGGTCATTCCTAGAACATATAAGTGCTTGTTAAGTGTGCAGTGTCCAGTGATAGTGCCTACTACTACTCGCAGGGCGGGCCTGCTTAGCGATAATAAGCGCTTTGTCAGGCGTGTGTCCGGGTATGGGACTGTTTCCCGGGACTGCCTGCATGTACTGGTTTCTACCCATTGATCGGCGTGTTGTGATCGTGTTCTGTGACGAAGCCATGTACGCAGCTGATTAAACGCCAAGGGGAGCAAAGGATCTGGGCCAATTGCCGATTGATCGGACCCTCTCCTTGCCAGCTGGTCGGCTGCGTCGTTACCTAGAGACCCACTATGCCCTTTTATCCATTGCAACGTGATCCGATTATTCGAACCGATCGTTTGCAACGCTGAGTGACACTCTAGTATGAGCCCGGATTTGATTGTTTTATTCTCCAGAGCTCGTAAGACTGCAGCGCTGTCGGAAACAATACGTATATTTTGGTCTTTGATACCTCGCGCAGCAACTGCCTTAGCAGCCTGTGTGATGGCAAGGCATTCACATTGGAAGATGGAACTATATTTGCCTAAGGCTATTGATATGTTTACGTTTATTTCAGGTGAGTATATTCCAGCTCCTGTCCCTGTTTGTGTCTTTGACCCGTCCGTATATATGCGTATTTCGTGTATATCGGATTGATCGTTAGGTTCTTCAATCAGCTTGATTTCGTATCTCTTATTGAAGTAATGCTGTTTGGGTATCTTGTCGTTGGGAGCAGCTATCATTGGCTCGTGTTTGATAGCCTCCTCAAGTATTTCGGCATGACCCCCGTGTGCTACACCCCAGAGGTTAAGCGTCTTCAGTCTGATAGCTGCTGATGCCGCCTCTTGCTGAATGAACAATTCAAGGGGTGGCAGTCCTAGCAGTACCTCCATTGCCGCTGTGGGTGTTGTTCTCATACAGCCCGTCGTTGCTACACAAGCAAGTCTTTGAAATTGCTGCAGTTTATGTTTGGCTGTTGTCAGTTTGGTTCTGGGCCACCAAACCACAGCGCCGTAGGTGATAATAGGTCTTATCACCGCAGTGTAAAGCCACATTGTGATCCTGGGGTGTAAGCCCCAGGTTCTACCAACTAGTCTTTTACACTGCCAAAATACGACGCAGGCTTTGTTCAGTTTGTTTTCTAAGTGTTTGTTCCATAGTAGTTTGTCATCCAGGATGACGCCCAGATACTTGACCTCTTTGCTGAGAGTCAGAGTTGTGTTTTGGAGTTTTGGCAAGCGACTGATATTTATAGTTCGCTTCCTGGTGAACAAGACTAGTTCTGTTTTAGCTGGGTTGACTGACAGGCCATGGTCAGAACACCATTGTTCGACGATTTTGAGTGCCTCTTGCATAAGGTCGCAGAGGGTTGCCTCAAACTTTCCTCTTACGAGGATCGCTACATCGTCTGCATAGCCTACAGTGTAGATGCCTGCCTCGTTGAGCTTCCGGATTAATCCATCCACTACGAGGTTCCACAGGAGTGGTGATATAACTCCACCCTGTGGGCAGCCTCTTGACACGATAGCTCGAGTTGTGCCATTCACTGTTACCTGTACAGCCCTTTGTCTCAGCATGTTGTCGATCCAACCTGCTACGGTTTGATCGGCTCCATGTCTGAGCAGGGCTTGGCTAATGCTGTTGAATTGCGTCTTGTCGAAGGCTCCTTCGATATCGATGAAAGCCACAAGCGCTGAGGATTGTGTTGATAATGCGTGTTCTCTGTATCTATAGGATGATATTTGCAACAATAATTATTACTACAGAGGAATACAAAGACACAGACTATAGAGGAATTCTGCGAAGTGAAAATTTGGCGAAATTAAATATTTGACGAAAGATACTTCTGCTCTATGCTCTAGAGCATAAAGTAAAATCGTCGTCGAAGACCAAGGCGATCGGTCCAACAGCCACACGAAAAAGGTCCTTAATAAACACTAAAAAAAAAACATAAAACTTCATACAATAAAACCCGTTCCAGACCTTCCGATCCGGTCCGATTTATCGGAACAAATCGGATAATGCGTATAAGATCCTAACAATTGCCCTACAACACATTATCCGATTTCTTCTGATAAATCGGATCGGATCGGAAGGTCTGGAACAGCATTTAACTCTTTATTTTATTTCGTTTTGTTAGTATTCTAAGACCAAGGCAAAGATACCAACAGCCAAAGTCGCCCCCTGCCTGCTACACGGCCTCATCTCAAAAAACCATTTTTTAGAGAAATCGCTTGTTAAAGTTTTGGCAGTATAGTGCGTGGTAGTAAAACGGGGATTACTCCCTGAGTTTTGGGTCAATTCATTTTTGACCTAGCTCTTTTTACTAGTAATACATTTTTTTGTATAAAACATGTATATTTTTAAAGATACAAGGCCTTTAAGTCATGTACTTAGAGTTGTGGCCGTATTGCAGTCACATTTTGTTGAAATTTTGAGATGCGTCCAAAACCGCATAGGAAAATTATGGTAAAATGGTTACATGAAAATATGAATACACCCACGAAAATAGTTAAAATACCTTTTATTAATCAACTTTTGTTACAGTAAGAACATCACTGTAAGCGATAATCAGTGCATCCAGCTTTTCTACTTTTAGGTTCAGGAATACTGGACGACTGGTTCGATTCAGAGTAGCAATTTATGTGAGTCGGTATTTACTCACAGTTCTATTCTGGCATAGTCTCGAATAATAGAATTCCACCTAAGTTCAACCACTCCAAAATAATAGCCATACTGAAACCAGATAAGCCAGGCGACGACCCAAAGAGTTACCGACCAATTGCTCTACTTAGTTACGTCTGCAAACGTTTGGAGGGGCTAATCTACATCAAATCGAACCTATTGCCGACAAAATAATTTCTGTGGAACAGGCTGGATGCCTTAGTGGCCGGAATTGCGCTGATCACGTAATGCAGCTCACAACACACATAAAGGCTGGGTTTAAGAGGAAAGAGAAAACCGTGGCAGTCCCTATCGACCTCTCAGCTGCATTCGATACCGTATGGAGACAGCGACTTTTCTACTAGCTCACGACCGTGGTGCCCTGTAGAAAGATTGTGAGACTAATTAACTCTATGCTCCGCAATAAGGGAATTTATAGTCTGCCTTGAAGCACTCCACGCAAAGTCAGGAAGCTGAACAATAGACTACCGCAGGGATCGGTCCTGGCCCTACTCATTTTCAACCTACAACTCGCGATCTGGAATATCTTGGGAAATACTTTAAAAAATGGCGACTGCAGTCCGTTGCTGGTAAAACAGAAGTTGCGACATTCCATCTCTGCAACTAAGAAGCAAATTATGTGCCATAAATCGGCTTCGGAGAGACGGCGATGAAATTAAATCCTACACCATAGTACTTGGGTGTAACTCTAGACCGCAGTCTCATCTATGCGCCACATATTAGTTAGGGAAAAAGCTACAGACGCGGAATGACACACTCCACAGACTAGCCGGAACTATTTGGGGAGCAACAGCTAATGTGCTACACACTACCGGTTTTAGCCAAGTTTACTCCACGGCAGAGTATTGCGCGCCAGTTTGGCTCAAAAGCGCACATGTGCATCGGATAGACGTATAGCTAAATGCGATGTCATGCTATGTATATCGAGAACCATCAAAATATTATCCTCTGGTTTGGATGTGTTGAGTCATATAGCTCGCGCCGAACTGAGAAGACATCAGGCACTGGTCCACGAAGCACAAAAAGTCGTGGATCGATCGTCCCGATTTGCCCATTCATGCAGAGTTCGCAAACCCGCCTCATCGGTTGAAGTCGAGGCACCCACCATACCATACTGCTCGAGACCTGCTGCAATCAAATTCTAACCTACTTGCAACTCAAATCACCCGACTTACTCAGAGATGCAAGTATAAATCCCACGGCAAAACCTCCTGGCTTCATTCTGCCTCGAAAACAATGGTGCCAGATCAACAGGCTCAAAACTGGGAGTGGGCGATCCCAAGACTTCCTCTACAGATGTGGTTGGAGAGACTTACAGTATAACGGCGACCCTGCAGACTTGTTTGTCCTCAGTAACGACGCAATTCATTGGATAAAAGATCTTGAATTTAACTTATAATTGTACATAAATTACTACATAATCGGAAAAAAAATATTACAAGAAAACATTAACAAAAAAAACAAATAAACGTAAACAAAAAGGCGGCTAAACCTATTAGAAAGTATTATGCTATACGAATAAATAAAAATAAATAATAAGTACTGTGAAATAATCAAATGCCGTTTAATTCGCTTATATTTAAAGGGATTCATCGGAATAACACTCGAATAATCTTTATGCCTTTAGGACGCAACTCAAAAAATTTATTATAAATTAATGTTATACAGCCATAACTCCAAAGTGGCTGTCTTGCAGGGAGTCAACTGACAATTTTTGGTCAGATCCATAAGGCCACTTGTGTAAAAAAGGCTTTTAAGGACACTTTTTCTTATATCTCTCGAAATAAGGTCGTAAATTAGACAATTCTGAATACGAATCAGCAATAATCCAAAAAAATTTTTTTTTTGAGATGTGGCCGTATAGCAGGCAAGGGGCGAAGTACACAATAAAACTTCTTGAAATAAACTTGTAACTTTTATTTACTATCATTTATTACTTTTTAAACTATTACTTTAAATATTTCTCATTGAATTTTAATTAAATTTGTTTTTAAGTACCTATACATGATATGTGTATATATGTTATTTACATGATACAGTTTTATTTCCTCGCAATCAAAGTGAAAAGTAGAGTGTGCAACTCGTCCATAAAACGCATTTTACACTCGACTTTATATTCATCCTCGCTCGCAAGCTCGCTCGGATGGATAAACGTCTCGTGTAAAATTATGCGTTTTATGCACTTGTCGTACCTACGATCTACTATTTCACTTCTCCTGCTCAAAAAGTACGTCGTTTTAAGTTCGCAAAGCGGGGCTAAAATAGTACATTTAGCCCCTAGGGTTTAAAAGGAAACCATATAATCCCATACCAATTTCTATGACACTGAAAAAAAATCTTGTTACCGGCCAGCTACATACTATTTACAAATAAAATAAGCCAACCTGCAACCTGATCAGATCGACCCAAATAAAAAATAAACCAAAAAGTTTTTATTTACAATGTACTTACTGGAATATTAACTGAAATTTTATTTTAGCATGTTTTATAATCAAAATTTAATCTTAAACATTTTATCTTTGCTAAGAATATTAAATGATAAAATAAATTAAATGTTATTCCATTCATTATATTTTTCTGATCACACCGCGACTAAACCTGTTACCACTTAAAAAAAATACGCGCGGATCTTCAATAAAAATAACACCAATGCCAACATAAATTTACCGGGAAAGGCTGTAACATTAAATATAAAAAATTGCTCAAATTGTATTTTTAGTTTTTCTTAAAATAAATTATCACCTCGTGGCTTGCTTTAGCCCCTTGTCAAACAATCTACTATTGTGATGATATGATGATTTTAGAAGTATCACCGAACTGCAGAATAATTTCCTAAAGATATTGATTAACACTAGCTCGTTACTCTAAAACATTGTTTTTGCAATAAGAATTTAATAGCGATTATATGTAATTGATTTAGCGCAGGCGGAATCGCTTCGTGGTGGTAACAAAATGATAACGGAAACAACTAACTTGGCTGTTTTCTTTTTTTACTGTTCTTTTTTTTACTTGCTCTGTTTAGTTAGCAAACTGCGAATATTTTAGAAAAATAGTAATATAAATAATAATTTCTTTATTTTCTCCACAAACATCAATCTTAAGACTAATACTTAAGCAGTATACCTAGATACTATCCTAAAGAAGCAACTGAAAACTAAGATGTTTGTGGGACTGGTGTCCGTACTAAGTAATTAAAGCCTGACCAGAAATATATGAGGATGCTCCATATTGCGGAATTTCACAGGAACTAATTTTGCACTGGCAATGATTTTATGATGGTTTATCAACAATGTCAATGTCATTCGTGGTGTATCTTTAAAAGACAAATATTTAAAAATATCCAAAGAAAATGCCGAAAATCATTCACGGTCGTGAAAGTTATATTATAAATAAAGAGTACGCGTGTGTAAACACGAAAAGCAGCCAAGAAAAGAGTGCATTCCATTAAATGATATTACGAGGTTATCTTCTAATCTAATTTTAAAATATGGCTTCCATCAGGTTAATGATGATTTCGCCAATTTCAAGTTTGCTCGTAGAGCATGCCGTTGTTCGGTGAGGTTTTGCTTTTTGTAAAGTGATAGCGATTTACAAAAAACCACGCGGACTATCGGGCCTTGACCCAGGAAGGGCTATGAACGCTTCAAGTTGAATTCTTCATTAGCTATTCACTCATACGTTAGATCACTGCACAATACGCTATCAATACTACACATTGAACAACTAAAATGAATAAATAATGAACAACTAAACTTAAACGCATGCGGCCATCTTGGGACACGAACCGGAAGCCGAGGTTATCTTAGAAATTGACAGGTATTTAAACTAATGTCATTATAGTGCGGTTGCGATTGGTTTCAAAATTGTTGCCATATAAGTCTTATAAATACCGCCCTCTTGACAATCCTCATATATTTCTGGTCAGGCTTTACTTGTATTACAGATCACCAGGCCCCCAACGTTTATAAAGACATTACTCGTGCTTAATTCCTATATATAATTTATTAGTAGGTATGTATATTATACATATATTTCATATATTAATAGTATTTTGATGCTGTGTACTTCCCAAAATATTGGTATGGAGTGACTAACCACTACAAAAGAATCGGAAATACTTACACTTATTACCGTTATAATAAGTATACATATTAAAAGTCACTCGAGTACCAAAAATGAAAAGTTGATCCAACCATATAATTGTAATGACGTCACAAAATATTAACACTGTTTTGAAACAGGGATTTCAATTTACAGTATTATAATTCTACTAGAAGGTTACAGTATTATAATACTACTAGAAGGCCGGCAACTTTAGTCGAGTAAAAAATAGTGCGTGGAGGCCCTCCGCGCGGATGAAGTGAAACTTCGTAATGTGAATAAAAATAGGAAGGGGTAGAAATTGTAATTTCAAAAGAGAAACCTAACAATCAATTGATATTCACAAGAGACGTACCTTGACATAACCTTACCTAAATCCGTCGCATTGTCCGTGGGATTGTTGAGTTGAACGTTTAACGCAACAGTGCTTTCCTACCCTCTCCACCGTAGCGTTAAACGTTAAACGTTTAACGCAACCTTGTTGGAAGTCGCATTAGTAGTTTCCCTTCAAAAAGTATCCTATAACCATTTTTGGATGTCCAGCTATCCCTGTTCTAAAATTGGTTAAAATTCGTCCTGCCGTTTCGGCATGATAAGAGGACGAAGAAAATTTTAACAACAGATGTCTCTGTTAAGATCTTTCCTGAAATGATCACCCCTCTCCATTGAAAACTGATTTTCAATATAATTTTAGCATTTTGTAAGTCTAGATAGTATACATGAGCGCAAATAAAGAATCACAATCTAATTAAAATGCAATTTGTCGCAAAAGTTAGAAGATTAGCTGAGAATTATTCAAAGGCTAGCCAACGTTAATTATCGCTAGACTAAGGCTTTAAGTCGGAATGAGGCTGAAGTCAGGCAAATTAAATTCTAGTCTAATCCTACTACTGATTGCGTTGGAATTGCAGTCTTTATTGGTTCCATTTGTTCTGTGCATTAAGATAATGCAATTGGTTGACTGCAACGCCGCCTAGTGTTCGAAACCAGAGGTGAGTGTCAGTCATAATACAAATTGTTATAGTCTATTTCATATAGTTTTGTACACATCTCTGTCACCTCAGTGCATTTTAGTCGAATTTAGGTTATTTATTTATCGTATGGCTTACGTTATAGTTCTCTACTTAAATTTTTGAAGGGTTAGATTTGAGGTAGGTTATGAGCGTTTTTCAAAAAAAGTGTACACGTGACGAACCGGAAAACGGTTTTCTTTATAACACCGATTTTAAATTTTCTTGGCTTATTTAATTCCCCATAAGTTATAGTGTATTATTTGAGAAAATGGCATTAAAATATTAAAAAATATAGAAAATATCGACATTTTAAACTCAGATTGTGGTGAAACTAGTTCCGGATAGTCACTAATATAAAATTCAGTATAAATTGATTGAAGTATTTTTTGGACCAGTTTTAGTTTACACATTTAAAATACAGACAATAAACTATTTAAAACGGGTTTAATTTATAGAATTAATGGAACGAGCAAGCTTTGAGGATAAAATAAAGGTCCAGTTCGTCACAATCGCCACCAAATGACTGCTAAAACATGTATTTTTTTGCATTAAAATGCGACAAATCAACGAATAATATTTTTTATTACATTAAGGAATATTCATTTAGTAATGTTAACGCTTAAATATATGAATTGTTGCACTGCAGCAGCCAGAAATAATTATTTTCAACATCCCAAATCTTGGGACAGTAACTAAACGGAATCTCATGTGACTAACTGGAAAATGTAAGGAATAGTGTACATAGATTGAATATATTGAAATAAAATCACAAAAATATTATGTCATGAATCGTATTTATTGCAACGGAATCAAAATGGTATAATATATATTATTACTAGTTTATATATGTAATAATAAAACATGTATTAAACTAGTAATAATAAATATTTACCATGTATATTATTATGTATTACATAAAAATCTTTCATGAGTAAATGACAATCTTAATATTGAAAGTTTTATTAGTGTTATTTATCTATTTTTATAGATTATTAATAATGTTTTATTAAAAATGTTTAAAATAAAACATACAATGTTACGATTACCTTTAGCAAGTAATAGCAACATGAACATTTCAAAATAGAGAATAACAGTATTAATTCTCATTAATAAAAAATTGGGCAAGTGCAAGTCCGACTCGCGCATGAAGGGTTCCGTACCATAATCTATAACAAGTTTGTTGTATGGGAGCCCCCCTTAAATATTTATTTTATTTTATATTTAGTATTTTTTGTTCTAGCGGCAATAGAAATACATCATCTGTAAAAAATTCAGCTGCCTAGCTATCACCGTTCTTGAGATACAGCCTGGTGACAGACGGACGGACGGACAGCGAAGTCTCAGTATTATGGTCCCGTTTTTACCCTTTGGGTACGGAACCCTAAAAACGGTTGTAATTAAAATACTTACATCGATCGAACTTTATTTTAGGACATCGCTTAGAACGCTGTCTGCCTTTTGTTTTCTTGACAGTTATAAACAAATATAAACCTTATTGCAATATGTTAAGGTTTATGGGTGTATACTTAAGGTTATATCGACATAAACCAATCACAATTTTTTTTCTTCATTTCTGACAACACTTTCAGCTGTCAAGTTAGTTCGCCTAATTAAAAACTCGACTGTAAGCGTGGCCCGACATGCTCTTAGCCGGTTTTTATAAATGTTTTAATTGTTATTTTGCTTTTTAGTCATTTCTTCCGGAGATAACAAATACTTTTCTGAAAACCGCATCAAAATCGGTTCTGACAAATGCGAGATAATGGCGGATAAACATGCATGTATAACAAACATATGGGTCAAACTAAGTAACTCCTTTTTTAGAAGTCGGTTAAAACATCGGTCACATTTCGATTATGTACTAAGCTTTATAGTTCCAATTCGTCACAAAATCGTTCCGGTAGTATATCACGTCACGAATCGGACGTGACGAATTATACCTCGACAATTTAAAATCAAAATTTCAACGTGTTCTGAACCAATTCAATGTGTTTTTGGTTTAGTTTCGGATACTACGATAGTTTCTTCTATGTCTAATTGTGTTTAAAAAGTTAATTATAATCTACTTACCGAAAAAACTGTTACTAACTCGAAATCCTATTTTTAGCGCACTGACACAGCGTCCACCTTTCGTCACCGTTTTCACGGAACTGACGTTTTATTTGCAATGAAATCCGATGCCTATAGCATTAAAATGTTGCCAGGATTGAAAAATTAACGCTTTTTGGGGAATATCGATTGCACAAGTATGTTAAAATCGCTTGTGACTATAACCGGAAGTTCCGGTCTGTCGATTTCTTTGGACAGTGGAAAAAGTAGTTTTTCGGCATTATAAACCGTATTTGTTTATAAATAAAGCACACGACTAAAATCTAGACTCATTACTTTATCTGTGTGACCACATTCAATATTCATACAAATTTATTTCGAGTTTCTGCAAGCCTCTGAACATGACTGAGTCGACGTGGGACATACCCATTTTAGCACTTTTCATATCTTTATTTTGCAATAAATCTAGTAATAAATATAATATAATCGTTTTATAAATATAAAATGAATGCCCCACATCTACAGAATCAAATGATACCACTCATATACCCAAATACTAAAGGTAAAGTAAAAAAAAAACACGTTGAACGTGTGGGACATTCAAATTTTGCCATGTACACTTTTTTTGAAAAACGCTCATAAAACATGACAGATGTCACACGTAATTTATGAAATTGACTATAGGTGAAATGTCAAAGCTATGGAGTGTAGAAGGGAAGGAGTAGCATCTCTCATAGGAAAATATTTGAAAAAGTGTACAGCGGTAAAGAGTAAATAATAGTTAACCACTTCGCTACCCTAGCTCCAGGTAGACCTGACGAATTTTTCCTTATGCTTTGTGTGTCGATCTATGCATTGTTTATTTGAAGGGGTTTTACACCTTAGCGACTCTATGTGAATACGTTAATATTCACATCTTACCGCACCACTTTACAGCGGTATCTAAACGAGCAGGCGAGAAAGGGCGCTGCTAGTTTTATAAATTTATGAAACATGTAATGTCTATTTTTTTTAATGTGGGTACACCACAATTTAAAAACCTAAGGATACAAAGCATAAGGAAAAATTCGTCAGGTCTATCTGGAGCTAGGGTAGCAAAGTGGTTAACGCACTGGACCGGTAATCCAGAGGTACCGGGTTCGATTCCCGGTCTCTTCCACCAGGTAGCTCCTTTTTCAATTTTTCTTTAAGCTTATTGATCTTTGTAGGTTTAAATAAAAATTGTGGTGTATCCACATTAAAAAAATTAGACATTACACGTTTCATACATTTAGTAAATACTAGTTCCAAAAGGTTCCACAAGGGGCGCTGCAGTAGCTGGAGTAAGTCTCAACTCAACTTATGGAGATAATTTCAACACAAACGACAAAACTGTGATTGATTATTGTAAGATTTGTTATTTGAAAAATGTTTCAAATAGAAGAAAAACAGTTAAAGTATATCGACTTTCATAAAAATTAGCCGATTTTGATCTGTCAGTAACAGGAAACAGGCAATAAGTCCCTTCAAATACTAGCGCCACCAATTGAACACCTTTCAGCGGACATTTTTGGATATATGAAGATTCTGGTCCTCCCTTTTACAGTCCATAGTCAAAGCAATTTAGACAACGGCATCAACTTCAGAAGAGTTAATCTGAAGTTCGATATGCGGAGATCCTATTGTGCCTTTCCCAAATTGTTTAAAATTAATGCCACGATACCATACGTAGTTCGAATTTCAAACTTCAGCGGGCTTATGATGGTTGCTTTTACATGCGATAAATAAGTGACAATGCATCCGTCACGTTTTTATAAAATGCGAGTTTGAGTGTCAACGCAACCATCACAGGCCCGCTGAGTGACCTCTCATTTTATTTTATTCCTTCCATGGACTTCTCAGATTGCCAATACTAAGTATATAAAGATCGCAATAGAAAGAAAGAAGGCAATAGTGGAGGTATCACAGGTCAAGTTTGATCTCACTGTTGTTACCGCTCAATCTTAATCAAACTACCTCAAACATGAGTTAAAAAAATTGTTTGTATAAGCTCAAATACAACCTGGGCTAAGAAGACTTAACTTCACCAATGTGAAGACAAGCTTGGGAAGTTTATACTCGCTTCCTCAATCTGTGGAGAATCTGACTAAGCAATTCAGCTTTGTGACCGAGTCGGGGCTTGAGATAAGCCTGGCAGTTAGCTGTCGGGATGTGCACATAAAATATTGTGGACAGTCTTTTGTCTTGGCAAAATCGCCCAAAATTGCGCTGACTCCCTGGTGATCTCGACTGCTTAATCATTAATTTTAGGCTAAACTTTGTGGGCGGTGCAACTTACAGTCTGACCAAAAAGAGTAGAAATTAAAAAGTGGCATTACTGTAGTGTCATCCCCGTTTTCTTAGATTGACTAGAAACGGACGACACTACAGTAGGGGCAAGTGCTGTACCTGTGGACGGTTTTACCTGTGGACACTACTCATACAAAGAAAACAAATAACCATAGAGAAATACCAATCACTTATTTGAAAAGCATTTTTTTCATATGGCAATACTAGCTAGTCGCCATCTTTACGGATGACAGAAACTGCGTGTTTTATGGCTGCCGAAAGTTTTTGTGACAAAAAGTAAGTTTTTTTGCTTCTTTTTAAGCATGTTTTATGCAAAATCTGCAAATTTTTCGGGTGTCTTTGCTGTGGCATATTAATTTATATGGTGTAAAGGTTATTTCTACAAGATTTCGTTAGTCGTAGGTAGCATTAATAGTGACCGGTATGAATTCAAAATAAAAACCGCCAAAATTGTACCTGTGGACACTTCCGTAAATGTACCTGTGGACTGTCCATAGGTACAATTATACTGAATGTACCTGTGGACAGTAAAATTAATATTTTTGTTTTATTTAGTGCCTCGTAGAAAAACTGGGAAAAAAAGAGACGAGATATGCCAGGACATAACTTTAGTAAGGAAAGCCACTGAGAAGTTTAAAATCCCAAATTCGATAATCTTTAAATACAAAAAAATATATACTGTCGAAATATTGGTGAAGAAGGCTTCGAAGTCAAAAATGATATCAGGAGGATCTTTAGCAGTACTGAGGAGCAACAGCTGTATGATTACTTAAAAAAAGCAGCATATCTACACATGTACCTGAATAAAAAACAAGTTCGAGAACTTGCCTATGAGTTTGCTAAACTAGGATCCTAACATACACGCCGATAAAAGAAATGATTAAGGTGGAGGAATCGAAACGAGCCAATAATAATAGGTAAGACGAAGAATTCTACTGGAACAAATAGTACCAAAGACGTTAGATAAAGATACGCCTCAGTCTGATAAGCTTAAAACAATACCTAATGCCTAACATAAATTATTTTAGAGGATGAAATATTATCTCTTATACATTTCAAAGGCTCACAAAGACAACGTAAACTCCGATGACGAATCAGGTTTTTATTTTCAAAAATGTTAAATATAAAATGATGATTCAGATAACTCTGCTAGCAAAGTATGTATTAAATGATGTTGTTATTGATTGTTGATTATTTTCCATAAAGAAAATTAGGTTTTTCCTTAAGAATGTAAAGTGTCAAACGATGATTATGATAGTGCTGCTGACTATGGAGGCTTTTTAAAGTCCCATAATTATACTTGAGATTCTGCTAAGAATATTACATTTCAAGAAGAAAAAAAGTGATTATGATATGCAGAGCAACGTATAATTACATGTTGATTAATTGTATGTTGTTAAATTCGTTATTTTAGAAGTTTCTTCTGTTTAAAAAAATGTTGTTGATTCTTGTCCATAGGTACGTTACCGTCCATAGGTACGTTGTTAGTGTCCATAGGTACAAACAGTAGATGTACCTATGGACAAAATGAGTATTTTCCTTGAAATGCTTTTATCCGCCATCTCCGGATAGCTAGCGTAGGAGACATATGTGAACTTTAAAGATTGTTTAACTGTGATTAAAACAAAATAAATAATTTATTGGTAATACTCGTAGTTTTTGTATAACAACTGATTAAAGGTCAAATTCTGGAAAGTGTCCACAGGTACAGCACTTGCCCCTACTTGAAATGCAAATTAAAATAACACCATAATAAATGGTTGGAGCCACCCTTTAATCAAAAACTATGCACTGAGCTAAATACATAAAATTCGTATAAGTACTAGGACTGACAGAAGTAGTTACTGGACCCTGTAGCACCGGAAAATTTTAGTATGGCAGTACAGGTAATTCCTGATACTCGCTTACAAAAAAAATCCGGTAATAAAGGTCCAAAATAGTACAATATCATTGTAATGTATAATTATTTCTACTTCTCACTACATAATACTTCACTTTAATGTATGTACACATACAATTTTTTTCAACTATAGCAGAGTTTAAACGGAGTTTAGGTACTGGTCTTAATATTGTTACTGCATTTTCTGGCATGGAGCCACAAGCTCTCGACTGCATATAATAGCAGCCCTGTACAAGGGCGATTTGGACCCTGAACTTTACATTTCTGAACACAAATCCCTTGTTGTTGTTATAAAAGAGCCGGTAATGTTAAGCAAACATTAAAATTTAGTGCTCTATTTTATCAAATCAATTCAATGTAATGCTATATGAAGATCTTTAATTGACAAACACTTCTATTATAGGTACAGCCGTTGCAGTGACTCTATTCAGCAAATACCTGAAGATGCACGACGCCATCATCGGTGTCATAGCAACGGGCAGTAAAGTCATCTCCAGTTGCGTCTACGCCCTCGCTCCAACCAAGCCTTGGTACTACTCCGGTCCTGTGTTCGACTTCTTCGGTGGATCTGGGGTTACAGCCATCAGGTCACTGGGAACTAAGATCGTCGAACCTGAACAAGTTGGTAAGTTCAGAAAAATATAGTTAAATTATTGATTTTACAGAGATGTAATATTTTCTTCGGTTTCCGCGACTGTCACACATTTAAATAAAACAATTTAAACGGATTATATCGCGTATATTAGAGGGGGGGGAGGCTCAAATAATTAATATACGCGATATAATCCGTTTAAATTGTTTTATTTAAATTTACAGAGATGTGTCTAGATAACGTTCTCATATATTAATTAGTCGTCTCGAGTTGCGTTTACGCCCTGGTTTCAAACCTTTAAACTATTTCGGTGCTGTCTTCGACTTCTTCGGAGGATCTGGGGTGACGGCCAGGGTACTCCAGATCTTCACGACCAAGTCACTGGGAACTAGGATGGTCGACAGTGTACCTACAAGTTGGTCAGTTTTAAAGAAAAATAGAAGACTAATTTCTTAGTTCAGATAACGTTCTGATACTGTATTAAGTAGCTCAAACCAAGCTCCCTAGTAATACTCCTGTCCTGTCATTGACTTCTCCGGTGTTTTTGGGATCACAGCCAGCAGGTCACTGGAAACGAAGGAAGTTGACCCTGAATAAGTTGGTAAGTGCAAATGTAGAGGACATATTCGTGGTTTTATAGAGACATGAATGAGTTATTATGTCCTCCTTGCTTCGTATTCCTAAGAGATGAAGGTTAATCGAAGCGCTTTTAATGATTGCTTTACATTCAAGGAAGCCGATGATACCAATTTATTAATGATATTTATAAAAAGTTGGTCTTCATAATATCAATATCATCGTACAATTTTAGTTGAAGGTGGTTGATACAAACTTATAAAGCATTATTTATAAAAATACGTACATCTCTCCAGTCGTCTCTTACGAATTCCTTTAAGTTTCACTTTTGTGACATCTTTTTCTTTTTCTCAAAATGTTACGAGTATGTTGTTAAACAAGTAGACGAGAAAATCATTTACAAAGGTAAACGACACGACGCATGAAGTTTTAATAACTTGAGTACGTATTTTAAAGTTTGTTTATGTTTCGCGGTGTTCGCTATATGAGTTTCCTTAAAGTTTTCTCTCATTGTTGTTGTTTTAACTAAAGTTAGGTAAGTTGTAATGAGTTTAAATAACTTCCATTATCTCGTGTATTTACTAAGTACGTAGACTAACAACACGAACCACTTAACCTTTTATAGTTTGTAAATTAGATTACCTACTACTAGCAAGAGTATACCCATAGAGGTATTAGACTGCCTGTCTACAGAAACAGAGCTGAAAA
Source organism: Apotomis turbidana (assembly GCA_905147355.2). Taxonomy (NCBI): domain Eukaryota; kingdom Metazoa; phylum Arthropoda; class Insecta; order Lepidoptera; family Tortricidae; genus Apotomis; species Apotomis turbidana. The sequence goes on along the minus strand of LR990297.1, from coordinate 7,045,043 downwards.
TGAACCAATCAGGCTGCGTCTTCGTGAAGCCCAAAATAAGTGCATTTAAATCTGAGGAATGTGATTGGTCCATTCTAGACATCTTCTGTTCCGCTTCTGAGGACAGGCCTTAAAGATCCTAAAGTGACACTGCCTGAAATAGTTACGACATGTGTCTATTAAAAAAGCTGCATCAATAAATTACAAGATACGTAGGACAAGAAGAGAGGTGTAGTAAAAATTAAGTGAATTATTGTGGGGATGTATGAATGCGCTCTAACTATATGCGTTACAGTGGAGAAGACAATGGGCTGATATTCCGGTAGATAAGATTTTAGTAGACATGCTCTATCATAAGATTCCAGAACGGGTTATCACATTGTAAAAAACAAGACATCCGCTTCCAGTAAACTTAGAAGTTATAAATCCGTAACAATATATAACGCCTAAAGCGCCTATGGCGTCCAAAGATTGGACCAAAACAAGTCGCCTAGTGACTTTAATGACCTTCTAACTTTATCTCAATTTTATAATACAGCTTATGATCGAGATCGAGATCGAAAAATTCTTTCCAATATCCGAATTCAGGATATACGGAGGCCCGGTTTCAGTGGCTTTAATTTTTTTTTTCGTAGATCCAGTTGTTCGAAATGTTTAAAAATGGTGGAGATGTGGCGATTCATAACGTAAAGAATTACATTATTCATCCATTTAAACAAATCGCCAGATTTACAGTTCACAGAGCTACTAGTATTAATTTATTTCCCATTGCCCTTTTTCAGCAAAAATGTGCTCCCTGATTGGATTGGTGGAGGCGATAGTTCCGGTGATCTACACGCCCATATACTCTCAGATGTACAAGAACACACTCCAGACTTTCAGCGGCGCATTCTATCTGCTTGGCGCTGCCATGACGGTTCCAGCCTTCTGTGTATTCATGTAAGGATTTTTTATTAGTATCTCCAACTTATTTCAAAACTTGACAAGTATCGAAGTGCAACAAAATTTTAAATAAAATCTAAGCGTTATTTTTGTTAATATGAAACCTACTTCGTCACTATCATTAGTTAATTACCTATACATATAACTATTAAATTAACTGGATATTGACTTATAAAGTTTCAACTTTTAAAGTGTCAAAAATGTGTGATGGGGATGTAAATGACCAGATTTTTATTTTGATAGAACTTTGAAACAATAAAATATACACGATGATTTTAAATCGGTGATCAGATACCAACTTTTCTAACTCAGTAAATGATGGCGGTCACGTTGAAGTCGTAATTCCATGAAAACAATTAACTTTTATTTTTCGATGATAATTTTTATTTTGAAACCGATTTTGTCTTAAAAAAATAAAATTTAAATTCCATGTCGCCCTACTAATCTGTATCTGTGAGCTTACAATATTTTTAATAATTTAATGGCAACGACAATTTATGAGTAATTACTTGTCATTGTCATTATCATTACCTATACAAAGTCGTAGAAAATTTCGTAAAATTTCCCGCCAAAGCGATGACACTTGACGTAGGTATCGTACTTCAATAATTTATGTAGGATGACCATGTATCTAGTGGTTGTTAGTTTTAATTATGTTTCAACTTTTAATTAATTAAACAGTGAGGTAATTGCGTGAGACCTCGCCTATTAAGTTTAATTATAGCTAGATATTAATATTTTTCTACTCCTGATCACCGATAAAGAATCATCGTGTATAAAGGCAAAGCAATTCGCATATGAACACCTAATGATAATTTCACATTTAAAATACAAAAAATAACCGACCAAAGTATATGTACTCTTGCGACTCTTGCAAACAGAAGTTTCTAAATCGGCCATTTACAAGTAATAGGGGAACATAAAATAACATTTATAAATTTAAATAAATAAATAAACAAAAAGTCCCTGACGAACACAGAACTTGATCCATTGGTAAATTAAAAACTGTGTTTTGTAGAAGAGGCAAAAATTACTGAGTAACATTAACCAATGCATCAACTCTTGCGCCTAATAATGATAATAATTTATTTAGCATGTAGTGTAAACGCACTCCAAACTGACAGCATCTTTTATTTAAATATCTTACATTTCAAGCATTAAAGGTCCATAGATTAAATACCTTACAATCTAACATACAAATAAAATGTTAATGAAAACACTAAACAATTAAGGTCACATCTTTTCCAATATATGGGCTAGGTATCGTAGTCGCATCAATTTTAATCAACATCTTATCTCAGATTACGTAATCATGAATGAATGTCCGGAATAATGTTACGTCGGAATAAAAGTTCACGGTCACGAATACATGTCCGTCTATCATCACAGACAAGATCCTAAATACTGTGTGTGTTGTTTTATTTTAAGTCTTATGGAAAGTCTTAAAGCACTTGCAGCTTTTGCATAAGGTACTTATATGTTTTTATATTGTATAGTTTAAATATAAATTATTTATTTCACTTTATAAATTAATTGTTCTGGTAACCAGATTTGTATTTACTACTTAAAACAAGTCTCTTATTTATTAAAGTTGAAATCACATTTATAAATGTTGAAATCAATTAATAAGATTAAGAGTTAGTAACAATTAAATATGCAATTTTAATAATGAGCTAATTCTTATGAGATCAGCCAACTTTTTACGACGTTTTAATGTTTAAATATGGTTAAGAATACGTTGTTAAAATCTTTTATATTCCTCGCGAGCTACCCTATATACAACTATACAGAGTGATTAATCCAAATGGGTCCGTGGGGATGAAACGAAAATTGTAAGAGATAGGGAAATCTGTTCTTAGGAACCATGGCGGTGATTTTAGATTTAATAGAAACTGCATTAAAAATAAATTATACAACCGACTTCTCCCTACTGACTCATTTGGATTGATCACCCGGTATATATATTTTTTACACTTACAATAAATATATTTTGAAATGATGCTAACAATTTTGTGTGCGTTTTTTGGTTCTTGCTTTAATTTGTTTTGCGTTAACTTCGTAAGCACCACTGTAAATTAAAATAAAATCCAAAGAAAATTTATTCTAATTGCAGAAACACGAAAAATGCCTTAGACATTTCATCGTATTTATTATTATATTATATATAATATACATCTTATAGTATGTAAATATATGTATCATTGTATTTATGGTAAAGTTATTATATAATATACATTTATTCACTTGTATCTTAGATGCTTTCCGAACGATTAATTTTCTACTCTGCACCCACTTGAAGCATCTCTGTTTGGCCCTATGGTTGACTGGTAGAGAATGCCATTAGGCATTAAGTTCGCCATTTGTACTGACTTTTGCTTTGTGCAATAAAGTTTAAATAAATAAATAAATCCTTTTTAAAAAATTGTTCACAGAACTCTATACATTATATACAAGAAAGAAGAAAGGGACGCGGTGAAGAATCCCCAAAGCAAGGAAAGACATGCCCACGACAACGATGTCACTGAGTTTTAAACTGGATGAAAATATATATCATTAAGTCTAGATTTAGGGTCTATATTGACTCCCAGAATTATTTTTCATCGAATATTCTATTTCGCCGAGAAATCATTTTTAATTGCAACCGCAAACTATTTGAGATTGTTATAAAACTAACCTTAGGTACCTAATCAATAGGATGATACTTTCAAAAATTATGAATATTGTATGAGTAAAGAGAAATAAAAATTCTGCGAAATGATTTTTCAACTAAATGAGACATTCGACGAAATAAGTTTCTAGGATTCAAAGGGCTATCCTAGATTTAAGAGGCCTTATTCCTTTAAAATATTTTTTTTTCATATTATGACAAATATATTGATAATTACGACCAACTTTTTGAAGTGAATAATAGTTTTCCCCGAGTTCTAGGTAGTAACATAGCTATTTCATGCCTTCATTGCGTGCAGTCTACAATAAGTTGAAAAGCTAATTTTCCGCGTGAATTTTGTAGATTTCGAGTAGTTTTTGAAACAAAAATTATCAATGAAAAGTTCAAACTGTAGGTTTTAAATATATACCAATAAATCCCAATAGCCCTGTTCTAGGTAGTAACATCAATAATATGTTAAGAAACATATTTGATCATAGAGAAAAATGTCTAAATCAATCAGCATTTTAAAAGGAATAAGGCCTCTTAACCAAACTTTTATTCCTAGAATAACTTTATTTCGGGTTTATCTATCGATATAGTATACTACCTATTATTTTGAAATATTTTGATCGCTTTATTCTGTTAGAAGCTGGTGAGTTGCGCATCTGTGTCAATTTATTAGATTCAAATAAATAATAATTGGTTATTTGAAATATGTATAAAAAATAAATGAACGGTAAAATATCTTTAATACTCATATTTACAATTTTGTAGCTAAACGAATGAATGAATAAATGATGAAGGCTGGTGATAAACGCTGAAACTAAGTTTCTAGATTTTTTATAAAATTATACTAGTAATTTATGTATTTGCATTAAGTATAAAGTATTTTATTGTTAAATAAAAATAAATAAATAATAACTGGTACTTAAAGTCTATACTCGGTTGCGAAAAAGGGCGAGTTATATTTTTGACGTAATATTAAGTAGTACTTATATAATTATTTAATATATATAACATCTTAACTACTGGAGCCTAAATGACAAAGCATTTAACTGTGAAAGTAATAGCTGCTTTACCAACAGGGGAGACCGAGGGGTTTTGAAACAGTGAGTTGAAACATCGTCAATTTCTCGGACCTAAATTCTTTAGCGAAGCAAGGGCGCACACTTAGGGGCCTACGAGCAGTGGGGCGCATCTAAACAGCGTTGTTGCTACCCTGATAGATGTATATACCGAGAAATTGACGTATGAAACCGCTAGGTGAGACCGAGCCCTACATTTCCGAAGGGTTCAGTTCTTGTAAGAATTTAGATCATGGTGATACTGTTTTTATTAAATGTAAGACCTGTTATATTTATTTATGTACCTATGTTTACAAATAAATGTCTGATTCTGATTCTGATTCTAAGGCCTCTTAGTCCAATACGCAGAGCGTGATGTACATGGACGTATAATATGTATCATCCTCTGTTTGGCGTGTGTTGATCGAGTATGTTGATCATAATTATATAAGAGCGAAATCATGAGCTTACATATAATAATGGAATTTGTATTAATAAAATGTATTTTTTATTTTCTTCACTATGATTACATAGGCCTTTATATTCAAAATTGTTTTCCAAAAACACAACCCGACTCTAAAAGATTATTGAAAGACATTTTTCGCTTTCGAAAATTGCCTTGTAGGATTTATAACCACTGACTTTAGTACTATACTATCTCGCGTATCGATAACCCTCAAAATTCAAAAAATTGTGTAATTATATTCATTAATTAGTTTTTATTCGAGACAACTGGAATTTCGTATTAGAATAATATATTTAGTTCATAACATACAAAAATCTGAAATATCTAAACCATAATAAATGCATAGTTCATAAAATTCTATTTTTTTTAATAGCTTTCTATTGACATTATCTGTTTACTTAGCAAAAACCAAAGTTATCAAAGGCTGCATCCGGCATATAATGATCGGACTATCTTAAGTGCTTCACTTTTGAAGCGCTAGAGTAACCTATCTAGATACTTATAAAATATCATTAGGAAATAGTACATTACTGAAGACGCGGGAAATAAGGGCTTGCCAGATGAGTAGGTATAGATGGCCGACCGTAGGGAGGCCGGATAGTGATTTTCTATACATATAGAAAGTATTTAGAAAATATCAATAAAACTCAATTCATGACATTTGTCAATTTTTCTTTGTAATACCGTCGTAAAGTAATATTCCAGTCATTTTTTATTTCATTGCAAAAGCACGTGAAAAGGGCTTGCCAGCTTCGAATCACTATCCGGCCTCCCTACGGTCGGCCATCTATACATAGGTACATAAATAAATATAACAGGTCTTACATTTAATAAAAACAGTATCACCATGTCTAGCCGTTAGGCATACAAATATTTCAAGTCAAGATGGAGCATGCAGTATATTACTTAAAGTCGTTATCTATATAAATAAAATTACAATTCAAAATCGGATAAGTATTCTCCTACTGAATAATATGCTCTATTGACTAAAAGCGTTAATAAGCTTTTTTTTAAATCTACAGTACCTATCTTCTAAGCTAGACACATATTTTGGCAATTTATTGTAGATTCTAGGTGCCATTCCAAAGACACTTTTTGGAGAGAAGAGCGGTTTTAGTAGGCTGAATTTGGATCTTATTACATCGGCGAGCACTGCTAACGTTAAGGAATTGGTTGGTATTTATGTTGTTTTTCACATACAATGCGGTCTTACCCTTTTACTTTTTTTTCAAATTATGACAAATCAATGGATAAATTCAACCAACTTTTTGAAGTATATAATACTTACTTTTACTTTTACTAGATGGTAACATAGCTATTTATTGCGTGTAGTCGAAACTAGGTTGAGAAACCAAACATCTGCGTGAATTTTGTAAATTTTGAAACAATAAATCACAATGGCCCAGTTCTAAGTAGTAATATTGATAATAACTTACGAAACATGTTTAATAATAGTGTTAAAACAATCAGCATTTTTAAACGTATGAGTCAAATGGAGCTTATGCTACGTTGTTCTTCGGAAAATGATAGAGATGCGTAGCGTATGTGTCAAGTTCTCAGTTACGGTGTGATTTTGACGCCAAAATGCCGTCATGCACAACGTAAGTGCAGGAAATTACGCAAAAAAAAACGTAAATATAAAACGGGATCTCGGGGGTTATCACAAATCATTTGATTATCTCGGTTTTTACATTGAATCTTTCAAATATAACTTATCTTCTTATTAAAACATCATTGATTTTACCCACTTAGTAAATATCGATCATCACTTTTGCATAAAAATATAACCGACTTCAACGAGAAAAATCGTACCTATTTCCGATAGCAAATAACCTAGTTACTATAAAAATACATCAAAAATGTAACAGATGTGCTTAAATATTGTATTTTGAGGAGTTCCTTCGATTTCTCACGGGTTATCACCAATATAATTTGACCTTAAATTAAAGGGTTTACTGATTTTAAATAGGATCGCCGCGACTGATTGGCTCTCCTGATAATAGATCGCGAACCGATTCGAAATGTGTCGAGTGATATTCGACTTCTACGATGTGAGTGAACCCGTTTCATATGTATATTAATATGGGTTCACCGATCTAATAGGAACCTTTTAAACCTAACTTTAAATACAGCTACTTCGAACAGCTTTGTACAGTTTGAATGATATGTAACCTTCTCGAAGATCAGCTAGCTCTCGAAATAGTCAAGTTGGTAAATATTTAATACGCGAGTGGGTACCTACTAGGTGTATCTTGTACATTCGCGAATGTAAGCGTTTTAGTGCACTCTTCTTACATGCTAAACCAATACCGCAAAAATATCTCCAAAACAACGGCCGCCAAGGATTAAAAAAATAAAATCGTTTTTGTTCCTTAGGGGCGAATGAGGAGGTTTGAAATAAGTATCGTCAATTTCACAGATCTACATCTGTTAGCGAAGCTAGGACGTACACTAAGGGGTCCGCCGGCGGCCGTAGGTCGCGTCTAAGCAGCATTGTAGCCGGCTTGTTAACGGGTATACTGAGAAATGCACGTTAGTTGCAACTCACCTTTGTTTCAAATCTTCTCGGTCTCCCCTACTGTAGGAAGACAAAACCGAGCACCCAGTTGTGCACTGCTGCTATTAGCGCCGATTATGGCGCGTTATGATCTCCTCGTGACCGTTAACTTAAACCATAACTTTTTTTTTCGGGAGCTGTGCATAGAGATACAAAACTAGTCTAATTCTATCTCCATGCAAAAATATCACTCTGTCCTTTGCTCGGAATTCACAGTAAAGGTCAATGTTCCCTCATGTAAAACTTGCAGGTTGCACAATGTAAGATACAATTATCACTTCAAGTTGAATAATCAGCGTACTAATTCGACGTTTCACACTATCATCTATCCGAGATGTTGCTACCAACTGTCTACTTCTGGGCTACGCGTTATTTTGACAGTTACTGTACTGATATTTTACTTTCTCATTGAAATACGTATATTTTTTTGATAGGTGTAAGACCCAAAATGGTGAATCATGTATACTACCTATTAAAGACGGAAAGGAGCGAGGAAACTGGAAATTAGGAACATGCAAATGTTTTGAGGAATAAAACATGAGTACAAATTACTGCGATTGGAATATATTATTATTAGGGCTTAAAAGTTTTAAGCCCTTATAATTATAATACTTATTTGCATTTGGTACATTAACCCCCACCTACGTCCATGTATAGGGATAACAGTTTCCCTACTGTAAAGTTAAGTTTGTCACTCAGTAGGTACATCTTTTCGTTAGAGCCATAATAGTCCTTTCATAGTTTGTACGGAACCCGCGGTGCGCAAGTCAATTCGCACAGACCATTTTCATTTTCGTTTTTGCCTGAAAACACATTTTTGATCGGACACTACTTAAAACTTTTAATTTATATTTTTCTAAATAGCTTCTTGGGCCCCAAATGATAACGTCATAATAATACTTCGAATAGAGATTATCAGTGGCTTGACGTTAAACAAATCCTAGGGCAAGCCGAAGTTGGATTTACTATTTTTTTACTAAACTATTTCGGCTCAGTGACCCAAACAGGATCAGCCTTCGAAACGAGAGTACGCCACTTGTCCCGATCCTGCGCAGTTTCTTGCCAGTTTTCGGCTTGAAGCTTACGCAGATCCACCTCCACCACGTCTCCCCAGCGGTACCTGAGACGACCAACCGGTCGTGGACCGGTTCGTTGCCCCAAGTATGTTCTTTTTGCCGCGCGACCCTCTTCCAATTATTTGTAGGTGACCGAGCCAACGAAATCTATGGGACTTTGTCTCTCCGATAATGTTCGGTTCCGCCACCAGCTTCTCAATCTCACCGTTAGTTCGGATCCGCCACGTACCATCATTCCGCTTAGTATGCCCCAGGATCTTACGAAGCACTTTGCGTTCTGCTACCAGAAGCTGACTTTCCTCTTTAAGGGCCAGTGTCCAAGCTTCACAGCCATACTTTTTTTAGACACCTATAATAAATAATATAGAAGGCTGCTCTCATGCCCTGGAATTGGGAACATTAAGTTCTACAAAGGTATTCATAATAATATTTTTCCCGATTTTATTATGTATTCAAAATCTACGATTGATTGAAAGTTCGGAATGTAGCCAAATGTCACATTGGGTTTAAAAAAATAATATCTGGAAAACTATACGACGACAAAAATTAACTTATCATAGATTCTGAAGCCAAATAAATAAGGGAAACTACCTTTGTAACACTTAATGTTCCCAATTGACAAGCCGAAGGGAATTGAGTTCAGTGAACACGAGGAGATTTAAAACTGATTTTAAGCTGGTTTTACTATGAAAACCGGTTTTAGATCCCCTTGAACACTACTGACAATACGCCAATACTACTTATATCGCAGACGTATCTTAGACTCATGTCATTACAAGCATCGAATTTTATCTCTGTTGACTCGCATAACTAGTTCAAAACTCTTTTATTTTTGTTGCTAAAAATAACGTTATACTTACTGCCATATTTAGATTTTATTGTTACTGGATACTATTTCAACTAGTAAACATAATTTTCGTATTTGTTGTTAATATAAAAAAAAGTAGATGCAAAATTCAATGCACGGGTAAAATAAGTATTCACAATATGTGAGAAATTATGAAGGTCTGAAAATGTTTGAGCATTTTACTTAAATAAATATTATATTTCAACAGAATTCGCATATGTGTCAATAAAGTACAACAATTATAAATAAATAAATATCAGACAACCTCACACATATCGCTCTAGTCCCAAATCAAGCTCAAAAAGGCTTATGTTATGGGCACGAAGCGAAGATATACATACTATACTTATATAGATAAAGAAATAAGTACTTAAATACGTAGAACACCCATGACCCAGGCACAAATATGCGTGTTCATCACACAAATATTTGCCCTTGTCGGAATTCAAACCTAAGATCGCCGGCTCAGTAGGCAGCTGTTTTATCACGGCTCTATCCGCGTCGTCAAATTATAGAAACATGGATAAATAGATATATGTATAGTTAGTGAACTTTAAGATGTTTCTAAGTGATGCCAGATAAAAATAACCCAACGTAGAATAAAAAAGAACTTTAGCCTATTTTAAATGGCGCGACCTCAAGCTTTGATGTTTATATGTAATTACAAGGGAGCAAAAGTTTCTCGAGCGCCGTCAGTAGCGAACCGTGTTTACAAACATACAGACCTTTCGATCGATCCAATAATTATTCCGCGCTAAATATTGTAAAAATGAAGAACAGTGATATAGAACTAAGACAAAATGATGTAACTAACGGTGCCAGTGAACTAAAAACAAATTCCCATAATCAACCAGTGACATGGATGGGCAAAATCAGAGCTGCGATCGCTTTTCTCACCATAGAACCTTTTTTGCTCTGCTACATATTTCCTAACTCATTATCCAGTCTAGCTGTGCAGAACCTAAACATGGCGAAAGCGTGCAGAGTAGACTTAAATCATACTCAGGAGAAATGCGAAGAACTGGATGGGAACATAACTGTGCAGACCCACTCAATGATAGCTGACATGACTACATGGCAGATTCCTTTGCAAAGCAGTATTCCAGCAATTGCTATACTGTTCGTGGGAGCGTGGAGCGATCGTACTGGCAACAGAAAACTACTGATGATGGTACCTATGTTTGGAGAACTGGTGTCATCATTTGGATTGGTGCTGACGACGTATTACTTCGAGGAATGGCCACTTTTCGTCACTGCGCTCATAGAATCCTTGCCAACGGCGTTTTCTGGTGGCATATCCATCGCTTTGATGGGGTCCTATTCTTACCTAGCTGATGTCACAACTATAGAATCGCGTACTTTTCGAATGGGTATAGCTGCAATTATAGTGACTTTAGGAATACCCTTGGGAAACTCTTTTAGTGGGATTTTATTGAAGGCAACTGGTTATTATGGCGTATTTGGAGTCACGACGACTCTGTACGTGTTTGGACTGATATATACATACTTTAGGGTTTCTGATGTGAGGCATACTGAAACCGAAGGCACTTTTAAACAAAAATTTGTTGCTTTTTTCAATCTAAAAAATCCTATAGATACGCTTGGTATTCTTGTCAAGAAAAGTTCATACAGAACGATGACAATACTGGTTGTAGCTGCTCATGTTGTTGTCATGGGACCTGTTTTTGGTGAGTTAATTTTCTATATATTAATTTAACGCATTATTAATTTCAAGTAAAAAGTTTTGTGGATTTGATTTTTATTCTTTAATTATGTTTCCAACTAATCACCATACCTGTGCTGACTCAGAGCACGGTCTAGGGATTTGAAATCGATAAAAAAGCTGTCGACATTTCCCATTGAAAGTTCTCGATCTCTATAAAACGGTGCAATATCATGTCTAAAGAAGTGGATAATATTCGTCTAGACGACAATTTTTTATACCGACGAATTGGGAAAAAATATTGATTGAATACTTACTATGAAAATATTTAAAATAAACAAATGAATACGCGGCTTAATTTGTTTATTGTTTTCATTCCGAAATGAAAAAAACATATATTTTTGTTGATTAACATTTAGATGTTGACAGTAACATCAATATATTTATTTGTCGATAAAATATTTTGCTACATTAGAGTCAGCACAGGTATGCTAATCACACATCGCACAAGAGCGTACAACAATTTCACTAGACAACTAGAAACAGGATGTTTATCCAACGAGTGGTAACCACGGCCTACAAATGGGGATTTCAAAGAGTAAACGATGACCTAACCTAACCTAACGACGGTAAATTATATCTATGCAAATATGTAAATTATCGTCATTTAGTACCCATAGCACCTAACCTACAGGAATTGTTTAGTTAGGGTTTAGGTCAATTCGTGTCTAAGAGACGGTCTTATTTTTTACATTTGTAAACCTTGGGTAAATATAGTTGGGAATAGTCACAAAATTTTTGTGATGACAGTTTTTTTGTTTTCATATGAGAACATTAACAAGTTATAAAGGTTATAAAGGTGACTCAAAGTGTCTATTTTAAATGTCAAAATAGAAAATTAAACATAGCTTATTTACCACAGATGGCAGAACATAAGTAAATACAAAATTATCTATGCAGTCATCAAGTATTCAAATCCAATCCATAGCCCCGGCAAACGGGTAAATTCTGCATTTTTATGACATTTATTAAAGTTTGCTAGGTAACTGAATTCCACGTATTTTATGGAGGGTTCATAGAATGTTTAATTAAATACACATAACATAATTTCATCGAAAGCGTTATTCTCTGAAACCATAAAATATTTTTTTTTATTTTTACAACACAAACTTAATCCATTCAGGATTTATGAAATATTTATGACATAAGCGAAAAAAATATAGATGAAACGAAATATTCTATGAAATGTTTGTTTATAAAAAAAGGAGATCCCATCATAACAAAAATGCATTTATATTTCTGAAATGATATCGTGATAAAAAAATATCACCTTGTAATTACTACCTTAGCTCCTGGTTTGTGTTGCTCATTAAGATTGTTATTGAATAAAACTGCAATATACTTCGGTCACCAGCAGAAAAAAACGATTCCAATACAAGTTATTTATAAATAACGCAACCCGGCGGCCTAGTCGATGGGACAAGTTAAACCTCTTTTTCAAGCATTGGTTCCACACAGTTCAACCAGGAAAAACTAGGTTTTTATGTATAAAAACAGAAGCCAACGAGGCGAAATTATTATTCTTATAAGACCATTTTTTCTGTGAACTGAAGGGTGTCGCTACAACCTCACACACAAAGAATTCGAACGCAGAGACACTGACAATCGTATGAAATGTCGACAGTTCATAGATAAAATGGTCGCACTATACCGAAAACAACTAATCAAATGACTAAAAGTTCCCTTACTAGGGCACACTAGGGTTAGTGTGCCTAGATTTTTTAAGTGTGTCTTGCGTGGATATTCCCCATCATCAGATCCTGACTTTATGACCATGGGAGTCATAAGACCAACTAGAAAGTGTACTCCTTCAAACAAAAAGAGTTTTCCAAATCGGTTCTGTAGTCTTCGAGTATTGTATTGTATTGTGTTGTCTCTTTATTGCAATAAATAGGTTTCACCATGCAACAATCTATAAGCATTTACATCAAAGAATTTACAGACACATCCAATAAAATTATAAAGAACAATCCATCAACAATAAAATTACAAATTACAACATTAAATTCATTACAAATTCCAGTATTAAATCCATAAACAACAAATAAATACATAAATAACAGAGTACATTGGAGTAATCGGGGAAGATACATAAAAAAAACATACCAACGAATGAGGAACCTGCTCCGTTTATAAACTAACATAAATTGACTTAACCGTCACTCTTGCGCTTTAAATACTTGCAGTGGTTACAGATACAGATGCTTTTATTCATCGATGAAACGTAATCATCTACTGAATCAGCTCCTGTACAGTTTATTTCCTCCAAATTTGAAAAAAAAAAGAAGAAAATTCTTCTTAAATGAGAAAATTCTCAAGTTTATGTTGTGTTCTTTTTGTTGGGGTCCGTTATGTTTTAGTAGAATTTTTTTAGTAGAAATTATTTACCACATTATCTTTCGTTTCCAGGTGAAGCATCTATGCAGTACCAGTATATGCTACTAAAATACAAGATGGACGAAGTTGAGATCAGTCTTTACTACACTTACTCCATCCTTGTGGGGATTTGTGGTAAGTAAATTCTTCCACTTTTACTCCATTTTCCAGTCGGGCTATCATATCTTGTCGTGACTTTGCTTGTCGCGCGACACACCATTACTCTCATATTATTCTCAACTCCTACTTGACTACCCTCAATACAATGAACTGAGAACAAAGAACCAAGTGTTGATCAAGATTTGTTACAGGAAATATTCGAGCTGCAAAATAATAATAATTATGTTGAGTCTGATTGAAGCCCTAAAACAGCCGGCAAGAACAAATAACATCAAACTACCCGAATTCAACCCGGAAAAACCTGACGCTGATGAGCGAGCTTGGTGCAACACGGTCGACCTATTAGCTATTTATTTATTTATATAGGTAGCTATTAGCGGTGCATTGAAAGGGAGCGCCTCACAATGGTTTTCACAAGTATCCTATCCCGGAATACTACTGCTTAATGTGGGTGACTATGTTCTTTTAGAAAACGAGGAAAGAAACCAAATCTAATTGGACCCTAAGTTTAGAGGTCCGTTAAAATTATAGAAGTTTTAGAAAACGATAGGTATCGGCTAAAATCCTTGAATTCTAAAAGAACATACAAGTACTCACACGACAGAGTAAGGAAAGTACCGGATCATGAGGTTCCTGTCGAATTAGATGATGTAATTGATTCATGTGCATCCAGTTAGAGTCGCAGCAACGTCTAAACCCCAAATGGCGTTGTAGCGCCTTCGAACAATTCTATCAGTGTTGATGCGCTTTATATTTGAACTGGCGTTGTGGCGCCTTTGATGTAATTGATTCACGTGCATCCAGTGAGAGTCGCAGCAATTATTAACGTTGATGCGCTCTATTCTGGAACAGGCGTTGTAGCGCGTTAGATTAAGTTCCTGTAGTCCCTACTGATAAGATGTGCCGTTCAATATCGTTACGTTGGTGTGTAAATGATATGAGTCGTTGGCGCTACAACATGCTTTCATGGTTATCCTCATCGTTGGTGCGAAGATATGATGAGTCGTTGAGGCGGCGCCATTTGGTGTTGATTTTAATTTAAAAAAAATTGTTATAATTCGTCGTTGAAATTGTAATTATGAGTATGATTTACTTGTGTTCCAATTGAAATAAAGATCAAGCGTAATTATTTTGAGTTGAGAGTTTCAATACACATTGTCGCAAGTGCCTGACTGTGCATAGTCAGAATAGCGGAGCAAAAAGCACTGCGTTGTTATTGTCTTTACAGCAATCCACACCATGATGGATGGCCATGTCGGAGAATCCAATCTGGCACCCGAACTACCCCGAACGCAAGCGTGACGTCACAACCAGTCAGGTTTGGCCGCGTCCGTCGGTGCGCACGGGAGTTGTGCTTGAGGAGCTCGTAGCGAGCGGACGTGTCTGTCCGGTCGTACCATTGTGTGATTATTCTCGGTCGATTTTTGTAAACTTATTTAATCATTCAATAAAAATGATCAAGTGATTCTAGTTATTTTATTATTGCTTGACGCAACCTAAAATGACGGATCCTGAAGCAAAAGATCGCCCACTCAGTCCTATTCTTAACTTCTACATGACAAATAGATATATCCTTGAAATGAAAATTAAAACAACACTATGGTGTTGTTTTAATTTTCATTTCAAGGACATACCATACCATAGTAAAAGGTTGTAGCCACCCTCAAATCAAAAACTATGCACTGAGATAGAAACATAAATTTCTATAATACGAGAACTAGTACTGACAGAAGTAATTACTGGGCCCTGTAGCACCGGGAAATTTAAATATTGGTAGTAGAGGTAATTCCTAACTCACTACTAGAATTTCTCTTTAATACAGATTACAGGACCTACAAAGTACAATATCAATATTTTCTCTACTTCTCACTCCACAGTTGTACTTCACTTCTCATGTATTGATACATGCAACTTTTTTTAAACTATAACAGAGCTTAAACCGAGTAGGTACAGGTCTTAATATTGTTACTGTGTTTTCTCGCATGAAGCCACGAGCTCTCGACTACATATATAATAGCAGCCCTTCACAAGGACGATTTCGACTTTGGGCCCTGACATTTACATTTCTAAACACAAATTCGTTGTTGTATGTTCATTTAAATATTACCTTTAGCTCTATTCTATCATAGTTATTTAAAATGCGTTTCAATGTAATGCAACTGGAAAATGTTTAATTGTCAAATGTTTCTATTACAGGCATAGCCGTAGCAGTGACGCTGTTCAGCAAGTACCTGAAGATGCACGACGCCATCATCGGTGTCATAGCAACGGCCAGTAAAGTCGTCTCCAGCTGCGTCTACGCCCTCGCTCCAACGAAGCCCTGGTACTACTCCGGTCCTGTGTTCGACTTATTCGGTGGATCTGGGGTGACGGCCATCAGGTCACTGGGAACTAAGATCGTGGAACCTGAACAAGTTGGTAAGTTCAGAAAAATATAGTTAAATTATTGATTTTACAGAGATGTGTCTAGATAACGTTCTCATACATTAATTAGTCGTCTTGAGTTGTGTTTACGCCCTGGTTTCAATGAAACCTTTGAATTATACCGGAATAGTTCTGCGGAGGATCTATAGTGACGGCCAGGTTACTCCAGACCTTCACGGTCAGGTCACTGGGAACTAGGATGGTCGACACTGTACAGGGTGGTAAGTTATACAGAAAAATAGGGGACTAATTTCGTAGTTTAGGTAACGTTCCGATACTGTATTAAGTCGCTTCAACCAAGCTCTCTGGTACTACTCTGGTCCTCTCATTGATTTCTTTGGTGTTTCTAGGGTCACGACCATTAGATCACTGGGAACGAAGAAAGTCGACCCTGAATAAGTTAATAAGTGTTTTGCAAAATTAGAGTACATATTCGTGGTTTTATAGAGACGTGCATGGGTTCTAATGTAAGTACTTACTCCTCTGGTGAAAATGCAGACAAAATGAATCCTGCTTGCATCGTATTCTTCAGAGGTGAGTGTCGTGACCTCCCTTTAGCATCACTTTCTCTCGTATGACCTTCTTCCATATTCTGTTTACGGCGGTGTGAAGGGCGTTGTGAACTGTTGAGCTTAGAGCGGTGCGGACCTGGTCGGACCAACGTATTGCGCGGCCACGAGGCCTTTTCCCAACTACTTTGCCGGACACAATGAGCCGCTCGAGGTTGCCACCGTCTATTCTTGCAATGTGCCCGAAGAATCCCAAAATTTTGCATGTGCTTATCAACTAAATAACACAAATCAGTGCAGATCGTACCGTGATTTGACTAATCACTGTGATTGTTTAGGTCAAACGTGGAACGCACCGTGTTCCGCATCAGGTCCGTTAGGGTAGAAAGGTCCGTTAGGGACTTATTCAGTGAGAAATTGAATAAAAGCGCTTTTAATGATTGCTTGACATTCAAGGAAGCCGTTGACACCGATATCTTAATGATACTTGTAGCAACTTGGTCTTCATATATCAATATCATCGTAAAATTTTAGTTGGAAGGTAGTTCATACAGGCTCACATAGCATTATTTCTAAAAAGACATCTCTCCTGTCTCATACAAAGGCCTAAGTTTCACTTTTGTGACGTCTTTTTCTAAAATGTTACGAGTATGTCGTTAAACTTGAAGATGAAGAGAAAATAATTTACAAAGGTAAATGACACGATGTATGAAGTTTTAATAACATGAGTACGTATTTTAAAGTTTGTTTATGTTTCGCGGTATTCGCTATATGAGTTTCCCTAAAGTTTTCTCTCGTTGTTGTTGTTTTAACTAATTTTACGCAAGTTGGAATGAGTTTGAATTACTTCCATTAACTCGTATATTTACTAAGTACGTAGACTAATAACACGGACCACTTAACCTTTTTTAGTTTGTTAATTAGATTACCTACTAAAAGCAAGAGTATATCCATAGAGGTTTAGGCTGCCTGTCCACAGAAGCAGATTGGAAAAATAACCAATGAGGCTGCGTCTTCGTGAAGGCCATAAGTGGTGCATTTAAATCTATAGAATGTGATTGGTCCATACTACACATCTCTTGCTCGCTTCTGTGGGCAGGCAGTCTTGAAGCGACACTGTCTGAAATAGTTACGACATGTGTCTATTAAAAACCTGCATCAATAAATGCCGTTACTACCACCGATAAATAGGACAAGAAGAGAAGGTGTAGTAAACATAAGGTGAATACTAAGTTAAGGGGATGTCTGAAAGGGCAGTAACTATGTGAGTTACAGTGGAGAAAACAAGGTGTTGGCATGCCGGCAGACTAGATTTTAGTAGACATGCTCTATCATAGAATTCCAGAACGGGATATCACATTATTAAAATCAAGACGTCCGTTTCCAGCAACCTTGGAGAATATAAATCCGTAATATGACGCCTACGTAGTAAAGTCCAACGACTGGACCAAAACAAGTCACCTAGTGACAGTAACTGAATCTCAATTTTATAATACATCTTATGATCGAGATCGGGATCGAAAAAATATTTTCTACATCCGAATTCCGGATGTCCAGAGTACGGAGGCCCGGTTTCAGTTGCTTCAATTTTTAATTTTTTCGTAAATTCAGTTGTTTGAAGTCTTTCAAAATGGTGGAGATGTGGGATTCATAACGTAAAAAAAAACATTATTCAACCATTTTATAAAATATTTGCCTTGATCTACACCTCACTTCACTGAGCCAATGGTATTCATTATTTCTCATTGGCCTTTTCCAGCAAAGATGTGCTCCCTGATTGGATTGGTGGAGGCGATAGTTCCGGTGGTCTACACGCCCATATACTCTCAAATGTACAAGAACACACTCAAGACTTTCAGCGGCGCATTCTATCTGCTTGGCGCTGCCATGACGGTTCCAGCCTTCTGTATATTCATGTGAGTTTTTTAGTTTAATATCCACAACATATCCCAAAACTTGACAAAGTCCTGATGTCCTACAAAATGTTTAATAAAATCTAAGCCTTTTGTTTGTTAACATGAAACCTGCTTAATCATTAGTACTTATTCACTAACTGTTAATTTTATATTGACTTATTATAAAGTTTCCACTTTTAAAGTGTCGTCAAAGGTATGATGGGAATGTAAATGACCAGTATAATAAATAAATAAATATTGGACATCATCACACAAATCAATCTAGTCCCATAGTAAGTTCTAGTAGGCTCGTGTAATGGGTACTAGGCGACTATTTGTATTTAAATAGAACATCCATGACCTAGGTACAAATATTCGTGTTCATCACGTAAATATTTGCCCTTGACGGGATTCGAACCCCGGACCGCCGGCTCAGTAGGCAGATGCTTTACCACTGCGCCAACCGCGTCGTCAAAAGTATGTTACGCTAACATTGAAAAAAAAAAAAGTAAGCAAAGCAATTCGGATATTAACACCTAATGATAATTATACACATAAAATAAAAAATATAAAGAGAGAGAATGCCTCATGGCATTAAGTCCGCCTTTTGTACTATAAGTTTTCTTTTGTGCAATAAAGATTAAATAAATAAATATAAGAGACCAAAATATATACTCTTTCAAACAGAAAAATAATTATCTAAATCGGTTCAGCTGTTTTCGAATAGTATATGATTTTTATTGAATAGCCTAAATACAAATTAAACTTCAATTGTTCACAGAGCTCTCTACATTATATACAAGAAAGAAGAGCGGGACACGGTGAAGAACCCTCAGAGCAAGGAGAGACATGCGCACGACAACGATTTTACTGAGTTTTAAACTGGATAAAAATATATATCATTAAGTCTAGATTTAGGGTCTATAATATGGACTTCTAGAATTTTTACGTCAAATTATTTCATTTCGCCGTTTATTTCTTTGCAACCGTATACTATTTGAGATTTTTATAAAACAAAACCTAACCTAACCTAATCTATAAGACGATAGTTTCAAAAATTATGAAAATTCTATGACAACAGGAATAGAAATTCTGCGAAATGATTTTTCGACGAAATAAGTCTCTAGGATAATAACGCTTATTTCGGGAAGTAATATAAGTATTCGAGAGTAGGTAAGGGTTGGTCTTATAGAATAAAAATTTGATTAAAATCCCAAGACTGGTTTTGTCAAACGTTTAAATATTCCAAGGATACTAATGTAGTAATGTCAAACCCCCATAATAGTTTGACATAGTTCTAGACATTCTCAACCAAAACCCTTCATCATTAAATTTACTATTATTGTAATATTTTGTTCGCTTTATTCTGTTAGACACAGCTGGCTAGTTGTGCCTTCATATTTGTGTATTTTTTCGAATCAAATAAATAATTAATATTAATTAAAAAAAATTATGAACGTTTAAATATCTTTAATACTCGTATTTCAAATTTTGTAGCTAAATGCTAAAAATAATGTTGAATGAATGATGAAGGCTGGTGATGAACGATGAAACTAAGTTTCTAAATTTTTTATAAAATTATAATTGTAGTTGCATTATTTAAGTACGAAATATTTTATTGTTAAATAAAAATAAACAGGTTATATACTAGTGAAGTCTTTATCAGGTTGCGAAAAAGGTGTTATGTTTTTTAACATTATTGGTATGGCACCTATATTTTTTCCCTCGAATAATTTTAACTACTGGAGCCTTATGAAGCAATAAATAAGTAAATGACAAAGCATTTAACTGCGAAAGAGACGGCTGCTTTACCATTAGGGTCGACCGAGGGGTTTTGAAACAGTGAGTTGAATAACGTCAATTTCTCGGACCTACATCCTTTAGCGAAGCAAGGGCGCACACTGGCGGTGGGGCACGTTTAAACAGCGTTGTTGCTACCCTGATGGATTAAGATACCGAGAAATTGATGTTCGATTCAACTCACCTCTGTATGAAACGTGTGCTGCTCTGCGGCGGCGCCACTGTAATAAAAATTAATTAATTATATGGTAAAATGATGAACGTTGAACGTACAACAGGTACGTATGCTGTTTATGGCTGTACCTGTACCGGGAAAAGAAATAATGGGCATTGATTGTGGCGCCGCTGGGGAGCATAGGTACTCTGTAGCGGCGCCACTGAGAAGTGAGAACTCATAGTAGAAATGATATTAGATATTTTTTTCTTATGGAAATTAATGTACTACTAGTGCTATTTATTGTGTATGTATTGATATTATTAATTCGTGATTTAATTTAATTTAATTAACTCCGCTTGGGTGTTCGTGATTTTTTGCTTTGTTCCTACTGTTTTGTAAAAAAATTACCCGTCTGAATGTTTAAAAGTTTATCAAAGCGGTAGGTTAGAGAGCGGAGTCAATAGAAATAAATACAATCACTTATTAATAATGATTCTTATCAATAAATAAGTATTATAAATAATAAACAACATTCGTACATCAATTTTCATAAGAAACACATAGCTAATATGATTTCTATGTACGTAGGTATGTGTTCTAAGTGGCTCCGCTACAGATTATGCTCCCCAGCGGCGCAACAATCAATGTCAATTATTTCGTTCCTTGGTTGGTGGTGGCTAGGGGAGACCGAGCCCCATTTTTTACGAATGGTTCCATTCTTTTACGAATGGTTTCATTCTTTTACGAATGGTTCCATTCTTTTACGAATGGTTCCATTCTTTTACGAATGGTTCCATTCTTTTCAGAATTTAGATGTCATGGTTGAAGCCATGAACTTCTCATTTGATGTAATCACATGTATATAAATTTAGAAATAATTATATGTATTTAATAGTTATACGTAGAAAGTAAATTTATGAAACGTAATGTCTCATTATTTTTTAATGTGGGTACACACTACATTTTTTAAATAAAATGCGTAATCTGGCGGAATAGAACCTTGTACCTCTAGAATACCTGTCCAGCGTGTTATGCTGTGAACGTGTATGTTGCGGTACGCTGGACCGGTAATCCAGAGGTACTGGGTTCGATTCCTGGTGGCTTCCGCCAGGTTACGCTTTTTAATTTTTGTTTGTTGTTTTACCTTTGTGTCAATAATTTTATATAGAAAATATCAATTAAACTCAATTCATGACATTTGATATTTTTTCTTTATAATTATAATACCGTCGTACCATAAGTAATATTACATAGCCACCCGAGCGGTTTTAAATAAGTTTATCTACAAAATATTTTTGGAAATACAGATTATATCCGACTCTTCTCGCTTAGAGGTCGCATTTGTCATCCCATTATCATATTTTATATAGATTTCTTCTTTTTATCAGATTATTTTTTTCAAAATGACGGATTATGGTGGGGTTAACAAAAATATATTTGCCTTTTTGAAACAACTTGCGAGGTGTACTGCTATCTCACAGTGCCACTAGTAATAAAATTTTCATAATAATGACTAATGAATTTCTAAGAAGCTATTATGAATTGATGACTTTCTATAACTATGGGATTTATGGGTAGTAAAAGTATTCGTCATTGTCTTGTTATATTAGTTCCGCCCTCTTTTTTTTTGAAGCGGTTTTAATCTTCAATTTTCATGACAATGATGTTTACCTATTATTCTTCTAAGACCTTCCTTTTCCTAAGCAAGGCCGATGACCTGACGTGACTTAATTAGTCGGTATACTCCTTAACTACCCGGAAACGAAGGTTCGAACCCTGCCTGAACCATACAATTTAGAAAAAAAATCGCTTCATTGTAAACATTTGCTTTACGTTAGCAGACGTTACTGCTATAACAAAAATAATTGATTAAACTCTACACTCCTACAAAATTATTCTGCGCAATAGCTCCATGCTTAGCCAAACTTCTTTGGCCAACTCATTTCTTCAGGCGTATTCATTAGTTTCATTAACCTTTTGAATGGTACAGTCGGCTGTGTCAAAAAGTCGTGCCATTGACGCCATGTCAGCCATAGCCGATAATAACAACTGCATCGATTTTATGATTTAATATTTTAGTATATACAGTAAAATACGTCTGGTTTCTTGCAGTCGTATGAGGAATAGATTTCTCTCTCAAGGGCTTTGTTTAGACTTGATTTAGCTGAAATTATATTTTAAGATCATCTTTTTTCGCACAAACGTCATTCACGCGTCATTACTCGATGGACTTGCTTCGTTTTATTACAGAATTTCCATGGACACCTCGTCCTCTACCCCTCTCCATAATCAGATTTAGAATCCTTCTCAAATAAAAAATCAACTTGTCAAATTAATATTGTTTTGTCATATTTGCATATCTAAGCAAAATTTTAGCACAAGTGGAAACAGGTAAGTAGGTAGTAAAGAGATGCAAGATTCGATTACAGATACACGCTGAGATTAGTATAAAATTAACGCTTGTCTAATATGATTACGTAATTTATTTAAATCTATTCAAGTATTTACATATTATACTAAATGGCGAACTGGTGCACACCGATTTAGACTTGTAGTGATAATATGTGTAAATGCAAACTGCGATTACAGCTCTTAGCCGTTTGGGAATGCCATACAAACTTGCGTGCAGTGCACCGTATAATTTAGATAAAAATCGTTGGAATAGTTTAGGTCACTTCTAAAAGCGTTCCAGCCGATCTAGAGTGAAAAGCATTGCTGCAATCAATTACAACTTCACACACATCCCCATGCCTAAGTCTATTCCTAATATAAATTAGACCCGTATATATCATATCAAAGGCGGTGAAATAATGAGTATGCCAGATCACAGGTGTTTGCCCGAACCGAGGGTGAGGGCCATAAACTTGCGATCTGGGGCTTTACTAATTACCGCCTGTGGTTTGTGTAAAGTTATACGTCATGGTCAGAAAGTGAGAATCTAGATTTCTCTCGCGTAGCGGGCAGTCAATCCTCTTACGACATAGGGTGACGTAATAGTACATTACATACCTATTAGGACGGTGAATTCGTGAATGTCCCAGTACGCAAGTGTTTAGTGGCCATAAAGGCGATCTGGGCCTTACGTATTACTTACTCGTGGGTTTTTTAAAGTTTTACGTCACGCCTTGGCCAGGAACGACTTTACAGCCTAAGCTAAGGTGATGTAAAAATATGTAGTTCAACGCTACGCACGTTCACTATGCTCACTATGGATCACCCAGAATCGGCCCGCCGTCTGCCACTAAGTATGGTTAATGAGATAATGAGGACTACCATTTCTGTACCCACTAGTTGGCGCCACTGAGGTTCGTAAAACAAATATATTTCGTACCATGTGCGTTAGTTATTTTTTTTTTTATAAACGCATATACGCATAAAATGTTAGTCATGGATCAAACTACATCTTATTCGAGGGTTGGAATCAAGAACCACATATTCAATCACCCACACCGACTTAATCAGTATCACGTGTATGGGAAATATTAGGTATGAATCAGCCAATGTATTTTCAAATTGCATGTTGTACCTTCCAGTTTATGAGGATAAATGAGACACAAATGTAATTGTTATAACTTCAACTTAACGTCCGAAATTTCTGAGACAATATGACAAACATTTTTAGGGTTCGACATTAAATTTGCATGGCATTTTTACCGATGGGGCGGGGTTGCCGGGTCCAAAAACATAAAAGCGGTACTTGACGCTTGATCTTATCGGACATGGATTCAAAAAGCCGGACATCACTGTTAAACTGCTAATCGTTACTTTCAGTCGCACGGCAACACGAAAAAAACCTAACAAAAACCGGACAATCTGGACGAGAAAATATTTGGCCGGACACGTCAATAAAAAGGCAAACCAGTCCGGTAAAAGCCGGACTCCTGGCGTTCTAGGTGGGGTGGGACGAAAATTAAAATCTGCATGGCAGAATGTGAGCTTGTGCGGCGTGATAGCTATTAATGGCAATTTGGATGGAAATGGGCCTTGTCTCGCAGATTATGACACAATGTAGATACTAATAATGAGTCAACGTTTTCGCGTGTCATATAAATTCTCCTAGCCAGCATTGCCACGAGCCCACTAACTCTGCTGTTTTTAGGGTTCTGTTAAAAAACAAGTTAACGTAAAAAAAAAGATTCAGCTTTTTATGCCGCCAAAAACGTATTATCCCGGTACTCTCAAGGGAATAAAAAAATATAGGTTGTATTTTCCGTTTGCCTAGAACTATGAAATTTGGCAAGTAATACCCAACTATATTACCGTCTATGCGTCTCCGTTTCATCTCGGCAATTTTTTTTTCGTATGTCTGAATTCAGGATGTACGCCAATTTAGCCATAAATAACGGAACCCCGAGTCGAGTACCTTGGTTCACGCTGGCGTGTCGATTGATCCTTTTTTCGTCGTATTCCTGATTGGAAATAATGCGACGAAAAAGAAATCAATTGGCGTGTCTGCTAATAGCGCGACTCGCGGTGCAAGGCCATGGTCGTCCAGCACCTCAAGCGCAAACTGTGCCCCGCAACATATTAAGAGGCCTTATTCCTTTAAAAAAATATTCTTCATTTTATGACAAATATATTGATAATTTCGACCAACTTTTTGAAGTGAATAATACTTTTCAACGAGTTCTAGGTAGTAACATAGCTATTTCATGCTTTCATTGCGTGCAGTCAACAATAAGTTGAAAATACTAATTTTCCGGGTGAATTTTGTCGATTTCAAGTAGTTTTTGAAACAAAAATTGTCAATGAAAAGTTCAAACTGTAGGTTTTAAATATATACCAATAAATCCCACTAGCCCTGTTCTAGGTAGTAACACTAATAATATGTTAAGAAACATATTTGATCATAGAGAAAGATGTCTAAAACAATCAGCATTTTAAAAGGAATAAGGCCTCCTAATATTATGTCTATCTACATACACACTCATCTCTTTCTAAACAGTAATATGAGAGAGTGACGATGACGAGTCACGCGGCAAGAGCCTGTGCATAGATTGTGCTTCACAGGTTGGTGAGGTTACAGAACAGCGTTTTACGAGCGGGATCGCTCTTGACCGGTTTTTAGGGTTCCGTAGCCAAATGGCAAAAAACGGAACCCTTATAGATTCGTCATGTCTGTCTGTCTGTCCGTCTGTCCGTCTGTCCGTCCGTATGTCACAGCCATTTTTTTCCGAAACTATAAGAGCTATACTGTTGAAACTTGGTAGGTAGATGTATTCTGTGAACCGCATTAAGATTTTGATGCAGAAATAAAAAAATAATAATAAATATTGGGAGCTCCCCATATTTAGAACTGAAACTCTAAAATTTTTTTTTCATCAAACACATACGTGTGGTGTATTTATGGATAGGTCTTCAAAAATGATATCGAGGTTTCTAAAATATATTTTTTCTAAACCGAATAGTTTGCGTGACAGACGCTTCCAAAGTGGAAAAAAGTTGGTCCCCCCCCCTCTAACTTCTAAAATAAGAAAATGAAAAATCTAAAAAAAACAAATGACATACATTACTATAAAAACTACCAACAAAAATTGTTTTGAACGAGATCTAGTAAGTAGTTTTTTTAATACCTAACTTTGCACCTAATTTATATAGGGCGCTATACATACCAGGTGCAAACTTAACTTAACCACCTAGGGATGGAGTGTTTGTACGGAACCCTCGGTGCGAGAGTCCGACTCGCACTTGGCCGGTTTTTTTATGTTCATTTTTAAGTACTAAAAGTTGGGATAAGATACATTTTATAGCATTCTTTACAGTAATGTATCGTATCAAATTGGACAGTGTAAGATAATAGGATGAGTAATATTTATCGCTGTTTTACATCGTTTTGGACCAACTAAACAAAGGTCAGTGACATTCTGTACAAGGTTGACAACCTCCTAATACACGTGTGAGATTTGACAAGACTTTTTTTTTACCAGGCACTTCCCCAAAACCATAAACCTAAAGGATAATATTGAATACTAGCTGCGACGCGCGGTGTTACCCGCTCATCCCACGGGAACACTAAATTTTTAGGGATAAAAAGTAGCCTTTGTGTAAATCCATCTTAGCTACCTTCGTACCAAAATTTATCAAAATTGGTCCCGCCGTTTCAGCGTGAAGAAGGAACAAACATTCAGATAAACACACAAACACACTCAGAAACTTTCGCCTTTATAATATTAGTGTAATTATTATAACAAACAAGGAACGGAGTTCAGTCCCTTGGACATCATGCACGTAAAACCACGTTCGAAACTTCAAGGAACATAATTTTCATATTATGACAAATATACCTATTGATAATTTGAACCGACTTTTTGAAGTGATAAATACTTTTCCCTGAGTTCTAAAAAGTAACATAGCAATTTCACGCTTTGATTGCGTGCAATCGAAAATAAGTTGAGAAAAAAAAATCAGTTTTCTGCGTGAATTTTGACAAATTCGAGTAGTTTTTTAAACAAAAATTATCAATATTTGTATAGAATCTTTTTATAGAATCATATTTTTTATGTGGTAATACCACATTTTTATTTTTATAAATAATGACACGAAGGTAAATTAAGAAAGAAAAATTGAATGCGATCTACCACAATCTAAGCGGGATTTGTTTGAACCCGCGATTAATGCGCATAAGCATTTCAAAAACATATATGACGCAGAGGGCGCTCCAGTAGCGTTAAGAATTAAGGGATGAAAGATTTGGTGTGATTGACGTAGCGATCAAATAGCTCAGTTGGAAGAGCAATGCGCCGGAAACGCAGAGGTCGCGGGTTCAAATCCCGCTTAGATTGTGTAGTAGATCGCATTCAATTTTTCTTTCTTAATTTACCTTTGTGTCATTATTTATAAAAATTATCAATGTTAATTTCAAACTGTAGGCTTCAAATATATACCAAAAAATCGCAATGGCCCTGTCCTAAGTAGAGTAACATCGATTAGACGAAACGGTTCGGGAAAAGGAAGGTAGTGTCCCGCTTCTTTTTTGTCCATTTTGGCGGGGGCACTACTGTGCCCCCAGATAATATGTTTAACAAACATGTTTGATTATACAGAAAAATGTCTCAAACAATCTGCATTTTTGAAATGATAAGGAGACTTAAGTCCCGGTTTGTTATAATAATGTGTGAAAATCGTGTACGTTTTAATACTATCTATGACGTAAAGTATTATAAATGATCTGTGACTATAGTTAGAAGTTTCCGAAAATATTAATTTTAGTTTTGATACATAAAGGCACTTCTTAAACGTTCCTCTTTTTAAAAGATCGCAGATGACAAGTAATTAGTTACAACGCCGAAAATCATATAAATTTACTGTTGTTATGTAAATTGTACTGTTATTCTTCTTGTGCTTTGACTATTCCACCATGTGTCATCATTTCAGGCTTTTGTCTGTTAGCAGACGTTTTCTTCGCATTATTAAACTTCACAAAACAAAACGCAATAAAAATAGGTACTTATAGCGGGTTCAAGGACAATACATTAAAGAAATTGGTTTCAATTAATATTAAACTCTTTGTGAAATGCCCGTACAGGCGTGCACCCAGACATTAAAAAAGTGCAAATTTTTTGGGTTAAGAGGCCTTATTCCTTTAAAAAAAATTTTTTTTCATATAATGACAAATATATTGATAATTTCGACCAACTTTTTGAAGTGAATAATACTATTCAACGAGTTCTAGGTAGTAACATAGCTATTTCATGCTTTCATTGCGTGCAGTCGACAATAAGTTGAAAATACTAATTTTCCGTGTGAATTTTGTCGATTTCGAGTAGTTTTTGAAACAAAAATTATCAATGAAAAGTTCAAACTGTAGGTTTTAAATATATACCAATAAATCCCAATAGCCCTGTTCTAGGTAGTAATATCAATAATATGTTAACACGTTCACTGCGGGTTGAGTCAAATCGGCCTCAATCGCGACCTTACCCTGGTGCGGGGCTAAAAGTTCGTGTTATCTCTCTCGTGCGGGAGCTGCTGCCGTTTACTTATAAGGCGTACGACAGAGTCAAATATACATTTATTTATGTTTTCCAAAGCCGGACTCGTTGGTACAAGAAAAACGTTTGAGGTCTTAATAAGCCTCAAACGCACTGGGTATACTTTGTTTTCACTCAGTGCGGATTGAGGTTTATTAATGTCTCAAAAAAGCGACCTCAAAGCCGCACTGAGCGGGACGCGGGCGGCGCGGGAGTCGATAGCTTCACGTTAGTGCGGCCACAGTTATCGATGCAGAATCACGTGTGTTTCACGATAATTACTTTGCTCAACATTGCCTCATTAATTATATTTAAAAAAAACATTGTTTCTACAGATGTTTTTAATGTAAGTAAGTATGATAATATTTTGTTTAAGTCTTATTCTACTACTCAATAATAAATTAATAAATCTCTAAACATTCTTTTAACTTTCCTTAAATATACTGATACTTATAAAAATTGTTTATCGTGAAATTAACCTATATAAAGAAACATATATTATTTACACAAGTAAATCTGAAGACAAGTGTTTTTTATCGTACATGTGACTATATATATTGTTTACAGAATGTCCTAAATCAACGGGTTTGTTTTAAATAATCGAAAGATTTATATCTTCCTTTTAGAGTATTAAAACTAACCTTTTAACTAAGTAAAGCATGTAGGCAGGTAGTCTAGTTACAAGGAAACAAATAATAAACTTATCGATAATTTAGCGATAATTGCCATTCTCTTCACTAGCTTTAGATAAAATCTAGTGCGTTTTGAGACCTGAAAGGCCTCAAAGATTCTGAAGGTTTTTGTTCTCTCACTAAAAGTCAGAACCAAGGGCGACGCTAAGGTTATTTTAAGCATTTACTGACGAATGTAGAGCACATGAAAAAAAATGCCTAGTCCTAGTATAGGCAAAGTTATGGAGGATTTAAACACCTGCTGAAATTCGAGGTCGATTAGGCCTCACCCGCACTGAAAAAGAGCTTAGGTTTGGGCTGATTCGATCTCAACCGCACCAGTTGAAAGTTCCTCAAGATTTGTCCCGCAGTGAACGTGTTAAGAAACATATTTGATCATAGAGAAAAATGTCTAAAACAATCAGCATTTTAAGAGGAATAAGGCCTCTTAAACTGCACCGACTGCATAAACATTGGTATTTAAAAAATAATTGAAAATTGCTTATCATTTATCCACACGCCAACATTCAAAGATTTTAGAATTGTCAAGTACAATACAAATAGTTTATTTGTT
The DNA here is from genome assembly GCA_905147355.2 of Apotomis turbidana. Taxonomy (NCBI): domain Eukaryota; kingdom Metazoa; phylum Arthropoda; class Insecta; order Lepidoptera; family Tortricidae; genus Apotomis; species Apotomis turbidana. The sequence continues at coordinate 7,015,243 of LR990297.1, read as the reverse complement.
CAACACGGGTAAAAATTGTACATAGGCGCGGATCTTAGAAAATTCATTCATTCATTTCTTTTGATAAAACATAGTTTTTTAGTCAACAATACCAAAGCTACATCACCCTGTTGGGCCGCAAGGCATACAAATTTTAACTATTGATCCACCGAGGTGTACAGTCAGCATCAAAATGCAGTCGTACAAAAAATCATTAATAACACGCTTTGTCCACTAATTTAAACAATTTGGCTTTGAACGTAGTTTTATCCATGTCAAGGGTTCGTAGTTATGTCACAGGTTATGTCAAGGGTTGACTTGCTATTTCACCCTAATTTTACTGGATTAATTAAGATCCTGCTGTGGCGCGTCGACTTCAGTTGTCGCGCGACACATTTTAGTACAATATTTTATGGTTGTCGCATCTTACGTATCTTAGCCCAACTAATCGGTTTATAGCCCACTTTTTACTGACGCGATTTTTACTTAGTCGTAAGTACTAATTTATTTTACTAGCAACAATATGTTTAGTAACTGATGTAAACAAAGATGAAACAGGACTTTATATACCGAAAATCATGAAATTTTCGCATAAGAAAGCTAAAACTATCACCAGTGATATGAAAGACAAGTATTTTTTCATTACGATCCAGTATTTCTTTTAGAAAAAGAACGAAGGATTGAGCAGCGTACCGGTAACCAACGTCATGAATTTGATTGATGACATATCGCTACTGACATTTTATAATGCATATACAATTATACATTACGTATGCACATTATTGCCATATGCAGGGTTAAACCGCAACTTGTTAGGCTATACTTTGACGACGCGTTAAACGCAGTTTGTAGACACCTGCCTACTGAGCCGGCGGTCCCGGGTTCGAATCCTGGCCAGGGCAAATATTTGTGTGATGAACTCATATATCTGTGCTTGGGTTGCGGTTGTTCTATGTATTTAAGTATATATTTATCTATATAAGAACCTACGTATATCGTTGTCTAGTACCTACCTACCCATAACATAAGCCTTCTTGAGCTTAATTAATTGGGACTAGGTCGATTTGTGTGAGGTGTTCTGATATTTATTTATTTATTATTTATGTTTATTTATTTATTATACTTACACACATTCGAGAGAAATATTCAATGCACAACAAAGTCGTGTCTCACAGTTGTACTTAAGTACTAGAAGTACGGGAATAGAACAGAATGAAACAGCATAGAACATAATAAAGCAGAATAGAATAGAATATAATAGAATAGAAAAAGCTTTTTTCAAGACTAAGTAGAGAAGAAAAATAAGTACTATAACAGAATTTCAAATAATTTAACGAGTAGGTACAAAGTTTCAGTAAAATGTGTTTGTTTTGAGACAGTTGGTGCGATAGCAAATCGGCGATAACGACACTTTACTAAAGAGTTTGAACAGTTGTGACCGTTTTACTAATTATGTTTAATTAAATAAACAATTGGCCTGGTACGTGTTGTAGCTATGGCTTTTACTTACGATTGTCAATGCGGTTATTAACCTATTATTATACATACTTATATGGATGATAATGTGATGAAAAATAACAGATAACTAAAGTAACGGATACAATCTATAACCAAATGCAGGGCTCAGGCGAAAAGGTTAATTTTTTCAAAATTGATTTCTTACCTTTACACAACATAAAAGAAACAAAACATTGAACACACACTCAATATCTTGTACAGATACTATAGACCTGTAATATAGCAACTATATAGCAACGCGCGTCTTGAATAAACGCCGCGTGTCTTATCAAGGAAAAAAATACGACGATGAGTAACAACAGTGAATAAATAAGCAGTAAGAGACCTCGTTATCGGAGTCAAGATGCAGCCGCTGCGCCCGCGCCTCGCTTTCGTAACCCGCCTCAATTCATTGACATTTACAACTCAGGTTTTTTCGGAAACGATAGTACAAAAGCCCACGGATTAACTCTGTAGTCGCGTGAGTGCCGCGCTATATGTAGGTACAGCGAGTGCGTGAACCAAATATTAAAACTCTTTCACTTTTACTTCCATGCCATATGGTCGTTGACATGGATACGCGCAGCTGGGACGTAGCAAACTCAAAAACGCAACTCACAGGAAGCTTGAAAGGGACATGGAGGGAAAAATCCAAGGGGATCCTGAAGGACATCAAGAATTTCTGGAGAGAAATCACAGTGGAACCATGTTTGTTTATTTATATGCTATGCATTGCACTCTCGTCTTTTGCTGTTCAGAATATGCACTTGGAAAAAGCTTGCCGAGTGAAATTATACTATGGGGATGAAATTTGTGACAGGATACAGCAGAGAAACGTCACAGGATTGAATGAGGAGATGAAACAAATTGAGACTTTAGTAGCAAAGGTGGTCGCTTGGAAGTTCCCGCTTCTAACTGGCATCCCTGCTGTTCTGGTGCTTTTTGTTGGGGCATGGAGCGATAAAACTAAGAAAAGGAAGATTTGTATTTTATTTCCAATGGTTGGAGAGATCATTGTTAATAGCGGACTGTTATTAGCGACGTATTACTTCCATGAAGTATCGCTTACAGCGACAGTGCTTATAGAAACTCTTCCTGCGGCGTTCTCAGGGAGCTACATAATTGTATTTATGGGGATGTTTAGTTTCATGGCTGACAGAACGTCCGAGGAAAGCAGGACATTTCGTATCGGAATTGTGACGATTTGTATAAGCTTAGGAACTCCTATTGGAACAGTTTTAAGTGGGGTGTTACTACGGATTCTCGGATACTATGGTATTTTTTCATTGCTGCTAGTATTGCATAGCTGCTCCTTCTTTTATGGTGTTTTAAAACTAGAAGATGTTTTACCGACAGAAGACGAAACAAGTAAAGGTGACACGACTGAAAATAAACTAAAAAAAGCGATATGTGAAGTGGTAGGACTTGTAGTAAATACTTTGATGGTGATAGTGAAACCAAGAGCATATGGAGGACGGTTAAATATATTCTTGATACTCGTCCTGTATCTCATCATGGTCGGCCCGCTTTATGGTGAGTAATTTTAGTAATAAAATCAACAAACTAAAAATAAACTTAGGTACTTCCTTGATCAATCAAACGTATTTACTTAACAAACTGGTACGAATGATAATGCGGTCTTAATTGTCGTATTCGTCTTAAACTGCAAAACATCACCTTGGTTATTTATTTGCTCATGGCCTAAATGATAAAAATATTATCTAAGATAAGTAAAAGAAATGTAATCCATAGTGAAACTCCGAATTCAACTTGTGGTGCTAGAATATCCCCCAAAACTAGATCTAGGGAAAACAATTTAGACAAATAAAATACGAAAGGTAATAATTTTGAATTAAACGTATTAGTAGTCTTCTTCTTATTTTATGGGTAACCGTTACAGAACCATGTCTTATTTATTTTTAACAAAATGTAATAAAAAAACCCTCGTTACCAGTGTCATTCAGCCAGTGGTGTTGTACCATAAATGAAAAACATCGCTTTGATTGGTTGAAATATTCTAGTCGCGTATTATTCTAAACGCATATTAACGCGGAAATTAGACGCGTAGGTACATTAGATAAAAAAATCTTGATACTATCCAGGATATGCAACTGGAGAAATCTTGGCGAGTGGATGTAAACTATAGGGATGAAATTTGTGACAGGATACAGCAGAGAGACGTCACAGGATCGAATGGGGAGATGAAACAAATTGAAACTTTAGCTTTAGCAAACAGGTCGCTGGCGCTGCGCGCCCCTACAAGTACTGAAAATGTTGTTAAGATTTTTCATGTAATAATCCCCCAGCATTGAATAGTACATTACTGGAGACAACGGGAAAGAAGGGCTTGCCGGTTGAGACGGACGGAGTGATACAAAGCCTCACAAACATATGCAACGAAATAAAAAGTACACCACTCGAAAAAAAAAAATTCAACTGTTTGGCCTGTCCATGAACATAGACGCCATATTTTAAAAATACTTCCCAGCCTAGGCCTTATATTTTGTATGAAATTCTTTTACAGTTCTCTCGAGTTGTTCCGCCCGAAACGTGATACTTCGAAGCCTGTTATAACGCACGTTATGACGAGATTTCATTGCATGTTTGAGATAAACTCATTATCATTACAGATTAAGAATTTTATAATAGTATATACACGCTAAAGTTAAGAACTTTGTATACCTATGTCTTGAAACGTGAAGACAGGCAATAATATACGTCTGGTGAATGACCGTTTTTTATAAACTTTCCAACATATTTAATATGTTTTCCAGCTTTCAAGGTCCACACGATATTGTAGTTGTTAATGCATGCAAATTTTGATGTTTTGGAACATTTTATAGTTCTCGGACACGTTTCTTTGTATACCAATACAACAAATGAATACAATGTATTTTATCTCTGAGTACCTACTTGGTAGAATTTACTGAGTGGATAAAAACTGGTTTCGTTTAACTACTACATGCATGCCTATTTCTTAAAATATAGCAATAATAAGTTCAATGATAGGGTATCCCAAAGTTCTCAAGTTGACACAATTTAATCGACAGCAACCATACTAATTATTATAAAGGCGAAAGCTTGTTGAGTCTGTTTGTATGTTTGTTTCTTCTTCACGCTCAAACGGCTGGACCATGTTGATAAAATATGATACGGATAGCTGACGCCATGGATTAATACATAGGATACTTTTAATTCCGATAAATGTAGTGTTCCCGTGGGATGGGCGGGTAAGACCGCGGGGTACAGGGAGTTAAATGTAATTTTCAAAAATATCCACCATCTATGTATCAAGTTACAGTTTGTAGTTTGACGACGCGGCTGGCGCAGTTTGTAGTGCACCTGCCTACTGAGCCGGCGGTCCTGGGTTCGAATCCCGGCTAGGGAATATATTTGTGTGATTAACTCGAATATTTGTTCCTGGGTCATGAATATTATCTATATATGTTTTTATATATTGTCGGGGACAGGTCTGGATGGCCGGTGTGGTGTGTGGCACATTAGATGAGCTATTCGACATAGTTGTGGACGAGGAGGTAGTTGTGAGCAAGATGAAACACTACGGATGCAATTAACTTGATTTATTCCTTATACAATGAAGCACAAAATAACAGTTCCTGGCACAGAGGTCTGTAAGCTAGGTTATCAAAGTCTCACAATAGTCTTTATTAAATTAACACAGTATTGTTGAGTTATAACGTTTCACTGATTCTAACTTGGTATAGCACAACGAAACGGGACAGTTCCAAGGCAGTAGTGCACTCGATGGTGGCCCAGAGTGAAGTGTCGGTGGGCGTTCGCTGAGTGAACCGCCAAGACTCTGTCTAGCGCGCCAAAACAGGTTCAAGGGGGCGCTACTGTCGCCTTCCAACGACGCGCCGGCTTCGTTGAGCGTCCATACTCATGACCGTCTCCGACACGGCCATCCTGCGATGACACACGTCCTCGTGTGTTGCTCTGAAACAATCAACAACCAAAACAGTATCCACTCGGTCACTCCTGACAAACACGTCAAAATGGTAAGACAAAACAAAAACTTCATCTTTTCTTTCGCATCAAATAGTTACTGACACCAAAACTAAAAAAAATCACAAAAATCATTTTGACAACTAAGTGAAAGTTTTTGTTTTATAACCGCAATATTTCAAAAGATACAAATCGAATTATGGTATGTTACAACCAACTACCAATTGTAACATTACTTATTCTTTCAATAGTGCAATACGTTTTAAATGAGATTGTACTACAATGTTGCTTGTTGTGAAACAAACTAGCCTCTACCTTAGAAAACACATTAGGAACCATGTACCACCATATCATTTCCTTTTGGCTCACCTTATTGACAATATCAAAACAATTAAATCAACGAAAATTCGTTCAACAAAACAGGTATCTCATTCGTGGCCTAGGGCTAACTTAGCCACCCACTACGCGCATCCCCACGGGATCGCCGAGTCAACCCTATGACTCTACGGTCTCTGCGAGAGTGACCCGACCTCCGCCAGCACCTACCGCGCACCGCGTATCCACGGACTGCTTAGAGCAGATGCCGACTTCTACCGGACTACGGCTACGATGAAGTGACTGGTATGGTCGACCAGCCGAACTGAGAACCTCCCTACCAGTCTCACAAATTTTTTTTTTCGTCTACTTCAAATGGTACGTAGCTCCCGGGCATTTCCCTCAACCTATCGTGCAAGTACGCGCATGTTTGGAAGTCAAGTTTATGGCCAATGGTCTTGCAATTTACAATACTACATGTCAACCTTTTTTAATAGGCTCGCTTCAGTAACTTTATTTATTGCACAGTACTAACAATTTTCTGATACAAGTCATACATAGTCACTGAATTATACAAGCAATTGCCATGGAACTTATTGGAAATTAACTCTTCCATAAGCGATCACTCGGCAACCAAATCACAATAAAATGAGAACTCCTCACCAGATTGCCTCATATGGTGTGGTGTGGTGACGTCACACGTCAACCCTCTTCCCCGTGGTTGAAGGCGCCCTGTCGCTCGCCTTCGCGCAGTTCTTTACGCGATGTCTTGTACCGTGGCAGCCGAAGCAGATGACTCATGGCTTAGCTGTTAGCTGCTAAGTTCGCGAATCTTTTCCTGAAACAAAAACTTCAAGCACAGTATCACAAAGCTCGGTCATTCTAACCTTAAATCCAACAAACTCAACTTCAATTCAACAACAACTGAAATTGGATTTGTAATTACTTATAGTCAAATGAATTGTTTCTTTTGTTATCTGAAATAACATGCCAAACGAATAATAATAATTCAACAAAAAAAAAAAGGAAACTCAAATCAATCTAGCAAAGTTAGGTAGGTACACTGAAATTATGATTCGTTAATGTGAACAAATAAATAATAATCTACGACGTAGATGCAAGAAAAGATTTAAATCAAATCATTATTTGCATTTTAATAACAAACTTTACTTTGTATGATAACCTTTGGATTACCAAGGCCTTACCGATTATGAAACATTACCTAATGATAAAAATCAAATTTCAATTTCAAATTCTTGTTCTAATATTTTCCTAATCCTATTAGTGTCTCCAGTTTAAATATTTTAGGCTAAAGCGATCACCACAGTTAAAAGTAACATTAGAATCGTCAAAGTAACAAATCTCAGGCTAACCAGTTCTTACGGAAGTTATAGGCGCTAAACTATACACTAGCTAATGTACACCGAGTAAGAAACTATTCAAGATGTCAAAAAATTAAATTCTACAGAATGATTGGAAAATCATGAACAGAGGGTAGATTATTAAAGCAAGTTCCTAAGCCCCGCCGCTCCTACTACTAAGTACTGTGTATGCTTAGAATAATAATTCTAAGTGTGTATGATTGATGCACCTTCACAGCGCAATTTTAAAATGATAAACTTTTTTAAGGGTAGGTAACCTGCGTAGTGGTCATATTAATCAACACTAAATCTCTGTAGAAACATTTCGCGTTTAGTCATATTATATCACTACGAAAACAATCGTTACAAAACGTGCAATAAACTTTGTTGCAAATGATTATTATTTTCTATCACGCAATATCCAGCTTTACTTGGAGGGTTGCTTTTACCAGTATCCGTTAGTACTTTTTTTGACAAATACCCACTAAACTGAATAAGTGCGACTCAAGTCTACCCCAGAATCTAGCTACACTTTTATTTGTGAACAAAATATCGGAATCTTAGTGAAAAGTTAACGACTGACCTGATGTGTTTTTCAAAATGTGTCGGTGAAGCCATAATGCCTACGTTCACGCGTCGCTTGTAAGTTGTAGTTGACTGTCGCTTCTGGGTCACACCTACTGGTGCAACAACTGACGATGTGTCCCGCTGTTCTTGAAGTAAACAATGAACTTCGATGTATGTAGTTTGTATTGTAACTGCTGGCTTTTGTTGCTGAGGTGGTAAGTTGTAGTTTTCTTTTATACGAAGTAAGCAATCGAATTTTTCATGTCCGTTTCTCTCGCAATGAAAACAATTTAAACAGTGCAATCTTCATTTGTTTTCATACGGTTTTGTAGGTCTCCGTGACGGTGTTAGCTTGAGTTTCAATAACGGAAACGCTTGTAGCTCCTGTTCCTTGATTTTGTGATGTCAGGTTCGTTGTATTTCAAAGAGTAACCACAAACTTTTTTTCTTCCGTTTTATTCGCTTCGTGTTCCATCATTCTTCGTGTTCGCTCATGGGCCGTAGATACCATCCCAACTTCTGATGTCGGGGACAGGTCTGGATGGCCGGTGTGGTGTGTGGCACATTAGATGAGCTATTCGACATAGTTGTGGACGAGGAGGTAGTTGTGAGCAAGATGAAACACTACGGATGCAATTAACTTGATTTATTCCTTATACAATGAAGCACAAAATAACAGTTCCTGGCACAGAGGTCTGTAAGCTAGGTTATCAAAGTCTCACAATAGTCTTTATTAAATTAACACAGTATTGTTGAGTTATAACGTTTCACTGATTCTAACTTGGTATAGCACAACGAAACGGGACAGTTCCAAGGCAGTAGTGCACTCGATGGTGGCCCAGAGTGAAGTGTCGGTGGGCGTTCGCTGAGTGAACCGCCAAGACTCTGTCTAGCGCGCCAAAACAGGTTCAAGGGGGCGCTACTGTCGCCTTCCAACGACGCGCCGGCTTCGTTGAGCGTCCATACTCATGACCGTCTCCGACATATATATTATGTATATCACCGTCTATAGTGCCCATAGTACAAGCATTACTTAAATTGGGTCTAGGTCGATAAGTGTAAGATGGGCTCTTAATATAAGTTTATTTAATAAGCAGTGCGATAAGACGTAAATATTAACGTATTCAATTAGAGGTCGCTAAGGTGTAAAGCATAAACAATGCATTGATCGACACACAAAGCATAAGGAAAAATTCGAAAGGTTATCTGGGTGTTAGGGTGGTGAAAATGTTAACACGCTGGACCCATTGTTTCTTTGAGCTTTGATCTTTCTCTTTATCAATGGTTTGATAGAGGCATTGCCAAGTCGTTATTGAACGATACATATGTGAGTGTTTCTTAAAAAAAATTGTCAAGAAAATTTTCAAGAAAATGGACAACTTTTTGCGAAACACTCATGTCGCTAAGAAGACATAGCAGCGATAACTCGGTCAGATCACATTATTAATGTCGAATTTAACCTCTGGTACCTGATACCTCCATCTAAAATTGCAACATGCGTTGTAAAATAATGATACTGATATATGATGAGTGAATAGTGGCGATATTATGTTAATTATGATAAGGTTTATGAGCAGCACATCCACTAAAGAAGTGTTTCAGCTGACGATGCGGTTTTAATCTATATTAAATTATAAAATTGTATTGAAAAACACGCGTTGTAGACGTAGGTGCCAAGACCGCAAAGCTGAAGTGGGACTGGGATTTAACAGATAGCAGCGTCCCTATCGGTCCGCCGGACAGTTCGATCGTCTGTTACAGGTTTTAGACCGAGTTTCGTGGCATCGCCGGGTCGAACCATATTCGCAGCTAAAGGCTCCTTACCTATCTTAACTACCTGTACCTTGTCATTATCATTTTGTTTGAATTACTATATTGACTTTCAAATAGATACTGTCACTGATAAAATATTACTTCACTTTCACCTATATTAAGACTTGAGTGTTTCCAACATTCATAATCCTGTTATATACCTCTACTTAATTCTAATTTCGTGCATTGTATCTCGTTTTTTTTGTGAGGTGTGCATTAAAGAGTACTTGTATTGTAATCGTTTGAAAATCTTTATAGAATTATTTTGATACTCTTCACAATATTTTTGTAAACAAACCCTATAATTTCCTATAATGTAAATAACCGATTTACATTTTACATGTAACCAGCCAGTTACAATCCTTTTTGATCGAAATATAAAACCTTTAAAAAATGTCCTTTTTTTTTTTCGGGTACAAACATGATCGGCATTGCTTAGTCGGCTAGTCGGCAGAATCCATAGTCAGCCCATCTCTAATTATGTTCTGTTTGCTTTTAAATTACTGAACATTAAAAACCCCAATCGTAAAACGCAATTAAGTTGTGCATAAGGTCTTAAAGGTATGAAGGCAAAAACCTAGAATGATTATCCCTACAGCTGTCGCATTACGTGTGGTTGGCATTCATAGCGCCTTGAGACCTATATCCGAGACGACTTAAAAGCAAAAGGTAGTAAGTTTTAATGAGCTTCAATTATACTTAAGTCATTTCGTTAGACGGAGTATGAAGGCCGTACAGAGATTGGACACTGCACGCCTGGCGGTGTAATTAGGTACATATGTAGGTATATAGTACAGTACCTATTATCGGAACTAAATTATAATTATATTTGGGCCAGATTTCAATTCCACGTTACAATGACGTGACGTAGAATGTTACGAAACGTGCTACGATGGATCGAACTATCACAGATGGTTATATTTTTTCTGTTTTTTTACTGATGGGAAAAGAACCCCCGTCATGTGCCGTCCTCATCTTACTGCTTCACGCAATCCTAACCAGGGTCACGAAAAAAATCATGACAGATCACGTTGGGGGAGTGCGGGGTATAAGGTGAACGAAGAAAAAATCTACCACATCAGTAGATACTTTTTCTCGGTTTCGTTCAAAATAAATCTTCACTTGCCTCAAATTAGCGAGTCTATTTTACGAAATTCTGGCGAAAAAAATAAACGTGAGGTTGTGAGGGGCAGGGAGGGGTAACAAACACAATCCTAACCAGGGTCACGAAAAAAATCATGACAGATCACGTTGGGGGAGTGCGGGGTATAAGGTGAACGAAGAAAAAATCTACCACATCAGTAGATACTTTTTCTCGGTTTCGTTCAAAATATATCTTCACTTGCCTCAAATTAGCGAGTCTATTTTACGAAATTCTGGCGAAAAAAAGAAACGTGAGGTTGTGAGGGGCAGGGAGGGGTAACAAAGAACCTCAACAAATATCACCAGGCTCCCCCTTGGGGGTCAAAAAGCAGCCGAAAAAACCTCACGTCATTTGTGCACAAGCCCTTGTTGGGGGTCAGTCCAGTACACAGTCACGAACCTTCTCTACTCAACCGTACTCTATCAGGGTAAAAAAAAAATATGAGGACGAAGTTATCGACCAGTAACTACGAAGTATTTTATATTATAACGCAACTAGAAGGTTCTTTACGTTATAATATTAAATACTTTGCAGTTAATACGTAACTTTTATGTTTTTTTTTGCTAGCCACATTTTATTAACATTTGTCCCGTTTGTACAACGTGACCTAATTTATATTTACCTCATTAATACACTGAAAAAAAAAAAAGATTTGTTACCGTGAAATACGCCAACTTTGCCTCCACATGGAACTTTGCCCAAAACGCTACTTAAAAAAAGAAACGTTACTGTAGACAATTTAAAGATGATTATGGAATCATCTTGATTAAATTATTATGGAATCATCTTGAAATTGTCTACAGTAACGTTTCTTTTTCTAAGTAGCGTTTTGGGCAAAGTTCCATGTGGAGGCAAAGTTGGCGTATTTCACGGTAACAGTAGCCGAAATGTTAGCTGCTAGTTACATAAATCGGCGGACTAACAAACTGAGGCGAGGGCTACGTAACCAAAATAGGTTATGTGAAGTTAGCATAATTTTGGTTACTGCTAAGCACAATTTGGCTATTTTTCAAGTAGTTAAACTTAGTTGAGCTATTTTTTTTCAGTGTCATATTAAGAGGAATTTCGTCACTACTACGTAGTTTAGTAAGTTAAAACCCATCTAACATTGTGCAAGGTCAATGTCACCCACAATTATTCATCGGATTGAACATTTCATTTTTACGACGCAGTTGACGCTTATAGTTATTATTATTACCTAGTTGATATTTATTCAATGACAACGTAGGGTTGTGTCAGAAATCCATTGAAAACTCACGGGTCGGGTTTTTTATGTAATTTTGACAAGTTAGGTTCCTATTATTTGAATAATCAGCCAAGAGCGAGTTGGTCTCTTTTCGATTCCTTACTATAGTACCCACACTCTGTAATTTGTATTTTTATTTTTACTACTTGATGACTTTAGACTATAGCCACACGTTTTTTCAATAAATTTTTGAAAAAAGCTCCGCAAATATATTTTCATACTAATGTATATTTATTAAAGCAGTATGGTTTGATAGCGTAATCAAAATGTTTACAATGAAGCGAATAAATGTAAAATTAAATGGTTCAGACGGGGCTCGAAGCCGCGTTCCCACCAGCTTTCCGGGCCAACATGGTCGATTGGTCGTCCTACCTATTGGACATTAGAAATTTTCAACCAGTTGCTTCTTGCATGACGACGCGGTTGGCTCAGTTTGTAGAGACCTGTCTACTGAGCCGGCGGTCCCGGGTACGAATCCCGGCCAGGGCAAATATTTGTGTGATGAACTCAAATATTTGTGCTTGGGTCATGGTTGTTCTATGTATTTAAGTATATATTTACAATACAATACAATACAATACAACAACACTTTATTGCACACCAACAAGAAAAATATTACATGAGAAATCTTAAATTAAACAATGGTAGACAATATTTATTTAGATAAGTATGTATATCGTCGTCTAGTACCCATAACACAAGCCTTCTTGAGCTTGATTTGGGACTAGATCGATTTGTGTGACGTTGTCTGATATTTATTATTAGTATTTTTATTATGCCTTAAGTAGAGTGGCATCGTAGCACCATCTACCGTAAAAACTCAGACTTCACGATCGGCACCACCATCTCAAAACATGTTGAGAATCATCTTATTAAAACTTTCGTGAGACATATTTAATTATTGTATTAAGCGGTTTACACTCACGTGAAATTGTCAGGAACGGCCCGACATGTTTCGAACTCGTATGGAGCCCTTCATCAGGGACGGCTGCCCATACACCGCCGCGGCAACCTCGTCACTACGTCGCGCGCGCTTTCACGTGAGTGTAAACCGCTTAATACAATAATGTTGGGAATCGATGCAACGGTAGAAACGCGGGTTCAAACCCCGGCTGAACCATTACATTTTTCAATTTCATGGTTCGCCATTAAATGTTAAAATTTTCGCCACATTTTCATAATTATTATTGGCTACTCTAGCGCTAATGGAAAGACGTAGACGGCATTGGAACTTTAATTCACTGCTTAGTGCTGGACACTTTTTCAAAATATTCTTCCACATAAGAAATTTCTATTTTTGGTTTACTTCTACACTGATTTGTGGTACTGGGTCTTATTATTATATAATGTCAACAGATTAAGCAAATTTCCTTCGCACTCACTGATTTGTTAATAATTAGTAATCCGCTCAGAATTTCGCAATTATGGTAATGGTAACTAATGGCACATACATAACTAGAACTGATTTGAAATTGTAATTTCAACCCAAATACCTGAATGAGCATAGCTTAGTAACATAAATATACAACCATTTAAATTTAATAATTATTAAAAAATTTGTTGCGCCGTGCGGTGTTACCGCTCAACCCACGGTAACTCTTTTTCGGGATAAAAAGTAGCCTATGTGTTAATCCAGGGTGTCAGCTACCTCCGTGCCAAATTTTATTAAAATTGGTCCAGCCGTTTGAGCGTGAAGAAATAGCAAACACAAACACACTCAGAAACTTTCGCCTTTATTAGTGTGTGTGTGGATCGAGTGGGCACCCTTCTGAAAAAACCGGCCAAGGGCATGTCGGGCCACGCTCAGTGTAGGGTTCCGTAGTTGCCCATCCTTCACAATAGACTGGCTGGATACAGGGCCTAAAACAGCGGTTCTAAGCCCGAGGTTTAAATTACGAGAACGATTTCAAGCTCTATAAAAAGGTCGTAACCTTCTGGAAGTTATTGATTATACGCGCCAGATTGCGCGTAATGTTTTAATACAGTATGGCACTTAACTAATATATGTAACGTTCAAAGTATAAGGACACCGCGTGGCACTTACGTCATTTTAAAGAAAACTATGAAATTTTGCGATAACTCAAAAACGGCTCGACCGATTTTATTTAATATAGTTTTCGTTAAAAGTGCTTATAAGGCCTTATTTTTATGAATTTTTCCATAATTTTTTGACCCGTGGTTGAAAAGTTAGAGGAGGGGGACGCAATTTTTTGGATTTCTGGAGCGAATATTTACAAAACTGCTGACTTTATCAAAAAATGGTGTTTGAAGACCCCTATTATTTTTAAAAGATCTATTTAACGACACCGCACACACTAGTGACATTTGACAGATACATACACATACTCATACCAAATCAGCTTTCTAGTACTAATGATCACGGAGCTAAGCCGCGGCCGGACAGACAGACAGACGGACATGGCGAAACTATAAGGGTTGACTACAAAACCCTAAAAAGACAAAATACTGTTGTATACTGCGGTAAAATACTTCTGCTGACTTCTTGTGTGTCCATGTATACTCAGATCTTTATAACTTCGCAACGGATTTAAATGCTGCTTTTTTATTAGATAGAGTGATTCAAGAGGAAGGTTTATACGTATAATACATGTACATACATAATTTTTCAGCATTGCACCCGTGCGAAGCCGGGGCGGGTTACTAGTTCCTTTATATTATAAACCATTTTTTCTTTCTTTTATTTGCTCTGGTCGCAGTAAATCGTTGAGGAATCTAAATGACTCACAAGCATACTAAAGTTGAAGTATTTTTAATGTCCTCCATTTGTATTAAGTAGGTAGGTATTTTTGTGGTAGGTACCGTCCTAAGAACAAATGACGTGAGAAACTTTTGAAGACATTCAATTTAGTTTTAGTTTTTGGGTGGATCAACTTTTCCTTGCTGTTATTGTGTCCTTGACCCAGGGGATAATAATAGTGATTAAATTTCCAAGAAAAGTGTTGATAATTGATATTTCTGGTATTGTCAGAAGATAGTCTACATAAGAATGGGCTTATTAACTGCTTAAATTACAAACCTTTTGCTAAATATAACCACGGAAAATCGTAGTTTCAAACAGTGACCCAAGGGCATCACCATGGCAACGAGTGTGCAGAAAATAGTTGATTGACCCATTTAATCCCCGACGAAAAAAAGAGTGTTTCTGTTTGTGGCACCGTAGCTCCCAAACGGACGGACCGATTCGAAAGCATTTTTTTATTCGAAAGATTTGTTTGTCTAGATGATTCTTAGTTATGTTTGGTAAACATACCAGCAACCATTTCCAAGATATACAGCTTTGATTGGAACACATTACATCAGTTGCCATTGCGACTTGGGCTCCCCTTTTTGCTTACCATCAGGCGAAGTGGAGCCACTATGATGTGCCGTTATAAAAAAAAAAAAAAAAAACACTGACAGAATCTCAGCGAGTATTGAGCTGAGTATTCCAAATTTTGTCGTTGTGTTCAGGTTTAGTAGCATTTTTATCCCACTCATTAAATCAGCGCCTCATGATATCCAGCTTGTATCGAGGGCCTTTTAATTTCAGAATCATAACCTCATGTTTCTAGTTGGTTTCACCGCCATGAGTTTAGGATCTGATCTGATGGTGGAATCCGGGAGATATTGAGGTAACTCTTTGAAAATTATTCTTGGAATTACTTTTCCTCATTGACGTCGGATAAAAAGTGATTATAACGTCTGTATATATTATATACTTTTTATATTAATTACTAGCGTCCCGCCCCGGCTCTACTCGGGTGTAATGCTGTATTATGAATATATTATACATATAAGTCTTCCTCTTCAATCACTCTATCTATTAAATAATACCGCATCGAAAATCAAAATCCGTTGCGTAGTTTTAAAAATATAAGTATACATAAGGACAGAGAGACAGACAGATAGATGGAAGCGACTTTGTTTTATACTATGAAGTGATTTACAATAACTAAAATACTTTAAGTAATAACTCGCCAAACTGTAAAGTTTAATGGCTGTCATTCAATCGCATTGTGGACTAACCATATAATTCAAAAATACTCCGTGCAAGATAACAAAATAATTATTATTCTTTTACACAATGAAATTTCAATATTGTTGTCGCGTTTCATTGACAAACGAAACTAGCTTTGATAAGAAATGAAACAGCCGTGACCGAACCAATACGTTATGTTATGAGGTATGCCATTGAAAATCGGTAATGCTAATATTGCTAAGGTTAGCAAACAGTGTCATTCACCTATATAAACTGCTTATTTTCATTCAGGGGAGAGCGAGGGCTTTTGAAACAGAGGTAAGTAACAACGTAGATTTCTCGAATGTACATACTTTAGCGAAGCAAGGACGCAGACGAAGGAGCACGCAGGTGGTCTAAACATGGATCGATATAATTTGACGTTGTTTCATGTCACCTGTTTTAAGACCCTTCGGTTTCCCCTACATATAAACTGTATTTCCGTCAAGTGACGCTCATTTGTGTAATTTAGTGTAGGAATTATTCTTTTTTTTTTCACTGTTTAGTCAATACTAAATATGTTTTTTTGTGTTTGTTTTAAAATAAACGCAATTTTTCACGATCATAATGGAAATTTAACTATTTTTCCATACGTTTTTGTTACCTTTCTGGGTGATGACATCACGGCACGCTTGCCGTATGGAGCGTTTTTAGCTTTTTAGCGCTGCGTTATTTTGTCCCATATAGACATTTGATGCCAACAAAAAAATTGCCGAAAAACTAAAAAGCACCAAATATCCCTATGTCTCGGCCAATACAATTTTGTACCGTTTGGGGTCGAGACCCTAGGTCCATGGGGTCCCAGTGCCCGCAAGCTTTACAAAGAGTTATCTAAAAGGTTTGCAGAGACCACTGGGGACGGAAGAGCTGGCAGCTTCCTCGCACAACGTATCAGCATAGCTGTTCAGCGAGGAAATGCTGCCAGCATTTTCGGTACCATGCCTAAGGGGAACATTTTTTTGAATTTGTGTTAGTTTATTTTAATTTTAGCTTTTTTGTACATATTTGTTAGTAGTGTTTAAGCTTTTTATTTTTTTCCTTTTTGCTTTTTGTTTCCTTGTTTTACCTTTTTTCTTGTATTTTTCCTAGGCTTACGTTGTTGGGTAAAATTAAGAGTATCATCACACACAGACCATTTTTGTCTGATACAGCGCTGAGAATATACTTATAATAGCTTAAATCTAGATAAAGGCACGCGTGAGCGAAAAAAGAGGATAACAATTTTTTTTGTCACCACGTGTAAAAAATGTGTTTTTTTTTTGCTTCAGCGTAGTTGTTATAATTATAAGTATTGTATTTTCGTTACAGGTGACTCGCAAGTGTCATACCTGTATGCCATAAGAAGATTTAATCTCACTGAGGTCGAATATAGTCTTTATGGTACCATAAACATCGTGCTGGGACTTTTTGGTGAGTTATTAACCCTTAAATGCATACAATTACACTTATTTTATTTCTTAAAATGACGTAATTACCAATAAAATCGACGTCAGTTCTAGAGATTTCGCGACAATCTTGAAAAAGCCTAGAAGTACTTTATGCCACTCTGTTACGTAATGAAAGGTGTTAAAACATGAGTATGGTTTTATGAAACAAGCCGAAAGCGAGTTTCATAACAGGATCACATGAGTAGTGTAGTTCTTTACTTATAGTATCTAAACTTGTTATAGTCAATTTTTATACTAAATTTTAATTATTACATTCAGAAAAGTTTTTAAGAATACCATTTAACAACTTTTTATTTTAAAATTGCAATGTAAAAAAAAAACTAGTTAATAGTCAATTACCAATATGGGTGTAGATAAATAAATAGGTACTATTATAACCCTTACTTTTTCTGACTTAATCTTTTTTTGTCTTGAACACCTATTTCTTATTCTGAATATTCTTCTGAAATTGTGATAGGTAACCATACAATACATACATACCATTTAGAAAATAAGACAAAAATTATCTCCTCCCAAACATTATTTAGTAAAACATGCCTCGATCACGTCTAAGTCAATGAAAATTTATTGAATTATCAGTCTTTCAGAATAGGTATCTAGATAGTTATTCTCGTACTACAAAAAAACGTTTATCAATTAACCGCGCGACCCAGATGTAAGGTCAAGGCAGCTGATACACGCACTGCATTCTGCTTACGATTGTGTTGCAGATATGCTCTTTAAATCGTGCGACATTTTCTTATCGTTACAGTGTTTTGGGTTAAGATTTATATGTCGTAGTAAATATATTGATTTAAAACTTAGACGATTTCCACAAGCTGCCTAGAAAAAACTGAATCTCGAGTGTCAGTGTTAATACGTGCGTGTAAAACACAGGGCTGCCTCAAACGAATGAATACTCACCTACGCGTAAACTGAGCTACTCAATCACAAAATGATTCAAGCCAACTTACCAAGACAGTTTTCCAATAATCTGCACCTGCGGGGAGATGCGGGGGTATGCGTGTCAATTCTTTACGTAGTAGTAATATTATTGTATTGTACCGTTGATATCGTGGTGTATCCACATTAAGAGGCCTTATTCCTTTTGTTTTTTTTTTCATATTATGACAAATATATTGATAATTTTAACCAACAAGTGAATAATACTTTTCCCCGAGTTCTAGGTAGTAACATAGCTAGTTCATGCTTTCATTGCGTTCAGTCGAAAATAAGTTGAAAAAAAAATTTTTAGCAAAAAAAAAGAACCGACTTCAGTAAAACTAAAAAGCCAACAATAACCCGTTCAAGTACAGATTACATTTGACTCACCCTTGAAGTCGATCCCAAACCACTCAGTTCTTATATTTATATATTATAGTTTACGCGAGGTTTGGCACCGACTTCGAAGGGTGAGTCAAATGTAATCTGTACTTGAACGGGTTATTGTTGGCTTTTTACTTTTACTGAAGTCGGTTCTTTTTTTTTGCTAAAAATTTTTTTTTTTGCTTTTTAGTCCACCAAATCCTATTTACTGAATGTAAATTCTTGACTTTATCAATAAATTACCGAAAGCGCCGTACATGTCCCTATAACATTTGAAGAGTTCCCTCGATTTCTCCAAGATTCCATCATCAGATCCCGACTTAGTGCCAACGGGACCAACTCGGAGTTATACTCTTTCGATTAAAAAAAAAATTGAAAATCGGTTCACGATTCTCGGAGATATCGAGTAACATACTTACATTGAAAAAAAAAAATAAAAAAAATTAGTTCGAATTGAGAACCTCCTCCTTTTTTGAAGTCGGTTAAAAAACTAATTTTCCGCGTGAATTTTGTCGATTTCGAGTAGTTTTTGAAACAAAAATTATCAATGAAAAGTTCAAACTGTAGGTTTTAAATATACCAATAAATCCCAATAGCCCTGTTCTAGGTAATAACATCAATAATATGTTAGAAAATATATTTGATCATAGGGAAAAATGTATCAAACAATCAGCATTTTGAAAGATAAGGCCTCTTAATAATAATGAGACATTACATGTTTCATCAATTTCATATTTGTATTCCTTATATTGTATTCTGAGACAATGTAGTGAGTAGTCATGAATTTGTACGTAATCAATAATAGGTAATCATGCGAGAGTACATTTTTCTTTTAAGTTAGTAAGTATTTAATTGGGATCATTAAGTTTTCTAGAGGTATTCATTTTTTTTTCCCTACAGTATACGTTATTTGGACTCAGAAATTGCAAAAAGTTTCGTTTTATGACACGTATAGTTTTTTAGATATCGTTTTTTAAACCTCGATGTGTCATTTTGTCATATCCTTTACAACGTTGCTTCGGTCTATAAGGAAAATAAATAAAGTAGTCGTGACATTGACGGTTTTTTCTTTTTTTTTCTTACTAATTGTATGGAGGGTGGAATACAAGGAACAATATCTTATACAATGTGTTACCGCCAAGTAGGCTTTTCTTAAAGTAGAGTAAAGTAACATAGATCTTTAACGTATCCATGACCTTAATTTAATTAATTAACTTAAATTCAGGCTTTATTAACTTTATAACAAAATTTGAATTGCCAGTAATGTACAGTAAATAAATTGACAAGTGAGTGTTAAATGACAGCGTGATATGAGTAACGACAATTACGCTGTACACCCACTACATTGAATGTGCGGATTTAAGAAATTTAATTGTGCAGTTAATTCACATAATTATGATTAGCTAATACATGCAAACAATTACTAATGGATCATATTATTATCAGTTTTAATAAATGCCCGCATGCCGGTAACAGGCTCTATAGGAGAATATTTGAAAATGTTTCCAGCGGTAAGCATTAAATAATAGTTTCAATGATGATGATGTCAATACAATGTGAATAAGACAGGTGACGCTGCGTCGCGCGTCAAGTGAAGTCGCGGCAAGATATGAAAAAAAACACCGTTCCATAATTTTAGATATTACAAATGTGTAGCAATTTCTGAGCCCAGTTGAACGATATTTTCAGCAAAGTAATAAACTTATTTCTACAAAAGTTTAGCCTGAAAAAACGGCGGCCCACCGCAATCTTAACGGGGATGTTTTGATTAAAACTTTTATTGCTCTGCCAAATTGGGCGCTACAATCGTAGATCCTCTTGGACAGAGCCGTAAAAACAAACGGTCGAAAAAATATTCATACCAATGCCGTGTTACATAAAAAACTGGCCGCATGCCGAACCACGCGCAGTTAAGGTTTCCGTATCTGCTATGTTTTAACATAGGTTTATATCCCAAGGGAACACTATTTGTTTTCGTGATTAAAAATTAAAATTAATGTGTTAATCCAGGGTAGGGTGTCACCTTCATACCAAAATTTATCCAACTGTTTGAGCGTAACAGAGCAAAACGAAACAGTGTAAGTAACTTTAATTATTCTACATCCTTGCATATTTCTTTGATAGCCATCCTGCAACATAGAGACAGACTAATATGATGGGTGCTCCTTATTTTATGTGTGTTAAGTTAGATTTTCATTAAAATAACTATTGAAATAAAAAATTCTCCGCTACACTTTAAAAATAAAAAGGCCGTGTGAATTGTGCATGTACTCCGTAAATCTTAGTTTTTATTTTAACCCTTTATTTGGCTAAGACATGAAAAGTGTAAATTGTGTATTTATTTTATTTTTTTGGTCTTTTAGGTATAAAATGGGATTAGAAAAAATAGTAAAAAAAATCTAGCATTTCCAGTTTTCCTGAAAACTAATGTATACCACAGTATACAATGCCAAGATAATGAAGTATTACTAATGTATACTGTGATATACAATGTCAAATATGCAACAAAAGATAATTTTAAATAAAAAAACAATTTATTAAGAAACTATTATTTTATTTCGTGTGAAAGCTCAGGAAACTATTTCGGGGGTCTCTCCCTGTCACATAGTAAAACATTACATTGTATTTTAGGCAATATACCGTTGTCAACTTCTGAATGGTAATAAAATCCTCAAGTTCATGGTCGGTTAATTGAATCGATTTTCCAGTTCTTTCGACTGAGTACAAGTTAGTCTGTTCTGTTATGAAGGATTATTATATAATGAAAACATTTACTGTTAACATAATCAAGGGATGAGCCGTCTGGTATGCCTGCGTGAGCGTCGTCATCGTGGTGTTCTACTATAGGTGTGTTGAAATACTGCCTTTTGCCATTTGAATTCTAGGACAAACTTTTTAATTTTCTTCGCCCGATTTGCCACAGTAGTCGTTTTTTAGCCCGAGTTTTTCTTGTGGTTGATGGTGTGGCTCGAGGGGTAGCATTGGTTACAGATGGAAGGGACGGTTATGAAGAAATTGATGGAAAAGTGAAGGGTAATTTTTTTTATTCATTGGGGTCAAAGGAACATTTTATTCGGCGCCACAAGGTCCTTTTTCTATTTGTGTATTATTAACTCTTTCTGTGACGTCTTCATCAGAGCTACATAGTCGATTTCAGCGTTCAAGCGAAGAATCCAAGGATGGCGTTGAAGACAAGCATTCAGGGGAAGAATACTCTCTAAAGACATGAACCTCTCTTTCATTATCAGATACATCGCTGGTTTCAGAGGCGGTATTCGCATTCGATATGAGGGACAATATTTTCGAAGATTTAGTCTGTACCACATGCTGTTAACAAGCAAAGAAAGATAAAAATAACAAAAACACCCCCAAACCAAGCTGCATTCATATTTGGCAAAGTATATCCCGGTATACATACAAACTATGTCCGTCCTTGGCAAAGTATATCACGGTATACATACAAGTTTAGTTGCCATAGTGCCCGTTTTTGGCAATGTATACTGTGAGATACAAACAACATTAGGCGATTGCAGTTAGTGGCAATTAGTGAAAATCGAAATGAAAACGAGACACAATCCACAAGACAACATTTACTATTATACCTAAACCGCATTCCACCCCAAAATATTGCTATAAATATTTTATAAAGCAATAAATGCCTTGTGAAGCGTGTGCGCACTCCGCCGGTCCGCTATTTTGACTTTCAATTGACGGCTAAAAATGCTACCAATACTCAGAACAATTTTTGCCTAAATTAGGACAAATTGTGTGACCAGGTTAAATATTTAATTTTCACTTAGAACTCTCGGAAGACTGTGTAGATTTTTTTTTGTGAATGTATCTCACAGTATACGACGTCAAATAAAGGGTTAAAGTAGTGATTGTTAATTAATTAGTTTCTATTTAAGTATTCGTACATATATAGTTTTAGGCATCTCTATTTTGTTTAACTGTTACGGTAACAAATTTTAGATTTCATATTTGATAATGTATTCAGCGGTTTACACTCATGTGAAATTGTCAGGAACGGCCCGACATGTTTCGAACTCTTACAGAGCTCAGGGACTGCTACCCGTACAGCGGTGTGGTAATTTCGTCAGTGACTTAAATATGTCTCACGGAATCTTTAATAAGATTATTTCATATTTTCATGCTTTTTTAAGTAAAATATGATGAATCGTGTAATTTGTAAACTATCAGCTTATTGTAAGCCATATTCCATAAACAAATAATCATTACTAATTAGTATTTTGATAGAAATTTTGACCAAAAACATTATTTTCCAATACAATAAATATTAAGTGTCTCGGTGCCCAGTACGAGTTTATCCCTTTTGGCGTCGAGACACTAGGTCCGTGGGGTAGGGCTGCGCGTGGGCTCCACAAGGCGCTAAGCAAACGCCTAAGCGAGGCAACGGGTGACCCTCGCGCAGGCAGCTTTCTCGCGCAAAGAATTGCCATCGCAATACAGCGCGGGAATGCTGCCTGTGTGATGGGCACGCTGCCAAAAGGACCATATTTTTATAATTCTTTATAATAGTTTTAGCCACCCTTTAGTATAAGTTTATTTGTTTTTTTAATGTTTTCTTGTAAATAAATTTTTCATATCTTATTTTCCATACAATCTGAATGCCAATGATATTTGTGAAGGTCAATATCGTTGTTTTTCTGTTATATTTATATGGTATAGTAGACAATGAACACTGGAGTATAACACGGTGTTTTGTGCCTTTTGATTATGAAATATCAATATAGAACGTGACGTACGAACTTGTTATTGTTATCAGTTCGTTCGAAGCAGATTTCTTTCATTCACTGCTTAATGTTATTGACGTGACATTTTAATTTATTCTATAGCCTCAACCATACCTAGTGTTTTAAAACTATACCTATGCATTTTATATTTATAAACAATGAGCATTGTCCTTGTTTTAGTGCAATGATTTTTTTCTTCGTAAATAAAAGTATTTTTTTTATAGCTTTATTAAAAACTAATATAGCTACTCTCAGAGATTACTCTTAATAAATCGTATATTTATCATGCGATAAAGGAATGATAATTATGATAAAGCATCCATCACTCTCACTCTCTCATACTTGACAAAAAGTGACAGGTGCTTTATCGGATGGTAAACGCGACCACCATTTCATACGTCGCTTTGACATGAACCGTGTAGGTATGTATTACAGTTAAGTGTACGTATCAATACTAAGTATTTAATTTACTTCTTTCAGGTACGTTCTTCTGCATATCAGTCCTCAGCAAGAAGTTCCAAGTGCAAGACAGCGCTATAGGCGGCCTCGCAGGAGTGAGCAGGATAGCTGCGTGTCTCGTCTTCGCGTTTGCACCGACGAGGGAATGGTACTATTCGGCTCCTGTATTCAACATCTTCAGCTTTTGTGGTCTAACTGCGATACGGTCTATTGCCACTAAGAGTGTTCCGACTGTTGAAGTTGGTAAGACAATTGTATTATTACAAGTTTTTCATTACAGGTACGAGTATGTCTGTAATCAAATCTTACATACTGAATTTGATTCACTCCCCTGATTTTGCAAATTTGCATAATAATATTATAAGTTTGGTAAAAAGGTAATTCGGGAGAGTGGGCATGGGAACATTGGGAAATTTTGTATCAAAATTACGGGTTCAATTGAGTATTAAAGCATAATAGTAGGCATACTTAATCTTGTCTCAAAAATACAATTTCATATTTTGTATGTCAGGCTTTCTTGTTGTTTCTATTTTATTCTTACACTTTTCCTCATTTATTACTTAAAGTACACTTTTAATATGTTTTCTTCTAGAACTACGTATAGTTCAGTTCATATTACTGTATATTATGTTCATATTAGTTAAGTACTTATGCTTTATTTTTTATTAAAGCAGTAACGTCTGCTAACGTAAACTAAATGTTTACAAATGAAGCGAAAATTGAAAAATTTAATGATTCGGACAGGATTCGAACCTGCGTTTCCAACGGCTTTCCGGGCCAACACTGGCGTCCTCCCAATTGGACCACCGAATCAGATGTCAGAGTCATTGAATTTTTCAACCAGTTGCTTCGACATGCCTTAGGGTGGCATCGTAGCGCCATCTACCGTAAAGATTTAGACTTTATCGTCGGCACCATCGTCTCAAATTTGTTGAGAATCGATAGTAACGATGTGCTACACCCAAATTACTTATTTTTTATTAAAGCAGTAACGTCTGCTAACGTAAACTAAATGTTTACAAATGAAGCGAAAATTGAAAACGTTAATGATTCGGACAGGATTCGAACCTGCGTTTCCAACGGCTTTCCGGGCCAACACTGGCGTCCTCCCAATTGGACCACCGAATCAGATGTCAGAGTCATTGAATTTTTCAACCAGTTGCTTCGACATGCCTTAGGGTGGCATCGTAGCGCCATCTACCGTAAAGATTTAGACTTTATCGTCGGCACCATCGTCTCAAATTTGTTGAGAATCGATAGTAACGATGTGCTACACCCAAATTACTTATTTTTTATTAAAGCAGTAACGTCTGCTAACGTAAACTAAATGTTTACAAATGAAGCGAAAATTGAAAAATTTAATGATTCGGACAGGATTCGAACCTGCGTTTCCAACGGCTTTCCGGGCCAACATTGGCGTCCTCCCAATTGGACCACCGAATCAGATGTCAGAGTCATTGAATTTTTCAACCAGTTGCTTCGACATGCCTTAGGGTACTAAATACTTATGCTTTCTGAAAAAAATACTTACTGTTGAGTTTCTTTCGGCGATTCTTCTCAACAGTGGTCTCCTCTTGTGAAATGCTGGTAGACTCAGACATATAAAAGCGCCCTTGTGACCTACTTGCAGAATAAAGTTCATTATTTCATTATAAGGTAAGGTTATCACCGGGAGAAGACTGCCATAGTCCTATAACTTACTAACTGTAAGACCTAGGTACCCCATAAGACAATCAACTGTCAACCTTTACTTATAAGAAATAACTGACCATACTCTAGTTGCGTATCATCTCATTAATTTTAAAGTGCCACATAATGGCGCGTGTATTCATGATGCTCTGTCGGGGCGCCTTGGTTACGTCAATATGTCATTGGGAGCATTACAGTATAATATAATTACTGTTACCGATCAAAATCGATCGGTAACTGCCAAAGTCATTAGTCATATTATCTATGACTTTTATTACTTTGCTGAATGGAATGTTTTGAAGAGATACTGCAGTAAGTTAATTATCTAAATAAATGAAGCACGAATATCAAATGGGTAGGAAGGAAGGAAGAAAGGTAGTAGTCAGAGAAATGAAGTAACGCGTAGTTGCAGTATTCAAGAAGCAACCGGGCGGTTCGCGGTATTTGAGGTCCCGAAGTGTTGTGGAACCGCCCTGTGTAACCCGAACTGAGCCAGTTTAGCTTGGGGCTGAAAAAAAATGGCGCGAGGCAGCCAGCAGATTGAAACAGCCAATGAATGAGCAAATGAAATTTCAATGTCATACCTCTTGCAAGCTGGTGCAAACAATGCCCTGTACGCGAGCAAAAAAAAAAGAACTTGTCAGACAAAAAATTACCATGGTTGTTATTCATCACACTGGAAGCAAAAAGCCATACTCCCAGGCCAGTCGGTTCTTGATCCGTCATGAGTTGGAGTTCAATTTTTGCCTGATTCCAAATCTGACGGATCGATAACCAACTGATTGGGGCGAATAGCAAGTTGTTTCCAGTATCTGAAACTGGGAAGAGTTCCACAAAACTGCGAGTGCTCATATAAGTACCGTGAACCATGCTGCTGCCTCTTGGATATACTGCAACTACGCGTCACATCATAGATAATATGACTAGTCCGTGAGCTGTCAGGATGCGATTCATGTTTTATATCTGTCCTGTCTCGCTTGCTCTTCACGATGCAGATAAGAACCTCTCAGTTTTTACGCAAACCGAGTAACAATCTTAAGAGCTCACGGACTGTAACTACATATACTATGTATTTGTGGTATCTGGATAACCACGCACATTTTCTCAACCGGTTAGTTATTAGTACAGTTTCAAAAAGTCTTACTCTATAAAATTAAAGTGATCCACAAATCATTAGGCCAAAAGTATGGAAACATGTTTATTACAATAAGTGAAGCTACAAAGCTCGGATTTCCTTACAGAATAAATAACAAACTTACACAGTAAAAATTATAATAAATATTAAGTCAATAACCCAAAATTTTTATAAAAATTGCCAATTCAACATTTTGTAGAAAGGCAATAAAAAAGGCGACAAAAACTTTGTTTCCATACTTTTGGCCTGGGGTGTAAATAAATATGACAATAATTGTAGGTACGTCTTTTTGGTAAGAGACTACAGTATCTGACATATTTTGCGTTTGGAATATACAACGATTTTTTGACATTCTGTTACTATTTTTACTGTGCATTCGTGTTATGCGCATTAATCGCATGTGACGTAACTTTGCATCACGACAAAAGGCAGTTACATAACAAAATGGACACAGTTATAATGACCCCGATCGCTCAACCTAGTGTCATTAGTTTACTCAAGACGGGCTCACGCGGCGCAAGTCTACGCGCAGTGCGTACTAAGATGCTTTACTCCGTCTTCCGCTTTGGAACAGGCAAAATAGTGCGCGTTCAAATATGACACACGTGAACCTGGGATAGACGAAGCCGACTCATACTTCCCCGATTTTTTGTTTGTATTTAAAACTAGGAGGTGCTCGTAACTTCGTCGGCATATTTTTTTCCTTTACCGTAGACGGATAAAAAGTATCCTATAACCATCTATGGATCTCCAGCTATCCCTGTGCCAAAATAGATTAAAATTTGCCCATCCGTTTCGGTGTGATGCGAGGACAAAGGAAATTACGACAAACAGATGGCGCCAGGTTGGCACGGCCCCGCGCGCCCATACAAAACAAATGACGATGCTGCTTCACGCTATTAAGATTTTCCTGAAATCATGACCCCTCTCCATAGAAAAATTAATTTTTAATACAAATCTGGAATTTTAAAATAGAATAGATGACTCATACTTTGGTAGAAAACGCGTTTTTTATGTTTTGTCTCCTTTTTCAGCTAAACTTAGCTCGCTGATTGGAGTGACGGAAGCGATAGCACCTTCCATATACATGCCAGTGTCCAGTCTTATCTACGTCAAATCCTTGGATACTTTCCCTGGAGCATTCTACCTCTTTGATGCCGCGCTTACCGTTGTCGCGTTGGCGCTCTTCGTGTGAGTATCATCATAATTATATTTTTCAACATCATCTCCTTCGTAATAATAATATTAGTCATTATCATCATCATCGTCGTCATCAACAACATTATCATCATCGTCGCCATCAACATCATCAACATCAATGTCATCGTCATTATCAACATCTTTATATATTTTTTTTTTATTTATGGTCCACAAATTGGATAATACAAAATTATCATAGCATAATTTTCGATGTATCGGTTACATTTTTGTACACCCTAAAATAGTAGACACAGCATGTTTAAATAAAGACAACAGTTCAACAGTGTTTTAAACAATATAATATTAAATTAAGTTTGAATTTAAAAACTATAGGTACAAAAGTCACTAAAAGAAAAACTATAATAAACTAAGTTTAAGCTTACTTTTAAATGAGGCTGTGGAACATGAAAATATATCTATATGCTTAATACAACTATACGATGAAATCATCCTATACAGAGGCGAATGTTTGCCTATATTGGTTCGACATTGCGGTAGGGAGAAAGGTTTTCTGTTGCACAGACGACTGCCTGCGCGAGGGACAACCATCTTAATGTTTTCGAGAAACTCTGGGCTGTCGACTAGACCGTGTAATATTTTATAAAGGAACATGACGTCACAGATTTTACGTTTTCTTGACAGTGATTCCATTTTATAGTTTTCAAGTCTGGCTTCATATTATGACAACATTTTACATTTCCTCTGAACAAAGGCTAGATGGTATAAAAATCGTCGTTGTATACGTTCGATGCGATCGGAATGTACCTGATAGCCAGGACTCCACACTACTGAACAATATTCCAGGATACTCCTAACTAAGCAGTTGTATACGGGTCTTTGAAAGATTTAGTCTGTCTAGTCACAAATCCGGAGAGTTGTGATGCTTTTTTAACAACTGCGTCTATATGTTCTCGAAAGCTGAGAGCACCATCAATTGTGACTCCAAGGTCACGTATGCTAGTGACTTCAGCCAGTGGGACTCCTTCGAGTTTATATGTGGTAGGCTCTGGATGCCTTTTTCGAGTGAACTTTATGTGGTAACATTTCGAGCTATTTAAGACCATATTGTGTTGGTTGCACCAATTTGACACTTTATCGATATCTTCTTGCAAGAGACTTCTATCAGCATATATAACAATTATTAGTCTATATCAATCCCCAGCTGGTCATTTATCATGGTACGCCACCTGACCTGTGCTCGCGTGTAGAGTAAAGAAAATAAAAGAAAGGTAGGATAGGGAAGCGATATAGTGTCTTCCATATATATGCCAGTATCCAGTCTTATCCATTTTAACTCCTTGGAACATTCTAACTCTTCGATGCAGCGCTACCCGTCGTCGCGTTAGGACCTTTGTTTAAGTATATACATGTTGATCATTAATATCATTCTTCTTACAACCAATATTTTAATTGGCACAGTAATCATTATCAATAACATCATCATCATCATTATCAGCAGCAGCAGCGTCATCACGAACGTTGTTAGCATCATCAGCATGTATGGCAAGCCAGCTGGACTGATCCAAGAAAATCATAGTCTAACCCCAACTTTCTCGTTTGTTTACAGAGTCATGTACATAATGGTAAAAAGAAGACAGCAAGACACAGTGAATGATCCTGCCCGAAAGGAAGAGTTCGCGCATGACAACCCTGACCGAGAAATTTCGAGATTTTAGTGTTAAAGATCTGACCTACCTATCTATACTATTAAGTTATGAGAAAAGTGACCTGTCGTACGGTTCGCTACGTTACTACGGGACCCTTTGCCCGAGCCATGGACATAATTTTCATTTTATAGTGCCTTGTATTAAGGCACCTGTCTATAGATTATCTAACAGAATAGTGATATCATTCCATAAAAAAAAAATAAGTAAAAAAATATTTTTATGTTAAACGGTTTTATTGAAATTAAGATTAAAATGATGTAGACAATGTACTAAAAGGTAAAAAATAATTCGGTACGTCCTAGGTACTAGTCATCACACCACTCTCCTCATCAATTTAGGGTATTGGTCAGACAAAAAAATAAAATCGTTGGGCGCGCGTAACCTGCGTAAATAATTATGTAAATAGTATTTATTAAGATATAGCGCTTGAATTGATAGAATACTCACACGCCCAACGATTTTATTTTTTTGTCTGACCAATACCCTAAATTGATGAGGAGAGTGGTGTGATGACTAGTACCTAGGACGTACCGAATTTTTTTTTTACCTTTTAGTACATTGTCTACATCATTTTAATCTTAATTTCAATAAAACCGTTTAACTTAAAAATATTTTTTTACTTATTTTTTATTTTCAAGTTTTTAGTTTTTAACTTTGTTACATACTTCTCATTCTTTTTAATTCATTCAGTGCCTCATTATTACAAGGTTTTTTCCTGACAATTTATTACAATCTAACTCCTCAATACATAATCCTTCTAAAGACTTTACTCGACTCAAGGCCACGTAAGCTTGACCTTCCTCAAACAATTTCGAGCCTAAATACACAACTGCGTGATCTACCGTGCTGCCCTGCATTTTGTGGACAGTGGAAGCCCATGACAAAATTAAGGGTAACATTCTTCTTTCAGCTGTTCCATAATTAAACTTTGCTGGAAACTGTATGGCTTTAGGGTGAATGAGGTGTACGCCGTCTCTTCCAAAGTTGATCTGAACTGACGGTTCATCTGTTTCGTACATTTGGGTTCGACGAAACTGAGGCCAAACAATTTCTACAATGTAGCCAATAACGCCGTTTATCAGTCCTTTCGACACGTCAATATTGGACCGCAACATAACTTTTGCTCCTACAAATATTTCAAGTTCTGTTGGTAAGCCTCCAGTCTTGTTTATGTCTGTCGGTATAATATTAGCTAAATTCAAATTATCTGTATTTCGTGTGGCGTCAATTAGCTGGTCCTGTGCTTTTATTTTATAAATTCTAGCACCCTTGTTTCGGAACAAATTCAAAACAGCAGCGTTGTGATCGTTCACTTGCTGATTAGTGGGGTATACTCTTAAGGCCTTGTCTGGTGCAAACTCATCACTTGGATTTTGAATGACTCTTTGCATTAAAATACTAAAATGATGGGCAGTTAGCTCGCCGATTCTCAGAGCATTTAATACATCAATAAAAGTATTATCACCTTGCTGACGCATATTCTCAGTCAGCTCACAAAGCGTGAACAAACGCCACAGATGCGTGGCTGGTTGGAGATATTCAGGATGTTTGAATACAGATGTTCCAGAGCGTTTTATAGGAGGTAGTTGCAAAAGATCACCAAAAAGTAGAACGTTTACTCCTCCAAAGAACTCGTCTTCACGGTTCTTAATTTGCCTTAATCGGGCGTCAATCATGCACAGCATCTGATACGATACCATGGAAATTTCATCAATAAGCAGAAACTCCGTCTGCTTCCATTGTTGCCTCATTATTCGCAAATAGTTTCCGGACAGGGGTGACATACCCGTTATGCGACCGTCTTTTTGTACAGGCAACTTTAAGGTACTGTGAAGTGTAGCTCCATTTATTAATCGTGCTGCAACTCCCGTTAGTGCACATACTTTTACTGCATCCTTCGCATAGCACCTGTTAATTTGGTCCCTTAGTAAGTTAAGTAGAAATGTCTTGCCTACACCAGCTCCACCTGTAAAAAATATTTTTAAGCGTTCTTCGGCACCCGACATTTGACTTTGTATGGACTGAGTTACCATAGTGAAAATTTCTTTTTGTCCAGCATTCATAGACTGCTGAGCCAATATTAACTGGTTATCATTCATTGGCAGATATGGAACTTCTTCTTCATAGTCTAGTTCCATGGGCTCTCCCTGTTCCAATATCTGGAATGCGTGTACCTGGTTGAACGCGTTTTCAAGTTGCTTGTCACGCTCGCGGTAGAGACCCAAATAAGCATTCGTTTCTCTTAACCTTTCTTCATTGGCGAGAAATGCGTCTCTGGCACTATTATATTCACCAATCAGTTCACTTTCATTGCGATAGGGCATATACTGGAGTAGTAAACTATAATAATAAGACTCGGGATCAGAAGCTGCTACGAAATTAGGAACCCGTATTACAGCTGGTGTGTTTCTAATAGTCATTTTTGTGTTGTTTGTTAGTGTAATTTGACGCCTTCTTACTGTTTGCCCACTCGGTACATACGCATCAGTATCGATACTTTCCTCATTTATTGTTGGTGGTTTTTTGTAGTGTAACAACATCGCAAACTCCATAAGACACATGTTGTTGAAATTATAGTCGGGGTGCTCAGTTGGTCGCTTTTCATATCGTTCAAATATATTGGAGCAATAGCCAGCTGCTTGACCGCCTTCAGTAAACTTCAATACTTTGTAACGTTGTTCCGGTTTACGAGTATTGAGAAATACTGTTTTTCTCGAGCTGTCGCGCATATTTAGATGGCAAAGTCTGAATACGCACTCGCAAGCTGAAACTTGTCGTTCTTTCAATATACGCATGCATATTTTAAAAAGCTTACGCGAAACGTCGGTTTTTTCTGTCCTAATTTGTTGAATAGCTCGAGTTACTTCACCATCCAAATTCGTAGGTTCTGATTTTGATACGTATTTGGCGATGTAATAAGCAATTGACTCGTTAGTACCGCATGGCTGTATATCCATATTTGCTTTCCACATTTTAAGCAAGGCAGCACTGTAATTATTTACCCAACAATCTTCGCTTTTTCTCTTTAGAACGCAAATGCGACCACCATTGTAGATGAATTCGTTAGATGATGGATCAATAATATGTGTCTCTGTGCATTCCGGGTTGAGAATTGCAGCACGTACAATATTTGTTAACGACATGGCGCTACATTGTATGCCGGCATATCCCGAAGTGAAAATATTGTGGTCCCCTTGATGCCATGAAGCCCGTATAATTCTTGCAACTTCATTGATTGGAATGAATGCATTCGGGATTTCATTTATTTCAGCTTCTGCGGCTTCAGTTAAATCTGGCAAGCTGAGTCTTATCAAGTCTTGTTCACTAATTTGGACATTTTCATCAATACGGACATCTCTGTAAAGCGGGTTATTACTGATTAACCATCTTAAAGCACTATATAATTTTTCGCGAGAGATTGTAAATTCTCTCGTGATGTTTAAATTTTCTAATCGTTCTGTTACTACAACAATACCTACTTGGCTTGAAGATCTCGGAAGCATATTAGCAAGTCTTTCACTGACCTCAAAGATATCTTGTGCAAACAAAACAGCTTGTCCGCGGAAACCGTACTGCCCATATAGCCCAGTAAATTTTACGATTTTAATAAACGGTATGATTCTGCACAGTAAACGTTGCTCTGCCTGGGTCAGCGTTTCAATCACGTCTGGTGTAGAACTTGGATTCAGATTATTCCAGAAAGCCTTTGATGGTGCTATTGTTTTATTACTGGTGACATGTGTTTGGCAGCGGGAACATAAAAGTAACGTCGCTTTTGATGATAGTTCTACAGGTAGATATCTTAATGCACCAGTATTGTAACGTACTGTATGTACTTGATTAGGATAGCAACGCTTGGTGCAAATTTCACAAACGTGAACGCATAATGTGTTAATAGCATTTTCAAACGTTTGCAGATGATTTGCAGTTCTGCATTGCTGGGTACGCTCACGTTGATTATTTAACCTGACTATGCGTTGCTCAGGTGTTTCGGACGCTATCAGCTCTCTTTGTCTTTCACGCTGTCCTGTTATCCTTGCCTCATTTTGCTCAGGTGTTTCGGACGCTATCAGATCCCTTTGTCTCTTACGTTGGCCTAACAACCTGGCCTCATGTTGCTCAGGTGTCTCTGACGCTAACCGTTCCCTCCGTTTTTGTAGTCGACCATAAGTTTCAATTACACTCTCTTTTGCACGTTTTGCCCTATACTTTTCTTTCGCTCTGTTAAGTCTTCACTGAAAAAAATACCCTGTGGAGCCTACTGAAATTACAGTAGGCGTAACCGTTATTACAGTTAGGTTTACTGAAATGTCAGTAGGCCTCACTGTTATTGCAGTAAGTCTTACTGTAATGTCAGTAGGCTCCACTGGATATTTTTTTCAGTGTTCTTTTTCGTTGTGTTGCTGTTTCTGTTTTATTTTTGTTTGTTTTTGTTTTATTGTTATTTACCATTTTGTTCCCACGAGTAATGGACATTAAAATGGTCAACCCCCCCAGAGGTCCAATAGAGGGGTAAGGCTATTATACAACAAGATGTGCCCAAGTCTTGAGGGGAAAACGCTTACGACATATAATTTTTATTCACCCTAATGCCACACAGTTCTTGGCACGTTTTTACCTTTTACCTTAACTTGGGTGATGTACCGCTAACGACGTTTCATTTTTAGCCACCCTAACGCCACACAGTCCTCGACACGATACAAAATCTTGACTTGGGTGGGATCAATCAAGATCCAAGCTTGAATCCCGATTCTAAGTCGACGAAGTTTTTTGTATTGATTAGTTGCCTAAATTTCATCATTCATATTATATATTCAGTAAAGTATTGACTGCTCTAAGTTCTACGATTCACTTAGCAGCTTTCGACTTGCCCTTTCATTTAATAATAATAATAATCATTTATTTCGTGTAACTTGACTTGACACATATTATAGTTACACATATGACACATATTATATGCTTCATTTGATATCCATCACCCATATTGAAACAAATATTAAATATGACATTGCCGCCGGCCATCTTCAATTTTTAAATTCGTCAAAGCATAATACAGTATTACTCAAGCCTTTCCATTCGATACCCATATTGAAGGGGTATTGAAAAAATCACTTGCCATCTTGTTGGCGGCCATATTGGATTTTCATTTATTTTTTATAGTGTGATCTATTCTACTCGTCAAGCCCTTTCATTTGATACCCATATTGAGGAACTCGTGATAAAATATGTAATCCGCCATTTTGTAGCAGCGGCCATCTTGGATTTAAAATGATACCAAATGTATTAAATTATATTGTCACCAAAACTAAAGATCTGTACCAAATTTCAGATCAGTGCGTCAACAGGAAGGGGTTCAAATTTCGATTACTAGATTTGACCCAAATAAACAAACGGGGCAAGTTAAATAAAACCGTTTAAAAAATATACCTTATTTGTTACCTTATTATTACCTACATACAGTAAAGCTTATAGAACATTTGAAGATGGTGACTAGAAATTATCTTACGTAAGACTGTTAGTAATGAAATAAAGAAGTAAGACTGACCATTTTGTTTAAATATTCTATCATACTAGTATCCTTGCTTATATTATAAACTAGAAAAGGCCGAACCCTCTTAACTGCAGTTAAAGACCCAAAGTTTGCAATCCGACAAGATAATTAGAGACCAATCGTTTTTACCGAAGCGAAGATAAATAAATATAGATGCTTCAGGTAAGATTCGAACAAACTTTATCAACGGTTCGCCGAACCAACACAGGTACTTTTCCCACTAAGCAGTCGAACCTGTGCTCAATTTATCGATTTTTTCAACAAATCGCTTAAACTCAGTTAAAAGTATATTAAGTAAAACATTAACATTTTGTTGCCAAACGTTTCCACTAATAAAAACTCAACTTAAGCCGACTAGATGTCATATTAGTTCAATCTTGTCTAAATTCTTCTACACTATCTCCTAAAGTAAACAACGCGATGATTAGTCCAAAGTTCCCGCAATCCATTCAATTACTTTACTATTTGCGAAATTTTAATGAGTGTTTGCTATAGATAAAAGATTTGTCACCCACCGTGTACACAGATAACAGTGCGTTCACCTCCTAAGAGGATATTATATTATGACTGCTACTTTTCTCATACTAACAGTTCACAATAAGTTTGCACCTGGTAACTATGGCGTCGAATACAAATTAGGTCCAAACTTAAAGTAACAGGGTTAAACAAAAAATCAAGCTTTCGTTCTCGCCTGTTTCCTCTTCCAAAACTTAAACGGTCTAGTTAAAAGTGAGAATTTTCTTC
Organism: Apotomis turbidana; assembly: GCA_905147355.2. Classification (NCBI taxonomy): domain Eukaryota; kingdom Metazoa; phylum Arthropoda; class Insecta; order Lepidoptera; family Tortricidae; genus Apotomis; species Apotomis turbidana. The sequence continues at coordinate 6,979,386 of LR990297.1, read as the reverse complement.
CTTGGACTTCAAAATCAAGTTTTATGCCCGGAACATACAATTTTCTGGACTGTCAAGCGAATTACAAAGGCATGCATTTGAATAGCAAAATGACGACAGCCGAAATGTATCGCGTCTGTTTAAGAAAGCACTTGCATACTAATGGAGACGTTTATACTGTTTACGATTTCATGGTTGGCTTAAGATAATAACATCCTACATTGTGTAAGATTGTGTATTCGGGTTGCATCATAATATATACTTACAACTAGATTATTTATTATTATAACGTGTATAAATAATGTATACGGATAAAACAAGAATTGCTTAATTTGGGCAGGCTATCCCCACGCGTTTCGGCCGCGCGAAACATTCCAATCTCTAAGTGGCAACCCGGCGCGACAAAATGCCAGTGGGCTGCCACGCCTCGCGGCGAGCATAGATTAGAGTGTATGGCGGCGAGCGGACGGCGTACAGTTAACGTTTCCCGCGCAACCTGTGCTGTACGATGTCGAAAAATAAAAGTCGGGCATATTGTTTTTGTGGCAACAAAGACGATTGAAAATGATTTCATTTGTTCCAGAACACCCATTAAACCCTCCGGTATAAAATATTTTGTTTAAAAATTAACGTTTACTGGGGCACTATTGACGCGTAACTATTAAAGTCTGGGTATTTCTCTAAAAATCTTTATGGGGGCGCCTAGCTTTTTTTCGAATTAATTGTGTTGGTTTGATTCCATGCTGTGTTGTTATTACTGAATGTTTAGTTATACAATCAATAAGTAAAATATTTAAAGATTCACTCTATTATTCGTTATGTTTTAGAAACACGATTACTTGTAGTTTCCTCGATAGTTTTTTTTAAAGTTACCTCAAAAAAGCAACATAAACCCTTAGAGTATGTCATAAATACTGCAGGGAAAGTTATCAGTTTTTTTTAATAATAACATAACGAGATGTTTACTATAATGTATACGTCTTACATTTTCAAAATCTGTATTATTTTAATAATTAAACCGAAAAAACATGATTTCCGCGCTCCCAGCAGAGATGGGCAAAAGTTAATCGATTAACGATTAAGATTAACTTTTTTAATCTCGATTAACGATTAAAATTGACGATTAGTTAATCTAATCGTACGAGTTCCGATATTAACTTTTTTAATCTCAATTAACGATTAAAATTGACGATTAGTTAATCTAATCGTACGAGTTCCGATTGATTTAATCTCGAAAGATTAAGTTACCTAATTGTCGATTAAATTTTAGCGATTAAATTTTTAATCGATTAATTAATTCGATTAACTTTCTCTCGATTAATATTAGGAAAAATAAGATAAGACTTTTTGTAAGTCTAAGTCCCTGCCTAGAACATCTTAGAGTACCGCACTATAAAAACCATCTTGTATTACTGTAACAAGAGGGAAGAGCGGAGAGGGAAGAGCGGAAAGCGGCGATCGGAGAGCGGAGAAAGGCGTGCGGAGAGCGGAGAGTGGCGTGCGGAAAGCGGAGAGCGGCGTGCGGAGAGCGGAGTGCGGCGTGCGGAGAGCGGAGAGCGGTGTGCGGAGAGCGTAGTGCAGCGTGCGGAGAGCGCAGAGCGGCGTGCGGAGAGCGGCGTGCGGAGAGCGGAGAGCGGCGTGCGGAGAACGGAAAGCAGAGAAGCGGAAAGAGGGAACGGTCGGATGCAAAGGTAACCAAACGGTTTGAACAGGGTCTTTTTAAAGAAAAAGACCCTGTTCAAACCGTGTAGAGAATGGTGTTTAATCGTCCTGAAGTGGGCAACCCAGTAGGAATCGGGTTGTCTGGACGCCACGCCTCTGCTGACTAGACTGGTTGACCAAACGAGCGAAGGCACGAGAAAAAGCTAGCGTTTACATAACGGAGGCAACCCTAGCGCACATTCCAATGACGTTGCGTCACCCGCGGGAGGGGGCATCGATAGCGATGGCAACGCTTGCCGTCCAAACAAGTGGGGTATCTGTTACGTAGTAACTTGTATATAATCTGTGATTTGGGTCGAATAGATTTGTGTAAGATTGTCTTGTAAATATTTATTTATTTGAACCCTATAAATAAATAAATACTTATAAAAAAAATATTAAGAAATATTCATCTCAAATCGACCTAGTCTAAAAACTAAGCAAACTTGTACTATGGGTACTGGAGGACAATGTACATAATATATAAATATAGACAACATCCATAACCCAGGAACAAATGTATGAATGTTATACAAATTGATGTGGGTTGATATAAGACTAATTTAGTTGCGTGGTTTTAAGATGGCGTTACATACTCGTAATACTTTTCGACATTACCCCGAGTGACGCATTTGTCCCAACTGACCTTACACGACGCTTTGCACGCCGTGACGTTCTGTGGTGTGGGGACGCCTGGCCGGAGACAGGCGGGCTGTCGATCGTCTGGTTGCGTTCATCCAGCCCTGTTCTAAGTTGAAGCCAACAGTTACTGTTGCGGCGGCTCCCATACAGCCCTCTTCCTCAAATCTTCTTGTTCTCCTGCAGAAAGAAAGGGCATCTTTAAGGTTGATGGCCTTCAGATCCTCTTCTAATTCTTCTTATCTAAAAAACTACTATCGTACTGCCGCATACATACAGTATTCTGCTTTGTCATGCTTGCTTGTCTTCTCCAGCCCACAGTGTGAGCAAGATGGAGTACTTACTATACCCATAATGTTAAGGAGCCCTCTGCTCCTAGAAATTTATTTCGTCGAATGTTTCAATTCGCAGAAAAATAATTACGAAGAGTTTTTATTGCAAATACCATCGTATTGATTAGGTTAGGTTAGGTTAGGTTTGTTTTATAAAAATCTCAACTAGTTAACGATTGCAAAAAAAATTCTTTCTACGAAATGATTTTTCGGCGAAATTAAACATTCAACGAAAAATAATTCTAGAAGTCAATATAAACCCTGTTAAGGTAAGGTATATTTCCCTGAATTATTCCTGTTAATACCGTGTTGCTGTAATGGATACTGCCGTTGTTGCCTCGTGTGCAAGTTTTTATTTGTAAACATGGTTTACAGACATCTGAAACCATCCAAAGTTTGTTCCATACTCGTAGAAATGTAGTCTTTAACAAACAACCAAGATGGCTTCTCCCAAATTTGCGGAAACCCTATTATGTTACATGAGATAAGGAGCGAAGTCAAACGTTCTTAAATGAAAAACATGACTGTATTTGACATGCGCCTACAATAATTGTGGCTGCAAGATCTTTTACATAAGTTCAAAACGCCAAAAAACTGTTATGCAGTTTGGCGAAAATTTCATTGTAAGAAACGCTGTGTATACGTTGTATCAATAATAATAAAAAAATGTTTTATTTTCCTCAACATAAAGAACAATGATCTTGTTAATATAAAACATTTATGTCCGTTTACGGTTTTTTCGTAAAATAATGGTCGATTTATGATACCTAACTAGCTTAGTGTAGTACACAATAGTATACATACAATGTACTACCAACGGTTACATATTTTGGTAGTCATGTCAGATGTACAATACATTAAACATTCAAAATAAAATGAAAACTATTGTGTTTACTTTGCGTATTTGTGTTGCATTTAGGCTACAGATACATCAAATTAATTGTAGGATGTTAGGAAAATGAGGGATCGTCGCTAAGCAGAGGCTGTGGTAGAGGACACCGTAGGCTCTAAAATAAATTAAAATAATGTATAATACTGAGTACATCTGAGACCACGGCGTGTGGTCATCTGAGTACATCTGAGATCACGGCGTGTGCAACCCCGCCGAAACGTTAGATTATGAAGGTAAATAAGAAATATCGCGTTAGACCCGCTATAATTTGTGTTGATTATGTGTACAAACCACGGGAGTATAAAGTGTCATAATAATGTAGCCAATAAAATGTTGCAATACGGAGACAAATTTAAGCCTTTACAAATGCTGTCACTCAATTTTAAGCGGTCTTCATTTTACGTTTATTAATTTTAGAGACTGAAAATGTACGACAAATTTGCATAATATTCGCAGATATGTTTACAAATACGAATGGGAATGTGAATAAAAAAACATGCGTTACACCTAACCTAGTAATCAACGAAATAATTATCAAATATATTTTTAAATTAAATAAGAATTCTCAATGGTTGGTGACGACGCGTTTGGCTCGGTTGGTAGACACCTGCCTACTGAGTTGGCGGTCCCGGGTTCGAATCCCGGCCGGGGCGAATATTTGTGCAAAATATTTGTTCTAGGGTCATGGATGTTATCTATATATGTATTTATATATTATGTATATCGTCGTCTAGTACCCATAGTACAAGCTTTGCTTAGTTTGGGACTAGGTCGATTTGTGTATGATTGTCCCTTAATATTTATTTATTTATTTATTTATTTTAAAACTGTGATTAAAATTGCTTCTCTTATTTTTGAACAAGTTTCGCCTCTCGGCGCTATGGCCGGATAAAAATAAACCGTCCGTTATTCTGAAGCAGGGTATTCTTTAACACAAATAGCGAGTTTCTCCACAATAAGGATAAAGGGGAGTAAAATTGCCAAGGGTTATAGTGGGAGAGCCGGTCGCGGGACAATCTTCATCATCTGATACAGACAGGATATCTTGTGGAAATCACAGTCACGTCACGACTTGCCGTACCTGAATGCCACCACTCTTCGTGATATTCTTTCATCATCATCATCATCATCATCTCAGCCATAGGACGTCCACTGCTGAACATATGCCTCCCCTTTGGACTTCCATATATACCGGTTGGAAGCGACCTGCATCCAGCGCCTTCCGGCGACCTTTACAAGGTCATCTGTCCATCTTGTAGGTGGACGTCCTACGCTGCGCTTGCTGGTCCGAGGTCTCCACTCGAGCACTTTTCGGCCCCATCGGCCATCTGCTCTGCGTGCTATGTGGCCTGCCCATTGCCACTTCAACTTGCTAATCCGGTGAGCTATATCGGTCACTTTAGTTCGTCTACGGATTTCCTCATTTCTGATTCGATCACGTAGAGACACCCCGAGCATAGCCCTCTCCATTGCTCGTTGAGCGACTTTGAGCTTTGAGATGAGGCCGATAGTGAAAGACCACGTTTCGGTGCCGTAAGTCATCACTGGTAACACACATTGGTTGAAGACTTTCGTCTTGAGGCACTGAGGTATGTCGGACGAAAAGACATTGCGTAGTTTCCCGAACGCTGCCCAGCCAAGTTGGATTCGGCGGTTGACCTCTTTCTCGAAGTTGGACCTACCTAATTGGACCACTTGTCCTAGGTAGATGTATGAGTCAACAACTTCGAGTACCGAGTTTTCAACAGAGACTGGGATGGGCACAACCTTGGCATTTGACATGAGTTTCGTCTTGTCCATGTTCATTTTTAAGCCCACCCGTTGAGAAACTCGATTGAGGTCATCGAGCATCATGCTGAGTTCCTCCATCGACTTTGCTATGACTACGATGTCATCGGCAAACCGAAGGTGAGTGATGTATTCGCCATTGATGTTGATGCCAAGTCCTTGCCATTCCAGGAGCTTGAAGGCGTCTTCCATAACGGCCGTAAACAGTTTCGGGGATATAACGTCCCCCTGTCTTACGCCTCTTCTCAATGGAATGGCCTTTGTGCTCTGCTCCTGAACTCGGACCGACATTGTGGCGTTACTATACAAACACTTCAACACTTCAATGTACCGATAGTCAATATGGCATCGCTGAAGTGACTCGAGCACCGCCCATGTTTCCACCGAATCGAAAGCTTTCTCATAGTCCACAAACGCTAAGCATAATGGCAAGTTATACTCTTCAGTCTTCTGTATAACTTGCCGCAGCGTATGTATGTGGTCTATGGTACTATAGCTTCTTCGGAAACCGGCTTGTTCGGGAGGCTGGAAGTCATCAAGTCTATGTTCGAGACGGTTCGTGATGACCCTTGAAAACAACTTATAAACATGGCTTAGAAGCGTGATGGGCCTGTAGTTCTTCAATAGGCTGCTATCACCTTTCTTGAAGAACAGTACCACTTCGCCTCTATTCCATGCTTCAGGCGTTTTGCCCTCGGATAAAACGGAATTAAAGAGCTTCTGGAGGACCTTAAGTACCGGTGTTCCACCCGCTCTCAGAAGCTCTGAGGTGATTCCGTCTTCGCCCGGTGCCTTGTTGTTCTTAAGCTGCTTCAGGGCCATCCTAATCTCGTATAGACTGATGTCCGGGATGTCTTCGGTATAATGTCGGGACAGCTTGGCTCTTGGATCGCCTACCAAGCTGTCAACGGGCTTTGCGACTGAAGTGTATAACTGACCATAGAACCTCTCAATCTCGCCTAGAACCTCTGCTTTGGTCGACGCTATGCTGCCATCTTCCCGTTTCAGCTTGGTCAACTGGCTTTGTCCAATAGACTTGTCCTTTGCGAACACTTTGGAGCCTTTGTTCTGCTCAATGGTCTCTTTAACACGGTTCGTATTAAAGAGCCGCAGATCATGTCGCAAGGACTTCGATATACGTCTATTAAGCTGCCTATATGACCTCGCGTCATCGGGAGACTGCAATTGTAGCGAGCGTCGTTCAGCCATGAGGTTTAAGGTTCGATCGGACAATTTCTGAGGTCTATCTTTACGGCGGGGTCTGAAAAACTTAGACCCTACCGTGTGGACAGTTTCCACTAGCCCGTCGTTGATCTCGTCCACTGAGACAAAGTTCTCGAGACAAGCGAAGCGGTTGGAGAGCTCGAGTTGAAAGCTCTCGGGGTTTTGAATATGGGCCCGAGTAGGTCGGAGCGTAGACTTCATCAGACTGGACCTTTCCAGTTTAACATTGATATTCAGTGTGCCTCTGACGATTCGATGATCACTGCCGGTCTTTACCCTATTGATCACAAACACATCACTGAAAATCCGTTTCTTGTCGGTCATGATGAAGTCAATCTCGTTTCTCGTGGAACCATCGGGACTTATCCAGGTCCATTTCCTGTGAGGCGGCTTCTGGAAGAAAGAGTTCATCATGAAGAGTTCCTCTTTCTCCAGAAAGTCGGCCAGCCTCTGTCCCCGAGGGTTCCGTTGCCCGTATCCAAATTGCCCCACTCTCAACTCATCACCGCTGTTCTTGCCCAACTTTGCATTGAAGTCCCCCATAACAACAGTGAAGTAGGTTTTGGAAGTATGTATGGCCCTACTTACGTCCTCATACATAGCCTCTACTTCCTCATCAGAATGTGACGAGGTCGGTGCGTATACCTGAATGACCTTCAATGAATATCTTTCTGATATTCTGAGTATTAGGTATACCACCCTGCTCGACACACTGTCGATGGTAGTTATGTTGTTAACGAGGGACCTGTGAACGAGAAACCCGACACCGCCTTGGGACTGTTGGGCGCCCTCCCGGTAGTATAGCAGGTTACCAGACTTCAGGGTTACGGTGTCCTCCCCCTCTCTACGGACTTCGCATAATCCTACAATGTCCCAGTGTAACCTGCTCAGTTCCTCTTCCAGCTCGCAAATCTTTTCGTCAGTCCTCATTGTACGTATGTTGTGTGTTACCAGGGCCAGTCGTCGTGGGGATGGGTAGCCGGATTTCGTCCGGGGATTCTTAGCACCCCCTGCTCCGCCATTACCTTGGCCGCTACCCGCGCCAGGGATAGCGGAGCTGCCGGAGACTGGGGGCCTGGTATTTCTGTTACTGTTCATAAGGGGGTTTTGCCATACGCGCCACGCTTGGCAGGCGGGTTGGCGCGCGCAGTTTTTTTTTTTTTTTTTTTTAAGGTCTCTGGGAGACGCTGCTGCCCATCTCCCGGTATATTATTATTATTATTCCCTTAGCAGGCTTCTACTGCAACCACGGGACGATATGGTGGGGGACAATTCTAAGGCCGGTCACCCCACGGCTTATATTCATTACGGTTACGGATATTCTTTACGGTGTCTAAAATGATATGATATATAGATACTTGCCACCACACGGTTGCCGTTGATGCCAGTAGAAAGTAAAATAAAAACATAGAAAAATATGTGCCTCAGATTAAGCCAGATTATATTTAGGTATATAGCGATTGCAAATATAAAAAAACCGGCCAAGATCATGTCGGGCCACGCTCAGTGTAGGGTTCCGTAGTGGCTCATCCTTCGCAATAGACGGGCTTCAAACAGCGGTTTTAAGCCCGAGGTTTAAGTTACGTACGACTAAGATTTTGAGCTCTATAAAAACGTCGTAAACGCCAATGTAACTGTAATTACTTATTACCTTCTGGAAGTCAACTTACGTACTTTTAATGAAAATTATGAAATTTTGCGATAACTCAAAAACGGCTCGACCGATTTTGTTCAATATAGTTTTCAATGAAAGTACTTATAAGGCCTCATTTTCATGAATTTTTCCATAAGTTTTTGACCCGTGGTTGAAAAATTAGACGGGGGGACGCTATTTTTTTTATTTTCGGAGCGAATATTGGCAAAGCTGCTGACTATCAAAAAATAATGTTTAGAGACCCCTATTATTTTTAAAAGACCTATTCAACTTCACCCCCACTTTAGGTGCTCGAGAGGTAACCGAAAAAAAAAATTTGTTTAGTTTTTATTGTACCGTTTTGTCGGCGGGATACATACACATACTCGTACCAAATTTCAGCTTTCTAGTAGTAATGATCGCGGAGCTAAGCCGCGGACGGACAGACGGACATACGGACAGACGGACAGACGCACAGACGGACAGACGGACAGACGGACATGGCGAAACTATAAGGGTTCCTAGTTGACTACGGAACCCTATAAACGGTACTATCGAACACCCTGATAACTGTACATTTGTAAACTAATATAAACTTTAGTACAACGTGTTAAGATCTATGGGTGTATAGTTAAATGTGTCTTCGTTTGTAGAAAGTTATTGGCTTAGGAGAAGGTTTTAATAATTTACCGACTTCAAAAAAAGAGGTCCTCAGTTTGACCAGCATTAACAACTTTTTAATTTGCATCTGAGATATTATATGTATAATCGGAATTTAAAAATACATTATAAATATAAACACATGATTTATGATACCTTCTTGAGCTTAATTTGGGACTAGATCGAGTTGTGTGAATTTGACTTAAGGAATAATAACACAATCGTTCAAATTCTAATTTATTGCTTTATACGACGATAGTTTTTGCAGTTAAACCCCGTACTATTTTATCAGTGAACACGCTCCAACGTTGTTTCATCGTAGAAGAGTTATTGCATACGTAATAAAAAGGTTTGCGCTTCTTTGCTACAATTTCTAGTAATCACCAGTTTCTCCTAATTTTTCCTTTTTTTCTTTTTCTTCGTTTGGTATGTTAAATTTATTACAGTAATGCGTTTTATATTAAATTTAAACGCCCTGCTACGCTGTTTAATGTCATCATACAGTTATCTTCAGCCCGTTCTGGCCTTCCTCTTTCTCTCGGACGGAAATACATATATATGAATTTTCTCATGCTATTCTCAACTCGTAATGCCCAACCTAACCGCAGTGTATACTGGGAAAACACATGAGACAAGCTCTGGACAGTATAAATAAAGCGATCCCTGGAAATCCTAAAAAATCCTATAAACCCTGTGTAATACGAGTACGAGACTTACTGATTTGGGTGCTGTTTGCGCACCATTTTATAACCCTGTCCGTAACCCGCAGTACTTTCAGATTGGATTAGGCCGTATTCAGATAAGTGATAACACGGATTTTGTACCCTTGGTAGAAAAACACGTCTTTATAGACTCGGTACCATAAGGAATGATACATGTTCTTATGCTTGAAACACTAATTCCAATTACCTTGTTTTTTCCCTCGTGTGTTGTGAATATTCGTTTTAAGACATTCAAAACCTGATGTGACAGGGATCAAACGGGAAGTATGGGATTTAATACATTTATAGTGTTTTACATAGAAAACTATCGTGAGTCTCAGACATATTAATATACTTAAACGGGTTTACTCACGTCGTAGAAGTCGAATAACGCTCGACATGTTTCGAATCGGTACGCGATTCATCATCAGGAGAGACGACCAGTCGCGGCGGCGGCCAATCGAACACTGCGGGCATGCGCCCTGTCCGCGCGGCTGCTCGACGCGGGTGTCACCGGCGGAGGCGCAAAACTACCCTCATCATCACGCACAATGCCAATTGTCGGGTTGCACACAACACTCACTACGTCATTTGCTAAGGTCTCGTCCACACTAACCACCGATGTAGTATCCAAAACCGTCCTCCAACTAGGGGGCACTGACCATCCACAATCTCGGTTAAAATTCGGATGACGACTAATTTCGATAGCCTCCCGTACTTTCCGCGGAATGGAAAACTTTTCTCTCGCCAGCACAGTTACCTTATCGAACCGAATATAGTGAGACGTATCCGAATTCAGTGAATGTTCCGTCACTGCAGAACCACGGGTATCCTGATTTTTCATACTACGTATGTGTTCAGTCACTCTTGTGGAAATGTTCCGGCCAATCTCTCCTATATAGTTCTTCCCACAGGAGCACGGAATCATATATACGCCAGGATTACCTAAGGGTTCCTTATCTTTGGAGGAACGCACCAACTGTCTGAGCTGTATATGAGGGCGGAAAATCGTCTTGATGCAATATCTACGGCGTAACAAGTATCCGATTTTATCCGTCACGCCCTTAAGATAAGGCAAGTATAAAGGTAGCCTCTCTACTGCAGTTGGGCGGGGACGAGCCGATGCGTTCGCAACCCGATTACTCTGCCTCCAGTTGTAGCCGTTTCGCTCCAAAACATGTTTCACGTGACTTAGTTCACCATCCACAAACTGAGGATCACACAGACATAAGGCTCGATTGATCAACGTCCTAGGCACAGAAGACAAATGACTCGGGTGATGATGTGAATCCGCCCTAAGGTACCGGTCAGTATGAGTTGGTTTACGATACACTGTAGTCATCAACCGCCCACAAGGTCTACGCATCACCAAAACATCCAAAAAAGGCAACCTTCCTTCACTTTCCTTCTCCACCGTGAACTTGACCTTATGATGTAATGTATTAAGGTACCCCGTAAACTCCAGTAGGCCGGTTTCCGAGACAACAGCAAATACGTCATCCACATACCGCCACCAATATCTAGGTGTGACAGGCCCGCTATTTAAAGCACGTACTTCCAACCACTCCATGAATATATTGGCGGTGACGGGTGCTATTGGCGAACCCATAGCCACTCCATCAACTTGGAGATAATAATCGCCATGCCACAACAAGTATCCACTTTTCAGACACACCTCAATGGCTTTCATGTAGATGGTAGGTAAATCAGTAGTACTAATAAGATCAGAAATGATGTTCAAAGTTTCTTCTACCGGTACATTAGTAAACAAGGAGGTGACGTCAAAACTCACCATAACTTCATTTTCGTTCAGTTGGATATCCTGCAGCAAGCTAATGAAATGCCTAGAATCCTTTACATAACTCGCAGTCTTGCCCGTGAACTCCTGTAAAATTGACGACACATGCCGTGCAAGCTTATAAGTCGGCGAGTCAATTTGGCTGACTATAGGTCTTAACGGCCAACCAGACTTATGGATTTTAGGTAAGCCATAGATTTTTGGGGACGTTGGATTCTGTGGTCGCAGGCGCTTCGCCAACTGTTTATCAGGCAATTCTGCTAACAACTTATTGACCTTGGTCGACACTCTAGATGTAGGGTTGTAATTGACCTTTTTATATGTCGTAACATCACTCAGCAAGGTGGCGATCTTGTTCTCATACGCTAAAGTGTCGACAATTACTGTTGCGTTGCCTTTGTCCGCCGGCAAGACCAGCACGTCCTTGTTGTTCCTCAGCTCACGCAACGCCCTCAGCTCCCCGTGCGGTATATTAGATTTCGGCAACCGAGACCTACGCAACATCGAAGCAACATCTTGTCTAATGCAGTCAGCGTCTGTTGCCGGAATTCTGTTTCGCATAATAGTATCCTCGACGCTCGTGACCGACCCACCGAAGTGATTATCATGTCTCGGTTGCCGAAATCTAATATACCGCACGGGGAGCTGAGGGCGTTGCGTGAGCTGAGGAACAACAAGGACGTGCTGGTCTTGCCGGCGGACAAAGGCAACGCAACAGTAATTGTCGACACTTTAGCGTATGAGAACAAGATCGCCACCTTGCTGAGTGATGTTACGACATATAAAAAGGTCAATTACAACCCTACATCTAGAGTGTCGACCAAGGTCAATAAGTTGTTAGCAGAATTGCCTGATAAACAGTTGGCGAAGCGCCTGCGACCACAGAATCCAACGTCCCCAAAAATCTATGGCTTACCTAAAATCCATAAGTCTGGTTGGCCGTTAAGACCTATAGTCAGCCAAATTGACTCGCCGACTTATAAGCTTGCACGGCATGTGTCGTCAATTTTACAGGAGTTCACGGGCAAGACTGCGAGTTATGTAAAGGATTCTAGGCATTTCATTAGCTTGCTGCAGGATATCCAACTGAACGAAAATGAAGTTATGGTGAGTTTTGACGTCACCTCCTTGTTTACTAATGTACCGGTAGAAGAAACTTTGAACATCATTTCTGATCTTATTAGTACTACTGATTTACCTACCATCTACATGAAAGCCATTGAGGTGTGTCTGAAAAGTGGATACTTGTTGTGGCATGGCGATTATTATCTCCAAGTTGATGGAGTGGCTATGGGTTCGCCAATAGCACCCGTCACCGCCAATATATTCATGGAGTGGTTGGAAGTACGTGCTTTAAATAGCGGGCCTGTCACACCTAGATATTGGTGGCGGTATGTGGATGACGTATTTGCTGTTGTCTCGGAAACCGGCCTACTGGAGTTTACGGGGTACCTTAATACATTACATCATAAGGTCAAGTTCACGGTGGAGAAGGAAAGTGAAGGAAGGTTGCCTTTTTTGGATGTTTTGGTGATGCGTAGACCTTGTGGGCGGTTGATGACTACAGTGTATCGTAAACCAACTCATACTGACCGGTACCTTAGGGCGGATTCACATCATCACCCGAGTCATTTGTCTTCTGTGCCTAGGACGTTGATCAATCGAGCCTTATGTCTGTGTGATCCTCAGTTTGTGGATGGTGAACTAAGTCACGTGAAACATGTTTTGGAGCGAAACGGCTACAACTGGAGGCAGAGTAATCGGGTTGCGAACGCATCGGCTCGTCCCCGCCCAACTGCAGTAGAGAGGCTACCTTTATACTTGCCTTATCTTAAGGGCGTGACGGATAAAATCGGATACTTGTTACGCCGTAGATATTGCATCAAGACGATTTTCCGCCCTCATATACAGCTCAGACAGTTGGTGCGTTCCCCCAAAGATAAGGAACCCTTAGGTAATCCTGGCGTATATATGATTCCGTGCTCCTGTGGGAAGAACTATATAGGAGAGACTGGCCGGAACATTTCCACAAGAGTGACTGAACACATACGTAGTATGAAAAATCAGGATACCCGTGGTTCTGCAGTGACGGAACATTCACTGAATTCGGATACGTCTCACTATATTCGGTTCGATAAGGTAACTGTGCTGGCGAGAGAAAAGTTTTCCATTCCGCGGAAAGTACGGGAGGCTATCGAAATTAGTCGTCATCCGAATTTTAACCGAGATTGTGGATGGTCAGTGCCCCCTAGTTGGAGGACGGTTTTGGATACTACATCGGTGGTTAGTGTGGACGAGACCTTAGCAAATGACGTAGTGAGTGTTGTGTGCAACCCGACAATTGGCATTGTGCGTGATGATGAGGGTAGTTTTGCGCCTCCGCCGGTGACACCCGCGTCGAGCAGCCGCGCGGACAGGGCGCATGCCCGCAGTGTTCGATTGGCCGCCGCCGCGACTGGTCGTCTCTCCTGATGATGAATCGCGTACCGATTCGAAACATGTCGAGCGTTATTCGACTTCTACGACGTGAGTAAACCCGTTTAAGTATATTAATATTTATAGTGTTCTATGAACCGGAAATGACTGTTAAAGTTCCACATTCCTACGGAGCGCTGAAAACGCTCCATAGAAATGGCTAGCGGGCCGTGATGCCATCGCCCCTAAAGCATGTGTATGAAAACATAACCAAGTTCTTATTTTTACCGTAGAAACGTGCGATAAGGTACATGAGTGTTGTACAGCAATGAATCTTAATATTTGAGTACCTTTGAAGACGTTAATTTCATTATAATATATCCTACACCCTTATTAAGGTTGAAGGAAAAGGTGCCTTCTAATGGGGCAGTGATAACAATGTGAATTAAGCCCCAGTGGTCAAACTTGTACTCTTCTGAATGTAAGTTATGTTTGTATCATCATGACACAAAATTATAGAAAAAAGCCAAATGATTCATACGAAAATTAGTTCCTGGATGTCAACAATTCTACGAACTTGCGGCGCTTGCAGTCGAGACATTGGGCCCATGGTCAGCTGACATGACAACGTTCATGAAGGCCTTGTAGAAATGGCTGATCGACGCTTCGGGAGACCCCAGAACTGACGCTTACCTCTGCCAGAGAATCTCTCTGACTATACATAGAGGTAACGCTGCCAGAATACTGGGGGCCGCAGGCGGACCATTTGGATGGAGTATTCTTTTTATGACCCTTTTTATTACCTATATTAGTATAGAATAAGGTTACCACCTAAGCCCAATAAGGCCCAGTTTCCCCTCTGGATTGGAAGGTCAGATGGCAGTTGCTTGCGTAAAAACTAGTGCCTGCGCCACATCTTGGGATTTAGGTAGCCCAGCCCGATTGAGAATTCATTCTCAAAAATGGGACAAAGGCTAGGAGGAGGAGGATTATAGAATAAGGTTTTATATTTACCTTTTTCTTCTATGTAAGTAAATTATATATATATATCAATGTTTTATTCATTAAAATACATTGTACCTACCTAATTCATAAGAAACATTTTATTTACCTAAATCAGAAATGTAGGGACTGAAATTCTGGACTTTGCGTATGCCCACGGAGCAGGCGTGATCCTAAATCTGTGTGACCCATTTACCTTAACTAAAACATTAATTAGCTCAATGACCGCACGCTTATGTTAGTTTGGACCACTTCAAAGCAACCCGAGTGGGCGCGTTAACCGGCGGTTTCTGAACTAATATTATACGGGCGATCAATCCAAATGGGTCAGTATGGAGAAATCAGAAACTTTATTCCATATTCCATATTCATTTATTCATAATAATTAATTATTACATGTGTATAAGATGTATTTAGAAAATAATATATTATAAAATATATATAATGTAAAATTGTTGTGTAATTAAAAATAATAATAATAAAATAACCGCCGGACGAGGTGCGTTTACAACAGCACGCAAACTTCAGTGAAGTAAAAAGGGCTGCAAAGCGGAAGCCCTTATAAGTATTTGATTGTTATATATACAGTTTATTCTACAGCGTCGTATACAATGTGGGTCCTGTCACACAAGCAAACAATTAAAACATAGATTTTACTCGTTAAACTGAACTTGTTCAGCAACTTAAAATAAAGACAGTTTTCAAAATTTTATTATTTCAAACAAATTAAATAGTATTTTCAATGTATGTCGTCCAACGTTGACATTCCCTGAGCATTGACATAGCTGTCACTCTACTAATATCGGACATTTCGCAATACATTGCTTCTTTGTCTAAACTTTATTTTACAAATGTCATTTAATACACGTTATTTTCCGAAGGTTGCTTAACAAATGTTGTTTAGTTTCAAGGGACGAATCTATGTTTTAATTTATTGCTCCTGTTACAGGGCCACCCAGTATACAGTTTTGTATGTTCAATTACGGCTAACTCGTAACACCACATAAGCAATATTACATTTCATTTTTAAATGTACTTATAAGTAATATTAGTATATTTAGTATATTAGCTATTCAGACTCCAGTTCGTTCAGGGGTGAGTCCGAGCGTGTCTGAGAAAAAAGACAAAAGACGAGCGCCGAACGGCTATCATTTTGAATGGCGTTTGCAAGCGGCCAGTCCAACACCATGGAGGTTTGCTGCGCTACAATGTCACATATTTTTAAAATATAAAATTACAGCCCGACACAAAAGAGTAGAAAACGGATGAAAAAGGAACTAAAATTTTTCATACAAAATTGTTACCATATTCAAGCACTTTACGTCAAAAATGTGACAGTTGCGAAGGAAGTGGCGCCCTCATTTATTTTCTACTCTTTTGTGTCGGGCTGTATATTAGGTTAATAATTATAAAAACGGTTTAAAATCACGTAAAAACATGTCGGGCCGTTCCTGACAATTTTTACGTGAGTTTAAACCGTTTTTATAATTATTAAAGATATCTCACGATAGTTTAAATAATATTATATTAGGTTACATTATTCCTTTAATGACGTTTGTCGCTTTAATCTCGTAGACCCAAATTCTAACCAAGTTTGAGATTCTTCCGTGAAATGAAATTTTCACTAAACTCAAAGGTTGCTAGTGGTTTTCATTAAGGTTTATTAGTTTTCATCTTATTGTGCTATATCGTCGGGGATAGTGCAATACCGCGTAAGTAACAAGCGTAGATTCGAATGAATGCTTAAACAAATGCTAAGTACTTTTTTTAAATGAGAACTTTATCGACAGCTGTTTTTTACGCGGTATTGCACTATCCCCGACGATATGGCTTTTTTTTAGATATTGAGAGGTTTAGTAACGTCGAATAATATTCGTTCTATTTATTAGGGGAAGATATTATTCTAAATACGAATATAACCAGGGCGCGAATTCAAGTGTACTTTGAGATCTCGCAAAATAAGCGATCTCTCAGGTATATCTCAGGTATATCGCATTTAACTGTCATTAAATCTCGATGTTTGTGTACCCTACCCAGTATATTATATGTGCACCTGGTATTTATTGCGTCGCATATAAATAAGGCGTACACTTAACGCGTCCGGGTTGGCAAAGTGGCGACAGGTATACTAGGTTTATCGCCACTTCGGAGATCTCAAAAGCTAGTTTTGCTATTTAAAAAAACGCAAAGCGTAAACTGAGTGACGCTTTTAAAGACATTTGTCCGAAATATTGCCACTGTATACCTATCTATTTTAGCAATTCACTTATTGGAAAATAAAAATCTAAATATATCAGCCATATGTCCATGAATTCAAGAATATTATTCTGAAAGCAGACCACAAGGTCTTATTTACAAGTCTGAATCGGAATCTACCGACATTTCACAGGAACAGAGCGCTGTCGAGAAGAAAGCTGAAAGAAACTCTAGTAAGTAATTTTTTTGTAAATTATAATTAAAACTATTTGGAGGAGCCAGGAACGTACGATAATAATACGTAACGTATGATAGTATGCCGGTCACATCCTCCAATTTTGAGTTTTACGTTTCAGATCGTCGAAGAACACTGTCACTGTCTTCACGACACAGATTAATGCGGAATTACGTTCACAATTAGCGCTTTTTAATTAGAAATGGATTTTTCAAGATGAGAGTCACGCGCGCGCGTAATGAGGGAATTCAACTCGTCCCTGGCTCTTAGGAGGGCGGGGGGGAAGGGAAGTGTGTTGCCATGTATGAATAATGTGAGTGCGTTTCAGGTATGTATTAAAAAGTTTATGCGTGTATGAGTGTTATTTAAAAAAAAAATGAATATAACATTAATAACGGCGCAGCCACTATTAAAATTATGTTATAACTAGGTAGGTAATTGGTAAACGAAGAAGAGATCTATGATATTGGCCATACATTTTGAATTAGAGATTCAGTTGAATTAAACACAGGTTCAGAAAGTTCGGAGGAACTCAGAGGAAGTATCAGGAGTTTGGTCTCCATTAAATTTGAAGCATCTGATCCTTTAGCACCCTTCACCTATATCTGTAGTACAAACTTCGGTAAGTGCCTCAGTTGCACTTAAACAGGTGTAACTTATTTTTTTTAGGGTAAGAAATAATCTATTCGAAACTAAAAGATAGCTAATATTAATTATCACTATTTTGAAAAAAAAAAAGTTAACGCCGGAATTCTAAGTTATTGTTAACAAGTTATTTTTATTATTAAGGTTGCAAACCGTAAAAAAAGTGTGTCGTGTTCGTATTCAAAACCAAACGTAGGTGTTTGATTTTAAGATCGGTGATCAATCTCAACTACCTCGAAGGTAACAAACATTCATAAAATATACTTAGGTAGTATAAGAACATACAAAAAATGTGTTGTGTCGTAGAAAAAATAGGATGGATATTATAAATAAATTATAATAAATAAATAAGTATCAGACAACCTCACACAAATCAATCTAGTCCCACAGTAAGCTCTAGTAGGCTTGTGTTGTGGACACTAGATGACGATCAACATACTTATATAAATAAATATATACATTAATACAAATAAAATCCATGACCCAGGCACAAATATTCGAGTTCATCACACAAATATTTGCCCTTGCCGGGATTCGAACCCAGGACCGTCGGCTTAGTAGGCAGTTGCTTAACCACTGCGCCAACCGCGTCGTTTATATTGGAATTACCATTTTTTTTTATAACTGTGTGTCGTAGTTATAAATATTATAGTCTCTATCTAATACACAAGGGTTATTATATATAATTACGGTAGTTAAATAAACTAACTTAATATTAAATTGGAAAATCATACTATGTAACCGAAAAACATCTACAAAATAATTTTATTATTACTACTAACGCTAGTGTTTTGTAGTCATGCAACAAGAAAACACGATTATGTTTTCAGCCTGTATAAAAAAAACTAAACTCCTTTTACTTGAGGATCCCAAAAGACTGTCTGTATTTTTTTATAAAATACAGCACAATGAACGTTCCTACATTACTTTAAGGTTGAATGATAATAATCCAGAAATACTCGTACTTATCATATTTTACAGCCAAAAACGGAAAAGAGAAAATAATGGCATGTTAAATGGAGGGGATTTTTCTTGCAATTTAAATAAGGCGCTTTACGTGTGCTGGTTCTCACGGTGGGGCTGGAAATGTTAGATTACACCCTTCACTAAAGTATTTACTCTTGGGGATACGTTTCTAACCTAACCACTCACAATCGGTTTAAGTGTAGATATACGTGTTATCGTTTAGAGTCTCTCTCTTTCTTCGAAATGCATTTAACAGTACAAAAATAATAAAACTTTATCGTCGACCAAAGGCAATCAAAAGTAAAAATTTTGGTTTCTTTTTTTTTTACAGTTATATTTTAATTATAGTCATACAGGCGTCTGAAACCACAATAATGACCACTTAAAACAGTGTACACCCAAATATAATAAGTTTACTTTCGTCATCATACATCGGTAACTAACACATCGGGTATCGTAATCATGCAGTTGACGTCAAAGCATAGACTTTATCACAAATATTACGGGTGACAAAACAAAGAGTTGAAATACTTACTTACCTACTAGTCTGGTTCAGTGCCCCAAAGACTTAGCCTCTGACACAAAAGAACGCCATTATTTTCTGTTTTGCGCCTTTTCCCGCCAGTTAGGGATATTTAGGGCGCATAGATCCTTATTTTTTTTAATGACATGACTTGAACTGTATCAGGACTGGTTAGCCCTCACTACCAGTAGTCGGACTTTGAGTGGGAGTATAATAACCCGCTAATGGGATTATCTCCGCACCACAGGGGTAGTTAGATCCTTCTGCACTTCGTCTTTCCAGCGGTATCTAGGGCGGCCGACCGGACGTATGCCACTCGATCGCCCCTGAAACGCTCTCTTTACGGCCCGATCGTCTCCCATCGTCTCCAGGTGACTAAGCCAGCGGAATCGTTGAAAAATCAACTAAGTATATAAATACCCGTAGTTTGCAGCAAATTGACACGATAGTTAGGCGAACCAACTTTTTGACCGACACAAATCTGACCACAACTTTTAAACTTCGTTGTAAATCTTCTATATTGAATAATGGCTTTTTATGCTTAAGTTTATGGTCTATGTTAAATAATACTAACTGCTAAACCGGCCCGAACTGTTAAACCTAATAAATAAAAAACTATGTATAAAAGAAGCCCGATTTTTAGATACCAGCACCAGCAGAGACATTATGACACGCTCACGATTTACTCAAGACTGTTGGTCAAACAATCTACTCGCCCATCGCGTCTAGACGCGCTAGCACAACTATGCTGCGCGACTCTTGTCGCGCGACTTATTGTCACCCGTCACTCTCTCATAGTACTGTACAGAAAGAGATAGGTAATATATCTCGCGCGAGTAAAAGTCGCGTGTTACATTATACTAGAGGTGCTTTATGACTATGACGTATAATACAAAGGAGTCTAAGTACCTATATTTTATTTGTCTATTGCAGCTGCAAGTTTACAAACTTCTTCTCTTCCGACTAGACTAGATTTTGTCTCACTGAGTGCATTCAAAGTTGAATGGAATCGGTCTTCGTGTTAAATTTTGTTCCAACGGAAGACAAGGATATAAGTTCATGCTTCAAATTTAATTTGCTTCGCACGGAGTTTGACCTAGATCTATTCTGAACTCAACTTTTAGTTTGGAAGGAACTATTCGTTCTAATTACGCATTTGTAAGCGAGCTATACCTATAGTAGTAATTCTTAATCTTAAGCGAATCCCATTAGCTTTGTACCCGATGAACAATACTCATTATCTGTATTGTTAACTGTGGCCACAACTGCCACTTCGAAATGTAAGGCGTTATAAGTGAAAATTACTTTTACACTAAATTAGTCTTTAAGTCAAACGAAATACGGTTTACTCTTAAACAAAGAGAACACAGAATTTGGTCATTTCGTAAGTGAAAGAGCAGTAAAGTTCGTTTCGATGCTTAGGATGACGAACGCAATTAACGAAGTGACCAACATCTGTGTTCTCTTTGTTTAAGAGTAAACCTTATTTCGTTTGACTTAAAGACTAATTTAGTGTAAAAGTAATTTGCACTTATAACGCCTTACATTTTGAAGTGGCAGTTGTGGCCACAGTTAACAATACAGATAATGAGTATTGTTCATCGGGTACAAAGCTAAGTGGATTCGCTCAAGAAAAAGGATTATTTCTATACAATGAGCTACAGAATTGCATGGCCCATTTATGAATGAAATAATTCATAAATGTGTCATGCATTTGTGCAGCCCATAGTACCTATACCTAAAGACTAGGCACCGTGCTAGGCTGTGTCCGAATTATATAACCTTGCTCTTGATTCGTACAAATGTGCACGCTAAGGCTTATAAGAAATAAAGTAACTGTTTGAATTTACTGGCTTGCGCCTCAGTTCAGTGATCTAATAGGTAGGCCCCAGCCGAGCGATAAACATTTCGTGGAAATGTTATAAAAAACGTTAAAATTAAAATGCAACATGACATTTTGTCGCAGATCTCGCCGATATATTTGTAGTTTAGCAATTTGCGCTACTTTATGGTTAAGGTGATCAACGATAGCCGTTGAGGTTCTTGAGTGGCGATCGCGTGCCGGAAAACGCAGTGTGGGAGACCCCTAACAATGCGGACCGATGCCCTGGTTAGAATCGCGGGAAGCAACTGGATGCGGACGGCACACGAGCGATCATTGTGGAGAACTTTGGAGGAGGATGAAGATGTAAAGTCCGAAATAAGATTTAATGACAGGAGAGGACAAAATGTATTTTATCATAATCATCCTTAATTTTAAATTTTTGATATTATATCGTAAGCTCCTGAATATCAAACATTTTAATATTTAGCCGTATTATTTCCAAACTGAAGACACAGTAAAGCTTCATCGACACTCAGATAATCATTTTATAAGTCGTTTCTTTCACAGAAATCAACGACGGTCCTAACGAAGTTAGCTTATCAATTTTACATCGAGCTAGACTAGATACAAAAAGTCCGTGCGGTAATTCACTTATTGCGAGCCTGTACTTGTAGTGCTAGTTATTGAACATTAATTTAATATCCCGGGCAATGTGGCTTTCGCCTCTAGAGAAATATAGCTCATGATCGAGAATGTTGAGGAAATGTCGGGCATTTTATATGTATAGTATGTCATTTAAGTGTTTGCAACTATGTAATCAGTTAATGTTTAATAGTCTATGGTTTACGGTTTTAAAGAAAGATATCTTTAACTTCAACTAATAATCGGAATGTAAAAAGTTTTCATTAAGTTAGACAAATATGTTTATTCATCATCATCATCATCATCTCAGCCATAGGACGTCCAATGCTGAACATAGGCCTCCCCTTTGGACTTCCATATATACCGGTTGGAAGCGACCTGCATCCAGCGCCTTCCGGCGACCTTTATAAGGTCATCTGTCCATCTTGTAAGTGGACGTCCTACGCTGCGCTTGCTGGTCGGTCCGAGGTCTCCACTCGAGCACTTTTCGGCTCCATCGGCCATCTGCTCTGCGTGCTATGTGGCCTGCCCATTGCCACTTCAACTTGCTAATCCGGTGAGCTATATCGGTCACTTTAGTTCGTCTACGGATTTCCTCATTTCTGATTCGATCACGTAGAGACACCCCGAGCATAGCCCTCTCCATTGCTCGTTGAGCGACTTTGAGCTTTGAGATGAGGCCGACTGTGAAAGACCACGTTTCGGTGCCGTAAGTCATCACTGGTAACACACATTGGTTGAAGACTTTCGTCTTGAGGCACTGAGGTATGTCGGACGAAAAGACATTGCGTAGTTTCCCGAACGCTGCCCAGCCGAGTTGGATTCGGCGGTTGACCTCTTTCTCGAAGTTGGAACTACCTAATTGGACCACTTGTCCTAGGTAGATGTATGAGTCAACAACTTCGAGTACCGAGTTTTCAACAGAGACTGGGATGGGCACAACCTTGGCATTTGACATGATTTTCGTCTTGTCCATGTTCATTTTTAAGCCCACCCGTTGAGAAACTCGAGTAAGGTCATCGAGCATCATGCTGAGTTCCTCCATCGACTTTGCCATGACTACGATGTCGTCGGCAAACCGAAGGTGAGTGATGTATTCGCCATTGATGTTGATGCCAAATCCTTGCCATTCCAGGAGCTTGAAGGCGTCTTCCATAACGGCCGTAAACAGTTTCGGGGACACAACGTCCCCCTGTCTTACGCCTCTTCTCAATGGAATAGCCTTTGTGCTCTGCTCCTAAACTCGGACCGACATGGTGGCGTTACTATACAAACACTTCAACACTTCAATGTACCGATAGTCAATATGGCATCGCTGAAGTGACTCGAGCACCGCCCATGTTTCCACCGAATCGAAGGCTTTCTCATAGTCCACAAACGCTAAGCATAATGGCAAGTTATACTCTTCAGTCTTCTGTATAACTTGCCGCAGCGTATGTATGTGGTCTATGGTACTATCGTTTCTTCGGAAACCGGCTTGTTCGGGAGACTGGAAGTCATCAAGTCTATGTTCGAGACGGTTCGTGATGACCCTCGAAAACACTTTATAAACATGGCTTAGAAGCGTGATGGGCCTGTAGTTCTTAAATAGGCGGTTATCACCTTTCTTGAAGAACAGTACCACCTCGCCTCTATTCCATGCTTCAGGCGTTTTGCCCTCGGACAAGACGGAATTAAAGAGCTTCTGGAGGACCTTAAGTACCGGTGTTCCACCCGCTCTCAGAAGCTCTGAGGTGATTCCGTCTTCACCCGGCGCCTTGTTGTTCTTAAGCTGCTTCAGGGCCATCCTAATCTCGTACAGACTAATGTCCGGGATGTCTTCGGTATAATGTCGGGACAGCTTGGCTCTTGGATCTCCTACCAAGCTGTTAACGGGCTTAGCGACTGAAGTGTATAACTGATCATTCTCGCCTAGAACCTCTGCTTTGGTCGACGCTATGCTGCCATCTTCCCGTTTCAGCTTGGTCAGCTGGCTTTGTCCAATAGACTTGTCCTTTGCGAACACTTTGGAGCCTTTGTTCCGCTCAATGGTCTCTTTAACACGGTTCGTATTAAAGAGCCGCAGATCATGTCGCAAGGACTTCGATATACGTCTATTAAGCTGCCTATATGACCTCGCGTCATCGGGAGACTGCAACTGTAGTGAGCGTCGTTCAGCCATGAGGTTTAAGGTTCGATCAGACAATTTCTGAGGTCTATCTTTACGGCGGGGTCTGAAAAACTTAGACCCTACCGTGTGGACAGTTTCCACTAGCCCGTCGTTGATCTCGTCCACTGAGACAAAGTTCTCCAGACAAGCGAAGCGGTTGGAGAGCTCGAGTTGAAAGCTCTCGGGGTTTTGAATATGGGCCCGAGTAGGTCGGAGCTTAGACTTCATCAGACTGGACCTTTCCAGTTTAACATTGATATTCAGTGTGCCTCTTACGATTCGATGATCACTGCCGGTCTTTACCCTATTGATCACAGACACATCACTGAAAATCCGTTTCTTGTCGGTCATGATGAAGTCAATCTCGTTTCTCGTGGAACCATCGGGACTTATCCAGGTCCATTTCCTGTGAGGCGGCTTCTGGAAGAAAGAGTTCATCATGAAGAGTTCCTCTTTCTCCGGAAAGTCGGCCAGCCTCTGTCCCCTAGGGTTCCGTTGCCCGTATCCAAATTGCCCAACTCTCAACTCATCACCGCTGTTCTTGCCCAACTTTGCATTGAAGTCCCCCATAACAACAGTGAAGTAGGTTTTGGAAGTATGTATGGCCCTACTTACGTCCTCATACATAGCCTCTACTTCCTCATCAGAATGTGACGAGGTCGGTGCGTATACCTGAATGACCTTCAACGAATATCTTTCGGATATTCTGAGTATTAGGTATACCACCCTGCTCGACACACTGTCGATGGTTGTTATGTTGTTAACGAGGGACCTGTGAACGAGAAACCCGACACCGCCTTGGGACTGTTGGGCGCCCTCCCGGTAGTAGAGCAGGTTACCAGACTTCAGGGTTACAGTGTCCTCCCCCTCTCTACGGACTTCGCATAATCCTACAATATCCCAGTGTAACCTGCTCAGTTCCTCTTCCAACTCGCAAATCTTTTCGTCAGTCCTCATTGTGCGTATGTTGTGTGTTACCAGGGCCAGTCGTCGTGGGGATGGGTAGCCGGATTTCGTCCGGGGATTCTTAGCACCCCCTGCTCCGCTATTACCTTGGCCGCTACCCGCGCCAGGGATAGCGAAGCTGCCGGAGACTGGGGGCCTGGTATTAATGTAACTTATCATAAAGGGGGTTTTGCCATACGCGCCACGCTTGGCAGGCCCTACTTACGTCCTCATATGTATGGTTTTTTTTTTATTTATTTATTTATTTTATTTTTTTTTTGTTTTTTTTTTTTTATGAAAACGCAAAAATATGGCTATGAATACGTTATCAATCCAAAAATTAGTCGGACGAGACAATTTTTCAACTTGGAAATTTGCAATGGAAGCATATTTGCAACATGAAGATTTATATGAATGTGTAACAATGGCGGAATGTTCCGACAAAAAGAAAGATGTCAAAGCCAGATCGAAAATAATTTTGTCCATTGATTCCCAATTATATGTTCATGTTCAAGAAGCTACAACAGCAAAGCAAGTATGGGACAATTTGTGTAGAGCGTTCGAAGACTCGGGCCTGCTCAGGAAAGCTGGGCTTCTACGAGATTTAATAAATACAAACCTAGAAACAAGCGCAAACATTGAAGATTATATAAACAAAATTATGTCGGCAGCACACAAGTTGAGAAATATAAGTTTTAGCGTCGATGATGAATGGCTCGGGACTCTTATGTTGGCCGGATTGCCCGACGAGTACAAGCCTATGATTATGGGTATCGAGAGCTCAGGCATAAAAATTTGTGCCGATCTGATCAAAACCAAGTTATTACAGGAGGTAAAAGGATCAGATACTACTACAGCTTTTTATGCAAAAACAAAGAAATATAAAAACCCAAATCACTATAACAAAAGTAAACAAAATCCCTCAGAGAGGCCAAGAGGTCCACGTTGCTTCAATTGCAACAATTATGGCCATTTAGGGAAATATTGTTGGTTTAAAAATAACAAAAAGGAAGCAAAGAGTGAGAAGAATGGTTTTGTTGCTGCTTTTTCAGCTTCAACTGTCAATGATGCCACCAGCTGGTACATAGACTCGGGCGCCTCCGCAAATATGACAATGCATGAGGAATGGCTTGAATGTCAAACAGCACCGCCTGTAAAAACCATCAGGATTGCTAATAATAAAGTACTTCGCGTACAAAGCTGTGGCACAGTTACCATCAGAGTACCAAATGAGAAAACGGGACAGTATGACAATATACAGGTAAACAATGTATTGTATATCCCTGAGTTATCCACAAACCTGCTTTCTGTCAGTAAAATGATTATGAATGGAAACAAAGTAGAATTTGACAAATATGGCTGTTCAGTAATCAACAGCAAAGGAAATGTAGTGGCCAGTGCGAAATTAGTAAACAATACATACAAATTACTAACCGATCAAAGTGGATGGGCAATGGCCGCAATAACCGAAGAAGACAAATACCTGTGGCACCAACGACTGGCTCACCTCAACTTCAATGACCTTGACAAGATTGAAAATTATACAACAGGTGTCAAGATGAGCCAGCAAGAAAAGGAATATACATGCACTCCATGCATAGAAGCCAAGCAGACAAGACAGCCGTTCAAAAATGAAGGTACGCGGGCTTCAAATTTGCTCGAGATTATCCACTCCGACGTATGTGGCCCGATGGAGCAGCAGTCGCTTGGAGGTGCAAGACTGAGTATTGGGCAGAAGCTGTAGCGACAGCTGCATACATCGTCAACAGATCTCCTTGCCGCTCACTACCTGGAGTAACACCACAAGAACGATGGACCGGTGCTAAGCCTGATCTAAGCCATATGAAGGTGTTTGGCTGCCAAGCTATGGTGCATATACCTAAGGAAAAACGCCGCAAGTTTGATCCTAAGTCTCGAGAATTGACTTTTGTTGGGTACAGTGAGTGCACCAAGGGGTATCGCTTTGCTGACAGGAAAACAAAACAGATAGTAATGAGTAGAGATGTAGTATTTTTGGACGAGATTGTCTATCAAAAACATGTCAAAAATTGTGAACAAGGCGTTAAGAGTAAAATCTCAGAAGAGTGTCAATCGGTACCAAGTACTTCAAATAATATATGCAAAGATGATGATGACAATAAGAATAAAGATGACACAATAGTACATTTTGGATTAGAAGAAAACATAGAGCAGAACAGTGAAGAAGAAATTTATGAGGAAACAATGACACCCGATAACAGTCAGTTTGACGATCCCTGTGATAAAACATATGAACCTTCAGAGCTTGATGACAGTTCTTCTGGCAATAGTTCTCCGGTATGTCATGTTAACTTGAGACCTCGCCAGCGCCATACTGACAATTCAGTACCAAATTCATTTTTATGTCTCGAATCAGCCATGAGTCTATTAGATAATGACCCTCAAGATCACTTAGAAGCTTTAAGTAGTGAAAAAGCTGATTCATGGAAAGATGCTATGGAAAGCGAATATCAAGCATTAATTGAAAATGACACATGGACTATAGTGGATTTACCTGAAGGCAAGAAATCAATTCCCTGCAAGTGGGTGTTTAAGACTAAGAGGAACGATGTAGGAGACATAACACGTTACAAAGCTCGTCTCGTTATCAAAGGGTTCAGACAAACAAAAGGTGTCGATTACCATCAAGTGTACGCACCGGTTGTGCGTTATACATAAATAAGATACTTGATTGGTTTAGCCTCAAAATACAATTTAAAAATTCATCAAATGGACGCAATATCAGCGTTTTTGCAAGGTGAAGTAGAAGAAGAAATATTCATGTCATTGCCACCGGGCTATGAGATAGCGAATAAGGTTTGTCGACTAAACAAAGCTTTGTATGGCCTGAAACAAGCAAGTCGACAGTGGAATTTAAAGTTGAACGCTGCCCTCCTAGACATTGGTCTGTCACGGTCAACTGTAGATCCTTGCATATATTACAGATTGAAAAACGAACAAGATATGATATTTATGGCAGTATAATGTTGATGACATACTTTGTTTATTTAATAATGATGAAAGTATGAAGTATATTAAAGATAAGTTGGGAGAAAAATTTAAAATGAAGGATCTTGGACCTGCTCAACAATGTATTGGTTTCAAAATAACAAAGAACAGTACAAATTCAATATCTCTGGATCAGTCACTTTATATAGAAAAGATATTGCAGAGATTTAGAATGTGTGATTGCAAACCAGTACCAACACCTTTCGAAGCTGGTACTCAGTTAACAAAAGCCGAAAATGAAAGTGAAATTATAAGAAACATACCATATCAGGAAGCTGTGGGATGTTTGTTGTATCTGTCACAGGGAACTCGTCCTGATATAACATTTGCTGTAAACTCTGTGAGCAGATTCAATAACTGTCCAACAAGCCAGCACTGGGCTGCAGTTAAAAGAATATTCAGATACTTAAGAGGCACAATCAACATGAAACTTACTTTCAAGAAAGATAGTAAGAATATGATTGGCTATTGTGATGCGGATTGGGCTACTGACACCATAGACCGAAGATCCTGCACAGGATACTCTTTTATTTTTCAGGGTGCTTGTATAAGCTGGAATTCTAAAAAACAGGCCACTGTGGCACTGTCTTCAAGTGAGGCGGAATATATGGCCTTAAGCACTGCTATTCAAGAAGCACTTTGGCTAAAGCAACTTGAGGAAGAACTTTGGCATGATTTATCAGGTATCCCTTTAACCTTATACTGTGATAATCAGAGCGCTATCAGTATTTCAGGTTCTGGTGCTTATCACGCCCGCAGCAAGCACATTGATGTTCGTTACCACTTCATCAAAGAGAAAATTGCTGCGAAAAAAGTAAACGTCCAATATATTTATCAGCACCGAATATATGGTCGCTGATGCACTTACCAAAGGCCTGCCTCGCCCGAAGTTCAGCATCCTTACAGCAGCAATGGGTTTGCATTCAGGAGGGGATGTTGGAATTGGAACGAATGCAAACTATGGCGCCACTATAGCGGAAGGAACGTTACGCTCCGTCCTTCTCTCCCCGTCGCCTTCTCTCGCACTCTCGCATCGCGACCGCTAACCGTGTGTGACTCGAATATATTGTTTGTCTTGTTAATTATTTAAATACAATTATTTCTTTAGTAAATGCGCTTTACTTATTTACATCATCATACATAGCCTCTACTTCCTCATCAGAATGTGACGAGGTCGGTGCGTATACCTGAATGACCTTCAACGAATATCTTTCAGATATTCTGAGTATTAGGTATACCACCCTGCTCGACACACTGTCGATGGTTGTTATGTTGTTAACGAGGGACCTGTGAACGAGAAACCCGACACCGCCTTGGGACTGTTGGGCGCCCTCCCGGTAGTAGAGCAGGTTACCAGACTTCAGGGTTACAGTGTCCTCCCCCTCTCTACGGACTTCGCATAATCCTACAATATCCCAGTGTAACCTGCTCAGTTCCTCTTCCAACTCGCAAATCTTTTCGTCAGTCCTCATTGTGCGTATGTTGTGTGTTACCAGGGCCAGTCGTCGTGGGGATGGGTAGCCGGATTTCGTCCGGGGATTCTTAGCACCCCCTGCTCCGCTATTACCTTGGCCGCTACCCGGCCAAGGTAATAGCGGAGCAGGGGGGCAATCGGTAATAAAGTGTTATAAATTGAGTAATGTAAGAGTCATTTATTTACCGATGAGTCTTACATTAATGACTTTTGTTCAACTTTGGCCAATACTTGTGGTTACGTTAATCTGATATTAAGTGATTTACAAACAATGTACCATACACCAAAATAAATACAGAAAACTAAAAAAAAATGGTCAATTTTTGTTTAATGTAACCAACATTTTTTTCAAGATATCGTAATTTTAATAACAGCAATGGATAGATCGTTAAATTTACAGACAAACTGTATACTTAACTCAATTTCGTCATTTTGCGGTTACATTAATTCACATTACAGGTGACGATATAATCACCCATGGGATCGTCAGAAAAACATTAAAAACGAAATAAGAAAATTGTAAAGAAAAGTAGGAGTTAGATTTCCTCGTAGTCGTTTTTTGTTAAAGAGCGATTATTATTTTGGTTAATTATGCTTGTCAAGATCCCCACCAGTTGTTAAAATAACTTTGACGGCTCTGAGAAAGGAATATGAACTTTTAATTAAGGAACTAACTACGATAACTTTGTAGTTAAATGACGGCGGGTTTTCATTTCCAGTAAATTTTAATTAATCAGCCCAGAAAGATGATTTTTGGAATGCGGTCGTAAGCACATAGTTAAATATTATAATATTATATTTGTATACAATTAATTTTTCATATTCCGATTTTATCAAATGTTTTTATTACCATAACCTATATATTTGTTCTCTCATGACGCTGAGAAGCCTCAACGGATTTTACTTTTTAAAAATTCAGGCTTAGAATTTGGTGGCTTAACAAAACTGGCTTCACTTTCAAGCGCTGATTAGGTTTCTATGCGTATTTTACTCTAAGAATACTCTGATAATACATCTCAACATCCAAATATGATAATAGGCTACTTTTTACCCGGATACAGTAACGAATAAAGTGGGCACCTTATAGGTAATC
Source organism: Apotomis turbidana (assembly GCA_905147355.2). NCBI lineage: Eukaryota > Metazoa > Arthropoda > Insecta > Lepidoptera > Tortricidae > Apotomis > Apotomis turbidana. The sequence continues at coordinate 6,948,902 of LR990297.1, read as the reverse complement.
ACTATCACTACATAGTATAAAACAAAGTCGCTTTCTCTGTCCCTATGTCCCTTTGTATGCTTAAATCTTTAAAATTACGCAACGGATTTTGATGCGGTTTTTTTTAATAGAGTGATTCAAGAGGAAGGTTTATATGTATCCTCGTCCTGCCCAAGCATTTTTCGATAGTCATCCCGTTTCTGCCCAATGTTCTAAATTAAGTACATTCTAATTTATATGGGTTCTGCCCAACACCTTTTTTATTGAAATTGTTGTGTTAAAGGTAAGCCAGATTTTTTTTATTATTTTTTAGGTTATAATGGGTATGTATTTGATAGACTGAGCCTGTTTAGGAGTCTATATCTTTTGTTCTTTTTTAAGAACATTGGGCAGAATTGCCTACATAGTGTATTATTTTTTGTCATTTATTAAGAACATTGGGCATAAAAATCTTGATTATAACGTACTCTTTAATTAGCAGTTGCGAGATTATAAATAAAGCAGATTTACATTTTATAGTATTTTAATAGTAAAAAAAGGGTTGAGATCAATGAAAATAACAACTGACGACTTGTTAATGGCATCTAATGGGCATAATTTCTAACAAAACATCATATAAAGTCCCTATTTTAACAACAAAACTTAAAAACTTAACGACGCACGGGTTACTTGAGCTTGGAGTCCTCTGCCTTCACTGCATCTGCCACCACTTTGTCCACTACGTATCTTCACGTTGACCACCACGTCTGCGACCGCGTCCACCACTGCCACATCTATCTGCTTCATCGATTGACCTCAGCGAAAATGGTATAGGTACTTCATCAGTCTCAGCTGCTGTATCTGTACTGATCTCACTAGGGTTTATCGGGGAACGACGCGGCGGCGTATAATGTGTATCTTCTTCGCCGTCGTTAGTGATCTTCATCATCTTTAATTGCTATTGGCATAACATTTCTGATTATCTGACTTAACACACCTTCAATCCCTCGACTCGATCAATCAGTGCTATAACAAAAAACAGTAGTCAGTTCTGCCCAATGTTCTCAATAAATCACACATTTCGAAAAATGAACTTGAAAAATCGAAAATAACCTAAATTACAAAAATAAACTATTAATTATAAATTAGAACTATTCGGGCTTAAATTAATCTGGTATTTATTCAAAAACATGCACGATTACTAAGATAAGTATGGATCAAACTTACCTCTTTAGCGAAGATGTGGCATCCTGAACGCTTGGCGTGACACTGATCGTGGAGTTCAAATAACTTCGATGCAAGGCCTTGACCAAGTATTGGCCAATACTCTTACCAATCAGAAACAAGCAAATAAAACCGCAAATCACCAAAATTTTAGACTCCAGGCGCCAAATTTGAATATGTGATTAATTGAGAACGTTGGGCAGAATCCTGAAGTATAAATAAAAAACTTTGGGCAGGACCCACTAAGTCCAATGTGTTCTTTATTGAGAACACTGGGCAGGACGAGGGTATAATACATGCATAATTTATCAGCATTGCACCCGTGCGAAGCCGGGGCGGGTCGCTAGTTCTAATTATAAAACAATGTGATCACTCTTTTATTCGTAGTGCTGCCATATTATTCCAAACCCTACGCAACCTTTGCTATTCAAAACTTGTAGGCGCTTTGCTCAGCCAAGAGTCCACGCTACGATACGACACCCGCACATTCGCAAACATGGCCGCCAACGAGTCTGCCTACGGGGTACAGAATTCAATTACGCCAAAACAACATGCGCCTGTACAAACATTGTAGGGGCATAATGATATGTCGTATTTAGAAATGTTCGTTATTTTAGCTTTAGAATTATTAATATAGATAATATACGTAGGTAGAAAGTCCCCTTAACTTCTGTTCCATCGCGGAGATAATAAAGACGTAATTTACCTTCTGTTTGGCGGCTTACGCAATAATGCCTAAAATAATGACTCTATGTATATTACCTACATGTGTAAATCGGGTGAAAATATAATATGATTGAGATCGAAGCAGAATATTCCTATGCGGTGGTCATTGAAACTTGAAAATAATATATGTATGTATATTTATTATTTATTTTTGACTGCCGGTCGTTGTGACTTTTTCAGCGTATCGCCCACTTACCTCTATATTTTTTCTCTCCCTCTCATACTACCTACCTTTTGTTACCTCTTAATTAGTTTCCTTTTGTAATCAGTTATTCTCTCTCATCGCCCTCTTGACAAAATGCAGCTGAATCCTATTCAGGGGGAATTATCAGTGATCAAATTAAACTTCTGAATTAGTTAGGAACTTTCCACGCCTCTGTCAGCTGTTTAGGGTATCTTTAAATTGAATCGCAATGTTTTGTTCGCCATTGTTAATTTTACATTATCAACATCCTATAATAGATACGATGTTCATAAATATAGGTACTTTAAAATAAATGACGATCAGAGAACTGCAGGCGGTGGCTAGCCTCCATTTTTAGGTTCGTTTATAGGGTTCCGTACCTCAATCGGAACCCTAATACGAACACTTTCTTGTCCGTCCATTAACGTGAAAAAAAAGATACATTTCGACACTCTCAAAGGAATCAAAATTATAGGGCTATTCCCGATGACCTCTATGAAATTTGGCAAGTAATATCGTCACATAATACAAATACTTATAAAAATCTGAAAACTATACATTTCTAATAAAATCATAAAAAATATAGTCCTTTTCAAACATCATATATGGAGAACTCGATTGCGTTAAGTTTGCACTTCGTTTGTATGCGGCGCAATACATTGCAGGTGCAAACTTAACTCAACCAGACCAATTAAGATGGGATAAGTGAAAGTTTTTACGGAACCCTCAGTGCGCGAGTCAGACTCGCACTTGGCCGGGTTTTTTTATACCGAGTGTTGCCTGTAAAATGAGCAATAAATTAAAACATAGACTCTACCCACACAACATTATACCTAAACAACATTTTGTTAAGCAACTCCTGAAAATAACGTGTATTAAATGATAATTTGTAAAATAATGTTTAGACAAAAAGTCATGTATTGCAAAATGTGTGATATTAGTAAAGTGACAGCTGTGTCAGTGCTCAAGGAATGGCAATGTTGGACGACGGCGACGTACATTGAAAATACAATTAAATTTTGTTGAAATAATGAAATTATGAAAACTGACTTTTTTTTATTGCTGAACAAAATGTTCTTCAGTTTGAAGAGTAGAATCTATAAATAATGACACAAAGGTAAATTAAGAAAGAAAAAATGAATGCGATCTACTACAATCGAAGCGGGGTTTGAACCCGCGACCTCTGCGTTTCCGCAGAAAAAATACATAAAAATGTGGTATTACCACATAAAAAAATATGAATCGATAAAAAGATTCTATACAAATAGTAGAATCTATGTTTCAATTTATTGTTCCAATTACAGGAAACACCCGTATTTATATACTCTAGGGGTAGAGCAGTCCATGCGGGGTCGAGGTTGACTGATTTGATTTGTTTCTGTGATAGACTTAGGCCCCCCAATTCAGCAAAACATTGCAATATTCCTACAGAACATAGGTTCTGTAGGAATATTCTGCCGTGCTACGGGAAAAGGTCGTATCTTTATATGAAGTTCATAGTAAGATACAACTTTTTAACGTAGCCAGGTAGTATTGCAATGCTTTGCTGAATAGCTGACTGATGGCCGTTAAGGCACATGTGCCTTTACCGTCCGTTACTTATTGAGATTAAATAATGTGACTGCAAGCGACTTTATCTCAATTATAGCCTATCAAGTGTCGGTCATGCCCAGGGATAGTGGCGCCACAAACAGCTTTCATATGGCAATAATGTGCATATGTCATACATTTGCATCAGTAGCGATTCGTCAAGGATTTGTCATTAACCGAATTCAAAACATTGTTTACCGGAATGCTGCTCAATCCTTCGTTCTTCTTGCGAAATAAATTCTGAATCCTATCGAAAAAAAGTTTTGCTTTTATTATGCAAAAAATACTTGAAATTTGCAGAATATTTAGTCCTGTTTCCTCTTTGTTTACATCAGTGACATTCACTGACTTTTAATATCAGTTACCAAAAGTTTGTGGTTGCCAGTAAATTTAATTAGTATCACTAAAAATCCGCAATAAGGCGTGGGTTAGAAACACCCTGTTGGGCTTTAAATCTATATTTATATAAAGCCTGACCAGAAATATATGAGGATTGTCAAGAGGGCGCTATTTATGAGAACAATTTTGCAACCAATCACAACCCACTACAATGACATTAACTTAAATACCTGTCAGTTCCACTATGTTAACCTCGTAATATCATTTAATGGAATGCACTCTTTTCCTGGCTGTTTTTCGTGTAGTAAACACGTGTACACTTTATTTATAAGCTTACGTTCACGACTGTGAATGGTTTTCGGCATTTTCTTTGGATAATTTTAAATATTTGCCTTTTAAAGGAACCACCACGAATGACATTGACATTGTTGACAAACCATCATAAAATCATTGCCAGTGTAAGAAATTAGTTCCATTGAAATTCCGCAATATGGCGCATCGTCATTATATTTCTGGTCAGGCTTTAAAAGAAAGTCGTGTTAGTTACACTATTTATAACTCAAGAACGGCTGAACTGATTTGGCTGAAAATTTGTGGAGAGGTAGCTTAGAACCAGGAAAAGGACATAGGATACTTTTTATTACGTTCCCGTGGGATTAATAGTAAAAGCTATCTCTACATTTATCGACTTTCAGGCGGTACAAAGTTCGCCGGGTCAACTAGTTGAATACATATTTGAACAAAGCAAATAGTCGGAGGTCACGTCAAATTAATTGTACCAGGCACAAACTAAAGCTGACTGGAATACGAAAATACCAATTTAATTTAGAGTTTGGTTTGGATAAGTCTTGCATAAATCATTGGATTCACAGGAATCAAGATATATGGGTTGTTTGTTCCGAAATACGATGACTTCGAACAATTTCACGGGTTTTCCTTTGGCCTTATGTCTGATGGATTTATTTCGGCATTAGAATAAGATAGTTTTCGGAATGCGACATTAGTTGTTGAGGCTTAGTGTGAATTTAGTGCTAAGAAGTACAGTCTAACTTTAATATGAAATAATATAAGTAAGTAAGAGATTCCTATAATCAACGTAGGTATTATAGTTTTGTAGGGAATCGTTCAAGTTTTAAGTTTTGTACCTTGATTAATAAAATAAAAACCTAAATTCTCCATAAAAATAAAAAGCCTACACAAGTAGCTGGTCATCATGAGACCATCATTTTTCATTTTAATAAGTGGGATAAAAATGCTACTAAACCTGAACATAACAAAAACATATGGAATTCTCAGCTCCAATATTCGCTGAGATCCTGTCACTTGTTCAAATCTAAGTCAAAGTGAAACGGTTACAGGCTATTTTACAAAATATAGCTAAAAATCAACTCGACAGACAAGGCCTTCGATTAAAAATACCGCTTTTGAATCGGTCCATCCATTTGGAGCCCACGATGCCACAGACAGACACACAGATACACGTGTTAAACTTATTACACCCCTCTTTTTTCGAGGAATAAAACTAGACATTAAAGACATTAAGGACATTAGTAACGGCAGCTATGGAAAGGGCAATGCTCGAAGTTTCTTTGAAGGATTGAATTCGGAACGAAGTAATCCGCCAGAGAACCAAAGTTACCGACGTAGCTCACCGTATTAGCAATTTGAAGTGGCAGTGGGCTGGCCATATTAGCCGAAGAACCGATAACCGGTGGTGTAAACGTGTTCTTGAGTGGAGACCGCGGATCGGCAAGCGTAGTGTGGGACGCCCTCAGACTAGGTGGAGCGGTGTAGCGAGTATGTCGATTACTGTAGTTTTTTGCCAAATTAAAGGATAACAAGAAATCACAATTCACTGAAGTAGACACAAATTATATATTCCTCACACAGAAACATGCAATTGGTAAATATTTTCTAGACCCATTACGCCTTTACAACGTCACGCAAATAATGACGTCACGTGCCTACCTAATAAGTTGTCTAAATCTCCGGCCCGAGTGTCAGAAAAGTAGTGGCCGTATCAATCATAGGAATAGGTTTTTCCGACAGACGCATAAAGGAAAACAAAAGGTAATCTTGAACAGAAACTTACGTACTTACACTCCTTACTTCGGCTTCCTACCACGGATTGAGAACTTCTTGTAAAAATAAAAACCTGCACAAAATATATAAAATATCTAAACAGAACTATAATTTTTATGTAATTTAAAGATAAAAAAGGAAGTCAAATGCAAATGAGTGATTTTTTGGTCACTGAACGATTTAATACATAAGTTAGCTACCAGTAGTTTTCATTGATTTTCAAGTTTTCACCCAAATATTTGTTTTTGTTTGGGTAAAATCTTGCAACTCCATTTTTTGAAGCAGATTTCTTCAACCGATTGTGCTAAAGTTTTACGATACTAGCAGTTTAAGATTGTTTGTAGGTCCCTTTTAAAGCGCGAGACATGTTCCTCGTGATAGTTCTTAGGTATATTTGGTGGAAATAGGACGATGACGTAATTTTTAAGATATTCAGCTTTAATGGGAACAAGAAATCTCAGCCAATATTGAAGCTATGAAATATAAATTTTGTAGTTATACTCATTTTTGTATCATTTTCTACATCACTCATTGAATTAAGGTCTCATGATGACCAGGCTACTTGTGTCGGGGGTACGGTGTTTTTTTTTTTTTATGTAGGTTTCGGTATGTAAACCTAATTCAATTTATTAATAAACATATTTATTAATAACAATATAAATGCCGTGGGGTGACCGGCTTTAGAATTGTCCCCCACCATATCGTCCCGTGGTTGCAGTAGGAGCCTGCTAAGGGAATAATAATAATATACCAGAAGATGGGCAGCAGCGTCTTCCAGACCTTAAAAAAAAAAAACTGCGCGCGCCAACCCGCCTGCCAAGCGTGGCGCGTATGGCAAAACCCCCTTTATGATAAGTCACATTAATACCAGGCCCCCAGTCTCCGGCAGCTTCGCTATCCCTGGCGCGGGTAGCGGCCAAGGTAATAGCGGAGCAGGGGGTGCTAAGAATCCCCGGACGAAATCCGGCTACCCATCCCCACGACGACTGGCCCTGGTAACACACAACATACGCACAATGAGGACTGACGAAAAGATTTGCGAGTTGGAAGAGGAACTGAGCAGGTTACACTGGGATATTGTAGGATTATGCGAAGTCCGTAGAGAGGGGGAGGACACTGTAACCCTGAAGTCTGGTAACCTGCTCTACTACCGGGAGGGCGCCCAACAGTCCCAAGGCGGTGTCGGGTTTCTCGTTCACAGGTCCCTCGTTAACAACATAACAACCATCGACAGTGTGTCGAGCAGGGTGGTATACCTAATACTCAGAATATCCGAAAGATATTCGTTGAAGGTCATTCAGGTATACGCACCGACCTCGTCACATTCTGATGAGGAAGTAGAGGCTATGTATGAGGACGTAAGTAGGGCCATACATACTTCCAAAACCTACTTCACTGTTGTTATGGGGGACTTCAATGCAAAGTTGGGCAAGAACAGCGGTGATGAGTTGAGAGTGGGGCAATTTGGATACGGGCAACGGAACCTAGGGGACAGAGGCTGGCCGACTTTCCGGAGAAAGAGGAACTCTTCATGATGAACTCTTTCTTCCAGAAGCCGCCTCACAGGAAATGGACCTGGATAAGTCCCGATGGTTCCACGAGAAACGAGATTGACTTCATCATGACCGACAAGAAACGGATTTTCAGTGATGTGTCTGTGATCAATAGGGTAAAGACCGGCAGTGATCATCGAATCGTAAGAGGCACACTGAATATCAATGTTAAACTGGAAAGGTCCAGTCTGATGAAGTCTACGCTCCGACCTACTCGGGCCCATATTCAAAACCCCGAGAGCTTTCAACTCGAGCTCTCCAACCGCTTCGCTTGTCTGGAGAACTTTGTCTCAGTGGACGAGATCAACGACGGGCTAGTGGAAACTGTCCACACGGTAGGGTCTAAGTTTTTCAGACCCCGCCGTAAAGATAGACCTCAGAAATTGTCTGATCGAACCTTAAACCTCATGGCTGAACGACACTCGCTACAGTTGCAATCTCCCGATGACGCGAGGTCATATAGGCAGCTTAATAGACGTATATCGAAGTCCTTGCGACATGATCTGCGGCTCTTTAATACGAACCGTGTTAAAGAGACCATTGAGCGGAACAAAGGCTCCAAAGTGTTCGCAAAGGACAAGTCTATTGGACAAAGCCAGCTGACCAAGCTGAAATGGGAAGATGGCAGCATAGCGTCGACCAAAGCAGAGGTTCTAGGCGAGAATGGTCAGTTATACACTTCAGTCGCTAAGCCCGTTGACAGCTTGGTAGGAGATCCAAGAGCCAAGCTGTCCCGACATTATACCGAAGACATCCCGGACATTAGTCTGTACGAGATTAGGATGGCCCTGAAGCAGCTTAAGAACAACAAGGCGCCGGGTGAAGACGGAATCACCTCAGAGCTTCTGAGAGCGGGTGGAACACCGGTACTTAAGGTCCTCCAGAAGCTCTTTAATTCCGTCTTGTCCGAGGGCAAAACGCCTGAAGCATGGAATAGAGGCGAGGTGGTACTGTTCTTTAAGAAAGGTGATAACCGCCTATTTAAGAACTACAGGCCCATCACGCTTCTAAGCCATGTTTATAAAGTGTTTTCAAAGGTCATCACGAACCGTCTCGAACATAGACTTGATGACTTCCAGTCTCCCGAACAAGCCGGTTTCCGAAGAAACGATAGTACCATAGACCACATACATACGCTGCGGCAAGTTATACAGAAGACTGAAGAGTATAACTTGCCATTATGCTTAGCGTTTGTGGGCTATGAGAAAGCCTTCGATTCGGTGGAAACATGGGCGGTGCTCGAGTCACTTCAGCGATGCCATATTGACTATCGGTACATTGAAGTGTTGAAGTGTTTGTATAGTAACGCCACCATGTCGGTCCGAGTTCAGGAGCAGAGCACAAAGGCTATTCCATTGAGAAGAGGCGTAAGACAGGGGGACGTTGTGTCCCCGAAACTGTTTACGGCTGTTATGGAAGACGCCTTCAAGCTCCTGGAATGGCCAGGATTTGGCATCAACATCAATGGCGAATACATCACTCACCTTCGGTTTGCCGACGACATCGTAGTCATGGCAAAGTCGATGGAGGAACTCAGCATGATGTTTCTCAACGGGTGGGCTTAAAAATGAACATGGACAAGACGAAAATCATGTCAAATGCCAAGGTTGTGCCCATCCCAGTCTCTGTTGAAAACTCGGTACTCGAAGTTGTTGACTCATACATCTACCTAGGACAAGTGGTCCAATTGGGTGCGTCCCATGAGATATAACTACATAATATATAATTTCATATTAATAACGTTCACAAGATATAATGAACTTTTGCTATAACATCAAAATCAATATTTTTATTAGGAATAACGGTCAATTAGTATAATATTCATGTTGTAGAATATTTTTTTATATAACACTCAAATACTCTAAATTCAGTTGATATAACATACATAACCTATATCGATCATAGTAAATACTTTCTTTTAGTATAATGATTAGAAAACATAATAGCGTATGATATACTAAATAGGTTACAACTGCTACCCCTATGCCCCTAAAATGGAACATGGGTCAAAAACCGAAAACTGTAGGTTAGGTTAGGTTTGTTTTATGACCATGGATAGCGGAGCGAGCAAAGCGAGCGGAGCGTCAAAATGCTTGCTTGCATGGAGGTACCTACATTAAAATTTAACAGCGAACTATTGCATACGACATACGTATGTTCACAATTGATAATGGCTGATGAAATTCTGGCAAGTGAGAGTATAACCGTTTGGAAGAACTGTGATAAAATAGAATATGGGTCAAAAACCGAAAACTGTAGGTTACGTTAGGTTTGGTGTATGACCATGGATAGCGGAGCGAGCGAAGCGAGCGGAGCGTCAAAATGCTTCCTTGCATGGAGGTATATTAAAATTTAACAGCGAACTATTGCATAAGTAGGTATGTACACAATGATAATGGCAGATGAAATTCTGGCGAATACGAGTATACCGTTTGGAAGAACTGCGACAAAATGGAATATGGGTCAAAAACCGAAAACTGTAGGTTAGGTTAGGTTTGTTTTATGACCATGGATAGCGGAGTGAGCGAAGCGAGCGGAGCGTTAAAATGCTTGCTTGCATGGAGGTACATAATTATATTAAAATTTTACAGCGAACTATAGCATAAGTATGTACACAATTGATGTGCAGACGGTTATTCTATACGAGCATTATGCATTTTGGTGTTAGATGTATTGAGTAATATACATTATAAATCTGAGATATTATGAACGTTATACGTTATGATCGTTATTTACAATGATATTATACTTAAATAACGTTATACTTAACAAAAATAGATATTTTGATGTTATATCCAACGTTCGTTATACACCTTGAACGGTATACAAAACAAGCTTATACAATATGAGCGTATATAATATGAATATTATAGCATAAGTTCTTATATCTTATATTACTTACCCGGTCCAATTAGGTAGGTCCAACTTCGAGAAAGAGGTCAACCGCCGAATCCAACTCGGCTGGGCAGCGTTCGGGAAACTACGCAATGTCTTTTCGTCCGACATACCTCAGTGCCTCAAGACGAAAGTCTTCAACCAATGTGTGTTACCAGTGATGACTTACGGCACCGAAACGTGGTCTTTCACAATCGGCCTCATCTCAAAGCTCAATGGAGAGGGCTATGCTCGGGGTGTCTCTACGTGATCGAATCAGAAATGAGGAAATCCGTAGACGAACTAAAGTGACCGATATAGCTCACCGGATTAGCAAGTTGAAGTGGCAATGGGCAGGCCACATAGCACGCAGAGCAGATGGCCGATGGGGCTGAAAAGTGCTCGAGTGGAGACCTCGGACCAGCAAGCGCAGCGTAGGACGTCCACCTACAAGATGGACAGATGACCTTATAAAGGTCGCCGGAAGGCGCTGGATGCAGGTCGCTTCCAACCGGTATATATGGAAGTCCAAAGGGGAGGCCTATGTTCAGCAGTGGACGTCCTATGGCTGTGATGATGATGATGATGATTACCGATTGACTGTTACGTTAGCTTCAAAGTTAGATAAAAATTATAAAATGGTTCTTACATTAAATGGGTTATACTTTTAGTTTTTCAATCAAATCATGTAAATAATAAGGTACATAAATGATTTACATGCTCAGATTAGATAGGTAAAAAAATAATTAAACGAGATTATAAGAAAGCAACCATTTAAAGTCAATTATAGTCTTATCTTATCACAAATTGTGCTTACTGCAAGCTGGGTGAATATATAATTTAGTCAGTAACATTAAAGTTTTCGTAGTTTTTAAAGCAATTAATGCCTCTTACATTATTATTTGTCTTCCCAAGCCTCGAGTGATGACGGTTACATTAAAATTATGTACTTAATTTAGACGGACCTGGTGCTTACGTTATTTTGGTTACCAGGAACTTTGCGACCATCTCTTTCCTTTGCAGTGTTAATGAGTAGATACCGGTGAGACGACCGTACATTTGCCTGTAGGAAGCAATTACAAACACTACCACGTGCGTTTGTTTACGATTTGGTGTTGTGATAGCCACTTTAGTGTGTACCGACCAGCGATCGGATGCCGGTATTCGACTCCATACGAATAGCGGTATTCAATTTCGGTATTTCGCTTATTATTACTCATTTCTTTATTTTACTGAGCTAATTTCAAAGTTCTGTACCAATACTTTAATTATATGTAGTGGCATTTGAAATAAAATCTGTAATATATATTTTTTAATTTTTATGAATACCGGTAAAGAAAGAAAGAAAGAAAAACATTTGTTCGGGGACAAACACAATTACAAAGATAAATAGTGAAAAAAAAGAAAATAATAAAAATCTATAAACTAAGGTACTTTAAATTATGCTTGCCTCGAAATGGTCCCACCTCAGCGTAATGCTAGCTCCCGAGAGAGCCAGCGCTGATCTTCCGGTGGGACCATAGGTGGCGCCACGGTACGGCACACACGAAATACTGATCGCGTTCAGGTAGGATTTAACCTGAACGCAACGACAATCAAACGCTGTCACTGACGTCACTGTCAAGTCAATAATTGCAGTTCAATTTAGGTTATCATAATTCATAGGTAACGATCCCTGGTTCCAACAATTTGTGATAAGTATTGTGCCATAGCGTTGTTATACATCAATAAGTACAGTTAAAAATTACGGGTTAAGTACATTAATCGCTTTACATCAGGCGATCCGTATGCTCGTTTGCCCTCAACGACATAAAAAATAAATAAATAATAATATTACACAAAAAAAAACTTTTATAAATAAAGGGAAATTTGAAAAAGATAAGTACTAAGTAAGTACTATAGAAATTGTTATCACCTCAAAAGGGAGTCGTATTTCTGAGGCGCGATGAAGTTCGTCGGGATTTCCAGTATCAAATAGAAATTGATGTTGTAAAGTTTTTAAAGTGAAGTTATTTATTAATTAGCTATTATGCCTATTTATACCGTATTATGTCTAATTCTCGAATAAGGTACTTTTAATTGAAACAATCTGGCTTAATGCATAATCGTTTTTAGGGAATCTCTTAAATGTCTGGTTAAACGGACTGTGAAAACTTTTTCTGTGAAAATCAGTCACTGCCACTACCATGTAGCAACATGCAGGCATAATAAAATGTATATACTCGTATATTATTATTAGAAAACAAGAGATAGGAATGAATGATGATAGTAATATGGTGGAGGTTAGTGACATTAAGATACTCCCAATCATTTTTTTCAGTAGCCTACGTATCCAACGTAATGTCATTGTATTGATGCGATGATTCAATAAAATACGTTAACTATTTGCTTGCCCCTTGACCATTATTTTTTTCAGATAAAGATAAAGATAAGATAAAGATATTTATTGCAAGAACAGTGTAGCTACAATGGATGTTGATAACTTACAGGAAGTTCATGTTCGACCTAAAATAGGCATGCAATATAATTAATTTTTGTTCGCTGTTTACAATATTATGAAAAACATAACTTAGACAGTAGGCACTACAATTCTATATTAAATGTCGACTTATTGTTAATATGATTACAATATGTCAAAATTGGGGAATATATTTGTTTTAAATGTTATTATCATTATTATTATAATCAGCCAGAGAAAAGCGTTGAGCTGAGCCATACTTTCTACTAATAACGGGACACCAGTGATGCTTCAAATAAGTAGTTCGCGAGAAAACAGCAGCTTACAAGATATAAGAAAATCTCTAAATCCGTTTCCGCTCTATAAGAAAGATATGCTTGAGCTGATGAGCTCAAAAAACAGCCCAATAGCGAAGGTATTCGAAGCATTTCAGTCGTAAATTTACCCCTTGACGTTCAAGTTCATAATAGTGATGTGAGAGTGAGTTACTAATTATGTGACGAAACATTTAGTCACCAATTTGCCAGGAAATGGTCAAATTACTAATGAAGAATCAAATAAAGATCATTCGGCTAGTTTCAGACAGGGACCAGCCTTACACTGAAAATAGGACTTAGGCTTTGTAAAGACAAAATTGATTATTTAAACGAAATTATAGGTACACAACGTAAAGCTGGAGTTTAAACTTAAGTCACTAAAATCAAAAGGAGGGAGTTAATGAATGGAACAGAAAGAAAGTAATAAATACGAAGAAAACTATATAGGAAGAAATAAAAAAGAAAGAGAAAAAGGGAAAGCAGAATGTGCAGTAAAAGTCGTAGGTAAAAAAGGTACATAAATATTGTAGGAAAGGGAGAAAGAAAAGCAAAGTGAGGAAAAACAGTAAGGAAAAGTATCCGATTGGAAAGAAAATTAAGTGTTTTTAGGGTTCCGTAGACAACTAGTTAGGGTTCCGTAGTCAACTAGGAATCCTTATAGTTTCGCCATGTCCGTCTGTCCGTCTGTCCGTCCGCGGCTTAGCTCCGTAATCATTAGCACTAGAAAGCTGAAATTTGGTATGAGTATGTGTATGTATCACGCCGACAAAACGGTAAAATAAAAACTAAAAAAATATGTTTTTTTCGGGTACCTCTCCTACACCTAAGGTAAGGGCGATTTTTTTTTCGTTCCAACCCTAGTGTGAGGAGTGTCGTTAAATAGGTCTGTTAAAACTAATAGGGGTCTTATAACATTACTTTTTGATAAAGTCAGTAGTTTTGTAAATATTCGCTCCGAAAATAAAAAAAATAGTGTCCCCCCCCCCCCTCTAACTTTTCAACCACGGGTCAAAAAAATATGGAAAAATTCGTGGAAATGAGGACTTATAAGTACTTTCAATGAAAACTATATTGAACAAAATCGGTCCATCCGTTTTTGAGTTATCGCAAAATTTCATAATTTTCTTTAAAAGGACGTAAGTTGACTTCCAGAAGGTAATAAGTAATTACAGTTACTTTGGCGTTTACGACCTTTTCCCGTCTTTCCGTCTTTGACCGTCTCTTGTGAAGGATGAGCAAATACGGAACCCTACACTGAGCGTGGCCCGACATGCTCTTGGCCGGTTTTTTTAATACTCTTTAAATCTAAAGGTGCCTTTACCAATTTTGGTTTTTATAAACAAAAAAGAAACTGTTTCACTCTTATAAACCGGATTTTATCACGACTTACTATCATGCCACTAATGAACTGAAAAACAAGAAATAACTCTATGTTAAACCTTATTACAATTGGATAAATTTAAAAATTCCATAGCTGAATTCCACTAATGTAAGTCCACCTTTTGAAAATGTGTGTCCCTTACGTTAGATTTTTTTACCTTTTTGTGACTTACTTTAAATAGTTCTTCATTTTTTTAAATCAATGTTGTGTTGTGTTAACGTAACTCCTCATTTTTGTAAAAAAATTGACGTAAGAGCCATGTTTTTTTCTAAACTATAATAGTAGCCTTTTTGAGACCATTATCAACTGAAAGATCTTACAAAATTAAGCTATAACTACTATACATCATTTTAATCAGATTAGGAAATAAAATGTTATTGCACTTTTTTTAATTTGCAATTTCGTTTTTGACTTCTCCTGAAAAATCGTCATTTGGCGGTTACCTTAATTCATATTACAAGTGACGATATGTACTTAGCGAGTTTTTTACTCAAAAGTGACATATATTTATGTTATATATCTGAAATTGCATTTTATCATCGTATTTGTATTGTTGTAGCTATATTATGATGGTATATATTTGAGTATATTGAAAGATTATTATTTATTTTTATTTTTCTTTTGACGATCATACTATTCATGTAAATTAATAATTGTTATTATGAAATAAATAAATCAAATCTATTCTAAATCATCATATATCTGATGTTTTTTTTAATACAGCGTTGTAGTATTTTTATACTTACCTATAATATTACTACGGATAGACATACTACACATATAAAGTCCCATGCATGGTTGCAGGATCGATAGTGACGCCCACATTGGCATTTGAATAGAGGGTCGTTAGAAAACTAAATAGGCGTGTAGACTAATTTTTAGGATGTCAATAAATTCTATTTTTAACTGGGATCAAATGTCTATATGGGACTAATTACTCTTAGACCGCTCAAAAAATGTCATATTGTCAGGGTCTATGTGTGTGTGAATATTGTGGTGAAACCCTTCAGTTAACAGATAAGTTGGGCGCATTATACTTTTTTTGCGGTAACTAATCGCGGAGGCACCCAGATAAGATGCCACTGACTTCGCAATGCAATTTTAAGACTGCGCCGAGCGAAATGTGAAAAATAGGCAGTTGCCGTTAAGTAGACAACGTCAACGCTAGTTGTTTAATCCATTTCTAAACTATATATTTAGCACTTCGAAGAATATGTTAACAACTTCTCCGTGGAAAAATTATAAGATTATTAATATTAAACCCTAGAAAACTAAGTAAAGTTGGTCAAAAATTGTAAAATCGTAAGCAGGCGTTAATGTTTTTTAGGGTTCCGTAGTCAACTAGGAACCCTTATAGTTTCGCCATGTCCGTCTGTCCGTCTGTCCGTCTGTCCGTCTGTCCGTCCGTCCGCGGCTTAGCTCCGTGATCATTAGTACTAGAAAGCTGAAATTTGGTATGAGTATGTGTATGTATCACGCCGACAAAACGGTAAAATAAAAACTAAAAAAAAAATTTTTTTTCGGGTACCTCTCGAACACCTAAAGTGGGGGTGATTTTTTTTTTCGTTTCAACCCTAGTGTGTGGGGTGTCGTTGAATAGGTCTCTTGAAAATAATAGGGGTTTTCAAACATTACTTTTTGATAAAGTCAGTAGTTTTGTAAATATTCGCTCCGAAAATAAAAAAAATTGTGTCCCCCCCCTCTAACTTTTGAACCACAAGTCAAAAAAATATGGAAAAATTCATGTTAATGCGGCCTTATAAGTACTTTCAATGAAAACTATATTGAACAAAATCGGTCAAGCCGTTTTTGAGTTATCGCCAAATTTCATATTTTTTCTTTAAAAGGTCGTAAGTTGACTTCCAGAAGGTAATAAGTGATTACAGTTTCTAGGGCGTTTACGACCTTTTTATAGAGCTTAAAATCTGTCTTAACTTAAACCTCGGGCTTAAAACAGCAGTTTATTGTGAAGGATGAGCAACTACGGAACCCTACACTGAGCGTGGCCCGACATGCTCTTGGCCGGTTTTTATACTTTAACAATGTAAATCTGTTCTGATTTTCAGTTCAAAAAAAAAGGTGAATGTTTACATTATTACCATTTGTCCGCATCAAATATTTCAATTATTGTTTGGTATTAAAGGTCCATATTTATCAAAAAGTGCTTTTAATTCTCCATATTTTTACTATGGCGGCCGCGCGCAGATCTAAATACGCATTCCCCGCGCTCTATGGTTCAGTCGCTAACGCTCGGCGAAGTCTTAACACGGACAGCACGTCGAAAGACGTAAATTATGACCCTCGTGATATGGCACCACGTCTGTGGACGACAGCTTTTATCTCCGAAAAACTGTCACTCCGTCTAATGTAGAACATTTCTCATGGGTTTTATATAAAGGCCTTGCTCGGCCTTAGTACCTTAAATGCCGTTTTTGGTTAGAAATTTTGTAAGAGTTTTGTCTATAGCATGCAATATACAAAATGAGTCTTTGAGCGTGAACATTTAAATAATGCGAATTGTCTGTTTTTTTATAAGTGGAAGTTTAAGTTTTTGCGGTAGGGTAAACTTTTCTGAAGTACCTACCGTGCTACCTTTATGACATTGGTTGTTACCTACAAACCTATATCATTGTGATGTATCTAGAAACTTAATTTGTATATAATACAACATTACTTTATTGCACACCAACATGAAAAATATTTCATGAGAAAATTCAATAATGATAGCGATATACTTAGTTTAATTACATAATTATATTAATATCTTTCATAAATTCATGATATACAACGAGGTTTCATAACCGATTTCTGAGAAAAAAATATGTGTCAGTGCATCTGGAAAGGTACCTTATTTCAGATATTGAGTTATGCATAGTTCCAAAAAGTAGATTAAATTTGCTGTCAATACAAAAAAGAATAATGACTGTAGGTGGAACCACTATTTTTATATATTTTTTTGAATTTTCGACTTCCGAAATGCACAAGTTGAGAAAATTGCATTTAAAGTTTATAGTGGCAAAAAACACACTTCTACTTCGAAGTTACATAGTGAAGGGTATAATCATAATCTTTCAATGTTAAAGAATTATAATAAAGGTGAATTGTCTAAAAATACATGTTAATTATTTTGATTTCTTAGGTAGAACATGCCAGGGTGGAAGAAACACGAAAGTGTTAATTATACCCAATTCATAAAATAAAGAGATTAAAACTGTTAGTTTCTCATCATAGTTACATATTCTATGGCATTTTGGGACAATTGAATGAAAGAAAACTCCATAATCATAAAGAAATTTAATAATTACCGCATTTTTAACAGTTACAAAAAAGATCACTTATAATATTAAAAACCAACAAAATAATTTGTATATTCATGCTATATCACAAGATCAAATGGTATTTAGCGTGGTGTACCACAATGGTATAATAGAAATGGTGTTAAAGCAGTTTTTTTTAACAATAAAGTTTAGTGACTCGGTCAAAACTTTTGTATGGAAACGTAACTAGGGTACCATGTCACGACATTTACTAAACTTTAGTAACTTAAACTCGAAGATCACTATTTTAGTACCTATAATGCAAGAAATATCTGTAACAAAATGTTATTTAGGATAATTATAGCGGAAATCAATGTATTCTTATTCATAAAAACTTCTGTTTTAGTCGTGTAAGACAAGTTTAGCATTTTAGTAAACTGGGTACCTTGTCACGCTAAGTCATTATCTTACATAAATGGAGTAACTAGAAAAAATAACTCAATTGTCTACATAACTGCACCTAATTTATGATTTATCAGTCTTTAAATTAAAATAAATAGTTATTTCATACAAGAGTCATGCAAGCTGAATGTTTTTTTTTATAAAAAACATGAAGTAATTTTTTTGTTCAAAAAAATATTTTGCTATAGACCGATCCTATACCTTATCTTAGAAAGAGGTAGTTGACTACCCGCGATGGAAATATTGACAAAAATATTCAAAATTTAAAGGCTTTTAAGACATGGCGTGACAAGGTACCCTGACTACTAAACTTTATAGTCGGAGAAATATACTAAAAAAACATAATTTTACTGATATTCTTGTACACACGTGTTCCTTAGGATGTAAATAACCCAATTATAACACAAACCCATAAATTTTGGCACTTTTTCACCAGCTTCCACAAAAACTCATGTAACTCGGTAACTAGATGTCGTGACTAGGTACCTTTCCAGATGCACTGACACATATAAACGTTTTCAGACTGGCAAATGCGCAAAAGTCTTAAAATTGTTCCCTTTTTACCCAGCTAACTAATCTCAAAATTGAAATTGCTTTTAAACTCAAGTTAAAGCTCTATAAATATGTCGGAGACGGTCATGAGTACGGTAGCTCAACGAAGCCGGCGCGCCATCGGAAGGCGACAGTGGCGCCCCCTTGAACCTGTTTTGGCGCGCTAGACAGTCTTGGCGGTTCACTCAGCGAACGCCCACCGACACTTCACTCTGGGTCGCCGTCGAGTGCACTACTGCCTTGGAACTGTCCCGTTTCGTTGTGCTATACCAAGTTAGAATCAGTGAAACGTTATAACTCAACAATACTGTGTTAATTTAATAAAGACTATTGTGAGACTTTGATAACCTAGCTTACAGACCTCTGTGCCAGGAACTGTTATTTTGTGCTTCATTGTATAAGGAATAAATCAAGTTAATTGCATCCGTATTGTTTCATCTTGCTCGCAACTACCTCCTCGTCCACAACTATGTCGATTAGCTCATCTAATGTGCCACACCACACCGGCCATCCAGACCTGTCCCCGACAAATAAATAACGTTCCATATACGAACGAAGCCTCCGACCTCAGGCAGGGAATTTAATTTAATTTTAGTCGAAACCTTAGTATTGCACGTGCATGAACCATGCAGCTTTGCCTTCAATATTGCTTACGCTATTTTATTTGGCAAACTTATCTAGATTACCAATATTGCCCCGCTGGTGAGTACCTAGTAAATACTGACACATTGTCATCTCAATACATTTTTTATCTAAAAACTGACAGTTGTCAGGATTAAAAATCTTATCGTCGTCTTATAATTTCTTTCTAGCCAGTTAAATCGAACTATTTATAGCCTAAAGAGTGCTGGTTCTGCCCATGGATAGTGGCGCTACAAACAGCTTTCATATGGTAATAATTGTAATAATTTGCATACGTTATATATTTGCATTATTAAACGTCAGTAGCGATTTGTCGTCAACCAAATTCAAAACATTGTTTACTGGAATGATGCGCAATCCTTCGTTCTTCTTGCTAAATAAAAACTGAATCCTATTGAAAACACTTGACTTTCATCACTGGAGTTTTGAAATTGTGATGCAGAAATTACTTGAAATTTGTGGAAAAGTTAGTCTAGTTTCCTCTTTGTTTACATCAGTGGCATTCACTGACTTTCAACGTCAGTTACTAAAAATTGGTCGTTGCCAGTAAAATAAATGACTACCTACCATTAAAAATCCGCAACATGGCGTGGACTGAAAAAAAAAACTGTTGGGCTATAAATCCATACTAATATTATAAATGCGAAAGTGTGTCTGTCTGTCTGTCTGTCTGTCTGTCTGTTACCTCTTCACGCTTAAACCGCTGAATCGATTTTGATGAAATTTGGCATGGAGATAGTTTAAGATCCGAGGAAGGACATAGGATAGTTTTCATCCTGGAAATTATCCCTAAAAAGATTGAAAAGTGAGTAAGTAATTCATGATGACATAGATGACCCTGTCGGAAATGTAATGATTAGACCAAAAGCACAATTGCTCTTACATTTGCTTAGGCGCTTTAAATAATCTCTTTTATTAATTAAGGTGATTAGGTGGATATCTATCGTGTTGTACGAGGTTGCTTCCATACTTCCAAGTTCCACGCGGACGTAGTCGCGGGCAAAAGCTAGTTTATTATATTTTAATTCCTGACTGATTTTCTTTCGTCTGATATTATGATTCTAAAAACAATTAAAAAAATATATTTGAAGTTGTTTTTAGAATCCTCATAATTTAAGAAAACAATAATTGTACTACAACCATGTACTTAAACGCACTTTTTCATGGTGAAAATGGCAAATTACTTATTTTCTCTATACAACATACTGGTACCCAATCCGAGCGTTTTTAGTGCGCTGTAGGAGTAGGAATGTTTAAACTTTGACGGTAATTTCTGACTTTTAGAACAGTGTAAGTATAGATGGTCCCATATAGACATTAGATCCCAATAAAAAATAGAATAAATTGACATCTTTAAAAAAATGTCCGCAGGCCTATTCAACAGACTCCGCACGGAACATATGCCTTGATCACACGTACCGAGACAGTGGGCGAGGCAGTGCTCTCATCCCTGTCACACACAAGACAAACGGGCGAGACAGAGCACTGTCTCGCCCGTTTACTCGGTACGTGTGATCAAGGCAATAGTCGTTGTGCTATCTGTTTAAATGTGTCTTCGCCAGTGTGTGATTGTAGGGCGCCTGCACAATCCACATAAATATACGACTGCCCAACACGGAAATTTAATGGAGGTATCCTGGATCTACACTCTCCAAGTGAAAACACCGCACTATGGGTGAAGAACCTAGATATATGTTTATAATATAAGTAGAAGATGCGCGACTTAGTCATTAAATGCCATAGATTAAAAATAAGTGCGCTCATTTACTACTCCACATCAGTAAAACTGTGTGCCACTCTCTGCTTCGCTCAGCTCCGTGTTGTACAACTGTATAGAAATCGCAATGGCAGCTACCTCAATTAAGCCTCAAATTAAGCTGCAGGACTGTTAACATTCAAATACTTGTAAACTAAAACCTAGGGGGTAATTCGACCAATTTTAGAGAGATGATGGAGATCTAGTTCATCGCCATCCGTCACTTTTGACGTGTCCTTGCTTGAAAAGTGGCAATATCCCTAGAAAATCGCAACTTCGTCAATCGTTTCCTTTGTATGTGACGGCATAAATAACAGGCGCATACTTTAACTTGACCGTGTAGTGCGTGAAATTAGTCAGTTACATTTCGTTCAAAACAGAATGTATGCAAGAATAACATTTTTGACAATCATTATCACCTTCGTATTTCCAAAATTGGGATGAGATATGTCACTTGAACCTCATCGCATTTTAATGACAGTTCAAAGGCGAAATCACTGTTATCTAATAGAATTTTGACGTTTGATCTCTCAAACGGCATTCTCGAATTAGGTACCTAGTTTTTTTACTGAAACTGCGTTGTCAGTTTGAATAAATTGTCTACGTTCCAGTTACGGTACTAATTGCCGCTTTGTTATCGGAGCCAGTTATCTGTAAATAAAGCATTCATAGTTAATTGAGTTGGAAAAGAACAACTAAACTGTTCGCAGGAAAAATACGTTTGAAACAATCGTATTCCGATTTCAAAGTACGTTTTGGCATACGAAAATTGCTCGCGAAGATGAATCAAATGAGTTCAAGCTTGATGGGGTAGTGTATATTATTATTATCTCCTTTACTCATCTTGTATCTTAGGCTACGGTTTTTACAATAAATTTATATAAAAAGTAAAAATCAATTAAGTAATTACAGAAAGTAATTAAAAAATATAAATACATACATAATATAAAACGTAACCTAGGGTGCCGCCGGCAGCGGGGCAGGGCCCAGGCTACCGGTGGTTAGGGCTGCAGCAGAGAGAGGAACCTCCTGACAATGCGCGCCGTGTCCAGGAGTACCGCCTTCTGAATCTGACCCTTAAGGTGTTTGTTGAGACTCTACGCTATAAGACCGTACGCCGAAACGACTATCGGGACAATGACCGTCGAATATTTTTTTTGTTATTACGATACCACGGCGTTTTCGGTGCACAAATGATTTATCACTGGCACCGAAAACCCCGGGGTATGTTTATTACAGAGTACACATGACCGCCTTCTCTTCTCGCACAATTATTAAATCAGTTTCAATTAAATCTATATTACATTCTCAACCACGACCTACGGACCTGCGTACTTACATCGCAGAAAAAAATTGAACCTAGTTGTTTAGTTCTATTTGTATTTAAGATTTAAGGTAGGTAAGGAAACCTATGTTAGTTTTAAAGGCTGAATCTGTGGGCCCCAGTCGACTGAAAATAAATGATTTAAATTTCAATATGTGCCCATAATTTCAGCTCAGTCAAAAATCGTAATTTGTGATATCTGTTTATAGTCAGATCAATCAGTAGGTATAGACGAAAGTAAAAAGCAAAAACCTTAATATATCATCAACCATCATAAATCCTGCATAAGATAAAACCTAACGAAATGTTTACAATGAAGCGAAAACCAAATGTTTACAATGAACTACATTTTTTTCGCTTCATTGTAAACATTTGGTTTACGCTAGCAGACGTTAAGACTGCTTTAATAAAAATAATTAGTTTGGGTGTAACACATCGATTCTCAACATAATTTGAGACGATAGTGCCGATCACGAAATCTGAATCTTAACGGTATAGATGGCGCTCGATGCCACCCTGCCAGGCAGACGGGTAAGAAACAAAAAGTTGGACGTAATTTAGGCGTAGTTAGCCTTAGAAAAAAACGATCGGTAAAAGTTCCGTTGTACGAAAAAAAATAACGACAAAATAGCCTCAAAATAGTACATTAAGGAACATTATTCGATTCTATCTATTAATCTGTCGTCGTACAAGGGAAAAATGATACAAATTTTAATTAAATGAGTTAAGATAGAACTTTTTGGTCTTCAGCCAAAGAAGCAATTGGTTGAAAAATTCAATGGCTTTCGCATCAATAGGTAGGACGCTCGTGTTGGCCCGGAAAACCGCTGGAGACGCAGGTACGAACCCTGCCTGAACCATTAAATGTATAAATGTTCCGCTTCATTGTAAACATTTGATTTACAGCAGACGTAACTGCTTTAATAAAAATAACTTAAACCTAACGTTTTACTAAAACTACGTTGTCAATAAGAGTAAATTGTCCGCATTTGAGTTGCCCGTGTACGGCAAAGACTAATTGCCGCTTTGCTATAGGAGCGATTTGTGTTCTGTTGCGTGCAATTAGGAAAATAGAGCATTTGGAGCATTCGCACAGACCTCGGTAAATTGAATCTGGACTGGGCGCTCATTCGACGGACGAGCAATAGAAAGGCTTTATACCGCCATTATTATGGAATTGGGGATGCGTTTGTCGTTATCGCTTAAATAGGTATTTTAGATTGAACCACGGAAGCATATACATACGTAAATCATTATTCTCAATCAATATCTATACATAAATCAAGATTTATCTACGTAATTAAAACCCACCAAAAACATTTCATGTAAAATTGGCGGCCAAGACTCACATGCTCATAACGCTTTCGCTGTAAAAAAGTTATCAGATCCCTGGAAAAGCCAAGCCCCTAAGCCCTGAGTTTACTAATCCTACACCTTGGCTTCAAAGGTATGGCTTAGGTGTAGGATTAGTAAACTCAGGGCTTAGGGGCTTGGCTTTTCCAGGGATCTGATAACTTTTTTACAGCGAAAGCGTTATGAGCATGTGAGTCTTGGCCGCCAATTTTACATGAAATGTTTTTGGTGGGATCTCATTTATTTTTGTAAGGTGTCCTAGTTTTTTCCATTTATTTGGGCCATAGCGTCTGTAAGTACCTAAGTAGTAATAATAGCAAAAGCGTTATGAGCATGTGAGTCTTGGCCGCTAATTTTACATGAAATGTTTTTGGTGGGATCTCATTTCATTTTGTAAAGTAGTTTTTAATTTTTAGGTTTTTTTTTTGTGCTGTAGCGTTTCTAAGTAAGTAGTAATAATTGTGTATTTAAGAAATACTTACGTTTAGCCCCATATATATATATATATATACACTTTTATCCCCCATTATGGAAAACCCATACAAACTTTCATACCCTTATTTAAAAGGTGGGGAGTGATTTTCTAAAAATCCTAGAATATGTATTTTATTATTTATAACAAGGAGTCCCTATATATCAATTTTCAGACCTCTAGTATCAAAATTTACAGAAGTCTCATACAAACTTCCATCCCCTAGTTTAAGGGGTTGGGGGGTAAAAGTTCCAAGTTTCAGAATT
Source organism: Apotomis turbidana (assembly GCA_905147355.2). Classification (NCBI taxonomy): domain Eukaryota; kingdom Metazoa; phylum Arthropoda; class Insecta; order Lepidoptera; family Tortricidae; genus Apotomis; species Apotomis turbidana. The sequence continues at coordinate 6,924,132 of LR990297.1, read as the reverse complement.
ATTCTATTGTTTGTGTACTAAACCTAGCTTACATACCAAATTTCAGATTTCTAGGTCATCAGGAAGTACCCCAGAGGTTTTGATACGTCAGTGTATAAGTGAGTGGCAAAATCGGCGTATTTTAGGTACCAATAAAACCTAAAGTATACAAGCTAGATCAATTAAATTAAGTAAATTTTATATGTTCCCTAACTGCATCTTAACCTGTGAATTTGGGCGCTCTGGTGTTAACTGGGACGAAGCTATGAGGGTTTGAAAATTAGACGAAACGGTTCGAGAAAAGGTAGGTAGTGCTTCCCTTTTGCCCCGCTTCTTTTTTGCTCGTCTTGGCGGGGGCACTACCGTGCCCCCAGATAAAAATAAAAATAAATATTAAGGGACAGTCATACACAAATCGACCTAGTCCCAAACTAAGCAAAGCTTGTACTATGGGTACTAGACGACGATATACATAATATATAAATACATATATAGATAACATCCATGACCCAAGAACAAATATTTTGCACAAATATTTTCCCCGGCCGGGATTCGAACCCAGGACCGCCGACTCATGCCTTGATCACACGTACCGAGTAAACGGGCGAGACAGTGCTTTGTCTCGCCTGTTTGTCTTGTGTGTGACAGGGACGAGAGCACTGTCTCGCCCACTGTCTCGGTACGTGTGAATCGTGTGATCAAGGCATCAGTAGGCAGGTGTCTACCAACCGAGCCAAACGCGTCGTCGTTCAATTCAATATTTACTTGCAACTTCGTTCGCCTAGTCAGATTAATAGTATTCTATAACTATCCTTGGATGTTCAGCTGTCCATGTGCCAAAATTGGTCAAATTCTGTACAATCGTTTCGGTGTGCCGCGCGAAATAATGACCCCCATAGAAAATTGTTTTTCAACATAATTTTAGAATATTATAATATTTTTAATAATCACAGGTAAGTACCATCTAATGGCAAACGATATGACGTTTCACCCGGCCACGAATTAAGAGTCTTTTGTAGCGTTGATCGAGATTCGTCGCTATTTTTCGTGACTTTTCGCGCGATGCGACTATCCGGGAATTGTCGAATCAATGTCCAATTATTTAACATTGTGAAAACTATCGTGAGATATCTTTAATAATATTCAATTTGGTAGTATTCAATTATTAAAAGAAAACAATAATCGTAGTAAGTTTCAATTTAGAAAAGCCGATTTTATCGCTTGTAACACTGACCTATCACTTGTGAGTTGGGATAACTTTTCAAACCTTAATTGTAGTGAGTTTTTGGATAAATTATACGAGATCATTTGGCAAATAATTAATAAACATGTCCCGAAATCAAAAAGTCGTAAGTCCTGTTATCCCTATTGGTTTTCTAACTCCTTAATAAAATTATTTAAAGAGAAGGATAAGTATCATAATAAATATAAAATTTGGGAATCCGCGTGATTATGATACTTATTCCACTCTAAGAGCAGTAAGAGCTAGGTCAAAGTGCGCAATGGACACTTGTTTTAAGGCCTACATCTCTAGTATCGAAGAAAATTTTTCAAGTGACATAAAAATGTTCTGGAAGTATACAAAATCAAAGAAAAACACAAACGATATTCCAAAATGTATGTATTATAATGATGCTCATGCATCTAACGGAAACGATATAGAAAAATATTTATTGAAAATATATTTATTACAATGGAAAATAAATTAAAAATATACATACTAAAACTTAAAATTAAAAAGAATCCCCCAGTATTGAAGCCGTCTGAGGCATCGTCCCCAGCACGCTCGCCGCGTTTCCCCTTTGAATGGCGAGGCTCAGTCTTTGAGTGAAAAAGGGGTCCCGCTCTGATATTACCCGATACTCCGATTAATTTTTGTGAAATTTCTTTTACAATTTTCTTTGCATCCGAAGACCACGGGCCAAACGTTTTCACCGCCAGTGCAGCAAATTCGTAATTTTTATTTAAGAAGGCATATTTGCGGCGCTTGACGATTTGGGCATCTTCTGCGGCCATCCCCGGTTTTCTGGCGGAACGTTGGACATGGGACGGGGCTAGAGTGTCCACACATGTAACATTTATTTATTTATTTATTTATTTATTTTATAAAAAGATTTACATGACATTACAGTACAACCAATGCGTCATGAAACTTAGATTAAAATTAAAGGAACATACAAAATTATATAGGAACAGTTGAGCACCTAGCATCCATCGCCTCACAGAATCTCAAGCATTCGCTGCGCACAGCCACCCATCGCCACGCAAACAAGTCGCACTCAGGTGTCGATGCTAGGAGCGCATTGAGAAGTGAGAGGGCTCGGGGCAGCGGCGAAATCCTGAGCAACACGGTGGACGACGGCGGCACAGCCAACAGGTCGCGCTGGCGAGGTCTGAGGGCTATCCTTAGGACGTCCGGGACAGACAGTCGCACCAGACGCTCTACAAGTTCGGGACAGTCCGACTCACCACGCAAGGCTTGACATGCCGTGATCATCAGCTGACAATTCCGCCTGACCTCTAAGGAGTTCTTCGAAGGAGACCCAAGGGAGCCGAGTAGGTACCTTGTTGGGTACAGATACGGATAGACTCCGAATATTTTTTTATAAAGGAACCTTAAGAACGCTTTCTGAACCTTCTCGAGAAGTAAGGCGGTACGTCATTTCATAGGGATTCCATACAATCGACGATGTCTCTAGCTTACTCCTTACTAAGGCATTGTAAACCATCTTTATGGCCACCGGGTCATGAAAATGGCGGAGGTTTCGGATTACAAAGCCCAATCTTCGAAAGCAGCTTGTGGCAAGAGAAGAAATATGCTCGTGAAAGGTGAGCTCGTGAGGTATCAAACACTACTCCCAGATCCTTAACGGAGAAGACACGATTTATAGGCTCTGACCCTAACATATATTGACTATATATAGCAATACGTGAGCGGGTAAATGTGCACACAAAACACTTGGCTGGGTTAAAGTGAAGTTTGTTCTCCATACTCCACTGAAATACCAAATCGATGTCCCCCTGCAACGTCTTGCAATCAGCCTCCAGTTCTACCCCGTATACTAACTTCAAATCATCATCATACAAGAGACACTGAGCTGTACGGAGAACTGATTGGAGATCATTGATCATGATACCAAAAAATAAGGGCCCAAGGATAGAACCTTGACTAACGCGAGATCGGGTGTGATAAGGAGACGAGATAAAACAACCATGTCGAACGAACTGCTGGCGATCGCGCAGATAGTTGGCAAAAAATGTTAACAACTTGGGAGAGGAACCATTTTGATCAAGTTTCTTAAGGAGCACGTCGTTATCCACGCGATCGAAAGCCTTCGCGAAATCGAAATAGAGCACATCAACCTGAATACCCCTGTCAAGGTGCACTGCAATGATGTCAGTTAGTATCAACAGATTCGTATTAACCGAGCGACCAGAACGAAAGCCATGCTGCGCGTCACACAAAAAGGGCCGAACCTGTGAAGACAGAGCCCGGTGAAGTATGATCTCAAACAACTTGCCAAGGGTAGGAAGAACGGCTATGGGTCTGTAATTCTCAGCGACGGAAGTGTCACTCGCCTTCGGGATCGGCCGCACTCTAGACACCTTCCAACTTCGAGGATATGACCCTGAGGAGATCGCCAGGTTCAAAATATAATGTATCGAGATCTTTAGGAATTCCATACAACCCTTTACAATGTACGCCGGCAAGTTATCAGGTCTAACGGAGCTATTAGTCTTTAGACGCTTTATCCCAGCCTCCTGTAACGTAATTGACTTAATATCAATGCAGTTGACGCTAGGTTTCCGATCGACATCGGGTCTAGAAGCGGAATATCAGGTAGAAAAACCTCCGAGAAATAGTTAGCAAAAGCGCTAGCCACCTCTCTACCGACAAATTCCTTGTCTTTAAACTTGACTCGGGAAACAAAACCACCATTTGTCTTGAGACTGCTGCCAGAAAGCGCGGGGATTGACCCTAAGTGTGCTTTGAATTCGATCAATGTAGCTCTCATAGGCAGACGCTAAGCGCTCTTTAACCTTTGACCTCAATGTAGCAAACTTGTTGTAGACATGCTCATCCCTTGTAGCCTTCCACTCTCGGTGTAGAGTACTTTTCTCTTTGATATCACAGATCAGGTCAGCCGTGAACCACACAGGATACCGTCTACTCGAACTGGTAGGCCGTTTTCGTTTAGGTACGCAGAGGTCAAAAATGCCATACAATGTATAATAAAATGTGTCCACAGCGATGTCGACATCGCCAGCACTGAGAACTTCCTGCCAACTTATTTCAGATACTAATTTGTACATTAGCTCAAAATCACCTTTAGCAAAGTTCCAGTCCTGACGCATGTCCACATTGCTGGGATCTAGACGCTCAGCAGCCGGTCGACTCGCAGAGTCGCCCACAGGACCAGAAATTTCCAATGGAGGATGGTACGCATCAGGTCTCGGGACCAGTCCCTCGTCCGTTATCTCTGTGACCACGGCTCCAGATATGCGCTCCGACACCAACACGACATCTAGCTTACTCCCATGTACATTCGTTATTTCGTTCATCTCATTCAAATCACAAATAGACAAAAAACAACAATAATAACTAAGGACACTCTGTGACATATACACGGGATTTATGTTCAAGTCACCGATCACTAGCACTGCACCTGCAAGAGTATCAATCACTGACTCTACTTTCCCAAACCACCGCATAGGTATACTTTTCTTCTGAGGCCTTTGGAGGAATGTACACGACGCATACATAGAACACTACTTGATCCAGCATGAATGTGACCCATAAGTCCTCGCCATTCGGCGTCTCTGGATCCACACGGCGCCGCAGCTCGATGCCAGGGCGCGCCGCGAGGAGCACGCCACCGCCGCGCGCACCCGTAGCGCGGTCCCGGCGCAGCACGCTTCACCCGCCGCTCGCCAACTCAGCATCGTTAACGGCCTCGGTAAGCCAAGACTCCGTTACCGCGACGACGTCACAATCAAGTGTTAGTAGGTTTTGCCTGAAGTAGTGAAGTCTCGTGTTCAGGCCCCTGACATTTTGATAGACTATGTTAAGCATCGATCCTGTTTTTGTCTTGGGATTTGGGCTTTTCCGTATATGTGATGTTGCTTCGCCGCCCTCGAAAAAAACATGCCTTTACTCGAGCGTTCTCAGGCCAGACATCCGCAGATAAACATTTATCGTACATTTCTCCCGGGATGCCGATTTTGTATGACCTGTAAGACCCCTTTGGCTTGAGCTCAACGACTGGGCACGTTCTTCCAGGACACATCATTTCCAAATAAGCACGTATTTCGTCGGGGCCTGACACCATGTTCCAAAGGTGTATGTACTTGAGGAATTCAACCGCCTTAAGTGACGTGACTTCAGGCCCAGCTGTGCATCGTAGTGAAGAGAAACGCTTCTTTTCATTTGGAATAGCATTGTCCTTACCCGGGTCACGGCTAACGAAGGTAGCATCCATTTCTTCTTCCGTAGAAATATCACCACTGCTCACCAACCTGTCGCCCTTGGACTCCAGCGAGGATGGAGTTACATCGCAGGTTTCTTCGCGAGCCGCTACCCCTGTTGCCGATACCCCTTCCGCATTTCCCTCCGCTATGTGCGCGGATTTCTTTAAGTTCCGCGTCCTGCGTTTACGTTTGGACTTCGACTCAGATAGATCGGTGGAAGGGGGCTCTGTACTCGGTTTGTTGTGGCGACAGTCGTTTGCCGAGTTCATTTCAAGTCGCTGTAGCCGTTCACTGACGATTTCAAGCTTAGAAGAGCAGTCAGTGAGCGCAGCATGGTATTTCGCAACAGCGGCAAGGGCATCAGCTAGCTGCTCCGATAACATACTCGTACTCATGTGGTCACGAATAGCACTCATCTCGACGGTCAAGGACTTAGCTTCACTTGACGACGTTTGTCTGTTTGGTGTAGGTGGTACGGGTGTTCCGCTTTTATTCTTGACGGCCACGGGCCCAGCCTCACCCGTTGACGATGTTTGTCTGCTTTGTGTGGATGGTACAGGCGTTCCGTTTTTATTTGTGACGGCCAAGGGCCCAGCCTCACCGTTGACGACGCTTGTCTACCTTGTGTAGATGGTACGGTTGTTCCGCTTTTATCCCTGACGGTCATCGATTTAGCTTCTCCCGTTGACGACGTTTGTGTACTTCGTATAGGTGGTACGGGAGTTCCGCTTTTATACCTGCCAGCCGTGGACTCAGCTTCACCCGTAGACGACGTTTGACTTTGTGTAGGTGTTACCAGCGCTTCGCTTTTATTCCTGACGCAAATGTTCTTAGTTGTTAATGGTGTACCGACCGAAGTCCCACAATTCGATCCTGTTTTTTTAAACGTAATCCTACACTCCGGGCACATCCAGGTATCTCGTTCCGCCAACGTAAGAGTCTTATTTATGCATAGTAAATGGTATAGCTTACCGCAGGACGCTACCATGCACTGAATATACGCCTCACCAACCGTCAGATCCTGTGCGCAGCCGCGACAGATCAACTCCGCGCTATCACCTCGCTGCATCGCCATCTCCGCGAATTCACTTCTATCCAGTTCAAAATACGGCTTATATTAGCGCCCCACGGCACAGTGATCCAGCGTAGCGATGCAGTAGCAGTGCGCTCGAAGATGACGGCCCATGCCAAAGGCCGCCCGAGATGCCATGGCACCAGTGTGCAGCCAGGTCTCTTCCCGTCTTCAGCGGAAAGTCCCACAGGCTCCAGAGTTGCTGGAACGGATGCTGTGCCCGGCGAACGAGGTCGTTAAGTGCCCCGTGTCTATAAAAACGACCAGCGCTTGACTGGCAAAAGAGGCCGTGTCGTCCGAGGGTGTCAGCAGAGCCTCCGCAACGGCAGCAAGGGTGTGGCTCGCAAATTTTTATACCGAGACGGAGGCAGATTGCGATTCTAAGGGTACTTGGATCTAAGACGGAACCGATTTTGCGTGAGGGCAGGGCATGCAGCCAATGTCCCGACTCCGGCTCGGATACTGCCAGTAGGCGGGCCCGCTTGGTCGCAGTAAGGCAACTGTCTAATAGAAATTTGTGAATGGATTTTACTGTTATGTGATCCCAGGCAGCTTGGCTGGCTTTTTCAGATGGCGCACTCTCACCCGGGTTCCTAGCGCTCCATGCTGACTCTGCTCCACCAGGCCCGAAACGTCTACATCAGTGGGATTAGAAATGTTAAGAATACCACTGAAGAGGGTGATAGTACTGTGAATGGATGAGAGAAAGGCAGGAAGAGCAAGGTCGCCTGTGGAGCGTATGCCTAGTCCGCCATATTTAATAGGAAGAATTGCCTGGGACCAACTAGATAAATTTTGAGAAACGTTTAGAATTTTGCTCGTGGTTGTTTTTAATAGATCGTCGATAGTAGTGGTCAAAAAGGGAAATTTCCAGACAGCGCAGCAGCGTAAAATGAACATGAATTTGGGTGAAAAAAGACATAAACGATATTGCTAACCTTTTTGCAGAATACTTCTCTTCGGTGTACAGTCTTCCCTCCACCTCCACAAACTATGTACCGAATTTTCCCGCGGCCACTAGCGCCCTCTCTTCCGTAATTTTGGTCAAAAAAGTAGTTTTTAACAGTTTAAATACCCTGTCTATAGACAAAAGACCTAGACCAGGCAATATACCGCCGATTTTTATCAAACTATGTGCAACCGAACTTGTACATCCAATGTTTATTCTTTATAATAATTCTCTTAGGACCGGAACTTTTCCTGATGCATGGAAAGTTGCTAAAATCATTCCCATTCACAAATCAGGAGATAAAAAGGACGTAACAAACTACAGACCGATAAGTATAATTAGTTGTTTTGCTAAAATCTTTGAGGCCCTTGTATACGATCATATATATAACCATTTTTCCCAGATGATAAGCCCAAAACAACATGGTTTTGTTAAAAATCGGTCCACAACGTCAAACCTTCTCACTTACACGCATGACCTTGCTTCAGCTCTCAACGATAAATGTCAGGTAGACGCCATTTATACTGATTTTGCCAAGGCTTTCGACAGAGTAGATCATGGGATCCTTTGTCTCAAGGCCGATAGACTTGGTATTCATGGATGTCTCTTACGTTGGCTACAATCTTACCTACTCCAGAGATCTCAGTTAGTGTCGTTGTATGGATATCAATCCCGTGCTTTCATAGCTACGTCTGGGATTCCCCAAGGCTCCAATTTAGGCCCGCTTCTATTTTTGATATTCATTAATGACCTTCTAGAAAACATTACATGCAAATCTCGGGCGTACGCCTGATGATATTAAAATATACACTAGAATTAAATCTATTGAAGATTTTATCGTTCTACAAAACAATTTAAACACTTTACACAAATGGTGTAATGATAATAAATGTCTTTAAATAATGGCAAGTGTCAGGTAATAACTATTTCTAAGAAAAAAAAAATATCCAGTTTCAATATAAAATAAATGACGTTCCCCTGAAAGCGTTAAAATTATTAAAGACCTAAGTAGGAGTCTGGTGCCCATTATGATTATATTATACATAAAGCCAACAAAGTAATGGGATTTATCTTGGATAAGGAAGCCCTTCAAAAAACTAAAAACGTTAACTCTCTTATATGATACGTTAGTTGCAAGCTTACTGGAATATTGTGCCATAATATGGTCACCTTTGTAATAAACACATATACTGCGGATTGAAAACATCCAGAAGCACTTCATTCGTCATCTCAGTTTCAAATTTGGGCTTAGAAAATCTCTCCCCACGTATGACGAACGACTAAAACATTTTAATCTCATGAGTCTAGAATCTCGACGCAAAATAACTGATCTCGTAACCTGTCATAAGATCCTTAATAACAAAATTGACTCGTCTGACCTACTGAACCAATTGTTCATTTCGTATAGCCAATAGGCCCAGTCGCACTAAGCATCTCTTTTATGTTTCAAGGGCTACTAATAATGTATTCTACAATAGCCCCATAGCACGAATGACACGCTTTTATGATAGTTTATTAAAGGAAAATCCAGATCTAGACATATTTACATGTAAAATTAGTGTTCTTATTTGTACTGCCCGCAGGATATTAAATTTGGTGTACTCTTAGTTATGTTTTTGGTTAATGCATGCTGGCTCATAGTTGCATGCACTTTACAAACACCCTAAAATGTTGTGCGTAGTTGTAATTGAGTAACAGACACATATATGTCTCAACTAGCAGTAACCCGCGGCTTCGCTCGCGTGCCTATACAATATACATCATCCTACGGGAACATTGCTCTTATTTCAGGATTAAAAGTAGGCTATTTGTTAAGTTAGGGTATAATCTGCAATCTGCATTTCCCTGATGCATATCCGTCCAGCCGTTTTAGCGTGAAAAAGTAACAAAACATGCACAGACTTTCGCTTTTCTAATATTACTGGAAAATACTTTTTATTTTATCATAACTCCACTTTATCAAATCAAACCGAAAACTCAAGCACTCAAATCAAACGATCTCAGCTTTTAGTGTACCAAATAAAGTTCACTTCAAAATCCATAACTCGAAATGAAGCTAAGACACCGGGATATGTGTGCATTTTATTTGTATAAAGCTTTTATAATGTCCCGAGCCTCCGCTTATCGACTTGGGATATTCGAGATTGGTTTAATGATTCTAAGCCATGTTCTAAGTTACGTCATGTTCTATTGTAAGATATTGAGGTTCTCTTCGTTGATGAATGAAACATGTATTATTCTGAGCCAGATAAACGTAATTCAGAATTCTGAAATGACTTAACATAATTATTGAAAAGCTTGAATGTATTTATTACGGATGCAGGAAGTTTCCTGATCATTACTCCTCCCGTCCCAACGCGCCGCCCGCCTATAGGTACCGATTGACGACGATCGAGATGCCACCAAATACTATTTTTTTAATCTATTAGGACAACGCGGGTCTCTATCCATACCTCAAGAGCAAAAACAGAACCCCCTTATAGGATCACGTGTAGCTGTCTGTCAGTCCGTCTGTTACAACCGATTTTCTGCAAAACTACTGGACCGATTAAATTGCAATTTGGCACAAACGCTTTCAAGAACTTTCATGACCACAAATAAAATTTAAAAATCGGTGGCATTTTCGTAATTAACGTCCCAACAAACCATAAAAATTACACCTATACTCATATTTAGACATTTCAACCCCATTTCACCCCAACAGGGAAGATGTTAATTCACGTCCGCCACGTTGGATTTTCAGACTTTGTCACCACATTTCTCCCTTTTAGGGGTTGAATTAAAAAAAACCTGAAACACGTGTTTACTCATTTATTGTTAGAAATACTCCTGTGAAGTTTCGAATAAAATAGCCTAACTAATCTTGTTTCCCCATACAAACTCTGGAACCCCATTTCACCCCTTTAGGGGGTGAGTTTTGAAAAATACTTTCTTAGTGCACCCCTACACCTTATAAAGAACCTACGTGCCAAATTTGAACTCTCTAGAACCAGCGGTTTAGTATTTAGACATTTCAATCCCATTTCACCCCAACAGGGGAGATGGTAACTCACGTCCGCCACGTTGGATTTTAAAATCGTTGCGGTTTTCGTAATCAGCGACCCGATAAACCATAAAAACAATACCCATGCTGATTTTCAGACTTTGTCACCACATTTCTCCCTTTTAGGGGTTGAATTTTCAAAAAACCTGAAACACGTGTTTACTCATTTATCGTTAGGAATACTCCTGTGAAGTTTCGTATAAAATAGTCTAACTAATCTTGTTTCCCCATACAAACTTTGGAACCCCATTTCACCCCTTTAGGGGGTGAGTTTTGAAAAATCCTTTCTTAGCGGATGCCTACGTCATGACATGTACCTGCATGCCATATTTCAGCCCGATCCGTCCAGTGGTTTGGGCTGTGCGTTGATAGATCACTATGTCAGTCAGTCAGTCACCTTTGAGTTTTATATATATAGATAATGTAAGCCTTAGTTAAGTTCTTAAGTTTGTGACTTGTAACTATAAATAAATAAATGTAAAAACGGCAGTGCGCCGTGGGTCGCGTAGTATCCCTGACGAAGAGCTCCATATGAGTTCCAAACATGTCGAGCCGTTCCAGACAATTTTTACGTGAGCACCGTGAGTTTTAATAACTTTTATAAACATCCTATTATTTATCATTATTATTGTATTAAATCGACGTACAAATAACTTGTATTTACACACAATTCAAAGTTACGCCGGCGGATACAACGTGATTGAGTAACATACTAAGAAACTTTCGCGTCTATAAATATCAACAAGATAAGAGTATAAGAGAAGACGGCGTGATACACGGTCAAATCAAACGGCCGGCAGAATACATTTATATAACCTAGGGCGGTGAATTCATGAATTTTCCCAGACTGCAGGTGCCAAATTTTCATTTTTCCGAAAATATTTTTTCTTGAAATCAGTAATATTTTCAGGATTTTATAGATATCGTTTTAAAGAACCCATTAAGTTAGGATTGTTTTATAATTATTCTGAAAAATAAACAGTCTTTGAAAAAAAAAAACTGTAAAAATAAAAAATGGCGAAACAAAAGATAGGAAATAAAAATATTAAATTCTTGAACGAGTTGACATTGTAAAGCGATACATTTAGTAGTAATAGTACAACTTGTAGATTAGTTATTTACAGGTATTGCTCGTCATCTGTACGAGTACTATAGCAATATGACTCGCCTGTTTTAAATCTACGCCTATCAAAATTTAGTATATTCATCTCAATTAGAAAGAAAATATCATTACGCTAATGGTTGATTAGCGCATATCGCTAATGTATAAATCTAGCGGTGAACTCTGGGATATGACCACCGCGACTTGGGCTTTCCTTGAAGTGGAACCAATATATTGTGCAGATATAAAAAAAAATGTATATAAGAAAAGTACGTCAAATTGGGGCTATAATGTTTGAAATGCTTGTCACTTGGCTTGCCCGTGTGTCACACAGGTTACATGTGATATTCCCGTGGGATACGCCTCACAAGCTCTCGTTGCTGCCCCATATTTTGTACTGATACCCTAATAAGTACCTAAATCCAGGCATTGTCGTGAAGGTCCGCTTTCAGGAGTTTAACAAAAGATTTTCTTTTCCAGGAATTTGTTAGATGACCCTATAAATCCTTGGGTACCTGGTTAAGGTATTCATGTTTAGGAAATTGGGGTCGTTTTTATTTTATTTTCCTATTTGAGGCTTTTACCATATTCTTTGGATTATTGTGCACTAGTTTTCAAGGGTTCTGCTTACCTTTTAGGTAAATAGTATAGGTATATTATAACGCTACGGTATTTTTTATTGTTTAGTTAAAACATTTGTTAAAATATCTGGGGGTTAATAATGGAGGTACCCCTCCATAGAAAAGATATTTTCAATACATTTGATGTTATAGACGATTTTCATTTGAACGAAAATAAATATGAGTAAGTACGTTTCCTCCCCAAAGTGCAAAAAGTAAAACCGATAGTTACGCATAAATAAAGATCTAAAATACTGTCACCTCTGCGACTATTAAGTATAATATACAAGCTTTCGGAAAAATAGCTCAACCACAAAAACAACTTCCCCAGTAGATAAAATGTCCCATAAAAAACTCAATGAAAATAGAATTTCCTACTCTTTTCTGCTTTTAGTAATATTTCGAATTTACCTTGACTTAAAGCCTGATGAATGCATTTTAATAAATTATACGGACGAATATAGTGACCGCAGTTCCTTTTGCCCTTTATTGAGTGCATGTGTTATACAATTTTATACTTTGTATGTAACGTAATAAAGTAGTTGTTTAAATGTAGTATTTAAGAGAATTTTGGCTTGCGTGAATGCTGCGGTTTCTACCTCTAGTGCGATAATGTGTAGGCGGCGAATGCCAGAGGCATTTACCGCTCACTAAATTGCAGCAAATTACTACAAAACAACGACGTTATTAGTCGTAGTGATATAGCTGTTTTAATCTGTGGTATGAGCTTAAACGATGACAAAATAAATAGGAAGTTTAAACACAGTTTGAGAAGGTAATTGAATACTAAGTTGTCTTAACTGAGGTGATGTAACAAATGAGTTCGCTGTACTGTCTTATTCACAAAATAAGTAACTTCGCTGCGTTAACGCTAATGGTGTGTAGAAATGAAAGGAGCACTTTTACGGAAGAATATTTGAAAAAGTGTCCAGCTAGAGTCACTTAATAAAAGTTCCGATGCCAGGTGACAATAGAGCTAGAGTAGCGAGAAATAAAAAAATATCGCATTTTTAGAAGTACAAAAGTGTTCAGGATAGAATAAAAATTGCTGACCAGAGTAGTTCCTTTAAATATAAGTTGTATAAATAAGTTAGCGAGAGTTTTGGAATTGCATTTGGAGTGGTTGTACGGTTCGTTCATGAAAAGGAGAATAAAATCAGCCGTTAAAATATACGCACAACGTAAATAATATTTAAAATTTGACATTATTTTGGAATTTACTTCTTCAATATATTACGAATCTCTGTTTACGTTGATAATACGGGAAAAGGGAAATTTTAAATATGGAATGCCTATAAAACACTATAGCAATAGGTACATATGCATTTCCACACTCTCGGTAATTTATTTATAGTACTTAAAGAAAAACTGCATTTTAAGTAAGTTCACGCTGACTGTGAAAATTAACACTTACTAAGTAACGTATATATTACTAAAGTAGTGCCATCAATTTACAGTCCGACCAAAAAGATTAGAAATTAAAAAGTGGCAATACTGTAGGGTCCTCCCTTTCTAATCAATAAGAAAACGGGGATTACAGTATTGCCACTTTTTAATTTCTACTCTTTTTGGTCGCACTGTAACGCGTTTCAAAGGTCACTTTTGGATATAGGTATAAAGATAATGCTTCTTGTTTTTTACACTCCATAGACAAAGGCTTAATAATGATAATTTTCTCCACGACGACCGAGCGTGCACTGCCCTCATCCAGCGACTACGCACGATCCTGACAAAATCTTCGGTCTACTTTGTTAGGGCTCTACCCGCTCTGCAATATGCCGTCGCCCCTCAAGAGCCTCACGTTATAATATTTATTTTTATTTATTTGAGCCTCTCACTATTTTTATTTTGTTGCGTTATATGTATTATGTGAAATAAAGTATTTAATATTTCGCCTAAAGTTTGGCACCTCTTTGAGCTATTTCAGTCAGGTTAGTTTTAGTTTTTAAAAGGTTGTCACCAGACTCGAAAAATATGTATTTTTAGCTTTAGGCTTTGCAACCTATGTAATACAACAATTATAAATTAGTTACTTCTCATATTATTTTAATTCTAAATTAAAATTTTAAAACTAAACTCTAGACAAAAAAAGGCTAGACTTAAAAATAAACTATAAATAAAAATAATGGCCCAAATCGCCGTCAGTTGGCAGCGTGCCCAGAAGGCTATTTACATCAAATAAAAAATCTGAGCTTAGTTATGAGTTTACGTTATTAGGTAATGTTTTTTTTTTACATTTGATTTTCGTAGACGTTTTAATACACAAGTGTCAGAAATCTCAAAGTTGAAGATTAACTTCACTCTATAGGTAATTATCTTAAGTAGCACCAGTAGCACTTAACTTAATGTAAGCATAAATCGCGCTAAATGAATATGGCATTTAATTAAAATAAATGTGCCATACAAACGATGGATGATGACAAAATGCCGAGAAAATGAGCAGAGGATGGGCTAATATAGGAGATGGATGACACTTAATATTGCCAGACTTGTTTACTTAGCTAACGGGATGCAAACTTTCTTATTTTCATTATGTAAAGCACTTTTTGATATTAATGGTTCTGTTACTTTGTAATGTAGTAACCTATTATAATAGGTATAATTTCATATGACTTCGATAGATGTCTCGATCGGTCTCGGTTTTATGCTCGGTTACTTTCATTGATGTTAGATGACGAGTAGTTCTAGTTTTATGGTTGACATAATGCAGATTTGATGTTTAGTTTTATGCAAATATTGGTCTACCAATTTCATAATAGATGTCGCTGACCCGTCCAAGGGATCTGTTGAATCGCGCTGTTTGATAACCGGGGTTATCAAATCAGGAAAAAAATTTACATCATAGCCTGATGTTTTTTTATAACCAAACAAACCAACCAAAAAAGAAAGACCCTCAAGTTAACCCATAAACGTATTCGTACTAGATGAAAAAAAATAAGCAGCGTGAATTACCGTCTCTTTATAACTGTTTTGTTTTTTGTAATTTTTGAATAATTTGTAGTTTGTGTTTGTAATTTGTAAAATGTGTTGCCTACAGACTAATAATGGCTTTTCAATAAATGATTTCATTCATCTGCTTCAAATTAGGCTCAGAAATGTTCATTATGTTACTTGTAAACAACCACCACTATATATTTGTCACTAAGCCATACACAAATGTATTATTACCGTTGTCATAAAATGGCTTCCACATCCATAAAATATGAGCTTCCAATACGAAAAGTGTTTGATAATAATGATGAGAGATCATACGAGTATTCTCGCTTCACGAAATCCTATACCAATTGTAAACTTTTCCCCTCTGAATAATTTTCTATACAGATACATCTTTATAACCATCTGTAAACCAGTTTAAATCCAAATAGGCACCTGATAGCCATACTTCAATACGGCTTTGCAATTTACCTCAACTCGATAGTAACGCTTCGCCTCCCCTAGGATTAGTAATGGCGTCCTTTCCGGCCGGACACGAGCGGCAAGTGGCTCGAGCTTCTCTCGGAGTCCTTTGCGGATTGCTTACACTAAACCTGGAAGTTCATTATAAAATCTAGCAATAGACGAATAACTCAAGAAGACTACCTAGGCTTATAAAGGGAAACGGATGAAAATTTTCAATTTTCAATTTGTGTTTAAGACTGCACCGAGCGAAATGTGACAAAATAGGCAGTTGCCGTTAAGTAGATAACGTCAACACTAGTAGTTTAATCCATTTCTAAACTACATATTTAGCACTTCGAAGAATGTGTTAACAACTTCGCCGTGGAAAAATTATAAGAAAGAGAACTAAGTAAAGTTGGACGAAAATTGTAAAATCGTAAGCAGGCATTAAGTGTTTTTTAATACTTTAACAATGGAAATCTATTCTGGTTTTCAGTTCAAAAGAAAAGATGAATCTTTACATTATAATTTGTCCGCATCAAATATTTCAATTATTGTTTGGTATTAAAGGTCCAGATTTATCAAAAAGTGCTTTTAATTCTCCATACATTTTTACTATGGCGGCCGCGCGCCGATCTAAATACGCATTCCCCGCGCTCTCTGGCTCAGTCGCTACCGCTCGGCTCGGCGCCCTCTTAAATGTAAGAATAACATCGTTCCTAGGAAAAGAAACGGATTTTTCTGTAGTAAGAAAGAAAAGATGAGAATTTTTTTAGGGTTCCGTACCCAAAGGGTAAAAACGGGACCCTATTACTGAGACTTCGCTGTCCGTCCGTCCGTCCATCCGTCTGTCACCAGGCTGTATCTCAAGAACGGTGATAGCTAGACAGTTGAAATTTTCACAGATGATGTATTTCTATTGCCGCTATAGGAACAAATACTAAAAATAAAATAAAATAAATATTTAAGGGGGCTCCCATACAAAACACTTGTCATAGATTATGGTACGGAACCCTTCTTGCGCGAGTCGGACTCGCACTTGCCCAATTTTATTTCCCACCTTGTACGTGCGTCATACAAAAAATTTAACCAAGGTGATTATTTTTTTATGTGGCAGGGGTGCTGCCGTGGTTTTTGATACATATGTACTCGTATCTACATTATATTATAGTCAATTGAGGTAAAATATTTGAACCAACAAAAGTAACCTAGTAATTGCAATTTATATCATTATATTATCTATCACAAATCTACCTGAAACCAGTAACCTGATTTACGCTGGTCAGAGTAAAAACATACTTTGCTGCACGCCGATATCATTACCGTTATGGCTTTTCCACAATGCTTCATAAAATTTAAGGAGGACAATTCGATTATACCGTCTAAAAACTTCTTGCTAAAACCAAAGCAAAGTAGTGGTTATGCAGAAGCAGAATTGTTGCATTCTTTCGCCAGTAATAGAAATTAAAAAGAAAATAAAAACATAACTTTATTGTGTTGCCTAACGTGAAACAGTCAATAATAATAGCTGAACAGATTCAAATGCAATTTGGTATACAGATACTTTGAGTTGGGATTCTTTTTATCACAGAACCATTCCTTAAAAAGGTAAAAAGAGGGGAATTTAATTTATAAATGCGATTACCAGTGGGTTCAAGTATAATATTATGTGTCTTACTGGGCGGGTGTTTTATTAATTTATGGATGAGCTCCCGGGTAGAAGCTAATGTCTATAGAAATAAATCGAATTAAAAATATTATCCCATTATGACAAACATGCCAGCCATCGATCCAATGTATACTAGTTTCATAGACACATAGACAAGTTTCACATACTTACTTCGCTAATCATGTTGTTAAACAATGCTAGCAATTAAACCCGGGAACGCGTGTCGTTTCAGCTCCGGCATTTATTGGATAAGTTCCTCACGCACGTTTATTTGACTCCGACTGTAACATGTCCAATAAAGAGGCTTCTAGTCGAGTAAGCGCTAGTTGGTTGGTTGGTTCTATAGTGGGTTCGTTCCAGCTCCAGTGTTTATTGAATAAGTTCCTAACGCCTGTCTATTTGACTCCAACTGTAACATGTCCAATAAAGAGGCTTCTAGTCGAGTTAGCGCTAGTTGGTTGGTTGGTCAGTCGGTTCTAATAGTTGGTTCGTTCCAGCTCCATCATTTATTGGATAAGTTCCTCACGCCTGACTGTTTGCCTCCGACTATAACCTGTCCAACAAAGAAGCTTCTGATTGAGTTAACGCTTGTTGGTTTGTCAGTTGGTCGGTTCTAATAGTTGGTTGGTTCCAGCTCTAGCATTTATTGGATGAGTTCCCACGCCTGCCGATTGCTCCCGACTGTAACATGTGCAATAAAGGGTCTCTTACTAGTTGAGTAAACGCTACTCGTAGTCTTAGTTGAGTAAACGCTAGTTGCTTGGTTAGTCGGTTGGTCATTTCTGATAGTTAATTGTTTGGTTGTTATTTGATAAAATAAACGTTTAGAATGAAGTGAAGACTATTAAATTTCAAAGAAAAAACAACAATTTCACTCGCCAACCTTCGCCGCCTTCAAACATTCAAAAAATTAACGCTTCATTGTAAACATTTTGGTTTACGATAACAAACTTTACTGCTTTAGTAAATAAAATCCACTCAATATTTTATATACTAAAATAAGAGCGATGACAGGTAGCCGTCGTAGTTACCAAAAGCAATTGAGTGGCTACAGGTATATTCTCAACATAATTTGAGACGATGGTGCCGAACATTATGTCAGAATCTTTACGATAGAAGGCGCTACGATGCCACCCTAAAGCATAGAAGAAGCAACTGTTTGAAAATTCAATGGCTCTCGCATCAAGTTCAGTGGTCCAATAGGTAGGACGTCCGTGTTAGCCCGGAAAGCCGTCGGAAGCGCAGGTTCGAACCCCACCTGAGCCATTAAATTTTTCAATGTCTTAATTGTAAGCAAACTGTTGTGATAAAGCTGAGAAATGGTTTAACAGGAGATATCACAATGTTTCGTCGAATTTGAGCCTCGTTTATTTGTATTGTAACACAATATTTTATGCAATAAAATACATTATAAATTACAGCACGTTTAAGCAGTTTATTATTTAATATTCTGAACAAAGGCAGGTAAAAGCCTCGACAGTGCATTTTCCAGATGGAAAAATCCACTTTATTTCTATGGAATGCAATTAAGTATTTTATGAGCTGAACAGCAGGGAAAAAGGTTATGGGCCATTGGAGCTGTAATACTGAACAAATTGTAGCTTATATGTCTGACTTTACGGTTTAAGTTCCTTTGGAATTTAAATGACTTTTTTATAATTGATATTTTAATGTTTTTTTTTTGTTTCGTTTGCATTGAACTTGCTTTGATCGCGTAACCTGCTAACTACGAAACTTATGTAGAAAATATACTTGTTATAGTAGTCAAAAAAGCTTTTATTTTTATTTTTATATTTGTAAAAGCTGCATGAGAATCTATTATTCGTTGTTTTTGAAAAATGCAACGCTATAGGTCGTGTGGCATGGCGAAAAGACCGACCGACGCGTGTGCGACACTACGAGTGGCTATGAACGTGCACTGATTTCGTGTGAACCAAGCAGGAAGACTGATCCAAGTTTCGTGCCGTGCGACGTAAATTGACTATATTCAACTAGCAGAAAAGTAAAAAGTAGCTGTAAATTTTACGACTGGCCACATGTCGGGTTTGTGAAATTGTATACTAATCTGCAACTTTTCATACTGTTTGTACCTTGTTAAAAAATACAAAGCTAAAGTAAGTAAATTTATTTTTGCTTATCGCTCTTTAGCGATAAGACCGCCTATTGTCTACCATTTATAAATTAATGTTTCGATTGTAATATTTTTCTTGTTGGTGTGCAATAAAGAATTGTTGTTGTTTTACATAGAAAACTATTGTTGTTGTTGTTGTAAATAAACTTCTAACTCATTAAGTCAACTGATAGGGTCACTATAAATGAAACCGTTGCATTAACTCGGCGTTAAACAAATCACTAGGGTAGCCACTCACATTCGAGACACATTTGTCACAGTCGGCAACCCTGTTTAGTTTATGAAAAGTTTTACATTGTTTACTTTTAGTGTGAAGTTTTTTTTCATTCGGCTAAAGTAATGTTTAAGAATTAGGGTCAAAAGCATGTGTAAATTATAGTAGGTCATCAACTCTACATCATCATTGCCTTTTTACATCTATAACAGATGATTCACGCAGTGTCTAATAAAGTGCGGCATTTAAGAAGATGGATAGCCCGATACGAGAGCGACGCCACAGCCGCATCATTGACTTGAACTGACTTGAAATAAATGATGTGCATATCGATGCACGTTTTGCCAAAATGAAACGGAACGCTACGCTCGCTCGGTCAGAAATACCGAAGCGGCTTTCAATAGCAAGGGTCGGTCGGCCACTCCTGGCGCTAAAAACAGCTTTCATATGGCAATAATGAGCATAGCATACATTTGCAAAATTAAACGTCATTATTAATTTATCAAGGATTTGTCATTAATGAAATTCAAAACATTGTTCTTTATGCGAAATAAATATTGAATCCTGTTGAAAAAAAAAACTTGACTTTCATCACTCTTGATAGTCTTGGCTTTATTATGCTAAAAATACTTCAAGTTTAGTCCTGTTTTCTCTTTGTTTACATCAGCGAAATTCACCGATTTCAACGTCAGTTACCAAAAAAAATTCGTTACCAGTAAAATAAACTAGTACCACTAAACATACTATAGAACTGTAGTAGAGGACTTTCTTGCTAATACTCTTACTAGGGGCACTGCAAATAACATTACTTGCATTAACTCGGCGTTAAACAAATCACCAGGGTAACCACTCACACCCGGCCTGCCCGGGACACTGTATTTGTCACGACTGTCAACCCTGGACCCTAATTCCATATACATATATCTCTCTGCTTCTCAAAGATATATCCGAAGTGGCGATATGCCTGGTCTGGGATATTCCTACTTCGCCGACATGGTCGCGTTAAGTTTGCACTTCATTTATTTTTGGAGATATTATCAGGCGCAAATTTAACTTGACCAGGCGATAATTGTGGAATGAATGGTCGCTTGCAGTATTTCCGGACCGACCTTCAAACCTTCAAGAAAACGTACTCCCACAGGCCGGAAACGCACTTGTGACTCCTCTGGTGTTGCAAGTGTCTATGGGTGACGTCAATCGCTTTCCGTCAGGCGATCCGTTTGCTCATTTGCCCCCTATGACATAAAAAAAATTGGGCAAGTGCGAGTCCGACTCGCGCATGAAGGGTTCCGTACCATAATCAATAACAAGTTTGTTGTATGGGAGCCCCCCTTAAATATATATATATTTTGTATTTTTCGTTATAGCGGCAATAGAAATACATCATCTGTGAAAATTTCAACTGTCTAGCTATCACCGTTCTTGAGATACAACCTGGTGACAGACGGACGGACGGACGGACGGACAGCGAAGTCTCAGTAATAGGGTCCCGTTTTTACCCTTTGGGTACGGAATCCTAAAAAGCAACGTAAAATGTCAGTACGATTTGCAAACATCAAGTTTTGATGACAGTTAAAGATATCGCCCTTAACTGTCATTAAAACTGGGCATCACTACACTACATTCGTATAAGCACCCAGCGTCGCTAGCATAACTGTGACACGCGAACGCGACTCTTTGTCACTTTCCTTCCTATACCGTGCTAGCATGACAGATGATGCTGAGTCGCGCGACAAGTAAAGTCGCGGTAAGATATGCTAGCCCTGCCCGTCTAGCACAACTATGTATGCTTCGCTACTCTAGTCGTAAGAGATAGCGCTACCCGTCACTCTCTCACATTACTGCACAGAAAGAGACGGGTAGTTATCTCGCGCGAGAAATAGTCGCGTTTGAAAGTTATGCTAGAGGAGCAGCAGGGGCCTATGATGGTTGTTTTTCTCACGCGATAAATAAGTGACAAAGCATCCGACACGTTTTGTCAAAATGTGAGTGTGAGTGACAGATGCTTTGTCACTTTATTTATCACGTGATAAACGCAACCATCATAGGCCCTGGGGGGGGGGGGGGGGTATTTGACCAATTTTAGAGAGATGATGGAGATCTCTCCATTTTATCGCCATCCGTCACTTTCACTTTTGAACATCCCAACTTCGTCAATTCGGACGCGCTAAATTTTCGTTTCCTTTGTATGTGACGGCATAAATAACAGGCGCATACTTTAAATTGACCGCGTAGTGCGTGAAATTAGTCCGTTTCGTTCAAAACAGAAATTCATATACATGAATAACATTTTTAACAATCATTATCGCCTTCGTATTTCCAAAATTGAGATGAGATATGTGAAGCTCATCGCATTTAAATGACAGTTCAATGGCGATATAACTGTTATGTAATAGAGATTTGACGTTTGGCGATCACTCAAACGTCATTCTCGAATTAGGTCCCTGTTTAGCTTATGAAATGTTTAGTTTGTTTAGTTTTCATGTATGATTTCTACGAGCGTTAGCTAACCGAAAGCTAAAATAGCAAAGGATCTATTTACTTTAGTTCTAACTTGTTTAAAGGGCGCAGAAACTCAAGACATGTGCGCTGTTTCAAATGTGTTCCTATTTTAATTGTTTAACTGTTCAGTATGTATGCAGGGAACCCGGGATAGTAGAGTTGTTAGTCCGCTGTTTTCTAACATAATTGTGCGCATCGGGTTACAAGCATGATTTTTTACCACAGATAGAGTGTTCCTTTGTGATTATTTTCAGATGTGGAGGGAAGTCAGATTCAGCCCCTGTGAGGCGGGAGAGCGGAGTGAATACGTCCAAGTATCCCTCTTTTCTTTCTTTATTGCTGGTCAGTTAAGTCTACCAGGACGTGTTTGGTATCGTTTTCGTGTAAAACAAATATAAGAAATTGATTTTTTATGTTAGTTTTGTATAGTTCTATACAAAAATATGGGTGTAATGGCCGAAAAGGTAAAAATCACAACAAGTTTTTTTATTCAAGGAGGTAAATTAGTTAAATTTCGGGAACATTTTCAAATTATTATTATTATTTCAAAAATCTCATTTAATCTGGTTTCTAAAAATATATGCATATTGGGCACTTCTCATACAAACAGTAGCTTAAAATATATCTTTATGTCGGCATAACCAACATAAATCTCCGAACGCATCCTATTTCGCTTCATTAAATACATTAAAATAATGATTATTAACAAGCTTTTACATATAATTTTTACTGTATACGTCGTAGAAAAACAAATTAATGTAATTAAAACAAAATATTTTTTTGCTAATGTATCACGAGCACACGGGCTAATCTCAACATCAACAATTTATTTAAGTCACTTTTTGTATGAAGACTGCCCAATATGTATATATTTTTAAAAACTAAATTAAATTTGCTATTTTGCAATATTTTTTTTAGTTGTAAATATTCAGGAAATATAACTAATTTATCTCCCTGAATAAAAAAAACTTGTTGTGATTTTTACAATTTCGGAAATATAACCATATTTTTATAGGGTACTATGAATAAATAACATAAAAAATGAATTTCTGATATCTGTTTTACACGAAAACGACAAGTCCTAGTAGCGTTATCTGATCAGTAATATAAAAAGAAAAAGAGGACTCCTTTGTCCTATTCACCCCGCTTTCCCGCCGCACAGGGGACGAATCTGACTTCCCTCCACATCTGAAAATAATCACCGCAGAATACTCTATCTGTGGTAGAAATTTCGTGGTTGTATCCCGATGTACACAATTTCGCGGCTTAGCAACTCTACTAGGAGGAACGTAACAGTAACACCGTAAATTAAATTTACGCGAAGAATCCAATTTCGAGCGAACTCGAAGGCGAATGGTTGTACAATTCTTCAAATGAACTTAACTTCTTAACTTTTCGAATAAACGACTGCTGCGAAGCTATGATTGGTAAAAACTTTTGTTTTTTATTGTGGTACTTTTATAATTAAATTTGAGGATATTTTGCACGTTTGGTTTATCGGTTGTAAAATAGTACATTGTGTCATAAGGGGATTACTAACGAAGCTCTATTAGAACTATTAGGCTTTTAATGACCCGAGTTTATAATTCCCTTACTGCCCGTCATACACACAATGTTTTTTTTATTTACTATAAGCATTGGCAATACGACCATTATCTTAAAACATAAAACTAATATATACAGAATCTTATAATTTACAACTCCCTCGGGAGATAACAATCCATAACACCACGGGAACAAGCAGCAGTTGGTTACACCTCTTATTGAATGCCCTGTGACTACCATTGAATATGAATAAAACAGAATGCAGAAAACGAATAATCTAGTATTTGACACATCACTTAAAGTAAAAAAAAACATTATCTAAGTGGCAGATGGCAATCCAGGTTCCACTTCCAAGTTAATTAGTCTCATTTGATCTTGTAATAGATCCTCAGATAATTTTTAAAGTACCGAAACTTCAATAAGAGATCCAAATTCCCAGTTTATTTCTTTTTATCCCTGTCGCCATGGCAACGAATTCTCCGAGTGTATCGAAGTGGGCAATTCAAAAGAATCCGCCTTAGATATTTCGATTATTACACGACTAGGCTCTTAATTCGATAAGACGGTGATGTATCTCTAATTTAGCAATATGCACTTCCAGGGGGCCTATGATAGTTGCGTTTATTACATGTTTATTACGTGATAAATAAGTGACAAAGCATCTGTTACTCCCACTTGTATTTTGTCAAAACGTGACGGATGCTTTGTCACTTATTTATCGCGTGATAAAAGTAACCATCATTAGGGTGGAGCGAAATTTTTTTTTTCTTAATTTAGTTTTTCCTGTATTACCAATAGATGTTCGACATCTTCAGATATCCTAAATAAAAATTTCAAGTTTGTACATCAATATCTTGAGGTGGCGCATCAAATTTGATGTTTGCAGAAAAATACAAATGATTATTATTTTTAACATTTTATTTTAACCAAAATTTTCAGTAACCTTTGAATTCTGATTATTGAACAATAATAATAATACTTCTTACTTAAAAAAAGTCACCAATAGGGAGCCTTAACCTTCGAAATCAGATGCTAGAGACACTTCTTTTTGTGTAAAATACTGGGACTTTGTGTCAAATATTGTTATGCCTTGCCTGGCCTTTATTCTACAACGGACGAACCCATCTCTTGCTTCTGGTCCACAAACAGATGCCGAAGCCTCCGTTACGAGCTTGACGCACCGTTCCACTGCCTGAGTGTGACAAGGATACTTCTGGATTTCAAATAATTTACCTCCTGAAGATATCACATCAGAAATTTCCGCGTCGCTGTATTTCATTGCCACTGGAGGTTCTGTTATTTTTTCGTTTGACCAGTTAATTAAATCATAATAATTTAATGCCTCAACTCTAAGATTTGGGAGCTGAAACTTTCGGACACTCTTTCCTTTACACTCTTTTCTTGCCTTTAAAACCTTACGAAGAGCCAGTTCTCTTATGTGTGATTTGTCATCTTGTAAAAGCAAAAGCAAGCATCTTGTAGCCAAAAGTAAGTTTTCCGGGTGTGCAAAGAAGGAATTCCTCTGTATAGTTTTTATAACAATGTTTTTCAGGTCTTCTGGCAAGTACAAACATCTTTTAATCATGTTAAAGATATGAATTGGGCGATGTTTGCAAGACGGTTTTGACTCTATGTCAAACCAAGTTGGTGCGTAGACTTTTATGATAAAAGTGGCCAGTTCTTTTAAAGACTTTGTAGGTTTAGCTGTCCCAATATATAAACGCAAAATCCTATTAGCGCACGTCAACCACTGAGAATGTGCGAGTTTACCAGGATCTTTATTGGCTAAGCTTTTATGACACATTTATAAACATCTCTGGATATACATTTACAAGTTGCGATATCAAACAATTTTGACCGAGAATCTTCGTAAAACTTGTGTTTTTTCGTTTTATTGCGTTTTTTTTCACATTCTTGTAATTATTATAACATGAAATCAATCTTGCTATGATTTGTTGATGACTTATAGTGGGAATCGATGTTTTGTTCCAATTTTTTTCAATGTCGGTGGCGATCATTTCACACAAGTCTTTCACAGCAGGGTCTTTACCATTATTCAGCTCTAGAATCTCATTTCTAAGCCAGAAATAATATTTTATAATATCACAATACGTTGGTAACACATTACCACTTAGTTTTATTGGATCTTCGAACAAAGGGCATCGCAAGTCTTTTCGAGTTTAGGGCAGACGAAAATTAACACCAATTAAACTTTTTTACACTTGTCGTTAACACTTATTGACGACTATTTTTTTAAACATAGCGCAAATACACTCAATATATCACCATACAGTGAGCCGCAATATAAGTTTTATGACATATAGTTACAATAGTAAATTAACCTGCGGCTACGCCTAAGACGTAACATTTTATTGTTTTTGCAAATTACCCTCGTAGTGCGCCACCTTAAAATAAAGTCGCAGAGTTTTGATTTTTGGTATAAATAAAGCTTTTACATACGATCAACTATTGATCATACAGGAGAATAAAAATTTGGAAAAAAAATTTTTTTGCTCTAATTCACTCCACCCTAACCATCATAAGCCCGCAGTACTACAGTTTTATCAGTGCCAAGTAACGGATTTTTAGACATAGTACAACCTTTGCTTAGTTTGGGACTAGGTCGATTTGTGTAAAATTGCCCCTTAATATTTAACTACTTATTATTTACATTGATGATTGAATTTTAAAGAGATAGGACGAAATTAGATATACAGTTCGCGTTTATCATTAGCAGTTTGGCAATTTGAGTCGTAATTTTGAATGTTATGTCTATCAAAATAGAAGAAATTCATCTTAACGATAAAATGGTTAAAGGTGCGCACACACCGCTGGTCAAAAAAGGGACACGGTGCGTTTACGCGGTGACAACACGTGTCCACAATACCGTTTAGCGCAAGCTCTCCACACCCCTTATCAAAATACGCTGACGCACGTCAAACGTTCAAATAAGACGTGACGCAAACGTCACGCGTCTACAGTTATTCGTTTGATTGCGTTTACGGTGCGCCAGGGTTTTTTGAGCGATGCTTAGCGATGTGAAAGCTAGATGTTGTCGCACGTATAAATTAGGCCAAATAAAACACAAAAATGTATATTTATTTAGGAAATAGTATATGT
Organism: Apotomis turbidana; assembly: GCA_905147355.2. NCBI lineage: Eukaryota > Metazoa > Arthropoda > Insecta > Lepidoptera > Tortricidae > Apotomis > Apotomis turbidana. The sequence continues at coordinate 6,897,339 of LR990297.1, read as the reverse complement.
AAAATGTAGTTATGCCTAACAGCAGATTTATATTTAAAAAGGAATTATTATGACTAGTTACTTTATTCTAGCACGGAAGTTCGCAACACAGTTCGCGCCGAAACCGACCGGTTCCGAATTTGCCCGAACGAAGGTAACGAGTTAGAGAAGTTTGAGTGGAGCGACACTTGGTTCTGAACCTCCGTGCTAGTAACATATCTTGGTTGAATATTGAGTTGTCGATTGTTCTCTTAAGTTATTAATTAATATTAAAAGGCATCTGTATCGTGACCACTTCTTTTATTTAATATCAGAAGGTGGGATCGTACAAACGCCATGCCTCCATTTCGGCCAACTGGCGAAAGTAGTCGTAAAAGAAAAAGAAAAGCACGGTCTAGGTCTCGGCATGCACGTCGGCGTCGCCAATCACGCTCGACGTCGCAGCGCCGCCGTAAATCCCGTTCTAAGTCGTCATCGTCCACGAGTAGCTCGTCGTCGTCCAGCAGCAGTGGGTCGTCCCAAACGTCGTCATCAAGTAGCACGACTAGCGGCAGCAGTAGCTCGGACCGCGGGTGCACCCGGAAAAGGGTAAAACGTAGTAGGCACACGCGGCGTCACCGCCGCCATTCAAAAACAGTAAGTCAAAATGCACTAATTATCATCTGTGATTCCTGAGTTTGACCCCTTAATGGACGATATAAGGATGTGGGTTAACGTGGTAGAAGCTAATTCAAGCGCGTTTGGCTGGTCGGATAAGCAAACCATTTTTTACGCTTTGCAAAAATTACGGAATACCGCCAAAACCTGGTATGATTCTTTGTTAAAAACTGAAACACGTTGGACGACTTGGCGCTGGAAAAATTGGCGTAGCACACTCATGGATACATTTGAAACCAAACGTAACATGTTTTTTATGCTTAAGGAGCTAATGCAGGTAAAACCTGTTGAAGGTCAGTCTTTATATGAATTTTATTTTCAGCAAAAAAGTCGTATAGACCGATTAAATTTGTTATTTTCTGATCAAGACATCATTTCAATTATTGTTGGATTAATTGGGGATAAAAATATCAGCACGGCAGCAGAGGCGGGTAGTTTCCGGTATTGTGACGACTTAGCTTCATTTTTGCATAATAAAACTTTCACGTCGCAAGATAGTAAGAACCAATCTGTTCAAAAACATTCTGTTAATTCGATGTCAAAACAACATGTTTCTCGACCTTCTCACGTTGTAGAAAAGAAATCAGATATCGCAAGTAGTGATTCAACTTATGTTTACGGTATGGGTAAATGTTTTATTTGTGGGGAAAGTGGGCATAAGAAATTTAATTGTAAATTGAAAAATAATGCCGCTGTAAAATGCAACTTTTGTCAGAAACTGGGTCATTTAGAAGCTGCGTGCCGGTCAAAACCTAACAGTAATGCAACGTCGAAGGTCGAAAAAGATGCTGAAGTTAAACTGATTAATACATCTACCTGTAAAGAAAAGTTTTTTAAAGAAGTAAGTTTAAATAATTGTAAACATCGCGCTTTTATTGACATGGGGAGTGATTGTTCTATTATTACCTACGACTTGGCGGAGCATTTGAATTTACCTTCATATAAATTAGATAACCCTGTTGTATTAACTGGTTTCTCCAACGATTCACGGACTGAGGTGACTGATGCCATTGTGGCGTTGTTAAAAGTCGATAACGTTGAGTTATCAACCACATTTTATTTGACAAATGTTCTGTCCGGCTGTAACATCTTAATAGGTCGAAATTTTACTGAAAGTAGAGAAATCATTTACACTAGAGTAGGCGACAGTCTTATTTTTCAAAAGATAACACAAGAGCAAGTTTTAATGATAGAATCATCTTTATTTAACGCGAGTTCAGATGAACATATTGAAATACTTGAAAAAATATTTTCAAAATTTCCCAAGTGTATTTCTAATGATTTAGCTACCCTCGGAAATACGTCCCGTGTGGAGTTAGATATAGAATTAACTACTAACAAGCCAGTATGCCAGCGTCCATACCGTATGTCAGAATCACAGAAGCAGGTCACGCGGCAAATAGTTGATGAATTATTAGTAGCAGGAATAATTCGAGAAAGTAATTCGCCCTACGCAAGTCCCGTACTCTTGGTAGATAAACCAAACGGCCAAAAACGACTTTGTGTTGATTACCGTCAGTTGAATAAAGTTACTGTACAAGAAAAATACCCCATGCCTTTGGTTGAAGATTTAATTGATAGACTAAAAGGTTGTAAAGTTTTCACGTCTATTGATTTGAAATGTGGCTACTACCAAATCAGAGTTAAGGAATCTTCAATTCCTAAGACTGCATTCGTAACACCTGACTCACATCTAGAATTTTTGCGCATGCCGTTCGGGATTTGTAACGGGCCGTCCGTTTTTCAGAAGCTAATGAATATGGTGTTGGGAAAGCTTCGTTTTGACCGAGTAATATGTTATATGGACGATTTGTTAATAGCCACTAAAACCTTGCGAGAAAATGAGGAATGCTTGGAGGCGGTGTTGAACGCTTTGCAAGAAAATGGGTTAACTATTAACATTGATAAATGTTCATTTTTCCAAAATTCGATTAGTTTCCTCGGGTATGAAATTGATGAGACAGGTATTCGCCCTGGAAAAAAGAAATTAGAGGCCATTAAAAACTACCCACCGCCTACAAACATTCATCAGGTCCGACAGTTTCTAGGGCTAATAAACTACTTTAGGAAGTTTATTAAGAATTGTGCTTTGTTGTGTAAAAATCTGACCAAATTGCTAAAAAAGGGAGCCTCTTGGGAATGGGGTCCGGAACAACTGCAATCGTTTGATGTACTAAAAAATGCGCTATCAGATTCATCACTGACAATATTTGACCCTAGATTACCCGTGATACTGTATACAGACGCTAGTCGTGATGGCATAGGGTGTATTTTAGTACAAATGACGGAAAACGGTGAGAGACCCATTCACTTCTATAGCCGGCAAACTACAGATGAAGAGAAACGTTATCACTCATTTGAACTAGAGTTCCTAGCGATCACAGTGGGTTTGCAAAAATTCAGGCACTATTTACTAGGGACTCATTTTAAAATAGTCACAGATTGCAACGCGGTTAGACACACTATTAACAAGAAGGAAGTCAATTCACGTGTAGGGAGATGGGTTTTATCAACACAAGAGTTTACATTTGACATAGAGCATAGGCCAGGGACACAAATGCAACACGTAGATGCGTTGAGCCGCAATCCTGTTACGACATCACATTCCATGTGCACTGAAAGTGTGATGTCAATAACCATATCGGAATCTGACTGGTTGTTATCGGTTCAGATGCAAGACCCTAACATATGTGCCATAAAAGATATTTTAGAGTCAGGTGATGCCGAAGCTCATAAACAAATATTTAATAATTATGAACTGTTGGGTAATAAAGTCTATCGCAGTACTGAGTATGGCCGGCGTTGGTTGGTGCCGAAACAATGTATCTGGCAAATTATTAGATTTAACCATGATGACTGTGGTCACTTTGCTGTAGATAAAACTTTGGAGAGAATTAAAGACAAATACTGGTTTCCTCGAATGAAAAAAGTTATTTCAAAATATATCAAAAATTGCATTAATTGTATTTACTTCAAAAACATACATGGAAGAAAGCCAGGTAAATTGTTTCCGATACCAAAATACGCAAGGCCTTTCCATACGTTGCATATCGACCATTTGGGGCCATTTATAAAAACAATGAAGAAAATACTTATTTACTCGTTATGGTGGATTCGTTTACAAAATTCGTTTTTATTGCTCCCGTTCGCAATACAAAGAGTAAAATAGTTATAAACGAATTAAGTAAAGTTTTCAAGATATTTGGTAATCCTAGAAGGTTGATATGCGACGCAGGTAGTGCATTCACGTCTAAGCTATTTAGAAACTATTGTATAAATAAAAATATAAGACAACACGTAATTGCTACCGCTATGCCACGCTCTAATGGACAGGTTGAAAGGTATAACCTGACTATTTTAGAAGCTCTGCGTAGTTTGGGTGCTAACACTGATAGTAATCAGTGGGATGAACACATTGACAACATTCAACAGAGCATAAATAGTACAATTAATAAGACCACATGTGCAATTCCAAGTGAGGTATTTTTCGGCTATAGACTTCAAACTGATGCCGATAAAATTATGACCGACAATGACGAACTAATAATTGATGTGACGAGCTTAAGGAATACTGTTGACAAAAAAATAAAAGAAAGTGCGCAGAGACAGAAGGAAACATTTGATGCAAAAAGAAAAAATGCGCATGAATTTCAGAAAGGCGATTTGGTAGTTGTAAAAATACCGAGTCAAAATAATGAGGGACAAAGCACTAAATTATTACCCGTGTTCAAAGGTCCCTTTCAGGTCACTGAGGTTTTAGGCCATGATCGATATAAAATAGCAGACATGAGAGGTGCCGACAGATCGACCAAGCGATATGAGGGTGTAACTTGTGTCGAAAATATGAAACCATGGATACACATTAAGAACATGGACATTTAGAAGGTCAAGAATTAAAAGACGGATGTTGTCAGGTATATAATTTATATATCATTAACGTATCAATATTACATTGAAATTATAAATGTTTAGCTCCCATACAAATTGAGTTGAGTTGTCAGGTGCAATAGCTTCGAACACTTAAAAATGGTACATAGTCCTTTATGTATGACAAGCTGACCGTCGATGGAACAGCAATGGGGAAATATGGGACTATGTGACTGTTTTGGTGATTCGGAATGGTTTTCTAAGTACACTAACCGTCGAAGAAATAGTGCCATTTAGAAATCTTTAAATGTAATTGCTTGGAAATACTCTACCATCGATGGAAAGAGTACGCGGTGAAAACATGTCGAAATCTTGGTTGTTGGCCGGCGATGGAATAACAACTCAGAACTTCGACATTAGTCGCATAATAGCAAAACTAAAAAAGTATGTTATTGTTCTCAGATATGCACCCGACTACAACGCAACCGAGGACGGATGCGTGCGCAGGATAGCCGGATGTTGTCGCACGTATAAATTAGGCCAAATAAAACACAAAAATGTATATTTATTTAGGAAATAGTATATGTAAAATGTAGTTATGCCTAACAGCAGATTTATATTTAAAAAGGAATTATTATGACTAGTTACTTTATTCTAGCACGGAAGTTCGCAACACAGTTCGCGCCGAAACCGACCGGTTCCGAATTTGCCCGAACGAAGGTAACGAGTTAGAGAAGTTTGAGTGGAGCGACACTTGGTTCTGAACCTCCGTGCTAGTAACATATCTTGGTTGAATATTGAGTTGTCGATTGTTCTCTTAAGTTATTAATTAATATTAAAAGGCATCTGTATCGTGACCACTTCTTTTATTTAATACTAGCGGTAAAAATAGTACGCATACGACACGGTACTGCGTAAACGCACTGTCACCGTGTTTTGAGCAGCGGTGTGGTTGATCCTTAATTCGAATGGAGCCCATTGCTCAAGCCATATATAGTGACGATATTTCCTACATGTGTTATAAGAAACGTCGAATTCATATTTCATCCGCCATTTGCCGGCTTCAAATACAAGTATACTTGTCCTGTATTTTTCTACGACTTAATGAGATTAACTTTAGATGCTTCATGCTTCCCTATCGGATCGTTGATTTTCTTCAAATTAGATTCTGTGAATTTCAAATCAATTCAGTTTTATAAAAAGCAACCCTGATAAATTACCCGACACCTATTGAGGCAATGACAGTCCTGGGTTCTAATCCCGGCAAGGGCAAATATTTGTGTGATGAACTCGAATATTTACCCTTGCGGGGATTAGAACCTGGATATAACTCGAATATATCCTGGGTCGTGGATGTTATCTATATCTTATACCTTTAAATGAGCAATTCTTGTACATTTTATTTATATGTACCTATATAAATTTATTTCTGTGATCTCGGAAACGGCTCTAACGATTTCGCTGAAATTTGGTATATGGGGGTTTTCGGGGGTAAACGATCGATCTAGATTAGTCTTATGTTTGGGAAAACGCGTGTTTTCGAGTTTTCATGCGTTTTTCTTTCCACGCAGAATATGGTCGCTAATTACGTCCCACCGGCCACTGTCCGTCTGGTCCAGCGGGTTAAGACGCGGACGGCAAGAAACGAGTGTTACGGGTTCGAATCCCGCTCAGTCACTTACTTTTGTTTTTTTTTCTATAATATGTTCAAGTTTATATATATATTTTTTTAATTTTTATTGTTTTTAGACAGGTTTAAAAAAATGTCGGTAATAATTGAGATAACAATATATATTTCTCATAAATATGTCTAATATTTACCTATAGGTACTGACTACGTTAATAAGATTTATGCTTTCGAGTTTTTATTTTATTGAGACATATGAAGCCATAGTGCAAAACGAAAATTTATCGGTACAAATTTTAAACACAGTTTCTCGGGTAGTTTTTGTGACGCCATCTCTCGGATAATGCCATAAAAACTAACTACTACGCCTCGCGCAATGCGTATTGACCTAAATTGAACCATAGCTCACGAGCTATGTAATAAGAGAAATTGACAATAGATGGCGTTACTTCGTGACAAGTGCTGTATGTTGAGATTACGAATATCGAAAAAACAAACAAATTAATGTGGATAACATGACATACATTGCTCTGATCCCAAAGTAAGTAGCTAAAGCACTTTTGCAATGAAAATCAAAAACAACGAAGGTACCACAAACACCCAGACCTGAGACAGTGTAGAAAAGCGACATTTTGAAAACCGGTGTATAACCATTCGGCCACGGAGGCAGTCAAACTACCAGAAAAAAACCACCAGATGGCGCTTTCAACTAAACACAGCACAACTTATACTAAATAACCAGTAGTAAAAATGCGAATTCTTTCTTTCCGACCCGAGCGTATTGTGTGACATTGGTGGCCCAATTTTTATTATTATATTTTGATACCTTTCATTCTGAAAAAGAACCTAAATAAAATAAAAAGCAAGGAACGCCTTTATGTGATCATATCAGTTTTTAAGATCACTGAAATCAATCACCTGATCTACACAGAAATCGATTGTAAATAATAATAAAATTGTCAGTTCACATTTTACTTTTTAATTTTATGTAGATTATGTATGTATGTATGTATGTAAACGCTCTATTGTACACAACAACTGGTTATAAATACATTGATAACAAATGAAATATGTACAAAGGCGAACTTATCCCTATTAGGGATTATCACCTAAACACCACCATATTATAATAAATAGTAATAAGCGAGCAAAGCTCGGTCGCCCGGGTACTGTTATATTATGTATATCGTCGTCTAGTACCTACTTAACCATAGTAAGATTTTCCTTAATATATATTATTTATTTATTAATAAAATACTCAAAATCATTATACTTCCAAAAGACTGGGTCGGTTGTGCGTCATTCTCATCCAAAGATTTTCTGCAATCCTGACCATATTATTGTCTTTATTATTTGACCATATTAAGATGTACAAAAATACTTCCAATTATATATATGTCTAAGTATACTATAAAACTTGTAGTATAGTATTAATAAGATAAGATTAAATTGTATTCGTCACACTATTGTGTGATGACCATTAGGTACAAATGCGTAATAATTATTTTTCCAAACGGTTTACACTCACGTGAAATTGTCAAGAACGGCCCGACATGTTCGGCTTAATACAATACTTTAATACCTATGTCTCACGAAAGTTTTATTAAGATCAATGCTTAATACATTTTATGTGTTTATCTATCCACGAACACAGCTATATGTTACTGCAGGTGTGACTAGTAATGCAACGTCAAATAGTCAAAACAAACTAATTGATACGGTCATAAAATGTATTGTGTATTTTAATTATTTATTCCTTTATGTAATCCAGTGACACATTTATATGCCATACGATAAATAAATAATTGTATATTCTCCCACTACTGGGCAAAGGCCTCCCCAATCTTACTCCATTGTTCCCGGTTTTGGACTATTTCTACACATTCCTTTATAAAGGAGTCCAGCTCATCCCGCCATCGCCGAGAACGTCTGCCTCGTCTCCGTTTCAGGTTCCACTCTGTGGCGATCTTGGCCCACAGCTCATTCGGCATTCGACAGACGAGACCAGCCCAGTCCCACTTCAACTCATAAAATGAATGATAATAATAATAGATTTAAATGCTACGGTGGCGTCCCCAAACATAATAATATCAGTGACGCAAATAATCGACCAATTTTGTGTACTCACGTCAGGCATGTGTGGCCAATGATTTTAACAATGGCTCTTCGAGATTGAATTTGACGTCCATTTGGAATTAATTGACGATAAAAATTTGTACATATTATTAATTACAACGTCATTACAAAAAGTAGCTATTCATCTACATGTAGACAACAAACCTCTAGAACACCTTGATATTCAATAACACACGAATTTATGAACAGAAGTCGTAATTTTAACTAATTATTTGTATTGAAGTTAAAAAAATAAAGAATAAAAAGTATACACTTACTCTAAATTTTAGTTAGAAAGAGAACCAACTTATTGCTGGTTGTTGAAAATAATATTTTATTTTTTAGGTTAAGTAGATAATTGCAGAAGATGACACGTTGTGACTCGATTCTGATTCTTCTGCCATTCAGCCAATACGGTTGTCGATCGCAATTTGATTCCCATTTGAAATCTAACTGCTGTTTGATTTCGCACAGTCATTGTCAAAGCACACATGCGAATGAATTTGGCATCATTGTCTGTATGCGACTCCGGCGTCCTGCTTCCGTACGGTTAGTATCAAAAGTAGCTGTCAGTTTTACTAATTGCTAATGACAATAATTTTTTTAAATTTAATATTTTTATTGATTCTGATTTAATGTGGAAATAACACATTTTTTATTTTTATAAATATTGGCACAAAGACTTTGGCAATGAGGACTGGCGATCGTGCGTGCAGACGAACGTCCAATCGTATGGCTAATGCGCATAAGCATTTAGAAAAAATATGACGCAGGGAGCGCTCCAGTAGCGTAGAATTATGGAATCAAAGATTTGGTGTGATTGATATATGCTTGCAAAACCAAGTTTGGTTTTACAGATTCTGTTGCACGGCGCGCAATGCAACTCACCCCTGTTGTTGTAGGTATACGTATAGGAAGGCTTTGGACGGGTCTTTATGCTAAGGCGTTTTGCGTCGTGATCTTGCAAGCGACGCTCCTCAAAAACAGGTACGATCCTTAAGTGATTGATGTAACGATGTGATAGCTCAGCTGGGAGAGCACTACGCCGGAAACGTAGGGTCCCAGGTTCGTGTCCTGCTTACATTGCAGTGGATCACATTACATTTTTCTGTCATAATTTACCTTTGTGTCAATATTTATAAAAATATCAAAATTGTCGTCAATATTTATAAAAAACTCTTGATGCTGACTGTACTACGGGAATGCGAAATTATGACAATATAAATGAATGGATCAATTTATCTTTGTTGGTATTCTGTTTTGATCCAGACGATAATACTGATAAGATTTCTTAGAACACTGTTGATAATAAATATTATTGGTATTGTCAAGATTCTTGCGTAACTTAAGAATAGGCTTAATACTGTAACAAATACTATGTTATTGGTAAAGAAAATCGTAATGTTGAAGTTATCCAGCGGATAATAATGAGCAATAGAAAGAAGTTGGTTGACCTAAGTAGGTATTGTAATACCGGCACTGACGTAAGCACGAGTTTAGACGAGGGCAAGATTCATGTGCATATTTAGGGTTCCGTACCCAAAGGGTAAAAACGGAACCCTATTACTAAGCCTCCGCTGTCCGTCCGTCTGTCTGCCCGTCTGTCACGTGGCTGTATCTCATGAACCGTGATCTTTCCCGGCGAATTAAGATGGAATAAGTGTTTGTACGGAACCCTCGGTGCGCGAGTCCGACTCGCACTTGGCCAGTTTTTATTTAAGTACGAAAAAGGACAGCAACACATTTAAAGTAACGTCACTGTATATTGACCTTGGCTGTGTGATTATTTGAACGCCTCATTAATATGTCCGCAATATCGACGACCTCCGTATGAACTGAGGCGCCATTTTGGGTTGTCTTGTAGAAGTCGCGGATTTATACAATTCTTATCAAAATTATGTTGATTCCTTTTATAAACTGGCCTTTATTGTAGACATATTGCTGAGACGGTTTTCACGCGTAAATAATCGCCCAACTGTGCTCACGCTGATGTGTACTGCAATAATTCAAACAATAGAATAGAATAGAATAGAATAGAATATTGATTATTTCAGGCATATTATCCCATTTACAAACACCAGTAATGGTCCTTAATACTATATAAAACATTGTACACATGAGGACAAAATAAATAAAATAAAATAAACTTAAGTTCAAGTTTAAAATTAAAATGTGCACATTTTATGAAAGCAAAAGAAATTAAAATTTTAAAATGTGAGTCAATAAAAAGCTATAATAAAATTACTAAATTAAGATTTAAAACAGTGTAGGTATAATTAATTCAAACAATGAAACCTACGCTGAAAAATTAAAAGATTTGTTAACAGTAGCCCAAATTTTAGCTGTTAGTTATATACAATATCGGAGGACTGACAAATTGAGGGGTACTGGTAACTAAAATAAGTTTTGGAATTTTTCAAATTTTATGTATTTCTCGAGTACCTAGTTAAACCCACTGACAGTATTTAAGAACAACAAATTTCTTATTTTGTACGCCAACTGGCAAAACACAGTGGACCATATTAATTAACAAGATTTCATATTTATAACAGGTGGAAATTAATATAGAGATCGACAGGGCTTTATGTCGTGTACCTTAAACAAAAATCTTTGAATTTATTCTTCTGTATTTAAAGAAATATAAGAAAATACATAAAATAACTGCAATCTAAGACAATACGGTCTGAATAGGGTTGTTGTCTAAACCAGAGCGAAAAAAAAAATATTTTTTATTTGACGTTGACAGATGCATACCGAGTTTTATTAAGTTTTTTTTTTTATAAGAAAGCCGGCTAAAGTAACCGTTCCATTAAGTTCTGGTTTTTGTGTTGCCACATTTTAAAATTAGTATGTTTTTATAAATTAATAACAAAATAAATAATCATCTCAGAAAATAAATAAAAAACAGAGATTACTTCATCTTTTTAAGCAGAATTCAGAAAAGTAATAAAATGATAGTCTTAAAAATATGAATGTTGTCAATTGTATCGAACGAATGAATCAATGAATGATCTTTATTTGCATAATAAGAACATATCTATATTATTTAGTTTGACCTATATTTACAAATAAAGCACTTTAAACTTTGAACTAGTTGAGCTATAAAAAAAAACAGTGTATTTCAGAGGGGTTACTTGTTCAAATTACTAAGTTTGTGTCGTACCATTCCTCTTGTACATAAAGATCGGGAGGGTGGCACACAAAAAATAGAATTACGAGTTTCAGATTTCCTCTCAATTTATATTTTTATTGGTTTGTGCCTTACAATGATTTAATTTACACCCATCACGCACTTCACCCATAGCCAATAGTACAATCACTGCAAGGCCGAACTGCATCAGAACTGCCCACATACTACAATTTGCAGCTGGGTTGCAGTTCAAATGCTGTCCTCTTTATCGGCCCTCAGAAACATTGAGTATGGCGCCTGGTTGCTTGGAACAATTCGAACTCAGTCATCCTTGAGAGACGTCGAGAAGAACATTTTTCAAAAATGCAGTTTATTAAAGTACTATTTAGTGACACGCCCCGGCTTCACACGGGTCCACTCTTGAATCACTCTATCCATCAAAATTCGTTACGTAGTTTTAAAGATCTAAGGATACATAGGGACAGACAGACACCATTAAGCGTCTTTGTTTTATTATACATGATGACACGTAGTGGATACTATAAATATATGATTATGATTATGATTATATGTCTTGTGTAACATAATAATAACAATATGGTACTAACTTATATTCGGCCTTTTATAGATCGTCATAACTTACACAAAAGAAGTTTTCTCAAACATCCAAGGAAATGTCGTTCTTATGATCGTGATAATAGAACGCGAAATACGTCTTTGTATAGCAATTGTTGAAGATTCGTTCCAATTTCAAATTAGAGGTTGTCGTGTTACCCGGTCCTCCGAGGAGTCGAAGGACAGGATAACAGACGTGAAAGAGGAAAAGATAGAGGGGAAAAGAAGTAGAAAGAGAAAGTAGTAAGTTCAGGGTCAGGGTACTTTATTTTCACTCAGCAGTCACCAAGGCAGTGGGATAACAGAATATAGGGGAGGTTGGTCGTCCTATGTCGAAGCGGTCGCAGTTGAGGCGATGTCCGTGGAGCCTGGTATTAGTCCGCAGCAGGTGGTCGCACACGTGGCCGCAGGTCACCGCAGTTGAGGACGTAATCACAGTGGTAGCAGGAAGGCGTATACGCAGTGACAGCAGGAGGGCGTATACACAGTGGCAGCAGGAGGGCGTCTACGCAGTGGCAGCAGGAGGGCGTATACGCAGTGACACCAGGAGGGCGTCTACGCAGTGGCAGCAGGAGGGCGTCTACGCAGTGGCAGCAGGAGGGCGTATACGCAGTGATAGCAGGAGGGCGTATACGCAGTGGCAGCAGGAGGGCGTCTACGCAGTGGCAGCAGGAGGGCGTACACGCAGTGGCAGCAGGAGGGTGTCTACGCAGTGGCAGCAGGAGGGCGTACACGCAGTGGCAGCAGGAGGGCGTCTACGCAGTGGCAGCAGGAGGGCGTCTACGCAGTGGCAGCAGGAGGGCGTATACGCAGTGGCAGCAGGAGGGCGTATACGCAGTGGCAGCAGGAGGGCGTCTACGCAGTGGCAGCAGGAGGGCGTCTACGCAGTGGCAGCAGGAGGGCGTATACGCAGTGATAGCAGGAGGGCGTATACGCAGTGGCAGCAGGAGGGCGTATACGCAACAGCAGCAGGGCGCATATGCAGTGGCAACAGGACAGCAAGGTTCCTTCTTGCAGTCGGCAGGCCCTCCAGTAGTGGCAGTAGATAAGGCCTTTCAGCGTCCGAGCGAGTCAGTAGTCTTGTAGGGGACGGCCAAAGAGGAAAAGGGGTCTCTCTTGAGTGCAGGGCCCAGCTTTGGCCCTGCACAGACCAATTTCGAAATCCTCTTTAGTTGAGAGGCACGATAAGACTGAATTTTGAGCTGATGGCAGCGCTTTTATATCAGGCTCGCTGACAAAAGTTTCCAGAATAGATAAAAATATGAATTTTGAATTTTATGAAGTACTAGGGATCCAGCCAAACGATAAAGTTAATACGACCTAGCTCAAATATATCCAACCTCACCGCTTTGGAAGTAAAATTACGTGAAATGGACAATTTTATAAGACAAGACGTTGCTATGACATTTTTTCAAACAGAAATGTCATAACAAATTAAATAAGCTAAATTAGTGATTTTATGGAATATATCGTTACAGAATCGTTATAGAATAAGAAAAAGGCGGAGAGAAAAATAATGTAAGTAGCCGCCTGCGTCAAATCGATTTTCAGTGAGCTAGAGTTTAATAATGATGAACGTTTCAGCCAATATATCGAAGCAAGCGAATATTACCGAACGATCAACGTACTATAGAGATAAACAGAGCATTGAATAATATAAGGGAGCCCCGAATTTAATCGCTTAAAGCAATTACCAAGGTAAGTGAACACTACAAGGTCAATAAAGGAATTTCATACAGCTAGATTATTTAATTAGATTAAAACAGATATTCAATAAAATAAACAAGGAATCACGTTTATTTAAAAAAAAATATGACAATATCTAATTAATAAGGTGTTGTCATTTTTTAATAAATAGAATCATCTTAACATCTGGCGGCAAACCATTAACCCGAACAGCTTAAAAAAAATAATTTAGAAAAAAGTTAAAAGTTGGCGGGAATAGTAAAAATATTATGAATACCTATATAAGTTGAACATTTGTATTATTTCCTTGGATTTATTTGAGAAAAGCACTATACAAGCCTCGGCGCGAACAGGGATTGTCGGCCTCGTATCTATAGATGGCCTCGTTATCACTCGGCCATCTATTACTACTCGGCCAACAATTCCCTATTTCGCGGCCTCTGCAGTAATGTACTATTTCTTGGAAACTAAAGCCATTTAGTTTCTTAGAATATCAGCAAATTATTACATAGCGGATTTTAGATGGATGTCAAGAAAACAAAGGTTGTTGAAGATATTTCAGCCGTTTAACGTGTTATTTGTAATAGTAAGTATAGACCGGATTACAATATGCTTATTTTGTTCTGCTAGTTTTACAATTTATTGTGAATCAAGCCTACTTATACTTACACATGGCAAGAAGAAATATTTTAGTATGGGAGTAACAGAAATTCCCGGTACCACTTTACTATTTTTTTCGGGAATGCATGTCCTAAGGGGAACCCTGTCCTAATGTGGATTAGGACAGGATTTCGTAATGTAATTTTAACGTTGGGTCACGATGTGCGTGAGGTGACAGAGTGTGATTCAAGTTTTATAGATGTCTCGCTCACTCTTACGTGATCCAGACAAGAACCTCACAGGTTTCACCCAAAACCGAGTCCCAAGCTCACGGACTGTACTACTTCAGATGACACAATGGTATCTAGACCGCAAATCCCATTAACCGGCCCAATATTTGCGTATATTTTTTTTTATAATGCGACGATGGCAAACGCAGAAAAGCATGCGGCCCGCCTGATGTTAAGCAGTTACCTACCTGGACGCTTGCGATACCAGGGCAGGAGCATCACACGCGCGTTGCCGACCATTCAAGAACCTGTTTACTCCACTTTTGAAGAACCGCATACTGTAGCGTGCTGTAGCCCCGGGAAAAATCTCGGCAGGGACCTCATTCCACATGCCAGCATTCGCAGTAGAAAATGCTTGAATATACAACTATGTAAGTTTCTTCTTTTCGCATCGAAGAATTTCAGCTAAAGGTCTTACCGGATACCCTTGAAATGTCGACAAACGTTTCATCGAATGCTTCATTTCGTCGAATTTTCATTTCGACAAATTTTTACTCGTAAGTCATACATTTTTCAGACTTTTTGTAAATTATAACCTTTAGATTAGGTTAGGTTAGGTTAGGTTTGTGTTATAACATTCAAAAATATTTTATGGTTTCAGAAAAAAAATGGTTTCGATGAAATGAAAATTCGACGAAATGAAAATTCGATGAAACGTTTGTCGACATTTCAAGGGTAAACCGGTCTTACTCGCCTACGGTAAAACAAAAATAAGTGTAACGACATTATTCTTTCCCGTACCTACGTACGCGTGGCCGTCGTGGGCGTCTTCTCATAGTTCTAATAATAAATAAATAGTGGAAAGGCGTAAAAGGATATTTTTAGAAAAAATCCCATTTCTAGCTATAATTGCTCGACTATTTGTAGCCTATCTTATTATTAAGGATGTTCATGTTTTTATCTACAAAAATATCGAAACGTTTCAGCAAATATTCCCATTGTATTCCTTAGGGATGCTCTAAGTAAACCAGGCAGGGATTTTCCCTTTATGAGATAAAATTGCACGCAATATATTTTCATAAATAATTTTTCATAAATTTAATAAGCCTACACCAGCTCTGGGGAAAATAATTGTCTAAGTCCGAGTCTGACTAAATTGGGACATATCTAAAAAAAAAAACATTATTTTTATAAAATCGCTAAATATAGGCCAATTTAAGATAATAGTTTCATGCGCTTGCCAACTAGATATGTTTGTTTTTCTCCTTAGTAAGACGTCACGATTGACTTGACTTGTATTGCAAAACAGCAAGGACAAGTCAAAGCTGAAAAAAACGATTGAATACCTTTTCACAGGTGTCATCTTGTGATAACCTAATTCAAATAAAACAATTTAAACGGATTATATCGCGTATATAAATTATTTCAGCCTACCTGACATTTCGGTAGCTTAACAGATACCGTTGTCAAAGGTTGACTGAGAAAATCTAAATTTTTCTCTAATGTCTTTGACAGAAAAATCCGTTGACAGTCGTCGCCTTTGAAGTCGCGGAAACCGAAGAAAATTGTTTATTGCTGTATAATAACCCAATTCTCAGAAATAGTTCTCAAATTAAAATAGATTGTAAAAACTATGTATTACCCCATTTTATTTTATTAAATGAATAAGTAGGTACACAAATACGTTAACAGCAGTTATGGCAAGTTATGTTTTAATCTGTTTAGCGCAATGGCGTAACGTTCGTTACCACATTGTGAGCTAAGCCTGGCCGAGACAGCGCTTTGACGTGGGACACAGTGCATATCCAAAATCTGCTCGTTTGTACGTACCTTATATTGAACTAACTTATATTGAAACTGGAGCTTAACTGACGGAAAATTATTTGCCATTAATGCGACTGTACATACCTACAGAGAAGCGGTAAGATTTGGACTGTGCAGAAGTTTGTCACTAAATTCAAAATTCAAAACTTTATTCTGCAAGTAGGCTACAACAGCTCTTTTACATGTCAGATTCTAAATTACATAAAATAATATATTTACAACTATTGGAAGCATTATTTTTTCCAAAGGTATAACCAAAACAAAACGTAACTACGTTTAGACCTACCTATAACAATAATCCAGTGAATAAAGGGGTTTTACCTTACAAACGGTCCGGTAGTTTTGAATTTTTGATATGTCGTCTAGGATGGTTTAGTGAGTGTTTAAAATGCAAAATGCACAATTATACGGGGTTATAAATGAGAAAATAACTTATTTTGGTTATGTTGAAAAATGGTCGCGAGGTCAGCTCACAGAGCCAATAAAATTCAAAATGTACATGATGGTTAAAACACACTGAGTGATAAACATGTAGGTTACGATTCAAAACTCCAATCTTTTCTTATTACAATTTCGGCAAAATTTTCCAGTCTTATGAACTAAATCTATATTAGAAAGAAGCCATTGAGCATCAGATAAAAGTCGCCTATAAATTTTAACAAAAGTTCTCGGAGCGTAAATTCTTTGAGCGAGATTTCCCAGCCATTATTCATAAAACGCCGAATTATTTATTCTGCTCTCAATATAAGTACTTTAGACTAGGAATTATAATATTATTTGTATTACGGTGTCTGGCTTTTATCAATACCTATACAAATGTTAGTTCCTATATCACTTTGACCGATAGTGATAAAAACAATATAAAAAGCCTATCAGTGCGAGAGATTAGCTTGATGGTATGCTTGTTGGTTCGTCTTTTCATTGAGAAGTGTGAACGCACTGAATCTTGAAGCAAAAGAAGCGATGTCGAGGAGTGAAAATGTTCGCCAATTTTGTTCCTTAACACTATTCTTCTTCTTTTTCTTCTTAAGAGGCCTTATTCCTTCAAAAAAATTTTTTTTCATATTATGTCAAATATATTGATAATAAAAACCAAGTTTTGGGCGTGAATAATACTTTTCTCTGGGTTCTAGATAGTAACATAGCAATTTCATGCTTTTATTATGTGCGGTCGAATATAAGTTGAAAAAAAAAAACAGTTTTCTGCGTGAATTTTGGCAATTTCGAGTAGTTTTTGAAACAACAATTATCAATGAAAAATCAAACTGTAGGTATCAATTGTATACCAATAAATCGCAATGGCCCTGTTCTAAGTAGTAACATTTATAATATGTTAAGAAACATGTTTGATCATAGAGAAAAATGTCTAAATCAATCAGCATTTTACAAGAAATAAGGCCTATCACTGCTCCGTTTCTCATACTATCAGTTTAAGTTTGTTAAGCTTGCACCTGGTAACTATGGCCACGGATACAAATCAGGTCCGAACTTAACGTAGCCGGGTTATACAAATCGAGGTTTCCTTATCGTTTTTTTCCTACTCCAAAACTTTACCAATCTTTACGAAATTTTAGGAGCTGAATAAATAAATAAATATTAAGGGACAATCTTACACAAATCAACCTAGTCCCAAACTAAGCAAAGCTTGTTGTAGGGGCAGTAAATTGAGAGGCTCACTTACGTCGAATCCAGAGGCAATCCACGTGGTAGGTTTCGCTGGAGTTTTGGACGATCATCAGCGCTCAAACTGACACCCACGTTTTACCATAGGCACAGGTTTAGGCCTGTCACCAGTCGTGTTTTGAGTAAGTTTGTCGCGACGGATAATAGCAAAATGTAATTATTTCAGCACCAGCACGGCGGCGTTGTGTGCAGTTCGATCTCAACGGTACGAGAGAGTTATCTCTCAAAAATACTGATACAAGGAAAATGTATTCTTTCCAAATTGTGTTGTCTTGATGTAAGAAAAATACCCATTAAAAACTAATATGAAAATTAAGAAAATAAAACGAACTAATCTGTTCCGCGACGGAACACTTGTACTATGGGTACTAGACGACGATATACACATAATATATAAATACATACGAGTATATAGACAACATCCATGACCCTATTCGAGTTCATCACACAAATATTTGCTCTGGCCGGGATTCGAATCCAGGACCGCCGACTCAGTAGGCAGCTGCACTACAAACCGAGCCAAACGCGTCGTCAAATTAAGGCGACGGGTAATGCGAAACTAGCGCCACTTACGAATTTTTATTATATATTCTAAACTAGATCAAGTTTCAGTATTTTCAGTATTTGAGGAACTAGAAAAACAACTTTAGTGTTTACTAAATCATTATACACAATTTCTTGTTCTTTAGTTGTCTCTAAGTTTTTTAGGGTAAGCTACAATGAACAAATTGTATATAGTGATTTAATAAATATTAAAGATGTTTTGCCAGCTCCTAGAGTTCAGCTATTTCTAAAAAATATCAGATTATGAAGGTATAACAAAAATAACAAAAGTGGCGCTAGTATCGCATTACCCTTCGCCTTAAGAAGGAAATGGACTAAAGAAACACTATTTTGCGATCAATGAACGCGATCAACGTAAATATTTTCGCATGTACGAGTAGAGACTCCGTAGGATCAACAAGCAATAACATAATATTATATTAACTCCGGTCTATTGCATGGCGCCGTAATACTCATAATACCACGTAATACTAATACAACTCGCCACGGGACCTGCTACGAGTATACTAGTACTAAGCCAGTATTACTATTATTATTGCCACAGTGGCAACATTAATTTGGACTAATGCTTCGTATACTTATTATGAGTTTATTGTGGTTGCTTTCATGAGACTTGTAGGTTTTATTCTAATGTTAGGGAGCGTCAGGTCACCGTGAATCTGTCGACAGAGACAATGCAGAAAACTTTAATTCTAATAATAGTTATAAGTAATCTTTCACTAAAATATTGCTTCAGTGGTTGTCATACTGTTTTTGCATCTGGGTTTTGTTTATTTTTTTTAATTATTAGCTGCACCGTGCGGTGTTACCCGCACATCCCACGGGAACACTAAATTTTTCGGGATAAAAAGTCTATATGTTAACCCATGGTGTCAGTTACCTTCATACCCAAATTTATCAAAATTAGTTCAGCCGTTTGAGCGTGAAGAAGTAACAAACACGCTCACAAAGTTTCGCCTTTATAATATTAGTTTGATTTTCATTTGCACTTAACTATCAAGTACTTTGAGGTATCGTAGAGATTTCATTACCCAACGCCCATGTAGTTGAAGTTAGTCGTAATGACGTCATTATGACAGCACTATCACTGTCATTAACGTAACTTTATAGTTACCAAGTTATGAAATTATTTTAATCTGGGCATATGATAGAAGTAAATTAAAAGTAACTAAATACCTAAGTTGAAGTTCCGAGCTTAATGTGATTTTCAGTCCTCATTTCATTTGGGACCTAACTATTTGAAAGTTTCTTATTAACACGTGTAAAATGTGATTGGATTTGTTTTCTATCTACTATTTTGAATTTATCATAATTAACTTGAAATAAACGAGCCCGTATTTACTGCCAGCATCAACTGAAAAGAGGGTTATGTCATTTTTGTATACCTACATGCTTTTTATAAAACAAACCATCGAAAATCTGTGAGCTAAACTGCCGGACGGACATGCCGAAACTACCCAAGTAGCGCGAATGAAAATTGACCCGTTAAACTTAATTAAAAAGTTAAAATATAAGGGACGTTTTTTCGTGACCTAGAAAAAAATAGGAGCACCGTGAAAACCTAGAAAAATTAGAAAATAAGAACCAACTTAGATTTTAGCCTTAAAGTTTTGAACATAACCTTACCCAACCCTCGATCACACAGTATGAATGTACCTGATGCAGCATAATTATTACATTTACGTCACCCCCTAGGCCGTAAGTGGAATTTACTGCCAGCTACGTGGGGAGAAGAAATATACCTAACCTGACTTCCTGGCCAAGTCAAAATGCAAAAAATTTGACAAACCAAGGGCGGCAGTAAAGCCTCAAATCGCATATTTATAACCCTCACCTTCGGTTCGGGCACAAAAACCTGCGATCTGAGACGTTCACTAACTCACCGCCCTATGAATGTAATGTAGTACCTAATACAGTTCATTATGTAAACGCATGCAGAACAGTAATTGTCGCAGCCAGTTACGAGTATAATGTTTTGTCCCTAGGGTCGACTCTAATGGAAATGCATTCAGCAAACTGCAAACAGCGGCTCAATTAGCTGCCAAGGGCCAGATGTCATTCCAACGTTCGAAAAACAAGGATTCAACCACACCGTCTCCTTCCTATCTACTATGAAGCATGTAGAGTGAAAGAGAGAAAATGGCGATTCGGGAAACGTATTTCGGGTGTGTACAGGAAAATGTCCAATGGAAATTAATAGTCATTTGCGGTGATATCAAACACAATACACAATGCTTGTAAATTTAGGGTCAGACCACAAAGCCATACGATAAAGAACAGTTTTATCTGATTGAAATGGGCACGCGAAACGGATTTCACTTGTATTATGGCCGTCGTATGCAGCAAAAACGACCTTAAACCGTTTTGACACATCCTCCCTTAAATTATTTTAAAGTAACTTTTGGGTAATAATTTATTTCACCGCAAAAAAATATTTTTGTCAAAAATGGTCGGGGCTGTTGACTTTATTGATAAAAAATCAGGACACGAAGTGCATGCTTTATGGTCGGTCAAAAATTAAAAACTCGGTTTGCTCGACAAGAATGTTGTATAAAATTCCTTTATTTGTCGAGTTACAAACTTAAAAAAAAGTTAAAACGGCCATATAAAAAAAGGCATAGGTCCTCAACAGCCAAAACGGAAAATCAGTAAGAGCTCATGGCATTTTCAAAAACATTTTTTTTTTTTTTTGTTAAAATAATATAATGATTTCATGCTCCAATGGCTAAAGATTTAATAATATATCAAACGGATTTCTTTCGAAACGTTGTTACAATATTTCAATTATTTTTGAAAACCTGTTATTTTGACCTAGTACGGGGCCTACATTACATAACTACCTATACTGTAATACTTCGTACAATACTCAGCCAGCCCTTGAACTGGCAAGAGAAGGAAGCGCGTCCTAATTTAATGTATGCCCAGCGAACTCCACTTTAACAGCATTGAAGTTTAACCTTAGTTCATTTGAATTATTAAATTAACCTTTTGTACGGAACCTACATAATGGAACTTGATAATGCAATTTCAGGAAGGTCTTTGTCATAATTTGAGAATCATTTTGAAGTAAGTACTTATTAACATTGATAAAAAACAGACTTAGGTATATACGCGGATTTTTTAATTCTTCGAACATTTCGTATGATTTAATTCATGTACCACACACGACCACAGACACGACATAGTAGGGAAGTCACTAGTTTTATATTCCTGTTGGAAAGAGTTCGACCACGTTTTAAAATAAAACCGGCCAAGTGCGAATCGGACTCGCGCACGAAGGGTTCCGTACCATCAAATAACTGGCCGGGTTAAGTTAAATTTGCACCTGGTATGTTTGACGCCGGATACAGATGAGGTGTAAATTTAACGCAACCGAACAGGTTTGTTGTATAGGAGCTCTACTTAAATATTTATTTTATTAAAATACATCATTTTGTGAAAATTTCAACTTTCTAGCTATCACGGTTCATGAGACACAGCCTGGTGACAGACTGACAGACGGACAGTGGAGTCTCAGTAATAGCTGGTCCCGTTTTCACCATTTGGGTACGGAACAGTAAAAATGGTGACTTTAGCATCTGCTTACGGTGGGTGACCAAATATGGAAATCATATTACGAGTTAGTTACTAAGCGCGAGATGGCGCCACATCATTAGATCAGTACATAACAGGTTAATTATTCGGAACGAATTTATCTATATTGTGATCTCTTGTAATGTACATGAATATACTTGAATGCCTTCTTGAATATTAAATCAATAATAAAATTAGACAACGTCACACGAAGTCCCAAAGTAAGCTGTAATATTATTATGTTAGGGATAGTATAGTACCTATAGATAGACGACGATAAGGTACCTTTAGATAGATAAGTATATCTATAATATCTATCAGCCACAGACATCTACTGCTGTAGGCCTCTCCGATAGCTCGCCACAAAGTGAAATCCCGTGAAGACCGCATCCATTGATTTGCCCGCTACCCTCACGAGGTCATCCGTCCATCTAGTCGGAGACCAACCCACGCTGCGGTTTCCTAGCCCGGAGAATGGATGGCCGTTGGGGCAGCAAAGTATTAGTGTGGCGAACACGTATCAGGAGGTATACTATAAATGTATAAGGAACAAATATTATTATTCATAAGAAAATTAATTAAAACTAAATTATTTGGTTGTTTTGTACGATGATAGATTTATTCATAATTGTAGTTGTAATTAAAATCAAGATAACAAGAAAACAACGAATAAAGTGAGTTTTCACACAATAATCAGCATGTCTCCAAGAATTCCAATTAATTTGACGGCTTTTGTGTTTATGGGGCATTGTTTGGGTTTTTTAAGAATCCGTTTGAAGCCTGTGGCACACCAGAGGCGCTCAGACGCTAATAGCCCTTAGTCCCGGAAATGACAAGATTTCATATTTTTAAGACTACAATTTTACTACTTTTCTGTATTCCGCTTAGAAGGACGTAATCAATGTTTTTATATTTTTCTAAAGATAACTAATTATATAATAATTTACTCATTTTAAAATCTAGTAACTACAAAACTATGACACAATGGAAAGGTTACTTTAGTCTGGTGTCAAATAAAAAAAACGAATGACGTTTGAGCTTGATATTATTGGCAGGTATTTTTTTTTCGCGGATAGGTCGCAGACTACAACTCTATGCAGGCATAGTTGTTGATTTCGGTTATTTTCTTATATTTCTTTACATACAGAAATAGTTATTTACGATACAAGTGTGGAAGGTAGGTGATTTCAGACGAGTGTGATTTTTAGTCACGAGCGAGGTACGAGCGAGTGATTAAACAAACACGAGTCGGAAATCATCTTACACACGAGTTCCGTACAAAACTTTACTATGCATGTACGAGAAAATAGAAAATACTTTAATACTCACAAATACTGTTTACATTGAAAAAAAAAAGTATTTTGATTTGATTTATCCAACAAGAAGCCGTCGTTCACATTGTTTACTTCTTCAATAACATTTTACGGGTTGAAATTCATGATTCGTCCCTTTATCTCGCCATTATTTCAGCAGATTTGCACAAAACAACTTCAAAATAAACTAGACATCAATAAAAAATGGCGGAGTTATTTGTAAAGCGCGCTCGACATATCTACTACTGCGCATGTGCAAAAGTATTGTTTTAATATTCGTCTTATGTGAAAATGGCACAAGCGTGTACATTCAGCCAAATTTATTTAATGAATAACGATTTAAAGTTCGTTTATTAATCAAATTTTATATCTAATGTAATTAATGACGTGTTAAATGAATTAAATACCTAATGGAATATTGGTTTTATTGTACTTTTATACATGATAATAATCGGTATTTGACTTACTTATCAAACTTTTTGTAAATAATAAAACCTCTTTGTGTCAGGCTGTCAGATACGGCTATAAATTAAAAAAAAATTGAAAAGTAAAAAGCACTAGTGCGGAAAAGTAGTACTTTCCGCACAGTTTGAATGCCTAGAATACGCTCTTTTCGAGCACATGCATTGTAAAATAAATTCTAATATTTTTAGCATGTACACGACGCAAAGCTCGATCTATATAATATTTTGCACTTCTCATGCTCTAAAAGTTCAACTTTATGCTGTGCGTAGGCGACACAAAGTCGCTTTTTATGCTCTAGCTATAGCATAAAGTAAAATCGTCGTCGAATACCAAGGCAATGAGTCCAACAGCCACACGAACAACTTAAAATTTAGCTGACATTCATAGAATTAAATCTTTCTTTTATTTCGTTTCGTTAGTATACTAAGACCAAGGCAAAGATACCAACAGCCAAAGTACACAATAAAACTTCTTGAAATAAACTTGTAATTTTTATTTAGGAATTTATTACTTTTTTTATTTATTTTTTATTTTAGTAAATCAATATACTACATATTTAAACTACAACAATAATTTATCACAGATATAAAAAAACTAAATGTTTTTATAACTGAACATGTATGTTAACGACCTAAGTCAGGACATTCTGAAAAAATATTTCTTCCTCGCAATCGAAGTGAAAAGTAGAGAGTGTGCAACTCGTCCATAAAACGCATTAGTCCTATTTGTTATGAAAAAAAGCTGCACTTTGTGATGAAAGCAAGCCGTTTTGCACAGTGATAATATAGATTAAAATAAACGATTTCACTCGAGAAAACATTAGTTTCACCCCTTAGGAACAGAGATGGCGCCACTTATTCAAAAAAAGTTTTCAAAAATTCTAGATCCTGAACGGATACTCCGATTTCGACGAAAGAGGTGCCAATTGGCAGATTATTACCCAATTTAACATGAAAAAAATTAAAAACAGGTAGAAAATAATTTTAGATATCTAAAAAATAATAATTTGTGAAAAAAGTATTTAAAAGGAGGACCGGCAAAAGTATATGGAGGCTGGTCCAAGAACCAATAGCGACGTGACATATATCATTAGAAAGGTGCTTCAATATACTACAATAGTTACGATGGGAGCTCATTTCAAACCACTGTGTGAAAAAAGTTATGGCGATATAAAAAACTTATTTTCATAGGTGATTTTAAGCAATACAAATGAATCATTTCGTTTTCCATGACGTTGCAGTGCTAGTTAAAACGTGTTTGTGAGTAGTTCTGGGGGGTGCAGAGTGCAGGGTGAGGGTCATTCTCTACCAGAATGTAAAAAAAAGTTATGATTAATATATAGTTTATTGTTTTATTTTACACATTGTCACATCAAAAAAATTGCCTGCCGGTGCCCTGAAGGGCTGATGACGGCCAAAAAAGTTCTTCTTCGTCTTTCTCGGGGACCAGGGCGGTCTGCTCTGGGGTTTGGTACCCGGGCTTCTCCGCGACTACGTCAGCGGATGCCTCATCCATGGGCGGATTCTGTCGCCTCGTTGTCGTCTTGAGAGATGCGAAAACCTACCTCGTGGTCACTGGAACTTAATGTACACCGAGCCCAGCATGAAGCCAAGTCGGGTTTCACCCCTCCCCTCTTAGCACTCTCTTGCAGCGTCCAGTCAGCGTCAAGCTGCGCGGTTGTCGCGTCTGTGGGGAGTTCGAGTTGCCGAAACGACCCCTTTGGCGTCATTCCCTTGGCTATGTTTTATAGGCTGGGTACGGCCTTGCGCCTGCGCCGAGCCTGTCGGTTTCGACAACGCGCCTGGTTTCAAAGCCGTCGGTTTCCCAGCGGCCGTTCCACCCTGCGCGGACTGCTTCTTCCATGACAGCACTGTGGAAACCGCACCGTCACGGCGTGTCTTGTGTGGGGGCACTTAAGAACAGCCCCACCACGGTGTGTTTTTGATATCAGTGACTGGCGATCCCGTTCCAAAAATGTCACAGTGAAAAGTCATCGTGACTTTGTCACGCCTGTTACTCCTTTCACTGTATGATATTTATGACAAGTCACGGTCAGTCACGGTGCTGTAATTAACGTTACTTTTTTCACAGTGTTATTTCAACGTGACTATGTCACGTCTGTTACTCATATCACCTTATATGATATTGTCGCAGAGCTCTAGCTGGTTTTTAACTAAAAGAAATGAGGTAGAAATCAGCTAGAGGACATTCTGTTTTTTTTTTAAGTCAATACGAACACTGGCTAATTAGTTAATATCAAACATTCCCGTACCGAAAACCCCGAGGTATGAATATTACATTTATAACCGTGTTTTTGTTACACCGTTATCATTATCATACAAGTAATCCAAAATAACCTTCACACTTTTTTTACAGGCTTAGGACTGTCGCACATTAAAAGTAAAAATATGTACTTATGGGAATATTATTCAGGAATATGCGGCATTTAATTATTTTGGATCTAATTTATAAGTACAACGATTTGTATACGTACATTATTAACAAGAAACCTATTTACACATTGATACCTTTCACCTTTTACGCTATTTCACTCGCTCTCAGGCAGCAGGCGTCATCCGATGTTCGCAACTCCGAACACTTCCGAGTGAGCCCGATTAGAGCCGAGTTGAGTCACAGTACTCCCGCGCCACGTCACGCTCACGGCGTTTGTGATACTCGTAATCGTGATTTGAGTAACAGACTGCGCTAGGAACAGTGTAGGAACATATGTGATTTTGTAACGTTGTTACTTTGTGAAAAGTCACAGTGACAACTTTTGACGGCGATTCACTGTGACTTTGTCATCGTGACGTTATTTATCCCCCATGTCTAGAGTGGAGGCACTGCGGAGGCAGCACCGCCAAGATGCGTTGTGTGTGTTGGGGGGGCACTGTGTTACCAGCGACGCCGTGTGGTGTTGTGGTGCCTGTCTGGGCCGCTTTTGCGTCCCTAAAGCCACCTGAAGTGGTGGGCAGCACTGCAGAAACAGCACCGTCCGCCCTTTGTGATTGAGTAGAGGTGTCGCACAGAGGCACAGCATCAGCCGCACCGGCACCTGATGTAGGGGCGCCTTAGGGTTTCCCCTCCGGCACCATTGGGGTTTAGGATCCATGATCTTTGTCTTCATCTCTCGAGCTTCCCACCCGTCGTGGAGCCCGCACCTTTGGGGATGTTCCTTGAACCAGAACTACCCGAGAGATATAGACGCGGTTGGTTGGGTCTCATGCGTGACATCCGCTGCTGTTGCAGTGTGGCTGGGGAAAAAGATCCAAGTTCCTCCAGTTGCTCCACACGCCCTCGCTCCGTCAGCATGGCCGAGCCCCAATATCCTCCCGGAGGACCCTCGCGTCTCGCCTGCGGACCGTATCCCCCTCATCCATACGGTACGCGTGTCCGTTTCCCTGCAGTGGCTAGCTGCAGGGCCACCGTTTAGCCTGAAATCTGGACCAAAGGGGACGTGTTGTCTCACAATAGCATCAAACCCCGGCTAAGCTCGACTCAACCCCCAGGACTCCTTCATCCTTGCGTACGGCGCTTTACAGATCTTAGCCGACATGGCTAGCAAAATGATGTCAAAACCAGCATATTACTAGCAATGTCGCCCAGGGTGCTCCGTTGTAGCTGGTTTTATCCCTTTCGGGTTTTTAGGTCCTCGAGGGTTATCCCCAGCTTCCAACAGTAGGAGGCGATCTCGCTCACACCCCAAACAACACACAAACACGTTTTAACTAGCACTGTAACGTCATGGAATACGAAATAGTTCATTTTTATTGCTTAAAATCGTCTATGAAATTAGTTTTTTTTATATCGCCATAACTTTTTTCACACAGTGATTTGAAACAAGCTTCCTTAGTAACTATGGAAGTATATTGAAACACCTTTCTAATGATATATGTCACGTCGCTATTGGTTCTTGGACCATTTTGTCCGATCATCCTTTGTGATTTTTTGAAATTTTACTCGTAAAAATGTACATACATGGTACTTTTTTCTTTATTTATATTAATAAACAACTACTTTTACATTTACGGAAAAAAGCCGCATATCCTTAGCTCGTATAGTTCCAAAGTTATTGAAGAATACAGACATGGCGCCGCTGGGTCTAAAAATCTTACAAAAAATCTAAAACCTCAACGGATATTCCGATTTTGATAATTAAGGTGCTAATCGACAGATAATTACTTAAATTAGTTTCAAAAATAAAATTTAAATGAAAATAGGCCAAAAAGTAAAAATAATTACAAAAACCATACATTTTGAAAAAAAAAAATTTTTTGGAGCTTTTATGTAATTTCATATTAAAAAAATTATCAATATGGCTTTATTTTACTTATGTATATTATAACACCATTAATATACAGTATGTAACAGAACGAAAGGCAAAGAAAGAGACCCACCAATGTTTAGACCATAAATATGACTATGGTGCCTGGCTTATGGAAAATTAGCATCTTTTTACAGCAGTAGTACTGCAGGAGTGAAAAATAAACGATTATTTTATAACATCCTGTATTCATTATTTACAATCTTATCAATCACAACTAATAAAATGACATAAGTGCCATAAATGCCAGCTGATAATACCAATAACCAATATCCAATAGCTGCTCTTCCTCTCTCACGTGAAGTCGTTGACACTTGACGCCCTCCTCGATTAATTGGTACCGGCGCTTTGTTATTTCGTATACAGATAATCGCATTGACGATCACACGCGCGTTGTTGGGTTGCCTTCGTGCGGGAAACCTCTCCGCGCACAGACGAAGAGCGGCATTCCCGTTACTCCTACTTTCTTCGTAAACAAGGATCATATGCACAAATTCCTCCACAGAAAAGTTTAAAGGCATTATCAGTATTTTTCAGTTAAATTTCTACCTAGATTTTATCTGACACACGAACGTCAAACCTCGACTTGAAGTTTAAATTTAAAGAAAAAAGTCCTAAAAAGCGATTTAACCTAACCTCTTTCAAAATAATAATTACAATGTGACAAATCTAAAATGTCAAAGTGAACTGAAGTGAACTACAATGTTATGAGAATTCCCTGTAATACCTAAATAATTTATGTTCTAAGTGATGATTACAGTAAGTGGTTAGTGTTTCTTACAAGGCATATGTGGTAGTGCGGTCATAGTTGAAATTGCAATAATCTGATATGATGATTAGTTTGTTTACGTTAATAAACTGACATCTTAGTTTCTACAGGATGTTATGAGAATCTTTAACCGACTGCAAATAAGAGGACCTAAAGTCATGTTGAGATTGAGCAAATTCACAAAAACTACTGAAATTTAATACTATGAGTATGCTATTACAACATACTCCACTTAACCATCAACCAGCTTTCAGCTTTGCTTTTCGTTCTGATACAGACTGTATACTAATATTTTACTATAGGGTGCCGGTGCGATGTTGCCGCCGCACGTGGAACTTATGTAGGTACAAGTATTTAGAAAAGTTATATTCTCCCGTTTCGAAGGTACTGATTACCCTGGAAATATAACCACAATTGAAAGTACAAATAATAATCATCACAAGTAGCACACAACACACTTACTTCCCTTATACAGCTTAAATTAGAGTTTTAACGGGTGAATAGGCTCTTATACAACCTGTTTGCTAATATCACAAGTGTATTTTACTTACTTTAAGTTTTATTTTTACTAAACTTTGCATTGTAACGTGCAAGTTAGGCCATTGCTTCGGCTGCAACAACGCATTTTGCCACGATTTTCACCCATAATTACTGTTCTATTGTCGATGGCACCTGCAACCTGCTTCTAACGCCATCCCACTCCCAAAAAGAAAGGACTTGGGACAGGATATATATCCAATGGCTCATGTGAAACGGTTACTTACGGGCCATTTTTGTTTCTTTTTTTTTGGGGTGTGTTTACATAAATAATGTCATTCATTATTATAACAAAAATGATTATTTACCGCAATTTAGTCCCGTTTTATTATTTTAATATAATGTGTGAAAATCGTGTAAGATTCAATCACTATATTAATGTCATTCATTGGTTGTAAATTAATCGTAACGTTGTTGGTCCCAGATTCACATGCAGGCTATACGATGCTCCAACAGAGCATATATTATTACTGTTAAAAGTAAGTAAGTAAACGCTTTATTGTACACAAAAACAGTTAAAAAATACATCTATTACAATTAACATATAGGTACAAAGGCGAACTTATCCCTATAAGGGATCTCTTCCAGTTAACCTTTGAGCAGTTGAGTGAGTACGAGAAGAAGATAGACAAACTAACACCGTGTACAAAAAGGTATTAAAAATAATAAGACTACTAATAATTACACATATAAACTATTAATACATACATACATATATACATACATGCATACATATATATAATGTAATATAAATATACACATAAATATAAATACATTGTAGATCCAATTCACAAGTCATTGGAAAGCCATAACTTCTTAAGATTCGTCTTGAGTGATGCTACAGATGGAGACTTCCTAAGGGACAGTGGCAATTCGTTCCACAACTTCACAGCGCTTACTGTGAAAGATTTGGCGTACGTACGCGTCTTGTTAGACGGTACAGCCAGAGTGAGATTGGCAGACGACCGCAAGCGGTGACCACTGCCATCGGCCATATATTTAAACCTTTCACTGAGGTAAGGAGGTGAAGCAGGGTTGTAGAGAACATTAAAAAGCAATGACAGGACATGCAGGTCTCTACGCTGACGTATTGGCAGCCAACCCAGCTGCGCTCTAAAGGCGGACACGTGATCGTATTTGCGCAGTCCGAAAACATATTTTATGCACACATTTTGTAAGCGCTCGAGCTTGTCAAGTAGTTCCTCTTTGAGATTCGTCATAGCAATGTCACCATAATCCAGAAGGGGCAGCAAGAGTGAACTGGCAAGAGTAAGCTTGGTGGACATAGGAAGGAAGTTCTGCAGGCGCCTAAGTGAGTGAAGAGATGCGAAGAGCTTCCGGCTGACCTCCGAGATATGCGGAGACCAAGACAATGTCTGGTCCATGATGATACCTAAATTCCTAACAGTAGAGGAAAGAGGGATAGGAATCCCACCAAAAAGAATATCAGGCACCACCATTTCCGCCAGCTTGTTCACAAAGTGAGGACTACCGATGACAATTGCTTGCGATTTTTGTGCGTTTACGTTTAAACCAAAATTATTAGCCCAGCTGTGAATAGATTCTAAATCTGCATTGATTTGATCAATAAGCTATGGCAGATCCTCAATACTAGCCGCTGCATAGATCTGCAGGTCATCTGCATAAAGATGGAACGAAGATCTTAGGCACTCTGTGATCCCACCAATGAAAATCGAAAAGAGAAGAGGAGAAAGGACCCCCCCTTGAGGGACACCAGCGGAAAGTTCACGCCATTCCGACATTTTGTCGTCGACCCTAACCCGCTGGCGTCGACCAAAGAGGTAGTCGTGAAACCAAGATAAGGATGATTGAGACACATTTAGTGAGCGAAGTATGCCGAGAAGGATATCAAAATCTACCGTATTAAAAGCGCTACTGAAGTCAAGAAGAACGAGGACTGTAAGTTTTTTGTGTTCGATATTAAGACGAATGTCATCAGTGACTTTAACCAAAGCAGTAACTGTGCTATGCCCGGGGCGAAAACCAGATTGGAAAGGATTGAATAATGTATACCTATTAAGATGAGACAGGAGACGGCGATTGACAAAGTGTTCAATT
This sequence comes from Apotomis turbidana, assembly GCA_905147355.2. Lineage (NCBI taxonomy): Eukaryota > Metazoa > Arthropoda > Insecta > Lepidoptera > Tortricidae > Apotomis > Apotomis turbidana. The sequence goes on along the minus strand of LR990297.1, from coordinate 6,865,702 downwards.
ATTTTGGACAAAACTGGGAGTATGGAAATAGGGCGATATTGCGAAAATTCAGTAGGATTGGGTTTTTTCGGGAGAGGAATTACATGAGCAAGTTTCCAAGAGGAAGGAAACGTGCCCGAGGAAAATGAAAAATTTATAATATTAGAAAGGAACGGGGCAATGGAATCCGCTACGAGCATAAGCATGTCCACACTGAGGCTATCCTCACCGACGGCCTTCGTCTTAATAGTTTTCAGAAAAGCAAGTGTCTCTTGCGGAGAAATTTTACCAAGTTCAAAGGGAGGAGAATCGGGGAGTGTAGTATTGGCAAGAAGTGATAGTGTTGATTGTTTAATGGAAGGGTGGAGAGTAACCGGAGAAGTACTAAAGTGCATATTGATGGCGTCTAGGTCGAGAGCGCAAGAAGAATTATGTTGAGCTTTGCCTACTCCCAATGACTTCAGAAATTTCCACAGCTTAGCAGGAGGACAGTCTTCGATACAATTGTGGATATGGCGGCGTCTGGCATCCCTACAGATCTTATTGCAGCGGTTTCGTAAAGAAATGTATGCCTGTTGGTAATCAGCGTTTTGCCGTGATTTTACACGCGCCCGGTCCCTTTTAGCCATGAGTTGTTTAATATCCGGCGTAAGCCACGGAGCAGGGAGGTGCTTTACACGCGTCGGTTTCAAAGGAGCGTGTTTGTCAAAAATCGCAAGCAATATGCCATTGAAAGCCTGCACCTTCAGGTCAATGTCATCCAGAAGCTCAACGCTACGCCAATCAGCACATGAAATATCATCACAAAGCGCCTGGGTATCGACATCATGAAGGTTCCTACGCATAATGACCTTATGTCTCCTTTTCGGGGGACAAATATTAAAAGAAGCGTAAATAAGGTCATGGTTGGAGAAACCAGCAGCATTAAATTGACCATGGAATGAAACTAAATCCGGAGAAGAAGTTAAAATGAGATCTAAGAGCGAGGGAGGGCCATTATGCGGAAAATGTGTGGGGCTAAGAGATAAAACACTCAGGTTTAAAGAAGTAGCTAGAGAGTGGAGTTTTGAGGAACGAAAATCATTTTTGAGGAGACATGTGTTAAAATCGCCCATGATAATACTATGGTCAAACTGTGGGCCTAAATCAGAGAAAGTACTGTACAGCGAATCAAAATAATTAACATTAGAGGACGGGCTGTAAAAAACGCCCAGAAGAACTTTAGAATGATGCAAAGTGACATCTAAAAAAAGATACTCGGGAGCGTTTGAGTACACTGTCGGTGACTGAGAAACTACTTGACAAGCAATATTGCTTCTTATGTAAATGGCAACACCTCCGCCACGAACGGTTTCCGTTCCGCCATCTTTAGTGCCTGTCCTGTCATTGCGAATTAGACGAAAACCGGGTAAAGGATACAGAGTAGATGGAAGAGTAGGCTTTAGCCATGACTCTGAAATAAGAATAGCGTGAATATTTTTATTAGTGCTGAAAGCGAATCGAAAAGATCTGTTTAAACTAAAAAACACTAAACTAAACGAGCTTCTGAGATACCTTCTATCTATTTCAGCTGCCATTGAATACCGTTTCATGCAAACCAAATGTGGGTTCACGTTTTAATTTGGAAATATCGAGTCCCAAGTCCTTCTTTTTGGGAATAAAACGGCTTGAACATTATGGATACTGTTCGGAGTTTCTTTGCGAGATCGAATCAGAAATGAAGAGATCCGTAGAAGAACCAGGGTAACCGACATAGCCCGAAGGATAGCAAAACTTAAGTGGCAATGGGCAGGGCACATTGCTCGTAAAGACGTCGGCCGTTGGGGCCATCGAGTTCTTGAGTGGCAACCACGCACCGGACGACGCAGTGTGGGTAGGCCCCCCACAAGGTGGACTGATGACCTGGTGAAGATCGCTGGAGTCCGCTGGATGCGGGAGGTGCAGGACCGGTCATGGTGGCGTTCTCTGGGGGAGGTCTATGTCCAGCAGTGGACGTCTTTTGGCTGATAATGATGATGATGATGATAAATTGCTCGTTTAATAAAAAAAACGCATATCAAGAACTTGTACAGTTCCAAAGTTATTGAAGATTTTATTATAGGGTGCCGGTGCGATGTTGCCGCTGCACGTGCGACTTATGTACAATGTACATGTATGTATCAAGAAAAGTTATATTCTCCCGTTGCGAAGGTACTGATTACCCTGAAAATATAACCACAATTGAAAGTACAAATAATAATCATCACAAGTAGCACACAACACGCTTATATCCCTTATACTTACCTACAGCTTAAATTAGAGTTTTAACGGGTGAATAGGCTCAACCTGTTTGCTAATATCACAAGTATATTGCTGCTGTTTATTATATGCTGTTATTTATTAATCAATCAATTAATAGTGTTATAATATACATAAGTAAAATAAAGCCATACCTACATTTATAATATTTTTGTATGAAATTACATAATATCCCCAAAAAAATATTTCTTTTTTCAAAATGTATGTTTGTATTTTATTACATTTTGCGTATTTGAAATTTTATTTTATTTTTAAAACTAATTTAAGTAATTTTCTGTCGATTAGCACCTTAATTATCAAAATCGGAATATCCGTTGAGGTTTTAGATTTTTTGTAAGATTTTTAGACCCAGCGGCGCCACGTCTGTATTCTTCAATAACTTTGGAACTATACGAGCTAATCATATGCGGTTTTTTTTTTCGTAAATGTAAAATTAGTTGTATATTAATAGAAATGAAGCAAAAAGTACCATGTATATATATTTTAACGAGTTAAATTCCAAAAAATCACAAATATTAAATTGTTTTTTCACAAATTATTATTTTTTAGGTATCTAAAATTATTTTCTACCTCTTTCGTCAAAATCGGAGTATCCGTTCAGGATTTAGGTTTTTTTAAACTTTTTTTGAATAAGTGGCGCCATCTCTGATCCTAAGCGGTGAAACTAATTTCTCCTCGAGTGAAATCGTTTATTTTGGTCTAAATTATCACTGTGCAAAACGGCTTGCTTCCATCACAAAGTGCAGCTTCCGGGCCAAAACCGTCCATAACAAGTAAGACTACATTTTACACTCAACTTTATATTCATCCTCGCTCGCAAGCTCGCTCGGATGGATAACCGTCTCGTGTAAAATAGTGCGTTTTATGCACTTGTTGTACAATCTACTATTCGACCTGATAGAAATATAAAAGGCTCTGAATCACTCCTGTGGCGTGGAGATAATCCCATTAGCGGGTTATACTCCCACACAAAGACCGACTCACTGGTAGTGAGTGCTAATCAGCCAACAGTTCAAGTCATGATTGTAAAAAAACAATATGCGCCGCGACCAGGGGACCTATGAGGAGGTTGGTTATATCACAAAGCATCCAACACGTTATCACATATAATGCGAGTGTGAGTCACAGATGCTTTGTCACTCATTCATCATGGGCCCCAAGAGCCAGTCATAACTATTAGGTATGATGATTGGTGTTAAATTCTATAGCGTACAGTGGTTATATAAATAGAACTTATTATGTCATCAAATAACAGCAAATTTGAATTTACGAATCTTCATACAACAAAACAACAATTATTGTATAACAATCATGGCCTTGAACGCACTTTTTAAGGGCCAAAATGGTATTTGATACATCGCATTATCACTTATTTCATTAGACAAATATGTCGTTTGACCGTATGTTAATTTAATGACGTGTTGTGTTTGTGTTGTGAAACAAAATTACGTTTTACCAAGAATACTTATGTATTTTTTTTGCATTTGTCGGTAAATCTTGATGAGAGCTGTGTTGCGTTAAAATTTTAATGTTTGGTAAGCATTACTTTTATTTTCAATTCTGCAAAAGTAGTGAAGAAAGCAATGATTATGATGACAACATTCAAAAAAATTGTATCGATCTTATTTAAATCGGACATAAATAAAGTAGCAACACAAACAACCGATAACATACAAGTTCTCAGGCGGCTTTGGCGAAGTTCAAAACAGCGAACCCTGAATAGTTTATAGGTAGCCATTTGTTCGATGACGATACGACGTTCGAATTTCGAACATCTGAGTACTCATTACTCGTAATAATTCATAAACCACTTTTTTGATTGGCGCCGTGGTTAAGCAACTGCCTACTGAGCCGGCGGCGGTCCTGGGTTCGAATCCCGGCAAGGGCATATATTTGTGGGATGAACTCGAATATTTGTGCCTGGGTCATGGATGTTATTTGTATTTAAGTACGTAAATATTTATTTATATAAGTATGTTTATCGTCGTCTAGTGTCCATAACACAAGCCTACTAGCTTACTGTGGGACTGTATTGATTTGTGTGAGGTTGTCCGATATTTATTATTATTTATTTTATGGAGTTTGATCGGTCATTTTGTCACGATGAGCAAATAGTATAGACTTAAATAAAATCATACCACAAAATCACATTACTTTTATAATAAGGCCATGGTACATTTAAACTCAAGGAAAGATTCAAGGAAGTAGGCCAATAGGATGGAGTCCGGTGCGCTGGACCGATCAGATTCGAGACACAACGGTCACCAAGTTTCCCGACGCCATGCGGTCTGCAGTAGATCATCATCATCATCATCATCTCAGCCACAGGACGTCCACTGCTGAACATAGGCCTCCCGTTTGGACTTCCATATATACCGGTTGGAAGCGACCTGCATCCAGCGACTTCCGGCGACCTTTATAAGGTCATCTGTCCATCTTGTAGGTGGACGTCCCACGCTACGCTTGCTGGTCCGAGGTCTCCACTCGAGCACTTTACGGCCCCATCGGCCATCTGCTCTGCGTGCTATGTGGCCTGCCCATTGCCACTTCAACTGGCTAATCCGGTGAGCTATATCGGTCACTTTAGTTCGTCTACGGATTTCCTCATTTCTGATTCGATCACGTAGAGACACCCCGAGCATAGCCCTCTCCATTGCTCGCTAAGCGACTTTGAGCTTTGAGATGAGGCCGATAGTGAAAGACCACGTTTCGGTGCCGTAAGTCATCACTGGTAACACACATACTGCAGTGGATACAGAACAGTAATAAGCGGAAAGCGATCGTCCGAAGAGTAATACATATTGGTCACGACCCTCAGCAATGAGGAATACGACACAAGAAGAGGAGACATTTAAACTCATTCTGCTTTAGGTCTGCCAATGGCTTTAGCCGATCTGAGGATTGGCTCTATGATTAAATGAAGCGAAAACAATGAGGCTTTAATTTAAAGAGAGTTCCGTGCAGGAGAAGACGAGCCACAGACTAAAATAGAAGATTCATTTTATTTAATTTTTACTCAATTATGCGAGTTTTGTAAAAATCAAGTACCTAATCGCTGCAACAGTAAAACCGGCCAAGAGCATGTCGCGCCACGCTCAGTGTAGGGTTCCGTAGTTGCTCATCCTTCACAATAGACTACGAGAAAAATATCAAGCTCTATAAAAAGGTCGTAAACGCCAAAGTAATTGTAATTACTTATTACCTTCTGGAAGTCAACTTACGTCTTTTTAAGAAAATTATGAAATTCTACGATAACTCAAAAACGGTCGGCCGATTTTGTTCATTGAAAGTACTTATAAGGCCTCATTTTCATGATTTTTTCCATAATTTTTTGACCCGTGGTTGAAAAGTTAGAGGACACAATTTTTTTTATTTTCGGAGCGAATATTTACAAAACTGCTGACTTTCTCAAAAATAGTAGTTTTTGATACAAGTGTGGAAAGTATGTCATTTTGAACGAGTCCCGAGGAGTCTTGGCCTGAGCCGCAAGGCGAGGGTCAAGACTCGGGACGAGTTAAAATGACACTTCCACACGTGTACCAAACAACGTTTTTTAATATATTTGCGAAAAATTGCAATAATAAAAAATTAAAACAGTAATTGAAAGGTGCAATTATATTTATTTCTGTATGATAAAAATTAAGAGTACATACCTACAATTTTTAGAGCAATTGTCAAGGGTCGCATTTAAGGCCTTTGCTGGTAAGTTTAAAGTTTTATTCAATTTGTTAATAATTCTCTTTTTCTCGTTTCCAGCCAATAAAATGTTCATAGACGGCCATGTAATTTTTCTTTCGATTTTCCGGGTAAAATACTCTCACTTGCAATTTTTGCCTTGGCTCGTATACGAGTATAGGGCGGTGTTAAATCTATTCTGGTAACATCAGAATCCATAATTTTCTATCAAAAACTCTTATTTTATAAATCTTACGTGTCATTTACACATAATTAAAACAATCTTGAATGAAAAAGAAAGTTTTACTTTTAATTGTAATATTTTTTTTCCAGATGGCGTCGGCTGTCATCATTCAGCCAAATCAAAAGAAATTGTTTAAATATTTCAGAAGAGATATGATAATTTTACACAGTAATTCAATGATTCCAAACAATAGATATCGTGAATCTGTTTTTAGTTCTTTACGTTTCATATAATTGTAAATAAATATATTATTTAATACACAAAAATAGCGATTATTCATAATTATTATGAATTTATAAAGCAGCGCGTGGGTCACGCTTAATACTGTATTTTCTAATCTGTGACAATACTTTTCTTTTTAATTTTTTTTAGGTCACGCATAATACTCATTTGCTCATTAAATAATAGTCACTCAAACAAATTATTAACACCGTTTTTGAGTTTTTTTTAATAGATAACCCTTTGATTGATCCAATATGCAATTTAAATATTTTAAGCATAATTATGAGATATACACCTGCAATGCTGCATGACGTAATAAATAAAGTCAGAAAGTGATTGACCTTTGTTTGGATGTATGAGGTATGACGTGTTAGTACAACAGAAAATTAAAAAAATTTGAAAAGTAAAAAGCACTAGTTCGAAATAACCAACTTTTCGCACGATTTGCAGCTACGAAAAGTACCACTTTTTGAGCAACTGTATTAAAAAATAATGTTTCGAGACCCCTATTATTTGAAAAAGACCTATTCAACGACACCCCACACACTAGTGCTGGAACGAAATAAAAATCATCCCTTACTTTAGGTGTTCGAGAGGTACCGAAAAAAAATTTTTTTTTTAGTTTTTTATTTGACCGTTTTGTCGGCGTGATACATACACATACTCATACCAAATTTCAGCTTTCTAGTACTAATGATCACAGAGCTAAACCGCGGACGGACAGACGGACAGACGGACATGGCGAAACTATAAGGGTTCCTAGTTGACTACGGAACCCTAAAAACCATAGACTTAGAAAATGCCGATTAGCATAAGTTAACTGAATAATCTAGAATTTATACCTAAAATAATACTCGTAAATTAACAACTTTTTTTTTTCGCCAGGCCTCCCTTCGATATTATCAAATAAGGGATACAAAAAATATTTTACCATATTTTTAAATTTTCGAAAATATTCCAAGGAATTATTTAAAATCCATTTCAAAAGTTCCTCGTTCTAAATTAAAAGAGCGTAAGCGACAAGTAATTTGGTCACAGTCACAGACAACCGGTTGTCTGTGGGTCACGGTGCAGAAAGTCCTACAGTCAGAGTACTTCTAAGGCGGATTTAGTATGATACGGAACTAGTCCGTATGACCAAATAAAAATAATAGTTTTGGTTTCTGTGATAATAACGTACTTAACGAAATTAGTAAACTTATCACTATTCATTTATTTATTTCTATTTGGTTGAAAATTTTAAATGTTGTCAATTAAACTATGACAGCTATAGAATAACTGAAAGGTTAATCGAAGTTCGAAAGGGCGACCCGCGCGCACCAACGATATGGTACGGCAGAACATTAATAGTAGTTTTTGATACAAGTGTGGAAAGTATGTCATTTTGAACGAGTCCCGAGGAGTCTTGGCCTGAGCCGCAAGGCGAGGGTCAAGACTCGGGACGAGTTAAAATGACACTTCCACACGTGTACCAAACAACGTTTTTTAATACATTTGCGAAAAATTGCAATAATACAAATTTAAAACAGTAATTGAAAGGGGCAATTATATTTATTTCTGTATGATAAAAATTAAGAGTACATACCTACAATTTTTAGAGCAATTGTCAAGGGTCGCATTTAAGCCCTTTGCTGGTAAGTTTAAAGTTTTATTCAATTTGTTAATAATTCTCTTTTTCTCGTTTCCAGCCAATAAAATGTTCATAGACGGCAATTAATTTTACTTTCGATTTTGCGGGTAAAATACTCTCACTTGCAATTTTTGCCTTGGCTCGTATACGAGTATAGGGCGGTGTTAAATCTATTCTGGTAACATCAGAATCCATCATTTTCTATCAAAAACTCTTATTTTATAAATCTTACGTGTCATTTACACATAATTAAAACAATCTTGAATGAAAAAGAAAGTTTTACTTTTAATTGTAATATTTTTTTTCAAGATGGCGTCGGCTGTCATCATTCAGCCAAATCAAAAGAAAATGTTTTAATATTTCAGAAGAGATATGTATATATGTTACACAGTAATTCAATGATTCCAGACAATAAACATCGTGAATCTGTTTTTAGTTCTTTACGTTTCATATAATTGTAAATAAATATATTATTTAATACACAAAAATAGCGATTATTCATAATTATTATGAATTTATAAAGCAGCGCGTGGGTCACGCTTAATACTGTATTTTCTAATCTGTGACAATACTTTTCTTTTTAATTTTTTTAGGTCACGCATAATACTCATTTGGTCATTAAATAATAGTCACTCAAACAAATTATTAACACCGTTTTTGAGTTATTTTTAATAGATAACCCTTCGATTGGTCCAATATGCAATTTAAATATTTTAAGCATAATTATGAGATATACACCTGCAATGCTGCATGACGTAATAAATAAAGTCTGAAAGTGATTGACCTTTGTTTGGATGCATGAGGTATGACGTGTTAGTACAACAGAAAATTAAAAAAATTTGAGAAGTAAAAAGCACTAGTTCGAAATAACCAACTTTTCGCACGATTTGCAGCTACGAAAAGTACCACTTTTTGAGCAACTGTATTAAAAAGTAGGTATCAACACGGCGGCCACCGTGGCTACTTATTATTTCGGGTTTCGAACTTAAAATCCCTATGATACAGTACAAACATTACAATATTAATACTTTTGTTCTTTTTTGTGTATTAATATTTATTGTCTTCTCAAGTTTCAAATGCTAGGCGGCGCTGCAGTGCTTGACATACAATTTTGAATTTAGTGTGCAGATTGTTTATGTGTGTTACCTCCAGAGATATGATGTTACCTCGCGCTCAGGTTTTGACAGATTTTTTTTAATTGGAAATATACGGTGAATACGCCTCCGGTTGGTTTAAATCTTTAAGGTTTAAATGGCTGATATGTACTTACTTATTTGTTTACATTGTCATCCACTACAGCTACGCAATTTTGGAAAAGCGTAATTAACTAAAATAATCTACATAGTTATTGAACCCGCTCACAAAATTTCTCTAGAATCTGATGAGAAGTGCGACTTGTAAGCAAGAACAGGACATCCAAACATCTGAAATTCGGACGCATTTTTTTTTTCTCTAAGCTGACGGAGACACTTCGCTCGGTCGGTCAATAAGCAAGATACATAGACGTAAAACAAGTAGATAGCAAGTAGTCAGTAAGCCCTACCCAAATCTCAAAATTTTGATAATTCATACATACTTTGCTATATAATTCTCCTTTGTTAACCGCACTCGCAGATGAGTGTTTCTAAAAAAGTTGTCCACTTTCTTGAAAAGAAATTGTCCCTTCATGAAAAACGTTTATAAAAATATTAAATTTCCTGACGCAATTTTAATACAAAAAACAAGTAATCTTATAATTTAATACATCCATAAACTGGTTTAATACCTATTTTTTTTTACTTTGGAGACTTAAAATAGCGAGTTAAATGTATTGTTTTGATGTAAGTATATAAAAAAAGATTGCTACACAAAATTTCCTCACAACAATTTCGTGACTATTTCTTGACGTCCAAAATTTCTTGACAATATATTTTAATAAACGTTTTTCATGAAGGGACAATTTATTTTCAAGAAAGTGGACAACTTTTTGAGAAACACTCCAATGGCCAAGACAGGCTCAGCCTAAAGTCTGCTCACTGATGGATAATCTTGAAATGTAAACACCTGTATTTTATCACATTGATACAAAGATCAAAGCTCAAAGAAAATTTTTAATGGAGGGAGTCGAACCCGGTACCTCTGGATTTCCGGTTAACCTTTCCGCCACCCTAACTCCCAAGCAACCTTTTGAATTTCTCCGTATGCTTTGTGTGTCGATCTTTGCATTGTTTATTTGAAAGGCTTGACACTGCCTACTTACTATTACTTTTCTGTACTTTTCAGCAGATTTTTGTAAATGAATGATTTTGTATTTTTGTGCCATGCAGTAATCGGATTATTTTCGGTTTTACCTTCATTATCAAAATTTTAATCAGTTTAGGCTGGAAACCATGACTGAAGCGGATTAACAGATTGTCAGTAGCAATTTGTTGATAAGGATTAAAGTGGTACTTGATTATGCTACGTAGTTTAACAAATGTGTATAGATACATATTATATTTCTAGTGTGACGTTAAGTAATCCATTGGACTAGGCTAATGATGGATATAAAAATTGATATAATTTCATAAGATATAACATTTGATATACTGTTCCATTTGATATAATAACAACAACAACCATAATTTCATTGCTTCGGGGAATCGAACCCAGGACTCCCGGCTCAGTAGGCAGATGTACTACGAACTGCGCCAATCGCGTCGTCAAAATGATACGAATGTTAACGTAATGAGCTAGAGTTGTGCGTAACCTATCTGGAACACAAATTTTTGTTTCTGATCTGTGGTAACGTTTCGCCATATTTTCATTTGTCCGAAAGCCATATTTTTCCAAAACTGTTAGCGAGGAAATGCTGCCAGCATTTTCGGTACCATGCCGCAGGGGAGTAATTTTTTGAATCTTTTTTAGTTTATTTTAATTTTAGGTTTTTTGTACATAGTTGTTAGTAGTATTTAAGCTTTTTATTTACTGTTTCTTTGTTTTTCCTTTTTTGAAATAAATAAATATATTATTGAAAAAAAAACTGTTAGTATATCAGAATAATTATAAAACAAGCCGAACCTAAGCTATTGGGTTCTTTAAAACGATGTTTATTAAATCCTGAAAATATTACGGGTTTCAGGAAAAATATACTTTCGGACAAATAAATAAATAAATAAATATTAAGGGACAATCATCGCAAATCGACCTAGTCCCAAACTAAGCCAAGCTTGTACTATGGGTACTAGACGACGATATACATAATATATAAATACATATATAGATAACATCCATGACCCAAGAACAAATATTTGCCCCGGCCGAGATTCGAACCCGGGACCGCCGACTCAGTAGGCAGGTGTCTACAAACCGAGCCAAACGCGTCGTCAAATGAAAATTTGGCGAAACGTTATACCTAGAAGGGAAACAATTTTTCGGAGTTATATGATATCGTTGGCATCTTTACAACATAGCCTAATCACGCCGTACTTTAAAGTGATTTCAATACGCTTTAACCCCTGTCAAAAAAAGAGAGAATCGATAAAACATAGAATCGATAAAAAAAAAGCAAAAAAAAGATTCTATAAAAATATTGAAAAAAGAGAGGTTTTATAAGTTTAATATGTCTATCTGTGTCTGACTGTGCTCCCAAACGCGTGAACCGATTTGCGACGCTCTATCTGTCGATATGGTTCTTAGGCCTGTTTGGTGGAAATAGACGAATATCCAAGATTTATTTTTTTGTAGTCACAGGATTTCAGCCAATGTATTAAAACGTAACAAATCCTACTAATAATCCTACTTTAATGAAAACTAGCCTAAAAAACGTAGTTTCAACGGCCGCAGGGATATTGGTCTGAAAAAGTAAGGCACTTTCCATAAAAAATCCCTTTGCTGGTGTATTATTTAGCCCAAACGGCATTTAAAGCCACTTTATTTGACATTTGAAAGACAGAACGACCAACTCATCTAGGAGCTCTCTGTGAGCTATAAGTTCCTAGAATACGCGAGTATGTTTAGAAAATTTTCTTAATAAAATAATTAATTTTCTTAATTTTCTTTTTTTCTTTTCATTGTAAAATGCATTGATAAACTTAACCAACTTTTTAAAGTGAATAATACTTCCCTGAGTTCTGGATAATAACATAGCTATATCATGCTCTCATTGCGTGCCGTCAAAAAGAAGTTGAAAGAAACCAGTTGCCGCGTCAAATTTTGTCAATATTGAGTAGTTTTGAAACAAAAAATATCGATGAAAAATTCAAACTGTAGGTTTCATATATTTACCTACCAGTAAATCACAATATTTTATAACTAGTATCATTGATTATATGTTATGAAACATGTTTGATCATGGAGAAAAATGTCTTATTTTCGAACGGATAAGGAGCCTTTAAACTATCTACAAAAAATCTATTTAGGTACTCATCAAAACTCATAAAATTTCTTCAAAATCTGTTGAGGAATGTGAAATCTAGATGAGAACACTAGAAGATAATAAAATAACAATGGCCTTGCATGTAATTGTACACGTAGCACGTATATGAGGTCTTCATCTACGTTTACTTTAATAAGTAATACACAGAAAGAAATAAATTCAAATATCGAATGTCTATTTAAGTACAACCTCATACGAGTTCCTTAACTAACAAGTGTGAAAACTCAACAATTTTCTTAAAAAAGTTACGGTCTAGGGGTGTACACTGAAAGTTCACGATCCGATCATCAGTACAGTCGCATCTTTGGCACAGGACGGGCGCTAACGCTCGGGCGTCACGGTATCGTCTAGTGGAAAAGTATTGGAGCAAAACTTGTGGAATTCGAAGTGGCTAGTGAAGTTTTAGTGCAGTTCTTGTGAAGTTTTTTCTGTTTTTTCGGAAGACGGATTTCTGGTAAATATGCTTTTAGTTTTATTTCTACGCATTTTGCAAAGTTTTAGAGGCGAAGTTTGGAATGTCAAAGGTGTGTTTATTTTTATTGTACAGGTTTTGCATAAAATTTCAATACAAATGAGGTAATCAGTGTCATTTATGTACGTGTTTGCGTAGCCGCTTACTGATGCGAAATTAATATCGTATTGATAGTGAATTGTTTATACATATAGTTACACATATGTAAGCATTACAGTAATCAGTAGTATAGGCAACACTTGAAATAGATAATAGAAATATTTATTAATCGAATAAGAATGTTGAATTGAAGAGTTAGTAGTTTAATGAAAACTTTCCTTTTTAATTTAATATATCGTATCTTACGGTAACCATACAATACAATACACCACAGCATTTTTTTATTGCATTCTTACAATAAAAATATAAATGAGACCTTGAATAAGTGGATCCATTATGTTTATTAAAAATAAAGAATACTGATTTTAATGTTGGTATTTTTTTTATAAATATGTGAAAAGGAAAATATTTAAGAAAATAGGTAAATAGATGAGCAAATTTTAATATAAAACATACATGTCTCGCACTCTTAAGAATATAGTTTCAAGTACAGACAAAATATAATCGATTTAGTTTATATTCTGTTACTAATAAAGTATACCGTGCTTAATTAAATTTGTGCGTTACATATAATTATAAAAATAGATAATTATTAAATTTTTAATGCATCAATAGTGAACTTCATAATTATGATAATTACCTTATTTATACGTTTTTTGAGCCATATTTACCCAAATTTATTTAAAAAAAAAACATATGACGCGGTTATACCGGGATCATTTACTTTATGTAAACAGTGAATCATTAATCATGAACTGTGACAACATGGTAGTATATGACAACTTTTGTGTTTTGGTAATACATACACATTCTAAACAAATAAATAAAAATGTAAAGAATTGATTTCAAAATATCGCACTCTCGTATTTATTTTTTATATTCAAAAAAGGTGCAAAGAATTACAGTAATAAAGTAGGTACCTACTGTGAACCAAAAAAAAGCACATATACGTAGAAAAGACATAACTGCGAAATGTTGGTATCAGTACCTATAGGTACACCTTTTCCAGTAAAGCTCGATATCTAGGTAGTAAAAGTGGAGAATCAAACATAACATAACATTTGAATTTGGAAATTCTATACCTAATAACAAATTAACTTGAATACCAACAACCGATTAAAACAATGAAACATTTTTGAATTTTGAATGCCCAAATCAACAATTGACATCCGATTTCACGAAGGCATGCAGAACAACGCCGTTAAAAATAAAACATTTAAATTGGAATTTCTATAATAACAAATTAACTTGAATACCAACAACCGATTAAAACAATGAAACATTTTTGAATTTAGATTCCCGAATAAACAATTGACATCCGATTTCACGAAGGCATGCAGAACAACCCGTTAATAATAAAACATTTAAATTGTTGAATTCGGAATATAAAAAGAAACAGATAACACACAATTTTACGACTGGTATCTATGGCATTATTTGATGCGATGTTGTTGAAGATCCGAGGTTGATTCAGCGTTATCAAGTGACCCCGGCATTGAAGTCAAGTTTGCTCAATTTGTTAATACATAGCGTTCAGTCGGGCGGTCAAACACAGCCAATGTACATATTGGGATTTTACGATAATCTAAATATTATTAGAACTACCTATCTAATACGACGATAGAGTCTAGATCCTACCTAATCTAATCAAGCGCAAGCATTACGAGTAACTTCTAGTGACTTCTTGGTTACTTGACAATTTTCGCTTATTCTCTACATAAATAACGTAATAATTTATCCGTAATTTTTATGAGAGAAGATTTAAAACCACTGCCGGCAATCAATTTTATTATTTGATAAAATTCTACTGTGATTTATTTTGAGGAGCCTGACGTATCCACCATTCTGACAACTCTACAATCTTTCACTGAAATGAGACTATGAATATAATGGGGACTTATGAAAAAAAAAATATCGGCTTATAAACTGCAGTTTAAAAATTTGACATGTGTAAAGAAAAAAAATACTCGATGACATGAGAACCTGATAATTTTTAAGTCAGTTTAAAAAGTAAACTGATCTCTTTCTTAATTCCGTAAGTCACCAGTGGTTACAGACTTACTTATAGGTTATTACTTAATGCATGATTTCACAAAGCTCTGTCAAATTATCACCCTGCTTTCCTATTTATGCCAAATTGTAAACATAATCTCATTAGGGATCCCTAATGAGATGTCAATCTTGCGGACGTCACTGTCGCTCCCGCATCGGACTGTATAGTCATTTCAAACACCACTGCCACAAAAACGCTGCATAAAATCATCTGATAAAGATGTAAAGGCCTATGATGATAAACATAATACTAAACTGGTAATTATCATGCTAACAATTGGACCGCATAATGTATTTTTTCTACTCCAGTACTTTTTTCTGTCATTTATATAGTTACTAACTCTAATATAAAGACATAAATTATGAAAGTCTGTAAAAGTCTATACTCTACTGCTCAAAAACACACTGCTAACCGATGTTATAATGTCGCCAAAAAACCATCACTTAGTACCTCAGATTACATGATGAACAGCTGCATTCACACAATTTGCAAATTAAAAAAAAAACTTTTGTACTAAGGCATTGGTGCCATTTTAAAAAAAAAGTTTTATCTTCAGTGCATGGATGTTTAGTATAGTGAACGTATACCTTTATGTATAAGTTTAATTTTTTTGACAGATGTTTAGTATGGTGATCGTATACCTTTATGTATAAGTTAATATTTTTTTGACAGATGGATGTCAATAAAAAAAAAGTTTATCAGAGACAATTTTTCTTTTTAATTTTGTTGATTCCGAGCGGGAACATGTAATTATTTTCTTTGTTGTTTATTTGCATTTTATTTATGAAATGTCGAGTCGTAGAAAAAGTATTGTATGCAACGTTGTATAAGTAGGTCAAAAAACGCTCGTGGCATCTTTCTTACGATGTTCGCTGCGCTCACATCGTAACCCATGCCACTCGCGTTTTTTGCCCCCTCTTATACAACGGTTGCATAAAATACTATACCAAAATACACCTCAAGTTGCGTGTCCACAATATTATGTACATATTATTACGTGCAGGCCAGTATCGATTTAATACTACAGTTTAATTAATGGAGTAATAAACTGATATAATTCGTGTGTTTGGTGTTGGTGTTAATTCATACATACATGTAGTACTTATCCTATTTCTAGAGTTCCGTAGTCAACGAGGAACCCTTATAGTTTCGCCATGTCCGTCTGTCCGTCCGCGGCTTAGCTCCGTGATCAATATCACGCGAATAAAATGCTAAAATAAAAACTAAAAATCTTTTTTTCGGGTACCTCTCGTACGCCTAAAGTGGGGGTGTTTTTTGTTTCTTTTCAACTGTTGTTGTTGAATAGGTATTTTAAAACATATAGGGGTCTCCAAACATTATTTTTTGATAAAGTCAACAATTTTGTAAATATTTGCTCCGGAAATCCAAAAAATAGCATCCTACTAACCTCGAAAAAATATCGAAAAATTCATGAACAGGAGGTCTCATAAATACTTTCAATAAAAACTATATTGAATAAAATCGGTCCAGCCGTTTTTAATTTATCGCAAAATTTCATAATTTTCTTTAAAATGACGTAAGTGCCGCGCGGTGTCCTTATACTTCGAACGTTACACAATTACACATATTATTAGTTAAGTGCCATACTGCATTAAAATATTCCGCTCAAT
This sequence comes from Apotomis turbidana, assembly GCA_905147355.2. Taxonomy (NCBI): domain Eukaryota; kingdom Metazoa; phylum Arthropoda; class Insecta; order Lepidoptera; family Tortricidae; genus Apotomis; species Apotomis turbidana. The sequence goes on along the minus strand of LR990297.1, from coordinate 6,849,003 downwards.
CTGGCGCGTATAATCGATATCTTCCTGAAGGTAATAAGCGATTACAGATACTTTGGCGTTTACGACCTTTTTATAGAGCTTGAAATCTTTCTCGTAATTTAAACCTCAGGCTTAAAACAGCGGTTTATTGTGAAGGATGGGCAACTATGGAACTCTACACTGAGCGTGGCCCAACATGCTCTTGGCCGGTTTTTTTAATGTTAAGGTTGGTGAAGATCGCTGATATTTGATTATTTAGATTATAATATTTGTTACTCAATAACGCGTTGACTATAGAATTCTACTTTTAAACTGGTTAACTTTTCCCCGTGGCTTTGCTCGCACAGTAGGATGAAATGTGCCCATACAAACTTTCAACGCCCGTTTAGGCCTCTCATGAATGGAAATCCTTATAAATCATACCTGTTTCCTATGCTATTGCACAGTTCTACATTTGTATTGAGAATCAGTTTTCTATGGACATGATTTCAGGAAAAGTCTTAATACCACGATGCAGGATCGCCTTTTGTTTTGTAAGAGGGCGCGGTGCCGAGTCAGCCTGGCGCCATCAGTTGGTTAGTATTTTTTTGACCCTTCATCACGTCAAAACGGCTGGATTAGAACCAGTTTTGGAAAGAAGATACCAACTACGGTAAAAAAAAATATTTATCGCGGACGAGGTCGCAGGCATCTACTCGTCTATAGAATATACTACTTACTGAAAAGTTTTACGAAAATTTCTTCCTGCATTTAAGTGGAAAGTCCATCGTGATAATGATAAATTTTAACGTATAATAAAAATAGGACATAAGATTTGAGATACCGCTATAATATAATTTTCATCACTTTCTCGTAAACAAAGGTTTACATGCTAGAAAAGCAGGCGGTAAATCGTTTATTACGCCCTAGGGCGGTCAGTCATATATTACGCCCTAGGGCGGTAAGTAATTTTGATATTGATCACTATTTATTACTTTTGTTTTATTTCCTCCAAAGTGTGATGAAAAACGTCGTACGTGACTCTGGTGGTAAAGGAATTCCAAACTCGTGTCATTAAAACCTAATAGACACTCGTTTGTTATTCCTTTTATTTACCACCCTTGTTACGTCACCCTAGGCCGTAAGTGACATTTAATGCCTGAAAATCTCACTTCCTGGCCAAAGCAAAACGTAAAACTTTAGACAAACCACGGGCAGGCTAGGTACTTATGTAATGTACTATTCAATTGTATCATGCCGTTATTATCTCTTATTACATACTTCTACTGGTCATTTCACTCACAAGATTTATGATAACAGGATTTATATCATTTCATCCAATTGCTTTTGATTTTTGTATCAAACTTTATCACCTGACTCATATTCCAACTTTGACACCAGTATCACGTTTATCAGTGGCGCTTTGGCCATAATTTATCTAGATACCTACTTAATATTTGTATTCAAATTTATATATTTGTGTAAACATATTATCTTTATGAAAAAATATTTTTTTTTGACGGCAGTTCCTATTTCTGATTGTACTTTTACACAAAGGTTAATTACACGTCTCGAAGGACAACTATTAGCAGTTATGACGTATTATTACAGAGTTCTCATGGCAACCTTTCGGCTCCATTATCCGATCACCTCCATATTATATTAAGTATCTTCATCCAATTACTGTAATATGTAAGAATTTCAGCTTAAATCCCTGGAGTCTGGGGTCACATGAAATTGGCAAGTTCGTCGAACAGACCTTTTGTGAATAATTATGTTGATACCGTAATTTCAAATTTGCGCTTCGACAAGTTCAAGGTCATCTAGAATACCCTAGCCTGAAACCCTCCGCATATCCACCTGCCTGCGACTCGGAGTGCCAATCTGTGCGCCTCATAGATGTTCCTGCGGTAGCGCGGTCGATACACTGGGACACCATGGCCTCTCTTGCCAGAAAAGTGCAGGCCGCTTCTCGAGACATGCCACTCTGAACGACATTATCCGCCGCTCTCTTGCCACCGTCAACGTGCCGGCGTTACTGGAGCCATCGGGTATCGCCAGGGACGATGGCAAGAGACCGGATGGGATGTCCCTAGTTCCGTGGAGGCTGGGACGTGTGCTTGTGTGGGATGCCACTTGTGTAGACACACTGGCGCTGTCCCACCTTCACGGAACTTCTGGCAGAGCGGGTGCAGCTGCTGAAGCGGCCGAGAAACTGAAAAGCACCAAATATAGCGGTCTCGGCCCCGAATACAATTTTGTACCGTTTGGGGTCGAGACCCTACGTCGAGGTCCATGGGGTCCCAGTGCCCGCAAGCTTTACAAAGACTTATCCAAAAGGCTTGCAGAGACCACTGGGGACCGAAAAGCTGGCAGCTTCCTCGCTCAACGTATCAGCATAGCTGTTCAGCGAGGAAATGCTACCAGCATTTTCGGTACCATGCCGCAGGGGAGTAATTTTTTGAATTTGTTTTAGTTTATTTTAATTTTAGGTTTTTTGTACATAGTTGTTAGTAGTATTTAAGCTTTTTATTTACTGTTTCTTTCTTTTTCCTTTTTTGAAATAAATAAATAATTAATGTATTTATGTACGATTCACATTGACCGGGCCGGGCCGGATCGGCTGCCGCCGCGTTGCAACGGCCGACCGCGTCCACTAACCAGGTCGGGCGGGTTCGGCTGCCGCCACGTTCCAGCGGACGCTGGAGCGCCCGGCGGCAGCCGACTGCGTCCGTCCGAGCGATAAATCTACTAGAGCGACGGAGGAACGAACGGAGCCGATGGTGCGCAGTGGTGACCGAACGGAGCCGATGGCTCGCAGCGGTGACCGAACGGAGCCGATGGCGCGCGGCGGTGACCGAACGGAGCCGATGGCGCGCGGCGGTGACTGAACGGAGCCGATGGCTCGCAGCGGTGACCGAACGGAGCCGATGGCTCGCAGCGGTGACCGAACGGAGCCGATGGCGCGCGGCGGTGACCGAACGGAGCCGATGGCGCGCGGCGGTGACTGAACGGAGCCGATGGCTCGCAGCGGTGACCGAACGGAGCCGATGGCGCGCGGCGGTGACCGAACGGAGCCGATGGCTCGCAGCGGTGACCGAACGGAGCCGATGGCGCGCGGCGGTGACCGAACGGAGCCGATGGCTCGCAGCGGTGACCGAACGGAGCCGATGGCGCGCGGCGGTGACCGAACGGAGCCGATGGTGCGCAGTGGTGACCGAACGGAGCCGATGGTGCGCAGTGGTGACCGAACGGAGCCGATGGCTCGCAGCGGTGACCTAACGGAGCCGATGGCGCGCGGCGGTGACCGAACGGAGCCGATGGCGCGCGGCGGTGACCGAACGGAGCCGATGGCGCGCAGCGGTGACCGAACTGAGCCGATGGCGCGCGGCGGTGACCGAACGGAGCCGATGGTGCGCAGTGGTGACCGAACGGAGCCGATGGTGCGCAGTGGTGACCGAACGGAGCCGATGGCTCGCAGCGGTGACCTAACGGAGCCGATGGCGCGCGGCGGTGACCGAACGGAGCCGATGGCCCGCGGCGGTGACCGAAGTGAGCCGATGGCGCGCGGCGGTGACCGAACGGAGCCGATGGCGCGCGGCGGTGACCGAACGGAGCCGATGGCTCGCAGCGGTGACCGAACGGAGCCGATGGCGCGCGGCGGTGACCGAACGGAGCCGATGGCGCGCGGCGGTGACTGAACGGAGCCGATGGCTCGCAGCGGTGACCGAACGGAGCCGATGGCGCGCGGCGGTGACCGAACGGAGCCGATGGCGCGCGGCGGTGACCGAACGGAGCCGATGGCGCGCGGCGGTGACCGAACGGAGCCGATGGCGCGCGGCGGTGACTGAACGGAGCCGATGGCTCGCAGCGGTGACCGAACTGAGCCGATGGCGCGCGGCGGTGACCGAACGGAGCCGATGGCGCGCGGCGGTGACCGAACGGAGCCGATGGCGCGCGGCGGTGACCGAACTGAGCCGATGGCGCGCGGCGGTGACCGAACGGAGCCGATGGTGCGCAGTGGTGACCGAACGGAGCCGATGGCTCGCAGCGGTGACCTAACGGAGCCGATGGCGCGCGGCGGTGACCGAACGGAGCCGATGGCCCGCGGCGGTGACCGAAGTGAGCCGATGGCGCGCGGCGGTGACCGAACGGAGCCGATGGCGCGCGGCGGTGACCGAACGGAGCCGATGGCGCGCGGCGGTGACCGAACGGAGCCGATGGTGCGCAGTGGTGACCGAACGGAGCCGATGGCTCGCAGCGGTGACCTAACGGAGCCGATGGCGCGCGGCGGTGACCGAACGGAGCCGATGGCCCGCGGCGGTGACCGAAGTGAGCCGATGGCGCGCGGCGGTGACCGAACGGAGCCGATGGCGCGCGGCGGTGACCGAACGGAGCCGATGGCGCGCGGCGGTGACCGAACGGAGCCGATGGCGCGCGGCGGTGACCGAACGGAGCCGCTTAGGCGCGACGATAGCCGAGCACTTCTGTCCGCGTCCGCAAGCGCCCGATCGGCCGGCAGCGGCGCCAATAACATTCGAATATGGGATCTGACTGTTGTACAGAAGCTCTCCATTCCTTTGGCAACTATTTAGATGCGCTTGAGCGCGCGCCGACTCCGCCCGGTCAGTGGGAATCGTACTTAACTTGGGTGTTACGGCTTTTTAGACTTTTCTCTCACATACATTAAAATTTGCTAGGTATTACTCGACAGCATATCAACTCTTGGTACATAATTATAGTATTGAAGGACGGGTCACGACGCGCCGTAATGGTATCGTATTGTGTCGCGGACAATTGACAACATCCACAATTGAAACAAAACGTCACTTAACGCAATTGCAACGGGATCTTTGTACTCTGTGTCGAAAGTAGCTGCCCATTTTAGTACGGTGTTGGTTTAAACGATCTGCCATGTTAACCGTCTTTGGGAAATAAGTCGGAAAATAATTTCTAAGCGATTAACTACGAAATGTTTTTCCTATCTTCGCATTTAAAAAACTATACATAATAAAACTTAATTAAAAAGAATCCCCCAGTACTGAGGCCGTCTGAGGCATCGTCCCCAGTACGCTCGCCGCGTTTCCCCTTTGAATGGCGAGGCTCAGTCTTTGAGCGAAAAAGGAGCCCGCTCTGATATTACCTGATATTCCGATAAGTTTTTGTGATATTTCTTTTAGAATTATTTAAATTCATTATCTTAATATAATAAAAATGCATAAAAAAAGAAAGAAACAGTGAAGTCTTTCTTAGATTGATTTTTACATGATACTTTCAGAGTTATTACATGTGATTTTTTTTACAATAAATGTTTAATCAAAAGTAAAATACAATAAAGTAATTACAAAATACGCCGCCAGCATCTTGGGATCATTTCCGCCAATGACCGTACTTGGGTATGGTTAGGCTAGTTTAGGTTATAAGTTTTTAAGTTAATTACAAAATATACTACTATACATACATTATAAAAAACCCTAACCTAGGGTGCCGCCGAATATATAATATTATTATTATTTGATGTTGCTTATAGATTAAAAGTGAAGTAGGTAACCCTGATCTATTTATAGCCCCACAGGGAGTGTTACAATTACAACTCACGCGGATTTTTAGTGGTACTAATATATTTGACAGGCAACGGTAAATTTTTGGTAACTGACATTGAAAGTCGGTGAATGTCACTGATGTACACAAAGAGGAAACAGGACTAAAATAAATGTAATATTCCGCAAATTTAAAGTATTTTTTGCATAATAAAGCCAAAACTATCCCCAATGATGAAAGTCAAGTTTGTTTCAATAGGATTCAGAAATTATTTCGCAAGAAGAACGAAGGATTGAGCAGCATTCCGGTAAACAATGTTTTGAATTTGGTCCATGACAAATACTTGACAATTAGCTATTGACGATTGTAAGAATATTGTAATTTTGGTGTTCAACAAAGAGAATTAGGTAGGTATATAAGTGCAATTCAGAGGACATAAACCGATTAGTACCAACAGGACAATAAGCACGCTCCCACCTGGCGAATAAAATCCCCGTAATGCTTCCACAATGGGGCAGAAGCCTCTAAGAGGCCGTGTTCTCACGTAGCAAATGGGGTGCTTCTCAGGGGTATCGTAAAAATAATGAAAATACTGAATGAATTTTGAAATAACACTCTTTAACCACTAATCGGTTTTATATGTATGTACCAGAAGGTGCACACGAACTTCATCCGCGTATTTTTTTCTTTACCGTAGACGGATAAAAAGTATTCTAAACCATCATTGGATGTCTAGATATCCCTGTACCAAAATTGGTTAAAATTTATCTTTCGGGGTGATGCCAGGTCAAAGGAAATTATGAAAACAGATGGCGCCAGGTTGGCACGGCCCAAACAAAACAAATGACGATCCTGCATGACGCTATTAAGATTTTTCCCTCTCCATAGAAAAATGATTTTCAATAAGAATCTAGAATTTTAAAGCAGTAGGTATATGAAATATTGTGACACTGCTCAAAATAATATAATGACCACGTTATTTTCAACGGTATTTTAACCTGCCTAAATATACAGCATGTACGTTAAATAAAAAATAATAATTTGAAATTTAATCATACGTGGTATTAAGCTGTTTTTGTGATGTTCTCTTTCACTGGTACCTATGTAGTTTTTTTTATATGAAAATGGCAATTTTGAAAGTGCTATATCCTCAGATTCCGTTCTTATCGAGCCGTTTCTTTGTTGGGTGTTTTTTGTTTTTTTAGGGTTCCGTACCCAAAGAGTAAAAACGGGACCCTATTACTGAGACTTCGCTGTGCGTCCGTCCGTCCGTCCGTCCGTCTGTCACCAGGCTGTATCTCAAGAACGGTGATAGCTAGAAAGTTGAAATTTTCACAGATGATGTACTTCTATTGCCGCTATAACAACAAATACTAAAAATAAAATAAATATTTAGAGGGGGGCTCCCATACAACAAACTTGTTTTATGGTACGGAACCCTTCATGCGCGAGTCGGACTCGCACTTGCCCAATTTTTTATCAATACCCCGGGATTTTTAGGGCACGAATAATTTGACACCACGCCGACAGGAGGCATCAAATAATAATCCTAATATGTTTATAATAATCCCAATAACAAAGAATCCTTTTTCAAATGCATATTGTTATAAGCACAAAAAAAAATAATGACCTACCCTAATAGATATAGCAGAACAAGACATTTAGACTTGACACGGAATAGGAATCACTACATAAAATGCGAAGGCTATTGAAGTTATGGGTATAGCCGTAATCGAACCAAATCGATACTTCGCTATCTTAGGATGATGACCGCTATTTGAGCTCTTATTAGAGCAAGATGCTGTTATGATGACTAAGCACTAACTTATATTTTTGCCACACCATAAATAAATAAGAATATCCTGGAAATATCTTTCTGTCGTGTTTTCTTCTGTGTCACTACATAATCCGCTATTTAGCAGTTATTGAATGGCTGACCTCAGTAATGGGGTAAGATGGCGATATGAAGAGGCATTCCGATGCGAAGGCTATTGAAGTCATGGGTATAGCCGTAATCGAACCGAATCAATGGTTCGCCATCTTAGTATGATCCGCTCTTTAGCAGTTATTCAATGGCTGACCTCAGTAATGGGGGAAGATGGCGATACGAAGAGGCATTCTCATGCGAAGGCTATTGAAGTTAAGGGTATAGCCGTAATCGATCCGAATCAATAGTTTGCCATCATAGGATGACAGCCGCTATTCGAGCTCTTATTAGAGCAGGATGCAGTTATGATGATTAAAAGAACGAACGTAAATTTTTGCCACACCATAAATAAAAATGAATACCTATCCTGGAAATATCCTTCTGTCGTGTTTTCTTCTGTGTCACTATACGTAATCGCTTCGCACGGATGCAATACTGATAAATTATGGATTCCTATTGAATCACTCTATCTATTAAAAAAACACATCAAAATCCGTTGCGTATTTTTAAAGATCTAAGCAAACATAGGGATAGACAGAGAGACAGTCGGAAAGTGACTTTGTTTTATACTATGTTGTGACTATGTTCCCTGATAAATAAATGACAAAGCATCTGTCACTCACACTCACATTTTGTCAAAACGTGACGGATACTTTGTCACTTATTTATCGCGTGATAAAAGCAACCATCATAGGCCCCCAGGTTCCTAATTTGACGACGCTTTTCGATATCCCCAATTTAGCTATATCTCTGGTTTGTCACGGACGCTATGTAGATTCTTTCTAGTCGAAGTGGGTGCTTAACGGTCGCTATAACAACTTCTGATATAATATTGGTCAATATAACGATCAAAAGGTAATAATAAACGAATTATATAATAACATTTGTTAAAATTTCGGGATCACCTATAGTGGAATAAAAATTCTTGTTATTTTGATTGTCATAACTCATTTCGCATAATGGCTTTTCTCATGCATGTTATTTGTCATAAATTGTTATTTGCATAACATTTTATACGTCATAATTGTTGTTTGGCAGGTTTTTCGTAAGCATAATTTAGTATGGCACAAAATTTCAAATCATATTATTGAATGTCATAATAATTGATAGTACGAAGAAGAGCAACGCATAATGGCAATAGACATCATATAATATAAGTTATATCACATGTACCAAATATAACATTTGGAATAATGATACAAAACTTACATGAGCAGAAAAACAAAAAGGGGGGACCGGGGGGGGGGGGGGGGGGGGGGCGAAGCCCCCCACGCATTAAGAAATCCTTCTCCACACTGACCTCTTGGTTGTAGGTTAGGTTAGGTTAGAACTGTGAACCTATAAATACGAACATCGGCCAGAAAAGTAGGTTAGGTTAGGTTTGAAAGAACTGCGACCCCCTCAGAAATGAACTGCTGCCAGAAAAGCAGTATGATGTTGATATAAAAATATTTTGAGATTAATATTTATGTTCTTCAGTATTATGCGCCAATGCACATTATGGTCATAAAATTTATGCGGATCAATTAATGAATATACACCTTATGCGCAAGAACTATTATGACAAAAGTGGTTATGCACATCGACATTATGGCTTTAAAATTTATGCAACCCAATATGGAACCTAAAATTTCATATGGCATAATATAATATAGTATAATGATGATTTGATATAATACGTTTAAAGGCTCAATACACACTCAAACTGCTCAAACATGAAAGTTAACCCACTTTCACCTAAACGCACTTTTTGGAACCTGGGTAAATTTTGCGATATCTGAAATCGCAACAAGCAGTAGAGTAAATTATTAAAAAAAAATGAGCGGTGTTATAACACCTGGTCGGGCTATCTGGGTTAAATTGTAATAAAGTCATGGTTAGGTACGACGACGAGCGAAGCGAGGAGGAGTATTAGGTTATCTTGCGAATATAAACGTTATATCAAATATCTTTTATACTAATTGAAATTATACCCACTGAAATTACACCTAATGTTATTATATCAAATGAAACATTATACCAAATGTTGTTATATCCATTGAAATTATATTAAACGTTGTTAAATCTATCATTACACACCCGTTATTTATTACTAGCTGCGCTGCGCGGTATTACCCCCTCATCCCACGGGAACACTACATTTTTCGGGATAAAAACTAGCCTGTATTAATCCAGGGTGTCAGCTACCTTGATACCAAAATTTATCAAAATTTCTTGCAAAAGGCGTCTGAGCGTGAATAAAGTGACAAACATACACACAAACACACTCACAAACATTCGCCTTTATAATATTAGTGTGATTAACAGTTTTGAATATATTGTATGACAATTAAGGATGGTTTGACCCAAAATGTTTTCATTTAATTTCATCAACGTGAAAAATTACACTGTCGGTAATAAACATTGGAAACGGTAAATATGCAAAAACTCCAACATGTGTTCCGTGTAAATATAGAGGCGATGCGTCACTTTAACCTATTTATTTTGGGTGACAGCGGGTAACAAGGACAGGGAAAGGGCAGTCAGCTTCGGGTCGAGCTGCCAAAAAGTTTATTGTTTCCTATACGGTTATGTCGTAATACGCGTAAGTAGTATCGAGCATGGGAAAAGGCAACTTGTTTGAAGTTGAACACGTCTGACTCTGAATGTTTTAGGTAATTATTTAATAAGATTAGAGAATAAACGCTTTTCAAATCAAGGAGTAAAGGTTTTCAAATAAACAATGCAAAGATCGACACACAAAGCACAAGGAAAATTTTTAAAGGACGTCTGGGCGTTAGGGTTGTGGAAATGTTAACACGCTGGACCGGTAATCCAGTCCAGAGGTACTGGGTTCGATTCCCAGTCCCTTCCACCAGGTTACGCATTAAATTTTTTCTTTTAGCTTTGATCAATTTATTGATCATTGATTGATTAGTGTCAATGGTTAAAAAGAACCCTTTCCGATTTGATTTTGGCAAAAGCGACCGGAAATAATATTTTTATTGGTTCTTTGGGTAAATTTTAACTATGGGTATGGGGCGTGGCACTTCGACCGACTGACTCTTGTACCGCACCGCGAGTGTTCATGCACGCGTTTGAAGCGCGCTTGCACCGAGCACCATGGTTCACGCCGAGACGTAGGCTATTATTAGGATGTCCACTGAGCACCTTTTGTTAATACACTGGTTCATCATGATTTTTTGAATCTGGAACTGGTGATGGTAGTTGGTCAGATAGACGCGAAAAAATCGCGAGATCGATCGCCTACCGTTTGGTCAGATCTTATAAAGACGCTCACTGGCCTGTCAATACCTAATGCTATCCAGATCACCGCCAATAGAAACAAGTGGACTTTATGGTGCATAAAGTGACGAACATTAATATTTCAACTTAGACACGACCTTCAGCAAATGAAGATGCCAATTAAGAAGAAGAGATCATGATTTTTTACGGTAAGGAGGTCTTTTACTTCCATGACTGTCATACATAAAGTAGGTTTATCCACTAATGTTATGGTTTATTATGTTATTGTATAATAGGTAAGTACTTGCGTCTTTATTAGTACATTATATAACTAGGGCGGTGATTAGTAAATATCCCAGATTGCAAGTGTTTGTATGTGCCATAAAAATGGGGCTTTACAAATTACCGCCTTTAGCCAGGAAAAGAGATTTTTTCCAGAAAATCCCACTTACGGCCTAGGGTGATGTAAAATCTCTAACATTTGGGACAAGATCAATTTGTGTGAGGTTCTCTGATTTATTTATAACATATCTACTGCCTCTGTAAGTAAAAGGCAAGGCGTCACTTTAACCTATTATTTAGGGTGACAGCGGGTAACGAGGGCAACAAAAGAGCAGTCAGTTACGGGTCTGCTGCCTGAAGTTTACTGACGTTTATAAGGTTATGTTGATACATGTAGCACAGGACATGGTGAAAGGCAACTTGTTTGAAGTTGAACATGTCTGTACCCTTACAATGAGTTAACGTGACCGTACTCGCTAGCGACAGCGTAAAAGATTTGTATGGGGATTAGTACAGCGCCCCTAGCGGAAATTTTGTAGAACTACAATTCTCCATACAAATCATTCTAGCGAGTACTGTCACTGTAAACTCTGAATGTTATATATAAGTTATTTTAATGGGGATGGTGTTGGTATGGAGAAGTTTTATCAAAATTGGCGAACTTTGACTTTCATTCCTGATTCTTCTGACACTATAATTCTTAGGTAGTACATAATATACATAAATGGTCACTTACAACCATTTGCCAAGGTACAAACGCAGTCTAAAAAGAAGGCAAGTGAGCAAAATGTGTTGTTTATCTTTATTCGATTAAAAAACTTTTTTACTTTGTTTATTGATGGAGCGAGCGAAGTGTCTCGTTTCATTTCAGCTTGGTCCAATATTATTTTGTATGTCCGGATATTTGGATGTTCAATTGGTTTCCGGCTGTTCTCACCCACAGGTCGCACTTTCAACGATCCTCATAACATTCTCTGAGTAGGTTTTTCAAAATGTCGAAGATTAAAAACATAAAAAACTAAAATTTCCGTAGTTTAGAAACCTACTCAGTCGACCAATGATTCCTAGGCCATATCGTACCTTGTCACAGTGAACGTCAATATGAAAGCCGCTTGAAATCTCATATTGTCATTGTGACAATGAAAAGGTTCTATAGTGGCCTAGACATCAAATTGGTTGACTGTACACAGCTCACAGAATCACTAATTATAAGCATCTAGTCAATGAAGAATTGCGAAATGTCGTTTCGTACATTTCCTTGGCCCTTGACTATTATCTACCAACTAACGGCTTCTATTACGCTCAGTACACTAGGTTAAATGATGTTTCAATTAATTACTTATCTTACATTCGTGACATGATGGATAAGAATTTATTGCATACAGCTACACGATATAAATGTACACAGAGTTATTTACACTACTACCACTACTTACTAGAGATCAGTTAATATCAAAATCATAAGTCCCTTAATATTTATATTATTGTATTTTTTTATGTAACTTTAGAATGTGACATGTGAAAGAGCTGTAGCCTTACGTAATAATTTTTTGAATTTTAATGCCTAAATTGTGCCACTTTCTGTATTCTAAACATCCCTAAAGTGATACATAATAATTAGAGGTAAACAACAGGCTGAATAATAAATATGCTGAAAACGTCATGACTTACATATTTTTCCACTAAAAAGATGAAATGTCTCGGAATTTTGTGTAAACATGTTATTGTATAAACATTTTCATGTGTCAGGAACGGCCCGACATGTTTAAAAGTTGCTATTATTAGTGCTGTACAAAAAATTAAATAAATCAAAATTCTATGCCGACAATATCTCCTCTCGTGTCTTACTTGTCGTAATTGGCGAAATACTTCATGCTAAAGTCAACAAGAAGTGAAAGCCACGAAGGAAAAAAAATATTAAAATTTATTTGCCTTTTGCTACATTGCAGGCGAATGCTCCGGTCCTCTGGCATCCTTAAACTACTTGTACAGTCCGTGACCTCTCAGATTGCGATTTGGGTTTGGGTGAAAACTGAGAGGTTCTTATCTGGACCGCGTAAGAGCAGGCGAGACAGGTATACAACGTGAATTGCTTTCTGACAGCTCATGCACTGTAGCATTGTTCTACTATAGTTTAACAAGTGTCCCGGCTCAGGGATAGTGGCGCTACAAACAGCTTTCATATGGCAATAATGTGCATACGTCATATATTTACATTATTAAGCATCAGTAGCGATTTGTCAAGGATTTGTCATTAACTAAATTCAAAACATTGTGTACCGGAATGCTGCTCAATCCTTCGTTCCTCTTGCAAAATAAATACTGAATCCTATTGAAAACTTGACTTTTATCACTGTGGATAGTTTTGGCTTGTTTAAAAAAACTTGAAATTTGCGGAATATTTAGTCTGTTCCCTCTTTGTTTACATCCGCATCCGTGACATTCACCGACTTTCAACGTCAGTTACCAAAATGTGTCATTTCGTTCTTCTTGCAAAATAAATACTGAATCCTACTGAAAAAAACTTGACTCATCACTGTGGATAGTTTTGACTTTATTATGCAAAAAAACTTGACATTTGCGGAATATTTAGTCTGTTCCCTTTTTGTTTACATCCGTGACATTCACCGACTCTCAACGTCAGTTACCAAAATGTGTCATTTCGTTCTTCTTGCAAAATAAATACTGAATCCTACTGAAAAAAACTTGACTCATCACTGTGGATAGTTTTGACTTTATTATGCAAAAAAACTTGACATTTGCGGAATATTTAGTCTGTTCCCTTTTTGTTTACATCCGTGACATTCACCGACTCTCAACGTCAGTTACCAAAATGTGTCATTTCGTTCTTCTTGCAAAATAAATACTGAATCCTACAGAAAAAAGCTTGACTCATCACTGTGGATAGTTTTGGCTTTATTATGCAAAAAAAACTTGATATTCGGAATATTTAGTCAATTCAATTCAATTTTTATATAAAAAAAATGGCTACTGCCCATTGGGTCAATTCTGCCAGTGTCAAAGTTCCCTCTTTGTTTACACCCTGTGACATTCACCGACTTTCGACGTCAGTTACCAAAAATGTGTCATTGCCAGTTAGATAAATTAGTACCACTAAAATTCCGCAATGTGGCGTGAGTTGTAAAACCCCCTGTACGGCTAGATACAAGATTGAACAGCCATTACGATGTGACTGAACCATACGGAGGTGCCAGTGATAAACGAGAATCGACAATTGACGCGGCCTCGATTTGCCCGAGCGATCTTTATCGCTTATTAATAATAATAATAATAATAATATCTTTATTTCGGAATAAGTATCCATAGATTGTTATTATGTCGAGGAATATAGTCGCCGGTTAGAAGATAGGATAATGTAATTTATTTATAAAATTCTAAAATTTTATTGAAAACATATTTTCTATGGAGAGCAGTCACGATTTTAGGAAAATCTTATGAGCGCGATATAGGATCGACTTAAAAAAAAAATCAGGCATTTTCAGTCACTTTGCAGAAATCATATCAATGAAAACATTTTTATTCGGCTATGGTTTGCCTCGTTTTATTTGGACCTAAAGCCTAAGCCAAATTTTTAGATCTAAAAAAATCAGATAAGTATCTAATATTATTCGGCGTTAAAATAAGAGCATAAAGGCTATGAGATAAACATTTTCTCCGTTGCGTATCTGTATTATTAGTTTGTTTATTTACACGAAAAACGAGTAAAGCATAACACTGTGTAGGATAAACAAATCATAGAAATTTCTTGACTAGTTTATAATTTAGGTATATTGTCTTAAATAATTCTGTACCTCAGAGCCAGAGATACTAATATCGATAAATACCAGCCGTAGCATTATAGTTCAATCAATCTAGATCCATAAAAAGCGTTTCGAGGAGTTAATTTCCAGTAATTTGGAAGTTATTTTAATGGCGTCGGATACAAATGAGGTCCAAACTTAACGTAGCGGTTTCGTTGTCGTCTGTTTCTTCCTCTAAAACTTAACCAATCTTTATGAAATTTTAGGAATCAAATGGAAAATGGAAATGCTCAGCGTCTGTTTTTTACCAAAATTCCGCTAACGGACGCCTAGTACATTAATTCTACAATAATTTACGCAAAAAACGGTCCACAACACAATATTTCTTTCCAATTTGGTTCCTAAAAATTCGTAAAGATTTATTAAAGTTTGGAGGAGAAAACAAGACCGAAACCTCGATTTGTACGGAAAAAAGAGGTATTTCCTCTTAATACCTTTTTTAGTCCTTCTTCTTCTCAGCATATATGCGTGCACTGCTGGACATATTATGCCAAGCTGATCTTGATGCGGCGATCCTACTCCAGGTCGGCCCTGCCGTCTTTTTAATGTCGTCCGACCATCTGACTTGCGGTCTTCCAACGCTTCTGCCACCCGTTCGCAGCCGCCTCCAGTGTAGCGCTCGCTGACTCCACCTGTCATCGTCTCTGCGACATATATGACCAGCCCATTGCCACTTCAATTGCGCAACTCTTTTGCCGATGTCGGTAACTTTCGTGCGTTGTCTTCGTTCCGTATTCTATCTCGCAGAGAGATTCCGAGCATTGAGCGTTCCATAGCTCGCTGTGCCACTTTTAGACGGTGGATTCTTCCAGCGGTTAGTGTCCTTGCCGTTTTTGGTCCTAAATGCGTGTAATCCAAGTTTGCACGATCCCACCTCCGCATAAGTTCGAGCGAAATTTTGCTCTATTTAATATTTGCTTGAAAATGTTATTCAATTTCCTATGTATTTAGCTAGAAATCCGGACATCTGATTGATTTTTTGGCCAAGCCGAAACGGAGAAGCTATACTCGCTCGGTGAGTAAGTTGGAATTCGGTCAATCTGGCTGTGGTACAGATTTGGCAACGACATCTTAACTTTTCACCCGTTTATTACAAACATCAAGATACTGTTTCACACCAAAGTATCGCAAATTAACTCTAAAAGAGCATCGTAAACTAACGAGATTACAGAGAACATCGTAAACAATAGTATTAAAGGCAGTTGAAACTCGAGAGGCGTACTATAAAGCTTATAAAGTAAGGTGTGGTTATTTCAATAAGCAACTTTATTGCACTGGGGAGTGCTTCCCTTTACGAGCGGTTTTATGAATGTTTTTATGCCCTATACTGGATTAACTACTTAGTTATAGTTCTGATTCTGAGGACTGTGTGGAAGAGTAAGTTTGAGACAACGTTATGGTTCAAGTTTAATATAAATAGCAGTTTATACTTTAATGGGATATAGTTTTATTTTATAACTGTTAAAGGCTTGGCTGGCCTTTTTTACAAAAATAAGCTTTGTAAAAGATGGAGCTATGAAATTTTGGAATTACATCGTCCGGCTCTTTCATTAACCAAATAAATATACGAGAAGACTTATCTAAATAAAACTGATACGACAAAACTGTAAAATTATATTAGTACAAATTTAAACTGTGTTTTTTTAGGACACTTTCCGAGCATTAATTTTAAACGTGGGAGTTTGTGAAAATGTTCCACTTAAACGCAAAAATAACCCAACAGTAACCTTACCATGAGTTAACATGACCTCACTCGCTAGCGACAGCGTAAATGATTTTTAGGAAGAATAATACAGCGCCCCTAGCGATTACTTTGTACAACTACAAGTCTCCATACAAATCCTTTACGCAGTCGCTAGCGAGTACTGTCACTGTAAACTCATGGTAAGGGTACAGGTTTTATCATAACAAGGGCTATACAGTCCTTGAGCTGTCAGAATGCCATTAACGACTCATACCTGTCTCGCTCGCTCTTATGCGATCCACATAAGAACCTCTCAGTTTTCACTCAAACGCAAATCGCAATCTGAGAGCTCACAGATTGTAGGTACATGAATTTCATGTTTGAGTTGATTGAATGATGATGATAGCTGAAGATACTTGACACCTTCCCGCCAAATGGAAGCTGGACTGGCAAGTCGAATCACCCGAGTGCCTGCGTGCGAATTTGAACACCACGGCAAAACCTCCTGGCTCCACTCTGCCCCGAAAACAGTGGTGAGCTCAACAGGCTCAGAACTCTGTTCCGACTGATCAGCTAGCGACCTTCATGAAGGAATAATTTCGTCCGAAAAGTGTTCTGTTCCGGCGTTTCCGCGGTCGGCTACCAAACACCACGGACTTGCGTAACACATCGTAAAAAAATGTGATCTTAGTTGTTTAGTGTTTCAATATTTCATATGTCTGTTAGATTGTAAGGTATTTATCTATGGGCCTTTGATGCCTGAAATAAATGAATTATTATATTATTATGATAGAACTGGGAGTGGGCGATCCCGATACTTCATCTACAGATGTGGCTGGAGAGACTCGCCAGCGTGCGAATGAGGAGCCGCAGTCCAAGTTTGTCCTCGGAAACGACGCAATCCATTGGATACAAGATCTTAAAATGTATTTATAATTGTAGTTATATGAATGTACATAATATGCCATACGAATAAATAAACTAACCAGTGGTTGACTAGTAGAGAATGCCTAAAGGCATTAAGCCTAGCAAAGCTGTTCGAACTTATACTTCATCGGACGCTTTCAACACAAGTTAGGCCATTTTTAAGTGACGCTCAGCATGGGTTTAGACCAAATCGCTCTGTCAACACAAATCTTTTGGCTCTGGTGGATATTGTTTCTGAGCATCTGGATAAGGGAGTCCAAGTTGACGTCCTCTATTTCGATTTTAGTAAGGCTTTCGATCGCGTAGATAACGACATTCTATTGGAAAAACTGTGTCACATTGGATTCTCTCCCAGATTACTCAAATTACTGGCTAGTTATCTACGTGATCGGCAGCAGTATGTTCAGCACGGTTTTTTTGTATCTCCTCCATATCACACTCGATCTGGCGTAAGTCAGGGCTCTATATTGGGACCATTTTTATTTGGGATAATGATAAATGACTTGCCATTAGTCCCCAAGTCTGCTAAATGTCTTCTCTACGCCGATGACTTGAAACTGGTCTATGGCGTGATGCAGCAGGAGGATTGTGATTCCATGCAGAATGACGTAGACTTGGTTTTCCGGTGGAGTTTGGAAAACAAACTTCTTTTTAACGCTGCTAAGTGTTGTGTGTGCTCTTTTAGTCGCGCAAGTGCACCGCTACATGCGAACTATATGCTTGGGCCGGAAACTATTAATCGTGTTACCTCAGTGAAGGATCTCGGAGTAATTTTCGATACACATTTAAGTTTTCACGAACACGTTAATGTGACCGCTGCCAATTGTTATCGGAGGCTAGGTTTTGTAATCCGCAACGCCCGTGACTTTTACGACCCGGGGGCCATAAAAATGGTCTATAACGCGTTGCATGGTAAGAAGCAAGCTGGAGTCATCGTCACTAGTGTGGAGCCCACACGAGGCCACGTACGTCTTGCTTCTGGAGAAGGTACAGAAAGCCTTTCTTAGGTTTTTGTTTCGCAAAATGTACGGGTACTACCCGTTTTTGTACCCCACGAAATATCTGTTAGGTACTCTGAATTACAACTCCTTAGAAGTAAGGCGTAACTACGGGCTGTTAATTTTTGCGTGTCGGGTTCTGCGTGGGCAGATGGACTGTCCGGATCTGGTCGGACAACTCGTGAGACTGTTCGTCCTGGACGTCCCTCGGGTAACCCTGCGGCCGCGGCGCCGCGACCTGCTGGCGGTACCGGCGGCGCGCACCGTGTCGCGCAAAAACTCGCCGCTGGTACGCGCGCTTGTGGCGCTCAATGCGCTTCTGGCATCAGCACCGGAATGCGATCTGTTTGCATGGAGTTGGGCGGCTGTGTGCTGTGAATGTTTAAGATTTTGCGAAGTGATGGATGTTAGGCAATCGAGTGTTTGTACGTGATTCATGTTGTTTCAAATGATGTTTTAGTTAATTTAGTTTCATAGCGCATTGGTTTAACTGTAATGCTATGTAAATATTATTTGAATAAATAAATAAATAAATAAATAAATTAAGTACGCCATTTGTACTTTATTGTATTGAGCAATAAAGTTAAAAATATATAAATGATAGCTGACGTGTGAGGTTACGTCGTCACGTGAAGTCATTGGCATCACTGACAATGACGCTTCCAAAGTCCACATAAAATCATTCAAGATACGTTATGTACGATAAAAATCTAAAATACATATATTTTGTTGTACATACAAGAATTAGGCTGGTGCACTTTTCATGTATTACGTTAAACAAATAAATATTAAGGGACAATCTTACACAAATCGACGTAGTCCCAAACTAAGGAATGCTTGTACTATGACTACTACACCGCGATATACATAATGTATAAATAAATACATATATGTATATACTCCAATCCGTGTTCGGCTACAGCGATTACTTCCTACAAATTATGAGAGCGACGCTGGTGATTCATATATAACAGCCATGACCCAGGAACAAATATTCGAGTTCATCACTCAAATAATTGCCCTTGCTGGAATTCTAACCCCGGACGGCCGGCTTAGTAGGCAGCTCAGTCAAATCATAGCTATAAGTTATAAAATTATTGCAAAGTCCACTGTCAATATCATTTACATAAATTACATAATATATAAAAAATAATAAGAGTAATGGAATTTTTCGGCCATATTGCCAGGAAAGAAGGAAACAACTTGGAACAACTCAGGTGACTGGAAAGGTCGATGGGAAGCGTCCAAGGGGCCGGTCACCGATGAGGTGGTCTGACCAAATCCGCTCATCATTAGACACCAAGCTACACAACGCACTCCATGAAGCCAAGGACAGATCTAGGTGGCGAAACACGGTCCGGAGCATAATGACCCAGCTACGGGGAAATCACGACCCTCAGTAATGAGGAAATCGACGCGAGGAGGAAGATAAAAAATATATAGTCAACATCCATGACCGAGGAACAAAATATTCGAGTTCATCACACAAATATTTGCCCTAGCCGAAAGACCGCCGGCTCAGTAAGCAGCTGCACTAAAAACTGTGCCAACCTCATCCAATCTATAATCTATAAAACCATAGCAAATTCCACAGTCAATATTGTCATTCATTCATTATTTTTATTACAGCAGTAACGTCTGCTAACGTAAACCAAATGTTTACAATGAAGCGAAAAATTTAAAAATTTAATGGTTTAGACAGGATTCGAACCTGCGTTTCCAACGGCTTTCCGGGCCAACACGGGCGTCCTACCAACTGGACCACCGAACCAGATGTCAGAGTCATTCAATCTTTCAACCAGTTGTCAGATGCTGTTGTAATTTTTCGCTTCATTGTAAAACATTGTCATTCATTTATATAAATTAATAAAATAATTGATATAAATTAATGACGGCAATTTCCATAGTCGACCTTGTCAGTCAAATTATTCTTTACTACCGTAAGCATCATGCTGATGGGTCAACGCATTAGATAAACTTGTGGCTGTGATTATGTTTAATTGCATAACGATAACCGTTGTGTAAACACGGACTGAATACAATACTATTTTATCTGTATAGTGGTTTCTCGAATATATTATGTCTCGTTGATTTCGAAGTTTAACAACATAAGATAAATTAAAGTAGGTATCTCTGCCTGAAAACTATTCTCATCCTATTATTGTAAATCGTCCGCTAAAAAACGTTTTTCTTTACCAACCATGGTCAACCGTAGAGGGTAAAAAGTATTCTATCTGTGGACCTTTGGATGTCCATGTACCAAAATTAGTTAAAATCTATTCAGCCGTTTCAGTGTGATGGACAGACAAATAATTTTAAACCAACGCGGCGCTGCACGGCTGACGTCGCGCGGCCATACAAATCCAGCGTCACGCTGTTAAGATTCCTCCTGAAATTCCTCTCCATACAAAACTGATTTACAATATCGTTCCGTACTTTTATTCTAGCACAAAACACGACGTGTTTATTTATTATTTTAAATTAAAATAAACTTGCCTTACATGTTAGAATTATCAATGGAACGCACCCATCATGCAAAAACGGAACGCAGCCTTTTGCGACAGTGTTGCCATCTTTACAAATAATTCGTTCGTTGAACCTGATCGCCATCGCCACACGGGCGCACATATTTTCCAAAATCCGCGTTGGCTCGCATCCCCTATGCTGGAGCCGCTCGCGAACAAAACCCTGCATAACACGCATTCGCCTGTGACGGAACCCAGAATAATTAGCACCTCTGGAGAAGAACCGGAGCCCCGGTCGGTGTCGCCGTGTCTTCACAATTAGTCCAAGTAAGTACTAGCATTCGAACGAATAATACAAAAAAAATGGATTTTATAATAGTATAGACGACGTGTAACGGGCGTGGAGGCACGACCAAACGGCATATGTGTGCCGGTATGACTGACTACGATATCGCGGCGAATTTTTTTGAATAAAGAAATGTGGCGGAGCGGAGCACCTAGGTATGCACAGGTGCGTCGGCTAACGTGGTCTGCAACGAATACTGAGCCAGTCTTTGCTTTGTCCGTCTCATGCTTTGTTTTCGCTTGTGATTGTGACATACATAAACAATAGTATTAATGGGGCGAGGGCTGAACTGTAAAATACGTAAAATACTCTAATCAATCATCGATGTTAAGAGGGAATATCACTGCCCGTATTTCCTTACCATCCGTTTACGTTAAGTTTGCAGCTGGTGGCATACAAATGAGGTTCAAACTTTACGTAGCCGGGTTGATAAAATCGAGGTTTCGTTCTCGACTGTTTCCTTCTCCAAAACTTAACCAATTATAACCAAATTTTGGGAACCGAATGAGAAGGACAGTTTCTATGTCGGATCGTTTCGGTTTTGCGCTTATTATTAAAGAATTTGTGTACTCGGCGTCTATTTGGAGCGAAATTTTCGCCAAAACCAGGCACCTAGACAAATTGTATAATAATAAGCGCAATCGAAACGGTCCAACGCAGAACGTTTCCTTCTGATTCATTTGCTAAAATTTCGTTATGATTGGTTTACATAGTTCTGGAGGAGGACACAGTCGAGTATGAAAATGAGCAGGATATATCCTCTTAAGCAACGGTATAAGTTGGTAAGGAAGCCTCGGCGGGCTAGTCCGACTCGCACTTGGCCGGTTTTTTTATACATCGGAGGAAAAAATATTAAGACGGGATCCGACGCGCCTACATGCACGAAGATGCTGAGTTCCGACTTCCATCTTTGGAGCTTGCAGACCTTGTTTTCTCAAACGCGTTGGTCAAGCGCGTCGTCATTAGGGAATGCAAACCAGAAAAAAAATATGGTTTCCATTCCCTAGTCATCATGACACAACAGATTGAGTTGTAGTTTACAGTGATTTTACAGAAATAAAAAACAATGAAATACAGTTATTTGGTACTACTTCAGCGAACTTTCTGTTGTAACTACGGACAGAAAAGGGTATTTCTATAGGTATGTCATTTAATTTGTTTATTTGATACGAACATTTACATAACATTACAGTAGGTATAACCAACGAAACTTAGACTAATAATTTCATAATCATAGCAAACCAATTAAATTGGAACAGTTGAGCACCTAGGATCGTTCCCCTCACACAATCTCTTTCATTTCGATTGATTTTCTTACGATTGAGAACCTATGTATAAAACCAAAAAAGTTATACCAAACATTACATACGAATTGGTATGCTCCACTCGTTTTTCCAACTATCCATCCAGTTGTCAATCACATTGAACGCAGAAAGGCAATTCCGCAAAGTGAATGCAACACAACTCCCAAGACAGCCTGTCTGTCAGACCATTCCCAGTAAGCTGAGATCCCACTACAAAATTTTCCACCCATCCCTTTTGGTAAAAGGAAATATGGATATTTTGATGGGATTGGTTAGCTAGCAGCAAGTCGAGCTTATATCACCTTATAACCTAGATATCAGCACGCTATCAGCTCCACCTTGTGCTTTTGTTTGGCTAAAACCGCGCGTTTATGGGTAGTCATAGCGGTGTGTACGCTTCGGTCGGTCATGGTCAAAAAACCAATACGATGCAGTTCTCATGCGTATTTTAAGAAGATCAAGAGAGAGAATGTCCTGTAGTGTATTATTTTATGGTACAATGTCACTGAGTTTAGAGAATGGCAGTGTAGAAGTTTTTTAAAATAATATTTTTATCGATTTTGTTTTAATGTGGAAATACCACTTTATTTTTATAAATATTGACACAAATCCCTCCATTACTTTTTCGTGTAAAAGTGTGTTCAATATTTAGTGTAGAGGTTTACCAAAGGTTGTTACCACATTTTGACATTAATAATTTGACATTCAGTGTCAGTCCCACGTGAACACGTTGAAATTAAACTATATTTGAACGAGAAACCGAACAGTTGCAGAATTTCACACTGGGATCTGAACCTAATCCAAAAGAACGTAACATTCATGGAAATGTTATACACGTGCCTTTTCACTACCGTGTCGTAAAAGGCTTTTACTAACGTACCATCAAAGTTACTTAAAAATGATATTTTTCTTATTGCAAAACGATCGTTCGGTGAGCAAAAGGAATTGATCTGGAATTGGATCGGTCGAATAGCATTTTTTTGAGCTGAAATATGCATGAACAGAGTCACAAATGGTTCAAGAGTCTCTTAAAGTTCCATTTTTAGGGTTCGTCCACATTTGTTGTGTTCCGGTGTGGGGGTAAGATAGCCGGTGAAATTAGTAGCATAGAGGCTATCTTTCTATCTTCGTCCTCCGGGTAGGCAAACACTTGTGACTCCTCTGGTGTTGCAGGTGTTTATGGGCGACGGTAATCGCTTTCCATCAGGCGATACGTTTGCTCGTCTGCCCCCTATGACATAAAAAAAAAAATTGGTTGGTCAGTTTATAACCGTGAAAACGGGTATCTTACCGCAACCTTTTGATAGGGTAACCGTTACAATACAGTATCCTAGTTTCCTTTTATTTACTGTTCTGTTACTTTTACTTCAAAGAGGAGCTCCTCTTTCGTATCAGGTATCATTAGTCAAGTATCAGGTATTATTTTGTTTATTTAGGGTCACTGAGCATGGTTTTTCCTGATTTTTTCTCTTATCAACCTTCGTCTCTTCGCTTAATTATTTCTTATCTATAAAATATAATCTTTCGTTCAATTCTACTTATAGATGGGCTGTGGAATTATAGGGCCTACCTATAATTCCACAGCCCATACTAAGCCCATAAGCCATTTGAATATGACATTGTTAAATTAAGGTTTCAAATGTAAAAAAAAGTATTGTCGTACTCATATCAAACTTTTTTCTCTTCACGTCACTTGGATTCCTTCGCATCATATTTCATATTTGAGATTATAATTATGTAAGTATTAATCTAAATTATACGGCTAGTTTTATCTTTACGTTCTGCGTGCCTTGCATGACTTAATAACACTTTCAGTTAACACCATTATTGATATCGAAATTATCTAACCACGTGCTGAGGTCGTTCCCAATTAAAGATAAGTAAAGGTTATTAATACATTCACCAAACAAACGTATTATCTTGTTACCAACCTATATAATTTAACGTACATGAAGTACTTAAAAGAAGAAATGGAAGAAAAATAATTTGCTGAAAATTATAGAGAATAGGAGAGGAAAAATATTAGGTCACCTTATTCGACATGATGCTTTTATAAATAACATCATAGAAGGAAAGGTTGAGGGGAAGCGGAGAAGAGAAAGGCCGAAAATAAGTTAAGTTAAAACAAATTTTGGCGACGCGGTCGGCTCAGTTTGTAGATACCTGCCTACTGAGCCGGTGGTCCCGGGTTCGAATCCCGGCCAGGGCAAATATTTGTGTGATGATCTCGAATATTTATGCTTGGGTCATGGTTGTTCTATTTATTTAAGTATATATTTATCTATATAAGTATAAGTATGTATATCGTCGTCTAGTACCCATAACACAAGCCTTCATAAGCTTAATTTGGGACTAGATAATAATAATAATAGGTACATAATAATAAAATTATTTATTGTACAATAACGAATGCGTTACAATACTGAGTATAGGTAAATCAGGGTTTTGATAGATTTGTTTTTTTTTTTTCCTCCCTTGAATAGGCAGTAGACAATTTTGTCTCCAACTGCACTGTCCTTACGTGCAGGGGGGGTAGAAGACCCACGAACCCGCGGATTTGATAGATTTCTGTGAGGTTGTGTGATTGATAGATTTGTGTGAGGTTGTGTGATATTTATTAAAGATAAGATCGACGTCATGTCGTATATGGAGGTCAAGGAAGGAGGCTATGGATAGAGTTAGATGGAGAAAACTAAGTAGTCCATCAGGTACACCGACAAGATGATAGTAATTATAAAGTTTTTGCTACCTACCTACTAACCTACTAGGTGCCTTCTGAGTTTCCAAGTAGTAGGTATCATTTGAAATAATTGCTGAGCTAGCGAAACGTCTTCTTGGCAGCATGGCCAGAAAAAAAATGGTATGTTACGATATTCGGATGTCCAGTCCAAACGTTATTTATCTGTTTGTATGTTTCTATGTATCTAACTATACATTTATCTACATATATAACTAAGTTATGTATGTATATCGTTGTCTTAGTGCCCATAACACAAAGCCTACTAGTTATGGGTACTAGACGACGATATACATAAATATATACTTAAATACATAGAACAACCATGACCCAAGCACAAATATTCGAGTACATCACACAAATATTTGCCCTGGCCGGGATTCGAACCTGGGACCGCCAGCTCAGTAGATAGGTCTCTACAAACTGAGCCAACCGCGTCGTCGAAAAAATATGTAATTTATTCGCGTTGTACCCCTAACTATTATATTTCGAACTTTCAAACAGTACTGAATGACAAATGATAAAATACGCGTATATTTAAAAAAAATAACGATGCGTTGTTGCGCTTACCAAATCTGATATATATGCATCAATTGTTTTTAAGTAAACAATCCCTTCAGAATTATACATAGGGTGTTATTTCTTTTAGTTAAAATTGTAAAAATGACAGTTTTGGAAAGCAAATGCGCAGCGCAAATAATGACGCGATATTGTTTTAATTTAAATAACTAAAAATAGAAGTGTGACATCTTCATACAAAATAAACAGATAATTATGTTACCTTTTTCGCCGCCACAGTAGGTATTTCCCAGACCAAAAGCCAGTCTTATTTAATCCAGCTTATTCGCAATAATTACGTAATTAAATTTATTGTTCCACTTGTTTGTATGTTAATATCCCAGGCCAGCGTTAGACTAGAATTAATTACTTTTACTGTACAAACTGAATTAAGGTGCGCTTAACGTTCCTATGTGGAGAGAGAATGGAAAGTCCGCTATTTCTGTGAAATGTTTGTGCTATAATAACATTAATAACATTTTATACCCAGCTACAGAATAAACAACGGTTATCTTCGTAAAAGTAGTTTGAAGATTACATTTCATTGGTTATTTGTGTAAAATGTGAAAGTTTTCGTGGGGGTGTCGATACGACCGACTGACGCGTGTAAGCCGCTACGAGTGGCTAAGAACGCGCGTTGAGTCCATAAAAAAAATCGGAAAACGGCGGCAAGCATCTTGGTACTTCTTATGATGAGGCTTTGGAAGCTGGTTATTCTGAACTACATTGTAATAATACTACCAATGGGTAGGATTCCTTTAGTTAGAGTTGAAAGCCGCAGCTTGGTACAGTCGCCATCAGATATATCGCAGCATATAAGGCGTTCATAAATATCTGAACATAACTGTTATCGACTGAGCGTTACGGTACATGTTCAGATATTTACGAACGCCTTCAAGC
The DNA here is from genome assembly GCA_905147355.2 of Apotomis turbidana. Taxonomy (NCBI): domain Eukaryota; kingdom Metazoa; phylum Arthropoda; class Insecta; order Lepidoptera; family Tortricidae; genus Apotomis; species Apotomis turbidana. Next base: position 6,822,330 of record LR990297.1, on the reverse strand, counting down.
TGCGATATATCTGATGGCGACTGTACATTATTGATGTATTTCCTTGCCAACCGCTGAACATCGCATTCCATCTATTTTGAAATAGGAATACAATATAAAACACTTTTGGTATCGGCCAACATTAGATTAATATTGCATTTTTCTTTAACAAGTCTCATAAACGATTTTATTTTCTTTCGAAAAAACTCATTGTACTTAAACATTAAACTGGGGTTGTTTATTTTGCGAGGGTAGTTTGTTTTATTGCGAACCATCTAGACTTCATTTAGATTTGAATATAAAACACTTTTGGTATCGGCCAACATTAGATTAATATTGCATTTTTCTTTAACAAGTCTCATAAACGATTTTATTTTCTTTCGAAAAAACTCATTGTACTTAAACATTAAACTGGGGTTGTTTATTTTGCGAGGGTAGTTTGTTTTATTGCGAACCATCTAGACTTCATTTCGTCTGTCTGTACGAATTATAAATATTGGATAAACTTGTTTAATTGTCACCATCGGGTAAATAAATTCTTCGGCACGACATCGATCGTACGGTCCTGGGTTCTAATCCCGGCAAATATTTGCGTAAGTAGTTGCCCGTGCGGCAAATAGTTGCCCGTTAGTTTAAAACATAAATATCTTTTAGCAGTAAACAACCATGGCAATCGAGAACATAACCCAATACTAATAGAACATAAGCATGGAACAAGGTCGGTATCAGCGGGCAAATTTGAGGTACCAAGGGTCAGGAACTACTATGGCGATAGAACATTGAGCAAAAGAATTCCCTACATACTCAATAGTTTGCCCGAGAATATCCGACATGAGCCAAATAAGTCCAAATTTAAAAAATGCTTAAAAAAGCATCTGTTACAGACACTTGAGTGATAAAGTTGTGTATTCAAAGTGTCACTGAAGTGTTTAGCAATAAGTAAACTTTGTTGAAATTATTATATAGAGACTCACACCTGCAGACAAACTGTACAAACAGTTTTGCAGGGAACTGTATATATTTAAGTTGTATACTTTAATTAATAAACAACAATAAAATAAAAATAATGAGATCAAATATTTGTTCCTTCATCATGGATATTTTATACTAGCTTTTGCCCGCGACTACGTACGCGTGGAACTTGATAAAAGGGATTATTAAAAGCGCCTAAGCAAATGTAAGAGCAATTGTGCTTTTGGTCTAATAATTACATTTCCTACAGGGTCACCGCACCGCATCAGAAATGTTCACTCACTTTTCAATCTTTTTAAGTATAATTACCAGGATGAAAACTATCCTATGTCCTTCCTCGTATCTTAAACTATCTCTATGCCAAATTTCATCAAAATCGATTCTGCGGTTTAAGCGTGAAGAGGTAACAGACAGACAGACACACTTTCGCATTTATAATATTAAGTATGGAGTATGGATGGATAAATATATTTTAATTGTAACTAATTCTATTTAAGATGATAGATAATTCAAAAACTGTACATTCATAACGAATGAACAGGTAGCATGTCAAATTAAATAATTAATGTTTTAATAAGTTAAATTGCACTTAAACTGCATGTACAGAATGATAATGTATCAGAAATAAAGGCTATTTGAATTTGAATTTGAATTTGATGGATGTATTATAATATACATTTATATCTATATAGATATGCATATCTTTGTCTACTGGCCATAACGCAAGCCTAGGAAAGCTTAATTTGGGACTAGGTTGATTTCTGTAAGGTGTCCAATATAATGTATGTAAGTAAGTATATGACTGTATGTAGATTCGTCTAAATGGTAAACAAAACCATGTTTTACCAAGCCATGACAAGACCATTTATGGCACGCACTGTCAATAAAATCAGGTCCGATATAGAGCCAAGCTTCTGACTCTACAGGGCCTAACTTCACAAACTCTACTCCTTACACAAAATATGTGGCTTATCTATTTCGCTACACATTGACATATTGACATTTTCCGTATAGGTTGCGTTTCCACGTTTTGAGAAGTGCGAGGATGCGTAGTTAGGGATGTGTTTTTGTAAACCAACGGAATAACTTCATTTATTTATCCTCGCTCAGCGCAACTGATTGGTTAACAAAAACACATCCCTCGCTCTCGCTACGCAGCCTCGCACTGAAAACACCTAAATAATATAACCACTAACGCGCTTGAAACGTTCTTTGGGTTTAATACAAACTTACACTAGCCTCGTATCACGGCACGTGTTTTCACGCGAGTGATGTCACAAATGTTGACGACCGTCAAGGTTTATTGGGCAATGGTAAATATTTGCTATGTTCTGTGACACCCTCATCCGACCTAATGGACTAAGAGCTTAAGTTATTAAGGACCGCTCCCACGTGTGGTGTGGCATCATCCTATTCAATGAGGGATTTAAAACGGACGCCTTTGTACCGGTTACTTGGCTGTTTTATAATGACTCTTGGATATTCAGTGAAGACACCGTTTTGATCAGTGGGATAGAAACTAATAGGATCCGAATGTGGAAACGGACACATTATGAGATACATATCTGATTCAGGGATCGTTACCGGTATTAATTAAAATTTAAATGTCTTTCAGATGTTGCGTTTTTATTCAAATTATATGAAATAGAATTTAGGTATTGATAGAGAACTTTGAAATACCTAAGCCGGATAAAATAAATGTGTAATAATAAGCGAAATACCGAAATTGAATACCGGTATTATGTATGGAACTCAATACAGGTATCCGATCCCTAATCTGATTTTGGGGAGCATTTCGCTTCCCCGAATTTCATTTGTCATAAATATCATTTGCCATCATTTTCATTTGCCATTATTTTTTTTATTTCATAAATCATTTAACTCTTCAGGATTTCTTTAATATTATTCATGGAGAAATATTAGGTTATTAGGTTAGGTTGGTTTTATGACAATCCCGAAAAGTTTCAGCTTACAGAGAAAAATGGATTTATGGCAAATGAATATTATGGCAAGTGATAGATTATGGCACATGCAATTCAGGCAAACGATAGAGAACCCTGATTTTGACTTGTAACCTCAATCCAATAAGTCTTGTTTTTTTATTGCTGATAGCTTTTCTGAATACTTAGGTATTATAAGAATCAATTTATTTTGATTTTGATCGTATAATAGCGGAGAGAGAGACTATAACCTATCTTACACCGTTCTCAGCACTGTAGGACTTCGCTTGCGTGAGTCAGCGTTACCTGTCTTGCTCGCACGGTACGGAAAGGAAAGTGACAAATAGTATTAGTCACGCAACAAAGAGCCACTTATCACAGTTATTCTAAACGTTCTGCACTGTACCCTTACCATGCTGCCGTGCAGACCCTAAAGTACAGTTCGTTCAATGAGAAACGTATTGCACTTACTGTACTTTAGGTTCTGCACGGCAGCATGAGTTTACAGTGACAGTACCTACTCGCTAGCGACTGTGTAAAGGATTTGTATGGAGAATTGTAGTTCTCCAAAGCAACCGCTAGGGGCGCTGAACTATTCTCCATAAAAATCATTTACGCTGTCGCTAGCGAGTGAGGTCACGTTAACTCATGGTAAGATAAGATGGTAAGGGTACTGCAGTCTCTCAACTCAATCGACGACGCGTTTGGCTCGGTTTGTAGACACCTGCCTACTGAGTCGGCGGTCCCGGGTTTGAATCCCCGGGGCAAATATTTGTGTGATGAACTCGAATATTTGTGCTTGGGTCATGATTGTTCTATGTATTTAAGTATATATTTATCTATATAATATAAGTACGTATATCGTCATCTAGTACCCATAAATCAAGCTTTCTTGAGCTTAATTTGGGACTAGATCGAGTTGTGTGAGGTTGTCCTATATTTATTTATTATTTATTTAATTCTAATTATTATTTATTAAGATTTTTATCCAACTGTTAAATGTTTCTAAAATGAACCGGCATGTTTACCTAGTGTTCCACAGATCCCCTAAAGATAGGCACTGAAATATTTTCACTATGTGAATAACTCGCGTAGTTGCGGAGAGAGAACATAAACTATTTACATGGTTTGACTGATAGGTATTCCATGAATGTGTGGGAGGCATATAAGCATGCTATTTTACCTACTCTTTTATTTGATAACTGACTGAACAGACATTCCGGATGATAATGTACTACGTGACTATGTCGAGTGTCGCTACAGGAATTTCCTTGTCTTCGCGTTCCAGCAGATGAGATCACGTTCAAGGTCAATCATAAGCCCATTGCGATGCATCTTTCCATACGAGAATCTGCGCCTAACTTTGTTTTTTCAATTTTGTTAGTCTGGCCTAGTTCTTTATAGCTTACAAGTGAAGATAATAAAAGAGTGTTAAAAATGTAGGTACTATTTAACGGTACTACATACATAGGTACTTATCTGTGTATGTGTATGACCTATCTATATTTAATATCTAGACACGCGGCAGCGTGTGTACAGCCAAGTTCACCCAAGAAACTGGCGAGCAGCAGCCGTGTGTTATATTATTTTATATGATATTTATTTGTTACTTTTCATATTATTTAAGTTTTTATCACAGCAGCTACTATTTTCTGTTTAATTTTGTTTTCTCTGCTACCCAATGGTAGGCTGGAAGTGATCGCTCTTTAGCGATAATATTGTCTGCCATTGTTTAATAGAATAGAATAGAATACACTTTATTGCACACCTCAAGAAGAAAGAAATACAAATACAAATGACATTTAACATTACAATAGAGGCAAACAATAGGCGATCTTATCGCTAAAAAGCGATCTCTTCCAGACAACCTTTGGGTAGCGGATTAATATAAATGAAATAATTTAATAATTTAATTTGTTTAATGTAGGATTTCTCGTGTAAAATAAATCTTATTGGTGTGCAATGAAGTATTGTTGTATTGTATTGTATAATAAATGTTCATTTTGGCTACAAGTACGTAGTCTGCTTGAAGTCTGTACGTAATGTGTACTTGTTGCTTAATGATACTCGTATGTCTATTCTTAGCTCCTATCCGAAAATCACAAGTTCCGCTCCTAAATTGATTTATTCTATTATCGTAACTTACACAGTAATAAATATCTATTTACGCATACTCGTATAATTATGTATATCTGTCTCTCTCATCTTCATACATCTGTCGTAAATAGAATGACGTGGCATGAAATTGGTTCGACTTTTATTGCCAGTGGGCTCAACGAATGGGCAAGAACCGACCCGTAAAGATCGAGCTACAACTGGGGCAAAGAGTACGTGAGCAGAGGATAAACTAACAACTTCATTCATTGTTTTGTATTAGTATTCGCTCCAACCATGGACCGACCAAGTAAAGACGGCTTCCACAAGACTTGAACTGTATCAGGGCTGGTTAGACCCGCTAATGGGATTATCTCCGCGCCACAGGGGTAATTTAGGTTGGGGTGATGCGGGCGCACAGGGTGCATGGACTGCGTCGTGAATAGACTGAAACGAATCAGTCTGACTTAGGGCGGGAGGAGAGTGGAAAGAAAATCGTGTTATGATAAGGAAAAAACGCGAACTAAGTAGCAGTAGTTCCCCGCCGGCTTCCACAAAGTTTTGCTCGGTTTTAAGGGAAGCAATGGACAGGAGATGGAGGCAAATCATTCACTCCAAGTGTAAGCCATCCAGTGATGACCACGATCCTTAATCATCAGGGAGTGACAAGAGAGAGACAGATTAGTATTCGATGTTTTCCTCATCATTTTTTCTATGCCTTTATTAGGACCTATAAATAGTAAGTACCTTACTGCAGAGGCCGGGAAAAGTCTGTTCGTGTACGATTTTGAAAGACGAGACGTAACCAAGTTAATTAAAGGGGCTTAAGAGGATATAATTATCACTGCTCATTTTTTTATACAAATCGAGGTTTCGTTCTCGACTATTTTCTCCTCCGAAACTGAAACAATCATAACGAAATTTTGCCAACTGAATGGGAAGGAAATTTTCCCTGCCAGAGTTTCGATTTGGGTGTAGCACATCGTTACTATCGATTCTCAACAAATTTGAGACGGTGGTGCCGATTATAAAGTCTAAATCTTTACGGTAGATGGCGCTACGATGCCACCCTAAGGCATGTTGAAGCAACTGGTTGAAAGATTCAATGGCTCTGACATCTGGTTCGGTGGTCCAGTTGGTAGGACGCCCGTGTTGGCCCTAAGCCGTTGGAAACGCAGGTTCGAATCCTGTCTAAACCACTAATTTTTATTTTTCGCTTCATTGTAAACATTTCAAACTAGGTTTTTAAATACAGTAAATGGCAATGGCCCTGTTCTAAGTAGTAGTATTAATAATTAAGAGATATATTTGATCATAGACAACAATTTCTAAAACTATCAGCATTTTTGAACGGATAAGGAGCCTCAAGTATTATTCGATTGTTTTGTTCGATTGGACCACTCTGCTGCCCTCTGCACTCTTTGGCCGAGCCGTTACGTGGCGCGCAATAGGACTCTAATACCTCGAGATTTTATTGGTCTTGTACTAATTCAAGTGTTACCATTCGCTCAACCATGTTTTGTTCAAAAGATCTTGTTTGTGATCTTGTTTGAGCAAATAAGGGTCACTAATTAATCTTTGTACATGTTATGTCATGTCGTTGTGACGTGGAAGTGGCACCATGCAAACAGCTTTTTATTTACTTTGCATTTCCTTTTCCTTTAGATGTTATGGAATAAATAACTAAACAATACAATACAAAAAATGGGAACACAACAAATATAGTATGTAAAAAACATTACACAACAGGAAGCCTTAACGCAAATTTTTCGCTTTTTAAAGCGATCGCTTTTGGATCATTTGTTGAGTGAAATTTAAATGAAAATGTTTACTAGAATATAGAATAGGTGATGCCAAAAGCGAAAGGAACATATTATTAGATACCAACAGAAAAAAGTACATAAGGGTAAATTATACACATACTCGTAAATAAAGGTATCTAACCTATACATGAACCTACATATACATACATTTATATAATTATGTAAATTTCCAGTGATCTAATAAGACACAAAACAGTCAGAAGCAAACGAGATGACATACAGTCTCATGAACGCTACCAAAAATGTATCACTTGAGATACCTATAAATGTTCTTTTCACCTCACTCGCTCGGAAAACCTCCGTTTATAGGGTGAAATCTGCGTGCAAAAGTCTATATTATCCGCTAGCGTGCAAAATTCATTTGAATTTCGAACACGACGATTTTGATTCTCTGTGGTGCATGTAACTTTTTTATATTTAAGACTCCTTCAACGCGTGACTGATTTCATCAGTCGATAAATCTTCGAATAACCAATCAACGCACGCTAATAAAGGGTGATCTGGTCAGGCCGGCTAAAATCATAATATGTACGTTTGAATACTTCTTTTTAAAAAAAATACACCACAATATCACGTCCAGAAACCTGGTTTGTGGTTACAGATTTTTAAGTTTTTATTTTTTCTACACTTTATTTTATGTTGAATACGTTTATATATATTAATAGTAAGTATTTCAGTTTCATTTACATATTTTGACTAGTAAATATGTTAAATACAACACAAATTTTAATATTTATTTGTTATAAAAGTTGGAACATAAGAGTGTAATTTCTGAACGCACCCGAGAAAAAAATAAACATTTAAAAAGTTGGAAGTTTTCACAGTTCACGTAAACAAAGTAAATTTGTTCTGTGGAGAATACATTCTGTTGTTTTACTTTATTTTTCTATATCGAAAACAAGGAAGTTAAGCCCAATTTGGAGTATTTATTCAATGCTAATAAAAGCCTGCATTAAAACGAAAAAGGATTTGTTATAAATATTTGGAAACGATAAGTAATTTACCGAAACTATTGGCGTTTTTAAAGAAGATACCTAAAGCCGAAATAATCTTGTTCGGATCCCGTCGTCCAATAATTTCTAAAGCAAGTGTTATGGAAAATACTTCCGAGTGGCCAACTAATCCTTCCCAGAATGCCATTCTCCCACATTCACAACGACTGTGTCAAGTAGTTTCAAATACAAATATAATATAACGGTGCTTAAGAAAAACTCAACGATAAAATATACACGACGATAATACAAATTACGGCCATATTACTTTTAATTCTTAATATGTGTGCTTCTCTCGTATTTATTTGGTTTGGATTTGAGTGTGTTATGTTTTAATTTTGATGTGTTAAAGGCAAAATTTAATATGATTATTTTTATGTTTTAATTGTTTTTCTTGAGTCTTGCATTTTCCTCGCTGTAGTGAGGTGAAAAGTTGTGTGTTCCAGGATCTCCTTATTTTGCTAAGCAACTACTCTAAGTGCAGTGAGTCAGCAACATAATCTAATCAAATCTAATGCCCCACGCTTGCAAATCACCCATGACCCAATAGAACGTTCCGCCGATGCCTTCCGGTTTTTTTTTCACATAAAATCAGCACGCTATCCTGGCCAGTCGTAGAGGTTGATTGCGTAACCACCCCGATGACCAATCGTGTTGTTAATTACATAAACAACCAATAAAATAACGTTCACCAGCGGCTTTTGTAAAGTTCAAAGAAAGAATCTTCTGTAGGTAGTCGTTTATTTTGTAAGAAAGTCTTAAAATGTATTATATAAGGCATGTTCTGGAAATACCTAGTTGCCTGTGTTGCTGTGGTAAGTTCCGTAAGTACAGTGGCTCAGCAACATAATCCAATCTAATCAAGAAGAGCAGTGAAGTTCGTATCGATGCTTAGGATGGCTCTTTCACTTACGAAGTGACCAACATCTGTGTTCATTTTGTTTAAGAGTAAACCTTATTTCGTTTGACTTAAAGACTAATTTAGTGTAAAAGTAATTTGCACTTATAACGCCTTACATTTCGAAGTGGCAGTTGTGGCCACAGTTAACAATACAGATAATGAGTATTGTTCATCGGGTACAAAGCTGAGTGGATTCGCTCAAGAAAAAGAATTTATATTATACCTAGTATTAAGACTGCGCCGAGCATTAGCGACTGAACCATAGAGCGCGGGGAATGCGTATTTAGATCGGCGCGCGGCCGCCATAGTAAAAATGTATGTATGTAAACACTTTATTGTACACAAAAACAGAAATACATTAAAACAAAAGAAATACATGTACAAAGGCGAACTTATCCCTTTAAGGGATCTCTAATAGATCTCTCTAAGGGAAAATTTATGGAGAATTAAAAGCACTTTTTGATAAATCTGGACCTTTAATACCAAACAATAATTAAAATATTTGATGCGGACAAATTGTAATGTAAACATTCATCTTTTTATTATCTGAAAATCAGAATAGATTTCCATTGTTATTATTATTGTTCATCGGGTACAAAGCTGAGTGGATTCGCTCAAGAAAAAGAATTTATATTATACCTAGTATTAAGACTGCGCCGAGCATTAGCGACTGAACCATAGAGCGCGGGGAATGCGTATTTAGATCGGCGCGCGGCCGCCATAGTAAAAATGTATGTATGTAAACACTTTATTGTACACAAAAACAGAAATACATTAAAACAAAAGAAATACATGTACAAAGGCGAACTTATCCCTTTAAGGGATCTCTAATAGATCTCTCTAAGGGAAAATTTATGGAGAATTTAAAGCACTTTTTGATAAATCTGGACCTTTAACACCAAACAATAATTAAAATATTTGATGCGGACAAATTGTAATGTAAACATTCATCTTTTTATTATCTGAAAATCAGAATAGATTTCCATTATAAAAAAACACTTAGGTAACGCCTGCTTCCGATTTTACAATTATCGTCCAATTTACTTAGTTTTCTAGGGTAAAATATTAATAATCTTTTAATTTTTCCACGGAGAAGTTGTTAACACATTCTTCAAAGTGCTAAATATATAGTTTCGAAATGAATGAAACAACTAGTGTTGACGTTGTCTACTTAACGGCAACTGCCTATTTTTTCTCATTTCGCTCAGTGCAGTCTTAAATAAGGCATGATCTGAGAATACCTTGCTATTGATAAGTTCCGTAAAGTACAGTGACTCAGCACCATAGCCCAATCAAGCAAATGCTCCGCGATAGCGCAAGTCACCTGTGACCCCAGGAGGAACGTTCTAAGATGCATTAGGTATATTTAGACACGTGGTTGATCCATTTGCACTAAGCGATCTGCTTAATCTATCTTAATGCTCACTTAGGAATGGACTAATATTCCTTAGGGGTATTAGACTGATGTTGAATTATATACAACATATTTACCTACTCTAGTTATATGAACAAAAGTAGCATGAAATGTCAGATATCATATTTTCCTTTTAGTTATGTATTTTCAACTCTAATTGCTGTATTAATGAAGTTATTCTTACGACTTCAGTTATTGTTGATTGTAATGTTCCAAGTTGAGCAATTTATTCGCTTTGAATGTATCCAATAAAAGCTTTTAGCAGATAAAAGCTAGATTGTAATTATCATATCTGGAGAGAATTTTAGAGAGCTATATAAACTTTACAAATACAAATACAAATACTCTTTATTGCACACCTCCAACATCAAGGAATATACAACACAACATGAGATACATTCAAATAACAGGCAGAGGTAAACAACAGGCGGTCTTATCGCTAAATAGCGATCTCTTCCAGACAACCTTTAGGTAGCGGAGTAGTTGAAAATTAATGTGTTTAAACTTTGTGTGTGGAAACAGTAAACTAATGTCACAGTACGTAACTACATGAAATTTGAGTTTCCTTTTGGTGTTTTGTTTTCTATTAGCACCAGAATTTAAGTACACATCAGAAGGTTCTTTATAACCTTCACAAAAGCCGCATGAAAAATTTATATGATAAATAAATATCAGACAACCTCACAAAATTCAACCTAGTCCCAAATTAAATTAAGCTTAAGAAAACTTGTGTTATGGGCACTAGGCGACGATATACATACTTTCATGGGTAATAAATACCTAACTACATAAAACATCAATTACCAAGGCACAAATATTCGAGTTCATCACTCAAATATTTGCCCTGCCTGGATTCGAACCTAGGACCGTCGGCTCAGCAGGCAGCTGCTTTACCACTGCGCCAACCGCGTTGTCAAAGTTATAATTGGTTGTCTGTCTAAAATGCGACGTAATTTGTACACCACGAATTTTCCTGATCAAAGAATTAATAGAATTTAACCAAGTAGCTGAGTGAAATAATGAACTTTATTCTGTAAGTAGGCCACAGGGGCACTTTTACATGTCTGAGTCTACCGGCATTTCACAAGAGGAGACCACTGTTGAGAAAAAAACGCCGAAAGAAACTCAACAGTCAGTCATTTTTTCATAAAGGATAAGTACTTAACTATTACAGTAATATGAACTTAACTATAGGTAGTTCTCGAAGAAAACATATTAAAAGTGTATTCTAAGATATAAATGAGGAAAAGTGTAAGAATAAAATATAGAAACTACAAGAAAGTATGACGGTTTAACACAATTTATGTACACGTTTGATATGCTTTCTTATTAGAACTGTGTCCCTTAAACTAGTCAAGTACAATCTAAGGAGTCAGTTACTCAGTTTCTGGTTCAGGCCATGCATTTTGCAGAGTGATAAAGTAAAATGCTATTAGAACTGAACATAAATACAAAATTTTGAATTATTGGGTTCAATTGGCTGGAATTTTGCTCCTAGTTCCAATGTAAGATGAATATCTCGAAAGTGACCGCTTTTATTTTCACCAAATATGACTAAGAACCCTTTCAGCAGACAAGACTTACGATTAAAAAAAAACTAACTTAAATTAAACTTAAATGTAGTGGATCGCATTCAATTTTTCTTTCTTAATTTACCTTTGTGTCATTATTTATAACATAAATCGGTTCATCTGTCTGGTAGAAGCGATGCCACAGACAATCACACAGATACCTACACATGTTAAACTTATAACACCCATCTTCGTAGTAAATAACTAAATCCATTCAATAAATGGTCAACTAGAGGCACAATAATAACTTTCCACTACTTTACTGTGTTTGGAACAACACCACAAAGCATTTCGTTTGCCGAAGAACTTCAACAAAGTATGTGTTTTCATAACCTCAAAATTGCCGAGCGCATTGTTCACGTTCATACTTATTGCTTTTGTTTTTAATCCTTGGAAAGCTTCGTGAGATTTCGTATGATATCGCATTAATGGGTAAATTCAGGCCCACAACGCGAGGCTTTGCAATCTTCTTAATTTAGCAATATCTCAACTTTATCACGGCATTATATATTGCACACATCATAGCTACTGATTTTGCTATTGAAGCTGCATTGAGTGATATTTTAAAGGTGATAAGTATAAAGTATTATGACAAAAAATTAGTAGGTTGTACCTATATTATGACAAAAACTAATATTTTAACGGAAAGTATGTCCCGCACTAATCAGTGCCTAAGCATACGAGGGGTTAAAGCAGTTAAAGGGGTTACACAAAAACAAAACTCCACGGAACGAGTAATCGTCCAAGGATGAGTGGAAGGCAAGTGGTTGCGAGGTAGGCTACCTACGCGTTGGACAAATCTGCTAAAAGCCGCGACACAAACTACCATAGTCCAATGTTCTTTTCTGAAGAACCGTAGCAAGCAGAGATCCGCAATACATACCTACGTCATATCAACGACAGAGGAGGATAAAACTTTGATATAATAACATCTTAAATCGTGGGCAGACTGTGGGTTTCAGTTGAACGTTAGTTCATAATCCCGTGCTGAACTGAAATGGATACCACAAAAGAGCATTTTCATGAGGCAGAAGACAGCCTCGGGCGTAATCCTATCAAAGTTTGTTTCACCTTACTTTGAGCACAAAGCGAGCACGGTTTAGAATGTCGGTCTAAAATGACGTATGTGATACCCTATTCTGAGCAAATTGCCCTCTTTTGTAGAAAAGGGTTGTTTAGGTTATCGTTTTCAAAATGGCGTAAATGACACATTGCACTAAGTACATTACGTCCTTTTATAGGAGGATGGTTTAGGTAGGTAGTAGTTCTTAAAATAGCGTTACTGACGGAATATTCCTAGTTCATTACGTCGTTTTGTAATAAGGAGGTTTCTAATCTAGTTACAATGTTGCTGTGAAAAATACTATCGCTATAACAAGGCTTGTAAAAGAAGCTTCAAATTCGTAATTTAAGCGGAAGAAAAATCTTTGTAGTTTCAATTTCGACAAACGTGAACGTTTACTATGACAAAATAAAACACTGAAAGTATTTTCTTTTGATCTTCGTTAAAGTGCCTGGGATGTATTTTATTGATTGTATCGCGTGTCGTTGGGTGAGCGACTGACTAACGTGTGCGCACACTGCGACTGGCTACGATTGCGCGCTAATTCCATTTAACAAATGCGGAAACCGTAACTAATGCACTATTGCGCGCTGATGTGTGGTTATTCACTGCGTGTAGTCAGTTCACCTTGATTTATAGGATAAGGAGTGAAATCTTTTAAACTATTTAAAAAATAGAAGAATTGGGTCATTGTTCGAGCGTTTGTTCCGAATCACTTTCGTGGTCACATTTTTGTAGAAGTGGCTGCAGATTTGGATTTCGTTTCTGGTTAGGTATCTAAATAAGTTTACCGGACATCTAACAAATATCCGAAAATGGCATAAAATATATGCGCGATTCTTCCACAATATGTCCACGAAAGTGAGGCGGTTGAAACGCTCGAATAATAACCCAATTCCAACATTTTCAAAAATAAAGAAAGTAAACTATCGGGGACTGCGCACGGTCTGCATCAAAATTTGCTGACAATAGGCATGACAAAATTTTTGAGGATGTCAATTTGATTCTATATTTTATTGGGATTAAAATGTCTATATTGGACTAACTACACTTAGACTGCTCTAAAAATCAGAAATGACCGTCATTGTTCAACATTCCTACGGAGTGCTAACAACGCTCCATACAAATGTACCCACATGTAACGCCATTTTGTGGATAGGGTACAAACTTTTGTATGGAGACAATAAGTAACTTGTTCAATTACCGGTTTGCCGGTTGTCGTATAATTATTGTTTTGTTAAATTATGAGGACTGTAAACGATTTCGAATTTTATTTTGGATTAAAAAAAAACATACAATTTGCGTAGGTACCTTTGAAGTCACGTACTTATTTAATGTTTTTTTTTTGTTTCATGACCTGTTGAGCTAGTTTTATTCAAACCAATAAATAATTAATCATTAGATATTAACTAGCTACGCCGCACGGTGTTACCCGCTCATCCCGCGGGAACACTACATTTTTCGGGATAAAAAGTAGCCTATGTGTTAATCCAGGGTGTCAGCTACCTTCTTATCAAAATTGGTTCCGTTTGAGCGTGAAGAAGTAATAAACATACACATAGACACACAAACACACTCACAAACTTTTGCCTTTATAATATTAATAATAAATAAATAAATATCAGACAACCTCACAGAAATCGATCTAGTCCCAAACTAAGCTCAAGAAGGCTTGTGTTATGGGTACTAGACGACGATATACATAAATATATACTTAAATACATAGGAACAACCATGACCCAAGCACAAATATTCGAGTTCGTCACACAAATATTTGCCCTCGCCGGGACTCGAACCCGGGACCGCCGCTCAGTAGACAGGTGCTTGCAAACTGAGCCAACCGCGTCGTCATATTAGTGTGATAAAGTCAGGATTGGTGGCAATGGGCAGGCCATGTAGCCCGGAGAACGGACGGCCGTTGGGGCAGCAAACTCCTAGAGTGGCGACCACGTATAGGAAAGCGCAGCGTGGGTTGACCCCCGAGTAGATGGACGGATACGAGGTCATCCGGGTAGCGGCGATTCATTGGATGCGGTCTGCACAGGATCGCACTTCGTGGCGAGTCATGGGGGAGGCCTATGTTCAGAAGCGGACGCCGGTGGCTGATAGATAGATGGAAAGTCAGGATTGAAATTTATATTGAATGCGGTTTCTCCAATCCATATTTTAATCTCAAAAGAAACAAACTGTATGTGAATAAAGTACTTACATCAATAAGTCATAGTAGAAAATTGATGACATTACGTTATTTGAATTTCATGTGCTTTCGTTGAAAATGAAATCTTGTTTATTTAATAATAGAAGACGCTTTACATTTTCTTCGGCAAAAGAATATAAATGCATTATGAATGAAGTTCTGAGACATATTCTTGAGAACTTGTTAAGTCATACTGTCTTATTTCTTTCCAATATAGAAATCATGCTATATGTCTAATATTAAAGCTACTTCATCTGAACTGAGCTACTTGCTGTAAAGTGTAAAGCAATGGGGATTTGGGGATCGTGCGTGTAAAACGCACATCCTAGGGTATGGCTTTAATGCGCATAAGCATTTCAAAAACATATATGACGCAGAGGGCGCTCCTGTAGCGTAAAGAATTAAGGGATGAAAGATTGGTGTGATTGACGTAGCGATCGAATAGCTCAGTTAGAAGAGCAAAACATATATGACGCAAAGGGCGCTCCTGTAGCGTAAAGAATTAAGGGATGAAAGATTTGGTGTGATTGACGTAGCGATCGAATAGCTCAGTTGGAAAAGCAATGCGCGGAAACGCAGAGGTCGCGGGTTCAAACCCCGCTTCGATTGTAGTAAATCGCATGAAACTTTCTTAATTTACCTTAACGTACTTTCTTTGAACTTGTCAATGGCCCAGATAAACAAAATCGATAATCTTCGCTTTATGGCCGTGATAACGCCGAGATATACACATAGCTACATTGAAGATAACACTAAGCCAATTATTCAGAGATTATTAACAAAATTATATACTTTGACATTAACGCTGGGACACCTTATTTACTTATTATTTCATATAATAAGAGCAGGCGTGTCCCTAGCGATTATTTACTTCTATCTATATATCAGCTACAGACGTCCGATCCTGAACATAGGCCTCCCCCATAGATCACCACAAAATGCGATCCAGTGCAGACCGCATCATAGGCTCATAGGCTCTTACAAGCCGATACGGCCAAAAAAACCTTAATATAGTCAGATTGTTTTAGTATTATTCATACTTGCACCTCTGGCACAACTGCACTACGTGATTCATTCCCGTGCGGCAAATAATAATATTGACTATCTGTATTATCTTTTTTTTTTTTTTTATAAAAAAAGGTGTACGTACATAACTGTGCATGCAATTGAAATTAACTCGCCGAACTGCGAAGATATTTAGTTGGCAAGGGCAGTTTTCAAAAAGTATCCGTTGGCCTCTAGTATGTATTTATCTATATACATATGTATATCGTCGTCTAGTACCCACCACGACACACGCCTACTAGAGCTACCTTTGAGACTTGATCGATTTGTTAGTCTAAGATCCCGATATTGTAGAACGACCTTCACCGAGATGTTTATTTGATGAAATGTATTTTATATTAATTTAATATGTCAATAAATATATTACGTATGGGTTGCCTAACAAATTTTAGTCCAGGGTATGTTTAATTAATATTTTTTTTTTTTTTAACATTTCACCGGTTTGATTAATATTAGATAAATTCTATACCAATCGAAAGTATGAAGCCCATAGAATATGCAAACATTAGGTTGCCTATTCTTTTCCCGTCACAACTATCGGGTAGCCAGGTATAAACAGGTAAATCTATACCTACTAGCATTTTGCAACGGTCTGATTATTGAATTGAAATTAAATAAAGTTATGATTATTTTATTATGAATTTATCTAATAATCAAACCGGTGAAATGTTAATTTTTTTTATTTTTAACAAAACATAGCCTGAACTAAAATTTGTTAGGCAACCCATATGCAATATATTTATTGACATATTAAATTAAATATTAAATACATTTCATCAAATAAACATCTCGGTGAAGGTCGTTCTACATATATCGGGATCCTCTACTATGTGTGAAGGTTATCTGATAATGATTAATTTATCTCTTTTAATCCAGAACTGCCTGAATCAGGTGACCGGGGAAACGTCTGACCCGCGACAAGCGTAGTCACGGCAAGATCTGCCGTGTGACGGTAAAAGGTCGTATCTTTATACAGGTGTCATAGTAAGATACGTCCTTTTACAGTAGCACGGCAGAGATAACGTCTAGAAAATCTGTGTCATGCGAGTCTCTGTCGCGTGACAAATACCACCTGTCACTTTCCTTTCAATAACGTGCGAGCAAGACCGGCGACGTTGAGGTCGGCAAGTGTACTCGCTCGCGGCAAGATTATACAGCCAGCACCTCTAGCATAACTGTCATACGCGACTATTTCTCGCGCAAGATAACCTACCCGTCTCTTTCTATGCAGTAATTTGAAAGAGTGACGGGTAGCGCTATCTCGCTTGACAAGAGTCGCGAAACATAGTTGTGCTAGACGGGAAGAGATCTCAGACAGTTATACCTACTTGGTAGCCATTACAATGTGTGCGCAGACGCAGTAATGGGCGGCGCACGATCGCCAAATTCCACATCCTTATTAGAATTGGCGCCTTATTGGACGGTAATGATCTCATTTGCATCCTCGTGATGAGTCTTTGTAAAGTATACAAACAAGGTAGAGCTAGGCTGTTCATCCTTACTTCTCTTATTTAGTAAACCAAATTTCTTATATAAATGTATGTTGAATGCCGAAACCAGCTGTTTTCTCACAAGTAACGCTTATACTCGTAAATTCCATAGAAGTACCAAAATAATTATGAAATCTGCCGGGCTGTTCTTATACATTTTTACATGAGTTTGAACTGTTTTAATAATTATTAAAGACATGAACAACTTCGTACGCGTACTTTTTTATACTGTAGTCTGGTATAAAGTATCCCATAACCATGTTTGGACGTCCAGCTACCACTGTACCAAAACTGGCATCACGCTGTTAAGATTTTTCCTGATATCATGCCCCTCTCCATAGAAAAACGATTTTCAATACAAATTTTGAATAGATATTTATGGTAGATAATTTAAATAAAATAATAAATGCCCGTCGGGCACTGTCTTTACACATTAGGCCCATCTGGGATGTATGAACACCGTTATTTTAAATTAATATTTATATAATGGGTAGTTTGCACAAATGTAACTTTGACAGAGAAAAATTGGGACCTTTGACAACGGTAGGTATCTGTAAAGGTACCGAAACGTCAGGGAGGCTCAAATAATTAATATACGCGATATAATCCGTTTAAATTGATTTATTTAAATGTGTGACAGTCACGGAAAGCGAAAAATATTACAAATTTAATTTTAACTTAGTATTTTAATAAGATTAATAGCCAAAATAACTGACATAGCTCGAAGAATGACCAAACTAGTGGGTCAGTGGGTGGGACCGTCGGCCGCTGGCAGAAAGATACACGACTGGCGACCACGCACTGGAAGCAGGCAGGACCAACCGTTCAACGTGGAGTTCTCCGTCCGCCATAAAGGTCATTCGGCTGAGATGACGATAATGATGACCATGACATGAATTTTATTATCATGCCGTTATTAAACCGCATGTAGATTTTGTCTTACACCTAAATTTCAGGTTGAGGAGTAATTAAAGACGCAACGTAAACGCATTTTCGATGTATTTTCTCTTTCCCCGTTCACTGTCCCCATACAAAATAGTCCCTCAATTTTCCAAAGTCCAAGTGATAGTTGTAGTTCGTAGCGTGTTCGTAGCCGTGAACTCGTAGTGGGAGCACGGACTCCTGAAAAAAAGGTGCTGGACCCACCATTGGGGGCACCCGGACAGGCTATGCAATAACAGTTAGCGAGCTAAGCCTGTTATAAATCAGTAGCCCCCATGATAGCCACAGCTATTAAATCGCTGTATACTGCCCTTGTCCGAAGTAAACTCGAGGTTGCGAGCATTGTGTGGAATCCTTCAGAGGCCTTGTATACCTTGATGTTAGAAAAGGTTCAAAAAGCATTTCTTAGGTTTATGTATAAAAAAGTCTGCAATTACTATCCATTCTTATACCCGACCAAATTTCTCCTAGGTTGTCTGGGCCTCAACTCCCTTCAAGTAAGGCGCAACTGCAAGCTTCTGGTGACAGCCTGCAATATTCTACGTGGTGATACTGACTGCCCTGAACTGGTAGCGCAAATAGTTAAGCTCGCTGTTCCGCGTATGTCGAAAAAGGCCCTCAGACCGCGACAGTACAATTTGCTTGCCGTTCCTGTAGCACGGACTGTAGCGCACAGAAATTCTCCTACCGTTCGAGCACACGCACTTCTCAACTCGTTTCTGTCGTGGGCACCTGAAAGTGATTTATTTGCGAGTCGGTGGGCAGATGTATGTCGGGAATGTCTGAGGTACTGCGAGGCGATGGATGATAGTAGAGTATCATAGCATGTATATACCTGTCTTTGTCTTTTATTTGATGTAAACCTCAATAATGCAGCGCTTTGGTTCTGTACTATAAAGCTGTATATATTTTGTTTATAATAATAAATAAATAAATAAATAAATAAATGATGACGCGCCATGCATAATGCCCGCCTGTTTTTTTTTCATCAGAATTTATTCACTATTGCATTGAGTCAATACTTTGTATGCTAAAGGAACTAAGAATAGAACTCAATCAAAATTAGGCTAGGTACAAGGCCCACAGAAAAGGGTTTTCGAGCCTTAAATAAGTAATCAGTACAATTCTAATTAAATACACAGAACTTTAGTTTCACTTCAAAAGGAAAGCGGAGAGAACTATTTCTTAATATTTTTGTTAATTTACTAAACGCGTTGGTTGGGTTGAACTAACAGTCTATGCAAAAGGTTGTGTTTCATACGGAAATCTTTGACTTTTATGACTTTAAATATACAGGGTGGAACATTTCTAAAGACTGGGCTGACAGGATAGTGTCATCTGAGTGATCAACATTCGACCTATTATAATTGTAAAGCTGGATTTAAAAGTAAAAAAAGTCATCAAATTTTTTTTTTTATATCAGTGACAACCCTTCTAATTCAAAGGTTTTATTTACATTTTAAATTGACACCTGTCTTCAAGCGATGTTCAAAAGATGCTAGGGTTGATTATGTGCAGATTTTTACAAGAATGTTTAACAAACTGTATCTCAAAAATGGATAGAAATATTTACATAGGTAGTTCATTGGTGAAAAATGAAGTACTTAGTCTGAACAATTCCCTATTTTCTTAAAAGTCCCTCGATATGTTCCACCCTGTATAAAGGAGTTTAATGTTATAGTGGGCTCGTGTGAGTTTTTGGGGGTGTTTTTGGGGGTGTGTTTGGTTAGGCGATCCCACGGGCTGAATGAAATGTTGAAACGCGATAAGTTCTTTAGAAAAACATAACAATACCCATGTGTTATGGAGTTATAAGGTACTCATAAGGTGGGTAAGAGTCACACAACGTGCAAGTGGAAGGGCGGGCTATGCTCGGAGTTTCTACGGACCCTATTACAAACCTGTCTGTTATTTATGCGAGTGCGGTGAGGAAGAGCAGACCACTGAACATATCATCCAACGATGCCCACTTCACTCATACGCTGGATCTGTTGAGGACCTGTATTCTATGTCTCCTGACGCAGCCGCCTGGCTTAACAATTTGAAAGTCATTCTTTGATTGCTTGCATGAAACATATTGCCATACGATTAAATAAATAAATTTATGAATTACTGTCCTTCTATCACAGGACTGTATCTTTCCGACTGTTTGTTTTTAGGGTTCCGTACCTCAATCGGAAAAAACGGAACCGGA
Organism: Apotomis turbidana; assembly: GCA_905147355.2. Classification (NCBI taxonomy): domain Eukaryota; kingdom Metazoa; phylum Arthropoda; class Insecta; order Lepidoptera; family Tortricidae; genus Apotomis; species Apotomis turbidana. Next base: position 6,801,693 of record LR990297.1, on the reverse strand, counting down.
ACGGATCACTTTGTTGTCCGTCCGTCCGTCTGTCTGTCTGTCAAGACCCTTTATCTCGAGAACGCGTGGAGGTATCGAGTTGAAATTAACACCATATACTCAAGTCTACAGTTCCTTGAAGCTGTGAAAAAATTCTACGTTAACGTGAAAAAAAGATACGGCCGTTGATGTCGCAAAAAACTTCTATGGTTGATTAACTGGTTGTTCTATGCATTTAAGTATATATTTATCTATATAAGTATGTATATCGTCGTCTAGTACCCATAACACAAGCCTTCTTGAGCTTAATTTGGAACTAGATCGATTTTTGTGAGGGTGTCCGATATAAAAAAAATACGTCCATTTCGACACTCAAGGGAATCAAAATGATAGGGTACTTCCCGATGACTTAGAACTATGAAATTTGGCAAGTAATATCGTCAAATACTACAAATACTTATAAGACCGAAAATTATACATTTGTAATAAAATCATAAAAAATATAGTCCTTTTCAAACATCATATTTGGAGAACTCGGTTGCGTTAAGTTTGCACCTCGTTTGTATCCGGCGCTATACATTTCAGGAGCAAACTTAACTCAACCACTCCAATAAAATGGGATAAGTGAAAGTTTGTACGGAACCCTCGGTACGCGAGTTAGACTCGCACTTGGCCGGTTTTTTTATTTTATTTAGGGTGTGCCTCAAACTTTGCCGATTTCCTAGCTAAATAATAATATAGTATAATATAGCTAAATATAATAAACAAACCTTACA